>OW386550.1:25879827-27197954 GCA_936435175.1 Glyphotaelius pellucidus | reverse complement strand
TGAAAAAAGCCAGCTTGTAAACTGTTGAAAAGAAAAATTTTATTTATTTATTTATTTATTTATTTATTTGTTTTATTTTAGTAAATTGTACATTTAAGTTTACAATTTCCTAATTAATTATATCATTTCATATTTCAAACTATATTTTTTCTTGTTCTATGTATCTCCTACAATAAATTTTGAACAAGAGAAAGAATTTTAACATGTTGCAGAAATGTGTTTGTTTTTCTGAAGCAGTAAAAGTACAATAAGCTCTGGCGACCAGTTTTTTGGACATAAAATTTGCTGGACAAAACAATTGATTTTATTTTGCTACTTTATTTCAATGGTGAGTAAAAGTTTAGTTAAACAATTTTACATTATAAAAAATTCGACAAGATGTCTAATTATCAAATAATGTTTTAAATATATAAAGTTATCATATCAAACAAATAAAATAAATTAATAATAATAATTCAGCCCGTGACCTTGTAAAGACAAGGGATCAATTGGCATCGCGTTTGGATGTGTTCGATTCCTCGGCTGGCCGAAACACAAGCAACTTTACAAACGACTACACAAACAACATTTTCCGCTTAGTAAGAGTTTTTCAAATGTTGTCAGGTTATTCATAACCCGGGAATGTTTGTCTTTCTTTAAAACAATGATATGCTGGTTGTTGTTTATTTCTCTTTTTTGTTTAATGAAGTTTTTTTGGTGTAATAAAGTTGTCTTGCCGAAGACTAACCGAAGAAAACATAAATCACTCTAAGCATCATACAAATACAAATAAAGTTTTATAACATCAGTTTGTATATAAACATAGTTATAACCATATTCTGGTGATGGCGTTGAATGCCGAAACACAGAAAAAATAAAAAATAAATAAAATATTTGCAGAACTTAATAAAAGCAACATTTAATTTGATTTATTGTATTTAAAAAAATGGTTGTCTGTAAAGTCGGTTTACGGACGATAATTTAACGTGATAACGTCATATAATAACGATGGAGTGGAAGAGAGATAGATGCCTCACAAGCCGAACGCTTGTTCCGCGCTCTCACTTACACGCTCGGCTCAGGCGGAACGTGACAATGAGTCATGCTTTTTTGTGAGTGCAGCCGGCGTTCATCGATTTATTAGACGTTATCACGTCAAAAAGACCACGCAATTAAACACAATAACAATAAAAAATAAAACATACTAGTATTGTTGTTATTGTGTATCAATCTATATATTATATGGTTGGTTCCATGAGATTATAATTTTTTCAATAAAAATCGGAAAAGGTCGGATTAAAAAGTTTGTGACATAAATATCGTTGATGCCTTAATCTCAATTTTATCGAATTAAAGAAGGTATTATCCACAAACCAAACTGAAAAGACGACCAATGCAAGATAATCTTCGTAGAATCCTTATTTTTTTTTAATTCCCAGCAGTTTACCACACTTTAATTCCCTTTCAAGTATTTTGCCATTGATCCAAAAATACAAAGGCGATGAAAATAATGAAACCACCGTTTAAGGTTCTACTGAAAAGATATTACATGGAAAACCGGAAGAAGGCCTAGGAAATGGGTCAAAGGGATAATGCACAGGGACCCATAGAAATATTATCATCGATCGAAAGAACATTAATCCCAGTCCAAATATTGAATTCTGCACTATAATCTGCTCAGATGGATTCCATGGTGATGAAGTTTTAGAGTTATGTTGATAATATGATTTTAAAAATTTGGAGAGAATTGAGTTGTTTTGTGGTGTGTTGCGTTACAGTCTCAATAAAATCAGTTTTTTTTAATTTTTTTAAATTGTGCAACAGATAAATTATCTAATTACCGTACAATTTTTTTCATTTTGACAATCTTAACACCTAACACCATTCAGCATTCCAAGAGGAATGGGCTGTCAATATAGTTATAGATTATGTTAAAACTAAGATTTGCAAGATCCTGTTTCTAAACTAAATCTATTTATTGCCTCTAGTAACTCTATATGGTGCATGAACCTCGAATAAGTGCCATGCATCCGCCTGTACCAAGAAAAACCTAAGGATTTTTTTCTGGATTTGTTCCAGCATATTAATATATTTAGTTTGGTGCGGAGTCCACACACCACTAGTGTACTCCAACTTACTTCTTACGACGCCAGCGAAAATAGATTCAAATGCAGGTACTCGTATTACAACACACAGTTGTAGGGTTTTTGGATAAAAGCGAAATTGTCTGAAGGCCATTTCGAAGAGATCATAAATTAAATATCAGTGCGTCCCACAACTGCCAGAGTTAAAAGGCACAGAGGGAGGAATTGGGTTTCAGAGCACTTAGATTTTTAAGGGGGAGTTATGCAGGGTGAATAAAATATTTTCTTATTATGGAAGATATTGTATAAGAGTTCAATTACGTCAACAAATAAGTGGTTTTAAAAGAAAGTGAGATTTATCTGTTCAACAAAGAATCCATTACAAGATTTATATCTAGAATTAGTCCACGTCTTAATTTTTAGTCAGCCGCTATAAATCTTAGAGACAAGCTGAGAGTTAGGTTAATAATAATGTAAAGCAGCCTTCAGGTGATCTTTTCACGATAACTATACTTTGAAAATAATCCAATTATTTTTATATTCGTCCTAGGTAGAGATTGTATCTACGTCATCGACGATCGTCCTAAAAAGCCGTTCTTAACAATCTACGTTCTCACGTGTATGAAAACGAAAAAGGCAAAAAAACTAGAATGTAGAATGTCTTCAATCATATCCCTGTGGACATTTATTTGGACGTATGTTTATTTCGAATTGTTAAATTATTATTGGCAGTCATAAAATTAAGCAAATAAAAAAAAATCATTGAAGAAGAAGATAACACTAATAATCTAAACGAAATTATGAAAGAGAACAAGACATAGAAACACTAAAAGATAACGTATGATTTTAGGTTTTCTCGACCAAAAGTATTTTTGTTATTTATTTTTGGGGTGTTATGCCGTGTTGCGCTACCTCCTTCTTTAGCCAACATTTTGGACAGATTTACAGTGTCCATAATCAGGGAAGATGAGAAGGAGGTAGCGCAACACGGCATAACACCCCAAAAATAAAAAACAAAGATAAAAAGATAACGGTCGCAGCGGGAATAAAATTATAAAAACAGAGTTGTTCTAATAAAAATTTAAAATAAAAAAAACGAGTGTGCTTTAAACCACCCGACTGAAGTAAAACTTCTTAATGCTTCGTTGGCCTCGCCCGATCACACTTTTTGTAACGCTCTCGTCACGCATTTACCAGCTACTCCCCAAGTCAAGCGTACGTAAAGAAGTTTTACTTCAAAAATGCTTCATTTCATGTATTGCAAATTATGGAAATTAAATAAGTAAATGTGTTACATTTTCGAGTGAACAAGTAAATGTTATGTGCTTATAAAAAATAACATTCTTGCACTAACTTGCGATTTTATTTCGTTTCCACAAATTTATATTATTCTACCGTGTGGTGTATCATGAATAAGTTATAATGATGACGTATCTACTACTGAAAATTTACTTCGTTAGTTAAAAAATTACTATGAGGTAAAAATGCTTTCAAAACGAAGCTTTTCCGTATACGAATAAAAGCTGTTAGTATTGGCTCAATCCGTATCTGTATTGAAACAGCAATACAATCTTAATGAATATATAAACGAAGTAAGAATACATAATGAAGATTACATTAATGCGTCGCTTTGCGCCAATATCTAGAGGGGATGAGATTCGATTATATATTCAACTAGGCTGTTGTCCTTTTCTTCCCGATAGCAATTTAATTCTCCAAGATGAGCTATTACTAAATGATCAACGAATAATATATTTTCAAACCATGAAACTGGGGAGGAAATATAAAGATAAAAAGCGTTTGATTTTTACGTGAGTATTGCACAAGAGTCTCAACTGATCCCAACTATCTGGAGCCAGTGAGACCCCAATTGGGTTATGTTGTGAGGTTGAAGTTGGTGGGGAGGAAGAATAGGAGAGTAGATGGGAAAGAGGAAGGTGAGGGAGAACCACGAAGAGCCAGAAAGAACACAGCTAAAGTCATTTCGAGCAACATTTTGATTCTGAATGGTGGTCTTTCATCATGGCTATACTGCGAGTATCTTTCACTTTATAACGTGTCGTATAAATAGGTGCTATAAATGTATTATTTAGAATTAATTTATTATGAAATATAAATTGATTAAATAAAATGTGATTAATTAAATAAATTAATTTAATAACTTGCGCAAACCAGGATTTGAACCTGCGACCGGATTCATAGCGAAGAATCGTAACTACTCAATAACGGAGGTCGTTAATTTTAGAATCACTGCAAAGTCTTTCTGGTGCCCTCTTTGTAAGCCGTAATGAATCTACACTGATTAAGAGCTTTAAAAAAATCAGAGTGTGCAATTCACACGCGGTAGAAAATTAACCCTCAGAAAACAAAAGTAATAATAATAACGTAATATTTGTATAGTTTTGTGATATTTCACTTCAAGAGCGCTTAACTATCATAAAATTAAAAGTAATCTCTTCCTTACGAGTTCTTACAAAATATTGACCAAATAATATGAAACAAAAACTATACAGTATATACAAAGCAATGCCAAGAGAGCAAAATTAACAATAAGAGTACTGTTTTAGCAAAGGCGCGTGGCCTAGATAATAATAAACAAAATCACAACCAATAGGAGCATTCAAAAGTGAGCTCATAATCAAAGCAGCCAATGTGGTAAGGTTTCATTCTATTTCATTTTCTCGCAGGCTAAATCCTGTAGATGTACGTGTTTGTCTCTTTATAGTGTCATTTCCGTTTCATCGTATTTCAAGTCGGTGCTATAAGAGTTTTAGTTCAAAAAAATTAAGTGACACCTCAAAAAAGGTCACAAAGTATTTAAAAATCTAAAAACATAAAAATGTCGTCACCCGCTTGGGCCAAGTTATGAGGCGCTTTAAAGAACGCACATCGAACTGTGTATATAAATGATTCAATCTCATGCAGGCAACATCAACTGCGAAATGGCATTTGGCTCTCGTCTGACATTATAACATTCGCAAGTATTTTATACTGATGTGCAATTTTTTTTTGGCGGTATCTGACGGCTGAGTGATTACGATCTTTGGCTACGAATCAGAGGTCGCGGGTTCAAATTCCGGCGTGCGCTAGTAAATTATATTTAATTACTTATTTATAATTAATGATGCCATAGTCTCACATGCCAATCCACACCTTTGGAAACAGGTGGGACTGTTGTGCGGTATTTTAATCAACATTAAAAGTTGTCATTGTAGCTTGTACAATGCTGGAAGCTTGCAGAGATTGAACCAAATGGCATGACTGCAAATTCAAAACTTTGAACCATTTGGCCACAAATCAGCCGAAATGTTGTTCCAATAGTGCCTTGTTTTTCTCTGTATTTGATTATCTAACAATTTTATTTTTGAATAAATATACTGCGATTTAATTCTTATAGGTCAACAGAACTTATAAATTTTATTTATTTATTTATTTATCAAAAGTATACAATACAGAATATAGTATATTATATAAAGCATTGTACTCCCAGGAGTTAATAAACTCATTGCGGGAATGATACGCATTACATGAAACATATAGCTGTATGTATTAAATGGACATATGATGGGGACATACACAACATTATTATTTCAGATAGTCATTAATAAGATGAAGTTTGAGCATGTTAGTTTGGGTCTTTTTACATTGACTTGCACGTTTGATCTCGTTGGGTAGTTGATTATATTTTGTGTGAGCTATGTATTCTAGGGATCTTAGTCCATATTTTGTTGATTTGATTTTTGATATAAGAAGTTTGTTGTGATTTCTTGTGTTGTGTTGGTGTACGTCGCAATTGTAATAGAGTGTAGTGTTGGAATGTGCCGAGTGTTGAATTACTTGTAATATAGTTTTAGTTATTTCAAAAGTGGGAATGGTATTAAAAGGAAGTATTTGGGTGTTTCTGTAGATATCTTTGACATGTGTGTCCCAAGGTAGACTGAAAATATTTCGCAGGGCTCTATTTTGAACGACTTGGACTTCTGAAATCATTTTTTTTGTAGCAAATCCCCAAATTCCGGCGAGATATATTAGATATATCGAAAGCAAGTTTCCGATAAACCTCTCAAGGAACCACCTAAAAGCCTAACATATTTTCAGTAAAAATAAATTCACAAATACAACACAGCCTTCATATTTTCGACATCAAAAGTTTGAGCGTGAGCCGTAAATCAATCGAAGTAAATTGGAGACTAAACTTTCACAAAAAAGTTTGTCAATTTATATAAAAAATGAGAGAATACAAGAGAACAGATGACGACGGTAGATAGGTTCCTATCTAAAAACGATTTTTATTTACGAGAAAAATATGTTTCAACTTTAAACTCAACCTTCTGAATTTTATGTTAGTATTAAAACTTGTGTTAATGACTGTCTCACCAGAAAACGAATGTATTTTTTTTTAAATATTTTTTTTTATGAATACCGCACAAGAGTCCTAACTGCTCCCGTCTGGAGCCAGTGAAACTATGGCATCCCCAATTGGGGTATGTTGTGATGCTGAAGGTAGTGGAAAAGGGAAGGAGATGGAGAGAGGAAGATGGGAAGTACTGGCTATTCAGATCTAGTCACCAAACACGGCTAAAACCATTTCAAGCAACGTTTCAATTTTGAATGGTGGTCTTACACCAGGGCAAAACTGAGAGTATCTTCCACCCATATCAATCAAATAAAATTTATTTGCCACGCCGGGATTCGATCCCGCGACGTTCGGATGCAAGTCAAGAGCCTTACCGCTGGACTAAGCCGGCCGTCGCGGCAACCATATGTAGCCAGCTGTTAGACCTGGATGGTAAGGGTTCGATTCCCACCAAGGAGGGTTCGATTCTCATCAATTCTCCTTTTGGTTTGGTTCGTTCGTTCTGACGCAGCAAAAGCTCTAAAATTTTGATATTCGGCGTCATGAAATTTATAAAGCTTTATCGGAATTATAAAAGTGTTGAAACTAAGGAAGTAAAATACTGATTTAATAATAAGCTGTTTTCATTTTGTTAAGATTTATCAAATTATTAATAGATCATCATTAGAGCCAACATATTGATAGGTCAATAATAGAAACAAGAAGCATCAGAACAGAACTCATTCGGATATTGACATTTTTAGCGTCAGTGAGCCTGCATTTAAAAGGCAAGCTCTATAGTACCCAGTATAGTACCTACTGCTTATATTTGACTGTATTCGTCTTAACAAATATATTTTTAAAGTACGTTAAACTGTACAATTTTGTAATATTTTTAAAATAAAAAAATAAATTGAATTGAAAATTTATTCTCACTCCAAGCTTTGCAAATAAAATTCTACAATAAACGAACGCTGATTCTATTCTGTCCGTTTGATAGATTCTCCTGTCTTAACAAACCGATGCAATCCTTAGAGCACAGACGTCGGGTGGAAATGCTGTCCTTGTTCTACCGGTATTTCAATGAAAGATGCTCCGAAAAAATAGCGTCATTCATCCCCTCGGCACCGGTGCATAATCGCCAAAAAACGCCAAACACGCGCCCAACTTGTGTACACGGTTGACATTAGTCACATAAGAACGGGTCATTTCAACAGCTCGGCTGTGGAACAATTTGCCGGTCTCTGTATTTCCTCCCTCCTACAACATGGGCCTTTTCAAGACCCATTTTCACTCCTTCCTCTCCTCTAAAAGACCCCCCCACACAGCATCCACAAAACGTGTGCAGTTAACGTACAAAAAAAACTGTAGGTATCAATTTGTTGATGTAAAAATAATATTATCACGTTTTTAAATTAAAAAGTTCAAATAACGCTTAGGTTACACAAACTTCAATAAACAACGCCTTAAATATAATTTAAGATATCGAAGACTATTTTTTACGGTCAAATGTATATTTTTTTACGGCCAGTCATGAGAAAACAAACGAACAGTGCCGCAGAACAGAATACGTGTCAACAAACAAATCCATTAACTCCATCCCTTGTCGCCGGAGAAGCCGAAACAAGAACATAAAAACAATCCCCACTCTCCCGGGTTCCGACTTGCCTCACGAAAATATACAACCTTAGCTTTGTTGCAAAAAATACAATAGGTTATTTTTATTTATTTTATTATTTGTATTTATTAATGTTCAACGCCCTGATGGGCTTTTACGTGATAAGTGAATAATACAGAGACACAATTTTTAAATTAAAAAAAGGCTTAATTACAAGACAAATGCAGCAACTAATTCGCCAATCAATCGTTGTCTTCATACGTTTAATACTATTTGTCTAAATTCTAACATCGACATTTTCTTCAATTCACTGCCCAAATTTAAAAAGAGCATCATGTCAATGATATAAATTGTTCAATGCGCATACATACATACTCACACATACACACACATACACACACATCAACACACACCCACTACGCTCATCACCCGGTAATTGCTTAATATACACAGACACTACAAAGAAACGTGTCATGGGTACCCATCATGAAATATACTCAATAATTGTAAATTGTTTTCACCATTGTAACTAATGTACTGTTTGTTTCTGTTTATAAATAAAATAAAATAAACTTAAAAAAATAAACACCATTTAAATGGTATAGAGATAAATTTAAGTCAAAATAATGCATTACAAGAAAAGAGAAAGATTTAAAATTGCAGGTGGCATAGAAATAATAATGTAGTTTGTTAGTAATTACAAAATTTACAGGTGAGGGGGAACATGCATTGAACATTCAACTATCTACATTGTAGATAAATATATGAATACACAAAAATACGCAATAGCCCATGTGCGATGTTCCTTAAATATCAATACATAAAAATATCATTAAGGTATTTCTTAAATGGTGATAAACTTATGAGTTTTAATAAGTCGATATTTGATGTAAATTTATTTCCAAGTGTGTGAAATCAAGGAGTAGGTGCTTGTATGCGGTAGTTGGTTCTACCTGTTCTGTTGTAGAATAGTATATTTTGCCTAGAAATCGATGAGATTATGGTTATGCCATATTGAAAGAATTTAGCATTTTGTCTAGTTTTTAGGATTGGAACTATTTATATAGATATTACTAGCTGGGTTACCCGGCTTCGCTCAGGACAACATTCGAGAGTGTTCTGGAATGTTCCACAATTTATTTTATTTATTTATAGCGGACCCGACAGACGTTGTCCTCCACACAACTGTCGGGACAAACTAAAATTAAATCAGAATAATATTGAAAATTCGATACTGCGATGGTAGCGCAGTCTGCCGGATCCAATGTAAAACATTCCAAAATCAACAACTCCTTAGAAATAAAAAATTAATTAAAAGAACATTTTTCAGTGGACGAAATTGTAAATCTAAACCATTCTCGAATCCCCTTGAACCCAAACAAAAAAATTCATCAAAATCGGTCCAGCTGTTTAGGAGGAGTTCAATGACATACACACGGACAGAAGAAATATATATTTTAACATTATCAATTACAAATATAATAATAATAAAAACTTCGCTTCATCCGCGTTCACACGTCAAATCGCATAGTGTTTTAACCCATTAGTTGCCTGCAACGGGCAAAAGCTAGTATTTATTATTACTAGCATTTCTGTGAACAGTATGTTTCTTTAATTTAATGAAAACAAATAACTTTGTGTACACCACTATTTAATTAACAATATCAACATGTTTCGAAAACTATGTTTTCTTCGTCAGGATAATAAGTTCATAAAAAATAACAAAAGACAAACAAGTATAGACTAATTAGAACATAGACAAAATATTAGAAAGGAGATGTGATTAATTACTTAAAATATCATAAAAAAACAATTATATAAAATAAAATATAAAAATTATTTTAGGATGGGTAAAAAATTACATTTACGTAATTAAAATCTTTTAAAACAAAACAGGTAGTCTAAATAACAAAATAAATTATTATAAATATAAGTATTAATACGAAAATAAATTTAAGAGATGGCTATTTTTAAAAAACGTTTAGTTATTTATTTTATTAACTTATTATCCTGACGAAGAAAACATAGTTTTCGAAACATTTTGATATTGTTAATTAAATAGTGGTGTACACAAAGTTATTTGTTTTCATTAAATTAAATAATGATGCCACAAAGTGAATTTTGAAGAAAAAAATAATCTTTATATTAAAACTACTTATAAGATTTATTAAATCTACCGATTTAAACAATTTCAACAGAAGTAAAGGAAATTTGAGCTTACTTCGGGCCCTAGGCCCTACTTACCCACAATTCTTTTTGTTTGTCTCTTCAGTGGTTTTTATATCTAAGTATATAATATTTATATCTATGCCTATTGGTAATTTACGATGCTAGAAAATCCCTTCTTTTACGATGTTACAAAATTACTAGAGTTCCGGGGCCGTGTACATGTCCTATCGTAGACCGATCGTAAAATCAGGCAGATCATGATGCGCCTCGTGGTATGGCACATTGTTAAATAGTGGCTGATCGTGATATGGCGAAAATCAGGCAGATCATGATGCACATCATGGTCTGGCACATTGTTAAATAGTGGCAGATCGTGATATGGCGAAATCAACATTATAACCCCCTTCTAATAAACGTGTTTTAAATTTTACCCAGTTGATAAACAACCACTACCATACTTTAAAAGTTGTTAATCAGTTGTGTAAAATTTAAAAAGGTGTTTATTAGTAAGTAAAGCCCTTTGGAGTTTGTCATTTTTAGTTGTTATAATTTTTATTTTTTACTATAATAAATCTGTTTTCAATTTTCGACCTAATTGCGCCATCTATTGGGCAAGCGCATACACAAATTCAGAAAAATGCGTGTGTGTGCATAAGTACCACCAAAAGTTGATAGATCGCGTTGTCATCGGCAACAAGTCAATCTACCAGGTTTCAGCCCAATCGGATCTCAGGAAGTGGGTTAATTTCCTCTTCCAAGATTTGCATTCGTTCATTCAAGAAAACGAAATTTATGTAGATGTCTTTATAAATGAATAGTTTTCATTTATTACTTAAATAAACCGTTTTATTACACGTAAATTTTATGGAAACATGGGCATGTATAAAATATTATGTTTTAGTGCTGAGAAGGAGGAAAAAACGTAGGCCAAGCATGAAACGCTTGATACATCCATTACAGCCGGCAGGTCGCCGGTTACTATTGATAACCGCGTAGTCCGCGCATGGTGGCATTGGCGCATCGAAACCTTGTACCCCTCTCGCGCACTACCACACCACTCGACAAGTTACTGACGCACGAGGATATACGTACCTTATACTCGTATTTACGAATTTTCCCATTTTTTCAATAAAACCTTTTTTTTGTTGAGTTCGATAAATACTTGAACATTATAATTACTCCGTCCGATAAATAAATGTATAAAGGAACTAACTTTATCTAAAATACGAAATCTGTGTTTGGTATGTTTAAGGAGATCTTAAAATAATTAAAGATATGTGATTTCAGTTGACAGTTAATAAAATATTTTCTAAAATACCTTGATTGCTTTCTGTTTGATAGATTCCAGAGCACAGGTGTCAGGTAGGTATGTTGTCCTTGATCAAACGGTATAACGATGAAATATGCTCCAAGGAACTAGCATCATTAATCCCTAAGGCACCGGTGCATAGTCGGGAAACATGCCAAACGCGCACTCATTATCTATACGGTTGACATATGTCACTTGAGAACACACAGTGACGCTTCTATGATTCGTTCTTGAGTGTAACAGCTCGGCTGTGGAACTATTTGCCGGCCTATGTGTGTTTCCTCCCTTCTACAATACGGATCCCTTCAAGACCGCAACCACCTAATCTTAAAATCGATTGCAAAATATGGGAAATCAAAGCCTTCTTTGCATTTACATTGCTATTTTAAAGCTTCTTAGCTCAAGGAAAATATGTTGTGAGCTGAAAATTTGTTGCTCGATTGAAAAAATTGTCTAAAACTTCATCTTTTGAAGGGGTTTGCTGCATAAACAAGCAGATCTATTTCTCAGAAAACTTATTTAGCACCGTTGTGATTTGAAACTCGATAAAACGGAAAAGAGCGACCCTAAAAAGAGACGAATACATATATCTATAGGATTTAGCCTGCTAGGGAATGAGAAAGACTAATCTGTGTTCTTTTTGTGCTGTGCTTCGTAGAATAAAATGTAAAATATTTTTTTAACTTCGTAACAATATAAAAATAAATAAAACCTACAATAATTATCCTATTCCTGATACTGCATTCGTCTAATTCGTTCGAAGTTTAGTTTTTTGAAAGTTAATTAATTTTCTGCATTTAAAAACGAATTTTTGTTTCAAATAAGGGCATTTTTTAAAATGGTTATTAAAAATAAAGTACCTAAATAAGGCAATACTGTTTTTCACGTGTTGAATGCTGTTTCATATAAAGCAATACAAATCTAAAGCGTAACTGTAATATTTTAATACTTTTTCTAACTATTGTTTATAAAAGTCACGCAACTTATTGTAACTATTGTAAAATGTCTTTTGTTAGCAAGAAAACTATTTCTTTCACCACGACAATACGCACCCTTGGGAATTTCCCGCAAACTAAATTATGGTCACAAGCATTCATAAATCCGTTACGTGAAATGAAAAAACCCAGAAAAATTGTTTTCCTTTTTTGTTTTGGCAGGAAAGGAGTCTGATTCAGGCAACGTAGACATTGCGTGAAGACATCACGTATACCTTATACGATATCCTGTAGCAAGTCTTCGTTTAACAAACATTTTATTATAGCACTGCTGCGTATTATTTGTCGTTCATTTAAATATTACGACAACCTTCAACTTTTTTTCTACGGGTAACTTGATTTGAATGTGCCTAAAAAAACACGTTCCCAAATTAATTGAACAATATCTATTCTTATATATAAATATTAATGCGAAACTGCGTGTGTTTGTTTGTTACGCTTTCACACATAAAACAATAAACCGATCTTTAAAATTGTATAATATAATGGTAAGCTATGGCGTTATAAAATTATAAATATTAATATGTCTTACGTTTACAGTCGCTAACAAAAGCGAGTTATTGCTAACGTCAGAAAATAAATTGTTGCCGTGGAAATGATTTTGATATATTTGCGGGAAATCGTAGTTAATATCTATCTATATAAATAAAAATGAATTTCCGAAATGTTTGTACGCGCATAACTTCCGAACGACTGCACCAATTTGGATAATTCTCTTTTAATACCGGTGAGCTCTATGCATTATAGAATTTAAGTGGCACGCGAGCTGTTTGAAAACTGAATGTACCGGGAATAAATATATGGAATGCGGGAGGGGGGAAGGGGAATAGGAGAGGGGGGATAATTGAAAGTGCAGGCGCTGCAGTAATTTCCCCATAATACCATGCGAGCGAAGCCGCGGGTAAAAGCTAGTATTATTATAAAAATAGAACAAAAGAAACATTTTTCTTATAAAAACCAATGACGTTACATTATATTTATATAGATGGGCTGTAGAAATCTCAAAGGCCAAAAACAAGTAAATTGTAGTTTTTTCGATTTCGTAGTATTAGTACTTAACTCCCGCGCGTCGCGTAAGTTCGAGTGCTAAGTAAATTGCATTTAAAAAGTGCAAAAATATCCCCGTTTGGGATGAGAAAATGTTTACATTCACAGGAAAACACTAGTAAAAGCCAAAGGAATAATATTTCATTTGTAAATACAAGAAAATTAATTATTATTCTTGAAATAATAAATTTGTTTTTCTCCCGACAAATTATGCGTCATTAGAGAATGTAAGGCCTACTTGCTGTGTTTCTTACTTGCCACATTAAATTTTGATTTTGTGAGACAATAGCAAGATGTATCGTAATGTCATTGATAAAAACTCATTAAAAAAAAAAATCTGTTTTATTCTTTTATGAAACGCAGTCCACATTATTATGGACTGTTTTATTAGTTTTGATTTAGCCTTTTAGTGTAATTTATAAATTTATTCGATTGTGTTAAAAATATTATATTGACACAAATAAAATTGTCGTCTCGGCCACTTATTATATTTTTGTTATTAAATTAATATATTTTTGGTACGTACGTGGGTAAAAATTGCAATATAAGCTTTTTATATGTACAGAGTAAAAAATAAAGATTAAAAAAAAATAGAATGTAATAAGACAGAAAAAATATGTATATATACATAAGTACAACATAAGAGTCTGCGTACGTATAATGTTAAAAAAAATCCCACAAAACATCGGCAGTTTGTGGGTATACTCGTGATTTTTAAAGCAGTTAAAATTTACTCACATATGCATTATATTTGTAGAAGATTAAAAATGGAATTACAATTCAAAAGACATGTTAATAAAGATAAAATGTTGAGTTACAGCAAATTTGTTATGTTACAGGTCAGATGTTACAACAAGTGAATGTTTGCATCAATGGTATTTATCCAATACTTTATTACATTTTTATATTTGCTGTAGGATGATATATTTTCACATTAAATTTCGGTGGTCTTATAGAGGGCATTATAAATTCTTGGTATAATAAAATACGTATGTCTTGATTTGCACTTCAAGATCAATGATCATACCGCTCTTATACTACTTACGACGTTATAGCCAGCGTAGTCGCACTTGAGAACATTTAAAACTTAAAAAAAAACTCTTTCAAGTTTATCTTTGCATTCAAAACGAAATATTAAGTTTTTTTGTGTTTAAATTGGAAGCCACCTTATCTGTTTTAATCCCAACAGAGAATTCACGTAGCTTAACACGGCCCTTTGATGTGCATTCGATTCAAAGACGAACCGTGTAATTTGCTTTATCCGTTCTTTCGCTAGTTCTAGTACTCAGTCCTTTGTGAACTTGTCGAAAGTGGATGCAACGCTGTTAGCTTTGTTCACTTAATTCCTATGTTTTCTGATAAAAAATGCTGCACAAGAAAAACGGAATTAAACTAATTAAACGTCACAAAAGGACTTTCGAATTGCCGAGAACACGAGATTGGCTTTCTACGCCATAGCACTCGTAGCACTGAGACTATTATAAATTAATGGGGTAATGCTTATTCCAGTGCCCTCGATCCCATCATTAAAGCACAAAAACTTATCATAAAAATTATTCTTAAACTGCCTCTTACTACCAGCACTGATACGATCTTCAATACATTCAACGTTATGGACATTAAACAACTCTACGCAAGATCCATATTAGTTAATTTACACAAAAACAACAAAACATCATACAAAACAACACAAACAACGCACAATACCCGAGCCAAAAACAAAGAACTTCTCCAAACTCCTTTTTCCAAAACTACCTTTGGACAAAGACACTTCAAATACATAGCTTGCAAACTATACAATACACTACCAGCTACAATCAGACATACTGAATCCTTGACAAAATTCAAACAAGACGTAAAGAAATGGATTGTTAGTATTGGACGCCACACTACTGCAAACATCTGTAAAGTAAATCATTAATAGACAGTGAACAATTTGCATACGACCTAATCCATGTAAAATAACTTAAAAATAGAATCATGTCAAATTAATTAATCAATCCCATAAATAGATTTGACAGAATTTACTATACATCATCATTTATTGTACATCATCTCTTCCTACATTTACATAACTCTCTTTAAAGTGAACCCACACTTCCAATCACCTTTCCATTTTTATAGTATACAATTGAATTTGTATGTTACTTAAAATATTCTTGTAATTTTAAATATGTACGTCAAAGCCTGTCTCAACACAGGTAAATCCTAGTGAGACAGGCATCAATTAAACCCTATGTATAACCCTATGTTTATAGATTAATAAAAAAAATAAAATAAAAAAATAAATTCGTTCTTTTGAAAAATACAAAGAAATTAGAGCAAAAACGTGAAGAAAAATAAAGCAAAATTAAAAGTTTTAATAATTTCAACAAAAATATTTTAGTAAGCATATATTTTATAATAAAAATTCTTTGTTTCGTATTTCTCTTGCTTTGGTATGGAAGTGGATAGCACGTACAAAATGTTGTTTTGTTCAAAGTAGACATAACATTTAAAACCAACTGAAGTCCCCGGCGTTGCCCGTGCTTTATGCAAAGTTTTTCGAAATTACATCTGACAGTAATTTTCTTCATATTTTAAATGT
This sequence comes from Glyphotaelius pellucidus, assembly GCA_936435175.1. Classification (NCBI taxonomy): domain Eukaryota; kingdom Metazoa; phylum Arthropoda; class Insecta; order Trichoptera; family Limnephilidae; genus Glyphotaelius; species Glyphotaelius pellucidus. Next base: position 27,181,830 of record OW386550.1, on the reverse strand, counting down.
TAAGTGTGCAAAACTTCACCAAGTATATAAATCTAGTTATAAAGGGTTGAAAAAAGGGTGGGGGTGATTTTTCGAAATATCACGTAGACTGTTAATTTCTTTTTGTTTTGAAGGTTAAGTGTGCAAAATTTCATCAATATCAGAATAAAACTGTAGATTCGTATGAAAATTAAAGCCATTCCAAGCCAGTCACAGACACTCCTCGTCAAAATGCTGAAATACACGGCGTTAGACACTCTTGAAGCAGTGTTTTTTCAAAATCTCATTTAGATAGTGACCTTCCTCTTTTTTTGTGGTGGGCAAAATTTCATCAAACTCGGAATAAATTTGTAGTTTATATACAAACCAAATCCACGACGCTCTTTTTTATATAAATAGATTAAGATCGTACATGTAGAAAGATAACACAGAAAAAATACAGAAATCTCTACAGTATTATAAAAAAGACACACTTACCGTTTTTATTAAAAAGAATCATTAATACTGACGTTAAATAAAATGAAAATAAATATTACTTATAAATTGAAATAATACAATTATTTTGTTTGTAACCACGATTCATTTAATTTTTCTTCTACCGACCGGTTTCGCTTTACTCAAACATCTTCAGGGTATAAAAATTAAACTGATCAAAAGTATACATTGTCCGAGCTTATATACATATAGAAAAGGACAAAACATAATATAAGGAAAGAGTGAGAGGGTAAAATCAACATCTTATGTACAAAGTGATGGAGAGAAAGAGACGGGTGGTATCTAATGATTTACAATATTACAGGGACAAAACGTCACTCAAATAGGCGATTAAGGGATATTCTATATGTGTATAAGCTCACACAACGTATATTTTTATCAGTTTAATTTTTATGGCCTGAAGATGCTTGAGTAAAGCGAAACCGGTCGGTAGAAGAAAAATTAAATAAATCGTGGTAACAAACGAAATAATTGTGTTATTTCAATTTATGATATGTCAAACCACAAAGTTACTGCTTTCTACCAAAAAATATTTCTTACTTTTGATTTTATTCAGCTAATATATTAAAACAGCAACTTTCACCTAAATGGTAACACACATGAATAAAAAAAGTCAGTCGGATAATAAATATTTATACCATGGAACGTTCAACCTTGGCGTGGAAGACTTTGCTTTCTTCGAAGGTTTTCTCAATGCTGAAAATTCATTTTCGATACAACAAATGCAAATTTGTCTAAAAGCTTTTCCGATACACAATAGTCGGTGGAGGATTTGCAGTCATTTGCTCTCCAGTGTATTCACCGCCCCCGCATCTACCTTCATTGAATCGGTTCATTCACATTCATAACCCTCGCCCCCAAATACCTTCCCGTCATGCGGATTATTAAACACGCTCTTCCCAAATACAATCATCCCATCCTGGGGACAAAGGATGCTCTAAATATGCGGAAATAGTGAATTTCTAGTTGATTACGTATACAAAGCAAGGTTCATGTTAATATCTGAAAGGGAATAATATTTCATAATAGATTGACAATTATTATTGAATATTGGATTTATTAACTGACTGAGCGTAGCAGTCCTGTTTTAACTCGACCGTTTTGCGTTTCATTTTAAATAAACAATATCGGCAAATTTGTTTGTACGTTCCGTTTCCGTTTCAAGATGCCGACCGTTTTAGATACCGCCTTGTTATCTCGCCAGACTTCGCACGAGCGTGGATCCTTCCACGAGTTGTCAAATGGGAATAATTCTTATTAATACGGTACCCAACTGCCTGAAGAAAGTTTGAAAAAGGAATGGTCATTGATATAGTGCTGTTTCTCTGTAAAAATAGTTTACAATTAAATAAGTATTAAAATAGGTGATTACAAATATTATGATTTCAAAATGATTGATTAATCGATTTTGGTTTAAATTTATTAAATAAGAAACATACTGTTCACAGAAATGTTAGTAATAATAAATATATTTTGCTGTTTGCATTTTGGGAAATGGAGCAGCGTTGTGCTTTATCATCCTTCTTCAGCCAATGTTTACATTGTGTCAATGCCCTGGTGATGAGCAATGCAAGGCTGTTCGACTCAGGCGGAGAAAATCCAAAACGACCAAATAAATTTCTAAAAATTATGATAAAATTTTCAAAAAATTTGATTAATCAACAATTATAGTCGACGCATTACCACTATTTAAAAACACGAGTTAGGTACGCATAAAAGAAATTGAAAATAACCTATTACTCAGTTATCTATCAATTACGATATCAAAATAAAAAGTTTTTATCTAGAATTTTCATCAAAGTTTCTATCTCCAATTGTCATCAAAGTTTCTATCTCGAATTGTCATCAAAGTTTTTTCTATCTCGAATTGTCATCAAGGTTTCTATCTCGAATTGTCGTTTAAGTTTCTATCTCGAATTGTCATGAAAGTTTCTATCTCGAATTATCATCAAAGTTTGTATCTCGAACTGTCATCAAAGTTTTTATCGCGAATTTTCATCAAAGTTTCTATCTCGAATTGTCATCAAAGTATCATTTTTTTTTTTATCAACCATTCAATAAATCTGAGATTCTTCTAAAACGTAATAGTAAACATTTAATTACTGAGCACAATCTAACTGTGAGGCAAAAGTGTTGTAAAAATGTTGTACTAATACAAATTTTTCTAAGCCGAGAATTAAATTAACAGGAATACAGAAACAACAAACATTTAATTACGCAGGTAGTAAAATTTATTATAAAAAAGCTCTCATGATGCCAAAACATAATTGAATTTGGGCAGTAAGCTGAGCTTTGCAATTGGAATGTAAATCCACCTGACGCTGACCTTTATTTAAAATGACAATTTTAAACAATTTATTGTTGGCATACAAAGCTACCGTAGAATTTTCAAGGAAAGTAGAGCATTAAAGGCTGTGGGAAAATGTTTTTATTTAACCAATTCAGAACAGCAATTTCAAACTACTCGAATAATTAAAGTATCGTCTGGTTTGTTGTATGTTGTTTTTTATTTTCAACAAAATTAAATAAATATTTAAACCAAACAATTCTGAAAAATTATTCAGAAAATTGGAGAAAACCAATTATTTTAATGTTGTAGCTACTCCGAAATCAAAATATTTTCTGTCCCAGTTAAGCTCGAGTTCCACAGAAATTTTAAAATAATAAAAAACAATGTTGATACATACATTTTTTATTCATTTTATTAGATCACTGCCATAATGTATTCTGTAAAACAGAAAAGTGAAGAGAAAAATAAAATAAAGTTACATTACGAATAAATGAAAATGTTTTCCTAATTTTGTTCGTAACCGTCCGCTAAATAGGCGGCAATTCGTATCCTGTAGAATTTTTGATCGGTTTCCGGCGTTCCTGACCGCGGGAGGGAAGCGATAGCAGAGCTTTTGCTAAGTAATCACGTAGTTTATAAAAAGCCGACATAATCGAGTAAATCCGGGGAAGCAGTTCAACAAATAACGTTATAAAAGTCTCAACCCTTGAGAGAAAGAAATCGACAGTCCTATTAAAGCGTTATCAAGTGATTGCTGCAGAAAATGGGCTATTTCTTAGTGATCACAAAATAAAACAAGGTCGAACTTATGCAAACACAGCATCTCGTTCTAGATTAATAATGTTGGATTGAGTGAATATTATACAGTAGCCATAAAGTCTGTTGATGGATTGAATTTCAACGTTAAGGTGTCATTGATTCAGGCAGACCGTTCTCAGATCTTCACTATCTTAACCAGCGTGGAAACTGAAATGGAAGCCCCAGCTTCAGAATAGAGAACTCCAGTCCAATTTTTAAAATTTTTTTTGAATAATGACCTTCTAACTTAAATAACTGCATATTTATTTTTATTTTTATAGTTAGTTTTAATAGTTAAAATAAATTTCAAAGTTTTAAATTTTCAAGATCCCCCGAAAACCACCGAATCTAGTGTGACGTCATCATGATCAACCGAAGTGTGAATTTTGTATGGAACTAGAATCAGCTGTTCGACTCCCGCCATTTTGAATTTCAGCATTGGAGCGTTTTACTGGGCATTATGGTCGTTTTTTGTACAGTTAAAGTTTTCAAATATTTTAAATAATATAGATAAACTAATAGAGATACTTTATTTTTGATACTGAATTATTTAGGCCTAAATAATGTTTCAATAAAAACAAAAACTATTAAATGTCCAAATCACTTTATAGAGGTTTATACCAATAACACGGAATGTCGAACGGCTTGCGTCTTACATTTCTATACAACTTTGACCCAGGTGATGCGGTGCGGTGACGTCACGCCGCCAAAATCCAGCAATACCAACTTGACAGGGTGTTTTAATGACACGTTTTAAAATGGACTTCTTAATATTATTTAATAAAACTTATATATTCAGAATCAGCGTTTATTGGTCTGTATGAACATATTTTTTTAAAGCCATAATATTTTTCACTGGAGTTCCTTATTCGATAGGTCATCGAAGGTAGCAAAGTATCTTGATTATAAGAAAAATCAAATTGGTCAAAATAAGTATCATTAGGCTCAGTGTATGTACGAATTGTGAGCATATCATAAAATCATTAGATAAACTATATAATATGTCTTTAATTTAGGTAAATTATCTAAAACTTCTGAGATAAAGCGTAGTTCAAAAATAACGCGGGATGAAAATATTTCAACGCTTCCCTTAATGAACCTATATCTAAGTAAGTATTTCACGTTCAAAAGCCGGAAGTTTTTAAAATCCCATTCCATCACAAAGCAGCTTTTCTTTCTAGAACTTATGTTATTATTATAAATTAAGAAGTAGTTCCTCTACAATCCAGCAGCTTTAAATATTATAATTATTTAAGATTTCAATTAAAAATCAAATATATGTGCTACAATCAATTAAACATAAACATAGTCGGATTCAAGTTTATCCAAAATGTACATAAATCCGTACGTAATCAGTATCGATTCTTTCCATTCTTAGTTTCGTTGATTGCTTCGTACATCTCCCGAGGCAGCGTTTTTCCATCGCCAGGGTAGAAAAAAACGTGTAATGGTCGAGGGGTGGGTGTGACCTTTCTGGATAGCGCCCCCAAACTGCAATTAGTCCCCCATTCGCCGTATATAACTTGCAGACACTTCGGACGATAAATTGCATCACTCACCGACCCAATTGTAAAACTGTCGAGGATGAACAAATTGACAAAAAAGAAAGCAAATTGCTAAGTCACGATACATTTGAAGATAAGTTTGGCGAGATTTTAATCACTGAGGGTGACAATTAAATTAATCTTTAAGACGTAAAAAAGGCACTAACTAGGGTAGATAAATGCATTTCATAGATTAAAAAAAGCTTTTTGATTTTTTTTTTTTGTACATGAAATACCGCACAAGAGTCCCAACTGCTCCCGTCTGGAGCCAGTGAGACTATGACATCCCCAATTGGGGTATGTTGTGGGGCTGAAGATAGTGGGGAGGGGAAGGAGATAGGGAAGAGGAAGGTGGGGAAGTACCTGGCTATTCAAATTTGGTCACTGAACACGGCTAAAGCCATTTCAAGTAACGTTTCAATTCTGAATGGTGGTCTTACACTAGGGCGATACTGAGAGTATCTTCCACTCTGGAACGTGACGCAAATATACTATATATTATTTTAAATTAATAAATTGTGAAATAACACAAATTAATAAAAAAAATATTATTTGCACGCCACAAATTAATCAATTTAAATGAGCGTCCTGTAAAATACATAAAATAGGTTTTTGAGATATTACAGCAAACATGAGAAATGCAGGTTTCACATTATAGGTTGAATATTTAAAGTCGGGTCAGTATTTGCTTGGCAAAAAGAGTTTTTGACAGATTTATAAAAAATATGAGAGATAATATTTTTCTTCATCTTCAAGTATAATATTTTTGCCTAACACTATAACATTATTTCTAACGGACATCAAAACATTAATTTTCATAAATTCGCACATAAAAATAACATTGGTTCAAATGAATACTTTACTGCTATTTTCAATATATTACGTATGAAAGAGTTGCCTTTCAAATTTGAAGACATCATATAAAGATAACGGATTATTATTATTCATCTTATTCATTCTATTACGAGTACAATTGGAGTACGCTTGTCTCACTATGAACTTCTGTGCTGAGAGCAGACGAAGTTTATAACATAAGCAGTTTAAAACAAAATACAAATAACAGGACCAAATTATTTTAAAAAAAGAAGACGATCAGCATCGTGTCATTTGAAATGCGTATTTGTAAGTGGAGACGCAGTTTATAACGTATTCAGTTTAAAACAAAAATACAAATAACAGCACAGTATTATGTTTAAAAAAGAAGACAATCAGCATCGTGCCATTGGAAATGCGTACTTATAAGTGGAGACGCAGTTTATAATAAAATCACTTTTTAACAAAAATACAAATTACAGTACCGTATTATGTTTAAAATAGAAGACAATCGTGTCATTGGAAATGCGTACTTGTAAGTGGAGACGCAGTTTATAACGTAATCAGTTTAAAACAAAAATATAAATAACAGTACCGTATTATGTTTAAAATAGAAGACAATCAGCATCGTGCCATTGGAAATGCGTACTTATGCGTGGAGATGCAGTTTATAACGTAATCAATTTATAACCAAAATAAAAATAACAGCGTACAGCTTTTATTTTAAACGTAATATACGTTATAAGTAAGAGATTTTGCCCTTTGGTTCAAATATCTTGAGCAATTTGAACATTACCAACAACAGTTCTGTGTTTGAAGAGGTACTCTACTTTACGGTATGATACTTTCTTTGCATAAAACACTTTTAGCACGTGTATCCAATTTAGCGGTATCATACAGTCCTGGAAAATAAATAGATTAAATTAATCAAATGTATTTAATTAGAGCATATCATAAAAGATTATAACATTATCAAAATACTACAGAAATGTTATTATTTGTTCGTTTTAATTGAATGAACAAGAAAAGTTCAACAGATCATCGCCAACAGGATTCGCAACCTCTATAATTCTTTTCCTAAAGCGACCGACAAATTAACAGCCTTCTCCAATAGAAATAAATTCCTGGAAGCTGAGTACGGTTTCAGGTCTCCACTCTTTTCAGATAACTTATTTTTCAGAAATAAATCAAGTATTTCTTGGATCAAGTGCTCGCCCCGAGATAAATTCTTTGTTCTAGCCGTTGCGGTAAAACCGACGATTTGTGACCGATACCGTCATTGAAAAACGCAGTCTTTTCTTAGAAAATTATAAAGAAAACGTTCAACATTTTTTTATTTCCTGTCAAGGAAAGTTTCTGAACTAAAAATCTAAGAAACATACAGTTTAAAAAGATTGTTATTAACATAAACGTTATTTGATTCAATCATATTTAAGAAATATTTCAAAGGAGTAAAACTTTTTTGTATTTTCCTTTCATTGGTTATTAAGTCGCGGCATCCCGCATTTCTACCGATTTATTACACGTTTTCCTTAAGAATTTCGAGTTTTAAAGCTCTTAAAAAAATATAAGTTATTCTTGAAGATAATATCTATACATTCCCCACGCCGAAACGCACATTATATAAAATTCTCTCGATAGAAAAAAATCCGAAAGTATGCTCGGAAAATTAATATAAACACGTTTGTTTCAGTTATTTTACAATTTATATGTATGAAAAAAAATCACAGTGTTTCTTTATATGTGGTTTTAGACAACACCCTCGAGATTTTTGCTCTATTTTAAACGAGTCGTGTTTTATTAAAATTTTTTACAATTTTAGCTTAAGTATTGTCGTTTTTAACATTAGTGCACTCTCTCTAACATTCGTATTTACATATCTCTCCATCGTCTTCTTTTCGAGAGGGTACACCGCTCCTTAAACATCAATACCATTGATATTTTTTCTTTGTTTTGTTTCCCAGTTAGAAGAAATACTGTCAATTATTTTCTTTCAATACTTTTATAGAAATTTATATAAAAATAATATCCTTTAATAAATTAAAGTTCGAAAATTTCTTTCTAAGTAATGAAAATAAAAAATGATGTATTAAGTAATATTTAATATTGTAATATCTCTTATGTTCTTTCTAGAGATATTCATTATTTGTAAGTATTGGCACCAGTATTCTCCAGTAGGTACTACTTTTTTAAAGATTTTTTAAAGCTCCTTAAAAGATTTTTTGGATCGCTGTGACTTTTTAATGCCGTATCGTAATTTATAATTATAATTCGCAGGACTATCGTTGTGTCCGACTGAAAGCTAGGTTTTGACTTCGGAGCTCTAGAATTATAATGACTCTGCACATCTACCTTCGGTTATCTTCGGCGTACCTCGGAAACGAGACCACGTGGCCCGAAGAGCCCATAGACAACTAACGAAATATGAGAACAAATCATTACAATAAAAATATTAATTCTACCGAGCCGAACCTTCTGATATGAAAATATCTGGAGTAGGTGAATTATTTTCCCATTTGGTCTCTGGTAGGTTGACATGTTTATTTTTTTATTTTTTATTTAATATTTGTATGTTTTTACAATAAGTATACATTTTTTTTTTACATGTTAAACAGAGTTGTAAAATGAACATAACAATAGCATTTCCTCATCATAAAGAGACAAGGCTCTTGTGTTTGGTGAGGGAATTCAAGCTCAAGTATATGTAAAATTTAGTAGAAAATAATGATATTGCATCTAATAACAAAAGATATGTAAGAAAACTCGGGATATAACAATAAATAAATTTCAAGATTTAAATGAAATATTAGCGGTAGAAATGGACTCTTACAGTTGTTTCAGGTGATTTTTCAAATTAATTTGGAATTTATGTATATTTTCGATAATTTTTAGTTCTAAAGGGAGGTTGTTGAAATAATTTATACCTAGATACAGATAGGTATTTTGGATGTGCTTGGTATTAAATTTAGGGATTTTGATATTGTTTTGAAATCTTGCTGATATATTGAATTGTAATTTTTTTAGCTGTATTTCTTTAAAAGTCTGTAGAATTGCATATTTTTTATATATATTGTCTATTGTAGATACTTTGAATATTGAAAAGATTCTTTCAGTAGAGAATGTAGATGGTTTTTTCAAGATAACCTTAATTATCAATCTTTGAACTATTTTCAGAGGATTTAAAATAACATCATAAGTTCCTCCCCACCCTATAATACCGTACTGTAATATAGATTGAACAATTGCGTAGTACACTTTTTTGAGGTTTTCTAGTCTAAGAATATTTCTTTTTCTGATAAATATATATATACATTTCCTAATTCTTTTGACAAGTTCACAAATATGTGTTTTCCATTTAAAATGTTGATCTATATATACACCAAGATATTTAATATTTGAAGTTGAATTAAGTGTAGAACATGTTTGATTACAATTAGTTCCACCACATTTACTCTGATGTATTACAATTTTTATTTCTGGATTTGATTTACATTTATTGATAGAGAAAGGGATAAATTTTGTTTTTTCAGTATTTAATGAGAGGAGATTTTTATCGAACCAGTTTTTCAGCGTATTAATATCAATATTCGCTAGATTATTCACAGTATTCCAATCAGCACCTTCAATTACTATGACAGTGTCGTCAGCATAAGATATTATTTTTCCGTTTATTCTTTGTGTGAATATGTCATTTACATAGATGATAAACAGTAACGGTCCCAGGACTGTACCTTGAGGTATGCCAAAGTTACTCGTATCTTGTTGGCTAAGCACATCGTTGATTTTAACGACTTGAGGACGTTCGAAAAGGTAGCTTTTTATCCATTCTAGAGCTGCTCCATCTAATCCAATGTTTCTTAATTTACTTAAAAGTTTGTTATGTGATATGCTGTCAAACGCTTTTTTGAGATCTATGAAAATTCCAAGGCATTTTAGTGATTTATCTAATGAATTGTGAACAAGGCTAGTTAATTTTGCAATTGCATCCTGTGTGCTTCTACATTCCATAAAGCCGAACTGATTTTCATTAATTATTTTATTACATTTTATAAACTGATTTATTCTTTTTTTTACTATCTTTTCAAAAATTTTTGCTATATTCGAAATTACTGATATAGGTCGGTAGTTGCCTACTTCTTCTGGATTACCAGATTTAAATATTGGAGTAATGATAGTTTGTTTGTAAATAGATGGAAACACTCCGCTTTGGAGACTTATATTTATTATATGCATTAATGGTTTAGAAATTTGATTTTTAATATTTTTTAAAATGTTAACTGTAATTCCATCAAATCCTGGGGCAGAACCTCCTTTCATACCGTTTATGATAGATACTATTTCATCCTCTGTTGTGACTTGGAATGTTGCTATTTTATTTTCTGCATCAATATTACAGTCTAAAATTGGGTTGATATTTATGTGATTCGCAAGATTTTTCCCTACGTTTGCAAAAAATGTGTTAAATATATTTGCAGCTTTTGAAGGGTTTTCTTTACAACATATTTTCGAGTTATCATGAGTAATAGCACTGATTTCGTTATTCCTGCATTTTTTCTTATCAATTATTTCATTTATAACCGTCCATACTCTTTTACTATCATTTTCCGCCTGATCAAGCTTCTGTTTATAATAACTTTCTTTTCTGTTTTTTATAATATATGAAAGTTTGTTTTTATATGCTTTAAAACGATTTAGTAAATTTTTATTATTTGGTTGCTGAGTAGTTAGTTTATAAAGGGCTTGTTTATGTCGTACAGATATTATTAAACCATGAGTAATCCACGGTTTTATAGGTTTGTAGTTAGATAGTTTGGATTTGGGAATATTAATATTTTTTGTCGAATCGTTTATGCATTTAGATATTTTTTCTTCAAACAAATTACAGCAGATATTGACATCATTACATTGTAGTAATTTAATCCAGTTTTCTGATTCTAATTTATATTTTAACGTATCCATATTAAGTACTTTTTTGGATGCATTATTTTGTTTAAGTAATGGAAAAGCTGGATTGCATTTATAATGAAATATACATGAATAATGATCAGTGATTGTTGTATGTACGACAGCTGAAGTTATGTTTTCGATGTAAGGAATATTTGTAAATATGTGGTCTATACACGAAGGTCGTTGACCCCGAACGTTTCTTGTATAATAATTTATGCACGATAAATAGTTTAATTCAGCCAGCATATTGAGATAGTTTTCTTTATCCTTACAATAGTAATCGTTTGCAATATTTAAATTCACATCCCCAACAAGTATATTATTTTTATTTCTAAAATTTAATAAAATGTTTTTCAATTCATCTATAAATTGTGGTACTATCGAATTATGTGTACGATAAATAGCAATAACATTATAATATTTATTTTCGACTTTAAATTCAATATTTAAAATGTTAACATTATTAATATTTATTATCTCTCTGATATTGATAATATTATACTGGTTAGAAATAAATACTCCGATACCAGAGTTTTTGTTTATTTTTGTTGTTGTTGCATGGTATGTGTACCCTGGAATAGAGTAATTCAGTTCACCGGCTGAATGTGTTTCTGACAACACAATCAGGCCCGGGAAAAAATTTGATTCTTTTAATGATAATATTAATTCTTCAAAGTTTTCTGTTTGTTGTTCTTGTATTGTTTTGTATTTATTATACTTATATAGTACACTTACACATGATCATTTGTGAAGAAGTGTATGGAAGGGTTTAGTTTTTCCTGTGGGGAAGTTTTAACCCGGAAATAAAGTCGAAAAACTAATAAATAAAATAAGCCTTTTATTTCTTGCAAATAGGTATGTTACAGAGTTATAAAAAATATAATTAATGCTATTTACAATCTTGTTGAAAAGTGAACCAGAGGTATCTTAAATTATTCATAAGCAAGAACCCCTCTCTCAGGCGAAGGTGAAGGCCTCCTCTAAAGAAAAGTTCATGAGTAGATAAAGGTCTGACGTTATAGGTTACTATGTAAAGTTCATCTTTTGTTTTGTTCGTAGGGTTAAGTATTTTTGAACAAATCATTATACAAATCACTAATTATGATATATTTCAAACATTAAGTCACGATTAAAGTACTTAACTAATGTTCGATCGTAGGTAATGAATTAGTTATGATGTAGTAAAGTAATGTTTATAGTATTATAAAAAACTACATTTTTCCACAAACACAATAATGTAAAGTCACGAAAAATCATAAAATAACGTTGTATTTTAATTTTTAATTTTTTTATTCCGAACCCTTTATTTATTTTTATATGATTGTCAAATAAAATAAAATCGCCATCTGATTTTATTCATTGCTCTTTCACCCTATCGTTTATCAACCCTCTTCAACAAAGCCAAGGAGTTCATGCGATGATCAGTTTAAGTTATGATATTTTGTTTTGAAAGTAAATTGAGCAAACAAAAAGAGTCAAAACAATTTCGCCAGAAGAACACGATAAATCACTCGACCATGTAGATTCTCGTAAATGTACGTGCTCGGAAAACTGACGAAAGAACCAAAAAGGGCATGTAAACTGAATTATTACTTTTACGATATTTTGATATCAATCATGTTGAGGCAACAAAAAACATGGGGTGATATGAACGTGTATATTTTAAGAACCGGCGTTCTTCTTCAAAAATTTCTATTTAGCGAAGTGAGGATGTTTAGTGTCAAAAGCAAATTACATCAATTTCCGTTTGTAATAATATATATTTGCTAACAATAAATAGTTTTTTCTTAGAATTACAAGATATCCTTGAAACCATTTTTTTTATATGAATACCTTACAAGAGTCCCAGCTTCTGTCTAGAGCCAGTGAGACAATGGCATCTCCAATTGGTTTATTTTGGTAGGCTGAAGGTAGTGGAGAGGGGAAGGAGATGAGGTAGAAGAAGTTGGGGAAGTACCTGACTATTCAGACCTGGTCACCAAACACGGCCAAAGCCATTTCAAGCAACGTTTCAATTCTGAATGGTGGTCTTACACCAGGGCGATACTGAGAGTATCGTCTACTCTGGAACGTGGATCAAATAATGTGTGCGGTATTCATTTAAAAATAAAAAATAAATCAAAAATTCTTCAACAAAATATTTAATAAAACCTGACCTAACCTAACCTTATTATACATTTCACTATTTTTGAACAATATTTTGTGTTTTATGAAAAACAAATACCTTTGTATAACACCACTTTTTTATTAACAATATCAACATGTTTCGAAAACTATGTTTTCTTCGTCAGGATAATAAGTCAATAATAAAAAAGTGGTGTTATACAAAGGTATTTGTTTTTCATAAAATTAATGATGACACCCCAAAGTAAATATGCCTATTTTGAAGAAATATTTTTTGTCTTTACAGGAAGTTGTATTATTTTGGTCCCATTTAACTATTTTGAAACAATAATATATTGTCATTACAGAATGTCTGTATTATTTTTATCCTGTTTTTTGTTAGGTTAGGTCCTAGTAGATATTTTATTGGGAGATGTTTTGTCCGTAGGATATTTTGTCAGGGATATTTTGTCGGGGGGTATTTTTCGCGGGTTAAAAAGTCGTGGAACCGTAAGCGACTGCTGTATAAAATATCGATTTATTCAAGATAGAGCATAAATCTTTCGAATAACATCTTATGTACCACTTAAAAAACACTGTGAATTTGTTCATGCCAATAACCTGGTAACAAGAACTGGTATAACAGAACAAATTTTTTTTTTCTATCGAGGGATTTGCTTATTATTACATTACCCAAATTGCCTGCCATTATTGCAACACGAGAAAAAGTTATTGATGCGATCGAGATTCGAACATCCATCATTTAGCAGTCTACAACTCAAAACTGCTAAATATATTATGACGTTGTGATATTTCGAGCATTAAGACATAGATGGCACTAGGGTAGATAGATAAAAAGAGTTTATAGATATGTCTGAGAGATGTCGATTTTACAAAGGGTCGCCCTTCCATGATGGGATATCAGACAGGATGTTAGCCTCCAGGCCATCCTACATGCAAATTCTTGATTATAAAAGTTTTTAGTCTAACTAAAAGTTACGTAATTTGTTGCGAAGAAAGAATTTTTATCATCGAGAATCATACACTGCAACGATTTAATTCAGGACTATTATAATATAACGTCATTAAACCTGAAACTATGTTGTGTGCGCTCTGTGCCAAGAAGCTGCATCAAAATATACAGTATTATAATTATTACTTTCATGTTTTGTTTGTAAAGAAAGTCGAAATTTGTTATTCTCCTTTTGCAGAAAAGAACTCTTTTTAATGTATTGTGTCAAAAGCTTTGAAAGCTTAGTGATTTGTTACTGCTTGTGTAAAATCAACAATGTTCAAATTGGATTGACTTTTATTTTTGTAATTGAGTTGTCTGCTTGGAAAATGATATAATTTATCAACAACGACAGTCATAAAAGAGTGACAAAAGCTAATACCGAAGTACAAAAAAAAGGTACGTTTTTTTCGCTGAAATAAGCAAACATAATTTTTATTTCTTCGAAATTCGCAAATTCACTTTGTGGCGTCATTATTAATTTAATGAAAACAAATAACTTTGTGTACACCACTATTTAATTAACAATATCAACATGTTTCGAAAACTATGTTTTCTTCGTCAGGATAATAAGTTAATAATATAAGAAGAAAACATAGTTTTCGAAACATGTTAATATTGTTAATTAAATAGCGGTGTACACAAAGTTATTTGTTTTCATTAAAATAATTTTTATAATTTAGAAAATAGCACCAAAGAAAAGTACAATTACTATATACTCGTAATTGCTAAGTTTCACCCAGTTTCAATATTATTTTTCGTTTTCAGATTTTTCTTTTTCAAATATGAGTTTAAGAATTGCTAATATTGTCGTCAGTGATAAAAAAAATATTTTCTTATAGGGATAAACAAATACAAAGGCACGCTTTCTATGTTTCTCGACAGTTTATAAGTTTATTTCAAAACATATAGCTAAGAATGGAACTGTTCTACTGAGTAAAAAGAGTGGCAATGATCTAGTAATTTAAAACAATAAATAGTGCAAATTTCCTCACAAAAAATCACACAAGTTCAAGAGATTTTTCTGCTTCATACAATCGAATTTCTATATTAAAGTTATTAAGATATAACTACTCAAATTAATGTTGCATGAATAAACGAGACATTAATATTGAACGCAAAAATGCAGTCACTGCGATTATCGAAAACATTTTTCATAGTTATGCTAAAGCATTCAATTCTATGTCGATGCTCGAAAATTGTTGGGGTAAGTTTTCTTGCTCGCTTAAGTATATTTTGCTAGCCGTGTCAAAAAGATGTTTTCGCGTGAGATGACTCGATATTTTCCACGAGACTGGAAAATGAATGAGTCAGCGAATTCGGTTTCAAAAATTCGACGGAACACGAAACAAACTGTTTTCAGACGCGTAATAATTGGTTTACAAAAAATATTATGTTATGATGCTTTCATGAACGTAGATACGTGTTTAGGGTTTTAAGTTGATTTAATTCAGAATGTTAACATGCCAGTCATATAAACAAAAACAGAAGAAAAAAGAAATTTCACTTAAAGTTAAGAAAAAACAGTGCTCTTACTGAAATAAGTTGTAAGATTATAATATATCAAAGTAAAGACATTTTTTAGTTGATGTAAAAAGCTTTTAAAACTGAGTATTTTAACTAGTTAAACGTACGTACAATATTATTAAGGCATTACGTTTTTGCTAAATAAGATCCTTAAAGCTTTGTGAGATTTAAATAAGTTCGATCGTATTACCAATCAGAAAGTTAAAAAAGTATGCTAGGCCGATGTCCGCATTGAATAAGACTAAAAAAGGTGTAGGGGCGTGTAAATAGCCCCAGACACGAGGGAATACTACCCCATGTAAATTAAGGAAAGTTGAACTCTTCCCTATGTGACACAAAACAGTCTACACAGCAATTCCAAAATCCTAAGTTAAACAAAACAATACTCAATCAGAGAATGCAGCTCTTGCACGAGGTCCAGCACAAAACGACACTAGTTTTCATTCAAAATATTGATTTTTTGCCAAGGCGGTAAGTGCACAATCTCAACATGTGTTCACAGGAAGGAAGTTCAAACAATGAAAAATATAGATTTGCAAATTAATAATAATATGTGCCGAAATCTAAGATACAACAATAATTCAATTATGGGTGAATTATTTGATTATGATTTGACTAGGACTGACATATCTTGGCTTTCACTAACACTCACGTCGGAAGTAATTGCCTGCTTCACAGAGGTAAGAAAATGCATGAATACACTGAATTTCAATGTCACATAGGTAAATTCAATATAATACAACCACCACAGATGGCGCGTATCCAAAAGGGAAGATTAAATTGTTCAAACATGCAGAAATGAAGTACGGATGAAGACCCTGCTCGCTAGTGAATTAAAGAGGTCAAGGAAGCCTAAGGGAGGTATTTTATTTTATTTTTATTTTATTGGAAAACCAACAGTTATAATAGTTACAGAGAAAGATAAAACATGTATAAATTACTTAACCAATAACAGGTTTTCACTTAAGTGTTTTAAATTATTTAGTGAAAATAAAGAAAAGAAAGAAAAATAACATAAAGACCAGAGTTAAAAAGCATTTGGGGATAGGATGGTGGGAGGGAGGGGAAAGGGATGGATCTTTTCTGTGTACAAAGTGGTGTGTGTGTGTAAATGTTATTTATTCATTTTAGGTTTGAAAGTGTTAGGTGCTGCGTCAAATATGTCAACTTCACTGTATAAATTGTTAAAGGTATGTGAAGCGCGGTGAATGAATGTATTTTGTTTAGAGTTAGTGTTGCATTGAGGAATGTTTAATGTGTGGTTTTGTCTGGTTTGTCTGATGGACATTCTTAATTGAATCCTTTCTAGTAACTCCGGGCAATCTATCTTAGAGGTATGGCACGATCAAGGTGTACAAATACTTGAGTCGGGTAATAGATGAGTATTTTTTCTACATCAGCTTCACACAGGAGGCTCTTAGGAAAAAAATCTCTCCTGTCTTGGAAAAAGGGCCTGCCATCTTTGCGGAAGCTGTGTGGAGAGTCTTTTTAGGGAAAGGAAGGAGGGTTCTGGAAAGATAAAAGGTATGAGGGATGGGTAGGAATCGGCGGCTCAATGTGTCTAGGAGTGACGGACGTATGAATCTATTCCACTACGGTGCAAGGCGATGGGTCGAGAGATTCCAACCAGGAAGGTAGGTCTACGTTAGGTCTGCTTCAAGCAACCTCTCTCGACCCGGCCCGCCATGCAGTAAGTGGACAAACGCATTCGCCGCCAAGACCTAGAAAAACCCAACCCCATGAACCCGGCACCCTGCTAAGTGGAGTGACTTACGGCAGTGTTGGTTATCCAATAAATTGTTCCCGAGGCGACGGTACCCGTACCCACCTCCCAAACTGTGCATACGAAGAAAGCAAGAATTGTGTGCCAAAAACAATGTTATATTCGTCCTTTCTGCCAACCAATGAGAGCAAATACAACAATGATTGGTAAGTGTTTATTGCAATACGCTCTTCACAAAAAATCACAAATGCCAAAAGTTTTTGTTGCTTCATCGAAAATAAAACGAGGAAATAATGAACATTTTCATTGAACGTAAAAACACATTTACAGAGTTGTGTTTCACGATATCACGTTTCCGCCGGGGCACATCGGCGACGGTTACCCAACGTTCCGCTATGCAAAAACGCAATAAAAAAGCTCTCAGACCGGCCGGACGCGTACATTTTCGACGGACACTGCAATATTCACATACACGGGTCCGTGCGGGACTCGACTGTCATCTGCAGTGATTAATTTTGTCCATTACCACTCGTTTATCGGGAGCGTGACACCTTCTGTTATGTCCTGCGCTCCGGGCAGCACACGTGTATTCATCATGTAAAAATAGAACGAACAACCACTACACCATTTCCCATCAGCGATAGGTAGAGAGGATAGACAGCCACACAACTCTTTCTTGCTTCATACATATTCATACGTCGTCTCATACTTATATACATAATAATAATAATAATTTATATTGAGGGATCAGTAGGATTTATCGGTCCAGTTAGGAGTTCTATCGAGCCGAACCCTCTGATATGAAAATATCTGGAGTAGGTGAATTATTTTCCCGTTTGGTCTCTGGTAGGTTGACATGTTGTTCTTGTACTGTTTTGTAATTTTTATACTTATACAGTGCAATTGCATAGCGTGGATTGACTAGATACTAGATGATCATTTGTGGAAAAGTGTGTGGAAGGGTTAAGTTTTTCCTATGGGGAAGATTTAACCCAGACATAAAGTCAAAAGAACAATTTTTGGATGATTTATATAGCTCTGTTTTTGTGAAAAATCACCTCAAGGGCGCTGTACAAACTTACAATATACTTCTACAATCTAGAAAAACTACAAACTAACCAAACAATTAAAAACAATTTGTGGCTAAAAATTGCATCCCATTGGTTCATCGATCACTGATACGAAAATATATGTACAATGTCTCGACCAATAACGCGATTGCCTAAAAATGAATACAGAACCATAATTATCTGAGAGGTCGCTTGAAATTAACACTGTTTATTGTCTATAAAGAAATTTAGATAGAGTTCGCGCACGCAGAGGTCATAATTGTGAACACGTAATGTTATATGTATTTAATCCTGAAATACATTTTAATATAAGTATATAATATATTCTTTAATTAATGTATTTTGGAAAGCAAAAGCATTATTTTATTGTGAGGGGTGCAGTAGTTCAAGGATTTGATCTTCCAAATGTGATTATGTAAAAATGTATCATTGAAGAAGAAGATAACACTTATAATCTAAAATGAAAATATGAAAGAAAACAAGACGCAATTGGATAACGCGCACGTCCCGGTTAGACGAGAGGTCTGGGTTCGAGTCCCAGTTGCGACCATTGTCTTTTTCTATTTTTCTGTGTCTTGTTTTCTTTCGTATTTTCATTTTAGATTATAAGTGTTATCTTCTTCTTTAATGATATATTATTTGATGGGAATAACCTTCAAAAGTTATAAAAAGAGAGTTTTCTCGTAAAAAATTGAATGTAAAAATGTATTCAAGTAAGGGAAAATTTTAGTAAAGCTTGATTATTTTTTTGAAAATATGTTTACAGCTTTCAACCAAAGCAGCTTTGGGAAACTTGGATTTGTTCTCGACAATTTTCAATAAAAAACCAATATCAATAAAAAAGTAATCATCATTTTGGCAAATAATTTTTTTTTATGTGTTGCAGCTTTTCACATAGCAGTGATCATTGCCGTAATGGCGCCCTAAATTAATATTTCATCCAGGCCTTTTCAATACGTAAAATATTCACATAGTAATTTATTTATTTAATATCAACGGTATAAATATACCATAAGCACACAAGTCACAAAATCATAGGAAACCTATTAGAAACAGTAAATAAAGATTTAAACAGATTATTGTGGCGTTTGAAAGAGAAATGACACCACAGAAGCGATAACATACAAAAATCTGTAGTACAAATAAAATTAATATTTCTTGAAAAGATTTGATAGTATAGCCCTCTTGTACCTACCTTCCATGCAGTTAAATAGATCTGCTACATCTGCATATCTATTAGTAACATCATGTAATCTAGGTACAAGTGAGTGTTTCGTATAGTCAGTCCGGTTATTATAGAATTTGAAGAGGATTTTAGGACGAGTGGCTTTCGTGGGTATATCATAGAATCATTTCTGTTTTTTTTTTGTTGAATCGTTTCGGAGAGCAGTAATTCTGAGTAATTCGATTACTGTTTAAATCGATAGATGGCTTAGAAACGCCTGCTATATTAGGCCTGCATGAAACTCCCCGGAGACGAAATAGAGGACAACATTTATATCAAATATGCTCATTGATGCAACAAATTTATCATTTACAGAGGTAATTAAGATAATATTTAGCATAAACAACCGGAATGTTTTGATTAGTACCTGGAATTGGTATTTGAAAATGGTTAATTGTGTAATTTTTGCCCTCTCGGATGAATCGATAATACTCTGGCTCGGGTAAAGCTAATTGCAAAATGATTGCAGCGTTTGCGGTGGATATTTCAGCGGTGATTTAAGGCAGCGATTAATTAAGTCGGGGATTGCGGCTGCAGCGGTTAGGCATTCAAATGTTAATGGGATTCCATCCAAATAAACGAAATTGTTCTCAAATTGGTAAACTTTTGTTATTTTACATTTAACCAATTATTGAACTTGATTTACTCTAAAAATCGCTACTCTGTGATAAACCAGTGTGTTCACGTGTCGTATTATCTGTTATCAACTTCACTACTATTACGACTATCTTTTTTATTAATTAATTGTTGCCTTGTCAACAGAATACATCATATAATTGTTAGAGTAATTTACATTTACAATGTAGTTATAATGATGATTCTTATTATAGGTGAGCACACCAATATTCTTACAATAAGTAATAATAAATTAAATTACAAGAACAAATACATTAAACAAGGAGGATCAATATCAAACATTAGTAAATACACACATGCACATACAAATTCATATTATAGTCATTGCCCAAGTAGGGGAATGATACAATAATAAGAACAAGTGGTTGCCCAAATGTCAAAATTCAACAACAAATGTTATGTTTTTTTTATTGATTTAATGTATTTTATATGCATAATTTAAAAAAAATATTAGCATTCTGCACTCTTTCTCTATATAAACTATGAGTGTGGGAAATTTCATACTCCTCCGTCCGCGCAAATTTTGTAAAAAGGGGTACAAAGTTTTTGCTTCACGTAGCTCTAAGCGAGAAGATCGTCAGTTTAATTTTTATTGAATTACATTTGATATATTGTTTATCAATTCTGCATTAACTTGCTTTGCGGGTTTGTGTACGCACACTGCACACCTAATTAAACTTGCCTATTATTGTAAGAAAAAGCTTATGTTTTGTATGCAATACTTGCAAAATGAAACCGAGTGGAACAATGCAAAGGAATGTACTAAATACTCTAGTAATTGTGATGACTGCTACTTATTTGTAAATATGTATATAAAAGTATACATCTATTTATAGTACATTTAAGGACAACAGACTCTTCAATTTAAGAAAGACGATTAAACGAGAATAATAATTTTATTAATCAATATTTTTTAAATTACCAGGAAAAAAAGAATAAGCGTAGCTTAATAAATCGCTGAGCAAACGGAGTCTAGAGGTAACGATTTCAAGTTCAAAAGTGGTTTTTATTTATTTTGTGAATGATTTCATGAGAAAGAAAAATTGTTAATCAATGAAAACGGTCACAGATAATTTTAGCCACAAAATTCTTTTTTTAAAACGTCGTTTCTTATATGAATTCATACATTTCTAATGAAAAACGACATTTTTTTAAAGTTTATGCTCACATTTTTTATAAAGCAATTAACAAGTTTATTTTAATTCTACTCGATGGAAACGGTAGGAAAAGCTTCAATTTATCCAAAGCATATTTTTTGCATTTATAATGAGATTCAAATTGAATTTAAAATAGTGATTTAGCATTAAGTTTCGATTTAAATCATTACTACGTTAACCTGTCCACAAACAGCGCTTTGGTACAGGCTTGCAGGTACATGATATTAAAATAATATTTGTAAATATGTTATTATATTGCAATAGGAATCAAACCTGATTCAAAGTAAACTCGAAATCCGTTACGCTCGTAAAATATTTCCTTTACTTACTCTTTGTTATCTGTAGAAAAAATAGGATAAAACGGGGGTAAAAAAGGTAATAAACTTTGATAATATACTTTCTTCTCGGTATGTAAAACGGTACCTTCGTTCGTTTCGTGATAATGGAACGTCGAAGCACGGGGTACCAAATACAGCTTAGGAGTTTTATTATGCTCTCATTTCAAACCTATTCATAATAAATCAGACCTTTTTATGTATAGATATAAAGTTACAACCGCAGCATGAAATTTATTAAAATCCGATGATTTAAAAGCAGATCATGTTGTAAAATGAAAAACAAGATGAACACTTTTCAAACAAAAAAAAAACTAAAAACAGAAACCACGCCGCCTGCACATACAAAGTAATTACAGGCCAGCTGAAAACATTATTTAAAAGCGCCTAAAATAATGGCTACTGAGATAACAAACAGGTCTTAGAAATTACGCAGAATTTTATCTAGAAAAATAACGCATTAACAAAATTAAACGATAAATCATTTAAGAAAAAAATGTATCTCCAAAAAAAAATTCAGGTTACTTTTAATGGATACACTAAAGCGTGACAAACATTTTTATATAAAAATGCCGCACGGCTTGCTCAAAGAGCAACAAAAAACGTCCTTTTGTGACATTCCTAAATAAGAATTATGTAACATACTTAGTGATAGTTCGAGCCACAGCTCGGAGGCAAGATTCCTGAGAAGATATGCGAGTATCTTCGAGTTCAGCGCAACTATCTTAAATTATATCCAAGTTTATTATACGTTTGACCTACTTGCCTCTGGAGAATCGCATACAATTTTGCGCGACCATTATTTTTACTGCCGTTTTGGATGCGATGCTAACGCGATACGTGTTTATCACCATTCAGATGAACTTTCTCTATGACAATGTGAGATGTAAAACGATGCCACATAATAACATAAGACTATTTTTGTGAATAAATCATTATGAATTGACAATACGTATGATCCACCCCAATGTCGTTCCGATGTTAATATAAATTCCAATACCAATGTCATTCCTACGGTGATATAAATTCCTGCAAAATGTAAGTACATTTAAAAATATCCACAATCCCTTGAAATATAATATACAGTAGGGGACAATGTAAACTATTATGGGGAGACCAGAATAATATATCGATGCTGGAAAGCTGAAAAATGGCTACAGCGCCATGCAGCTAGATGTATGGCGCGTTAACTCGGTTATTTGAATAATAGGTATTTTACCAAACTATTGCTGTCGCTGTCGCTTTCAATCCCCTTAATACTGGGCGAGGGGGACAACTGCACTTCAGGTTGATAATACTTAAATTAAATCATCAAAATCGAGGTTTTGTATTCCATATTTTTCTTAAAAACTGAACGGATTTTAAAGATACTCTACGTCTGTAGCTTTTGCTCTTTTTTTTAAATTTGTATACTAAACATCTGATGATGGCGTACAAACCAGGCAATTTTAAAGGGTCTTTTTACTCATAAAAGAAGAAACTTATCAAAAAATACACGCTAGTGTTCGAAATACATATTATATTTAAAAAATATTTGGGGAATTGGGGAATACGTTCATATGAACAAAACGCCACCCGGTTTCCTCTTAAGCCATTTTTTTCCTTTCCAGCGTCGATTTATTGTAGGTTATTTCCAAGTGTTATTACAGTTCATTAAATTGAAGTTTAATTAATGATAATTATGGTATTTATATTTATGACAGTTTTATTAAAAAAATGTACCAATACGAAGACGGACATGATTGTCGAAAACGGTCCCGGTGTTCGGATTATTTTCTCGAACTCTAATTTTAATTAAAAAATTTCACACAACAAAATCAAAAAGATATATGTTTTATAAAAAATATGCGACCCATTTTCCGAATAAAAATTTACCGATTTTACGAGAAAAATAAAAATTTCAGAAGAATAAACACACTTCAACTTCACATAATATCAAACAGATCTTTAAAAAAATTCCGACCAATTTTTCGACTTTCCCAGAAAAATTTTTTCCGGAAAAATAATATCATACAAAACAAATCTGATAGTATCATCATTATAATGACTGTATAGTTTAGGAAAGTTAAATGGAATTGGCGTTTCATTGCGAGACCAAGCATAAAATAAAATAAGAAGAAAATCATTACCTTTTTATTGTAAGAAAGGTTTTCGCGTTTCTATTACAGTATTTTCACAAACAGGTCACTGATGTTAACTTACAAATTGAAAAATAAGTGACTTTTTCTCACGAACGTTGAATTTATTAGGTCATCATCGATTAATTTCAACGGACCAACTAACCAACCATCACGCCGTTTCCACATGGGTAGGCTGAGGATGAAACGACAAAGGAAACTCTTTAGGAAAACAATTAAATACGCAAACCTCTCGATTTTCTCCCATTCTTAATTTTTATCTTCGATTTTTCCGAGGCTTAACAAGACCTGTCGTATTAATTCAATTAATATGATCGTGGCATGTTTGAAATAAAACCAACGAGAGGTATTTGTATATTCCATTAAAGATTTTCGTCCTGATTCAATTTTTTTTTACTGATTTTATAGAATTCATAACGTTGTAACTTTAAACAGAGATTTAGAAAAAAAATATCGACTATCTCAAAATGAATGATATAAATTATAATAAGGTTGGAATTTAATGTGAGCCTGTAATAAACACACCATGAAAGGATAGATAACGCACGGGCTACGGGCTCGTAGCGCGCCCATAGAGGCTCGTAGCAGCTCGGAGCGGGCTGGCGTAGGGCGTAGCGGGTACGCTCCCCGCTCCCCCGGCGATAGTATTTTACCGTTCCTCTACGCTTTATGAGAACATTATTCGGCAGAAGCCGGTTATCGGCACCGCACGAGAACAGGCACAATTTTGTGGAAATTACGATAAAAACAAACGAAACGTGGTTTAAATCAGATGGAAGGTTATCAGCCATCAGTACGGGTAGATATTGTAATAATAGGTAATGAAAAATCAGTCAGAACAAATTTTATAGCTGTACTACGGAAATAACTAGACTAACAGTAGTGCTGTTAAAAAAATACTTCTTTCAAATAAATGATTCTCTTTATTAGGAAAGAAACGTTCAAGATGTTTACGTGCACTGAGTATAATACTGTCTTAGATTTAGATTCCACGTGATTAGAGATAGTACCGTCGAAGGCAGTCTCTAGCTGAAGGTGGAAACTTGCTTGTTAGAAGTTTGTAGAAATAAAAGAGTGCGTTAGGTCCGTGTAGATATACCATAGGTTATCAACGTGGGCGATAACGCCCCCTTGTGAGCGTTTGAGACTTTCAGGGTGAAGATGGCACAGTAGGGGCGTGAACGGGTTAAAAAAATGGTCTAAAAAGACAAAAAACACGTCAATCACGTAATCATAAAGCAAAATAAACTTTAAAATTGATTAATTTTTGTTATTGTTATTATTTTCACGTGTGCGAAAAATCACATATTTCGGAAGTTTCGGGAAGTAAATGATAATTGAACTGAAAGATTCCATTAAATTCAGATATTATTATTCCATTAAATTAAATTGGAAGATATGAATTTTTTTATGTAAAATTATCATCTGACGTATATTATTATGAATAAGAATTAATAATATATCATGAATAAAAGAAAGATGGAGGTACCAACCCGGTATTTAAAATACATAAGATTGCTTTTTAACTTACTATACTAAAAGGTATAACAAAAAGTTTTATATATTTTTAATCGAATTATTGATTCCGTGACACTTTTGTAATATAACAGAAAATTGACCCGTCTTCCAGAATATTTTGTACGCGCAACCAAACTGTTCTGTTTACCAAAGAGAGATAACTCGCTGAAGACTTACTTATTGTTTTCAAGCTTGATTTATAGAACTCTGTTTTGATTTAATAAGTCAGGTACGCCGCCTCATACATCATACATATGTTTGGTAATGTTATACGGTAATGGTAATGTTTTGACGGCCTCCGTGGTCCCGAGGTAAGACTCTCGACTCACAATCCGAAGGTCGCGGGTTCGAACCCGGCGTGCGCAAATAAATTTTATTTGATTAATTTGTGTTATTTCAAAATTTATTCATTTAAAATAATATATAGTATATTTGCGGCACGTTCCAGAGTGGAAGATACTATCAGTATCGCCCTGGTGTAAGACCACCATTCAGAATTGAAACGTTGCTTGAAATGGCTTTCGCCGTGTTTAGTGACCAGATCTGAATAGCCAGGTACTTCCCCACCTTTCTCTTCCCTATCTCCTTCCCCTCCCCACTATCTTCAGCCTCACAACATACCCCGATTGGGGATGCCATAGTCTCACTGGCTCCAGACGGGAGCAGTTGGGACTCTGTGCGGTATTAACTATAAAAAAAAAAAAATACTATCATGAAAACAAATTTATGGGTCCGGGTGGTTAATGTTATTATTATAACTTATAAATATATTTTTATTTTAACTGTGACTGTTATTATTATTGTTCTTTTCACGGCCCATTTGAGTTTATTTAATTTATAATACATAATTATTAATAATAAATACAAATAAAAAAAAGATTATGTTTCATTTTTCGAAAGCTTTATCAAACTACGGTCGACAGTTTGAAAATGCCAAAAAAGGAAATAAATAAATGAAGACAGTTTGAAAGCAATAAAAAAAACTCACCAACCCACCTAGGGAACTGCAAATAACTGCAAGGCATTCGTACGAAATAATCTAATGGAATTGGAGAACATACTTACACAGTAAATGAAAAGAGAAAAACAAGAGGGTAAAATGGAATATTTAATATTTTAGTGAAATGTTTAAAATGCCATTGAAATATGATTGTGGTAGACATTAAACGCAGCAATTTATGCAATTGCATGCATTATATAATCATAACAGAGGTTGTCAACGAACAATATCGTGACACGAGGGAGGATGGACTGTAAATCTTTAAATTTTTTTTGTGATGCAAGACAATTGATTGCGTTCTTTAAAATCAGTCACAAGATGAGGTAAGTTGAAAGGAGAAAGCCCTACCTTTGCTGTGGTCATATTTATTTATTTATTTATTGATCAACGCCCTTTTTCAGGGCTTTTACATATTAATGGTAATAAATACAACATTTATTGTACATAACTGAACTGCTTCAGTAACAATATTTTATATTTGTTTAAAGATAAACTGAAGATGTCCACGGACTTGGTGTTTTTGTTTCCTTCCATTAGTATTCTGGGTAAAGAGGAATACATATGGTAGTTAGTCCCAGAATTTCTGCACTGAAATAAATCCTGACTTCTTGTATTACGTTGTGGAATCCGGAAGCTTATCAATTCAAGCAATACCGGACTATCAACTAAATTATGTAGAATTTTATATAGAAATACCAAGTCAGTGAAAATTCTTCTGTCTGACAATTTGAGCATATTCATATTATTTAACAAGTGTTGTAGTTTAACATTATTGTTGGAATCCCCATTTTGAAATTTAGAAAACGTAAGAATTTGTTTTGTATTCTTTCAACAGCTTGTACATGTATGTTATAATGTGGATTCCAGACGGGAGAATTGTACTCAAGTTGACATCTAACATACGCAAAATATAACAGTTTAATACATTTTATATTGTTAAAATTTCTAGTTAGTCTAGTTATAAATCCCAACATTTTTAAGCCCTTATTACAGATTTCTGTTATGTGGTTAACAAATGAAAGATTTGATTGGAAAGTGATGCCTAAGTCTTTAATTTGTGTTAGTGTTTCAAGAGCATTGTCACCAATGCAGTAATTAAATATCACTGGATTTTTTATACGAGAAAATCTAATTATTTGACATTTTGAGATATTTAAATAAAGTCTATTTTCCTTACAACAAATTAACAATATGCTCCATGTATTGATGGCGTCTAGTCTTCTACAATGATAGCACAAAGTTGGTTACATTTTATAGTCACTTTTTGTATTAATTAGTATTTTTTACGACTTTAAGCGAGATTGCAAGAGCGAGCTGTGATCAGTTTCACGACGAGTTTCGAATGCATTTAATGTAGATAATTTTTGATTTTATGCAATATTGTGTATGTGTGCCAAGTAGGTAGACATCATCTTCCTCTTCTTCTAGCAAGTAAGTAGGGCCCTTCAAGAAAGAAAAAGGGAGAAAATAACAAAGCAAGGAATTTGGGAAAATGGGTTTCAGTTCATGAGCTGTTTCAAAACTTAACAGTGGTAATAAACATAAGTAATATGTAAAATTTTGTATATGTAAAGGGTTTTAAACGAGTAAAGTTTGCTATTTTTTAACGCAAACGCCTTTTCAATAGGGTAGCGTAACAACAAATTAAAAAAAATATAGGGACAATAAACAATTTCTTTTAATTTTTAATATGTACAATTGATAAACTACCCCAATGATGGCATGGTTGTGTTAAATGTCAAATAAAGATACGCATAACAAAGCTAACACTTATTATAAATTATATCGTTGTGTATATTAGTGTATAGGAAGAACGTACGTATTTGTTTCATGTTTGATTATAAAGTCGTATTGTCAAGTAGAGAACACGCATAAAATAAATAAAAATTTCACGCATATATCGAGTCTGTGTATTTTTTTAACATGGTTATTTGATAAAAATGAATAAATATCTGAAGAAAATAAACAATGGCTGAAAAGGCAAATTTCTCGGTTGGGTAAACATTCTTCAGACAGTGAGGGATATTTCGCCCGGGGCAAATAAGTAACATAAAGTTCTGGAGAAAGATATTAAACAAATAATGCTCGCAGATTTATTTGAAAGCTTCCAAGGATTCTCGTAATGTATGCGAATACGTTATCTACACGTTAAATATTATTTAATTTAGACGTTATTTTAAAGATTTTAAACAACATCATAAAGATTGAAGAAGAAAATAACACTAATAATCTTAACGAAAATATGAAAGAGAACAAGACACAAAAATTTTTATTGCGACCATTGTCTTATTCTATTTTTCTGTGTCTAGTTCTCTCACATTTTCGTTTAGATTATTAGTGTTATCTCCTTCTACAATGATATATTGCGTTGATGGGAATAACCCTCAAAAGTTATAAAAATAGAGTTTTTCTTATAAAAAATTGAATATTCACTTAGACTTTTATAAGGTCATTAGTCCCATGTGAATAAGTTCGGATATATTTATCCGATACGCAATTCAGGTTACAAACCAATTCTTAGAATGATTTTTTCCAATAAAAAGATTAGTTGCCCATAATATGGAAAAAATAATTAGTTGAAGATAATTTTGTTACATTCTAAAAAATTTTAAATATGAAATTGACAAATATGACGGTTTGACAAGGTGGCAATAGCGAAATCGGTTAACGCGCACGTCCCGGTTAAACAAGAGGTCTGGGTTCGAGTTCCAGTTGCGGCCGTTGTCTTTTCCTATTTTTCTGTGTTTTGTTCTCTTTCATATTTATTTGTTTAGATTATTAGTGTTATCTTGGTGGGAATTACGTTGATGGGAATAACCTGCAAAAGTTATAAAAAGCGAGTTTTTCTCATAAAAAATAGCATATAAGAGTTTAATGTAAGTAAGGTAAGAATCACTAACTGGCAAAAGAAAAGTTATATTTTACAATTTTTATAAATAAAAGTAAGAGTTTCTCCTTTCAAGGGTATTCTGGGTTGATTTAAAGAATGTATTCAAAGAAAGCTATAGGTCAACAAAAGTTGGAAACCACTTTGGTGATCTATAACTTTTTTTTTACATGAATTCCGCACAAGAGTCCCAATTGCTCCCTTCTGGAGCCAGTGAGACTACGGCATCCCCGATTGGGGTATGTTGTGGGCTGAAGGTAGCGGGGAGGGGAAGGAGATGGGAAGAGAAAGGTGGGAGGTACCTGGCTATTCAGATCTGGTCACCAAACACGGCCAAAGCCATTTCAAGCAACTTTTCAATTCTGAATGTTAGTCTTACACCAGGGCGATACTGAAAGGATCTTGCACTCTGGAACGTGCCGCAAATATACTATATATTATTTTATATGAATAAATTGTGAAATAACACAAATTAATCAAATAAAATGAATTTGCCACGCCGGGATTCGATCCCGCGACCTTCGGAATGCGAGTCAAGAGCCTTACCGCTGGACTACGCTGGCCGTCATAGCTGAGGTATTGGTTATCTAATAAATGATTCCAGGGGCGGCGGTATTAAGATTGTAAAAGCCCTAAAGGCGATAAAAAATAAGAAAAGAAGTGACCGTAAATTGAAAAAGCGTATAATATTGGAAAAAATATAATAAAATTATCACTGAGAGTAATAATCGGTTTCGGAGAAAAGTTTTGGCATAAAGGTGACAAAAAATATAAAATACAATCCGTATAATCACAAAAATTGAATTGTATTCAAAGCAGCATTGCGTTTAGATGGGAAAGTTATTTATATGGAACCGTCTTACATTTTGAATAAAACATTCCAGCGTTTATGCAAAGAGCTTTATCATTGATGTAGAATACGCAACAAAGGGACTTCACGAGAAAATATTTAGAATCGCGTAAATTCCATAAAAGTTTGTTTTATTTAGGCGTTATCCGACTAAGCTTAGCACCGAAATTCAATAGTGTTCACAAATCGTTAAAATTTAATGGCTTACGAGGAATGGAACATCCAAAGAATATGATTACACAATAAAAATAATTTATAATGGCTATAACCTTCCTAATATCTACACAATTGCCATGTTTGGTAAGGCAGATAAGAAGTAATGGTCATCCACATTGTGTTTTTGACGCAAATTTAAAATTTAATTGGAATTTACAAGCAAATTATTTTAAATAGCGCATGTTTGAATGTATTTGCGCACACCGAAAGCGGTTCAAATTGGTTGGAAATAGTTTCGAACACATTTCCGCAGTCCCCTCTTACTCCGCACTAGTCCTACGATACAGTACAAAGCATTCATTTTCCATCAAATTATATAAACTTCTCAGAACTAAAAACTTCTGCCAAAATCACGAATTTCAAAAGATACATGGAGTATTGAGACAAGAAGAAGTTACATTGAATCCATGCTTTTTTATTACATGGGCTCCACCCAGGACGCCCTGAGGAAAATAATTTCGCTCAGGGCCTATATAATCTTTGGGGATGCTGTGTTGAAGGTTTTTTTAAGGATAGGAAGGAGAGGTGAGTTCTGTGAAGGAAAAGGGTTTAATGGTTAGGTAAGAATCTAGGGTTCAGAGTGTCCTGTTCATCGGCCACCAGGACCTAGACAAACCTCATCCCATTCTAAAAGCAAAAAGAAATTAATGCTCGTTCCTTCTGTTTAAAATGAATCTTAGTACTATACCTTTTCAGGATGACCACAGAAAACGGGGTTTAATTTCATATAATGAATTGCAGGTCTTCGGGAGCAGATTTTACATGTTTTCCGTGATGCGTTTTTTAATTAATTTAAATCGAATATCTGTATTTGACGGCCTGGCCGGAAAATTTCGATTTCCACGGAAATGCCTCGTAGTTTTACGAATTTCCTTTGAATATTTGAATTCGAAGGGCTGACCGCGATGGTGATTGGTCACGAAATTTCTATTTACTCGGAAATATGTAGTTTTTTAAAAAAAGTACCTCAAACATCTGTAATATAATTTAAGATGTAACGTCAAATATCTGGCCTACCGTAACTGCAATCAGCCACGAAATTTCGATTTACACTCAAATACGTCATCTTATTACGAATTTATTTCGAACAAGCTGAAGTCCCCGGCGATGCCCGAGCTTTATACAAAGTTTTCGAAATAAAATGTAAACAGTGACCTTCTTTTTATTTTGAAGGTCACATGTGCAAAATTTCGTCGACCTCGGCATAAAACTGTAGATTTGCAAACAAATCAAATTCACACCGCTCGCCCGCTTGCCAGCCCGCTCGTCCACTACTTACAGACATTTTCCTTTATATAACATATATTTCAACCAATTTACACAAAACCTTGACAAATTATATACCATAACCTTCCTCATGAATCACTCTATTTATTGGTGAAAACCGCATGAAAATCTGTTCAGTAGTTTTTGAGTTTATCGCAAACAGACAGACGGACGGACGCGGAGGATAAGTTTGTTTTATAATATTTAGAGATACCTTCCTGGATTTGAAAGGAAATATTAAAATATCGAATTTGGAAACTTAAAAAAAATCCCCCATATTCCAAGAATATTTTATTCCCTGACATTTCCCGGATAATTTCCGGTTTTCCAGGGATGTGGCCACCCTGATTTTATAATCTTTAGTGTATTAATGTTATTTTCCTTGATAATTTTAATTAAAATAGTGGTTTAGACATATTTTGGATTAATTAAAATGAAGTCACAAATTGATTTCAAAATTATAAAAGAAATGTTATTATCAAAAATTTTCGGGAATATTATGAGGCTTAAAGAAGTCGGAGAGGAGATAGGGGGAAAATGAAGGATGAAAAATACCTAGTTATTCAGATCTGATCACTGCACACGGTCAAAGCCATTTTAAGAAACGTTTCGATTAGTGGTCCCTAGTAACTACGTAGGTACTAATACTATAATAGAAGCTTTTGGATGACGTAGACATCACAACTTGTCAGTTGGCTGTTTAAAATTACGATTAAAGTAGGTATACACGTCGTAAAATAAATACAAAGTGATCGTCATAAAATAATGTTTATTTCACAAATCGTAAAACGCAACTCACAAGGAGAAATAAAATTGGATGCACATCGTAAAATTCCGTTGAAGACGTAACGATAAAATAACGGAATGACTACGAATAGGAATTGCAGGTACTTAGAAACACGCACAAAACAAAATAAAATTTCGATAACAAAGAGAGGGATTTTATTAACTCGACTACATCATAGAATTGCAGAAGCTGCATACCAGGGCAATGGAATGTAGTTGGATGAGTGATATTTGGCAACTGAATACGCTATTAGCTTATAACTACTTGAAACCATCATATTATACTAAGTATTTCTATCATATTTTCGTAAGTATCGTTTGTAGGGTTAATATGTATGTAGCGGTAATTTGTTATATTTAATTAATTATTTATAAATTGTTCCTAAACAGACTAAAGGTATTCATAGGCAAAAGTTTAATGTTTAATAATAATACATAACTAGCAGTTAAAAACCCTCTCCGCTGCTTTTTGCTGCTAGGCTCTGCAGGCGGCTTTTGGTTCGGCTTCGCCCAGTTTGAGTGTTGGTGACCATTTTATAAATCCGATAGGAACTGCTTCCAAAAATAGCCGGTTCCTCGGATCCACTGTGATCCAGTAGCAACTGGTCACCGGGACAAATTAACGGGCAATGACGTCGTATGTAATATATAGCCGCGTAATACTATTATTTACAACTGCCAGTTGTAAAAATAACCATATTACCGTAAAACTCGCCATTTCAGGAGAGAGACTCAAAATTATAAATCCGTAGTACAGCCTGCTAGCGGCAGGTTCTCATGCGATCTGTTAACTTAAGTGACGCCATCCTTTGGCATTATTCGCTACTTGCTTGAATTCGGTTCTATTACAGAAGTAGCTTTTTGACAAACTTCAAGTATTAAACGATCTTGCGTACGGCGCGGCATCAGAGTTGCCATCTTAGCCAGATTCTTAAATTTCAACCGTACGGGTTATGGTCTATTAATATGGTTTAATATTTGGAAGATTTGCATAACGAGGTTTTTGAGAAAAATCCAAGAGCGCTGTACAAACATACAAAGTACTTGACTTACTTTAACCAGTGATACCCGGCATTATTTGAAGCAAAAATTTAAATGAAATTTTGGCCTCCGGTGATTTTTTTGTCTTTTTTTTTTCTTTCAACTCAAACAAAATAAATTTTCTTCCACATGTCGTCTCTCAGCCGCCATAGTAAACCCTCATTTTAACCCTCCATCCCACCCCTAACTGTCTAATATTTAGTGTTTTTTTATGTTTTTAGTTGGAAAAAAAAACATCAAAAATGTCACCGGAGACCAAAATTTCATTACATTTTTTACTCCGAATCATTCAGGAATCACTGGTTAATTAAAGTAAGTCAACGTCCCTTAACACCCTGTATAAATATTTAAAAAAAATACTTATTCATGTATTATTGCGTAGTAGTAAGTAATATATTGCATCAAGCGTGTTTCTATTTAAATTTTATTTCAACGATATTTTAACTGTCCTTCGAGGATTTTGGTTCGAACAAAAATATCAAAAACCATTGAACTAATAAAAAACTAAATCTATTCTGTTTATTATTATCTCAGTGTTAATGATAATCGTTAACGTTTAGTGCTCTTAATGCAGGATTATTACTTAGTTATATCGTTTAAATGGTCTAAATCTAATTAACTAACTGAAGTAAATGCTTTACTGGGAAAACTTAAAGCCAAAAATACGAGATCTGCTACTAAATCAATATAATTCTCATATGTCCGTCAATTTGTTCTCATTATGTCCGAGAAACGATGAATTCCGGATTCGGGACGGAAGTGATAAAAGCGCTCCAATAAAAGGCTGGCAATGAGGGAATGATTAAGAAATGAAGAGCACTTTGGGACCAGCCAGGAAAGCCAATACATCACTCCCTCTACTGCGGTAGTTGCTAAAAACAGATTGGAAACGTTCACCTTGACAGATGGCTGTACAAAACCACATAAATCCCGCAGAGACACCTTCCATACTATCATTAGACCTCTAAGAAACGTTTTTAATCAACATAAAACTGTGCGCCACGAAAAAGAAAATAGCTCTACAAAACAAAAATAAAAAACTAGCCCTTTTTGTGGTTATTTTAGAGACGGAAAACTGGAACACCGCGCACAATATGTGAAATATGCAAAATTTCTTAAAGTAAAGTTGAATGAAGATAAATATATGGTTTGGATTCATGATTATTATTACCTATTATACACAATCTTCCCACAACTAACCTAACATAACCCAACCTTAGATAACCTATTTATTTTTATCCTTCCTCATTCAGCCAATGTTTTGGTAACGCTTTCAGAAATTTTCTGCTAAACACGGAGGGAACGCAACACAGCAATAATAACCCAAAAAATATCACGTTGATACTTTTGGCGTGAAAATCTCAAATCATATCTAACCGAACATATTCTTTCCATGTTCTGTTTTATTCGGAAAACATTTTAAATGTTTATTTCTATTTTCAAGCAAGGATTTTGCCATAAAGTTCAATCTTATCAATTTGTATTTGGCAACAGCAGAAATAATTAATTATCATCGTAAATATGTAAATGTATTAAATATATCATTTTTGGGTGAAATGGCAGGGATTCTATAAAATTTTAAATGAATTTGTTAAATAAAGTTGTCTGTACACTGAAGATATACAAACATTAATACAAATAATAAATTGTTGATTCGGTTCAATCTTTTTCGTTATTCATATTCTATACATTACTGACTAGCAGAAACAAATTATTATAAATGTAAAGTTAACGTAATTAAAGCGTTTAAAGATAATTTTGTTAATTGGAGTAAGGAACTCAAATTACAAAGCAGAATTCTTAATAAAAGCATTTTTCATTAGCATTTATGCGAAAGTTACATTTCAAAATATCAAAAAGCGAACTTCAAATATTTTCATTGAAATAAATAACAGCAATAATAAATAAAGTACTTATTTGGTACAGGAAAACATCATGAATAATAAATTGGGTTAAAAGGAACGGCTGTTTCACACGGTTCGGCGACTTTTCATCCCGCGACAAAATATCTTTCGACAAAATATCCCCCAAAAAAATATCTACAAAAAGCAAACCTTACCGTGTTATCTGTATTATTTTTGTTACTTTACTATTTTTGAACAAAAATTTGTTGTCTTTACAGGATGTCCGTATTCTTTTTGTCCCATTTTTTGTTAGGTTAGGTTAGGTTTTAGTAGATATTTTGTTGAGGGATGTTTAGCCCGTAGGATATTTTGTCTGAGGATATTTTGTCGGGGATATTTTGTCACGGGATGAAAACGCGCATTACCGTTTCACAAAAATCTTAAATTAGGATTGAAGGCTAAAATATCCAACCAAACTAATTATTTTATAACCAAAACGTATAGCAAATATCTAGTACGGATGTTTACTATTTTATTTATTTTTGTTTTAAATAATGATATACAGACAATTAAAGAATTCAATTTTGCTTCATTTTGGAGGCAACTTCGGAATTTTTTTAAGTCAATTAAAATTATTAAAAAATGCTAGTATAATGAAAAACAAAATTAAAAATTAAACATCGTAAAAGGATGTTTTTTGGGAAGTAATTTTAATTTATGTATGACAAATTTATGTTCCCATATAAATCAGTCATTTGTTATTTAAATTTACATGCATCAAAATAATTTGTTTTATTAATTTTTATTTTTTATTTTATATTTCATTTTATTATTATAATAAATGTGGTAAAATTATTTTTTAAATATTTATCATTTACTCGCAAACAATTGCCTCGAAAATCTTGAAGACTCTTTAATTGGTCTAACAATTTAAGCTATAATTTAAAACACAAATAAATAAAGTAGTATAAATCTGTGCTACATATTTGACAAACCTTATAATTACAAAAAAATATTTTTATTTTTTGTTCAAATCCAAATTGAAGATAAGCATGAAAATGGCCGCGCAGCCGTTCCCTTAACTTAATGTAGGTACATTTTTGAGCGATATTAAGAAAATTAATTACTCAATTTATCAGCTTCGTTCAAAGAATACAATAAAAGTCAAACCATTTACACAAATAGCTTGATATCATATTTTTCTATAAATATAACTTAATGAAAACAATGTTTTAAAAGCACGGATACTGTAATTTACATTGTTTAATTATTTGTGTTCGAAAGGTCCAAAGCGTTGAGTTACCACAGGCATTCCAGTTTCAATACCACTTAAGTCCTCCGGTGTAGTAGATACTATAATTACAGGATCAAATTGATTGAGGTGGTTAGGACCCTCAAGTAGCAATCGGACGGATCGAGTTTCACACCTACAAAGGGTAACCGACTCCCATTTCAAAACCAGACACCGAATTCTCCAAACATTCAATAATCTTTGTCCCAAATCAACTCTCGACATATATTTAACTCCCTGCCGTAATTAAGAGGAATATAAACGTTAAAAATATTTCGATTCTCATGCCTTCAAAATTTAAAATCGAGCGTCTTATTTGCACGAGGCAAGTAAGCGAAAAAGTGGTTTTTATTTATTTTGTGCATAATTTTATAAGATTGAAAAAAGTTAGAACATACAAAACCTCAAAAATAGTCTTAGCCATAAGGGGGTATTTTTTAAAAATTGTTTCTCTTCATAGTTAATTCATGCAAAAATATTTTTTTTATTGGTTTACGATTTTATTTTTTGTTATGTAATTAATAATTTTATTGTAATTCCAATACTCCTCCCATAAATACGAGCTCCTAGAGCTCAATTTATGGAGTAGTAGAACCATAAAATTAATTCTTATGTAAACCTAGGTAATAATATTATAAATGTAATTATTATTGTAAAAAAAAAAAAAAAAAATACATAGAAAAGCTAGCAAAAGCTTCAATTTATCAGTAGCATATTTTTTGATGTTCATAATGTAAACCGATTTGTCGTAAAGATTAATCTCAATAGTATCGAAATAGGATTCCACGTATAGCTTCATCTTAAGAAAAACATTACTAGTAACTTAACCAATTGCTTGTCTGAATTTTTTACAAAATCAGATCCATTTTTGAAAGTGGCACTTAAATTCAAAGCAAATTTGAAATCATTGAAGCAGATTTCACGAAGGACTGACGAACGACACAGACCACTGAAATTAGTATGTTTTATGACATTCTCATTACATTAGCCTGGTTGGGGAGAAATGGTTAGATCAAATTAAAAAAAAAATAGAACATTTTATAAATAAACCATTTAAAAAAATTAATATTTTCAAAAAATTAAGGAAACTAAGTACTAAGTGGCGAACCACTTATTGTATTGGATATCCAATAAATGTTTCCCAGGGCGGCGGTATTTATACACGCGAGGTTTAAAGGCCTTCCTCAACAGTCTCTCTTGATCCGGACCGCCATGTACTACGCGGACAGATGCATCCGCCGCCAAGACAAACCACACCCCATGAACCCGGCCACCCCTTTTAAGTCACCAAACATAACGAACCACTTGGGGTGCCAATGGCAGAGATATTGGTTAGCAATGAATGTTTCCCATTGCGTTGGTACCCATACCCGCCTCCCAAATTGAATAATATACAATATTATAAACTACCTTGAAATATATTTATACCTAAATGTATTTTTAAGAAGAAGCTGTAGCACATTTAATAGATTATGCCAAATATCTTTGTGTTTAACACGAATCTTGCTAAATTCACAGCTTCCATAAAAAATAACAATCAATCGAATGCCACATGTTTAACCAAAAACTTAATATTTCATTGATTTCGTTATTTATCCCTTTTTTTAGTTCTTCACATTTCGTCCTTTACTCTAAGCAGTTCAAATTTGAATAAAATCACTTCCTGAAAGATATTATTGATATCCATTAAAATTTAAATGTAGACCCTGGAAAAATTTCATTAAATACTTTTTGTAGATTTATGTCAGTAAGAAGATGCACTTATCGGAATTGTTTATTCATATCAGGTTTAGGTATTGTTGTGTACTTTTGTATTATGGTCCTAAATTTCAATTTGTTGTTATTTTATTGATCAATGACATAAATATCCTTATCACTGTCATATATGAATATATAATGACTGTTTTTAACGCTAAAAAATAGAACAAAATACTGCCGCAATGGGCGAAACCACATTATCCTCCCTGAGAATTTCAAGGACGATCCTGTGTTTTTACTTACGACGGCATTATGAAACTTAATTTAAAACATGCGAACACCTCAGCACAGGTCCTCCTAGTGAGGTGTTCACAAAACACTACTACTAATCCATGCAGTTACTGATTATTATCATTTTTTGTCAAACGGATATTTATTACGTAAACTTTGTGTACAAGAACAGAAATGAATAAATATATAAACAAATACAAATATATTTAAGGTACAATCTGCTACTGATTCTAATATTAGATAATACAAGCTTTTACCCGTGGATTCGTTCGCATGGTGTTAGGGGGAAATTACTGTAGCGCTTGCATTTATCAATTATCCCCCTCCCTCACACCACCTCTCCCCCCCCTCCAGCATTCCATAAATTAATTCCCAGTATTTTCAGTTTTTCATTATGCCAGAGCTCACCAGTAGTAAAAAAAATTATTATCCAATTTGGTGCAGTCGTTCGGAAGTTTTGCGCGTACAAACTTTTCAGATTCATTTTGTTAACCCCCGACGCAAGGAGCGGTGTTATAATTTTGACGTGTCTGTGTCTCTGTGTGTCTGTCTGTCTGTCTGTCTGTCTGTGGCATCGTAGCTCCTAAACGAATGGACCGATTGTGATGCAGTTTTTTTGTTTGAAAGCTGACGTAATAGAGATGTTTCTTAGCTACAATTCACAAAAATCTGTTCAGGCGTTTCAAGGTTATCAGCCTTTTTTTGTGTCGGGGGTTTCTTAAAATTTTGTAAATTTTACTTATTTTAAATAGATAGATAGATATTAACTACGATTTCCCGAAAATATATCAACATCGTTTCCACGGCAACAATTTGTTTTCTGATGTCAGCAATAACTCGCTATTTTTAGCAACAGAAAACGTATGATTTTTTTTTTTTACATGAGGTCCACATAGGAGGCCCTGAGGACGATAATTTCCCTCAGGGCCTATGTCATCCTTGGGGATGCTGTGTGGAGGGTTTTTTTTTAGGAAAAGGGGGAAGAAGAGTTCTGGGAAGGAAAAGGGTTTAAGGGTGGGTAGGAATCTGGGGTTCAGTGTGTCCTGGTCATTCTCCTCCAAGACATGGACAAACCTCACCCCATGAACCCGGGCATCCCTCCTAAGTCACCAAACATAGCGAACCAATTGGGGTGACCTATGGCAGAGGTGTTGGTTACCCACTAAAGGTTCCCGGGGCGGCGGTACCCATTCTCGCCTCCCAAATTGAAATATAATAATATTTATAATTCCATAACGCCAGAGCTTACCATTATATATAACCTATATTACTCGCATATAATGTAGCTTTCTATTGATGAAAGAATTTTTTAATATCCGTTTATAGGTTTATGCGTGAAAGTGTAACAAACAAACGCATTAATAATATTAGTATAGATATTTATTTATTTATTTATTTATAAATAAACGCCCTTTTTCGGGGCTTTTACATATATAGCATAGAAAAAACATTTTATTGTACATAACTGAACTGCCTCAATAACAATATTTTAAATTTATTCAAAGATAAATTGAAGATGTCCACTGACTTGGTATAATTGTTTCCCTCCATTAGTATTCTGGGCAAAGAGGAATACATATGGTAGTTAGTCCCAGAATTTCTGCACTGAAATAAATCCTGACTTCTAGTATTACGAAGTGGAATTCGGAAGCTTATCAATTCAAGTAATACCGGACTATCAACTAAATCATTTAGAATTTTATATAAAAATACCAAGTCAGTGAAAATTCTTCTGTCTGACAATTTAAGCATATTCATATCGTTTAAAAGTGTGTTGTAGTTTAACATATTTGCTGAAATACCCATTTTAAAATTTAGAAAACGTAAGAATTTGTTTTGTATTCTTTCAACAGCTTGTACGTGCATATTATAATGAGGATTCCAGACAGGAGAATTGTACTCAAGTTGGCTTCTAACATAAGCAAAATATAACATTTTAATACACTTTATATTGTTAAAGTTTCTAGTTAGCCTAGTATATATGCACATAATATTAATAATATTATTATCCCCGATAGATGTGGTAGAGAAGGGGGGGTGGGTGGCAGCCCACAATATGGATACTGTGAAACTATTTGCTCGGCAGATTAGCATTGAGCGGATTGACGGCAGTGCCAGCTAGAAATGTCAACATCTTTTGAATAAACCTCCGACGTATTTACGTTTCAACGTCACCGCAAAAAGGTTAAGCGGTATAGAGATTCCGCACTGAATTTCAACTGGCAGGCCTCACCGAGAGTGGTCGGGAAAACCCCAAAACGTTTATGTAAACGATTTAAAAAGTGGCACATTTTGATAATATTTTTTTAGTTGTAGGGATGGTGGGCGTGAGCAAAAAGAGAATAGCATTATTTTGAACTTAAAAGAATTCAGTAAGAAAAATTACAGAAAAAGGATCACTTCAAAGTAGAATATTTGCTTTAAGGCGGCACTACCCCGCTTAAAAAGAAAGAGAAATATGTAATTATGAATGTTAGACAGAGTGCGCTAATATTTTAAGTGATAAAATTGAAGCGAAAATTGTGAAAATGTTTAATAAAACATGATTCGTTTAAAATAGAGCAAAAATCTCGTGGAAGGCGTCGTAAGTTTCATTGAATTTTTTCACAATTATAACTTGTAAAATAATAGAAACAGACGTTGTTTTTAATAATTTTCGGAGCATACTTAGTGATTTTTTTCTATCGAGGGAATTTCATATAATTTGCGTTTCGGCGTGGGACACGTCTATCTATTTATCTTCCAAAATAACATATATTTTTAAGAGCTTAAAAATTTCGAATGTTTAAGGGAAATATGTAAAAAATCGGTAGACATTCGGGTAGCGGCGGCTTAACACTAAAAAGGAAGTGGTCATATTTGCTCAAGGCTGATGATTTTTGAACTTGGGCGATTTTTTTTGGAACAAAATTTTTTCAGTTTGTGTTGTAACACCCGAATAGGGTTTCTCTTCTACAAATTCTTTTTTTATTATTGTATCCCATATATTTTACAGACGATTGGAGTTTTTGCTGGTCAGTTATCAATTTTGATGTGTTTTTTAAACTAGATAGTAGAAACCAATGACGATTCTCGAGAAAACCAATGAAAAAGTTGAAATTAAAATGAAACATTCATGGAAAATAGTATTAACGATAAATCTCGTTTGTTAGTGCAAAATAAATTTAAAATCGTTACGTTAAATTCTCTGAAACTTTGATAAATCTCTTTTCTTCCGGATTCCCGGCAAGAGACCTCCCTGTCACCGCAAGATCAGAAAGAGAAAAGAAGAGAGGAAATCAGGAAGGAGAAAAAATCTTTTTCAGTTTTTTCCTAAAACAAACGTTCGAACAAAAAACTTTTTCTCTGGAAAATTGCTAACAGAAAAAAGCTGCTTGGCCTTGGCATGAATTCACATTATAGTGTAGGTATATCTCATCACTTCAACGTTTAAAAACATCGATTATTATCATTGTATATAACTGCATAGTCGATTTCTAGTTGATTTTAGTAGACAGTTGCTTTTTGATTTCGATCCCCCCGAGCTCTCATGTAACTCCTAGAATTCACAAGCACGCGATTTGTAACTGAATCAATTACAATATGTATCTTCCCTAGTAGTTTATTAAAAATAAGTACTCAAAAATAGATTGGTTTTAATCAATTTATATGTGGGTTCGAAAACAAAGACATTTATTGAGTATTAAAAGTAATTAAATAACATATTGTCCTGTGAATTTTGCATATCGCGAAA
Source organism: Glyphotaelius pellucidus (assembly GCA_936435175.1). Classification (NCBI taxonomy): domain Eukaryota; kingdom Metazoa; phylum Arthropoda; class Insecta; order Trichoptera; family Limnephilidae; genus Glyphotaelius; species Glyphotaelius pellucidus. Next base: position 27,139,617 of record OW386550.1, on the reverse strand, counting down.
AACTTCTCTTCAATTTTCCTGCGAAATTTTCGCTCTCTGCGTTTTTTTCTTAGTTTCTAACCATTTTAAAATGTATCTGGGTAAAAAGTGAATGTGCTCCTCCCTGAGAAATAAAGCATCTAGTAACTTGCCCTTTAATCATTGTAACAACTTGCCCCTTTGACGAATTTCACATTATTTATTTATTTATTTATTTATTGTATCTTTACATTGCAGGTAAAAATGTTTACAAAACAATTTGCAACCTCACTAGGACAAGCCTGTGTTGAGGTTAACAATTCTACAATTAACAAAATAACACAAAATTATACAGATATTGAAAGAACAATATTGTTGCATTTCTTACAGGTTGAGATTAAATCTAAACTGCTGGCGCTAGGTAGTACATTCATGAAAACATGTAGACTTTTGTAGGGTGACCATTTTTTTGAGGACTGATTTAAAGTAAAAAATAAAAGTTTTTTTTGTTTTTGTTTTAACGATGAAGTTGTAAATAATAAATATATGTATATAATATAATATGCTTTAAATTTGACAGAAGAATGCTAATACTAATTTGGCTTATTATTACTATAAACATAATCATTTAGCTAATAATTTAGAAAGGACAAAGTTGAAAAAATCAATTGGCAATCCTCGGCTAACATAAATAATTTGACAATCTTTTTAAAAGAAAAAAAAAATACATTAAAAGCGTATTATTATTTACACGAAATTTACAACGGTTAAGATAAATTTTCAGAAATTATATTTTACAAATTTTATTTTTTTTAGCAGAAGGGTGTAAAATACAAAAAATATAATATAAATTAACTTACTAACTTTGGGAAGATGGACAATATGACTTCGAATTCTTTCAAAGAAAGTTACTTTGCATCCGCAAAATTCAATTTTATTTATCAGGTTTTTTTCCGTTTTTGTTGACGTTTTGTGGGACACTGCGGTCGGCTAATTCTCGCATGTCTAACATAGACATGCACGCGAAAATTTGCTCTGATGTGTGATTTATCTATGACGTAACAACGTGCCCCGTAACAACGTACCCCGTAACAATGTGCCCCGTCTCCCCCTACTCTTTAACCTCGGTGAAAGGGACGACTCATCTCTCAATCAGTATCAGGTATTCAGCCTAGGGCTTGAAATGGATATCTGCTGGTCCAAGGCCGTGCGTCTGCTTATATAGGCCGGCCTTGATACATCATTCGATACGTAGCGTAGAATCGGCCACTGATTATTTGAATTATGCGCTACATAACCAATACGAGACGTACGATGTCCTCCGTTCGTAGACAAGGATGCCGTTTTACGTGTGAGCGAGAAAGTATTCTTCTCGCGTGGTTCGTCTCGTTACAGAACTTAAAATAAAATTTTAAATTCTCGCAATCAATCAATAATTTCTGACAAACAAAAATTGGTTACAAACGATTTATCAACCCTTCAAGGAAACGTAGCGATACGTTATTGCCTGTCATGTAAAATTGGAAAAAAAGTAAATATGAAGTTTGAAATGATAGACGACGTTCATGGTTTGGTTGGATAAAGAAATAGGATAGAAGTTCACACCTCTAAAATATATTTGCAAAATGGTGGATGATTTCAGGTTCTCATAAATTTACCTTGTGTATGATGATTGCTTCAGCCAAAAACATTTAAATGTTCAGTTGAATTTTAAATCAATTAATTTTTCAGAGACCGATGAAAAGGGATTTATTAGCCATTGCAGTTTTTCCGCCCAGCAAAGTAAAATTGGTTTGTATGCATTTTTAATCGAACCAGGAATGGTATGCAATTTCCAACAATTGTATACGGAACAAAGCGATAAATTGGACCAATGCAGGTTTTATTAATACCATGAATAATTGAGAACTTTTGAAATTTAAATGGTTTATACACTAGCACGCAATTTTACACATTGAAAATAATTATTAAATTGAATATAATTTCAATAATCTAATAACAAGTCCTTCATTCAATGAAACAGGTAAATATATTGTTAATTCGCAAAATTAATACGCCATACACAAAGTGGATAAATAAACGACCACATAAAATTGTAAAATCTACCTAAGTAGGTAAATTATATCATTTTTGTCAATTAATTTCTCGTATGATAAAATTAGATTAAAAATACGATACTTCCTTTGGATTTGAGTTCATGATCTCGATTAGGTGTGATTTTATTAATAATATTACTTCAATTTTGTAAATTGTTGCTGGAAAACAGAAGGGATATTTTTCGAAAAAAATAATTTGATACACATCGGTAGAATAATATTTTAAATCACTGTAGAAATACGTAGAAATTTCTTAAGCCCATTTGCAAAATCCATTCTGCCAAGCATTGGAATCAGAACTTTGGAGTGGGAATGATGGATGAAATATATCTGATGCAAAAGTATTTTCGTTGTTTGTTTTTGGGGTGTTATGCCGTGTTGCGCTACTTCCTTCTTTAGCCAACGTTTCGGACAGCGTTACAATACATTATTACGCATCTGCCCTGATGATGGACACTGTAACGCTGTCCGAAACGTTGGCTAAAGAAGGAGGTAGCGCAACACGGCATAACACCCCAAAAACAAATAACGAAAATCTGATGCACTATTCGTTTTATTTTTTAATAAATCAGAATATGGGAAGAAGTATGAATTAACAAAAATGTGGATGAACAAAATGGAGAATGGGCTAGAATTTATGTACGAACAAAATTGTGAATGAACAAATATGAGTAAAATGTATGAACTAACTAAATTGTAAATGAATAAATATGAGCAAAAATATATGAACAAACAAAAATGTGAATGAACCAATATGAAGAAAATGTATGAACGAACAAAATGGAGAATCGACAAAAATGTATGAATGAACAAAATGTCCGTCCGTTCGGATTTCTAACGTTGACTTGAAAGTGATCTTCATATCAGAATGTTAATACATCTTCATACAATAACTTAAATTTTATAAAATATACACAAATCAGAAGGAATAGTCTCAAAACTTTGCCATACTTCTTAGCATAGAGAAGTCAGCGCTCCCGGTTAAAGATAATAAAAAGTTATTCTGGCCACTGAACTTCTGAAAGTGGTAGCTATTCTTCCGTACCTACTCAATAATAATGCAATTCGGGCTTTGAGTTCAAATAGTGGGCGGAAACGGAGAGTCTGCATGCTGCAAGGAAACTATGGGGGAGCCGAAAAGAGGTTATTTACTTGCGAATGCAAAACGTAAAACGCCCGTAAAATTCTTCGGGAGGTAAACAAAGCGGAAGTGCACCAATAAAAAGAGATACCCCCGGAAACTATCGTTAAAGTTTTTGAATATATTAACATATAATACGCTGAATACTGCCGATATTTTGTTTTTCAACTTATTTTCGATTATTTTTAATTATTAATTTTGGTTTCGGGATAGGAAAGATTGGTATCAAATATTATTATGTAAAAAAATAATACAAGAGAGTAAAACATAACAATAACAATGCTAGGAATACATCAAGTGTGTTTTGATAAAACCCTTCAAGCCACATTTTTCGGTAATGTTTCTTTTGTTGTTTGAAAGTAGGCTGACATTTCAAACTCATATTCAGATGACTTGTAGCAGTTCATTGAGAATGCTGGGCTTTGTTCTGCGTACTGCAAGGAATTTTAGAGACACCCGGGTTCTCAAAATTTTATTCAATTCCTTAGTAAGAAGTAGACTTGAAAGTGGGTCGGTAATTTGGAGTCCACACCAAGTAAAATATTCCCCTATGTTGGAGAGGGTTCAGAAGAAATTTCTAAGATTTCCATACATGAGGGAGTATGGCTATTATCCGTGGCTCTATCATACCGAGTTTCTTTTGGGTATGCTCGGAATGAACCATCTACGGGTCAAAAGGGATGTACACATTGCTACGCATTTCTTCAGATTGATCCGCGGATGGTTTGAAAACTCAGCTATCATGGAGAGCATTAATTTCTATGTTCCCGATGGGTATCTTCGCCACCGACAGCATAGACTGTTCTATCTTCCGGTCTGCAGGACTAACTTGCCAATGGTCATGCCGGTCGGGAGAGCAATTTTACTGTTAAACAGAATTAATTCGGATATCGACATATTTAGCGTTAGTGAACCTGCCTTTAAAAGGCAAGCTCTATTAATGATTGTATAGTTTGTATCTACCACTGTTACAAATGTTTTTTAAAAACGAATTGAATGTAAAATTTTGTAATGTTTTTAAAATAATAAAAATGAATTGAATTGAATTTTCGGTGATTCATGTAGAATAGTCGTCGAAGTACAACAAAGGTAAATATTTTTTGCTGATTTAGACATTTTAAAAATTGAAAACTATTTTTTTAGGTTATTTTGAAAAAAGACTTCTCTCATACAAATATCGGGATTTTTAATTAGTTTCACGAATTTGTAAACATTTTTTTTGATTGTCTGCTGTAAAGTTATCATTTTGTAGCTTGAAGTGTTTTGCCAAACTACAGTCGACATGCAATTTAAACATCCTACAAAGTTAAAAAAAATAGTTTTATGTGGTCCTTTTTGTGAGAAACTAAGGTGGTTGAAATATGAATAAAGACCTGATTAACTAATTTTTTTTATTTTTTTTATTTTTATTTATTAAGTTAAAAGAAATATAATATTTCGCTTTCTTAACTTAAATACAGAGCATATTATGTAGTAGTTTTTAATTTTGTTCCAAAATCTTAAGTTTAAATAGTTTTTTTTAAAGGTTTTTATATTCTCTTCCGTTTTTAGATTATCTGGAAGGAGATTATAAATGTGAACTCCCTCGTGGCCAATACTTCTCTTGCCACTTTCAGTCTTGACTGTATTTGTGTACAATTTATTGTGTTGTCTTGTATAATGTTCGTGTACTTGTGATGTTTTTATAAATGTTGTGTTTGTGTGTATAAGTCCATTTTGTATTTTGTAGATTAAAAGACATATGTTATATTCGTACAATGTTCTTATTTTCAAAAGGTTCATTTCCTGGTATAGTTTTTTTGTGGGAGTGTCTGGGTTATAGTTGAAGAGTTTCTTAATAACTTTGTTCTGTATTATTTGTAAGTCGTTTAAGTACGTAATGTATGTGTTTCCCCATATTTCTATTAAATAATTTAGGTGGGACTGGATTAAGCTAAAGTAATTAACTTCCGTCTAATGTCAAAAAGAAAAAGCGGACTGCGAATGCATATTAAGGCTAGTATTTCAATTTAACTTTGTCAATTTATTTATATTTGTACGTCATTGATTGGCGTTTAACGTTTCGGAATGTGAATTCGTAGACAGATTCGCCAGAACACACCGATAAAAAGCATTTATCGATTTCTTAGTTATTCCCTGTCAATATCGTTTCGGCTGTCAACAGTATAACCGCAATGGGATATCGATATAAAATCATCAAAAGTAATGCCTATCGATCCGATATTGTAAAGTTATCTGTTTCAGCATGTTAGAACTCTCCAGGACCACATAAAATATTGAATTACATTTAGGTTACCACACAATGGTATGGGTAATAATATTCGTAGGTATCAATCTCGAGTTTACCATAGTCATAAATTCATATTGACGAAAAATGAAATGGTATTTTCCATCGACGGATTGAAATATACTGGTATTTTATTCGGCAGGTGAGGAATATTTGAATGAACATTAAATACTCTTTACCTTTATAATACCAGATGCTTGCCACCTGAATAAAGGTTTTCTTACGGCAGTGGGGCTTAAATTTTATTACAAAATCGGGAAATACTCTTCGAGGGACTCAATGTAGGCACTTGCGAGAAGGGAAATAATGGAAAATTTAAGAAATAAATTGATAGAAATGCCAAAGTTAAGTACAGATTAAGTATTACATCAGTATTATACAAATAACGTTGAGAAAACGTTAAGTATTTTAGGAATGAAATACTTGTACAGACCGCGCCATGCCATACCAAGTGGTTTGCTACGTTTGGTGATTTAGCAGGGGTGCCCGGGTTCATGGGGGGAGGTTTGTCTAGGCGGATGACCAGGACGTACTGAACCCCAGATTCCTACCCACCCCTTAATCCCTTTTCCTTCCCAGAACTCTCCTTCCCCTTCCTTTCCTCAAAAAAACCCTCCACATAGCATCCTCAAAGATGACAAAGGCCCTGAGGGAAATTATTTTTCTCAGGGCCTCCTGTGTGGAGCTCATGTAAAAAAAAAAAAAAAAATGCCAGCATAAGTGTTATACCTCACCAGTTTGAATTCACAATTTGGTCTTTTCAAATAATACAATACAGAGGAGAATTTAACAATATTTAGTAGGTTCTTAAAGTTTTCAAATTCGACGCTTAATTTTTTAGTTTAAGGTCATTTAAAAATCTAATATTTAATAAATATTTTCATTGAATATAAGTTCCACCTCCGTTTGGTATAACTATGATAACCTAATCTTAAACACAGATCCACAAACCAGTTACTTCAATTTACAGAAACAGTTTTCTTCAGAAATGTTAATTTTATTCACTGAAGATTTTAATTTTATTTTTATATTAGCTCCACACAAGAGAGGCCTTGAGGAAAACAATTTCCCTGGGGCCCATGTCATCTATGGGGATGCTGTGTTGACGGTCTTAATGGAGAAAAAAGGAGAGTGGGTAGGAATGTGGAGGTCAGGGTGTCCAGGAGTCATAGATATACGATAAAAAAAAATTCTATCCTACGTGCAAGGCGTTGGGTCGGGAGGGTTCAGCTGGAGAGTTCAAAAGATCTCGTAGTTTCACCCGATATGGCCAGCCACACATTAGGTGGGTAGACGCACTCGCTGCCAGGACCTAAACAAACCTCACCTCAAGAACCAGAGCATTCTTGTTAAGTCACCAAACGTAGCAAAGCACATGGGGTGACCTACAACAGGGGTATTGATTATAAGATAAATAGTTTCCGGGGCGGCGGCGTTACCCATACCCGTCTTCCAAATTATTAAATAAACCGATTAATGTCAATGTACCCCGAAGTAATGTCAATAATTTATCTTATTTCCGATGAAATATTTAAACATTTCAAACATATCAAATTTCTTTCTTGAACAAAAAAAAACATTTTCATTGGCCTAACAGAGGCCTGGGAGTTGAAAGGTCTCAGGTAATTTGTAGGCATCAGTTTTCTTTCGAACGAAACAGATCACACTTCAATCGGTAAAAATCGTCAGTTTCTACCGTTATATTTTAACACATTTGTAGACAGTTCGTCGGAATACTTAAAGATCGTGAAAAGGGTCCGAGCTTAAAAGCCAAATTAAACAAAGCTACAAAATGAAAGGCTGGTGATATAACTTACGAATGACTTTCATATGCTATTTAAGCAGATATCAACACGATGTCTCACTACATTTCACTTCTCATTCACGATCACTAACTATTGCTTGTACCCTGATAGACCAATCGCTGGAGCAATTAATTAAATAAAAAGCAAATTGCTGTTAAGAAGATCTTCAGAGCAAGAATCCTAGGAGGTTTAGTAGGGTATGGCGGTAGTAAAAGTTTAGAGACGAGCGTAATGAAGATTGTATCCCAGACTTGGGCTGTATGAGCGTTGATTAAATTGAAGGTGGGTTTACTTTAACTCGGAACAAATCACCCCCATCCAGACTGTTCTCAAACGAAAATTCTTCCCTAAGTGTGTTGTGAAAATAAAGATCTAAGATATAAAGCAATAAATTAGGCGGGTTTTGATTCCTCAACATTTAATATTTCGTTTCCGAAGACGGCTGTAATACGAAAAAATGTTTAATCTTTTTAATTCTTTTGCCGTACTATGAACAATAAAGAATAATTTCTTGCAATCATACATAAAGATGGCAGTTAATAAAATATGCGTTAAGAAAATAAAGATAATAAGGGTGGTTCTCAGTCGAAGTATGATACAGTTAAAAGTGACCGAATTTGATATCGACACCTAGGCGCAGTGGACAGCGCGCTCGCCCGGAAAGAGAGAGGTCCTGGGTTCGAGTCCCAGAGGTGCCAACATCTTTTTCTGATTTTCTGTTTCCAGATTTTCTATTGAGTATTCATAATGTCTTCATTTAATTACATAATTTTTGTTATTAATTGTTACCATTAGTTACACTCTGTTTGTTGTTATTGCGATTAAATGGTAAATTATTCAGTTATCTTCAATTAATATATGGAGATTGCCGCTTTTGTTCTGTCTCTCTGATTGGCCCGTAGAGATACTGCCGTTTTTGTTCCGCGCTCTGCAATACTCTAATGGAGATTGCCGTTTTGGTTGCAAAACTAAATGCAGTTATTTAAAAATGTACGGAATACTGTAAATTACGCTCCGAGCCCTTTGCAGCTGTCGATAGTATTTTTTTGTTTCTCTATCCATCGCCATACCTAACTTATTTAAAACCAATGGTGGAGATTGCCGTCTTTGTTTCAGCACGCCTCATATATATTGAGCTTTCAAAGTAATACAAAAACGACCTTATAAAAATGCTTTTTTAAAACTAGGTTCTCAAATTTACGCTTTAAAAATACGTAGTAACAAAAATACGATAAAATTATTTTTAATTATTTTTTTTATATTTTGTTTCATGGAAGCCAAATCATAATTTTTTTGTGATTATTACAGTCTCTAGAGAATTTGTTTTGGAATATTTAAATATTAATAAGTACAACGGGAAATCCCAATTACAATGAAGAAATATCACTTAAAAACTACACTTCAATTATTCCCTAAAAAAATCATGAAAACGATAGCACAGCAAAATTTCACAAATATTTTTTTTATTTTGCAAGTGCGCCCCACGGTTGAATTTGGCAGCCACCTCTGGCTTGGAACCCCAAAATATCTGAAAAAACTGTCGACTCTGTACAGAAACGGGCAATCCCGTTTGATAGATTATTCTGTCTTAAGCAACGAATTGCAATTTTTACAGTCCAGGCGTCGGGTGGGTATCCTCGTTCCACTGATATTTCAATGTAAAATGCTCCAAGGAACTAGCATCATTGGTTCTTTCGGCACCAGTGGACAGTAAACAAAATGCCATACGCGAACCCAACATCTTTACACCGTCGGAATTCGTCACATTTGAACCCTCTCTTGAGTTCAACAGCTCGTCTATAGAATGATTTGCCGTCTTCTATGTTTTCTCCCTCCTACAACATTCACCCCCCTTACTTTCTAGAAAAAAAAACTCACCAGACAGCATCCTCAAAGATAAGTGGAGTTAATGAAAAAAAGGAAAAAAATGAACCTTTTTCAAAAGGTAAAATTATTAAAAAAATAATAGTTTATTTTTAATAAAATAAATTTCTAAACAAACCATTTATTTATAAAAAAATGTTTGAAAAAAAGACTAGAGTAGTCTTAAATAATAAATAATTAAGGCAGAAGTAACACTTCAAATCAGCGAATTGATAAGTAATTTATAGTAAGCAAATAAAATAATACGAAATTGTACCAAGAATTTCTGCAAATCACTGACAGTAACGAACCAAAGAATTGGGAAAAGGTCAATATTCCTAGATGCTATGGATTTTCGGGAGATCTGAAAAGATTTTCACGATGAAAGCAAATTGATTTGATCCCTCAAAGATTCAATAGAGTTCCGAGTGTAATGAGAATGGACAACTTAAATACATTTGATATAGAAGATTTGAAAAAAAATAAATCTAAATCTAAAAAGTAAATCTATTGCAATAAGATATTTTATTTTATTGCAATAGATTTACGAAGCAGATCTTTTAGAGGTTTGGTTTAAAAATAAATAAGTAAATATTTTCTGTACACCAACATACACTGACATACATCAGGATACCAACAACGCAAATAATTAAATTCTGTAACTTATAAATGTTTTACTCTAATACTTTTAATGTCGTTCGGTACACTCTTCGAATCAAGTTTCATCAGGGCATGTTAATTATTAACTGAATTTCTACGGAAAACGAATTATATGTATATGCAGTGATGAACAACCACCTGCCGCGGAAAACCCAGTTTTTTTAGTAGTATTATTTTTTTCAACATCATGACACGTGTACGGTGCTGAAAAAAAACATATATCTCAATATCTTGAAGAAAAATTTTTAAGTTTTCAAGAGACAAATAATCTCTCTTGATTCATGCCATACTTTTTGCGTATTACGCTTAAGAACTTGGCACTTATGTAAACGTTTATGTAGAAATAGCGCATTATTTATTAAGTTTGATGTGTCATCTTAGAAAAAACAATTAGATCATTAATTTCTTCGAGGATGTCATTTCTACAGAATTCGACTTCTTTCGTTTTACCTATATCAGATCCACGCATTACTGCGTACAGTACCTGCATGTCAGAATTTTGAGTTATACCGACTACTGCGTCTTTTATTAAAAGTTATTCACATATTCACACTTTTGCAATGCATACTTCTCTGCCTTTCCGTCTTTTCGAAATACATAAACTCGTCCACTTAATTTTGAGTAAGAACTAAATAAGTTCAACTTTTACCCTTTGGAAAGCTTTGGAAGAATAGCCATTACAATATTTTTCCAACAATTGCTACATGTGAAAATTTAATTACTGAGGTGCTAAAGCAGTATCTTTACCACAAAATTTTAGCTACAGACCGTAGCCGACGCGACGTGAGTGTCAATTGCAGATGAAAGTTTTGCAAGTTTGTCGTAGATTGAAGGAAGTTTTTTCCCAGAATGTCTGCAAAAATCCGGTAAATACTTTAAACTGAGAAATAATAAGAAAGTCTACAGATTTATTTTATTATAACCTACTTGGAAAATTGGTTTATGATTATATCATTCGAGAATATTCGCCACATCAAATGTTTCTGACTTTCACCCTTCTAGGGTGTTGTAGGTCATAATTTTAAATTATGATGAGAGGTGTTATGAATTCACGTTTTAATTTTATTCAATGGGCAAATTTCAAATTAATATGGAAGATTGGAGAGGAGCTCAGACTAAGAAGAGATGAGATGTTGAATTAGAGGCAATTTTAGATAAGGCTTGATCGGAGATGGGATATTTGTTTAGAGAGGGACCGCCAAAATACATTTAATCTATAACAATTTTATAAAGTTCCCACTTCTAGTCCACAAAATGTACAATGCCGGAAATCAAGGGTGTGAATTTTAAAAAAAAACGAGAAGGAACGGAACAATGTCCAATTCTCATTCGAATAAGTGAGGAAATATGTTTTTTTGGAAAAATGGGGGAATTGTTACCACATCATTTCCCAAAAAGGGAACAAAATTGAAAAAAAAAATAGATGCGTTGATTTCTCATTTTTTTTTTAGTTTAAAATTGTATTCAAAACATGTAGATTATTGCAACTTCTAGCAGGTCTGGTCTTCCAAATGATTAAAAAAGTTGTGCTTTACTTGCTCTAAGTAGTATAGACATCGACCGGCGATGGCGACACGTCTGATATTTTTAGTCGCCGCTGTTGATGCGACAATTTCACAGATGGCATCACAAAGAGGCGCCATCTAGCGACCAAGCACCCAAGCGACCTAGCGCACTCCGCCCAAGTGGACACTCTGCCCGTTTGGTTCAAAGGGAATGATCGCGGGGTTGTTTTCTAATGGTATTTGCAAAGCGATAATGCCGATGGGATATTGGGTTTCCCGTCTGTGATGGTCTTTTTGTTTGGCGTATCTCTTCTATTGGCGAAGGCTATTTTTGTCGCTGCATACGTCACAAAAGGCTACACGGAAAAGCTAACAAGTTCGGGTAATGAAAATTTAAACTGAACGAAGTTGAATTTAATGAATACACTCTTCTATAAAAGCGTCATTTTGCTTCTACAAGTAAAATGCATTAAAATATCGGTTTCGCCAACTAAAACCATTTTTAAGTAAAACAAACAATTTTTTATTTGATTCATTATTAATTAGTGCTTTAAATAGAAATGATTATTTTCAAATTATTGTTAATTAATTAATCATTAATTGTTTTATGATAGTTCTTCAAGCTTATCCAATAGTTGCGTTAACCTATAATATCCAGAGAAAGAAAATTTTCTATACATTTTAAAACGCCAGAGCTTTTTGCAACGCCGAACCGTTGCAGAAAGTTGATCTCCGATTACAAATGAACAATTGGAGGTGTTTTAACATAGTCGATAAAGGTTGCAATTTCTCGCAGAAAACATAACCTTTTTTTATTAGTAAAACGTCTAGAACCAGTAAGACTATGGCATCCACGATTGGTGTATATTGTAGAGCTGAAGAACGTGAGGAGATGGAGGAACTGGGGGAGAGGAATGTTGAGAAGTACCTTTAAATCTGGTCACCAAACACAGCTAAAGCTAAAGCCATTTCTCGCAACTTTTAAATTCTGAATGGTGATCTTACACCAGGGCTATACTGAAAGCATCTAGCACTCAGAATTGGAAATAATACGATAGTAATTTTAACGAGACACTCGAGTTAGTGGATTTAATTATTCAAATCTGTTAAAAAAACTGAATAATATTCAAGACTCCACACTCCACGAGGAGCGAACCGAAATTCGGCGAACTTCATTAATTAAAGCGAGCTGGGGATAAATAATTGATTTAAAGGCGACGACATGAAGACAGAATCAAACAGATTCATTTCAGGGGATTATTTTACGAATCCACAAGATTAATTTAGAATTTCGGTTATGATTTTTAAAACAGAGGGATTATATTCTCAATATTAATTTCAGTATCCATTAGTGACCAAAATTGATATTTTTTCAGATTGATTTTATACGGGTAGGATTAGGTACCTATCTACGATTTAATTATTGGACATAATCTGATAATAATTTCACCAGAAAGCTCTATTTGAAAGAGCTTTTACTTTATGATAGAGAACTTTTTATCTAAAACTAGCGCAGAGCCGTGAAAAATGAACTGAAAGTATTCATAAAAAAATATTTGACTCAGAATCATTGTCTTTTAAAAGATGATCAGAAGCTTACAAAACTTGAAAAATCACGACACTAACAAAAATTTTTAATGAAGGCAATGCACATTCAATAAGAATTATTCAATAATATTATTATTCAAGCCTTTTTTTTCAAAAATATGTTTCTGAAAAAATTAGAAAATATACAGATTTAGGAAATGATATTAAAAGAATTTGGCATTCTCAGACTGTAAAAATATTACCATTAGTAGCATTTTACCTAGCTCTCTCATTCAAAATTAAGGCCAAATTAAGGCCAAAATTAGATTTGTCAAAGAATTTATATATAAAAATGCAAAAATCAGTCATTTTACATAGGTGTAAGATAAAGAAAGATTTTTTTATATTTATATTGAGGGATCAGTAGGATATATCGGTCCAGTTAGGAGTTCTAACGAGCCGAACCCTCTGATATGAAAATATCTGGAGTGGGTGAATTATTTTCCCATTTGGTCTCTGGTAGGTTGATATGTTGTTATTGTTTTGTTTTGTATTTGTTATACTTAAATAATAGCGTGGATTGTCTAGATGATTATTTGTGGAAAAGTGTGTGAAAGGGTTTAGTTTTTTCCTGTGGGGAAGATTTAACCCGGACATAAAGTCGAAAAACTAAAAAAATTATTCAATAATTTTGGTACCCTATTTTATCCTTGATCTTTCCCACATTCAGAATTTTGAAAATGAAAGCAAATATCAGTTCACCAACAACATGATTATTTTTTAATGTTTTTCCAGAACGTAGTACCACTCTAATATCCCAAAGTCATGGCAACCCAAACTATTGGGCTAAAGGGAATATAAAAGAGAAAAATAATAAAATTGCGAAGTACCTTGCCATTCAGTTCTACTAATTAAATACGACTAATTGAGCCATTTTGAGCAACGTTTCGATTCAGAACGATGCTTTTTCACCAAAACCATATCTACTGAATGTATTTAACATTCTGTAACTTTTCACAAATACTCTACGTATTATAATGATATGTTACTAATTTTTTAGAATATTTTGAGGTTAACGCTTAAAAAACTCATATCTTAAAGTTCAAAAAGCTCCGAGCTTTAAGCTCATATCAATATGGCTCAAAAATTCACAAATAAGCCAAAAAATATTAAAATTAAGGCAATTAGATTGAAAGGGGGAATCATACTCGAATAAAGCGTGCTCGTGTTGGTTTAGAGCCCTTTTATCTAATTTTTTAACCCTGAACATAAAAAAAGCTTTGAAACTAAAATAAATCACATCCCTTTGTTAAGTATTCCAAGATCCGCTTGATTTTACGTTTGCCGACAGTCTTATACCCATTTACCAAACAAAGGGCTGAATACTTTGTAAATTTCGTTCTGCCGTGTACGAACAGGCCGGGGGGAAATGGTACTATAGTAAATAGTTACTTTCCTGAGAGTTGAACTTACGACTTCCCCTTAGCCCACACAATGGGACTGGAATACGTCAAATGATGAGAATATGTTACTCCGAGGCCTGTTCAACGGTCGTCATTAGAATTTACTTGTGAGCGAAGAATGAGCCGAGCTTGGTCTAAAGGTTAGAAAAAAAAACATCACTTAAGTTTTTCTGTAAGAGAGTATTCTTTTAAAGACGGATGTGATATGTAATGCTACATGGCTATAAATCTATTCATTTTGGTTAAAAGACTATGCAGGATGGAAATATTGATCGATAAGCTTTTTCATTTCATATCTTTTAATTTATGTTCAAAACCTTATTATTTCAATCTCTCTTATTGTATAACGTTATACTTTTTACCTACCATCTTTACTTTTATGTACCATCTGTAAAACATATTTATGTTATCTTTGTTATTTAAACACACTAGTATGCACTAAATCATAAAAATGTTATTTTGTATGTAAAAGCCCATAATGGCGTTAATGATTAATAAAATAAAAAAATATATATATATATTAGAAGTTCTGTGAATAGTAGTTTGACAACCGGCGTAGTCTAGCAATAAGGCTCTTGACTCGCATTCCGAAGGTCGCGGGATCGAATCCCGGCGTGGCAAATACATTTTATATTATTAATTTATGTTTTTTCACAATTTATTCATTAAAAATAATGTGTAGTATATTTTCGGCATGTTCCATACTGGAAGATACACTCAGTATCGCCCTGGTGTAAGACAAACATTCAGAATCGAAACGTTGCTTGAAATGGCTTTAGCCGTGTTTGGTGACCAGATCTGAATAGCCAGGTACTTTACACCTTCCTTTTCCCCTGCCCACTACCTTCAGCCTCACAACATACCCCAATTGGGGATGCCATAGTCTCACTGGCTCCAGACGGGAGCAGTTGGGACTCTTGTACGGTATTCATATAAAAAAGGAGATCTTGCGTCCATGTTTCTAATTTTCTTTTATTTAATATATCAAAACCAAAATTTCCTCTGAAACACTAAGATTTGTAAGTTGTACCTACCAACCATTTCTTTAATACCTACTAACTCATTTAAAGCAAAGAGATTTTATGTAAGCTCTAAAAACCTTGGTGTGAATGCCAGAAGGAAATATTGGAAATGTGAATCAAAAAATAATTGAAGAAAGGATATAAACAATAAATCCTCGAATTTATCAATAATTAATAAGGGTGGATTACATACCTTGAAGGCTCCTTCATTTAAAGTGGGTGTATTTCATTCGATTTGACTTTTCACGTTTCTTACCTGTAACAAAAAAAAAATATACTTTTAATAAAGGAAACACGTGATTGTTGAATTATTCGTGGAATATAAAAGCACTGTCTTTTTCGAAGATAAAAAATGGCTTTGAAGTCGAAAATTTTATAACCTCGCCGCCGAGTAATAAATCACGTTAGTGAATAATAACAGAATTCCAAAAAAGCTACAATTTTCGAGACAAAGAAGATAAAAGGTTGCTTTAATCGAATAACAAAAGGATTCATTCAAAAATTTTAGGGGGATATTTTAAAGACTTGAAAGAGGTACACACTTTTAAACTTAGTCCGTATTATAGAGTGGTGTCCCTTTTATCATTCCAAAGTTTAGAACTTATGATAAAGTTAACTCAATGAAATAAAGAGAAAAAACTTAACCATTGCACGATTAAATGATTTCTTTTTTCATTAATTTGAATAACTATTCGAAGCTAGTAGGAATATGGCATCCTCAATCGGAATATGTTGTGGGGGTGAACGGCGCACAGTTAATAATTTGAGGGCTCTAGAGTAACTTTATTATAAAACCCAAGGTTTCTTTCTGGATTTCATTTTATTTTAATTGGGTACCTCAATATCTTATCTTTTTAGAATTTAAAAAAAACATTTTAGCTGCTTGCGACATATGGCATCATTGCAAATTCTCACTACCTCGAAACGCGAACGAGTAATTTTATGTCTGTCGAATTTGGATTTCTCCGCGGGTGGACGTGTGCACGTAATCGTGATAATTCAAATATAACAATTGTGTTTTTCTGAATCTTTATGATAAAATCTAGGAAATCAGGTGATTATCGTAACTATTTAACTTGTGTTTTAGCGTGATAAAAAATATTGAAGTATCAATTTTTCAAAACGTATTTTTAGAATAAATAAGACTTTTAAAAATGTACCGGAATTTATCCGGCAAAACTTTTCGTTTTCTGTGTTTAATGGATATTAATGTGTGAAATTAACTTTAGTTTTGTGATGTATTCAGTGTTCACTTTAACAACTTCTAATTTTTTCAGCACCAAGGCGATTTTTGATATACAGATCGATGTATACAAATTTCATAATGCTAGAGCTTAACATTTTGTATAGAAACACTATTCTGCTAAAATGCAATGTTCTGTAAAAAATTTGAATCAATATATCGATCAGTTTCCGAGATTTGCGAACGCAAACATACGGAACCTAAATTTGTATATATATAAATTGCTGTAAGTATTAAAAACGACTGTACCAGGTTGAATCGCGCAATATTTTTTTTAACAATTTTTTCATATCAATATATTAATACGTGAAGCCAAAACTTTGTACCCCTTTTTACGAAAATTGAGCGGACGGAGGAGTATGAAATTTCGCACACTTATAGTTTATATAGAGGAGAAGTGCAGAATGCTAATATTTTTTAAAAATTATGCATAAAAATACATTAAATCAATAACAAAAACATTACACACACTACCATGTATTTGACACACACACTCGCGTCTTTACTCTATTGTTTATTGTTAAAGTCTATGGTCAAATTGAGAATAGATTAATATTGTTTGTCTTTAATATTATTTGTCTATGGTCTTACACACACTACCATGTATTTGACACACACACTCGCGTCTTTACTCTATTATTTATTGTTAAAGTCTATGGTCAAATTGAGAATAGATTAATATTGTTTGTCTTTAATATTATTTGTCTATGGTCTTACTAATGTCAAACATAAAAAAACATTACAATTATGGTCGAATTTCGACCATTGGGCGACCACTAGTAATGATAATTTTTAATGTCCCAACAATATACAAAAATAATAAAGTTACGCTAGATACTCAAAATTACTAACTGTTTGGCGTGGGGAAGGGAAAGATTATGGGAAAATTGAGGTTGAGAAATTGAGGTTGAGAAATACCTGAGCGTTTGGGAGTAATTGGAACTCTTGTGTTCCTAAAGCATTTGCCTAAAATATATATTCAGATCTGGTTACCAAAAACCACGAAAGCCACTTGAAGTAACGTTTTGATTCTGAATGGAAGTTTTACGCCAGGGCAAGAATGAGAAGATCTACCACTCTAAATGGTATGGAGACAAATTTTTAAATTACTTAAAGTTTTCTAAGTAGGTACATCAAAACGACGGATATTAGAAACTGTTTTATGTATCTTTTGAATGGGAAAAAGTTTTTGGCAAAGTCAAAAGACGAATACGAAGAAAAATCTTTAAACCGTAACTCTAGGAAAAGATTATAAGGTACCACAAAGAGAAAGCCTCGTTTAGAACGTTAATCTTAAAATCAAAGTCTTCTAACTTGTGATAGTTTTCTGGAATCCGGAGTGGGCGGTTTACTTTCCCAGCCGACTTTAAATCATAGTGATAATATGTCTCCAAAGTTTTGGAGCGGGAAAAGTTTTAGTGGAAAGGAGCAGACGGAAGATTTAAAATACTTGTCCAAGAATTAAAATATCTGATGGAAAGATTTATCTCAAATATAGCACGTGAAAATCTACATTTAAAAGACATTTTATTTAGAATTTTACAACAATAAAGAAGTTACAATCAAATATAGATAAATAAATAAAATAATTACTTAATTTTGTACACTATAGTAAAATTTAGGTTCAATTATACAAATCTTTTTCACTAATGAAGTCTGTATCAAGCCAAACCAGTCAATATTAACAAATCAAACAAATTTATGGTTATGAAATCAAATTACAATGTAATCGCTTTCAACAAAAATTTATTTTTATTTTTTATATTTAAAAATAGTATTTTCCAATTTATAAAAAAAAAACAGTTTATTTCTATAGTACACGCCGTTAAATAGGCTTAAAGAGAAACAAATGGTCAAAACATGGTTTCTAGCCTAATTTTCTTTCAGTAAATTGTAAATTTCAAAACTTCATGTATCATGATTGATATGGTGTAGCGACCGAAAAAAAATGACGTTGACATGAACATTTTAGATTGAAAAAAAGTTGTGCGAATTCCACGGCGCTGGAACTAAGCGTTCATGAATTTATGGTGCTTCAAACAAACATAATATAATCTGTATACAGTAAGTACATCAGAAAATATTTTTTTTTATTATTAATTGATACCATAAATTTCCAATAATTAAAAATAATCAAAGATACCAACGATAACAACTGTCTACTAATCCTAAACAAATGTTCCCAACGTTAAGTTTGGCCAAAGAAAGTCAATTTCCGGCCAAAATCAAATCAATCCCTTTCAGCTTGCACGAGGAACATCTCCGATAATGATATAACATTGACTACTGTCGCACTGCGTAACGAAAACTTCCCCAGAACTTCTTTTATAACATTACGGACAAATAATTCACATTATTGATCCGATTTTCTTCTCTTCTCGAAGAACTTCTTGATTTTTAACAGAATTAACGGATGAATTGCTGGTAGGATGCGTATGATGAAGTGTCGACAATATACAGAAAATAAAATTTATTTATTTATTTTTATTCTAGTACATAAAACAGGCATGTTGTTAGAAACTTTCTTTAGGTAGGAAGGAAAATAAGGATGGTAAAAAACTCACTGTAGTTGATGTAGCTGGCTGGGTTGATATGCACATACAAATTCACATAAAATGTTCCAAACTGTACAGATGGTAATATAAGCTATGTGAAGTCCTTGCATACACATGTAAATACAATGTTTATTCGCCGAAGGTTATCTTTGCACTTTGAACATATAAACTTCATAATACACTGCGGATTGTTCGAAGGTTTAAACTGCACTGAAGGTAGTGGGAGGGAGGTGGGTAGGAATTTCAAAAAGACAATTATAATTCCTAACACATGTTGCCCAAAAATTTGGATACGTAGATGATTTAATTACAATATAATACTAGAAATTATATATTCAAAATAGTAGCAAAAATAGTTGGCTAAATATGCAAAAATAGATAATTTATTATTGGCACCTGTACTAATGGGACAATGATTCAGTTGGTACCATAAATAAATCAATCCCGATATTGCCTGTCTTTAAATAAACGGTTTCATCACAATAGTATATAATTCATCAAAATAGTGTGTTCACGCTTTTGTTGTTGCATGTTGCTCTTTGGCAACTATCTATTGTGCCCTCTGCCTTATTGAGCTCACTTTGCCGCAAAAGACACAAGTTTTAAAAACCGCATCGCTTTACTTTTTAAGTCCATAATCCGCAACCATTCGCAAAGTAAAAATATTTCCGCCGCGCCGCCCGCCTGATCTCGCTTGTCATCATTATATCACCAAATCCTTTCCAAAATATTTCCAAACTAACACTTACCTTCCTGGTGTTATAAGAATAAGTGGAATGCAGGAAGCAGTTTTTTTTTGGGTAAGTGAAATTATAATAAATTGATATTAAAACTCGCATACAGTCCATTCGCGCCTTAACATAATGTATATTTGCCTGTTTTATTTTGCCTACGTTAGAAGTCAGCTTGAGTACAATTATCCCGTCTGGAATCCACATTTTAATACTTATGTACAAGCTGTTGAAAGAAAACAAAACAAATTCTTACGTTTTCTAAATCTTAAAATGGGTATTCCAGCAATTACGTAGAACTACAACACTCTGTTAAGTGATATGAAAATGCTCAAATTGTCAGACAGAAGAATTTTCACTGACTTGGTATTTCTATATAAAATTCTAAATTATTTAGTTAAATAGTCCGGTATTGCTTAAACTGATAAGTTTCTGGATACCACAACGTAATACCAGAAGTCAGGATTTATTTCAGTGCAGAAATTCTGGGACTAACTACCACATGTATTCCTCTTTGCCCTGAATACTAATCGAGGGAAATAATTATACCAAATCAGTGGACATCTTCAATTTATCATTAAACAAATATAAAATATTGTTACTGAGACAGTTCAATTATGTACAATAAATACTGTATATTTAACGGGCGTTCATAAGTAAATACAAATATAAGCTTTATATATATGATTGATGGCAAAATATGTTTTTTAAAGTGTTTAAATGGGTAATTTAAAATGTCTAGAGAGCAGCGTACAGTGTTATAATGTCTTAATGTTGTTCGCGGTAAAGGGGGGAAATATCCAATATTTGTGTGATAGGTTTTAATACATAAAATATATTGCATCCTCCTTGTTGAATTTCTTGGTGGTGTGTTGATGTTAATTTCGGATAAAATGTTTGGTGTATCAACTGATGCATGTATAATTTTATATATGTGTTTATAGTCAATCCTCGAAGCTCCGGCGCTCCTAGGTTTGACTAGTCAGGTCTCAGGTCTGACTTGAAGTGTTAGTCAAAGCCGAGGAAGTCAGACCCGAGGATTGACTAGTCAGACCTAGGAGCGCCGGAGCTTCGAGTATTGACTATAACACATGAATTAAATAGAAATGCCGCCTTCCTTGGTTAATACAAATATTCATTAAAGGCTTTAATATCTTTGAGGTTTTTTAAGAAATTTTTAGATATTTTTTAAGATTTTGAAAAAAAATTGAAGATTCATTGTTCTTGATCTGGTAAAAATGCGGATTAGACAAGAACTCGAAGAAAAATAATTCTAAAAGGTAAATAAGAGACTTTAGCCATTCCTACTGAGATTACGTTTTATGAATGCATAATTGGTATTAACATATTTACAGATGTCGCGAGCTGTGAAAAGGTTTGAACTTATAAAATAAACGGTCGAAATTGAAGACACTGATTTCCATTTGATAGGACGGGATAGCTACGAATTACGACTAAAATAACTTTTAAGTCATAATATGACTATGCAATCAACAATAATAATTTCGGATGTTGGTCTATGATTGTAACTCTTGTTCAATGAACTCGGATTTGTTGAAGAACGTAAGTACAATTTTCAAAATTGAATCTGATTGTGTCAAGAATTTAGACAAGTGTAAAGTATCTACCACTAATATCATATTTTAACAGAAATTTATTTTATTTGCCATTTATAAAATTGGAAATAATTTATGAGAAATCAACCTGTGATTTTTTACCGGTCTGCGCTGGAACTATGTAATGATAGAAGATTGTTTTTTTAGAATCGAAATAATTTCTTTGTTTATTTTCGCAAGCAAATTCAGCCCTGGATGGCAATAAGAACCTAGAAACTTTAACAAAATTCTGTTTTTAAACCCACGTCAAAACTTTTTAATGTGTTAAACCGTTTTACCTCTCGGCAATTTGTATTTGGCACCGGAGGAGATAAATTCTTTAACGGTTACCCTAATCCTGATTTAAGTTTGTTTACATTGACGACATTTTTTTCTGTTTTGTTTGTTTTAATTAAAAGTTCGGGATACCGACCATTGTGTTCGTCGTGTTCTTTACCAATGTGAAATAGGGGAGGGTTTTTTTGTGGAATATTTTGCGGAAAGATACATGGAACGGATGTGAATCACAGGGTGCAAGATTTGTTTCGCCCTTTGTATTGCTAAATTCAACTTCAATATGAGCAAACTTCGTCTCGGGCTTGAATCGAAAAAGTGGGTACAATGAACAATGAGGACAGTGACCAATCAACACACGATTGAAAAGACAGTGGTATACAGTCATTAAAAGTGATAAAAAGGCCAACAAACGTAACCTTTCCTAACTACTTTTTTTCACCATGACTTTATACCTTTTTCTAAAATTGTGTTGAACTGACACTGCCCTGAGTTGTCCGGTTACCGAAAAAGTGTGGCACAAACAAAATGGTTTCTTAGTTATGCAGCTTTCATGGCGCAAGATCTCTGACATGTTTTATCTGAGACAAAATTAGTAGTAATTTTTACTACTGTTTTTGTATTACAAAATAATGGCCACTTCAAAGCTCATTTCGCTTTATTTCATGTTTAGTCCGACAATTGATCCGCCGACAATTGGCCCCTCGAAATGATATTTAAAATTACAAAATTATATTTTGTGCATTATTTACAAATTTACAACGTAAAATCGACAAAAATACCATCAATAATAATTTCGTATGATTATCTAACGAATTTATATATAGTTTTGTAATTTTTTGTATTTATTTGACGAATTTGAATGCAAATATGCTTTACACTTTGTTATTCGGCGGTATATATCCTCTCTGCACATCCCTTCGGGTTATGTTTTGTGTAATTAGGTATACCGTATTTTCCATAAACTGACTGCATATTGTATATAAATATACCGGGGGGCCAATTGTCGGCGGACCAACTGTCATGGAAGCATATCATGATAGAAACGAAGTTTAAAGCTTAGAAAATATCCCGTTGATCAACAAATTTCAGGCACAAAAAAGAGTGCACAATTTTCATGACACCAGAAATATCGTTTCTAGTATTTCTGCTGCTTTAAAAAAAGACATTGATTATACTTTATAAATTAGCAAATTTGATGAGAGATACGATCACCCACAATCAACATAAAACGATTTTTTATAAACTTCACGTATAATGTCTATCACTTTAAATTATCTACGGCAGCGGTCGGGAAACTTTTTTAACCATTACCCCAAAATATTTTTGCGTAAGTCGATATTACCCCTTCCCCCCATTTTGAAAAGAAGACAATCAATGTTTGCTTAAATAAAAATTATTTATTGAATTAATTTACACGGAAAATAAAAAAAAAGTTACATGAAAATAGTAAGTATGTAATAGACAAACAAATTTCCTTATTACCCAAAATTATGTAATAGACAAAAATTTCCTTATTACCCAAAAAAACCCTTTTACTCCATTTGGGGTAATTTACCCCGGTTCCCCGACCGCTGATCTACGGTCATTATGCAAAATTTATAATATGGCGCATCTGCAGAAATTTTTAAATACTTCACTGATATGTACTTAATTAGATTAGACTAGTAAAGCTAGTAGTAACTTAAAGATGTGTCGTTAAGTTGACACGTAAACTAAATAAAATACAACAAAAATAAAAATATATGTAAACAATTAATAAACTTTAAACGTTTCGCGATATTTTAAACTTGACTTTGAAGTGCATTCATTAGTCGAAAACATTTCCCATCAAAAACGTCGAAAGTCGAAATATGAATATATAAAATTTTATGAAAGCTTTGTTCAGCCAGTCGAATGAGTTCTCAAAACAATCAAACTCCAAAATATCTGAACATTTTACTGACGTAATCAAAATTCGTGATTCGTGAACACAAGAAAGCGTGGGCCGAGGAAAGAAATTTTTGTCAATAACGAAATTTTGATATTTACAACTTGTAACAAAGGTTTATAAAAAAAGAAAAATTTAATAAGAAACAGTGTCTACTTATAAATATTGTGATGAGTATCCTAATAAATTAAGGCTTATAAATATATTTTCAATCTGAAATAGAATTTCACTACTGTCACACTCGGTACTTACTAGCCTTCTTCAGACTCTACTTCTATTTATAGAGCAAAAAGCTACTTTGGAAAGTGAAAAATATGTGTGGTATTAATACACAAACTAATTGAATTTAATGTACCATCTACCCTAGAATTCTATAAAAGAAACCCCCTTCATCAAATTTACAAATAATACTTTATAATAGATTCAAAACAAATGGTTTAAAAGCCTTGCCAATTTCCCAATGCTAAGGAACTTGTATTTAGGTGACCGTACAAATATTATTATCTAAAAACCAAAATTAATGTAACCGAATCTTTGAAATATGAACAAATCAAAAAGCAAATCAACTCTCACAACTTGCATAATACTGTATTGTATACGATCTATCATAAAGAAAAGATCACAATTTTTTTTTTTTTTTTTAATTACGTTTAATTTGAATTTTGTAGTATTCTCCGTAATAAATAAAATTAAATGTTACGTTTTATAACGGATTGGTAGGTGCCGTTTTGTCTGTATGTACATACATATAACTAGACAATACACGTTTGTACACAAGTTCATTCGTTATTCAAAGGGACAATAAAATATAATAGGTACTTTAAAGGTACTTTTTAGGTAAAATATAATAGGTATTTGTTTTTTTTTTATAATATATTAATAGGTACTTATCTTTATTTTCATTTGCATGAGTAAGCAAAACAATTTTTCCTCTTTGCGTGTGCGTAATAAATAGTCATACAAATGTAATTCCCCAATTCTGCATCATTACAAATGATCTGAAATATCTAAGTTACCCATAGATAAAAAAAAAAACCCGACGAAGGTACTCTTCAAATGGTACAAAATCAGTTCACAAATTTTTTTTTTTCGTCTTCATTATACTCATGTGAGCTTATGTTCTTATGTGATTACTTTCTACGGCTCGTCTTGGTACTTACCGTCTTCTCTGATATTTGTCTCTATGAACAAACTTTCCACCATGTTTTGGACATTGCCAAAAAGTTATAAGAAATACATTCAAACAAAATTAAAATAAGTTTTTCTCAGATTCACGACCGACAGATTCCAAAAATAAATAATTTGTGACGATATAAACCAAAATAAGCTTAGAAATTTAAACATCTAATCAAAATAAATTACGCATTTTAATTGCACGTAAAATACGATTCACATTTATACAATTGGTGTTCCTGCTAAGGAGATGGGAGGGTGTTCGGTTGAACACGATAAAGCCATTAGTAGGCAATGTTACCTCTGATACTCTAATGTAAATGTTCCGGTGAGCAATATCAACAAATAAATACTGTTTTTAAATATGTTAATAGAACCAGAGCGTTTATAATTTTTAAAACTTGGAAAAAGCTCTATCAAAAACACAAAACTCTTCCAGAATTTAATCCAAATGTCACATAAAGCTCCGCACGACTTTGTTGTAAGCGAATATAGGCTTTAGTGCTAATGCGCCCTCTACCCTCAAGTAGCACGGACGTAATAAAATATACCTTATTTGCGGGAGGAGTTCTTTTTTAACAGAATCTTAATGCTATTAAAACACGGGAATTCACTCCCATTAACAAAACGAGAAAAATTACCACGGGGGGGAGTTGTGTTCGCGATGGGATGGCAGAATGAGGTTTATATTGGACTTAATTAATCCGAGAAGAATTTTAAAGCTGCATATCCAAGGCAGTAAACACGATTTTAGCTAAGTTTAAGTGGGACATTAAAGGACGAAAGACTGCAATCATCGAAATAAGTGGCCTAACTTTAAGACGGACAATGTAAGTCGTCTCGTAATTACGTTAACAAAAATATTTAAATGATAAAATTTTTTTTGAGGGTATGTAAAAATACAAGTGACTTTTATAATTTAAAAATCGTCAAATTAAATAGACAATTTTTTAAAGTTATGCTGGTTTTCAGTTTATTTTTATTTTGACAACTATTTTCGTTAATTGAAAAATTACACAATAGAATGTAAGATAACTGGCGCAAGAGGCGTCTAAGGGCAATTTGCGAGGCGGGAATGGGTACCGCCGCCCCGGGAACCTTTATTGGATAACCAACACCTCTGCCATAGGTCGCCCCAAGTGGTTCGCTACGTTTGGTGATTTAGCAGGGGTGCCCGGGTTCATGGGGTGAGGTTTGTCTAGGTCTTGGAGGCGGATGACCTGGACACACTGAACCCCAGATTCCTACCCACTCCTTAAACCCTTTTCCTTCCCAGAACTCTCCTCACCTTTCTTTCCTTAAAAAAACCCTCCAAAAAGCATCCCCAAAGATGACACAGGGCCTGAGGGAAATTATTTTCCTCAGGGCCTCCTGTGTGGAGCCCATGTAAAAAAAAGGCGATTTTGAGTATTTTAAATTATTTTAATGACGACACGTTATAATGTACTGCTATGGTATAAAGGCACTTTCAAACATTCCTCATCTCCTCCTCTCCCCACTCACTTCGCTCTCAAAACCGAACCCAATTGGGGCTGCCATAGTTATGCGGTATTAACAAACAAAAATAAAATTAAAAGATAGAATTAAACACGAGAAAAAAGATAAATAATTCTCCTCTAGAACGGCGGATGACGCAGTTTGATGAAGTTTGCTGTTTATTAACGTAGAATTAAGCCTGAGAGACGCCACCCCCATCGTTCTCACTCTTTATTATATCTGCGAGTCTGCGAGATGCGGTGATAGTGTTTTTTCACGTTAACACTGCATGAAAAAGAGCATCAGCTGGTAAATATTTCATGGGGAACACTCGCAGCGAATAAAGAAATACCCAAGAGGGGAGTTAGCACTGGCGCTGGAATATTCATACAGTAATGTATGTAGAATAGTTTGCATAACTTTAGATTCCTGGGCGGGGTTGAGTCACATGCCAGTGGGTTTAATGGCTTTGACATCGAGAGGAATTCACGGCGGTAACGTATGGATTATCTTATGTACTAAGAAGTTATTAAATTTACCCTCCTCCGGAATAGTTCAGTGTAATATATCGCTTGGACTTTTACTTCTGTGAAATACACTCGTAATTTATACTACCCACCATTGATTCCCTTTAAATTTTGCTTAAGGTGCGGTATACCCGCTCAAAAAGAAGAAGATGGAGAGATATGTAAATAAGAATGTTAGAGAAAGTGCACGAATGTTAAAATTGATAATATTTAAGCAAAAATTATGGAAATGTTTAATAAAACACGATCGTTTAAAATAGAGCAAAAATCTTGTGGGGGTTGCCTAAAACGGCTCCATACCAACTGAGAATTAAGCAACTTATCACCTCTTTGGAAAGCCATTAAAAGCTATGATTTTTTTTTTTAATAGCCGACAACCCTTACCTAACGTAACGTATTTAACCAATTTTTTACATATTTTTTCATCACTCTAAATGACTTTTCTGAGTTGGTTTCATTCCGAGTTGTACGGTCACCGTCTAAAACAGCATTTTAAGAAACACTGTGATCAAACAAATAACTGAAAAAACGTGTTTATATTAATTTTCGGAGCATATTTAGCGATTTTTTTCTAACGAGGGAATTTAATATAATTTGCGTTTCCACGTGGAGAATGTATAGACATTATCTTCAAGAATAAAATATACTTTTTTAAGAGCTTTAAAACTTAAAGCATTTAGGGTATATATATGTAATAAATAGGTAGACATAGGGTATGCCACGACTCAACATGAAAAAATAACTAATTATAGGTAAGTACTGTCTCGTCTTATTTGATCAATGTAATTAATATAACAAATCTTCTCATGATGGAAGTAACGTTACGAGTTGCAAATAGTTGCGTTGGCATTCAAAATTCTAGACGGAAAAGCTGTGCAATATATACTTACTCTTATATTTTGTCATTTCTTATATTTTATGTTATTTCCTGTATTTTGTAAAAAACATGTACTGCACTATATGTGAAATCCCTACGAGCGTTTAAATAAATAAATAAATAAATAAACATGCATGATGCGTGAGATTTTGTTGCTTCAGAAAACAATGAAAGATTTTTCAGCCTTCAAGATAGAGAACAACATAATTATTTGAAGAAAATGGAACAAAAATCATCAATGGTTCCTCAATTTCAACTCAAAAAAGTTAACAGAACGCCATCAATGAAAAAACACACACCCTCTTTTAAAAAATAATACAAATCGAATGGAGAAAAAAAATACGGACGGGCAAACAATTTGTATGGCATTCGTTTATTCTGAACTGAGTATTTTATAATCAATGTTTGGAACACAATGTTTGCCTTTCATGACTCAAGTGTGTACGCCATGCAAAACACATTTCAAAACCTATATAATATGCACCCGGAAATTGGAAAAACCGCAGCTTAAGCCCGCTTCACAAAAGTGCACTGCCTGTTGAAAGCACGAGAAGAATGCTTAAAGCTTAAGACATATTGACAGATTGGAAAGCTTCGAAGGCGGAACAAAATCAAAAACATGTAGAATTTTCTAGAAACTTCTCATTTATTTTCTGTGTACTTACAATTTAAGATGAAGTCAGAAATTTCTGAAAGGATTTAAGTCGGGAAACGCTGCACTTGAAAACTGCCATTGTAAAATGGGTGAAAATGTAATCCCATGCAAGATATTTTGCTTCAAAAATTTTAAGGGTCTTTAAATACTTTTGAAGAGGAATTTTAAAGTGTTTTTTTTTTTATGTGGGTAGAATCACAACTTTACACGAAATACATAAGTATATCCACAAGCCGCCGCATGCCGCTACACTTTTAATGGGCATAGATTTTGAAAAGTAAATTATTTACCCTACTTTTAAACTTAATTACCACAGAAACCATCGGTTTCAGTCGAGATAGACGGAAAAATTTGCATTAAAATTCGATTTTCATTCAATCAAAGTAAAAAAAATTCCAATTAAAAACAGCTCCATTGCCGTCATTTTTTTGTATGAATTTGAAATTTGCGAAGTTTCGTTTCAAACTAAATACGCATGAATTACTTAATTTATCTAAACCAAGAACCTAATAAAGTATTTTGTGTACGTAAATAGTTGTTTCTTGTAGTAATTGTTGAAATGAAGTGTGATTTCCATAATTTGTGCTCAAGAATGCAGCGGTTTATGGATTATATAATCATAAATTGAATAAGCGCATTCTTAGGGTAGGGATTTTTGGATTGAAACTATAAACACGCATTGTCCTACAACATATATCGAGTGCGGTGACCGGACAACCCAAAAACATACAAACAAACAACATTTCCCTTGAAAAATCATTAAAAGTGATGATAAAAATGGTTGAATAGAACCATCATTGTCGTGAAACCATCGAGTGTACATTACTGAAGGCATTAAGGTCGGTAACAAGTTCTGATATAGCGCGTTCAGTTTGCAATCACAAAAGAATCACGTACAAAGAGCTCTCTCTTTTTAACATGGTTAAACATGTTGATTTAAAATTGTGCCCAAAAAACTACTGTTTGCAAAGTATTACAAGTTTTTTTCCAATATCAAAACTCATAATACGTGAGTTAAATAGCTTATCTGACGTATCTCATATCTTTTTATTGCGATTTTAAGCGTTCTTTATATTTAGGTTTTAATACTTTTAAGTAAATCAGATAATCTTTGACTTATTACCTTCTGCCTACCTTATTTATCAAAATTGTATAAGCGTTAACTTTTTACACCGCAATAATCAAAGGTTTTCTTCAAAATAATTCAAATAGCAAAGAAATTCATAAAAAAATCAACCAGTAAATTTTCTTTTTTAACTACAATAAAACTATTTATATAATGCAGTGAAACAGTTCCGACTTTCCACCACGGTCCAATGCATTCAACGGCACGACTTGTTGTGCTAACTCTTGGGCCTGCTAGTAGCCAATTTCAGAGAAATGCGTGTGTAACCAAAATTTGATTGAAAGCATAGTCTATTAATTTTTTTTGTGTTTAATTCGTAGAACTCCATTTCATTTTATTTTTTTTATTTAATTTAATTTAAATTTAATAATGCTACTATTAAGTTCTGCAAGTACTTAAGTTTTAATTTTTGTGATAGCTGTTTCAGTTAAGCGCAGTTTGAAAATGGCCTTCTAAGCCGAAACAGCTTCCACAAAAATAAAAAAAAATAAAATACTTGAGAAATTTAATAATAACAATTAATAACATAACATAAATTTAGATTAAATTTTGAAAGAAGGCATTGTCATCGTCAATGAGTCTATCTATCTGCCAAGTTCCAGTTTCATGGGATGTCGGAAAGTGAGTTAATTTAAATAAACAATATTGAAATTCAAATAGATGTATTGTATTGTAGATGATAAAAAGAAATGATTCTTGAAAGTGAAAAACTTTATAAAATATAATTTTGCTGGTACGTAATAATTCTCGCTTCAGCATTTTCAAAAAGATCTCAAGAATAGTCAATATGGTTGTGAATGCGCGTACTACTAAGATATAACTTCTGCAATACTACGGCAATGCCCGCCTTAATACTTCTGTGCAGCAAGAATGTTGTTAGTTCACGAGAAAATGTCTGAATAAATTTTTCACAGAAAAGAATTTCTAAACTGCAATGGCCGGATATGAACAGCAAATTCCCCTCAGAGACTTATTGCGAGAATTTGCATCAAATGGAAAATTTTGTGCAACACTCGACAAGATAAGCAACGTTATTTTTAATTTATGTTTTGCACGTAACTTTTTAAAATCCATGGCTAACATGCAACAAAGTCTTCGCAAGATGTCTACAAGAAGTTGTTTGAAAATAATGTACACCGAATCGTGGGTACACATAATAACTAACATGATGAAAATATAACGTTGATATAAATCATACTGTACAAGATATATAATATTTTACTCTTATTGAATTTACGTTATCGTTTAATGAAATAACGTTTGGAAAATTCTTTCCTGACGAAAATAAATTTATTGAGTTGTGGACTGCTGTGGCAGTCGGAGAGCTTTCCTTTGTAACGAATTGGTGAGTGATATATTATTGTACGGTACTTGGTGCCACTGCGCTGCCTGCAGAATATAAATTCCATTTTAACCATATATTATATTACTAGTGTTATATTATTCGCTTTGGCACTGGAAATAAGATGGAGTTATACATTTTACTTAGTCAAGGAATATTTGTAAAAAACATTAAAACATATCCGTTCCAAGTTAATATATTAAACCTTGGGCCTATTTTGTCGGAAGGTCAAAATATTTCCGCTTTGCAATAAAATTCAAATAATAAGAATATTTCTGCACGCATCCGAAAACTAAAAACTGCTTATAAAAGGTGATAAAATACGCTTTCAATATTTTTTTACATGAGCTCCACACAGGAGGCCCTGAGAAAAAAATCTCCTTCAGGGCCTATGTCACCTTTGGGGATGCTGTGTGGAGGTTTTTTTTTCAAGGAAAGGAAGGAGAGGAGAGTTCTGGGAAGGAAAAGAGTTAAGGAGTGGGTAGAAATCTGGGGTTCGGTGTGTCCTGGTCATTCGCTCCAAGACCCAGACAAACCTCACCCCATGAACCCGGGCACCCCTGCTCAATCACCAAACGTAGCGAGCCACTTGGGGTTACCTATAGCAGAGGTGTTGGTTTTCCAATAAAGGCTCCCGGGCGGCGGTACCCATTCCCGCCTCCCAAATTTAATATATTCGAAATAAACATATAATTTTTTAAATTCAAACATTTTTAATGCAAACATAAAAGAAGTTTTAAAAATGGCTCACCTTAGGTTTTTATAACTAAATTTGCTGAGAACGAAAACAAATAAAACCACACACATATTTAAATAGACAAACGTATTATGTAACGTTTTCGTAAACTCATCTTTGTCGTTTTCAAATTGCAGTCCAAAATTTTGGATTTATAAAGGTTTACATTTTAATTATTTCGCGTTTAAATTTTAGACTTCAATATAAAGCGTCATGTTTTCTCTTTCTAACTCCGTTTAGATCATATTTCTAACCACGATAGTAAGGGATATACAAATATTTCTCTGAGACCTACATGAGTTGTTCCATAAAACCGAACAAATCAGCCTGAAGGGAACTTTCATTCCATTGTACAGTTAAAACATAGTTTTTAGGTTTTCACGGCTTTATTTTTTAATTTTATTTTTGGGGTGTTATGCCGTGTTTCGCTATCTCCTTCTTTAGCCAACGTTTTGGACAGCGTTACAGTGTCCATCATCAGCTCTGCCCTGCTCATCTGCCCTGATGATGGACACTGTAACGCTGTCCGAAACGTTGGCCAAAGAAAGAGGTAGCGAAACACGGCATAACACCCCAAAAATAAATAACAAAAGAAAGTTAAAACATAGTTCATGAAAATAAATGTCATAAATTCCTTGAAAATATTCGATTTATTTGAACATGTCGTGTACGCCAGATAAATCATAGCAAATTCAACGAAAGTTGAAAATAAAAGGAAAGTTGTTTTCAACTTCTAGAAACCACATTTTATCAATGAATATGTTTTTTTATCTCATATTTACCAAGTTAATGTCAAAAGCAAACAAAGGAAACAGGAAACAATATTTTCTGTTTTATAATAATGAATTTAAAATGGAATATGTCCAGAATGGTGTCAAAATTTATGTTCTGATAAATTATGCTCTTTATTACTTAAAGGTATGTTTTTTAATGTGAATACCGCTCAAGCCAAGGCTTCCAAAAGTCTGGAGTCAGATATGCTATTCCATCTCCTTCCATATTCATTTCAGAGACACCCGGGTTCTCACAGTACTATACAATGCTTTGGTTAGAAGTAGGCTTGAGAGTGGTTCGGTGGTTTGGAGCCAAACACCAAGTGAAGTATTCCCTCATGTTGGAGAAGGTTCAGAAGAAATTTCTGAGATTTCTTTACCTGAGTGAGTACGACTACTACCCGTGGCTCTACCCTACTGACTTTTTCTTGGGCATGCTCGGTATGAACCGTCTACGGGTCAGAAGGGATGTGCTCATTATAACACATTTCTTCAGACTGATTCGTGGACGGTTCGAAAACTCGGCTATTATGGAGAGCATTAGTTTCTATGTTCCCGATGGTTTTCTCCGTCACCGACAGCATAGACTGTTTTATCTCCCGGCTTGCAGAACTAACTTGCCAATGGTTATGCCAGTCGGGAGAGCAGTCTTGTAGAATCACTTTGAAAATCGATATTTTTAACATCAATGAAGCACAATTTAGACAGCAAGCTTTATTGCTGTTAGTCTGATTGTGCTTCATTGATGTTTATATTGTTTAATTTGTTTAAATTATTTAATTTGCTGAAATTTGCTTTAATCTTAATATTTTCTCTATTTTCAAAACAATTTGAAATTTTGATTTTGTAATGTTTTTAAAGTGAATAAATTGAATTGAATTGAAAAAAATCTCCAATTGTGGTA
The DNA here is from genome assembly GCA_936435175.1 of Glyphotaelius pellucidus. NCBI lineage: Eukaryota > Metazoa > Arthropoda > Insecta > Trichoptera > Limnephilidae > Glyphotaelius > Glyphotaelius pellucidus. The sequence continues at coordinate 27,106,353 of OW386550.1, read as the reverse complement.
TGTTGTGAGGTTGAAGAAAGCGTGAAGGGGGATGAGGAAGAACCTTTGTTTCAATTCTGAAAGGTGGCCTTTAACTGGGGCGATAATGATAGTATCTTTCACTCTTGAATGTGCCACAAATATAATACACACATAAATATTATTGTAAGAAAATTGATTGTGAAAAAACACATATTAATAAAATTTAATTAAATGAAAACAATATTAGCAAAACTCAATCGATAATCTGAAAACAGAAAAATCAGTATAAGATTAATAAAATTTAAAGATTTAATTAAATAATACAATATGAGAATTTAGTAATTAATATTAAAATTTTGTTGCGCGCGACTGGATTTTAACCCGCGACCTCTGGGTTCATAGACGAGAGCTTTGCCGTGACACCGTGCTAATTAAATAAATAGGTGCATTTCCAAAACGAAGAAACAAATAAAAGTAAATAAGTACGAGAAAAAATCACAAAATTTAGTAAACATAAAAATAAGAAAGGTCCAATATCTGAGAAACGAGAAAAACAATGAAAACAAAATATTGCAGATTGTTAACGTTTATGATAACAAATACGTATGGATGTAATTGATTATAAGGGTGCATTAACTGAACGCTCCTAGAAGAAAAACGTTTTATTCCGTCCCAGAGAAACACAAGAATCTTTTAATAATGAAACAGAGACAGACCATTAATCAATTTCTCCCAACACGGAGGAGGAGGAGCCAGACAGAAATTTATAGCAAATCTTATTCTACGTAGAATTATAACGAAGATTTATTGTCCTGGAACATGTTTTTCATCGAAAATAAGCCGAAATATATGTTGCTCATCTCGCACAATCACCTTGATATTAATTTATCGAAGGGAATACGTTCACCCCGAGATAACAATACAAAACTACAAGAAAAAAAATCTGCAATTTAGTTAAGTTTTTACGATTTCGTGTATACGACGATTGCCTTAATGACTTTGTATAGACAAGACAAGATGGAAAACCTACTGTTATAAAGGAAAAATAAAGTTTTTTTTTTCATGGTTTTTCTCTTCTGTTAGAATAACTTCTTTATTGTAAATGTTTTGATTGTTTTGAACAACCTTCGAAGCAAATAAAAATACACTGTGTATATCAGTGGTTTCCAACCTTTCTGGCCCGGGACCACTATTGCATTTATTTTTTTGACAGGAACCTCAAGGTACAATAGTGATAAACTGAATGTTTTCACGATTACATTTATCACAACGGAGGAGGCGGAATGGGTTATGGGATTGGGGCGAGACTGGATGGGGTGGGTACCGGGTTTTTTTTTTCAGACTTCCTTGACCAGGGACCGACAGGGCGCGCTGAGCTCGCTTATTGAAAGTTTGAAATCTATCGCGGACCATATTTTAGCTCTTGCCGACCACTGGTTGGGAAACCCTGGTGTAGATACATTATGCAGTATAACTCCTCACAAAACCTAACAAACTAAATTTGACATTCGGTGAAATCATTTTTCTTTCAAAGCGAAGACGGTTAAAGAATAGTTGCCGTGAGAACTTAGGCCATAGGCCTATTGTGCTATCTCCTATTTTACCTCATTGCTTTAACAGTGACCTGGACCCTTTATAAAGTTCACCAGGATTGTCATTGAATATGGTGGCTGTGTCTTCAGGTTCACAATGTGTCTTTCCAGGTTCCCAACAGAGAGGGTCATCCTCTTCACATTTTTGTTTGTTGGTATTTTCCACTTCAAACAACTGCATGCGTCTTCTGAGATGGCAGGGCCCCGTTAGTAATCCCACCAGTTCTTTCAGTGAGTTTCTGTCTATTTCGAGTAGTTGCCCGTTTCGTTTAAGCCTAGGGTCTGGTCCATTTATGACTACTTTGGATTGCCTCATTCCGGGTTCCCTCATAAAAGGTGAAATCATTACTTGAAAATGAATTTCAGGTAAATACTAAAACTAATACATTAACAATCATTGTGTGGGTACAAACAAAAATCTAGCAAAAAACGAAAAATATGTACATCAATAAATCGTGTGGACATACTGGACATGTCACAGTTTGCCATTGAAGGGTGAGACAGTTGCCAGGGGTAAAGATAATAAAAAAAGCGTACAATAAAAAAATTTAAATTCGACACCGCGTTTTTCACAAGGTCCTGCCGGGGAGAGCTCTGTCGTAACCTCCATTTCTGTTAGATGCGTCATTTATGAAAAAGCTGGATGGTTTAGATAACAGTCATTAGTGGTATGCCTCAAATGTAAAGCTATGCGACAACAAAGCTCTTTTCCAACTAATGTTTAACCTCTAACCTATTACAGTATTACACCCTTCCACGAAATGTTAAATACGGCGTGGCATTATTGTCTAATCTCTGTTTGAAATGATTACCGCATTTCCAACATTTGATATTATTCAAAACAATCTGTGTACAAATAATGTATTTGAGAGTTTTGAAATACGAGCGCTGGCCGCTGGCAGTTATGACCGTGTCGGCAGATAATTTCAATAAAAGTTAACGGCCAACATTTCTGGCTGAACTTGCGTTTCACCCACCTTCAAATATTTACCGGCCGGTCAGGGAAGGTTTTGTGCTGACGTCACTTAGTCCGGAATATTAAATTATTATGTTGGCGCAAGAGCAACAAGTAACACGGCCGAGGGTGGACCCACCCCTGGGAAGCCTCGCTGCGATAACCCTAACCCCCCCTCACCCACGCGATGCTGTAGGCTTTAGGTTCTAGACACTAACCCTGATGCCTTTGTGATGTGTGCTCCGGCCGGAATGGGTTTACGCGGGTTTGCAATTCAAGCATTATTGGGAACAAACCCAACTGAACGCTGAAAGGGACCGGATGTGTTTTTGAATGCAATTTTCCAGCGCGTCCTGTATTGATAATTGATTGGAAATGAGATTTCGTATACACACACTTTTAGTGCAGAAAATTTTAATTTTATTTGAAGAGCAATTTAATGCAAGCTGTAAAAAACTACTTTTCATTAATGAAAATGTTTGAACATGTTATTAGCTAATAATTATTGATCTAAAAATGTATCTTTATCTCCATACACAATCTTCCCTTCTATTACTTTTCTTATTCATTCGTAAGTTAAGTTTTAAGAACCGCTCAAATGTCAGGAGAATTTAAGAATGAAATTCTAAGGGCTAATGTAATAGGTACTATAACCATGTAATAATTTAATTTATCTTATAACATGTATAATAACGTACTGTGTATGTCTTAATAACAAACATGTTCAATCATGCAAAATTATTTTGTGTTATCATTTTTATACAAATACACACAGGAAAAAGATCAAGATTGTTGACGATTGAGTCAACCGACTGCTGCTGATTCAGTACATTCCACATAAAAAAAACGATATGTCTTTAGCTAAACGTGTTTCTAGTGTTGTTATTAAAATTTCAATTGCAAAAGTAGCTTGACAAAATCATGTTTTTAAACACATTGAAAAATGAACAACATTCTAAAATATTATTTAATCATATCAGAAATATCGCTTCTACCATTTTTAATTTGCACGCCAAACGTCAAAGTTTTAAGATAATCGGCATGCTGGCAAATTTAGGGTTAAGAAAGTTTATAATTTACGGGTATTGGCTTATCGACATTTTCCGGAAAATGCTCGGCAACGGGAAACCTGAAAATACCCTCAATTTTTGTGTCACCAATTTAATTGCTGAGCCGTTCATAATTACTGAAATTTTCCCGAAAGGGTACAATTTTATCAAATCAGTTAAACTCTCTAATTTACATCATTTGAAGTAGGTAGTTATGGCAAAAGCTCTAAAACTTGAAATTTATAGGAACGCAGGTAATCTGAAAGATGTCTTTCTTAATATTCGTGAATCTTTTAATAATGTGCTTTTTTAAAGTGTAAGGATTAAAAGTCACCACTTTGATTTGATCGGTATAGAGTGAGACGAACGTATGTGAATATATTTTATATAATAGTGCGTTCTCACTTAAGATCCGTATGTAACATACTACCAGCTAGTTCAGAGGTTATTCGGCAGATATCGGATTATTGTAAATCGCGTGTTACGTACAGCATTAAAGTACACTATGACTTGCATTCTATTACCAAAACAACTGCAAAATAGTGGTAGAACAGTGCTTTTAACCATGTTAACTTCGTTACTTTGGAAATAAGATAGGATACAAATTAATGTTTAAACTATAATCAGCTTTTGAAGAGGTTTTTTCTACTGTTTAAAAAGGCGTTATTCAAAATACTCCTACACAATAACGAAAAATGTTACTCGTGAAATTATAAAGGTTAAGCAAGCAGAAAAATTAAGCCCAAGAGACGCATGGGTGGGAATCTGCCGCATTTGTCCACTCGGTGACAAACTGGTAGTTTGGTTTATAAGCTTCACTTTATTCACGCTAATCTCTCTCATCAAAATCAATTTAGAAGTTAGTTCAATATTATACACACTATTAGAGAATCATCGAATGACAAAAAAAAAACAAAAGACAAAAGACCCTTCTTGCACAGGGATACGCAAGTATCCGATACTGACGATTCAAGTATTTTGGCGATGTTTCTTAGTACCGCCATGTCATCTCCGCGGAGGTTCGTAGGCACATGTTGCCGACGGTTCCATGCCAACTCGGAATGAAACCAACTCAGAACCATCTCAGATAAGTCATTTATAGTGATAAAACAATAATTTTAAATTAGCCGATAACCCTAACCTAACTTAACCTGTTTAACCAATTTTTTATTTATATTTTTTTATCACTCTAAATGACTCATCTGAGATGGTTCTGAGTTGGTTTCATTCCGAGTTGGCCGGTCACCGTTGCCGACAGCCGGGCAAGGTTTTCAACTCTCAGTCGTCGAGACTTTAAACATGGCGTCACTCGTGTCACACATTACTTAACAGTTACTATGCGTGTGCTTTATATCAACGCAAGGAACAAACAGTCAACAAAGAACGACATATAAAAATAACAGCTTTAGCAACTGTTCGGTTGCGGGGAGGTTATGAAAGCATTCTAGTTTCGACGTTTAAAGAATTCAAAAATGATTGATGACGACGCAGTTCTCATGATTTTAGTAGCGACCTGTATGGACTGTGCGCGACGAGCTATTTGCAACTTGAGTACACAACATAAGGATCGGATACTTACGTATCTCTGTAGAAGAAGGGTCTTAATGGCTTAAAAATCTACGTGATCATGAATCCAGTTCCGAAGTGTTGTTACAGGCTGCATTCTGCAGGGTGAAGATTTCCTTGATAGTAACCAACCTCCGATATGAAAGAGCATCAGAAGACGAAGAAATTCGCTTTCGAGATATTAAATCCCATTAATCCACGATTCTATTTTAGAATATTTTAAAATATATAGATAAGTTTTTAGGTAATTACTTTCATATAAACCAGAAAGGTTAATATAAAATACAAGTTTACATCGACATTTTGACATTTATGGCGTTAAAGCTATTCGTCCAAGTGCTCCATTAAGTAGTTAGACGGAGTTTTAAGATGCAGGTATTTAAGTACAAGTAGGTACGTCATTTCAACAGATTGTAGCAGCAAACATTAAAACAAAGATTTTATTCATCTACAGAAAAACGAGAAAAATAATAATTTCTTCTCGCAATTTTACATTTTCGCAATCAATAGAGTTTTATGTTTTTTGCTGAAAAATATGGAACAATCGTGCAATACGGAAATATGACTGAATCTTGGATACTCAAATAGATTATATTTCAAAACTCTCAAGCTCACGATAGAAATAATGGGACGTGCAGCTTTGAAAATAATTGTGTTCCAGAAAAGTTTTACTGTTGATAATGCAATGTATGATTATTTTCATACCGGTAAAATTTTTTTTACGTGTTGGCCTAAAAAGAGCAAGAAAAAGTGATGTAAATACAGAATTTTTTAAAAAATTAACAACAAAGTTTAAAAAAATAAATGTTCATTAAAAAAAATTGTTAAAGTATTTTAGATAGCCCTGAGTTACTCAACCTAATTATCTCCCGTATACTTAAACAGAAATACTAGATGAAAAATTATTTTTAATTGCAACAACACTATCAGGACTGAGTCATTTAGATAATCGCTTTTACCTAGATTGTTGCAGTTGGCAATACTTTCTCAGAAATAAGTAGATAAGTTCAACTCTTAAATAAATGTTAATGTTAACTTTTTTAGTGCGGCATGCGGTGTATTGCGTCTTCTCTACAGCTCAGTGATAAGGAAAGCCGAGCTTAGTGTCAAGACAAATACGGCTGTGTTCAAAACCATATACCGCACGACGATTACTTACGGTCACCAGATATCGAGGCTAAACGAACAAACACTCTCTAGAGTAAGAAGCTGCCGAAATGAGGTACCTCCGAGGAGTGGCAGTGAAATGGGATTATATAAGAAACTCGACGATCCGATACGATCTAAACATTGAACCGCTGTTACTCTTCATAGAAAAATCGCAACTGAGATGGCTTGGGCACGTGCGAAAGAATGTCTGATGACCGAATTCTTAGGAAAATAATTGATAAGTGCAAGCGTTACAGTAATTCCCCCCTAATACCATGCAAGCGAAGTTGCGGGTTAAAACTAGTATAATATTTAATCATCATCATAATATTAATACGTGAAGCCAAAACTTTGTACCCCTTTTTACGAAAATTGCGCGGACGGAGGAGTATGAAATTTCGCACACTTATAGTTTATATAGAGGAGGAGTGCAGAATGCTAATATTTTTTTTAAATTATGCATAAAAATAAATTAAATCAAAAACAAAAACATTACACACACTACCATGTATTTGACACACACACTCGCGTCTTTACACTATTGTTTATTGTTAAAGTCTATGGTCAAATTGAGAATAGATTAATATTGTTTGTCTTTAATATTATTTGTCTCTGGTCTAACTGAATGTCAAACATAAAAATAACATTATAATTATGGTCGAATTTCGACCATTGAGCGACCACTAGTATATAATATATATATATATATATATAATAAATTAATACGTGAAGCCAAAACTTTGTACCCCTTTTTACGAAAATTGCGCGGACGGAGGAGAATGAAATTTCGCACACTTATAGTTTATATGGAGGAGGAGTGCAGAATGCTAATATTTTTAAAAAAATATGCATAAAAATGGATTAAATCAATAACAAAAACATTACACACACTACCATGTATTTGACACACACCCTCGCATCTTTATTGTTTATTGAGTCTATGGTCAAATTGAGAATAGATTAATATTGTTTGTCTTTAATATTATTTGTCTATGGTCTTACTGAATGTCAAACATAAAAAAACATTACAATTATGGTCGAATTTCGACCATTGGGCGACCACTAGTATTAATAAATAAGTAAAGGTATATTGACATTAGGTGAGAGTTGTGTAAAGCAATCAAGTTTCTGCGAATCAATGCTGAAAGCTTGATATGTTCGGAAATGGGTAGTAACGCTTCGGAATAAAATGTGCCGAGATAAAAAGTAGATGGGTAGCGTATTAACTTTTATTTTCGGAAGGGTAAGGGCCAGAGAGGATTCAGTGAATTGAGATTAAGCCTTCGGAGATAGGCTTCATAGACATTTCATATCGAGCTCGGTGAAGGGTAATAAATAGACTCAACCCTGTAACTTTTTCACATACAGTGAAACTGCCGATATATTGAAAAAAAAATTATAATTGTCCAAATGTCGCGCTTCATTGATTTAAATGTACAAACATTATCTCTGATCTTAATATTTATTCCTCGATATAACTTTTTAATTGCTTTGACTCAAGTAAACCTGAAAACAAAGATATATGTATATGTAAACAAGGCTCTCATACCTTTAAATTAAATATACCTATGTCATCTGCGTGCAAACTGAATCTAATTTTCTCTATGTTAAACGTGAGTCACTTTCTGCATTTAATATTAAAGGCCTTCGCTCACGGAGAAACTGAAATGAAACCAGTTGTCAACGCACCAGCACTTTTGCTTATGTGGCAGTTGCTTTCCAGTTGCCTTGTTAACAGGTTGCGATGGTAGCGCTCACGAATTTCGAATTGCGTTGACAACTGGTTTCATTTCAGTTTCTCCGTGAGCGAAGGCCTTAAAAGTCAAGATGGAGAGTCGGTTGGAGACAAATATCTTGGCTGCGAAATGCACGAGAGTGGACCGGTATTAGAAGTGTGAAGAAGCTACTCCGGGCAGCGCAAGATAGAGATACCTATACCAGAGTGATCGCCAACGTCGATACGGTACACGAAGAAGAAAAATCGTAAGTGACCTCGCAGGTAAGTATGGTCCAACATATTTTCTGCCGGCTAAGAATATAAATAACAATATATATATTTATATATACATTTTAAAGCAGCATGACGTTCGTTAGTCGAATGGATTGTACATATAGTTTTCTATTAGTGATCGATGAACCGGTGGGTGCAACTGCTAGGCATAAGGAGTTATAATAGTTTGATAAGTCTGTATTAGAAGTAAGATAGAGCATTGAGGTGTAATATAAATTTGTGCAGCGCATTTGCGGAGATTTTTCACAAAAACGGCGCTGTACAAATGATTCAATTATTATTATTTTAAAGTAGAACAAAACGTTTGTGTGTTTTATTGACTGGGCGCCGGAAGTAGCAAAGTCCTGTTTTGACTACCACATTACAACACAGAATAAAGTCAACTCAACACCTCTTTGAAATTCATTAAAAGTTGTGAAAAAAAATTAAAAAGCGCAAAACCAAACTTAACGTAACCTATTTAAATATTTTTTCAAATATTTTTTACATCACTAATGATTTCTCAAAGTGGGTGTTGAGTTGATTACATTCTAGTTGTCCGGTCATCAGTTTTATTTAGTTGTTATCAAGTTTAATTTGTAAAACTCCATTTGAATTTTAATTTCTTTAAAATATTCCATAATATTATTATTCAATTTATAAAAACAGTTTATTTGTAAACAAATTCTGCTGTGTAATTATTATTACCCATGACAGCTGTTTCGCATTCTGAAGACAGTTTGATGAGGCCTTCAGAAGGCGAAACAGCACGCAAAATAATAATTACAAAGCAGGAATTGTTTATAAATAAACTGTTTTTATACATCGAATAATAAAATTATTGAATATATAAAAGAAATAAAAACCAGTTATATTATATCATTGTTGTAAGTGTGTCAGAAAAATCCTATGTTAAATACATTATAATGATAAACAAATGTTATATGTACTGATTTGCAATTACAAGAGTTAAAACATACATCATTTTATACTTCACACATTAATTTTGATGCTTTCTAGGCAATTTTACTAGTGTGCATGTTTCTTCTCTCGAGAGTAAAAAATGTTTTGTTTATTCTGAATAAGCTGTTAGAAAAATAATAAATTTCGGTAAGTTCAACCTCTTTTACACAATTTTTATTTTTTTCCGAAAAATAAAGAGATTTTGAATTTTAATGTTGAAGAACTGTAATAATTTTTGTTTTATTTAATAATAACGTGACAACAATGCGTCATATAGAAAAGAAACAAAATGCTTTAAAAAAACTATTACAGCCCAGAACGTAACATTTTTCTTGCATGCATATGGTAAGTTTAAAATACGCAAGCGTGGAACGTAAATTACAAAAAAAACTTTACCCACGCTAAAAAGATTTTTGAAAAAGCTCATAAATTTAAATGTTCCGTCATGAAACGTGCAATTCAGCTGCCTTCAAAAGAGTAAAAATGCAAATGAACGCAACAAAATTAGCCGTAAAGTAGACGTGCGGGGGTCGGCCCATCGGGTTCAACTTCAACACCCGGCGCCGTCGTTGGCAGGATGCCAGTTCAATTTGGACGCCCGGCGGCGACGCCTTCCAATAAGGAGAATTACTTCTGTGCTGCGGGTTTTATCTCCAACCAAAATAAACGTGTGTAGCTCTAGCATACTGTGGTTGAAAAAACTTGGTGGTTGTTTTGGGTGACTAAGTAAACTGTCAATAAATTTTGATTGTTTAAAGATGAAAATGTTTGTCTGTGGAAAACTAAGAGAAAAAACCAGAAATTAATAGCATTATTATATTTTTTTATTGATAAAACTTCGCCACTAAACTTGGCGCTGATGATAATATGGAATTAGACTGGAAGAAACTTTCGGTCAAAGTTAGTCCAGTATTTTTCCCTCTAAGCTTCCACTACAGAAAATTCCCTAGAAGCAGGATTGATTATAGTCAAATAGTAGGGAAAAGTACGTGAAAAAATCACATAAAAATATGTAGTATAACGGGTGTCTTACCAGCTCTTGAAATTGCAGGGAATAAAAAATCGTGCATTAAATAATACTACTACGCCCAATGGTCGAAATTCGACCATTATTGTAATTTTTTTTTTATTGATTTAATCTATTTTTTATGCATAATTTTAAAAAAATGTCAGCATTCTGCACTCCTTCTTTATATAAACTATAAGTCGGCGAAATTTCATACTCCTCCGTCCGCGCAATTTTCGTAGAAAAGGGTACAAACTTTTGCTTCACGTATTAATGTACTGATGACTGAAGATAATTTTCGACTGTTTTACAACAAACGGTAAAAACATTACTTGAACATTTACTACTAACGAGGAAACACTAAAAATTATTAAACGTAACTTTTTAATATTTGGCTTAGTTTAAATTATTAACTTTTTTTAACTTATTGAATAAAATACCATGTTATGGAATAAATCGTAGTCTTATTTTTTAACAGTAAAGTAGCTGTAATACGTTTGATAAATATTTCAAAGAGCCTTTGATAATAATGTTTTGGACGTTGTCATTAGAAAAAGTTGTAAAATTTCATGGCATTCAGAGTTCATCGTTCGAGAGGTTTTTCCGTTAAACGCATTAATTTCAGTAACAGAGTTAGAAATTTTGTACAAAAGAATAATGATTTAAGATGATATCGTAAGGGCGAAACAGTTTTAATTAAAATTATATTCTTCCTTTAGCTACATTATCAGAGGCTTATTGCACAAAGGACAGCGAAAGAGCGCCTGAAATTCAACGTGTATACCGGAATAAAGAAAGCCGACTCACCGGATGGAATAAAGTTAGCCTGATATTTCCGTCGCGAGTAAATAAACCCAATCATCCGGTAAACCTTCCTCTTGACAACATGATAAGACTCGATACAGTTTTTTTAGATTTATTTGATACAGCGAAAGCGCCTTCGGCTAAAAGACCAGGTGAATTGAAACAAAATAAATTTCGATTTGAGAATATCTACAAAATTATATCTTCGGCATTTTCTCTTATGGTATGGCGCGGTAGGGTAACGTTAACAGGGGATTGTAGCTACCACAAATCTTATCTATCTGACTTAACCTCCAAAAACCTTACTGTAGTCGGAGATCATACAATTCTTCGGTCTTCCATTCATTGCGTAATTGTTTTTGACCAATGATTTAGAGAATAGAATAGAGATTTAAATTGGAAAAAAAATGAATAAAGAGTCAATTATCACGAAATTCAGAGAGTTGTTAATTATGTGCAAAGAATTTAGAGACAATAAAGATAAACATAGATTTATAAAATACAATTAGTTAGATACGAACTTATGAAATGGATTGATTTTCTTATAAGAACAAAAAATTTCAAATTTCTATAATATCAACACAAATACAAAATAATTTCGACTGGTCCATGGCTGATTTGGAATCGCGTTAGTGTCACCCACACCCAGGAGTCGTGAGTTAAATCGACTCGATTGGCTAAATCCTCCATCAAAACACAAGCATCATTTTACACTTATTGCAGGTTATTCGTAACCAGGGAATGTTTGTCTTTCTTTAAAAAAAATCACAACAATTTAGGAACATAAGGAAAATATGTGTCCAGGATAAGTTTGAAATAATTAATTGTTTCAATATTATTTGATTTTTTGGTCTTAAGTACTACCGTGAGCAATTTTTGGGGTATTACGTCGTTTTGCGCTACTTCCTCCAACATTACAGGTAACATTGCAGCATTTATCATAAGAGCTTTTAAATCAATTAGTTTTAATTTTTTTCTGTAGGCGCATTTACTCATTAATCACACAACGCGTAATCTATCTATACTTAATATTATAAATGCGAAACTGCGTGTGTATGTTTGTTGCGCTTTCACGCATAAAACAATAAACAAATTTTAAAAATTCTTTCACCAATAGAAAGCTACATTATATGCGAATAATATAAGCTGTATAAAATGGAAAGCTCTGGCGTTATGAAATAATGAATATTAAAATATTATATTTTTAATACGTTTTTTGTCCCTAACAAAAGCGAGTTAGAATTGCTAACGTCAGAAGAAAAGCAAAACAAATCGTTGCCGTGGAAACGATGTTGACATAGTCGTAGTTTTTTTTTTAAATTATGTATTTAGCTTTCACCCATTAAGGGTGAATAGTCGTAGTTAATATCTATCTTTTATATGAATCTCCGAAATGTTTGTACGCGCATAACTTCCGAACGACTGCGCTAAATTGGATAATTCTTTTTTTTACGTTTAGTGAATTATGGCATTATGACATTTGTATAAAAAAATTGCAATAAGTGGCACGCGAGCTGTTTGGAATGCAGGAGGGAAGAGGGAGGGATGGAGGGGGAAGGGGACGCGGGAGGGAAACGGGACGAATGGGAAAAGACACGCAGGGAGAAACAATATCTTTATTAAATGGCATTGCAATGCATGCCGGGTACCAGCTAGTAATATTATAAATTATTGTGATTAAATAAACTTTCTTCGATTCTGTTAGGATATTTCGTTCCCAGGTTGATCAATTTTATATCTTTTGTTACGAGCATAACCGTCGTTGATACTCCCTTACAAGGAAATGCAATTCCTTCCGATTACGTCGGGGTTGAATGGGAAATATACGGTGCACGCCGGCGAGCTTGCATAAAGGGACTCGGAGCTTTAAGCTGGACGTGACTGGAGAAATCACTCCACGTTAAGGAAACGCTGGAGGGGCAGACGGGTGGACACGAGGTCAATGGACATAGTCAATATGTGCTCGAGTCTAGTGCCGGACTGGCGCTTGCAATCGCATTGTAAATATTTTTAGATATTTAAAAGTCGAAATCAAAATAAGATGTATATAACAATCTGTGGAAAATATTCAAAGAAATAAATTCTCTAATGTAAAAATAATTTATTTTGTTAATTAGACTTCGTGTTTTGTTTCAAAAGATTTTTTATTATGTAAATGTAATAATTTACCCATCCTAAAATAATTTTTATATTTTATTTTATATGATTGTTTTCTTATGATATTTTAAGTAATTAATCACCTCTTCTTTCTAATATTGGTAAATTTTCGATCGCACTGGCCACGCTCAATACAAATATTTTTTAGAAAAAACTTTAGATTCGCCTTAATGACTATTAAAGACAACTTTCTGCATTCGGGGTGATGGAAAACAATGCACTTAAATTTTCAACTGCGTAAACCGAAATTTAGTTCCCGCACCGAATTTGCACGGCCATTCTGTCATTTTGTTCTGTTCATTCTGTTGGTATTCCTGATACTATATGCAAGTAGTTCGTATGAGTTCGTAGCCGACTTCATACGTAAACATGATATGTGCGTAATTATAAAGACAAACATAATTAATAATATTCAAATACAGAATAGGTTCTAAGCAAGATTATTTTTACTTTAAAAAAAAAATTTTTACATTGAAAATTTTTTTTTTAAAGTAAAAATAATCTTGCTTAGAACCTATTCTGTATGTGAATATTATTAATTATATTTGTCTTTATAATACTCACATCTCATATTTACGTATGAAGTCGGCTACGAACGACCCTGCTTATATTATCAGGAACACCAACAGAATGAACAGAACAAAATGACATATGGCCGTCCAAATTCGGAACGCGAACTAAATTTCGGTTTACGCAATTGAAAATTTAAGTGAATTGTTTTCCATCACCCCGAATGCAGAAAGTTGTCTTTATTAGTCATTAAGGCGAATCTAAAGTTTTTTTCTAAAACATATTTGTATTGAGCGTGGCCAGTGCGATCGAAAATTTACCGAAATTACTTACTAATAACGAAAAATATAAAAAACATATACATATATTTGGTAAAATTTGGATATTGGTGGCCACGGCTATTACGAATAATTTTTAGAAAAAAACTTTAGATTTGCCTTAATCACTATAAAAGGAAACTTATTGCATCACGGCTGGCGGAAAATAATGCATTTTAATTTTCAATATCGTTAAATAAAATTTCACTTCGCCAATCGATCTACGACAGCCCGCCCGCTGCCGGTTGCCGCCCGCCATTTTGTCATTGTTGGTATCCCTGACCTCACAACTAAATACGATTGTAGGCAACTTCGCGTGATACATGATGGGCGCGTAATTATGAAAAATGTGTATAATAATAATTGTAATAAATATTGTGTAGCGGGCTTGTGTATGTTATCTTTACTTTAAAAAACAGCCTACGTTTTTGAATGGTTTGTTTGGCTACGCAGGGTTTGTGTAGCGGGCTTGTGTATGTTATCTTTACTTTAAAAAACAGCCTACGTTTTTGAATGGTTTGTTTGGCTACGCAAAGTTTGTGTAGCGGGCTTGTGTATGTTATCTTTACTTTAAAAAACAGCCTACGTTTTTAAATGGTTTATTTGGCTACGCAGGGTTTGTGTAGCGGGCTTGTGTATATTATCTTTATTTTAAAAAACATCCCAGGATTTGAATGGTTTGTCTCCATTCCAGTACCTACGCGCTTCCAGTACCTACGCGCCTTATTATTTATCCCGCGAAGTCGACTACAATCGTTTGTGTGAAGTCAAGGATACCAACAACACAACAGTTGACAGAATGGCGAGCGGCAGCGGGCGGGCTGTCGTTGATCGATTCGCGAAGTGAAATTTTATTTAACGATATTGAAAATTAAAATGCATTATTTTCCGCCAGCCGTGATGCAATAAGTTTCCTTTTATAGTGATTAAGGCAGATCTAAAGTTTTTTTCTAAAAATTATTCGTAATAGCCGTGGCCACCAATATCCAAAAATTACCCTAATATTTTGTCTATGTTCTTATTTGTCTATACTTGTTTGTCTTTTATTATTTTTATTAACTTATTATCCTGACGAAGAAAACATAGTTTTTGAAACATGTCGATATTGTTAATTAAATAGTGGTGTACACAAATTTATTTGTTTTCATTTATTAATAATGACGCCACAAAGTGAATTTGCGAAGTTTGAAGAATTAAATAATTTTATTTGTTTAAATGACGATTGCAGTTATTAAATCGACGTAGGAGTGGATGAACAGCTTTTTTGTAGCTTTGCCAAAAAATGTTCAATTTAACGTTATTAATACTTTCCGTTGTCAACCGCACTCCCAGATACCGAAAACCGTTCATATTTAATGTTTGTACGTGACATTCCAAAATCTAGGTTATATCGATAAAATGTTATATTTACGGCTCCCAAAGGGGTGAGATTGACAGTGTTCCGCCCCCACGATTTCCAAGAATTTTACGACCCCTTGTTTTAAGCACCTCCACACGGGTCTATGCATCGTGAGACTTTACTTTATGATGGGTTTTTCACGTTCTCACTTGCAGATCTACACTTATATTATACTGACACTTATAATGGTACTTACACCTATATTGTTCTTACAAGTCTCCCCCACACTACGCTGGAAGTGCGCACATAATACCCCACTTTACAGCGTTTCTGGTATGATGTACACGAGGCAATCTCATCGGTTTGATTAAACCTGTCGATTTTATAACAAACTTAAAACAATTTTATTAACAGAGATCGCTTATTATAAAAAAATTCAACCACTGTCTTCCAGATGAATTTGGTGTCATAGGTTACAACTTTTAAGCGGAAATTTCTTATGATGTCTGAAAAAGAGCATGGTGATAATAGTGAGTTCTAGTGTCATGAAATTTGCACGTTTTTTTTTTAATTTCATATTTCATATTGTTTTTTTTTTCTATGCTATATATGTAAAAGCCCCGAAAAAGGGCGTTTATTTATAAATAAATAAATAAATATTAGATTGATTTGTGTTATTTCACAATTTAATATAAAAATCAGAGTGGAAGATACTCTCAGAATTGCCCTGATGTAAGACCACCATTCGAAATTAAAACGTAGCTTGTAATAGCTTTAGCCGTGTTTGGTGACTAGATATAAATAGCCAGTTACTTCCCCACTTTCTTTCGTGTGCGGTATTTACATTAAAAAAGCTATCATCAGATTAAATTGTCATTTTCATTAAGAATTATAAGGTATATCCAATTAAATGTTCAAATGTAAGTTACCTAGCTCATGACGGAAAATAAAATTAGAACTGTGTATGTGTATATTACGAACTAAATTAGACTGTCCTAAAACGGGAAATCCTAGTCGGATAGTCCAATTTCATAATGCACCTTGTAAATTTTCTTTAAAAAAAATACTAATAATTAAAGCAATTAAATAACCCCCGACACATAATAGGTCCGTTCGTTTAGGAGCTACGATGCCACATACATACACACAGACATGTCAAACTTATAACATTCCTCTTTTTGCGTCAGCGCACAGTGGTTCCAAACACCCCAAAAGTTGGAAACAATTCACAGGGAGGATTTACGGGGGAAAAAAAAGTGATTTTATTTTTCGGTATGGTTATAAAAAATAAAAATATTCGATTTTAGTAAGTTTTACAAGATTTTATTAACGATTCCTTGATTTTATTAACAAAAAACATAAAATTTTAAAAAATATCTTAAAATTTTAATTATTTATGTACATATCTATGTGAAAATAAAGACCAAGTACTGTTGAATTTTGCTTTTAAACATTCTGATGCATACGGTGAACAATCATCATCATCGTCAGTACTAAATATATTTGAAGAATGAATATCCGGAGGAATTATTAGATCGAAAGCTTTTTTAGGAAAACGATTTGATTGTTTCTTTGGGGGTTGCCTGTAACTAGTTATTACAGGATCAGATGTAACTAACATAAAATAAAAAAAACTAAAATTAAATTATTCATTACCTCATGAAATTTCTCACGAGAACATTTTCCAGAAGAGTTCTCGCGATATTTTTAAAAATCTTTTTTCCGAGCTTCCTGAGCCACTTCTGAAAATCTTAATCGGGTGGCAGTATCTGGTGGACGATGGGCAAGAATTCTGTCACATTACGTTTATATTGTCAGACTTCCCGCAAACTAATCGTACAGGTACAATTGAAGATATAAAAATACTAGAATAATCCGCAACCTCTCGCGTCCCAATGAACATTTGTTTCTAAGAAGAGCGCCTTTGATAATCGCCTGAGTTGAGCGCCTAGAATAATTTCTTCTAATAATTTTGATGTAACTGATTGACCAAAAGCTCTCAAGTTCATTTTTGTAGCAAACCCCAAATGAGAAAGAGGTGCAGTTTCCGAACTTTGGTTTTCAAGCGTTTGGATCGGTAAGAACTACATTATAATTGTGTTTACAACCGCGACGTGCCGTTTTCAGAAGAAATCGCCTACAATGTAAAAGCAATCGGAGTCTCAAGTTATTTTTTATTTTCCGTCACAAATCTAGCTTCATCTCGACGAGCAATAGTCCATCTTATTTTAAAGCGAAATTTGAAGCCCGCGATCTTTTTACAGTTTATCCAACCCCTCTTTAAGGCAATTGGTGAAGTTTATAAGTTTTTTTTTTTAAAATATAAAAATCGTTTTTCCATCTGTTGGCGCTTTGAGTTCATCAGTACGTCAATTAACTCATTTTGTCTTAAGAACAAACCATTTGAAACCGAACCTATGACAAAAACAATATTTATGAAGCACGCAAATTTTACAGTAAGTAAATTATGTAAAAATTGCTGGGCCGTAGAAGCGCAAATATACTCTTTTTTTTTTTATAATATGGTACTAAAATAGTTCAGTTATAAAAGTACAACAGCCCATATAGTAAATTTTAGGAAATAACAAACTAAAACCTTAACTTTTCCAGAAATTGTCGTTTTTTTTTTTTAAATTCACGAGATGTTTTTTAAAAAAAATATCCCAAATTTGTCACATTAGAAAATGAAAAAAAAAAACTTAATATCTTTAGTTCATACCTAAAGGTATTGAATCCATGTTGAAAAAAGTTTGCCAGCAAGCGGTGTAAAAAGTTATCAGTCCCTAAATGTTATATAATAAACGATGCACTTTCACACAAACGTCCTGACTGCTCGGGAAGTCAATCTTTGTTGACTTGTTACGCAGCGACGAAACGTTTTGCTGAGTTGGGTGGTGTGGGGAAAAATGCGCTAGTATGTGATGTCAAGATATAGAAACAAAATGTAGTGGTCCCTGCAATTTGAATTTTCGATTTGTTTCCAACGCTCCCATACTAGTAAAACCATTGTGCGGCGGTTGAAAATAGTTCAGTTAATATTTAGATAACAGACAAAAAGTTGTCAAAACTTTATTTTCATATTAAAAAACGTAATTTTTTACTAAAATTGAAGTATTCAACGTCTGAAAATCTAGATTAGAATAGAATTTTTGGCTCACAACATTATTAGCACGAACTATAAAGCTTTAAAGCCTTATTGTTGGTACTAATTGCACTTTTTGCAGACACTTTTTGCATCGGGGGTTAAAAATAGTTCAGTTAATATTTTGATAACAGACAAAAAAGTTGTCACAATTTGATTTTCATTTTAAAAAACGTAATTTTTTTATTAAAATTGAAGTATTTAACGTCTGAAAATCTAGATCAGAATAGAATTTTTGGCTCACAACATTATTAGCACGAACTATAAAGCTTTAAACAGCCTTATTGTTGGTACTAATTGCACAATTGTCCACTAAGGAAGAAACCAACAACAAAACTTAAAATTGAACATTGGCGCAGCCGGTTTGCGGGTATTAGAAGTATGAGACAAAGGATACAATTTAAATTAAAATAATTGGTTAAAGAACCAGAAAAAAGAAGGCAATAAAAATAACACGCACGTCGATGTTTTTCCGAAACAAAAAGTAAAATGAATAGAACACTTTATCCCGTTCTTGCGGCTAATGAATACCGAATAATTTGTATATCCGACAAAAATAAGCATCGCCTAAAGTAATCTACCGGAAGCAGTTACGGGCTGGTACCTATTAACCTAATCACAAATTTATTGGGGAAATAGTTGATTATGATATTAATCAAAACGTAAAGAAACGTTAATCTAGTAGGAAACTTAATTGTTATCGAAACAACTAATTAACAGCATAAAAATAAAGATTATAAGAAATGGACCAATGATTATTTTTTAATTTATTTGGCAATTTTTAAACCTAATTCCCATCACCACCCCTATTAGAACACATCTTTTGCTTCATTTTTACTCAATTGATTTAACATCAGAATTGATCTATTAAAAAGTATTAAAAGATAATTAAGATAAAATTTCATCGATAATTTTAAAATTGGCTTTTTTTTCATATGTTTTTGACTATCACCCTTCAAGGGTGTTCTATGTTGGCCATTATTTAAAATTATGGAGAAAGCAAGGGTGAATTTTTATATTTATTTTATTTAAATGGGCATAATTATATGAAAGAGAAGACAAATTGAGACAGAAAAGATGAGATATGGAATGGGGGGAGGAAATTTTAGATTAAGCTTGATTTGACATTTTTTGTTTAAACCTGAAATGTTCCAAGGTTAAAATATTGTTTTCAGAAATTGAAATCTTTAAGCAGAAGTTCTGACGATAATGTAATTGGTCAAAGTGGAATCGCTTTGAATATTAATTTCAGTGCTGTGCAAGTCGGTATTGTGTATTTTTGTTTTTATTCAATTTCGCTATGTATTCATCACACACAAATTATATTTTAAGAACCCAGAAATTATTATTGCTTGTTATAAACATATTATGCCATCTGCAGTTCAAAAACTGATTTTTTCTGTCTCTCTTATTGTATAATACTTTTTACCTACCATCTTTACTATGTGTAATACCTATTTATGTTGTATTTGCCATCCAAACACACTTGTATGCACTAAATCATAAAAAAAAGATAAATATATGTAATAGCCCATAAGGGCGTTAATGATTAATGAATAAATAAATATAAGGGAGGACACTTGTTCAGAGACATCAAAACACAGAAAGTAAACAGAGGAATCTATAGAGCACGCGAATTTTAAAAAGGTTAAAGGGAACGGTGCCATGTCCAATACTCATTCGAATAAGTGAGGAAATTTCTTTTTCAAAAAATGGGGGAATTGTTGAAACCACGGTTTTTATGGGATAGTCCTTTGTATCGAGGCATCGCTGGCTTTCTTGGATTAACTAGCAATGTGCCAATACTCTTCCCAAACATTGCGCGATGTATCTTTGAGGATGGGGAAATGTCAGATATTTGTTATCCCGAAATTCACGCACATCGATTAGGTAAGTAAACAGATAACAAATTACGAAAATGGAAACTTCATCACTTCCACCAATCGCATTCGATGATCGTCCAAACGATCGCAGAATTGCAACCGTTTAATAACCAGCCATTCCCGCATTAATGACTTTAGTGTGGGAGGGTTGATACTAACAGCCGGCGCCGCTGCGACCCGAGCTTTTGCCTTTAGGGTCGGACTCGGGATGTTTACGGAACGTGTGGAGCGAACTTTTACGTGGGGTTCCAAGTACTGTTGTATGTAGTTAGCTCTAGTTACTGAGTACTACTTGTGTTCTGTTTGTGTGTATATATTTACTTTCGTTAATAACTCACGTGCTATCGACAACCGGAAAGAGTAGGTGATAATCCCTCGGGCTTCGACCATATTTTGTCAGAGGGTCAAATTAATTCCGCTTTTCAATAAAAAACCAAAAAAATAGAATATCTCTAAACACATTCGAAAACTTGAACTGTTTTTGAAAAGAGATCGTCCACTCTGTCTGGCCTACATAAACCGTGTCATATCCGGAACAGCAACAGAGTTTATGCAATCCATATGTTTCCAGAGGAAACTTAGTCTTTGCAGACCTCAGTGGATCTCGTATTTTAGTTGTGGTCACAAATACAGTCTTGATGCTTTCTTTCCCCAAAAGCCTGGCAATTCTGTGTGTCACATTGTGAACATAAGGCAGAAAAGTGCAGCCTTTTGACTCATCTTCAATTCTGTCTTTGTTTGGTGCAGATTTGGCTCTTATGATTTGCCTTGCTGCCTTGCTGAGTAACCGTTACGCTCCAGTGACTATAACGCTGTCCGAAACGTTGGCTAAAGAAGGAGCTAGCGGATCACTCAAAAAATTAATAACGAAAAAAATATGTAAAAGTTTTAAAGCTATTTTGTAGATTATTCATATATCACTTTTGAATTAATGCTAGGACCAAAGCATTCCATATTTTACACTACAATTTTTTAAGCAAATGGTTAGATAAAATACGAACGTGTATTTTTTTGCGTGACTTAACACAAAAAAAAATAATAATACCACCCATGTTCTGTTTCAACTTGTCATAAAATGCACAAAGCTAAAACCACTTCGAACTTCACAGTGTTAATGAAAATTCCTGACCTGAAAACGAAAAAATTACTCGTTACACGATGCAGTGTTGAATTTAAACCCTGACCTTTATCCCACCTGCAAAATCCCATCCACCCATTCAAATACGTCATCATGACCTAAAAATTCTTTTCAAATTGCTGTTTGAAATTAAAAATTTGAAGAAACCTGTTTTCACCAACACCGTTGTGGAGGGTGCGGGATAAATGATGCTCTGGAGTAATTAATGTCAACGATGCTTGAAAGCTTCAAGGATGAGAAGCGCCTGCGGTGGATGGTGTATACATTACCAGTGACACTGGTGCTGTGCCGGTTGCATAACCACAGGCGCATCCAGTCTTTCTAATGGGCGCACTTTATTGCAAGGTTGCCCGCACGTACATAAATATAAGACATCTCTCGTTAAAACAAGGAAAAGGTTTTCAAAGTTTTGTGTTTTTTAAAACTGTTAATAATTCAAGTTTTAATATTCTGGTGTCCACTTTATATCAAAACTTTACCACTATTAGGGCAATTTTCACTATACAAGCTGTAGTCTAAAAGAAAAAAGCATAAGAGTTCCCAACCGCTCCCGCCACAATGGTATGCCCGATGGGGTATTTGGTGAGGCTGAAGGTAGCGGGGAAGGGAAGAAGATGGGGCATAGGAAGGTGGGGAACCTGGCTATTCAGATCTGGTAACCAAACATGGCTAAAGCCATTTCAAGCAAAGTTTCGATTCTGAATGGTGGTCTTACACGATACTGAGAGAATTTTCCATTATGGATCGTGTCGCATATATACAATATATTATTTTTAATTAATTAATTATGAAATACCATAAATTGATCAAATAAAATTTATTTGCGCATGCCGGGTTCGAACCCGCGACCTTCGGATTGTGAGTCGAGAGTCTTACCTCTGGACCACGGATGACGTCCAATTAGGCTTTCAAAGGTGCAGTACCTTTTCGACTTATTCTTCTGGCAACCCTTGTCAATTATTATTACCAATGTATTTGGAGTTTAATTCTGTAGATAGCTTTGATAATGAGTTAATTACGTTTTTTAGACAATAATTGAATTTAATCGTTCAGAATGTTAATGCCAGAATCTAATATTTTTCCGATTGTTGAGGAATTTTCACCATTAAACTGCGATTAACTTAGCATTTTTAATGAAAATCGTGTTTGGTTTAAATGACGCAGTTCACAGGTCCTCCTCACCGACCGACCACTAGCCCAATAGCACTAAATTGTGTGTGACCGCGTGAACTTCGCCCCAAAACCATGTTTCAACAAACGGAGGAGACGGAGAACAAGAAATGTATAAAGTAATGTCAAAGCATTTGTTTAAGTTAACGGTCGGAAGAGACCCGCCTTAATGAAATTATTTGCAAATCAACTACTCCTTCAATCTTGAAATGCACAACATATTTTTTACTTGGAAATTTAAAAAACCATCACATTTTATAGTTTCATGCACAATTATCCCATAAAGATCCCAGCATGACATGAAAAACGTTGCATTATAGAATCCTCACATACAAAGTGTTTTCTGTACTCCGTACGTTATCCTCAAAGTGACTTTCAAAAGGAAATATTACCCAAGTTAAATAATAATGTATGCGCCCAGACGTTCAAACCGCACACGCCATAAAAGCTGTTGCTGCTGTGCAAGCTTTCGTTAGAAATTAATTCATTTAGTTTCAGTGCAGACACGAAGTCGCTAATTATAATTATAAATTGTCTCGTGATGAAGAACACTCAGCCAAACATATCGAGGGCGCATTCATTAACCGCTAAGTATTTAATATTCCCTTGGAAAATAATTTACGCGTCATATTTCCAACAATAAAATACATATCGAAATATATGAGCACTGAACATCGAGTTACAGCTTTATGGGTATGAACGCATCACTCTGTTTGTTATTTGGCAAAGTTTCATAGTTTTTTTTTTTTATATATGCGGGAATCACGCTAGACGGAGCCAGTGGTGCTATGGCATCATCCCCAATAAAAGGAATGTTATGAGACTAAAGTGGGCAATATATTCGGGTAGAAGTTTGCAATCATACAAAAATATGGAAATTTATTAAAACCATAACCTTATATATAATACCACTAAGTCAATAGTTATGGGTTTAAATACAAAAACTAAATCATCCAAACACCTTTTGTACGGCTAGATGAAAGGAAAATTAATGTTGATCATTGCGTTAAGTACCTGGGACACATCATCACAGACGACTTTAAGGATATGGAAAGCCAGAGAATAGCGATATCAGTTATAGCGGGTATGCTAACACATTTTTACCTCTGCAGCCCAAAAGTAAAAAGAATCAATGCTCTCTGCTTACAATAACGCTTATCGCCAACATTTCCGCCTACCGAGAAACTGCAGTGCTACGGAAATGTTCCTGGTGGGACGAGTGCACACTTTCAGAGCACTTCTTTTAAAACTATTTTTAAAGGGCAATAAATAGTTTAAATTAAAGGCAATAAGGCCTTTTTAAATAATTTTGGAACTTAATTCCACACAGGAGGCCCTGAGGAAAATAATTTGACAAATGTCAACCGTGAACATACGTTTGGCGTGTTTCCCGACTATCCACCAAATATTAACAACGTATACATCAGACAAACAATCCTTTTTGGTTGGATTAGCAAAGTGTATAATATATCTTTCCATGAACTATTTTGTCAGTTTCTATATTAGTAAGGTGTTCACATACACGTTGGTCATCAATTGTACAGTATATTCAAGACGTTTTTTAGTAAGACTGTAAGCATCTAATGAGAGACCCTTTATTTCCATAATGTTCTTAAATATTTAATCCCAAAACATTTAGATAATATTTAATTAATCCCAAGTAAGTTAGCAATACGTCCGGGGAATTCCACGGCGTAAATTGTCGGGAATGTTAAATATGAGATACTAATTGCTTCGTTTATGTATTATATTGCATAGCATACTGAAATACCAACGCTATTACATGGCTAGGGTTAAGCCACATATAGGTAGATACTCTAGTCTCGAGATACTAGAGCTTGCTATCTAGATAATCCGGATTTCGAAACATCCAGATTTTCAGATTATTCATAGTGGAATTCGAATCTGAAATTTCAAATATGAAATACGTATTACGTATATGATTGTAAATTTAAAAAAAAGTGATCTGTTTGCAATGTCCTGTAAAATGAACACGTCCATTAGTCAGACGGACAAAATTTAATACTTAATTAAAATAGTAAATTATCATTGTTTACTTGTTGTTGTGAGATACATTATATAAGATGTTATTTAGTTTTGTAATGATTATAAGAAAGGAAATGATTATAATTTGAGTCTCACTTAATATTGTTATTTATTTCTCATGATTTTAAGTAGATGTATATATATATATAGTCTGTTAATTAAGAATGACACTGAATATATAGAACACTGTAAAACACATTTTTTGTTCTTAAAGAAAAAATAAACAAATAGAAGAAGCGCCTTTGTTAAGGCACCTACTTTATGACATAAATTTGATTAAATGGTGTTTTACAAAGTGATTTGCTTTCAATTAATTTAACGTAAATTTGAATTTAACAGAAGGTGGAAGGGAAGAATCACTAATGGTGAGTTAAGTTACATTACTTTTAGGTCTGAATGAGTAAAATATATTCAGATCTAAAATTAGAGACATGATCTAAAGCCCGGGCAACGCTAGGTGTAAAGCTAGTATGAAATAAATGTGAGAAATTTCTAAACAATGCTTTATATCTTATTACAATATCCTTATTCTTTATTGTGTTAACACAGAATTGCAAATTTCCTTTTACCTTTTTAATTTAAAAAAAAAATTGGTTTTTAAAAATAAAAAAATGAACAACAGTGGCATCCGCCTACATTTTTTACTCATTTAACAAACTGTAAACGATGTATATAGTGCCTATTTAGTTTGACAATACATAAAAATAAATTCATTGAAATTCATAAGAAAACCTGATTACTTGACATTTAGGTCGTTGATTATGCAACAGTTTTTATTTTTCAGCTTTAATTTTTATATATAACACACGTATAATCAAAGAAATAATCGGTATGCTTTTTGCAAAGTGCTGAAAATACAGGTAATTTTTTTTTTAAAAATAATCATTTTGGAAAATTTGATATCCGATTTTTGATTTTTTTTTCAATTCTAAAATCCAGATTTTCCAAAACAGCTCCGGATTAGCAATCCCTAGTCTCGACGTACCACGTAGAACGTTACAAGCCACGTACAATAAATAATTCAAATACACATTTGCCAACGCTGAGCAGAGGAAGGGATGGAAAAACGTTCCTTAAAAGGGTATTCCTGATTTTATTGCCTTACAAAATAGGCCATTTGGGCTATTTCTAACGTGTAATGTAATGACATTAAGGAGTTTACAATACATTAAACGATGGATTTGATCATTAAGTTTTCACGTTTTAAGGGCTATTTTAAATGCAGAACGTTATACGAACGGATAATGTTTAAGTCATGTAGTTAGGAGTTAGGTTAGGTTGATTAACATCTATACTAATATTATAAATGCGAAACTGTGTGTGTTTGTTTATTACGCTTCCACGCATAAAACAATAAAACGATTTTTAAAATTCTTTCACCGATAGAAAGCTAAATTATATGCGAGTACTATAGGCTGTATATAATGGTAAGCTCTGGCAATTCTCTATGAAATTATAAATATTTATCATACGTTTTCTGTCCCTAAGAAAAGATAATTTCTTTAGAGGATGTCTGTATTATTTTTGTCCCATTTTTTGTTAGGCTAGGTTTTGGTAGATATTTTATTGGTGGATGTTTTTCCGTAGGATATTTTGTCGGAGGATATTTTGTCGGGTATTTTTTGTCGCAAGACGAAAAGTCGCGGAACCCCGCTGAAAGATCCGTTATAAAGCTATATACTTTAATATACAACGCATGTAACAAAAATAATGTTTATTTTATTTATTTTATTTATTCATACACGCCTTGAAGGCTTTTACAGAATCACATTATTCAAGTTACACATGTTATTCAGGAGTATAATTGTAAGATTGAAGTATATAACATTATAAACTGTACTTTAAGGATACAAACAGGTTTAATATGTACGTAGGTATGTAGTTTCGTTATCATTAAAATTGTACAAAGGAGTTAAAAAGTTTACATAGTGTAATAATGGTAAAACAGAAGAGTGCTTAAGATACTTAAAAGTAGTTATTGAGGAACGTGTAGGTATTTACTATGTTGATTTTATTATTAACTTGATCATGAATAAATTGTTCGAAAGCAAGTTTTTCAAGAATTCAGCAAAATTAACGCAGCGATAAATAGTACCTACACATAGAAGAAAATAAATAAAAAATACATGAGTTGTAATATCTTAAAAAGTTATACAGATGAGTTCAACAAGTGTATAGTGTGATAGTAAAAAAGTAAAAAATAGTACAAATTATGGTACAAAAAGTACAAGATAATATTAATACAAAAGAGAGAGGATAAAAAGGTAAGTACTAAGGTAATCTTTGTAAACATAAGTATTAAATTTTGTTTTTATTGTGAACATGAAGAGACCATCGATTTTAATTTAATCATTAATATATTATTATTGCTAGGGCACCAAGATTTAAATAGAAATTTAAGTCAATGTGAGTTAGTTATTATATTTATAACAATAAATACGAGAGGATTGTTGTTAATTGTGTTCTTATTTGGCTACCTTTATTATTCACATATTTCATTTATTCACATGTTAGAAAGATCACAAAACAACTCTCATCTGCAGAACTAAATCCATTCGTAAATGCAACGTCATTTTAACTACAAGTACACAAATTCATTTCACACGCAGAATAGCGCAAAATGCAAAATTCATTTTTATTTTAAGTCTCTGTTCCTCTTCGTAGCAATTTATTGTAAAACAGTTGGATATTATGTACTGCTCTAATAAAGTACTCCCTCTTGTGTTTCGTACGGAATATGCTAACCAATTTAATGTAGATATTTTTTTCCGCACAAAAAAGTTGAGCAACTTCTGTAGCGGAATATCCCCGTTCCACGAGAGAAAAGATTCCTTGAATACTAAGTGAAAATGTTTTGAACACGGCCTCGGGCGAATTTCGCCCCTACGGCGAGACCCCGCAATATTTAATCCGTCAATCCACACAGCGGAAAATCTCGCAATCCACACGGATCATATTGGCGTGGCTCTTTTTAAGCACACAGTGAAAAATGATTTTCAGGCAAGTCTGTTCATTTTTTAGAGTTCTAGCGCTATTTAGTAATTTAAAACTAACATAATATCTCTATTGGGATGAAAAATTTAATTATAAAATATACTTAATCTCTTTCTAATGAAGGCGTTATGTTACAAAATCAAAGTTATGATTAAATTGACGTAATGAGCGTAATTAGGACTAAAAATGCAATATTATGAAAAAATGGGGGCATTTTAAAATAGTTTTAACATTTAAAATTTTAATAACCAAGTCGTTAGTTTTTAAAGGCAAAGTTTTGATTGAACTGCCGTCAAAATATTTTATTTGTGAAATTAGGAACTTATCTAGCAATATTTTGGCATTATAAAAGAAATACATGTAGATTCATAATATTCACACTCGTACGTGATTAATTAATAAATTTATTTATTTATTAACACCTTTTTTCGGGGCTTTTACAAATGAATAGTAAGAAATATACAGTATTTGTTGTACATAATTGAATTGCCTCAGTAACAATATTTTATATTTGTTTAAAGATACATTAAAGATGTCCACTGACTTGGTATAATTATTTCCCTCCATTAGTATTCTGGGCAAAGGTGAATGCATATGGTAGTTAGTCCCAGAATTTCTGCACTGAAAAAATCCTGACTTCTGGTATTACGTTGTGGGATCCGGAAGCTTATCAGTTCAAGCAATACCGGACAATCAACTTAATCATTTAGAATTTTTTATAAAAAGCAAGTGAGTGAAAACTATTCTGTCTGACAATTTGAGCATGGTCATATTATTTAGCAGAGTGTTATAGTTCAACATAATTGCTGGAATACTCATTTTAAAATTTAGAAAACATAAGAATTTATTTTGTATTCTTTCAAAAGCTTATACATGAGCATTATAATGTGGATTCCAAATGGGAGAATTGTATTCAAGCTGACTTCTAACATAAGCAAAATATTACAGTTTAATACACTTTATATTGTTAAAATTTCTAGTTAGCCTAGTTATAAAGCCCAAAATTTTTAAGCCATTATTACAGACTTCTGTTATATGATTAACAAATGAAAAAATTGAATGAAAAGTGATGCCTAGGTCTTTAATTTGTATTAATGTCTCAAGAGCATTGTTATCAATATAATGAAATATAATGGTTATTATATAAAATCCACACTCACACACGATTAATGAAATGTAATGGTTATTATTGAGTTATTATAAAGTTTATCATTTTAAAACGATGACACAGCAATTATCAAAAGTCATATACTACTACTTTAAAATTTTATCTACCGTTCATTAAACTTTTGTATAAGCAAATAAAACCTTTTCATAAGATGGTATGTATCCCGAATATTGCTTCAAATAGTCAATTTTATCATTAGCTTGCAAAAATAAAGCTTTAAAGATGTAAATTAAAAATGAAATATTTTTTTCTCAACTCTTTTAATTAATGTAACGTAATGAGATTTCAGAAAGTTATAATCACACAAGTTCTAAATTCACTGAAATGTCCTGTTAAGATGATAATAATCCCCAATAGGTACGCGAGGTTCTAATTCTGAGAATTCTGAGAACCTTCCACAGTAGGATTAGGGGATTTCAGATAATTATTTCGTTGGGATTCGGTGGCGGGGCCAAACCCCAGAATTAATAGTTAACTAGACTGAGTTGTTTATGCAAGCAAATCGACTGATAATATGAAAAATGTACAACAATTAACCTTTTGTTTGAGATCCCACTTTATAAATTAGGAATTCGCAGAAGGTGTAAAATTTAAAACGGAATATAATCCGTCCCTTTAGTAGTCCCGGTAGTGGCAATCCGAAGACAACCAAATTCGTAATTTTTTTTAAAGGTCAGTATTTTGAGCTTTTGTGAGTAAGGGTGGATTTTTTCATTTACCTTTACTTTTAGCTGTGCAGTTTGCAGTTACTTTCGCAGTACATTTGACATTAATGGAAAATGAGTTTTTTCACGACGCCAACTGCTAAAGTAAAGGTAAACAGGGATGACAGCATGATAAACAGTTTTATTCCCAAACTTTCGTATTGGGAACTGTTCATATATTTTTTTCATGTGGCAACACACACAATAAATGTCAAACATTCGGTGAATTCTATGCGCAATGTCTACGATTGCATCGTCTTGTGTAGATTTTGTGATTGGGGAGATGTTATGTTGTGATGGGAGATGTTATTGGTATATGAGTACAATCTATGGCTCCTATGACATTTGGAAATTGCCAATTTGTGAAATTTCACATTATTTTCCAGTGACACTTCTAGGCATTGATATGAATTTTTCGTTGAATGATGCTACGGCCTTTGACACATTAAAAATTATGTTACACAATATATCTACTTTTGTGTGTATTTGCAATATCTTTAAGTACTTTTTGCATTGACCCAGTCGCATTAAACCGCAAAGCCAATAACAACTGCTCAGATGGTTTGACAGCATTATTCCCAGCAGAGGAGAGAAACAATTTATAGAAGCTTTATTTTGTTTACGTCATGCCATTTGAATAAATATTTGTAATTAGACTTTATCAACCATTACTTACATGTCACTGAGAATACATATCATATTTGCAATTAATGTAGTCAAAAGTCGAGCAGTTTTTTTATTAACTCGAAATCGGCATACGAAATATATCCCTAAAGTGACATTAGACAACGGCCGCCATTTTAGCATTTAAAGTACCTTTGTGGGCGTGTAAGATGGTAGGTAACAGTAAACGGTAAATGTCAAATGAAAAAAACTCATTTCTATGACTTTTACCATTTACTTTTACAAAAAGCATTGCAATTAGCATTCTCGGTAAATACAAAAACCCACCCTAAGAGACTTAGAGAAGCTTTGCTGAATAATTAATAAGGTGTGTCTGAGAACGTCGCTTATGACTTGACAGTTTTTGATAAGTCACTTTAAACAATATAAAAAGCGTATTGGCTTCGTAATAACGTTTATATAATGTAAAGTTGTGTATTTCAGAATACCATAGATTTTGGATCGGTAGGTTGGGAAATATTTAATCTCGGACTTAATGATATGTAAAAGTTGAAAGCTTTTCAAGGATCAGTTGATATACTGAACTATACGATTGATTACAATATCAGATTCATTAAACAACTTGGCTATACAAGTGAAGTCATAAAAAAGTAGTTGTGATTTATATGCTTTCAAAAGTTATAAGTAGATTCAAAAATAATATAAGTATTGTATAATATATTGTAGTAGATTTATATAAATAAGCCTTATTGTGAAATATTACGTTTTGCAATGGCAATTGCGTAAAAGAAAAGCACGAAAGAAAAGACGTGTAAAAAATTCGTATAATGTGAAACGAAAATCGTAAATTAAAGTCGATTGATTCGTCGTTGAATCCATAAATCTGTACGACAAATTCGAGGGAATCAAATTTATCTACAATTTCCAATCAAATTTGGATCGTTAATTGTTGTAAAAAGCACATACGTTAAGTTAAAAAAAATCTCCAAAAATTCAGCTTGTATATAAAACAGAATGACAAATAAAATACAAGGACAATAGCATACTTTATATCTGCAAAAAGCTTTGTGTGACATCTCTCCACACTATATGCGAACGCCTAACCCTTTGTGTGCACTTAGTTAACCAAAATCGATTTAAGGTCCGCCAAAATAACGAACGGACGCGGAACCTCTGGAATAATAAAAAGGGCCGAGGGATTAACGTGCAGACCCGAAAGACCTTCGGAATTCCGAATGGAACCGCCGGAAATCAGGAAGTGCGAACGGCCGCAACAGGATAATAGAGAACACAGACCAGAAGAGCAGGAAGAAGAAAAGGTAAAGCGCGATAAGAGAATCACCCTGGAGAATTCAATCCTGAAGACTCAAACAA
The DNA here is from genome assembly GCA_936435175.1 of Glyphotaelius pellucidus. Lineage (NCBI taxonomy): Eukaryota > Metazoa > Arthropoda > Insecta > Trichoptera > Limnephilidae > Glyphotaelius > Glyphotaelius pellucidus. The sequence goes on along the minus strand of OW386550.1, from coordinate 27,074,752 downwards.
ATGGACGGATTTCATTGGATGCGGCACCACAGTACGTGGGGAAATTAACTGATCATTAATAAAAATACACATGGGAGTGCTTCACATCCGAAAATGATAATCCAAAAGAAGATTTTTTTGAATGGCATGTAAAACTCATTATTTTATAAATATTTTATTTTTAAAGACCAGCGAGATTTTGTACCGGGGGGGTTTATTATTATGCATTAGTCATTAATGAAGTCGATAGAATTTGAAGTGTATAAATTTTGAGATAAAGTTAAAAATAAAATTTTAAAATAATTTGTGGAAAAAATCGTTATTTTTACAAAAGCGGCATGTTTTTTTTTATCTTGGAAGAGTTAAATCCCTTACGAGAGAGTATTTAGGATATTTGAAGATATAATACATAAGTGGGCACTATAGTCAAACAGATACCAAGTGCACTCCCAAAATTTCAAATGGGGAAGAACGTTAGTGGCGTGCATTGCTTTATGATCGAAGGTAGGCTGTGTGAAGTTTTTAAGTTCGGGTATTAATAATTGTGCACTGAATATTTAAAAATGGATTTTATATTATCGTATTCCCCTCATAAATGTGGCCGACTGAATAAAAATAATGAACGTGGGCAATACGCTTTTGCAAATAAATTTTGGTCAGAAATTTGTGGAATTTTAAAATTATCGTTTAATTTGTTTTTATAGTTAATTTTTTTAGGGCAGTATGGACGTTTCTCTCTTTCTGGTGGGCACATATTTATAAATTTAACTGCATCTGCGTACACAAAAAAATGGATTAAAAATACGTGTTTACGCCAGCAGAAAAATGTTTTTTTAATATGTGTAAAGAAGTTCCATGCCAACTCAGAATCAATTCAACTCAACATCTCCTTGAAAAGCCATTAAAAGCTATGAACAAAAATAGCCCATAACCTAACTTAACGTAACCTAATATATATTATTAAAATAGCTTATGTAGAGACAAAAGTGAATCTCTACTTGATTGGTAAACTTATTAAATGGTAGGAAAATGTTCTGAGCAGTTTATATAAACAATTATGAAAATTGGCTTTAGAAATTTTACAGAAGCTTTGTCGCGTAGAATCGGGATTTTAGATGTAAAACGTGTATATATTTATATATCTTAACTATCACCAGATAAAGTCAGATTCATGACGTTTCAAGTTCCTTAGATTGATGTCAAAAGTTTAGTTGTAATTTTAAAAGTTTCTGAAAGCTTTCAATTACCGCATAAACATCTAAGAGTTTTGTCGTGTTTACAGGAAAAGTAGTGGGTGAAAGGAAATTTCTAGAATTGTTTGGAACGAGAAGTTTGAGAAACTGGGAGAAGTTAGCACAGAAAATCAATGTTCTAAAAAAATTTATCTCTGATTGAAGACTGGGATAATATTCAAAATTGTTTAATAAGTAAATTCAGAAGATAAAATGATTAAAAATTTCCAACTTTAAAAAGTCAGGTAAAAAAAGCCTTGGTCAAAAACGCTACTAATAAAATGAAGATATGAATATTCTATTTATATTCTCCATAAAAACGAGCTCCTAGAGCTTAACTTATGGAGTAGTAGAATCATAAAATGAATTATTATGTAAACCAAGGTAATAATATTATAAATGTAAATATTATTGTTAAAATAAAAAAATAAAAATATTTACTAGACATTTATTACAGAAAATATAACAAAATTCCAATTTTACCTGGAATATTTAATGTTTTTATCCTTATTATTTCACTCTTCATAATTTTTTTTTTATTTTTTTTTTTATTTATTTATTATAAATACAAAGCATAACAATATGACAACAAAAAATAAAAAAAAATTACAGAAAAAAGAAAAGTCCCAATAAACTATTTGTCGATGAGTATTTTTACTTTGAAGATATAAATAAACTTATTTTACTTTGTTATGCAGTTAGAATTTTTGTTTTAGTCTAATAGTCTAGTTAGCCTGACCAGGACACACTGAGCCTGACCAGGACACACTGAGCCCCAGATTCCTACCCACCCCTTATACCCTTTTCCTTCCCAGAACTCTCCTTTCCTTCCTTTCCTTTAAAAAAAACCCTCCACAGCATCCCCAAAGATGACATGGGCCCTGAGGGAAATTATTTTCCTCAGGGCCTCCTGTGTGGAGCTCAAGTAAAAAAAAAATATATATAAATTATTTCTTTTGGCGAGCCAATTCTTCAACATAATATTTGTTTTACCATTTGTACATTTTTTAATTTCGGCAGGTAACATATTTAAGCAATTATGTAGTCCAGCGTTCATTGTCCATATTTGTTTAAATGTTTAGGTACAATTAGTCCTTCATTTAACGTAAAACGAGTATTGTAAGTGTGGTCCAGTTTATTTATGTGTACAGGGCTATTCATATGCTGAAATATAATTTATACCACAGAATGATTTCCGTAGTTCGCAGTGATGGCATTTTAAACACAAGTATTATAAATAGAATAGAAAATAATGAATGGTAGGTGACGTGTTAACATTTTCAATGACTTTGAATAACTACAAAAGTAATTGTGGTGACTTAGTAGGGGTGCCAGGGTTCATAGGGTGGGGTTTGTCTGGTCTTGACGGCCAAAGTGTTTGCCCACCTACTGCGTGGCGGGCCGGACCGAGAGAGATTGATTGAGGGAGACCTAACCAAGACCTCTCCATCCGGTTTCTCTCGACCCATCGCCTTGCACCGAAGTGGGAAAGATGGATTCATACGTCCGTCATGACTAGACACATTGACTTACTCTCTTCCCTTCATACTTTTTCCTTCTCAGAACTTCCTCTATTTATTTTCCGTAAAAAGACCCACCACACAGCATCCACAAATATGACATAAGCCCTGAGGGTTATTTTTTTCTCAGGGCCTCCTGTGTGAAGCTGATGAAAAAAAATAAACATATTTTTGAAAAAACAATAATATTAACCAAAGTGTTATTTATCTATGATACAGTATATCATTAACCAAGTTCGTGGTATTAATTTGCTTTTCAAAGTTTCATTTACATTAATTTCGGATAATAATATATTGTACCCGATACCTAAATACAAGTGGTGGTGCTGAACCGTGTTGGTTCTAAACACTGGAAATTGGAATGACTATTAAACCTTTTGCTTTGAAACGATTGCTTACTCTACTTGTGAGTTGAATTTAATTAATGAAATATTATTTTTAAATTTGATACAAGGCGAATCTTTTATACAATTTTGTGATAGATGGCACATTAAATTTCCAAATTAACTCTAGAGTAAAGAAGTTGTGTGGATTTAGGACGATTTTAATAATTAGTCTTTAAAATACAATTATTACGCTTCAAGGTTGTATTAAAATTTTACTAAAAACTTATTAAAATCCGTGTAGCAAAGCAAAGCAAAACAACTCCGTTGTTATTTAGGCTTTATTGGAATATCTTTTTTCTGTTCGAAATTGCGAGACCAAGGCAAGATAATTTCTATCTTGAGCTACGGAGCTTTGAAATCACCATGTGACTATGCTAAAAATGCTCAATAAGAAGACTGCTGACACCCACAGAATGATAAAATGTAATTTTTATCAAATTTCAGGGTTGTAAATAAAAAAAAAATATATGACTACATACAAAATATTAGTCGAAGATGAAGCCTAGAAGTGTTGGTTCATAATTATTAAATGATAAAAAGATCTCATATAAATGAAGCATTCAGAGTTTAAAATATTTATTTTGTATACAAATTGAATAAACAGTTTCGGTAACTGCATTAACTAACGACCTCGGAGCCAACTCCAGAGGCGAGTTCAAGGGGCAACCAAATTGATCTTCATTGACCTCAATCAAAGCATGATTACTCTAGAGTTAGAGAAACTATGTAAAAACTATTGTGTTTTCAGTGGGAGATTTGAATAAAAATGGTTTTACTGTATGTAATTATTGTAGTTAAGTACAAACCATTATTGGTAATGTTATGTACTTGAAGCTAATGCTTAGTGTATTACATTTCGGTTGGTATTTTGGCGTTGTTATTGATATTTTTTTCACAAGTTCTCAACTTGTTAACGTCTTCCTACTTCTTGGTTTTCTTGCCTACTCTTTTTTTTACCTGTTGTGCCTTTTGTTTGCTTTTCTTGTCTTTTTTGTTTTGTTTTTTCGGCCCTTATTGCCTCTTATCGTTGTTCTCAGCTCTTGTTGGCTCTTGTGTTGTCTAGCCACTTCCAGCCTCTCTTTGTCTCTTCTTGCTCCTTCTTGACTATTGAAATCTGTTTCTCCTCTTTTCGACTCTCTTCGGCTCTTTCTTTTCCTAGTGCTTCTAAACACCCATATGTTTTAAAAATTCTTGCACACTTATTATACGTATTGGCTTTTGTTAATATTTTTCTCAGTTGCTCGTTGAGTTCGAAGGTAGGTAAAGTCATATCACCAATCTTCTTCTAGTGCAATTCTCCCCCTCTGACAGTGCACGAGCCAAGTTTTTATTTCGATGAAAAACCACTGATTTTTTCTACAGGAGGCCTTGAGGAAAATAATTTCCCTCAGAGCCTATGTCATCTTTGGGGATGCTGCGTGAAGGTTTTTTTTTACGGAAATGAAGGGGAGGAGAGTTCTGGGAAGGAAAAGGGTTTAAAGAGTGGGTAGGAATCTGGGGTTCAGTGTGTCCTGGTCATCCGCCTCCAAGACCTAGATAAACCTCACCCCATGAACCCAGGCATCCCTGCTAAATCACCAAAAGTAGCGAACCGTTTGGGGTTGTGAATTGTAAAAAATAGACTTTCAGCAAAACATCAATATTCCAAAATATTGTTAGTTTCAACAACAAATTTAATTCCGGGAAATGCCAGAAATACACCCTTAAAAAAACAATACATTTAAGAACAAAAGCAAACTGTTTCCATAAACTGGAAAAACAAAATCAAAAGGGTTGTAATCCATTGAGAAAATGGGATACTTTTATAACCAAGAAAAAAGAAAACAATGATATTATATTTCTCAACAAAATTTCATGCAAAATTAAACGCGGATTGTTGAAGTTGGGAAACCTTTAAACTTATCCGATTAAATTCTAAAGAGTTCGTACAGTTCGTGTTGAAGCAAAATAAAATCCAAACGTAAGTACCTACCTGCTCGGATTTATTTTTGTTTTCCTTACGAAATTGGTTTTCCGAATTCTTAAACAAAATAATTATAAGAGCATTGTAAACCTACAGGCCGAAATTCTTATTGAACCTTCAATGAAAATGGTCACACAAATTTATTTGTGTAACAGAAAGTATTTAAAAAGGCACAATTATGTAGTAATGTAAGAAATTCTAAAATTTTCACCATTTAATTTATTGTTCAGAGTTCTGTTTTTAGTAGTAAGTATTAAGTTTTTGAATAATTTATTAAAATAATAATTTATCACTTACAAAACTGACAGTTAAATAAAGTTGTTTGTATTACAATATAATTTTATTTATTCATTAAATAAACAATAAAAATGCGTCGAATAAGTTATAAAAAAAAGTTAATTTTATATATGAAATACATGGGCACAGCCAAATGCTTTTTATTGATATTGATAGCGATAGATGCTTTTTATTGATATTGATAGATTGATATTGATAAGGAATAAATCAAGCACCTAAAAATAATTAATGTTCTGGGCATTAAGATTTTTCGAAACAAATAATTCATATAAATATATAAATATTTAATTGATACAAATTTCTTCCGACTGATTCGTGAATGGTTCAACCAGTCTATCCCGGTCCATCCTGCCACTCAGTGGGCGGGCAAACACATCTGCCGCCAATACGTAGATAAACCTCACCCCATGAACCCGGGCACCTCTACATAGTCAGCAAACGTAGCAAAACAACTGGGGTGACCTACAGCAGGGGTGTTGGTTATCCAAAAAAATGTTCCCGGGACGGCGGTACCCATACCCGCCTCCTTAATTGAATCATATAAAAGGGAAGAAATATTGATGACAATATTCATGAAATGAAAAATTTTACCTTGCAGTCGTTATTAGAATATTGCAACACTGAAGATAAAGCAAATAAGTGTTTATACGTTGTGAATCACAAAACTTGAAAACCGATCACTCAATTATTTAATTGTGTGAATCATCGAACAGGACGTTTGATCATTTACTAATTCATAAAAATGTATCTGATTTACACCTAATAAATTTATTAACATCTTCGCATCACACAATCAAGGTGTGATTTGTTTTATTTCAATTAACTCAGAGACAAGAGAACACCTTTCGTTGACTTAAAACAGGACACTGAGGACGGTGGGTAATGTAATTAATGAATGTCCAGTTCCTTGGGCAGACCTGAGACAATAAGTGTCTTGGACAGATGCCTGTGGGAGGAACAGTTCATTATAGTTCACAATGAAGTCCCAGATGTCAAATAAACATTACAAAGGTTGGTTATGCCGCCTTCATTGTGAATTTGTGTGTTAAATTACCTAGGAAAAATTAGAAATCTGATGTACAGGATTTCATAAGCAACGTATCAAGGCAAAGGTATTTCTCGGTTTTATTGTAATTGTTACGTAATTTCTTTTTACCCCACCCCTTATATTTTGAAGACAAAAACATATATACTTTAAATATTTTACAAATAATGTATTTTTTTATTTAATTAATTATTCTTTTTTACAACCTTCAAGGATTATTCGTGTAAACTATATTATAAGTAAGCTGTTCAGGAGTATTACCTGATTACCTCATATTACATAACAACAACAAAAATACAAGTGGAATTTAAACTTTTGATATTCTCAAACAAACTATTTACATTATCAATAAAATCAATCGGCCGTAATAAATGTTTGCTTATTTCAAACTATTTTACAACAAACTATTCATGATTATGTTTATAATAATATCAACGAAGTAACTACACATTGCTCTGTAACCACTTTCATTGTACTTCTTTTTCACTCATACTATACTTACAATTATTGAACTCCTTTGTTTACTTTGTATACTCCTTTGTATAATAATAACCTTACGTAAACAATTTTATTTATATAAAGTTATTTTATTAGTTACAAAGGAGTTCTAGTTCTACGAGTAGAGTATGAGTGAAAAAAAAAGTTTTAAAAGTACCTACTATGAAAGAGCAATGTGTAGTAACTTCGTTGATATTATTATAAACATAACCATGAATTTAGTTTGTTGTAAAACAAGTTTGAAATTAGCAAATATTTATTACCCCCGATTTATTGTGTAAATAAGTTAAAAAAACAGATAGAGTTAACATTTAAGTAATTACAAAAAATCAGTACCAACCATTCAATTACGGTGTACTACAATATTTAAGAATAAAACAATGAGTATGTAAAACAACAACATCAAAAACAAGAGACAATAAAGTTTTGGTCAAATGAAGTTAAGAGAAACAAGATATTCGAGAAATTTAGTAAAGTTCTCGGGTCTATCGCTAAATATGTCCTGAATCTTGAATAGTCTTGTCGACATTCGCACAAGAAGTTGGGAGAAGGTAAGTTGGTTTTTTGGAAAAAAAATATGAAAAGTTTAGGGGATTATTAGTAGACAGTGATTGATAATGTGGCGAAGGGAGAAGATTAAAAATTTATAATTTTGAAAAGAAACTTGGAAAGCAATTTTTGTCGGGTTGTTCATTTAGGATGGGTTTGTTCATAAAATTTGAACAATTCATCAATTTTTTTAGGTTTATTTTCACGTTCTGTGAAAGTTTTATTCAAGTTCTGTGGGTATTTCAGTTTTATGAAGCAACTGCCTTATAATGAAATGTGTTATTTCATAATTTATTAATTAAAAATAATTTATTGTATTTTGGCAGCACATTATAAAGTGGAAGATACTCAGTAAGCCCATCATTCAGAATTGAAAAATTGCTTGAAATGGCTTTCGACATGTTGAATGTCCAGATTTGAAAAGCAAGGTAATTCTCTCAGTATCGTCCATTTATATGTAAGACCACCGTTCAGAATTGGAACATTGCTTGAATATCATACGATTTTAAATTTTATTTTAGATTTTCACGGCCAAAAGTATTTTCGTTCTTTGTTTTTGGAGTGTTATACCATGTTCAACAGGGCAGATGTGATGATGGGCACTGAAACGATGTCCGTAACGTTGGCTAAAGAAGGAGGTAGCGCAACACGGCATAACCCCTCAAAAACAAATAACGAAAATGGCTTTGGACATGTTTAGTGACCAGATCTGGTAGAATAGTTAGGTACTTCCCATCTTTCTCTTCCTCATCTCCTCCCTTCCCCAATACTTTCAGCCCTCACAACATACCCCAATTGGGGATGTCATAGTCTCATGGCTCCAGCCGGGAACAGTTGGAACCCATGTGCGACATTCACATAAAAAATAAAATTTTAAAAAATCTCATATTCACAACATTGAACGCACGTCTAAAAAAAATTGTACTTTTTTAAAGATATTTCGAGTCAATCTATATCACAATAAAAAGTTTAATCGAAATAATAAATAAATTTAACCAGTTAATCCAGAAGTCCACGCCGTTAACAAATCAAGTTACTAAATCGATGTTGAATCAGACATACACTTCGCTTTGCCTTAAGGAGATGACAAATTAATTAAATTGGATGAGATTCGTCCAATGATTCTATTTGTACCATACAATTTGTACTACACATAATAATCATATATGGTTAGGCGTGGTTCAAAATTAACCATTAAATAAATTAATCAATTAAGAAGTACAAACCAACTGTACAAAAACTAACTTTATTTTTGTTATTCAGCGACAATAAAAATATAGAAACAAACACGTGGCTTACTCCCTTGCATGGCAGAATGTTTCCAAAGCTGTATAACAAGGTGGAAATGACTTATACCACATGGTGTTAAGTTGTTCTTGACTTAACAATGGCTAACTGACTTTTAACCAGTGATTACTGACAATACTTTTTTATTCTGGATGCAAACAACGAGTAATTCAGTAAAAATTTGATTTTTTATTTTTTTGTTGCTCGTAGGTATATAAATTGTTCCTACGAGTTCTCTAAAGTTATCCATGAGGATTAAGCATTAGATATATACTTATTTATTATATTGAGTTTATGCTATATTTATACTTATATTTTGTAATCTTTTTTATTTATGTTATACTGTTGATTTAAAAGAAACTTGTTTTTGATATGTAAAAGTCCAATAGGGCGTCAATAAATAAATATTTGGAGTAAAAATGTAAATGTAGTTTTGGTGACTTTTTAGATATTTTTTATTTAAAAAAAAAATCTTCAAAATCAAACTAACAAAAATCTTTTTAGAATCGTCACTGGTCACTTGCTCGAGTAACCAAACAACCCCTCACTCCGCTCCGAACTGTCTTACGCCAACTGATTATTTATATTTTTGCTTAAAAAAAACTTTAAAAAGTCACCATAGACCAAAATTTCATTTACATAACTCAAGTACGTTCCTTACCACCCTGTATAGTTGCGTTGACCTGGAAAATTTAGGCAGTCAAAACTGTGCAAATTAAACGACATTAAAGTTCATCGTTCTAGACCTAGACTCTAGAATCTAGAACTTTAACTCAGAAACTGCAAAAAGTGAGTTAGTTCACTATGGTTTAAGACAATCCATATGTAGGTACGCAGATTCTTTACTTCAAGGGTAGGATACACAATTCCTACAGACAAATATTCTTTGACGCACGTAAACTAATGATAAAAAATTACTTAGACGCTAGAAAATTCCACATTTTTACCATCCTTTCCAAAAATTCTCAGCCAACGAATCACAAATTCCCGTTCCAAAAAATAGAGATCATAGTCTGAGAATTTCACACTCAAGTAACGTGACTGAGATACCCAGAGGAGATTTTCCGGATTTTATTAAGTGGCACGTCGTAATTTGTATTTAATACTGACAGGCACGCAATATTAATATCACGAAATTACGGCAAAGTATTTAATATCCTGAACCCCCCTAGAAGTGTTTTCATTAAGATGTCAGGCGTAATCCGAATCGCAGCATCAATCTGTTTCAATTACGCCTCTCTGGTTCGCGCAATCCCCGCACAATTTGTCTACAACGTACTTACTTGTATGCCGCTGGCTAATAGATTGTTCGGCGATTCGGAAAATTCTTAATTTCAAGGCTTTTACGGGAAAAATCTCAACTCATCGGTTAATTTCAAAAACTGGATCCTTATAAATTTTATTAACTTGAGACTTCTTTTATAAAAAAAATATCATGGATTTTATTTAATGAAGTACAGTAAAATCAATTTTTAAACTTTATTCCACTTTCATTTCTTTCCGACTGGACGGGTTTCAGGCAGTCATTTCCATCTTCAGACTTATACGATATGAAAATATTATATGAAAACTGAAGTAGAGATAGTTGTTATTCTTGTACCAGCCGACAGCTGATTCAGAAAGCCGATTCTTGTCTGTCACTGGAACCATCGATATTATTTTTTCTGAGAAACCTACAATTTTTGGAATGGGTTCGTTGCGGAATATTTATAAAACTAAAATAAATTGAAAAAAAAAATCTTATTTAATTTTTTTTTGTTTTTGAAGGAAAGGGTTATTTTTTTCTCAGAATTTCTCTAGCTTTTCGATATAATATTTCTATTCCCCAGGGGTCACATTTAGGTCCAATTCTATTTTTATTATTTGTTAATGATGTGTTATATATTTTCAATGATGTTCAAGTATTAATGTTTGCAGACGACCTGAAATTATTCAAAGCAATCAGAAACATTGATGATTGCCATATATTGTCGAATAACTTGTTGAGATTTATTATATGGTGTCATGATAACCGCTTGCAACTTAACATAAGCAAATGTCAAATTATGAGGTTTTATCGAATAAAGAATCCAATATTTTTCGATTATTCCATTAACAATATGTCGTTAGTATCTGTCTCGAAAATTAATGACTTAGGTATTTGGTTTGACATGAAACTCAACTTTATCAAGCATATAGAAATAATAACCAATAAAGCTTTGAAAATGTTGGGATTTATTTTAAGGGTATCTAGTGATATCAATAATGTCAATACTGTAAAAACATTATATATGTCACTAGTAAGGAGTCAAATAGAATATAATTCCACGGTTTGGTCCCCAAATTATGAGGTTCATTCATATGCGATTGAAAGAATCCAAAATAAATTTTTAAGATATGTAAATTTTAAAATGGGCATTCCTAGAGAATGCCTTAATTACGATTATGTACTTTTTTCATTAAATTTAATAAAATTATCTGACCGTAGAATCATTTCCGATTTAACCTGTTTATATAAAATCGTAAATTCAATGTTTGATACCCCTGATTTATTGTATGTAATCTCTTTTCACACTCCAGGCAGGTCAGTTACAAGACAGTACCTACCTTATTATTGTGACAATTCTACTTCAACATCGCAATATTACACTCCTATGCGACGGATTCAACAGCTAGGAAATAAATACTCCGATGTTGTTGATATATTTAGTACATCAATTTCAATATATAAGCATACTTTATTGAAGTATTTTTTATCAAGTATGGGAATACCTTGATAAAGCTATTTATTTGTATTATGTCTGCATAAAGAAAAAAGCTATTTAGGATTTTTATATTTTAAATATTTTTTTTAAATATTTGGTACCTACATACTGTGTGGATCTAATTCAATAATGTTTTTACTTAATAATTATTTTTGTGCAATTGTCTTAAACAGTTGTTTCCTTCACTATTTATAAGTATAATTTCATAAATATGTTATAAATATATTTATATGTAAAAGCCTAAATAGGCGTATATCAATAAATAAATAAATAAATAATATATAGAAAATTTATACCATAAATACCAAGAAGCAAATGATTAGCGGGAAGAATGCATAATTCGTAAACTGCAAGGGTTAGTTTGGCAAGGTTTTGTTTGAAAAGGATGTTTAGTAGATTATACAGAATGTCGTTTTCACTACATATATTGACCAGACATTATTTTTGACCAGTCAGTGGTTGAGTAGGCATCGCGTTTGGGTCCCACCCGGGCGTCCCGTGTTCGATTCCTCGGCTGGCTAAGTCCTCCATCACAACACAAGCAACATTTTCGGCTTTCTGTGGTGGTAGTAGGAGATTTTCAAACATTGTTGGGTTATTCGTAACCCGGGAATGTTTGTCTTTCTTTTAATAAAAAAATAAAAAATAGAAAAAATAAAAAAAATATATACAATAAAATACCTAAAAACTAACTAACAAAAGCGAAGACAACGAATTCCTAAGACAAAAAAAAACAATTTTTAGTGCACAATTTTCTTTAGTTATCTTTATTGTCAGCAGCTTTAAAATATTCATTGAAATGACATAAAATATTAAAAAAGCCTGTAGAAACTCGGGGGAAGCCGGGTAGTAAGTCTAGAAGATTTAAAAATGATCTTAACTAACTAAAAATCTAACACAGATTATATTATAAATGTATAGGAAGATAAATAAATAATATTATGTGCAACGAATCCAATTATAGTGTGTCAAGGCATCGAGTGTCCAGTCCAAGCCAAATTACTCGGCTGTAACACGACACAGGCCCGTTATATTGTATATCGTCTATCGCCAGGTCACCGCCAAGAGATACCAGGCTACCAATTGTGTCACGCCCTTAACTTGTTATCTATACAGACTGAAGGCAATCTCACACTGCCGACATTCCGTGACGAAGAGAATTATTCATGCTAATAAGGCGGACATTGAAAGGCGTTCAAACATGTCACTTCGACAAGAGGGTCTCAGAGCACGACATAATCAACAAGAAAACAGTCAGGAACATCATGTAAACATTAAATGATTTATTTATGGGGTGTGCTACCTCCTTCTTTAGCCAAAGTTTCGAACACCATTACAGTGTCTATACTGTCTATCAGACATCTGATGATGATATCCGGCATCAGAAATCTGCCCTAATGATGGACACTGTAAAGCTGTCCGAAATATTGGCTAAAGAAGGAAGTAACGCATTACGCCATAATACCCCAAAAATAAATTACTACTATACTTCCGTGAAAATCTACGTTTGAAGATGATTAAAATATCACATAATTAAAATCGTGGGGGGTGAAGGGTCTTTATTGGAAATTCAAGATTTTTTTGCGAATTTACAAGGAATTTTTTTGTTAACCTGCTGACGTGATTTTTTACGTATAATCTTAGGCTGGGGCCTGGGCGGCCTGGGACTTTAATGTTCATATATTAGAGATCCATGAAAATTTTGGGGTCCAAATTATTATTTATTGGAAAATTTTATTTTAATGTTACGTAACTTATATTTCACAATTTGGATTTTATGTAATAATTTTTGGCAAAAATCACTTGAAATCAGAAATCAGTCTGCATTATCTAATAAACTAAATAAAAACAATGAACAAACTTTTATTTTATAACATTTCAATAGTGTCTCGAATAAACTATATAAATATGACTTTAATACAGATGTTTATGTTCCATGAAGAAGGGCGTGCTTTTGAAGATATAAGGGGCTGAAAGTTTCGCTCTCTAGAAATTTCTAGAACAGTCCAGAACATTCTAGAGCATTCCACAACATTCCAGAACATTCCGGAGCATTCTGGAATATTGTGGAATGTTCGGGAATAGTCTGGAATGTTCGGGAACATCCAGGAACATCCCAGATCATCGTGAAACATTCCAGAACACTCTCGAATGTCGTCCTGAGCGAAGTCGGGTACCCCAGCTAGTATTAAATAAATAAATAGTCAACACAAAAGCAGCCAGTCTGTCCAAAACATCAATGAAATCGTGGAAATTTAAAGATATTCACCAGAAATAAGCCGGAAAGTAATGTGATATTTTCAGCACATATTTCCGCAGAAAAGTAGAAATAAAGCATTCACGGAAAATTGGATTGAATATCTGCCGCACCTCCGGAAATTATTCAGTTTACGTGTCCGTGACAATAGTGAACCTATAAATGGTTTTTGAGGTTCATTTGTAGAGCTCGGTTTATTTTTAATATTTTGATATTGAATCGTATAAAATGCGGCCCGCAAGCCCTTTTTGTGCGGCCAACTAGGCTAAATAAATTACCAAAAAATTGTGGCGAAGAATTTTCAAAGGAACTATTCTGTTTTGCACAAGGACTTAGGAAAAATTTAAGTCTTTTTTCAATGTATTGAATCAGCTGCTCCTAATAATAATAGCTGCTCTTTTTTCTTGCATAAATACAAAAATATTTTTAAAAAGACAGAATTTCGTGGGTCGACCTCGTGTGGAAAAATTTTCACCTTCCGCGCAGCCTTTTTTGAAATCCACAGTGGATGCATTTTAAAGATTTCCGTTTTATAAAATAACGACAGTTTTCTTGACAAAATGTTGTTTAATTTTCCGAACGATAAAAATCAACAGTATTTATTATACATAAAGATCAGGTATGAAAATAGCAGCCAATTAAAATATGTTTTAAGAAAATTGAGATAATTTTGGTAGAACAATACAACAATAACCGAAGATGATAGAATCCAATTAGCTCAGTGGTTTGATCAGAGCCCCGGCAAGAGCAAGGCAAGGTCCTGGGTTTAATCCCTAGATTTGAACGAATCTTTTTCCGATTTTTCTGTTTCAAATTTTTGTTCGAGTCGCTAATATTGTTTGCAACGATTAAGCATTTATTGGTTTGACCAAGTACTTACTTAATGTATTACTTACTTACTTATTATATAGTAAAAGAAGTCGGGGACGCCCAATGAAGTCTGAAAACTTTACTCCAAACCATCACTATAACATCAAACAATTCCGGTTACATGTTAGTGTCAGCTAGTTACATCGAGATCTGGAATAAATGATTAAAAAAAAAAAATAAATAAATAAATATGAGCAGTTAACACGCAGAAAGCTCGGGATTCTTAAACGTGAAAAGGCTTTGCTTTAGGGTTAATCAAGATTTTCTTTTTATATTCTAGATTGATAAGTCAAGAAATTACAAAATCAATTTCCGAAGAATCAAAGTAGGTCGGCGTCTAGAAACCGATACGGTCAGATGTTTGGAGACAATTACCGCCCTTGGGGGTGATGGCGCATGCAGGGTTATATTCCTGCTCCGGCGAGGGGTGAGTTCATGTATCGGACCCAAGGGAATGAGAGGGGGTTAGATATTTAATTACTTAATGAGGTCACTTAATGGCGGCTAGTGTTTTAATTAGTGATCTTGTTTGTTTGGAAAAAATATTTTATCCTCAACTAAATAAAATAGTCGTGCCATTTTCCCTAAGCGAACCAACTCAAAGAGGATGGACCGCCATACACCTATTATTATGCTTACATCCTTTCTAAGTACACACTACTTGTAGATGTGTGTTATATCGACTCTTGACGTCTTCGACTGAAGTATTAGATTGGCTAAACCAGTTACTTTACATTTTGAACATATTTACAAAATCAAATAAAAATAATTGCCAAATTAAAAAAAACGATTAGAATTAACAGACATGATAGACCTAATTCACAGACGTAGATTTTAAACATGCTCCCTTCTCCCCATGTAACCTCCACCATTCCCCTACTCCTCTACTAGCCTGACTGATGTTTTTTTCCCTCGCTCACATGCTTTTTTCTCTCTTTTGTTTACCTTATAATCTTCCTTTGTAACTGAATTTTTTTTTTAAAGACGGACACGGTATACAAGTAGTTTCCGTGAGCACTTAGACCATAGGCCCATTGTGCTAACTCCCATTTTACCTCAATCCTTTAATAACAACCCAGTTCCTTTAATAAAGTTCACTAGGGTTGTCAATGGATATGTGGCTATGTCTTTTGGTTCTACTGTGTAGAGTATTTATCTCCCCAGGTATCTGAGCTTAGTTCCCACCAGGGCAGGACATTGGCACCATAGGTGAATTAGAGTCTCTTCATCCTCTTCACATTTCCTGCATCTACTGGTGTTTTCCACTCCCAGTATCTGCATGTGTCTCCTGAAATGATAGTGTCCCGTTAGTAGTCCTACCAGTTCCCTCAGCGAGTTTCTGTCCATATCGAGTAGTTTCCTGGACGTAGATTAACTGAAATTTAGTTTACTTACTTATTATCCTGGTAAAGGTTGAGATCAACCGAAACCGGTCGACCGCATAAATCAAATAAAGTGGTTTTAACGCGCCTCTGTGAACTCAATTCTACAACATTTCGATAACGGAAATTTAAAATGATGTAAAGGACAAAATATTAATTGTTCAGGAGAGCGAAGAAGTTTGTTTAAAAATCATTTCTCCGGTTTCGGTAGACTTATAATTATGATCTTTTTTTAAAACATTGACACTGAATAGATGTTTCAGAATAGGTACCTAGTTAATATTTGTGTCATTCTTTTAATAATTTTGTTTCATATTTAATTTAATTATTTCATTTAAAAAAGAACTTAATTTATTATTAATTTTACCGCACCGGTACCGCCACCAGTTACCATTTATTGGATAACCAACACCTCCGCCGTAGGTCACCCTAGGTGGTTTGCTACATTTGGTGATTTAGCAGGGGTGCCCGGGTTCTTGGAGTGAGGTTTATCTAGCTCTTGGTGACGAATGCATTTCCTCACCTACTGCGTGGCGGTTTGGATCGGAAGAGACTGCTTGAGGCATACATATAGCAGCCGTACTCTCTCGACCCATCGCCTTGCGCCGCAGTGGGAGGGGTGGACTCATACATCTCTCACTCCTGGACACATTGACCCGCAGATTCCTATCCACCCTTCATACCTTTTCCTTCCCAGAACTTCCTTTCCTTAAAAAGACCCTCCACACAGCATCCCCAAAGATGAAATAGTGATTTGAGTGAGTGATTTTTTTCTCAGGGCATTCTGAGCGGATTTTTTGTAAAAAAAAATTATTTTACCAGAAAAACACAAAAAGTGTATTGTTTCCACTGCATTTAATCTTCATTTAATGATCAAAGTAATGGACTTCATCATATTATAAAAGCAGACAAAGTAACTAAGTTGAAAGTATCAAACATCAGGAGTTATGCGTTTTGGCCTGTGTCATGCCCTCTGGCCAAAGCGTTGCTTTTGGCCTATACCCAAGTTACTGCTGATAACCGTGGAATTGAGTTTTTGCTAGTAACTACGTGCCGCAGTTTAAAGTGGCTGCATTTAGTGCTAATGTACAACTGTCGTGTTAGAGCCGTCTATCTTTCACAAAACATTATTTTTTTTCAAACTTGTTCGTTATTTGAACCATCTTAAAAGGTTTAAAACATAACATTATTGTGATAGTTTTGGAATGAATTTAAACAATATTTGGAGTAGGCTTTGATTTTGTATCAATTTTCAGCTGAACTAAAAAAATTTCAAAAGTTAAGAAACATGAAAATTAAATTTTCCTAAATATAGTCCCTTATATTTTACTGAATAACCCTTACATTAAACAGAAAAACATTTATTTTGTTTATCATATATATAAAATGTGTTGATTTAAAAAAAAAACAAACTGAATATGTTATTTGTTTTTGGGATGTTATGCCTCCTTTGTTAGCCAACGTTTCGGACAGCGTTACAGTGTCCATCATCAGGGCAGATATGTTAAGTATAAAACACTACAAAGTTCATGATGCACAGAACAAAGGGTTGAGAATAACTGTTTTGACTCCAACAATTTCATTTTACAACCCTGGAAAAAAGAAGACAATTTGCTGACTTAATATTTTTATGCAAAATTATTCATGATAAGCTTCAAACCACTCATTGTCTGAGCAAAGTTCATATTAAAGTTCCGAATAGAGTTCCCAATTCTATTATTGTAATAATTGTCAACACTCTGTAAATATTTCAAACAATAAATAAATAAAAGCTCCACTATGAAAAAGCTGTACACTTTTTATGAAAAACAAAACAAGAAGAGAAGACTCGTTATATAAAAATTACAAACTAGTTTTGCCACTTTACCGTTACATTTTCGGTCAACTTAATTCAAAATAAATATTTTATCTTCATTTTTATTTTTTACAGCAAATAAAGATATTTTGCTTGATAGTTAATATTTTATTTAAAGCGTGAATCAAAAAGGCACACAAGGCAACCTATGAATAATGTATTTTGGAAGATAAAAGCCTTAACGTTGAGGTTTCTGGACAGGGTGGAAAAATATTAATAAACGTGATTATTAATCATGCCACCGGACAGGAACATCACGGTTATCTATCACTTGTCAAGAGCAAAATTGGATCATATTTAACACACTGTGAGAAAGGGATAGAGCCTAAGATTGAGCTTAAGATACAAAGAGTACTGAAATAATCGACAATACCATTAAGACGACGCTTCCCGGCTCAAAAAGAAGAAGATGGAGAGATATGTAATTACGAATGTTGGACAGAGCGCGCAAATATTTTCAATGATAAAATTGAAGCGAAAATTGTGAAAATGCTTAATAAAACATGACTCGTTTAAAATAGAGCAACAATCTCGTGGAAGGTATCTTGAGTATCATTTAAAGAAACATGTGATTTTTTTCACAAATATAACTTGTAAAATATTACAAATAGACTTGTTTTAAATAATTTTCGGAGCATACTTTGCGATTTTTTTCTATCGAGGAAATTTCATTTGGTTTGCGTTTTTGGCGTGAAACGTATCTAGATATTGTCTTCAAAATAACATATATGTTTTTAAGAGCTAAAAACTTCAAATGTTTAAGGGAGATATGTAAGAAAACGGTAAAAATTCGGATAGCGGCGGCTTAATTCAAATATTGGAATTAAGTTACAGATGTTTAAACAATATTGTTATATTTAATTTTGTATTGAAGAGTTTTATGTCAAATGTACATTTGTTAATTAATTTTTGTTTATCTGCTATCGATTTCGACACATTAGTTTCATTCACCAGTAATCTTACAACTAACTGAAAAATTATTTAAGTGCAAAAATGATTAGATTTTAATAGGTGAGGGAAGTGAAGTTGTGATTTGGGAGGAGAACGGTGTGAAGAGTCAACATAACACGGAGAACTGCAGGAGGAGTCAAAATAACAGGAAAACATGATAGACTCACAGGGTGCCTATAAGTTGATTTTAAGATTAAAGACAAACAAAAAAACGGAGTGTGCAATTCACATGCGGCAGGAGTGAAACCTTAAGAAAACTAAAGTAGACAAGTTAGCCAGAATAAAATTAGCTTCTCAAAAACTGGGCGTACTGTACAGGGCCCGCAGATACTTTAATCGTACACAACTGCTAACCCTGTACAAATCGCAAGTGCGCGCCACGGTTGAATTTGGCAGCCACCTCTGGTCTGGAGCTCCAAAATTGAAAAATACCCTCGACTCTGTGCAGAAACGGGCGGTCCGTTTGATAGATTCTCCCATCTTAACGAACGGATTGCAATCTTTAGAGCACAGGCGTCGGGTGGGAATGCTATCGTTGTTCGACCGGTATTTCAATGGAAGATGCTCTGAGGAACTAGCGTCATTGATCCCTTCGGCACCGGTGTATAGTCGGGAGACACGCCAAACGCGCGTCCAACATATGTACACGGTTGACATTTGTCATATGAGAACGGGTCGTTTTTTCGGCTTGTTCTTGAGTTCAACAGCTCGGCTATGGAACGATTTGCCGGCATTTGTGTTTCCTCTCTCCTACAACATGGGTCTCTTCAAGACCAATGTTCATTCCTTCCTCAAAAAGACCCTCCTCACAGCATCCCAGATGACATGTAAAAAAAAAAAAAAAAGACAAGAGTAAGGAGGCTACGAAGCACCGCACAAAGGGGAGACCGATTATACTATCTCATTCTCTTGCAGGCTAAATCCTATAGATGTATGTGCTTGTCTCTTTATAATGTCGCTATTTTTGTTTAATCGAGTTTCGTATCACAACGGTGCTAAAAAAAGTTTCATTTCAATTAAGAAACAAATGTTCAAGTGTAATTAAACTTTTTGAAACAAAATGTCTAGAAATCGTTACATAGTTAACGCCAAAGAAATAAAAAATATTGTATAATAAAAAATACTTAATCATTGACAACTTTCAATGAAAATATTAATACACCGAAAACAAAACTGTCGCAACTGGGAATAGTACCCGCATAAAAATGACCGATTTTAATTAGGTCTCAGTAGCTCAATTGGTCGAGCGTTGGTCCCGGCAAATTAAGAAGAAGTTCTAGGATCAGACAGCAACGTATAATATGTGAGAAGAAAGTAAATATATGTTATGTGAAAATGAAATAATAAATACAAGCATTTAAAATATTTACGGGAAGCAGATTTACTTTATATCTCTGACTTTGCGTGAGCTTTTCGCAGTGAAATCTGAAATCCATTTAAGCTTAACGTATGCCAGTCTGGTGTAATACGTAGAATTTTTTTATGAAATATTCCAAAGGTAAATATTTTCATGAAATATCAGTAGCAAATATTCCACATAAAAAAATAAATAGCATGTTATATTTCAAATACAGTAAAAGTGGGTTTTTCCAGTACAGGAAATCTTTTACCATTCATAGTAAGTGATACTCGTACCAAATACGTGATAGTAAAATTGAGATGTAGCCTTTTTGATGATCGATGTTTTTTGTGATCAACGTTGCCAGTTCTCTCACTAGTAGAACTACTGCTGGTCTACATAAGAGTACCCAAATCAAAGACGAAAAAAACGTCTTCATTACTTCTTTTTGTGTTCCGTCTATTGAAGGTTAGCTATCATCAGGGAAATTTTAAACTTTACATGCTACAGCATAAAAGAATTCAAACGTAGTATTTATCAGTCACTAGCTGGTTTCCGGCACGAATTGCAATGTTATATTCAAAGAAATAAATTGTTTCTCCCTGCATGTCCTTTCCCGTTCCTCTCCGGCGTACCCCTTCCACCTTCCCCGCCTTTCCTCATTACTCTCCAACCCCCGCGTCCCGCCAACCCCCCTCCCGCGTTCTATATATGCAGTCCCAGTACATTCAGTTTTCAGCTTGCGTGACACCTATTACAATTTTTTTTATTCAAATTTTCATTTTTCATGTATTACAAATATTCATTTTTGTATATTATAACAAGTATTTTAAGAACAATCAATCAAAATTTGGTACCTGACATAGGGTACCTATTTAAAATATCTATAATTCTTGGTTCGATTCAAATTATTATGCAAGTACAATCAATAAATTCATTAATGTAAAGAGCTTTGAATGTAGAGTTTTCATTTAACAATCATCGTTTTGTAAAATGTCATTCTCAAATTTTCGACAGTTTGCAAGAATTTTTGTGATGATTTAAAAACTTTTCAGATGTGTTGTCATCTGGTTGTAATAATTCACAAATCTTCGCAGTGGTTTAAAGAAGGTATTTTGAAAGTTTCAAACGTTTCCTATGCTTAATATAGCAATACACAATACACTTATACACAAACACATTTTGATTTTTATATGTATAGATCCATAAAGACGGATATTCATCTTTTAATGAGAACTCTGAAGCATTCGCACTATTCACAGCATCTGGATTGTATCAGGTCGGGAAGCAATAAATCAGGTTTAACGTTCAGAAGCCTTTTATTTATTACCCGACACAATTACAGAAGTTCTAAGGTAATATTTCGGGGTTTTTTCCAATACAACCCGACAATAAATTGCTACTTTTTTCATGGGAAAACCCTTATCAATAAAGTCCCGAACATGAAAGTGTTAAGGTTCATTTTCGTATATTGGTGCCGCTGTGAAAAATGCCGCTTAGAAGCCAGGGTTTATTTTCCTAGCAAGTATAAATGTGTTTATGAAGGAAAATAATATTTTTCCATTTTATCGACAGTCAAATGTACGCACTTTGAAGAAATTTTACGTTTAAATATTTTTAATGTTGATGCATCCGATAGATGGTGCTTGTTCGGTTTTACAAGCATAGCCGAATACTTACGAGTGTCCCCGAGTCATACTTCCAGAGCCGACTGGCAGTGACCTGAGTCATTCCTACTACAGTCCAACTACAGTATAGGTCAGTTGGGAGTGACTATTGTAAATTTACTGTTGAAACGTTAAAACACAATAAAACGAAAAAGTAATTGTATTTTAACTTCGTGTATTATTTAAGGATAATAAAAAATTCAACAAATTGAAATGAATGTTGAGAGTGCGTAAACGCGAAAAAACCTTTTGTAATAAATGTGGGAAATTTATAAGAAAACTATTATCAAATTGGAGTAGGGTGTTTACCACTCCGACACCTAAGCTTGTTTACACGGCAATATAACAATAGTAGTGAAGTACTCGTTTTCAAGCTACCGCGTGTTTTCCCACAGAAATCGTTATAACTCCGTTTTTGTTCTAGTTACAACTCTAAAATAAAAAGGAGAATATTTGTAATAAAACACGCTACACATCTCTATTCAAAGTTGTCCATAGATGTAGGTAAAAAATACCTATTTTGTAGAAACAGTTTTCACCCGCCAAATCTTATACGCGCCATTAGACAGTGTTAATTTTTTATTAAATATTCTCGTATGAAATAGTAAAAAAGTGAGGTGACAAAATTGTGTGTTTTACATTTTTGCGATAAAAAAGTGGTTTTTTTTACATAATCCGTGGCGTTAGTACCTATCGTTGTCACATACAAAAATTATGTGAGTCATTTTTAAGGTTTTTTTATGTTTGCATTCTAAACTTTAATATTTAAAATTGTAATATTTATTTGTAATAATACAATTGAAAGCTTTTTTTATAACCTTTCAAAAACAATTTTTAGTATTCGGCTACGTTCAGAAATATTGAATAAATTGAGCTTTAATTGCGAAGCGGAAATAACACAATTTTTTTATTAATCTGACAGTTCGTTTAAGACAAAAAAACTTGCACAAAGGCGATAGACCGGAGTGGTTGACAAAGCTAAAATTTAAAAAAAAAACACGAATCAACAAAAACCATCGAACGGTGAAATAACGATTCATAAAAATTGCACAGATTTTTGACTTGAATTTCTGTATCAACGCAACTTTTTTTTAGCTGACAAAGTCGTTTCCATGATGAGTTATGGAGCTTGGAAATATCCACTTGATTGTCAAAAATAAAAGATTGTCAAAGAAGGGACATAAAATTACTATATGAATCAGTTAACATATTACCTGTGCGAGGAATATTATGGTTTAAAATTGTATGCCAAAACCTATTGTCGGACTCAATTTACAAAGAAAAAGTAGATCATGAACATGGCACTAGATTTAGTAAAAATGAGGGTTTGTCCGTTCCGAAAATTATAAATAAATACGGCCAGCGGACATTCACTTATCTTGTCCCCACCATATTTAATAAGATGCCGATGAATTTCAAAATCGAATCCAATTGCCCCACTGATCTCAAAAGAAAAATTAAAAAATGGCTAATGGGTCAAAACTTTTTGTACTGATATTGTTTGTAATCTTATGTATAAATACTATCTATAATTAATTTAATCTATCAGTAATTTACCTGTGTTATATCTGTCTGTCTGTATATTTTATGCTTTTGTATTGTAGGTACTTAAAAGTTATTCTTCTGGAACTATTTTGCTATTGTGTTTTCTTATAATATTTTATGTTTTAGGGTTTTATTAATATTGTCAAATTGACCTGCTGACAAACTGCCTTGGCAGTTTAGCGGGTGATTAAAATGAAGAATAAAAAAAAAAAAAAAAAAAAAAAAAAAAAAAAAAAAAAAAAAAAAAAAAAAAAAAAAAAAAAAAAGACAAAACAAACCGCTTTTCTATTGTATGCGTCATTTATGAGAAAGATAGGGATGTTACAACGGAGCTTTCAGCGATACGCTTACCTATAGGAAGGGAGTTTAGTTTTATCACGACCCCAAAACAACCCCGCTAATGGAATCTCAAAAATAGACTCTCATCTCCGGTGTTTGCATCATTGTCAATCAATACGGTCTCGTCGAGGACAGGTGAGTACGGTTAGGGGGATAAACTTTGGGATTT
The DNA here is from genome assembly GCA_936435175.1 of Glyphotaelius pellucidus. NCBI lineage: Eukaryota > Metazoa > Arthropoda > Insecta > Trichoptera > Limnephilidae > Glyphotaelius > Glyphotaelius pellucidus. The sequence goes on along the minus strand of OW386550.1, from coordinate 27,050,878 downwards.
CTGTGGATTTGTTGTTTGCAAATAACCAGACAACGCTTTGATTATGTTTTATTGTTTAACAACAGCTTTGAAGTTACACAATTTAATAATAAAAAAGACGTGGAGATTTGGAAGTGATTCTTTTTTTATGTAGATAGCGGACAGGTTAGTTATAGATATAATTTATGTATGGAGACATGATAAGTTTACAGCATAAATAAATCTATGAAACAACCAAATAAATAGGACTTCTTAACTACGTGTGTACGAGTGGATACCAAAAAGGTTTTCACTGTGAACAGTACATACCTAGAAGGAATATATCCATAAGTTTCACCGTGTATCGGTATGTCGGAAGGAATTGGGTATGTAAGAAGGAATATATCCGTAAGTTTACCACATATGAGTATGAAAGAAGGAATATATTCCTAAGTTTCACCCTGTTTGGGTTTGTAAGAAGGAAAATATATTTATTCCTAAGTTTCACCATGTATGGGTATGCAAGAAGGAATATATCCGTAAATTACGCCATGTACGGGCATGTAAGAAGGAATATATCCCTAAGTTTCACAATGCATGGGTATGTAAGAAGGAATATATCCCTAAGTTTCACAATATATAGGTATGTAAGAAGGAATATATCCCCAAATCGTACCATGTTTTATTTAATGAATACCGCACAAGAGTCCCAACTGCTCCTGTCTGGAGCCAGTGAGACTGTGGCATATGTTGTGAGGAAGTTAGTGAGGAGGGGTAGGAAATGGGGAAGAAGAAGGTAAGGAAGTACCTGGCCTATTCAGATCTGGTCACCAAACATGGTTAAAGCCATTTCAAGCAACGTTTCAATTCTGAATGGTGGTCTCACACACCTTTCTTTCCCCCATATCTTTCCATTATTCACTCTCTGCAGCCTCACTGAATTGGGATGCCATAGTCTCACTGGATCCGAACACTTGGGAGCACTTAGGAATCTCGTGCGGTATTCACATTTAAGAAAGATATAAATGTAATAGAAAAGAAGTACACACGCAGATATTTGAAGATAATGTGTTTGCATAACGCAATGAGTCCACAGACGAGAAAAGTTTTCTGTCGAGTCTATTTTGAGTGGAACAAAAAGAGCGAAATACATATTTTTCTAAATGTCTAACGAGTAAATAATGATAATTCGTTTACGAAATCGCATACCTAAACAAATCATAAAAGTAATTGTGGTAGAATATCGTTGAAGAAATTAGTGGTGTAATCGAAGTGCGAAATTATATTGTTTCGTTGAGTGGATTAACCTTTAGGAAAATGTTTCACAAAATAGAATCGAGACTTGCAAATCTATTATTATTACATTAGAAAACATTCTGATACTTGTTTCATTCAATTTAAATTGAATACTGTGTATTTTTTCAATTTTTGACTAATCGAAATGTCATTAGTTTTGAATAAGTAACTATGGAAATAACTCACAAAAGCCTAATTTGTTCTGAAAAATATTTGGCTTGCGAAACACGGATGAATTTTTTTTCCAAATTTGCTTTTTTCACGGTGAAGAAAAAATGTGTAACCACTACAGCATTTTTGTATGAGATCTTGACTTTTTCTCTTTTAGTTCTTCGTAGGTATTGTACTTACAAATGTTTTATTTTATAACAAAAAAATTAGAGGTTAGATTTTTTTTTATAAACGGTAGTCTAATTTCATTTTTATTCTCTATTCGTTTCGAATTTTTCAATTAATACAATTTGCACAAGAGTCTCAACTTTTTGACGACCTCCTGGTCCAGGGGAAAGGCTTTCGAAAGATCCGGAGATCGCGGGTCCAAATCCTAGCGTACGCAAATGAATTTTATCACATTGATTTGTGTTTTCACAATTTAATCATATAAAATTATATATGGTATATTTGCTGCAGTTCCAGAGTGTAAGCATCGCCCTGGAGTAAGACAACCATTCAGAATTGAAACGTTGCTTGAAATAATTGTAGTCATGTTTGGTGACTAGATCTGAATAGACAAGTACTTCCCCACCTTCCTCTTTCCCATCTCCTTCCCCTTCCCACTTACCTTCAGTCTTACAACGTACCCCCATTGGGGAAGCCATAGTCTCATTGGCTCCAGGCGGTTGGGAGCAGTTTGGACTCTTGTGCGGAATTCTCAAAAAATAAATAAAATAAATTTGCTCCCAACTGTCCGAAGCTAGTGGAACGATGGCATCACCAAGTGGAGAAGATTGTGAAGCTGAATGATTTTGAGAATGAAAGGAGATGTGAAGGAGGAAAGTCAGGATATATCTTCTTTTTTTATGTGAATACCTCACAAGAGTCTCAGCTGCTCCCGTCTGGAGCGATTGAGACTATGGCATCCCCAATTGGGGTTTGTTGTGGGGCTGAAGGTAGTGGAGAGGGGAAGGAGATGGGGAAGAGGAAGGTTAGGAAGTGCCTGGATATTCTGGTCACCAAACACGGCTAAAGCCATTTTAAACAACGTTTCAATCCTGAATGGCGGTCTTACACCAGGGCGATACTGAGAGCATCTTCAACTCTGGAACAAGCCGCAAATATACCATACGTTATATTAAATGAATAATTTGTGAAATAGCACAAATTAATCGACCTTCGTATTGCGAGTCAAGAGCCTTACCGCTAGACCACGCCGGTCGTCAATAATCTGAATACTCTCTAAACAAAAAAATATCTTCCTTGAGAAATTAACAATTAAATTAAATAAGTCACTTTGTATATACCACTTAATTCATAAAACTTATCAACAATTACACGAAAACAATGGTTTCTGTGTCAGGATAAAAAAAAATCATTTTCATGGCATAGAAACAATTGCTTTCGAAACATGTTGATAATTTTGATTAAATAAATGGTGTATATAAAGTGATTTGTTTTTATTTATTTAAAATGAAGCCACAAAGTAAATTTGTGATTACAAAAGAAAAAAATTTAACAATGTTTGAAAATTTTCATAGAAGATCCAGTAATATGATATCAGATGTTAAAATAAAAACAGCTGCCAAACCACATCAAAATGTGGCATTATAAAGCTAACCTAAAACTTGTGATTAAGGGAATCAATATGCTACAGCTAGTTTTAGCCACGATTTATTTTACTGGTATTTTGTAGCCTGACACATCGTTCAATAAAATTTCTGCCATAACGATACAATTCATATTAAAGTCGACCACGCGCGACCAGATTAGTGAATGTACGAATTATTTCACCAATAACTTCAGACTCTAATGACGGCTTGGTGCGACTTTTATCAGATTGAGTGTAAAAGTTAGCTTGAAAATAATTTGAAACAGCTCAGGACATTACCGAGCAAGTTTGTGGGCAAATTTCTTCAGTAGTAAAGGCAAAGAGAATATGTAATTTAGTCAATTTATTTGTGTTATATTTATTTATTCGTTCGGTTTCAAAATGAGCACTTTTTACTAAGTAGGAATCTGTTTGACCAAAAGATTTGATGTATCCATTTTGACCCCGCTTTTTTTAAATTTCTTCTTGCATATTAAACATACACAACATGAATGTTATGAATAATAACTTTTTAAGAACTTAAAATAATAAAATATGTTTATTTTATAAGATAATCTCTATTCATATGACGAGTTGAAAAAGATATGAAATTCCTTCGATTACAAAAAAATCTTGTTATTTAATATGTTACAGGTATGATAAAAAAAGTGTTTCTTAAAATACTACTTAACTCAAAATATTTCTGCTCTATTTTAAAAAAGCAATTGTTTTTTAAAATATTATTTTTCTCTCACGCTTATTAATTATAATCGTTTCTAATATTAGCGCCCTCTCTCTATCATTCGTATTTATAAACTAGCTGGTACCCGGTATGCGTTGCAATGCAAATAAATAAATTGTTCATCCCTGCATTTCCTTTCCCATGAGTCCCCGTTCCCCTTCCGCGCCCGTTCTATCTTCTACGCCTTTCCCTCCCTGGTCATCCTTTCCACTGATCTTACCTCCTTAATTAACCTTCATCTCCTGCCTTCCCTCCCTACCGCTAAAATATATAAAATACACTCATATTTATTTATACAAATTTCATAATGCCAGAGCTTATCATTATATGTAGCATTTAACTTTCGCGGGCGTGCGCACAACAAATCACCAAAGTTTCATAGTAATAAATGGCAGCGCATAACATACGAACTAACAGACAACCAACCAAACAAACAAACAAATATTGATTTTTACATATAAAGATTATCTTCTTTATGGTTCATATATTTCATCACTTTAAATGACCTTTCAGAGGTGTTAAAGTGGCATGATTCTGAGTTATCCGGTCACCGTAGTCCCATATCTGAAATGAAATGAGTAGTTTACACAATAGAAGAATTATGAATTACAACGGTATATTATTTTAGCTGAGGTATTTTGTTTAAAAGTTTAATTTTTTAACCCGTCTAATCACAGGAGACCCAAAACATCATATGCCGTTATAATAACAGGAGACCCAGATTGTCCCAGAGCGACCGTGCATTATTAAAAGTTAGATATCTCTTTTACTGTCAGGCAAACATTAGTGATTTCTTTTATGTTAGAAAGCGAATGAAATAATGCTTCTTATTGCTTTAGGAATATACGAGCTATATTGGTCAGATATTTTACAAATCCGATCATAAGTGACGATTTTATTTTGCGCCAATTTGTGACGTAACAAACACTTAATTTTTAAAAAAAATTGTATGAATGTCATAAAAAGTGAGGTGACAGTTTTATCACAAATTTTATTAAAAAAATGAATCTGTATTTAAAATTTTCGGTATATTTTATTTTATGTACTTTTTTGAGGAATCCCCAGGTAAGTATTTTTGAGCTAATTTACATTTTCAATATTAAATTTTTAATATTTTAAAACAAAAATGTTGATTTCTAATAAATACATCGAAAAGTTTATTTTATCTAGATTTTAGAAAAATTTTTGTTTTTGCAAAAAAGTTAAAAAATAACCAATAAAAAGTAACATTAAAAATGCGTGGGAAGAACCAGGAATTTTGTGCTCAAATCTTGACAGGCAAAAGTTCATAGATATTATTTTCTCATTATTCGAAGGGTAAATTATAATAAATGGATAATTTGTACAGCATCGTTTTTGTTAAAAGGGTCAAGGGTCAAGGATCAACGGTCCTGTAAAGGTACCTGCTTTCATCAGTGTGCTGCATCCAAACAAGACATTAAGAAACGAGGTAGAATAGTCTCAGAAATCCGCATTGCCGTGGTACACTGATGATGATGGATTGCACCTATTCACATGATTATTATTGTTGTTGATAAAGGGTTCGCCTCGAATCAAGGGTCAAGTTCACACGTATCACGATTAATACGAAATGGGAAATTTTCAATTTTGTTTTCACAAATTTCATAAAATTACAGACTATTTTCTAAATGACTGCACAACGTTAATGTAAATAACAGCAAATCAAAAACAATTGAGAGATTTCATTCTTCCAACTAAAAAAAACGATAAAAAGAATAAAACGTTACTGAATAACCAAGTAAATATAACTTATAGACAAATTTCGAGTAGACCGTTGTTCTCCTGCTAAACCCCCTACATACGCCTTTCCTTTCTTCAACTCCCTCTCCAACACCTAAATATTAGATTTATATCTAGATTTTTTTTAAAGATTATTCAGATAAGATTGTTTAGGGTGTTTTGAACTAAATCCAAAATTAAGTTTTTTTGTGAAAAAGGCTTCTCAGTCGTTCCTTTTAAGCCCTCAGACTAATTTTGTCGCTTTTCAGAAAAACTCATGTCGGTTTCATAGAAATCGTTGTAACTCCCTTAATTTCATAGTGAACAATATGATATAAACGGAGTTAGAAACATCGCGTTTTTTATTTAAATCTAAAAGCCAACTATAAAATAAATTAAATGTGAATCTTTATGAAACCAAAATTACGGATAGCAATTTGAAAAAAATGAAACATTGGGAGTTGTTTTAATTTTTTTTTAAATTTAAATGAAACGATTAAAAAAAGAGGTCCTATGACATATGTTTACTCTAACAAAATATGTGCGTGTTTTAATTTTTTTTCGTAATCAGTAATTTTTTCGTATTAAGCCATTTTTAAAACTTTTTATGTTTGGATGCAAATTTTTAAAATATTTTAAAAATAAAATGTTTATTTCGGTTTATAAAATTTGAAAGCGTATTTTATCATTTTTCAAAAACAGTTTGGGAGGCGCGAATGGGTACCGCCGCCCCGGGAACCTTTATTGGACAACCAACACCTCTGCCATAGGTCACCCCAAGTTTGGTGGTTTAGCAGGGGTGCCCGGGTTCATGGGGTGGGGTTTGTCTAGGTCTTGGAGGCGGATAACCAGGACACGCTGAACCCCAAATTCCTACCCGCCCCTTTAACCCCTTAAACCCTTTTCCTTCCTAGAACGTTCCTTTCCTTAAAAAACCCTCCACACAGCATCCCCAAAGATGACATAGGCCCTGAGGGAAATTGTTTTCCTCGGGGCCTCCTGTGTGGAGTTCATGTAAAAAAAAAGTTTTCAGATATGTTCAGAAATATTCCATTTATTTGGATTTTATTGCAAAGCAATAATAAGTACGGTCCTAAATATTTTCTACATTTCAACACAGCATTACGTTATTTGGTCAAATGCATTGTACATATAGATTTGCATTAGTGATCGACGAACTGGCAGATGCAATTTGTTAGCCATAAGTTGTCATAATAGTTTGTATGGTCTGTATTTATAAATATATTATAAATTTGTAAAACGCCCTTGAGGAGATTTTTCACAAAAATATCCAAACAAATAATTATTATTAGAGCTTTCACAGACTTGCAAATCAACTTTGAAATTTGATGAATTGTTTAAATTCTGCGAAACAACTAGCCCTTAATGTAGAAGTTAAAAACAAAAGAAAACGAAAGCAGTAATTTGCAAAGTAACGTTAACTTTCAATAAGTTAAAGTTAAGTTCGAGGCGTTATTTGAATCTTTCATTTTATACTACTCTTTTATAGATTTTTCCAGCGAATTTCGTGGAAGGTTGTTATAGCTACATTTTACGAGTTTACCGATCTGGTAAAACAAATTTATAGCCCTTTTATTTATATAGTCAAGTCGTTCGGGTATTTGATGTTGCTCGATAAATAATAGATGGGTAGGTACCATTATTTACAAACGATTCTATGAAGGGGGTATTGAATATTCATAAGGTACACTCGGCGGTTTAGTAGGAATAATGGTTTTCAAAATCCAATTCTCACCTGGGACGTTTGTCATTCTCTTTCTCGACGGTACTCTTTGTGAACGGTCGGGAATTTGCAGTAGACAGTTTCTTACCTGTAAATAAATTAAAAAATAATTATTAAAAAACAAGGAACTAATAAATTGTAGGATTGATAATTGACGTGTTAGCTAATAAGCGCAAACCCTTAGAAAAATCATGAAATCTGACGTAACTTGTCAAGATTAACCCTAAAAAGTTTTAACAAAGAAATAACCATTTCAAATAAAGAACAAAAATAATTTTCTAGTAAGAAAAATGTTAAATTACTAGCTGGGTTACCCGGCTTCGCTCAGGACAACATTCGAGAGTGTTATGGAATGTTCCACAATTTATTTTATTTATTTATAGCGGACCCGACAGACGTTGTCCTGTACACAACTGTCGGGACAAACAAAAATTAAAATAGAATAATATTGAATATTCGATACTGCGATGGTAGCGCAGTCTGCCTGATCCAATGTAAAACATTCCAAAATCAACAACTCCTTAGAAATAAAAAATTAATTAAAAGAACATTTTCCAGTGGACCAAATTGTGAATCTAAACCATTCTCGAATCCCCTTGAACCCACACAAAAAATTTCATCAAAATCGGTCCAGAAGTTTAGGAGGAGTTCAGTGACATACACACGGACAGAAAAAATATATGTATTAAGATAAGGACTTTATCGCTAGTCTGAATTCTTTTCAAATTTGCAAATGAATACTAAAATAACTTCTTTTTTTAACGCCACAAAGTAATTTTGCGTATTTTGAAGAAATAACTAAAATAACTCTCTGTTAAAATAATTATACTATAGGTAGGTACTTTATCACTAGCCTGAACTATTTTGCAATCAGTTCCAAATTTGAAAATGATAAAATAATTTTCTGATAAAATAATTATATTGTAGGCAGGTACTTTTTCACTAGCATGAACTATATCAGTTCCAAATTTGAAAATGAAACCGAAATAACTTTCTGATTAAATAACTTTATTGTAGGTAGGTACCTACTTCATCACTAGCCTGAACTGTTTATGCAAGCAGTTCCAAATTTGAAAATGAAAACTAAAATAATTTTATGATAAAATAATTGTATTGTAGGTAGGTATTTCATCACTCGCCTGAACTATTTATGAAATCAGTTACAAATTTTAAAATGACACTTAAATTTAAAACAAAATCCAAGTTAATTGATCCAAGGTTACAATCACAGAAGCGCAACCGAAACTAGAGTGTTTTATGATGAACAAAAAAAAAACAGAGTAGACGATGCTCTCAAAATAACCCTGTTAAAGATAAACTTGGTGAATCGAAATACTGTTTGAAATGAAATAAAGCGTGTTTACTGACCAGATCCTAATAGTAACATTTACTTCCCAAACCTTCCTCTACCCCATCTACTTTCCTTTCATACTACCTTTAGCCTCGCAACATAGCCTCATTGTCTCCGGGCAATAGCGACTCTTATCCGGCAGTCAAATAAAAAAACAATTACTTAATATGGACTAGCAATCCAGAGCCCTCGGGTTCCAATCCCGGCAAATAAATTTTAGATGAATAATGTGTGTTATTTATTAATTTAAAATAATATAAAGTATATTTGCTGTATGTTCCAAAGCGAAAATAGTTTCAGTAGAGCTCTGGTGTAAGACCAATATTCAGAATTGAAACGTTGCTTGAAATGGCTTTAGCCGTGTTTAATGACCACAACTGAATAGCCACGTACTTCCCCACATTTCTCTTCCCTACCTCAATCCCCTTTCAACTATCTTCAACCTCACGACATACCCCAACACCCCATAACAGAATTCTAAAAGCCTTGTAATTTTTGGAGGGGTTTTTCTCAACGTTGTGAAGTCCAAAACGAACAAAAGTTAAATTGTGTTGTAGTAGGTTTAAAAAAACCTAAGGTACTAGAATTAAAATGGTAATTTTTTAACAAAATCAAATATACAAAAAAAGATACCCACGACGCCACACTTCGGAATCAGGAGAAATGGCATACAATGACTTTTAATGAAATATATTCAATGGTACGGGGCTACACCGTGAAAGCAATAATAAAGAAAATTGAAGATAGCACAATGGGTCTTTGATCTGAGTGCTTCAAGGAGCTACGAAATTAAAAATGAAAGTGTTATAAACGGTTAGATATTCGACTTTGAATCTCGAAACGGAATATTGGATTCATTGATATTATGTAAATACAAACTGTGCTTAGATATTAGAACTCATAAAGATTTCGCAGTTCGAGCACGTAGAAAGACGTTTTTCGAATACTTTACGCGTAAAAACATTTGTGGAATCTCGCAATGATATCTATGCAAATTCATACCAGTAAAATTTTGAGAAAATGAAGAATCTTTTGCTAGATTATTGGGAAAAGTTGAGATTTATTGAGCAGAAGCCATAAGTATTCTTGTACAGTTCCGATTACTATTTTCGCCGGACATTTTGATGGTAAACTCATCGTACGAAAACATCGATTTAGGCCGATGCATATGTATAGTCTGTCAAATAATAGTATAAAATATTAAAAATGGAACTACAAAATTTGTAGGCTGAATAACAATTTACCTGTCAAATACTATTTAGCGCACTGAATGTATAGAATACAGTAAACAACATTTAAAAAAACATATTTTGTTCTTAAAGAAAAAAAATTAAAATCGAAGAAGCACTGGTGTTTTACAAGGTGATTTGCTTTAATTTAATTTAACATAACTTTGAATTTAACAGTAGATAGAAAGGAAGAGAAAAATGAGTTTAGTTACACTACTTTTAGATCTGAACGAGTTAAATAAATATATTCAGATCTAAAATTAGAGACATGATCTAAAGCCCGGGCGAGGCTAGGTACTTAAGCTAATATTAAATAAATGGAAGCAATTTCTAAACTGTGCTTTATATTTTATTAAAATATCGTTATTCTTCACAATGTTAACACAAAATTGCAACGGTATAATAATAATATGTAATTCTAATTTTGAGATCAGTGGATATTGCAATCAGTGGGGGCCGCTGCTCTGAAAATGTGGTGGTTCACTGAAAATCCACACTTATGAGATAACTCTTACTAAGCAACATTAGGTAAAAATTATTCCACTAATCTTTTTGGGAGAGAAGGTCAATTCTAAGCTGTTGTCGAAGGGCGAAAACTTCTACGTATCGCTTTTTAACTAAAATTTAAAAAAATTTGTACAAATATTTTTTCAGTACCTACCAAGAAAATAAAAACACAACACAAATTTGTCGTAAATAAAAATTAAATTTCAACAAAAACTTTTTTTTTAACAATGTTTAATTTATTTTATTTTATATTTCATTATAAACAGTAAATAAACAGTATTTATAACAATGTATAATCCGTGTGTGGGTAAAATTGTCAAAGTTACCTATAAAAAAATTGAATTCCTTAATGATATGCGTTTTATAATTTAAAACACAAATCAATAAAAAAGCAAATTTATGTTTAATGTAGGTATTTACTTCACCTTTTGATTAAAAAAAGAATTATTCAGTTTGGCTAAGTATTTTTGCCTTAAATCCAAATTTTAGTTAAGTATGATAAAGGCCGCGAAGCCGTCCGGTGGCACACGCGGATAGCTTGATTTTTCATACAAATGGCCGGGTTGACGCGCCAGCGATGTTTGAGATATTGGATACAAAAACACAATTCGTTCCGCTTGCTACCGGTCTGCACACGGGCACAGGGCAACTTCGCGCGTAACTTTGAGAATTCGCTCTCCTCTCAACATTCATATTAGGCATTATATTGATAGGTGATATTTTTAATGAGATTCATAGAGTTTATATTTTTCGGTAAGATATTATAAAGCAATTTTAGGCGATATAATTTACCAGTGCTGCACCGAACACACTGTGCAACCAGCCGCCCTTGATTGCAATGAAAAAACATTTTTTTCACTTTTATACCTTCTTTAATTTTTCTTAAAAGTGTAGGTTACACAGCTTTACATTGACACCATGAGTTATGGGTTAAGTATTACCATTTGAACAACAGTGGCGAACTCCTATTACCCTTATTTGATAAACTGTACATTTCGCTTGGTATTTTATAATATTTCCAATGATTTATTTGTTTGCCGGCTAGTTCCGTTACGATGTCTACAAAAAATGTAAACAAGTAAATGAACATGTATCGATATCGCGTGCTGCTAGCGATGGCGTGCATTGGTCTATGACCAAAGGTAGGCTATATGTAGTTTTAAAATTCGGGTAAGAATATTGCGCTTTTTAATACGCATCTATACTAATATTATAAATGCGAAACTTTACGCTTTCACACATAAACAACTATAAATATTCAGGTATGTTTTTAGGTTTTCAAGGCTAAAAGTATTTTTGTTATTTATTTTTGGGGTGTTATGCCGTGTTTCGCTACCTCCTTCTTTAGCCAACGTTTCGGACAGCGTTACAGTGTCATCATCAGCCATCTGCCCTGATGATGGACTCTGTAACGTTGTCCGAAACGTTGGCTAAAGAAGGAGGTAGCGAAACACGGCATAACACACCAAAAATAAATAACAAAACTATTTTTTTTTTTTTAATTCTTTAACCAATAGAAAGATACATTATATGCGAGTAATATGGGCTGTATATAATGGTAAGCTCTGGCGTTGTGAAATTATAAATATTAATGTATTATATTTATTAAAAGTTTTCTATCCCTAAAAAAGCGAATTTTTGTTAACGGCAGAAGAAAAGCAAAAAAATCGTTGCCTTGGAAACGATGTTGATATATTTGCGAGAAATTTTATTTTAGGCGTCGTAGTTAATATCTATCTTTAAAAATGAATCGGCAAAATGTATGTACGCGCATGAATTCCGAAACGATTTAGGAACTTTCATATGGTTCTACCAGCACGTTTAGGTATATTCTATAATGTATACGTATACGTCATACTTTAATATTTTCCTTAATATGTTAAACTAAAATACGTAACATAAGATTCAACAAAAAAATCAAAAATCGGTATATATATATAGATTTAGAGAAATTGTCTTTGCAAACTTTGACACCTCATACCTCAGAACAAGATAAGTCGAATTTAGAACTCTGTCCAAAGTGACGATGTAGAAACTATTTCTCAAAGATTGACAAATTTAATCTCACCCGAATTAGATAATTTAGTATTTTTAAGGTAAGCACAGCTTTTCAGATTTTATCAACTGCACGCCACTGGCTGCTAGATACGGGTTAGTATACTTTCAGACACGATAATACAACACTAATCGTGTTCAGAGGCACTTACGTTCGTGTGCAAGCAGTCATCATCGATGGGTTTATCTTCAAAATGTATATATGTAGGTATTCCTACACTATTAGGCCCTTCGCTCATGGAGAAATGGAAACCAAACCAAAACTGATTGACAACTGCGGGTCGCAAAAGTGAAATAACACAAAACTGCGCTATTTAAATACAATGTTATTATTATTATTAATAAATAAGACAAGAGATCTTGGGTTTGATTCCCAGTTGCGAATGTTAGCTTCTTATTTATATGCATTTTGTTTCGTTTTTATTAATTAGTATTATCTGCTTCTAATAAAATATTACGTTGATGGGTATATCATAGTTATTTTAATAAAATTTTATATATTATAAAACTCTCAAATAACAATGTTTACGCAGTAGAAATAATCTCATAAAAAGTCAATAAAATTAAAATGAAATCACTCGCTGTTCTGAAACTGATATGAGCAAGAAGTTCCAACTTAGCCCACTTGGCATCGAATCAACCGCTTTAAAACGGAGCAAATTCATTGGCGCTCCGATCCGATCCAAAATTGCGTATCTACGGTCAAGGGCAAAAGAAAACATCAAAGGCTTTTAGCCCACATTCTCGAAGATCCAACATCAAACACTAACTTTCTTGATGATAAGAGGTTTTTGTACTTACGTTTTTTGAAACCTTCTGCTCGAAGATTTTCAGTAATCGGAGATGCTAGGACTTCGCATATATAGGGTGTAACAGCACAGTTTGTCAAATAAGAGTAGAAAAAATAGGAATAAGCTACTGTTGTTCAAATGGCAATACTAAACATATAATCATGGTGAAAATCTAAAGCTGTGTAACCTAAATTTTTTATAAAAAATTAAAATGGCGTAAAAGTGAAAAAATATCTTTTCATTGCAGTATAGATACCCACTGATCTCAAAATGAGAATTGAATTTAGGTATATTATTATTATACCTTTGACATTTTGTGTTAACATAATGAAGAATAATGATATTGTAATAAAATATAAAGCACACTTTAGATTTTGCTCACATTTATTTAATATTAGCTTAAGTACCTAGCGTTGCCCGGGCTTTAGATTATGTCTCTAATGTTAGATCTGAATATATTAAATTCATTCAGATCTAAAAGTAGTGTAACTAAACTCACCAATAATGACTCTTCCTTTCTACCTACTGTCAAATTCAAACTTATGTTAAATTAAATGAAAGCCAATCACTTAAAACACAATTTAATCAAATTTGTGTCATTAAATAGGTACGTTAACAACAGTGCTTCTTCGATTTTAATTATTTTTTAAGAACAAAAAAATGTTTTTTAAATGTATTTTTAATGTCATTGCACTTTAATTTAATATTTGACAGGTAAATTGGTGTTGCCAGCATACAAATTTTGTAATTCCATTTTTTTTTCTAATCTTATTTGACAGAGAATTCCCGGTGGATTTTAACCAGCGATTCTTGAGCATATTTCGATGGCATTTTGCTGTCCGATGTTTTTCTTCAATCAAAAACAATAAAAAAAAAATTCCATCACTAGTCACAAATGAGTAGCTGGGTGCAGCCAGCACGGGTCACGTGTCTCGTTCCAGCAGCGCAGTGAAATGACATCCACGTTTATTACTCCCAATATGATCAGAAATCGCTGGTTAAAATACTTCGGGTACGTGCTGTTATACCCTGTATATAGGGTGAATAACACCCTTATGATTTCATTTCTCAGAGCTGAGTACAAAACAAGGTTAGGGAAGTTATTTGCGGCAATGCAATGTTATTTCGTGGCATACGAACGCACAACATAGCGATGATAGAGTAACATCAGTTCACGCATCATTTATCATCTCAAATACCGACCTTTTAGTGACCTGGAAGTAAAGAGGGTTCTGACACACAAAGAGAAGTAAAGGAAGAGAACTAAACACGAAGAAAGGTTCAGGATGAAACAGGGTACCCAAGTTATTGAAAACTTTAGTATTTAGTCCTGAATTCTTTGTAATGTTCGTTTTTTGTAGCAAAACGGCGTTTAAAGCAGTGCGTGCTACAAAATTCCCTGGGCAATATCACGCTACATAAATTATTACCCGACGTGATATGTATCTGTCTCCAACATAATTGAAGACGTAACTCCGGGATATTAATCAAAAATACATAAACACCCCGTTCCATGTGTCGGCATTGCTTCTAGTCGCAGTAAACTGTCGCTTTTTCCACCTGCGTCACTTGATTAATGAAAGCTCCCGCCAAGTTCACGAATCACCATTTTTCAGACGGGCGAGAAAGCTTTTTGGGACATTATGCACAATTTAAAAGGGTGCGACAGGTTACGTGAACAACAAAGTGTATTTAAAAAATTCCGTATCAGAGCTTTTTCACGAGAATGGGGATAGGGGTGTAAATGGCATTCATTATTCGTGAAGTATGATTGAGCTTACTAACGAAAGCTTCAAGAAATGAGACTTATATAATGTGACTTAAAAGTGAAAATAATAAAATATGGCAGGTGTTTTTTAGCATCATGGTAGTAATCGGAGCTGCCAAGAGCACCCGCCACTTTCCTGAACCATTATAAAGACCAGACGGGTTTCTGTACCTATTTCTCATGACGAGACGATATTTCTTTCATTAAACGAAGCTAATTAACATTCAAGAATCTAAGAACTCCCGACTTTCTCTGCATACTAAAATATATATATATATATATATATATATATATATATATATATATATATATATATATACATAAGCTCCACACAGGAGGCTCTGACGAAAATAATTTCATTAAGGGCCCATCTCATCTTTGGGGATGCTGTGTGGAGGGCTTTTCAAAGAAAGGAATGAGGGGAGAGTTCTAGAAAGGAAAAAGGTTTATGGGGTGAGAAGGAATCTGGGGTTCAGTGTGTCCTGGTCATCCACTTCCAAGACCTCACCCCATGAACCCGGGCACCCCTCCTCAATCACCAAACGTAGCGAACCACTTGGGGTGGCCTATGGCAGAGGTGTTGGTTATCCAATAAAGATTCCCGGGGCGGCGGTACCCATTCCCGTTTCCCAAATTGATGTGCGTACGCTTCGTAGTTTTAAGATTTACGCGAAAGGCGGATTTTAAAAATTGTTTTTATATAAAGGTGGATTTTATGAATTAGATCAACAATGCTAAAAGTTTTGTTTTCAACCTCGAGCCAGTTGTTTTACAGACCTCAAACAATTCATCAAATTTCAAAGTTAACAATCAACTTTTGTGAAATTTTGTTTCAAATATGTTAATATTCCATTATGGTATTTGATTAAAATTTTGCAGAACCTTAATATGCACTATTAGATTTGATGAATTTTCCAAGTTCTGTGAAACAACTGTCCCGGTAATCTTGACTCTATTGTTACGATTCAAGTGTCAATGGAAAAATTAAATAAATCTCATAATTTAGTAACCGACATAATTATCAAAGTATCATAAAAACAATTGTTAAGCGCCCTTGAGGCGATATTCTTTAACAAACGGCACTACTAAAATTGTCAGTTAACAATGATAGTCGGAAACAAACTTAATGGAGTGATCAGAGTAGTTATATTGTAATAATATTCAATTTAATGCTCATTTAAACAAAGGAAATAATAATTAAACTTAATTACTCAGCCAACAAAGCGAACGATAATAATATTTCTAAACACATTAGTACAAGTTTCAGGACAAAGGTTCGCAGTGACACCAATCGGAGATATTTTAAACTTGAAACAAGGTGTTGAGGGTGATTGCTTATTCAGCTGGCATTAACACAATTTCAAATCCTGGAAATGGGGAGATACTAATGCCCACCTTAATTGCACCCCTAAAACCTTCAATAATTATTCCAGACGTAGAACCATCCGCTTAGGGTAGACACGTGGAATTCGGTTAAGATCAAGGGATAATTGGCAACTAGCGACATGGATAATCCGATAATCGGACAGATCACTAAACAGTTATTACGAGGAATAAGAGAGAGTAATGTAACTTTCAGGAAAGTGCTTTGAAAGGTAATTAAAAAATCATTATTTGGAAAATTCCCCTGGAAATTACCCTCCGCCATCGGAAATTAAATCTTAAGAAGTTCAAATACTACGAAGATCTCTCTCATGATACATGTATTGAAGTAGTGATGAGCGTGTAACCTTTACCTTTAGCACGTTAAACACCAAAATTCATAAATTTTGTTCTTAGATAGCTATTAAATAGAATGAACACTACGTTTTTGATGACCGCTTTGTTTTAATCTACCGTAACCTAACTTGATCTCACCCACATTAAATTAATAAGAATAAAAAATAAATTTATGATTACCGCTTTCTTAAATTATCCATTATATAAAATGTATTTATGGTTTCTTTACAAAGTAGGTATTTTCTATCATAGTAAAAAATTAAGTCGCTCTCGCTGTCTGTACGGTTTATATGTTTAATACATGCATATTATGATAGAGAAAAGCCGAGAAATTCAAAGATTCAATTAAGGCAGCGGGCAGCGAGATGGCAGTTGGATTTGATATGTATGCAAATTAACAGATGGCGTTGGTTATAAAGGTTGGGCAATGACGTTACGTTTCGTTAGCCACAGCAACGTGTGACGGGTCTGCTAGTTGTTTATATTTCATTTTTAACCTCGCTAGGACAAACCTGTATTAATAAAAGGTTAATAAAACTAACACAAAATATTATATAGGTACAGAAAGAACAATATTGTTACATTAAAGTTTCTTACAGATAATGGGTCCATGCCAAAGTTAATTTATTTATTTATTTAAGGAATATAAACAGTCTTAGTAATACAATAAACATAAGAGGATGATAAAAAAACAGACCAATTATTAATGTTCACAGATAGGTATTTAGAAACAAGACTAACTGAATGTAAACTAGAATATTTAAGAAAAATGAAAGAAAAACAGAACTAAGCAGCAATTAAAAAAAAATAATAATACAAATCTGAATTCAACAAATGATAAACCAATACACAACAATAAAATAAGTGTGATTATAATTGAAATAGACTGCAAATTAGGTATTTGGGTTGGGAAGGGTAAGGGGAGGGGAGGGATAAGGGAAAGTTGCCACGCAAGTAATATAAAAATATTAGATTAATTAATTTAATCATCATGAATATGTGTTATTCGCACATAGAATGTTATATAATGAAGTTCCGTAATATAAGAGTATAATATAATATAAGTTAATGAAATATAAGAGATGTGCTATCCGCAGTTTTTACTGAATGGGACTCTGTTTCCTGATATTGTTAACCAATACTACTGCACACCTTAAAAAATCAAATAAACGAACGAATTCTTTCCGTAGTCCGCCGACGGTCGGGCGGCCATCATGGCATATCTCTTGTATTTCAATATCCTTGGTCCAAGCTAACCTGTATGTAGGGTGACCACAAAAATTGATTTTGTATGGTGACCAATAGCCATAACAGTTAAAATTTGATTTTAAATGATATGGTTTTAATTTAGAACTAAGATGAAAAGAAAAACATATATATATAAAACATGATGATATTAATTTGAAAGAATTTTTATGAGGGGAAAAAATTCAAAACTATACAAAATATTATGGTGTTAATTTAGGACAAAGAAAAGATGAAAAAAAATGTTGGCAATCCTCAGCTCACATAAATAATTTAACAATCTTTTTATAAGTGGACAAGGAACTAGATGCCACATGTTCTGAACTAGATGACTAAACGTGTTCTGGAAGGCTATTTAATAAAGGCTGTTAAATTATGTCTCATGATTCATAATCACGAAAAATCATTACCATAACCAAAAATAACAGATTGAGTTGATAACCACTGAGGACTCTCGAACGGTGAGCTCAAGCATCATGAAATTTGCAGATATAATTCTGTCTGAAGTTTCTACGTCAATGTAACCATTTTCAGCTCAGAGCCTCACTTTCATAATTATCCGTAAGGCATTAAAATCATTTAACTTTAAAAACAAGGCAAGAAGCCACATAATTTAATTCACATTTATGTATCGTTAAATTAGAAAATCGAGTGTTGATATTCAGAAAAAGACGGGTAGAAACTAGTAGTTAAAATAATAACAGTAAAAATATTTTATCTGAGTTTTACAAAATTCTATTCCGTACGTACTTCATTATTTTCAGCCTTTTTAAAATTGGGAATTTGTATGTGCCATTTTTATGTTGTTACTCGTATCTCCGCCTCGGCACTAAAACATAGATAATCACCTGTCAAGCCAGCACGCATATTCGACACATTCTATTTGTCAGACGTTCAACATGTTTAACCTTGGCATTAAATCAGGCACGAGTGACGGAAATATCCAACCTCCCAGCTTCCGGCGAGCCTCCCCGCAAACCCTCACAGTCGATGCACAGTGCTGCGAACCCGTACAAGGCAAGGGACAAAAAAATAGTCACACAAGTAAATTAGAATCCTACAAGTTTGACGACTAATGCATGGTAGTCATTAACAAAAACGGCCACGTTGTTGGGTGGTACAAATTTGGCTACGAATCCCGTTCAAATCCCGGTGTGCGCAGGTAAATTTTATTTGATCAATTATTATTTCAAATGTTCAAAAATTCAAATGATCAGTTATTTCAAAATGTGGTAGATACTTTCGAAATCGCTGAAGATGGTTTTAGCCGTGTTTAGAGCCAGATTTGAAAAGCCAGGTACTTTCTCAACATCCGCCTCACCATTTCTTTCCCCTCTGCAATACCTTCAGTCTCACAACATACTTCATTTGGGGAATGAATAGTCTCACTGGTTCCAGACGGTTGGAAGCAGTTGTGAATCATGTGCCGCACTCGCATAAAAAAACAACACAATTACTCAAAAATAACTGCAGGTAAAGTCATCAGAAAACAATCGTAAAGTGCAATCTTAATCAATGGTTTTGCAAAGTTCAGAGTAGCAATCATCCAATTTTTGTGTAAAAATAATTTATTTACCTTGGTTAGCAGTTCCATATTCGAAACAAACAGCAACAAAAAACACTTCGAGCTTTGAATCTGGGGGTGCACTTTTCTAATTTATAGATTGAATCACGTCTAACGACCTCGTTCATCGTTCTCTTTGATAAAAAAATATTTTCTAATGATCACCATGCATTGATTATCAAACCCTCAGTATTATTACTTATTAGTGCGACAATTGTTTTTGTTTGTTTCTGAACCTTTTATGAGATTGCAGCACTGTGCGGTGCACACAAGGACGGCCAAAGGAAATTACGGCGCCAAAAATAGAAAAAAGCATGGTCTTAAAACTAATTATAAATATTTTTGAAACGTTCTCCATTAACCACTTCACAATGATCCGAAAATCTTTTTTTGTGAACGCGACCCTACAGCCTGCGGATTTGATATGTATTGCGCTGTCGATATTGATCAGTTGCGCCTGATTCGTTGACGGACTAGCTTTCACTATTTAAAAAAAAAGTTCGTCGTTCGTCGTTCGTCCTGCTTTCCCTATTGAAAAAAAAAGGTTTCAGCAAGGATATTGGAAGCTTCAGGTACGTACATTAATTTGAAATTATTTTTTTAGATGACAGTCTTAACATAATGTAGATATAATATATGTTTTATGAAACACTCTACGTTAAATAAATAAATTGAAATCTTTACTTCAACTAGAGTTTAGAAAAAAGTTCATACAAGTTCACGCCATTATTTTACTGGTTCGAAAAAATATCTTATAAGGAATATAAAAACATGAAATGATTGATATCCAGCCTTCTTAAATTGAACACCTTCTTTTCAGGTAGTCTTGGCAACCCCGCTCTAAAGGAAATGAGGATTAATAGAAAAGAAATACATATTTATAATGTAATAAAAAATGAACAATTTAACAAGTTATCGTCTTTTACAGTTTAATCATATTTATATGTTTTATCTAACTAATTCAAAATACAGAAATAATTCAATTCGAAATCTTATATATAAAAATCAATTTTTGTTTGTTTGTTTCTTCGTACGTTATGCGCTGCCATAACGTTCATCCGATTGCGATGAAACTTTGGTGATTTGTTGTGCGCAAGCCAGCAAAGGTTATAGGCTATATATAATGGTAAGCTCTGGCGTTATGAAATTTGTATAAATGAAAATAAGTGTATTTTATATATTTTAATGGCAGGGAGGGAAAGCACGAGGGGAAAGGTAATGAAGGAAGTGGGAAGACGTGTCAGCAGGAGGAATGACGAGGGAGGGGAAGGTGTGGAAGAGGGAAGACGGAAGGGGAACGCGGGAAGGGAACGGGAACGCATGAAAAAGGAAATGTAAGGAGAAACAATTTATTTCTTTGCATTGCAACGCACGCCGGGTACCAGCTAATAATTAATATTTTCTTATTTGAATACTACGATTACCTGACACCAACTAACGCTAAAAAGGTATTTTTTGAAAGATTTTCTTAGGTTATCTTCTCATTCGCGTTTCTCTCTCATCTCATGTCATTAATAAAAATATTTTTGGCGTCGTCAATTGAAAATTCGGCTGTGTGTGCGGCGGCGCGAGGTTCCAGCCCCGAATTTAGAAGGTTCTTTTCACGGGAAAAGGTAGCAGGCTGTATTCGTAGGCTGCGGTTCGGAGGTTTGCGGGGTTCTTTCAAGCGATACATTTTGCCCGGCTCTATTTTTGAATACGTTCTCTCCAGCCGAGTGGCAGAATTCGCCCCACATTTTCAGAGAGTGCTTTTGAGTATAAATACCGTGGATACCTACAGTTTAAAATGTGTGCCACGCTTGAAACAAGTTGAACCTAGCCGACCGTTGAGAGTGGCTAGAGGTAAACCAGAAAGAATTTTACTGCAATATACCTGCTTTTGACCTGCTGTCATTATGATATAAGTCTCAGGTCATAGAATATTTAAATACTGTGGACTTGCAGAGTAAAATTTTAATGTTCTTCTCATATTTACGCTGTTTAAATACTTAAAACGAATCTTTATATACTGACTTCACAAACTTTGTCGTACACGGGATTTATTTATTTACTACCGCAGACTCGTGAAAAATCACGGGATAGTCTGAATTCTCGATAAATCAATTCGAATTTCGAGAATGGTAATCAAAATAATTACATATTAAAAATATTACATTATAATGTAACGTAACATAATATTATAATATAACATCATATTATATTATACACATTGTTTTCTTGCTCGCTTGTTTGAATTCTTTTAACAAATAGTTAACTGATGAAAGTTTTGTAAATTATACTTTAACGTATATTATTATCTAATACTTATTGCAAATTTTGAAGAATCGAAATACACACATTTTAATTTGTGTTAAGGGAGTCAAAAAAAAAACCATTGCGAACAAAGCGACCTTTCGGTGTGAGGCGATCTTGATATACCATTTTTATAAGCATATTACAGTGATTATAAAAATACAATGTTTATAACAATATTACACCATGGCATACATCACGGTAGCCATCTCTAGTTTGGAGCCACAAAATACCTGAAAAAAACCCTCGACTCTGCGCAGAAATTGGCGGTCCTTTTGATTGATTCTCTCATCTCAACAGGCGGATTGTAATTCTTAGAGTACATGCGTTAGGTGGGAATGCTACTGTAGTTCTACCGGTATTTCAATGGAAGATGCTCCGAGGAACTAGCGTCATTGATCCCTTCGGCACTGGTGCTTAGTTGAGAAATAAGCCACATGCTCAATATATGTATACGGTTTATATTTGTCACACGGGTCGCTTCTACGACTCGTTTTTGAGTTCAACAGCTCAGCTGTGGAACGATTTCCTCCTTCTATGTTGGTCTCTTATAGACCCATTTCCATACCTTCCTTTTCTGAAAAATACCCTGCACACCGCATCATCAAAGATTACATAGTTATTTTCCGCAGATGAGATAAACTCTAAATTATCTAAGGACAAAAAATCCAAAAAATGTTAGATTTGCGATTTTATATATTTAAGTCGTTACGCAGTGTTACTAAACTGATTCCTGACATTATTTGGAGAAAAAAAAAATTAAATTTTTCTCATGTGAGTTTTTTTTGTTTTATTTTTTTCAACTAAAAACATTAAAAAAAAATACTAGGCATTAGACAGAGTGGAGGCGAGGGGTTGGGCGGCTATTCGGCTAAGTGACTAGTGAGGACACGTGGAAGAAAGTTTTTTTATTTTGTTTTTTAGTTAACAAACAAGATCTTACAAAAGTAACCGGAGACCAAAATTTCATTCTTATTTTAACTCAAAATAATCCAAGGAATCACTGGTTAAATGAAGTCAAGAACTTAACACCTTATATATCGATAGACACTATATGCATTCGTGTTATAATTTTAAGAAATTTATCTAAAAAAACAACTTTACAATTGAACCGATAATGTATTTCAATACAACTATAAACTAATTTGGCACTTATTTTCGAAGCATCATTGAATTCAAAGTGCCCTAAAAATTTTTTAAAAAGAAACGACAAATTTCTGAGTTGTAGGGAGTATGACACTCGCACCCGAATCGAAAGTTGCCCCATATTACGGTACGTGTATCTTAAGAAAGCATAATAAATAATATGGACAATCAATTTATTATTTCAATAACTTAATCTTGAAAACGATACATATCTTAATACGCGATAAAACAAGAAATTTAGATAACCTAAGGCAATAACCAAATAAAATAAATCGTTATCGTTGACTTACTAAATGGTCGACTACTCTAATAAAATCACAGAATTATATAATCCAGATTATAGGTATCACGCTTTGGGATGTAAACCTGGGAACTATAAACATGGGTAAGGTAATGCCAGCAATAATTCAATTTTATTAGGCAATCAGTAATAAACATGAATG
Source organism: Glyphotaelius pellucidus (assembly GCA_936435175.1). Taxonomy (NCBI): domain Eukaryota; kingdom Metazoa; phylum Arthropoda; class Insecta; order Trichoptera; family Limnephilidae; genus Glyphotaelius; species Glyphotaelius pellucidus. The sequence goes on along the minus strand of OW386550.1, from coordinate 27,027,544 downwards.
ATTGCTTCTAAACGTGTCTTCATCACACAGTTGTAGGCCTGTAAAACGTTAAACTTATATATTCATACAACTTATAGTACAATATCAACTGCGAATTCGATGTGGAATCCTTTAAAACAGGGGTTCCCAACCCCGTGCCCGCGGGCACCATGGCGCCCGCGGAACGATTCGTATGTGCCCGCCATTTTTCGACAGAGACAGAATTTCTTCATACATGAATTAAAAATAAATTATTTTTATTTATTTGTTAGAGTTTTAATTTTTTTGAGTGCCTAGGTATATTAAATATGTTTGTTTGTTTGCGATATTGTATGTATGAGTGGTTCCTTCGCTGACAGTAGATACTTATCGCAACTTGTCTAGCGGCAAGTCTAGAACTTTGGCTGCACTCTTCACGCTAGCCTGGAACGGGGAGTGCTATTTGCACATCACTCCTTGTACACGCAGAAAACCCGAAGTGAACGAACGCCACGAACTGAGCCGATGAACGCCGAAGGCACCAAAACACATGGCACATGGCTCTGACAGTTCTGTCTGTCAGTGAAAGCAATAAGCAGGCCCCGACAGCCAAACGGCTAGTAGTCACGTAGTAGTATTTTGAAACATTTTTGTTTATTATTTATTAATAAATTATGAATATAAGAAAATAAATTACGAGAAAATGAGAAGTCTTTATTTTTACATGAGCCACTTAGGAGGCCCTGAGGAAAATAATTTCCCTCAGGGCCTATGTCATCTTTGGGGATGCTGTGTGGAGGGTTTTTTTTATATGTAAAGGAGCAGAGGAGAGTTCTGGGCAGAAAAAATGTTTAAGGGGTGGGTAGGAATCTGGGGTTCAGTGAGTCCTGGTCAATCGCCTCCAAGACGTAGACAAACCTCACCCCATGAACGCGGGCACCCCTGCTAAATCACCAAACGTAGCGAACCACTTGACTGAGGGTGACCTACGGCAGAGGTGTTGGTTATCCAATAAAGGTTCCGGGGGCGGCGGTACCCATTCCCGCCTCCCAAATTGAGTTATGGAAGCAGTTTGTCGATTAAAAATAGGTGGTGCCCGCCACCCTACCGATATTTTAGAACGTGCTCTAGAGTACAAAAAGGTTGGGAACCCCTGCTTTAAAACATTATAAAATTAATAAATGAAAAAAAATGACTTTGTGTACATCACTATTTAATCAACAATATCGACATGTTTCGAAAACTAGGTTTTCTTCGTCAGGATAATAAGTTAATAAAAAATAACAAAAGACAAACAAGTATAGACAAATAAGAACAGACAAAATATTAGAAAGGAGAGGTGATCAATTACTTAAAATATCATAAAAAACAATTATATAAAATAAAATATAAAAATTATTTTAGCATAGGTAAAAAATTACATTAACATAATAAAAAATCTTTTGAAACAAAACAGGTAGTCTAAATAACAAAATAAATTATTATAAATATAAGTATTAATACGAAAATAAATTTAAAAGATGGCTATTTTTAAAAAACGTTTGATTATTTGTAATATTTAATTTACTATTAACACTTTTCCTAATTTCAAAAATTTCTAAATAAAGAATCAATTATAAAATTAACTCATTAATAAAAAACGAAGTTTGCATTTTCAAATGTCTTTAAAACCTAATTTTTTGTTGGTTTGTCTAAGAATCGAAGCTTCCTAACAAGGAACTGGAGTCAACATCTCATTCAAATGCATTATATCTCGAATTGATAAGACCGACATTTATTGCGTACATTAACTGCTGTAATGTCATATAATTTTAGATAAATGCGTATATATCAACGTGTGTATGCGTAATTGCCACCAAAAATCTATTGTCATCAATAACGAGTCTATCTGCCGAGTTTCAGCTAGACTGGATGTCGGGAAGTGGGTTAATTTCCACTTCCGAAATTCCACTTCATTCATTCAAAATAAAAGTGAAAATAGAATAAAAAAATCAATGAATTACTTAAAACTTTAAAACATATGTTAGAATTATGAAAACGCTTTATCAGGAGTGAAAATCCTTGAGGAATCGCATTTCAATATCACAAAATAAACATTATTTTAATTTAATATTTATAAGCCACAAAAAGCACGTAAAAATGTCACTTGAAAAATTAAAAAAAAAAAACATACGGCTGCGGATTTTTCCTTCAATTTTATGTGTAAAACATCGTTGCATAAGTTTTAAATTTACCAGTCTGAAGAAGCTAGAATACAGTCAAACCAATGTGGTCTAAAATAAATAGAGAGATATATTACCTCGTTTTTAATCATAAAACTATTAGGGATAGGTACAATTACTTTGGCATGAGACCATCATGCATAAAACAAGTTAAATTGAACGTAAAAATTTAACTCCATAGAATATATCCTCGAAAGAACACGATAAACGATCGGTCGGGACCTATTCTGGCAATTTCTTTCTCGTTAGTAATTTGTTGTTCGCGAATAAAAGGCAAAATCATTTTTTTTTCGTACAAAAAGATAAATTTAACTGCCTCGACCCCGCCCCGCGTAGAATAATAAATCAACGATTATAAACCAGAGTTTCTCAAATTTTTTTGGCTAGTCGCATAAACTTTTTTTTTCTCAAAGAAATTTTTTATGTAAGGCACAATTATAAAAGCAGGGTTAACACATTTGTTTTAGGCCCTCCGTTCATGGAGATACTTACAAACTACGTGATTGTGACACAACCACAAGTACCCTGCAGATGTACTACTTTTTAAAGCTGGTTTCCGTACACGGCACTACCCGAATTATACTGAACTTGATCATTTTTCACGTGCAGCCGTGGAGTTAACACGATGTCGAACGATGTCAAATGACTTTTTTCCAACATTAATCTATGCCTTCTTCACTAAATCCTTTCTTGCGTATTCTGGTAATGTAAAGTTATGTAAACACGCATTTTTATTCACTTCCAGAACAAATCTAACATTACTTTCATGTTCAGACGCCATTTCTGTCAAACGTCAAACGAAAGTAGCAGACACGAATGCTACAACGCGTAGCGCGCTACCAGCACCGTCGTTAGCGCGCTACCGACTTCAACCTGACATCCGTCGCGCAGCGCCGTGTACGAACACCAGAAAAATTGTATGGCGGGTACCCACGAGCGGTGTGCGTGCTACGCGCATCAGGCTCGAATAGTTTGTAAGTAGCTCCATGTACGGAGGCGCTTACTGTGACTGACTCTGCGAGGTTTACGTGTGCCACAAACGCCCCCCCACTCCCATAAAAATACATTTAGGTTTGTTTATATCAGTTAAACAAGTAGTTATAGTTGGAATTCAATTATTATATTTAAATGAACTAAACCTGCACTATAAACATAAGGGGACATCCATTAATTACGTGAGCTATTTTTTTATCAACTTAGACTTCCCCCCCTTGGTGAGATTAAGTGAGATTTGGTCGGACCCCCCCCCCCCTCTCTCACCCTCAGGTGAGATTTACACTATAGTTGTTAGGGGGCATCCATTAATGACGTGAGCTGTTTTTGTTTGCATTTAGACTTCTTCCCCCCTTGGTGAGATTTAGTGGGACCTCCCTCCCCTCACGTGAGATTTACGCTACGGTTGTTAAAGGACTACATATTTTTTTTTCATAATAGCCATTTGATTTTTTCAGCAGGAAAAATGGGACACTTCAAAAGAAGTGAAACCATTTAATATGTTTTTTTTATTATTTCTATAATAATGTATATTATTTTTAAGTTGAAATGGGATTTCTATTGACTCCCCCCCCCCCTCAGCTCAAATGAGATTTGATGAGATTTTACTGGACACCTCCCCTCCCCCAATTTTAAGCTCACGTAATTAATGTATGCCCCCCAAAGGACTTTATTTATTTTCAGAATAAAAATAATACAACTTTCAGGAAAACTATAGCAAATTTATTTAAAATTAAAAGATGTGATTGATTTTATATATTTTTTTTATTATCTCTATAATAATACACATTCTTTTAAAGTTCACGAGAGATTTTTATTGAACCCCCCCCCCCTCATTTTAAAGGAGATTTGATGAGATTTTACTGGATCCCTCCCCCCATTTTGAGCTCACGCAATTAATGTATGCCCCCTAACCGATTTTAGGTTGTGGAAAGTTTTTGAACATTTTCTTGTAAAATAAAGCTTTATTTTGAAAAAATACACAAATATTTTAGGTAGAATTTATGTATGTTTCAAGGATGCATCGCAGAGAGCATGTAGAAAAGTGATTTGAAGGCTACCTTTTTCCTTTGCTTGCTTTTGGCTCCCGTCGCTCCCTATAGTTAAATGCCCCCTTTTCCCCCGACATCACCACCGCCCCCCTAAACTCATCCAGTGCCTCCAGGAGGGGTCTGTATCACCGACTTTGGGAATCTCGGTTTAAAAAGAATGCCATGAATATTTAAATCCGTGAAACAGATTTATCGAAGAGAAAAAATGTTTCCTTTTGTGTTCCTTTACTTTCGGCGCCCATCACGCTGTCAACACGGATCATTTCCAGAGTAACCGCATATTGACAAGGAAAATCGAAACATGACGGTATACATTTAACGCACAGTAGTACAGTCTGTCATGAAATTGTATACACAAATGGAGGGCGCTGCAATCATTAAAATGGTTTAAAATTAAACCCCAAGATGGTTTAAAGGAAATTTTTTACAACTTTGAAAAGCATCACGGTAAATGAAATTTTTTTCAAGAATATCAAAAGGTGTTCAGAAATAAATGCCAAATGATTCTACACCATATTCTAAAAAGTGTATTTTTTCAACTTCCCACATTTAACACATGCGAGATAATAGCATTTTGGGTGTTTAAAATCTAGGTAAATAATATTAAATAAGCCACGTGTTAGATGTAAACGCCTCAGACTTGAGCAGATTTTGTCAGAAGGTCGCAGTATTTTCATTTTGCAATAAAATCCTAATAAATGGAATATTTCTGAACGTATCCGAAATTTTAAAAAAGTTTTTGCAAGGTAATGAAATAAGCTTGAAATTCTATAATTAGAAAAAAACATTTAATTTTAGAAAAATTAAAATTTTTTATGTAAACATAGAAAAGTCTTAAAAATGGCTCACGTGTTTCTAACTAAAATTACTGATTGCAATAAATGCTAAAAACACGTACACATATTTTATAACACTATTTTATTTGTCTTTTTAAATTTAAAAAAAAAAACACTAAATATTTTTTTTTTCTCAAATTGCATTTAGAAAGTTTGATTTCAAATATGTATATTTACACACACCACACCCCTGCCACAGGTCACCCAAAGTGGTTCTCTACGTTGGGTGACTTAGCAGGGATGCCCGGGTTCATGGGGTGAGGTTTATTTAGGTCTTAGCGGCGGATGCGTCTCTCCACCTGCTACGTGGCGGGTCGGATCGAGAGACTGGTTGAGGGAGGCTTTTGGCAGCCGGACTCTCTCCACCCATCGCCTTGCACTGCATTTGGAGGGATAGTTTAATACGTCATTCCTGGATACAGTGACCCCCAGATTCATACCCACCCCTCATTCCTTTTTCCTTCCCAAAACTTCCTATCCTTCCCTTCCTAAAAAAGACCCTTCCACACAGCATCTCCTAAGATGACTTAAGCCCTGGAGGAAAATATTTTCCTCAGGGCCTCCCGTGTGGAGCTAATGTAAAAAAAAAAATTTTGTACATTTTAATTCTTCTGCGGTAAAATTTTTGATTTGAATATAAAGCGTGGTGTTTTATCTTCCTAACAATCGTAACTTTCACCATGACGGAAAAGGAGATACAGCTTTTTCTTTGAGACCTATATAAGCTGTTTCCAAAGGCGAACCAACAAGCCTGAGGAATTTAATCAAAACAAAAAGTATGTGGAAGAAGCACGCACTTTAAGAATTTTAAAAAAATGTATAAAAACGTAAAGAAAAATTTTGTATGTCTTTTTCCTGTCCAAGTCCATATAAGTGGGATTCAAAAGTCAAACATAACTTCATATGTGAAACCATGTTGCCAAAAATCTGTGTTGCCATAGTAATGAAATTTTTTATTCCGTTTTATTTTATATCTAAAATTTGTCGACAGACTTGTTCGTCAGCTCTCCGGAAAGGCAGCTGTCAGAATTTTAGCTGGCTTTACCTCCTCTAATTTTATTGACATCATGCTCAGAGAATAATAAACTTGCCTACTCAAATATTTAATAAAATATTATCGTTTCAGTTTGTTGATTCTACTTAAATAAAGGGGGAATGGATATCGATAAGGAAAAGCGTAATGGAGGCGTTATCGCGAAGTTGTCCTGCTTAATAAGGAAATAAGAGTAATATGTATCAGTCCATACAAAGTTGAAGCCATAAATTACATTACTAAGGTCCAAATGAAAGCTATATAACTTGACACGCTTTATAATAACATTTATTAAATATATTTGTTTATATTATCTGATTATTGACGCCGAGCGTCATACATTTCTATAGTGCATCATCATACTGTCGCCCTGTCGCTGTGCTCGGAAATTGGGTACAAATTATGAGAAAGCGTTTGGAGTATTCGCTGTCTACATTCTATTTTTTTTATTAATTTTAGTTTATTAGGGAAACAAACAGTTTTACATGTTTTATTTTGAAGTATTTACGTATTACATGATTGCATCAACCAGCGAAGTTTCCGCAAAAAATCATAGCATATGTAGAAAACATCAATGATAGAAAACATAAAATGGTAGAAAAAGAAGAAAAAAAATATTTAAAAAAATAAAAAAACACAGATTAAATTATGTAGGACAGATAACATGAAATTAAACTATTAACCTATTTAAACATAATTCATTTTCACATCGTAAGATATTGTTCAACATAAACATGATTAATATAAAGATATACAATTTAACGAGATTGAGAAAATAACGCACAGCAGGGGTAGAGGGTTCATAATTAACAATTTGATCTAATTTGTTTTATGTATTTAGCGAATTGACCTGAGGACAAATGGAAAATATCGGCGTCTGAAAAAATATTATTGTACTTTGTGCACGTCCTTCTGAGAAAAGAATGTTGTCGTAATTTGTTTTTGAGTGTGGGATGTGGAAGAGTCGGTTTGATCTTGTATTTCGTATTGGACAGTGGAAATTAATGTTATCTAGAAGATGGTTGTTGTCAACAACGTTGTTGATTATTTTGAATAAAAAAATTTGGTCGGACATATTTCTTCTATCTTCTGGAGTTGATAAATTATGGAATGTTAACGAGTCTGTTGGATGTTTTGATGATCGGAAGGATTCAAAGTCTAAGGACGGGTTGTTTCAAAAAATTTGATGAGTTCATCAAATATTTGAAGTTAATTTTCACGTTCTGTGGAAGTTCTGTTTAAGTTCTGTTATCACATTATTATAGGCCAGTTGCTGCATGAAACTGAAATAATCACAGAACTTGAATAGAACTTACACAGAATGTGAAAATTAACTTCAAATATTTGATGAATTCATCAAATTTTTTGAAACAACCCATCCTAAGAGTGTTAAAATCTTTTTTTGAATTCTAGAAAGAATTCAAAAAAAGGAGAATTCAAATTCTAGAAAATATTTGGAGATTTTTTTTTAAAAGAAAGACAAACATTCCCGGGTTACGAATAACCCAACAATGTTTGAAAATTTCCTACTACCACCACAGAAAGCCGAAAATGTTGCTTGTGTTGTGATGGAGGACTCCAGCCGAGGAATCGAACACGGGACGCCCGAGTGAGACCCAAACGCGATGCCCACTCAACCACTGACCGGTCGAGATGTTTGACTAATCAACTGGACGATCGATATATGGAACAGATCCGCCCTAGTAGCCTTAAATTAACAGAACTACGCGTTTGCGAATCGTATACAGTAAGCATCTTCACAAAAATACAGCCAAAGTATAAATTCTTAATAACAAATCGGCACAAAGAAAAATTCTTTTCTAAGCAGCCTGAAGCAAACCGGAAGCAACAATTCAAAATGTCAGTGAGCCCTGGCGGTGTTTTGGGGATGTTGCGCATACATCCAGCGGGCGAGCCTTCAACGGCAATGGAGAGGGGACGGAAATACCACTGCCTTCATTATTTAATGTGGAAACTTTTGGCAATGAATAATCTTTCGTCTTTGATATGAAAATGAACAACTTTGGAAAATAAAAGAGGGGGCGCAACATGGCATAATACCCCAAAAACAAATCATGATAATACTTTTGGCAGTGAAAATCTCAAACCATATCTAACCTTGGAAAATATTTAAATTTATATATTACACGGGTAAAAGTATTTGAAAATACAGATAGTTTTCTTGATTATTCGATAATTTTTATAGCATTTTACAAATTATTTTATCAATTTAAAGCCACGAAAAGTTTTTAGTCCTCAAAACAACTGCAAAAGCCGTCAAAATAATATAAAAAATCTGAATTTAGTTCCACCCATTAATTGGAGATTTAAAAACAATACTTATCTTTTTCTTTGTGCGAGAAAGATTATGATTAATGATTCTAATGGAATTGCGCGTTTCAATTTCATAAAAACAAAAAAAAAAGCCTTAACATAAATATTTATAACAAGGATTCATCAAAAAGCAACGAATTGTTTATACTAATAGTTATTAAATGACATTTTCAAACTAAAAATACAAGATTTTCTTATAAAATAAAACGCAAAAAAAAATAAAAAAACAAATATCGTCATCGAAATTTCTAAAATTAAGTTACAATTGGTCATTAATTACCCATATTATCAGCAAATATTTTCAGCCGTAATGGAAAATCCTTGGCTTTTAATCAAATAAAATGTTTAAAAGCTCACTATGAGGTCTCATCACTTCACACATGAAGCTTTTAAGCTTTAATGTTAAGAAATAATATAATGTATAACAGAAAACGCTTTGAAAGTCAGCGAAGCGTACATTGAGCCAGGAGTAGTTCGTGCTCACGCAGAAATGCACTAGTACTTTAGCAATAACGACATCAACTTTTAATGGGAGTTAGTTGTATGGTTGTATGCAAAGTGTGGTGCATTATTCCCGCCGCACGTAACAAAATTACACCTTTAACTTCATTCTTCTAGTTCGAGATCGTGGTCGAGACACGCTTGAACTATTCTTCATATTTTCAACTATAGCGTCAGTACATTGGCAGTACTTTAGTCGCTTGAAATTATTATATTATTTGAAACCACTCCAGCAATTGAAATGGTTGTTCTACATATTTCGCGATGAATGCTGAACTTTCCTGAGACCGAATTGTTACCCACATTTCATATTCTGGTATCATAATATAAAATAAGAGAAATTCTATAAATTTCTCTTTTGAAAATAGTACGAGAATAGTAAATGTCTATATTTTATTTTATGTAGTGCGAAACTAAGTGCTTAACAATTGTTAACTTTTGTAAGAACAGGTAGCGTGGATCTTATGTGAATTTTACATGAAGAAAGATTAAGCAGAAATGATTAAAACAATATTTTCGTAGAAAGCAAACATTGTGGCGTGACTTTGTTATTCGATTTTATAATAAACAATGGATAACAAACTTTGTTTCTCACACCAATTATTCATTTTTTTTAGGTCGACCGGGTTTTGCTTAGACTCAAGCTTTATCACATCAATTTAGTGTATATCTCTATATAAATATAGTAGATATACATAAATGTCCAAGTTTGTAACTGAATTTAGTTAATTAAGCTCGAGTTAAAGCCAAACTTTGGCAAAGCATCAAACGTAATAATTAGGCATCGGATTTTATCCACCACGTGAATATGAACTAAAATTCAAAATATGTAGGTAAGGCAATATTGAAAGTATTAGTGCGCACCGATAGTGGTTCAAAATGGTTGAAAATTAGTTTGGGACCAGCCCTCAGTCCCCTCTTACGCCAAAGTAATCCTACGATACAGCACATTTTATAAAAGCAAGAATCTATTTAAAATGATTAGGTACCTGTACGAACAACGCCAAAACATAGGCACAAAATGTACAATAAAAACAGATAAATTTCCAACAAATGCATGATTTATTGAAAACGCCAAAAAATTATAAAATTTTTGGAATTTATGATTTTTATGGGCGAGGGTGCAAACGAAACTTGCAGTATTATTTTTCAATTGAAGTTTTGGAGTTTTTCGTATTTCCGTAGTTATTTTATTGATTTCGTGATAGGTACACAAACAGAAAAATATCGGGCGTTTCCATGACCACAAGTCGTCAGAATTATATTTTGAACACCTAGCATTTACTTCACTAACTTTACCCTATTTTGTTTTCAGTAATAACAAAAAACACGCCACTGAGGATAACTTTACTAATTAACATATTTATAAATTTGTTACTAATTCGTTCAATTATAAAAAGCGTGTCAGTAAAACCAAATAATTACAAAAAGCCAAACATTTACTCTAGAACTTATATTAGTGCCAATGTTTGAGTTAGCTTGATTCGACAGGCAGCAAATATTTTTTGATAGTTATTATTAGAATTGGAGAAAATGGATCCAGACTAATAACTAATAATTTATTTTTCCAAATTTAACTGCTCCAGACATATCTACAGCTTTATCTGAAAACAAAGTGTCAATGTCAACAGACCAACTTCGTATAACTAACGAACAATATAAAAGTAACAATAGATGAAATATCGCATAAAGTTTGGTTATCTTTTCACGTATTTGAACATTATGAAAAATGCCCTTGAAGGGTTAAGCAGTGCCTTGCAAGGTCAAACATTAAATTGAAATTGCAAGATTTACTAACTATCCATCAGGAAATTCCCCCATAAAGGAAGAGAGGATCATAAGTATATTCTTCTAACACTCCTCTCTCGTACATCCGCTCTTCACGTACAAGCCATCTAAGAGTTACTTTATAAATCTTATTATTTGCTATCATTGAAGAAGAAGATAACACTTATAATCTATATGAAAAATATGAAAGAAAACAAGACACAGAAAAATAGAAAAAGACAATGGTCGCAACTGGGACTCGAACCCAGACCTCTCGTCTAACCGGGACGTGCGCGTTATCCAATTTCGCTTTTGCCACCTTCTGCCAAACCGTCATATTTGTCAATCTCATATTTCAAATATTTAGAATCAACAATATTATCTTCAACTAGTTCTTTTTTCCATATTATATTTTGACTTATTATTTGCGCTTACTTTTTAAGGATATTTTCTGTTGTAATAGATGTGTAATTATTTATTATGTCTATATATTATATATACACAGACGCCCGAGGGATCTCATTTTGATTTCGTCAATTCGCACTGTGTAGCCAAGCCATTCAAGTAACTCTTTAATAATCTTTTTCATAACGCCTTCATTGGTCGGAATATATTTTTTTATTTGAATACCTCACAAGTGCCCCCAACTGCTCTCAAATTTCCAGATCTATCGGGACAATACCATCCGCAATTATTAGGGAATGTTGTAAGGCTTAAGGGATTGGGGAGGAGAAGGAGAAGGAGATTTGAAAGAAAGGTTAGGGAAAGGGAATACCTGACTATTCAGATCTGGTTACCACATACATAAAATGCCTTTTGTAAGCAATGTTTCGATTCTGAGTGGTGGTCTTTCATCGAGGCAATACTGGCAGTAGATGTATACCATTCTGGTGTATGGAACCACAATAAGGTCGTAAATGGTAAATATACAGATAAATAAATAGTTAAATAGTGACAAACCATATTTTGTTATTAACAGCTCATTTTTTATTACCAAAAAGGATTGCAATCCATAGAGACAGGAGTCAGTTGGGAATGATTTCCTTATTGTACAGGCATTTCAATAGAAGATGCTCCGAGGAACTAGCGTCATTGATCCCTTCGGCACCGGTGCATTGTCGGAAAACACGTCGAAGTACGCCCAACATTTGTACACGCACGACATTTTTGTTACAAGAGAATAGGTTCGTTCTTGAGTTCAAATGCTCGACTGTGAAATGATGTACCGTCCTCTCTTGATAGTCTTAAGACCCATTTTCACTCCATCCTCTTCTTAAAAAGTCCCTCCACACAGCACTGAGTTAAAATATTTTCTTCAGAGCCTCTTGTGTGGAGTTAATATAAAAAAGAAAGAAGAAAAATCCTGAAAATCAGAGAAAGATTTGTCGAGTGAGAAAAAGTAAAAAAAAAAAATAATTTTATATTAAAGCTCTGCGCAAAGCTCAGATTGTTTGATTAACGGTTTCATTTGCACGGCTGCAACCAAACTGCGAAACTTTAATTGAAAATAGAGAAACGTGAATCTCCACGGGCCAACAATTTAAATACCGGGACTACCCTTTGTGTAGTGGGGTAGGAAAAGCTCTGTTTCTCTTTGAGTGTTCGAACGTAATTTATAATGAGATAAGTTCGCACGTTAGCAAGGGTTAAGTACTCTTTTAGTTTCAAAACACAAAATAATTATATATTGAACAACTTCAAAAACTCTCCTGTCTTCACACATTTTCGAATTTTATTTTTCATTACCTTTCACGGTGAAATGCTTCTCACAAATGATCGTCACTTTATTTTTGATTCTTCAGCTGCTACTATTTTAACATTTTTACAGTAAAACCGTACAAGCGTCCCAATCGTTCTCAGCTGTCTGGACTCAGTAGGACTGAGGCTTCCCCGAATTGGATATGTTTTGAGGATTTTTTTTTTTTTTTACATTAACTCCACACAGGAGGCCTTGAGGAAAATAATTCCCCTCAGGGCCTATGTCATCTGGGATACTGTGTGGAGGGTCTTTTTGAGGAGAGGAAAGAATGAACATTGGTCTTGAAGAGACCCATGTTGTAGGAGGGAGGAAACACAGATGCCGGCAAATCGAGCCGAGCTGTTGAACTCAAGAACGAGTCGAAAAAACGACCCGTTCTCATGTGACAAATGTCAACCGTGTACATATGTTGGGCGCGCGTTTGGCGTGTCTCCCGACTATGCACCGGTGCCGAAGGGATCAATGACGCTAGTTCCTCAGAGCATCTTCCATTGAAATACCGGTAGAACATGGATAGCATTCCCACCCGACGCCTGTGCTCTAAAGATTGCAACCCGTTCGTTAAGATGGGAGAATCTATCAAACGGACCGCCCGTTTCTGCACAGTCGAGGGTATTTTTCAAGTATTTTGGAGCTCCAGACCAGAGGTGGCTGCCAAATTCAACCGTGGGGCGCACTTGCGATTTGTACAGGGTAAGCAGTTGTGAACTATTAAAGTATCTGCGGGCCCTGTACAGTACGCCCAGTTTTTGAGAAGCTAACTTTACTCTGGCTTCGATGGAGCCCTCATACCTGAGCTGGTCACTTATAGTTACACCAAGCATATCAATGGAAGGTCTGTTTGGAAGATTTTCATTTCGATCCCTTTTAGACGTAATCAGACATGATTGGGTCTTTGAAACATTGAATTCGACGAGGTTATTCTTACCCCAAGAGAAAACACTCTCGAGGTAACCATTCATTCTTTGCTTCAAAGCCCTCCGAGCCGTTGGAGTTTGTGTGCCCTTTGGGGGCTTGTCAAACGAAAAGCTGTCATGGACTGTACTGTCATCCGCGTAGCAATGAATTGGTGCACATGACAAAAGGTCGTTGATGTGCAACAAAAACAAAGTCGGGGACAGAACCGATCCCTGTGAGACGCCAGCATTTATTGGATGCGAGGAAGAGGTGAAACCATCAGCAACCATCTGAATTGACCTCTCCCTCAAAAAGTCGGCAATCCACGTACACAGGGATACGGGAAGTCCGTAAGATGGCAGTTTGTTGACAAGTCCTCGATGCCAAACCCGGTCAAAGGCCTTGGAAATGTCCAGTGCGATCGTTTGGGTCTCACCGAAACGTTCCAGGCACCGCCCCCAAACATGCGTCACATATGCGAGAAGATCACCGCACGAGCGGTTCCGCCGGAATCCGTATTGACGGTCGTTAATGATTTTGTTCTTCTCGAGATATGTGAGCAGTTTGTCGTTGATCACACGTTCCATCACCTTGGACAAAACTGATGTGATCGCAATGGGGCGGTAGTTGGCCGGGTTGGAGCGATCACCCTTCTTTGGAATAGGATGGATGACCGCTTTTTTCCAACCAGAGGGCACAATACCAGACTTCAGGGACATTTTAAAGAGTTTCGTCAAAATTGGAGCAATTTCTGCAGCGCACCTCTGTAATACCAGGGCAGGTATTCCGTCAGGTCCACTAGCTTTATTAACATCAAGCCCTCGTAAGACTTGGATTACATCCCGATGCCGGATCCTCAGCTTTTTCATACGAAAACCGCAGTGAGGAACCGACGTCGGGACAGCACCTTGATCGTCGAGGGTTGAATTATCCGCGAACATTTTGCCTAATAAGTTAGCCTTTTCGGCGGCGGTGTTCGCTAGTGAGCCGTCAGGTCTGGTAAGAGGTGGTAGACTGGATTTGCAGAAAGTCCGACCTATTGATCCCGCTAGCGACCAGAATGCTCTGCTGCCATGCGGGCATGCAGCCAGCTTTTTGCTGATCTGCAGGTCGTGATCGAATTTTGACCTATTTATTACTCTCTTGGTTTCCTTTGCCATTTTATTGTATGCTGTTCTGTTTTCGGATGTTCTAGATGTGTTGTAGGCTCGGTAAGCCGCGTTTTTCCGTCGCACTGCTTCAGAGCATTGCCGACTAAACCACGGCTTTGAGCCCACACCAGTTTCCTTAACAGAGGAATGGATGAAGCCATCCATCGCAGATGTGATGACTTCACCAATTTCCTGGGTACATCTTGACGGATCCGAAGTCCGAAAACAGGGAATGAGGATGAAGGGAATGGAGAATGGAGAATGGAATGGGAATGTGAAAGAATGTGGGATGGAATATCTGGATATTCAGAGTTGATCACCAAGCACGACTTACACTATTTTTAAGCAAAGTTTCGAATCTGAATTGTGATTTAGGGTAGTGGTTTTCAACCTGTGGTACGCGAAGCAAAGATGGGGGTATGCAATATCGCGGCACGAATGTGGGTTTTAAAACTCAGCTTCTACCTACCACCTGTATGAAATTGAGCCAAACTTTGCCCTGCCAAGCAAGCTCAAGGGTCACATTGACTGTATGTTAACATTGTATGAATTGATTATACAGGGTGTAACGGGAAATCGGGCTTTTATTTTAACTACTGATACATAACAAACTCTTAGGATGGGTTGTTTCAAAAAATTTGATGGATTCATCAAATATTTGAAGTTGATTTTCACGTTCTGTGTAGGTTCTATTCAAGTTCTGTTATTATATCGTGATAGAACAGCTGCTTCAAAAAACTGAAATAATCACAGAACTTGAATAGAACTTACACAGAACGTGAAAATTAACATCAAATATTTGATGAATCCATCAATTTTTTTGAAACAACCCGTCCTTATTCTAAAAGAAATTTTGAATTTTAAAAAAAATTCATTCTGTCAATACACTTTGTGAGTTTGGAGTTGTGTAAGGAGAGCATGAATTTTGTTTCTTCGAAATAAGACGTTGAACAAAATTTGTTCAATTTCGCGTGTAGGTTAAAAATGTCCGAAGTCATGTTACACTCTGTATAAAATTACATTAATTGTATTTGTGTGACTTGATTGTTTAATTCATGTAATAATGAGATTATTAAAAAATAACAAATGAAACATGTATTTCATTACACGTGTACACAATAAAGAGAGAGGGTACGGGGTACAACATATTTGTAGTAAGAGTCAAAGGGGTACGCAGGCTCAAAAATGTTGAAAACCGCTGATCTAGGGCGATACTGAGAGTATCTATCTATCTCTACTGTCGATCTCTCTGGGTTTTTAAATGTTTTCATAAAGTAAAGTTTCACTCCGCGGTTTCGAGCCCAAGGTAATTCATATAAAACAATTATATGACATCTCAGATATTGACAGTTCAATAATGTATCACAGCTCCGCAATTCATGATAGAAATGTGCACTGAAAATGATAACATTGACCAAGAAACTCCAGACAAAAACGCTCTACAAATTTCATAATACCAGAGCTCACCCTTCGAGAATTTTTGCTGCTACAGGTATCACAAAGGTGGATATCTGCTTCTTGGCCAAGATTAACCAATTAAAAAAAATTGTTCTCAGTCCAGAAATTTGCACAAAAGAAATTCGCTAATTCGCTAATACAATTAAAACTCTTTAACGGGTTGTTTTGTAATTAACGAGGGAAACAGCGCGATGAACCAGGAATTAATCTTGCCCTCACGCCTTTGACAATCTAATTCACAGGAGCGCATTAACTCGCAGCAGGTAGCCCATTCGACATGAACCAGGTCAATTAGAATGCATAGCAGTTAGTGCCTGATAACAGTCATTTCAGATTCCATATAATATTTGCCACATGGAATTACAAGCAATAGGGTGACCAATAACTTCAGTCAAA
Organism: Glyphotaelius pellucidus; assembly: GCA_936435175.1. Taxonomy (NCBI): domain Eukaryota; kingdom Metazoa; phylum Arthropoda; class Insecta; order Trichoptera; family Limnephilidae; genus Glyphotaelius; species Glyphotaelius pellucidus. The sequence goes on along the minus strand of OW386550.1, from coordinate 27,011,187 downwards.
TGACCGTAGTAATTCGTAATAATGAAACGACTTTTTTTAAAATTAAATGAAAACAAATCATTTAGTAAAACACCACTTATTTTCATGTAATTAAAAATGACGCCACAAAGTGAATTTGCAAATATTGAAGAAGTGATTTTTTTTCTTATTTACATCAATTTGTAAATAAGTGATTTGTTTTCATTCCATTAAAAAAAATTGTTTCATTATCGCATTGCAATTTGAATAGATAAAATTATTGATTGTGTAATTATTAAATGACGCCGCAAAGCGAATTTACAAAGAATTTGAAGAAGTGATTTTTTTTTAATATTTAATTTTAATATATAATTTTTTTGGATATTCAATTTGATATACTCGTATGCAAAATGATAATAATATTATGACAAGTGCGTCGGCTATAAGCCGCAATACAGGCGTGAATGCATTATGACCCAATCAACATTAGTTTCTAACAAGGCAGTGCCTGTTCTTAGAAACAATTTTTGCTGTTTGGTACATAATATCAAATTGAAAAGAATTTTAAATTATAAAATACAATTATTTACATTATATTAATTTATTGGTCAACGGCGAGTGGAAGAAATAACATGGAAAAAAAATTAAAATTTTAAGAGAAAAGAAAAAAAACGGAGATACACTCGTAATAAATCATCAGATTTAGAATTTTTTAATAATATTTCTGAATCCGTCCTGCCAAAATCTAATAAAACATTTAGCTATTTTTGAATCGAAGAATTACAATTCACACAGTTTCAGTTGTGAAGGGATTTAATTATAAATTGAGTAGTTCATTTTAAATTCAATAAAACCACATTTTAACTGTATTTTATCGACATGCTACTATTAACGTGTTATTATTTAAAGTGGTTTATTGTAACGTCACCATCGCATATATAATATGTTTTGTTACAAAAAGAGCGGTCACAATAGAGTTCACAGCGGTTTGAATAGTCCATTTTGAAATTGATGCCTGTTTTAAAATGAAATACGCTAACAGTTATAATTCAGTGTAGTAAATGTATACGATGGCTCTGTCGTAACCTTCCCCTAATTCTCATAAAAAAGGAATGAAATAGATAGAAACGTTGGAATAGAACTCTGAGGCACAATTCAATGTTTCTTTACCTTTAGCTACAGACGTGTTTTTTTTTACATATACTCTGACGTGTTACATATACTCTGCCTGTTACTTTAAATGTTTATATATTAGAGAACCACAAAAATTTGAGGTCCAAATGACTATTAATTGCACAATTTAAATAAATATTTTAGAAAATAAAATATTTTTTTTATTGTTAAGTAACTTATTTTTGACAATTTGGAGATTAAACAATAATTTTTGACAAAAATCACTTGAGAACAGAAATCAGTCTGTTTATCTATTAAACTAAATAAAAACAATGAACTCACTTTATTATAATATTTCAATAGTGTCTCGAATAAACTATATATAATCAACTTAAGAAATTAAAAAATAATATAAAATTGCAAGGCACCAAATCTTACAAATTATATATGGTCGGGGCAAACTTTTTTACATTGCATTGGAGACAAACATGTTTTTTACACACAAAAAAAGTGTGTACAGACTTTTTCTGAAGCTTCAGTGGACATGTGTGTCATCTTCTTCACATCCTCTTTTGGTCTCCGTGATCCCGAGGCATGACTCTCGACTCACAATTCGAAGGTCGCGGGTTCGAACCCGACATGCGCAAATAAATTTTATTTGATTAATTTGTGTTATTTCACAATTTATTCTTTAAAAATAAAATATAGTATATTTGCGGCAGGTTCCACAGTGGAAGATACTATGTATCGCCCTGGTGTAAGACCACCATTCAGAATTGAAACGTTGCTTGAAATGGCTTTAGCCGTGTTTAGTGACCAGATCTGAATAGCCAGGTACTTCCTCACATTCCTCTCCCCACTACCTTCAGCCTCACAACATACCCCAATTGGGGATGCCATAGTCTCACTGGCTCCAGATGGGAGCAGTTGGGACTCTTGTGCGGTATTTCATACAAAAAAAAAAATTTTTAAAAGCTTTAAGTCTTCTTCTTTTACTTTTGGAAGTGCTGGATGATCAGATTTCTGCATATCAGGTCACAAAAAAAGTCACGTAAGTGCCGACGATAGGTCAGAGAGGCCCGCAAAAATAATTGAAATGAATTTATTTAAGAAATTAAGCTTGCCAACACGTACACCACCTCTCGCAGCGCTGGCGCCACTAAATTCGAAGCTACTGGAAGCGGCGTATGCGTCGCGTGGGGGAGGGGAATATTTCGATTTTATTATTGTTGCTAGGACGGAGCGGCAGTCAGCAGTTAAAGGTTAATAATAATTTACTTGAATGTTAAATCGTTAAAACGCACTTTAAAATAAATTTGGTTTATTGACGTATTAATCAGTTCAGTACCATTTTACTAAATGACTAGAGTAGTTAGTTTATTTAGAAATCAATAAAAGCAAGAATTAATTTGAAATTCACTATCAGTGCAATGGCACAAATAAAGTGCAGTATTTGTTAACCGAATGACTCGTGAAAAACGTAACATAGATATGAATTTTTAAATTATCACGGCCAAAAATTTTATCATTATTTATTTTTGGAGTGTTATACCATGTTGTGCCACCTCTTTTTTAGCCAACGTTTCGGACAGCGTTACAGTGTTCATCATCAGGGCAAATGTGTGAGCACACACCTGCCCTGATGATGGACACTGTAGCGCTGTCCGAAATATTGGCTAAAGAAGGAGGTGAGCAACACGGCATAATACCCCCAAAGAACATAATTATGTATGTTTTACCACGTTATGTATATAATATTAGTTCCAGTAGACGCATTATTTAATAAAAAAAATAAGCTAGTAAAGCATATAAAATGACATCGATAATTCATTTTAACATGTACGAAATTTGCATTGCCATTGCCACATTAACCAGAATTATCAGTTACTTAATTTTTATATGTAAATGATGCAGTCAAAGCCGAATGCAGTTCATTTCGAAAACGATAAAGGCAAACTATAATATGAAATATGCCAACAGTTCCAAATGGCGAACATAATACTCGTTGAAGAAACAGATGACACAAATATTTCATTTTGAAATCGAAAAAATAATGGAATAGCATAAAGTTTGCCAGTTTTCAGCTGTACCATTCGAATTGCCGCAGTATCGGAACAGTTTATTTCACAGATAAAAAATACACTAAATAAAGAGCGCATCTACAAAATTGATCTATATATTTTTATATTCTTTCAACCGAGGATACAATCACTCCCAGATAATAAATGTCAGAGAATCACCATCAAGCGGGAATAAATCCAGGTTAAACCCAAATCTGGAGCTTTCCGGGCAGCCATAATATTTAATCAAATTTAATAACATGTGGGTAATAATTTAAGTGCGGCCTTTTCAAATATTCAGCCCCGTATCGGGCCCACAGAGTGGTATTAAAGAGAAATATTAAGGGCGCAAATCACACCCTCTGGCGATGTTCCAGCGAAGAATATTCATAAACAGGGATGGGATTATTTGTTAGTCTGGTGAGATACGGACGCTACGGACCACCTGGATACCGTATACACTATTCAACATGGCACTGATAGCTGTGTTTATTACACATAGATCTTGTTTACAAACAACTACTTTAGATGATTCAGTACCACATATTCCTGCCTGCATTAATTCCTACCTTGAACTAACTTATTTCCGCATTCAATATTTGTCATGTATTTTACTGTTTATTACACACAGATCTAGTTAACAAACAACAACGTTCGATAATTCATTACCACATACTCCTGCCTGCATTAATTTGTACGCTGCACTAACTTATTTCCGCATTCAATGTTTGTCATGTGTTTTACTGTTTATTACACACAGATATAGTTTACAAACCACTTAGTAAGATGATTCAGTACCACATATTTCTGCCTGCATTAATTCCTACCTTGCACTAATTTATTTCCGCATTCAATGTTTGTCATGTATTTTACTGTTTATTACACACAGATCTAGTTAACAAACAACTATGTTAGATGATTCAGTACCACATATTCTTTCCTGCATTAATCCCTACCTTGAACTTAACTTACTTTCGCATTCCATGTTTGTGTTGTATTTCACTGTTTATTACACACAGATCTAATTTACAAACAACTACGTTAGATGATTCATATTCCTGCCTGCATTAATTTCTACCTTGCACTAACTTATTTCCGCATGCAATGCTTGTCTTTATTGTGTATTTTACTGTTTATTACACGCAGATCTAGTTTACAAACAACTTCGTTAAATGAGTATAAACAATTACGTTCGATTATTCAGTACCACATATTCCTGCCTGAATTAATTCCTAACATGAACTAATTTATTTCCGCATTCAATGTTTGTCGTTAATTTTACTGTTTATTACACAGATATCTTGTTTACAAACAACTACGTTAGATAATTCAGTATCACATATTCCTGCCTTCATTCATTTCTACCTTGCACTAACTTATTTCCGCATTCGATGTTTGCAATGCTACACGATTGAGTTATTTTTTTTTACATTAACTCCACACGGGAAAGCCTTGAGAAAAATAATTTCCCTCGAGGCCTTTGTCATCTTTGAGGATACTGTGTGTAGGTTCTATTACTCTGGGTCTTAAATCATCTTAATACGGAGCCATTGAACTAAAGAATAAGCCGTAGAAACGACCCGTTCTCGTGTGACAAATGTCAACATTTATCTCCATAACTTATTGGGGCACATAGCTAGACGCAGCATTACATTATACTAACAATTACGACGAAAATAAAATTGTAATTGAGGATATGATCGTATCTCCCTCCTTCGCTCTATTTATCTATATCGATCTTTTTAAAAATGCTGTATTGCTTGTCAGTGTATTAGACAATCAGATAGTCAATTACTTGTGAGTCACTTTAATTTCACAATTGAAAAACTTAAAACGAAGCTTTGACAAAAATAAAATCACAGGGCCTAGTATAAATGAAAAAAAACTACAGGTACTTACTATCAGAGGAGCTTTCTTCTGCATATATTATGATCTGTTTACTAGTAATAACTAATTATAATTAATTGATATTCTTTCAAAATACAAATTAATTTTAGCCATTGCCAAACTAAATGTAGTAGCATATGATGGTGAATCGATTGGACTGTAACCAATAAAATTATGGCTTTTCAATGTGACACAAACATGGGAGAAGAGCTTGGTGAGCAGTGGAAACCAAAATGGAATCTGATTCACCATTTTTCTTGTGATATTTTGACCAGAGAAATCACTAGATTGATCAACCTCTGCACAAATCGATATTAAAGTAACTGAGGTACCATAAGAGGTGATAACTGCACGAATTACTTCAATAAACACTAATCAAACGCACTGAGAGATCACTAGATCATTGCACAGAGGCTTCTCTAACATCAGTTGATATCAAGGAACTGAGAGATAAGTAGATCGTTTTTTTTTTTTACACGAGCTCCACACAGGAAGCCCCGAAGAAAATAATTTCCATCAGGGCCTATGTCATCATTTGGGATGCTGTGTGGAGGGTTTTTTTCGGGAAAGGAAGGAGAGGAGAGTTCTGGGTTTCAGTGTGTCCTGGTCATCCGCCTCCAAGACTTAGCGAAACCTCACCCCATGAACCCGGGCACCCCTGCTAAAGGTTCTCGAGGTGGCGGTACCCTTTCCGCCTCCCAAATTAAATCGATCGTTGCACAGGTTACTTTGACAGACGGATTGCTCCTAGGAGTTATTGTTCCACAATGTTAGGTAGGTAAAATTGGCAAATATTGTCAGATAAGGTAGGTGTAAAAAGTAGCTTGGATGTAGGAAGGCAGATGGACAAAGTGCGTCAACTGGAACGTAAATTGTAAATATATTGTAATTTTTTTTAAATTGTGAAATACCACAATTTAATCAAATACAATTTATTTGCGTACGCCGGGTTCGAACCCGCGACCTTCGGACTGTGGGTCAACAACACGCGTTCGAAAGGCGTATTATCATCTTATGTGTAGCTTTCGGACTTCTTCTTATAAATGTGATTTAGCGAACAAAAAACTTTTTTTTTAAATTTATTTTTAAGTTTAACGACTGATTAGCATTTAAACTTTCATAGCATTTAAAAAAAAACCACTAAGAAAAAAAATAAAACTTTATTATTTTTAAAAAAATACTTTATAGTTTACAGTTTATTTGCAGCATTTTGTTATTTTTTTGTAATTCCAATATAATTTTTTATAACTAATTTGGTTTTATTTGAAAAACAAAACCCTGAACTAATTATTCAGCTTCCTTTAAACTCTTTGAGAAATATAATATTTCAAATATACACTTTAAAACTTCAGTACGTCTTTAAGTCGTATCATTATCTATAACGTAGGTCAAAATAAGAATATCTTTCTTGGGTTAAATAAGTAACATTGGCTTGAATACTGAAGCATCTACTCGAAAAAAGATGCTCGAGAATCGAGAAGCTGAAGATAAATCAATTCCACAATAAAACCAACTCGGTTTTTCCAGCATTACTCCTATCTCACATATATTCCAAATATATCATTTGGTTGTGCGATCCTCGGCCAACAAAACAAGAGTATTCTGAAAAGATACAAAAAAGAAAGAAGGCGAAAAACTATGCAGGCGAATTTTCATATCTTCCGCGCCCACGTTAAATAGTTGGGGTGAAAAGCTCTGTGTAATGAAAGCTATGTGTGCTTTATCTGTGCCGGGACAACAACCCACCGTAACTACCGCGACAAGGAGGGGAGAATTAATGAAAACAGAATTAAACGAGATTTTATTAAAGCTCACGCGTCGGAAAATAAACCTCACTATACACCAATAATTTGCTGATTTAACTGAAATATGATCGTGCTATTATGAAAAAAAGTTTTTTCTTCTTTGAAAAGACCTAACCAAACTCAATGCTGAAAATGAAATGCTGAAATGTCGTTTTAATAGTGGTGCATGGTGGCAAATTATTTCATTGATATTATTATCACAACATTTTTTTATTAACGACTATTAAAATATGTAGCATTGTAATGTATTCACAGTCTTCATTAGGGATTTCTGTTACGAGACGAACCGTGAGTTGCCCTGATGATGGACACTGTAACGCTGTCCGAAACGTTGGCTAAAAAAGGAGGTAAAGGTCCACCCCGGCATAACACCCCAAAAACAAAACACGAAAATTGTTGTTGTAGTTTCACTCTTTATACTTTTATGTTAATGGCACGTTTTGGGTCGTGCACATGAAAATAAATAAATAAGCAAGACAGTAATCAACTCAATATTACAAACATCCAAAGCTCTATTCAGGGGTAACATGACCAAAATATTGGGGGTGTATTTGACGGTGACCGGAAAACTCGGAATGAAACCAACTCAGAACCATCTCAGATAAGTCATTTACAGTAACAAAAAATATATACAAAAAAAAATTGTTAAATAGGTTACGTTAGGATAGGGTTATCGGCTAATTTAAAATTATTTTTTTCAAAGCTTTTAATGACTTTTCAAGGAGGTGTTGAGTTGACTTTATTCTCAGTTGGCATGGAACCGTATTTGACGTACCAATATTTGACTGCCAGAATTACATGCAGATGGACATGCACGGGCCAAAATTACACACGGAAACACTTTTGTTCCTTTCAAATGTAAAATTTATTTAGCACAAATTCAAAGGAAAGAAATTGATTAACAATTCTATTTTTTTTTTTAATAACTTGTTGTAAGCAATTTTGAAGGTTATACCCATCTACGTAATATATTATTAAAGAAGAAGATAAAACTAATAAATCTAAACGAAAATATGAAATAGAAAAGGACACAGAAAAATAAGAAGGTAGCGAACCCAGCATCTCTTGTCCTATCGGAACAAACGCCTTAACCAACTCGGTTATTGGGACCTCGTATTAGTCGAAGATAATATATTTAATTATTATGACTTAAATAGAGGTTCTAATGGCTGGGTAACTTAAGATGGAGCTATACGTTAAATCCTATTTGGATACAATTTAGATTAATTTTACAACGAATCGGTTTACATTATGAACATCAAAAAATATGCTACGGATAAATTGAAGCTTTTACTAGCTTTTCTACGTATTCGAATTACAATTAAATTATTATTTACATAGCAGAAAATATAAGCGTAAACCACTAAAAAATTGTTTTTTTGCTTGACTTAACTATGAAGTTAATATAAGAAAAAAAATTAATACCCCTTTATGGCTAAGACTATTTTTGAGGTTTTGTATATTCTAACTTTTTTTCATTCTTATAAAACTATACACAAAATAAATAAAAATCACTTTTTAGCTTACTTGCCTCAAGCAAATAAGACGCTCGTTTTTAAATTTTGAAGGCATGAGAATCGAAATAATTCTAGCGTTTATATTCCTCTAAAGGCGTTTGTCCCGGTAAAAAAAGAGGTCCTGGGTTCGAGTCACAGTTTCGCTCATTACCTTTGTAATTTTCAGTCATAATTTCGTTTAGCTTTGTTAGTATTATCTTCTTCTTCAATAGTAAACAATTATTCAGCTATTAACCTACGTTATATACCCACTATTAACCTATCTGACCAGTTAAAGTATACCAAGTACAAAATATTATTTGATTAATTTAATTAATATTCATAATTTTATCGTGAAAGCCACAACAACGCACTCGAATACCGATTTTCAGGCATTTTTAATTCTGAATCAAACAAACTTTTCCAATAAAAATCACGCGGGAGAATTAACTCCAGGAAATTGAAAACCGAATAGAAAATAAACCATTGTGTATCTATCCATCGGGACTGAAAAACAATTGAGAGAAGAATGGGAAATATTTATCTATTTAAACCTATTAAAATATATACCTATTTAAACTCAAGTAAATGATGTGAAACTGTACACGTTAATAATCCCTTGTAATCCCACCGTGCATATTATGTCCTTTTTATTTAGTAGACGCTTCACGCTACCAGGCGCCCGCCGTGAAATCCACTTTCATGATTATTTTTCAGAATTCTGCACATTTTTAATTATCTTTAAACTCTGGAAAGCTACTACTTAGCCTTTAATACTACGTGACTTGTGCGGAGGTTTTAATCATGGCGTGCCCATCTTATTAACTTTCCGACAATCGACTAATGCTTTTGGGTTGTGATAATTTTATCAAAAATCTCATCACTTTTTTTATTACTTTCTCAAAAGAGCTTTATAACTTTGAAAATTACCATAAAATTGGCTTGGATTCGACATTTCTTTCCGATTTTGAAAAAAGTTTCACTGTTGAAAATCGTCTTTCATTCATAATAGAAATTTTTGGATGTTTCTTTTCATAACTTTAGACAATCGCCATATAATGCAATAATTATAAGCAAAAAAAATCTCGTTCTGAATTCCAAAGGGGTCTACGAACACATGAATGAACAATTGTCAATCGCACAGCGAAACGACCAGTCTGCTGCGTCAATGGCGCTTGTATATGGAGCTCAAAATACACATCATACCTTTCCGTCAATATTGTCAATCGCTTCAATTGCATCTGTGATCGAGCAATTAGCATTATGGTCAATCCAATCTAAGCCATAAATCACGTAACTATTGACGAGTCTCCAGGGCGCTTTAAACGGACAATAATATAATACGTAACTCACTTTTTGTGATGATTCTTGAGCGACACTAAAAATAGACAAACACATACATCTTTAGGATTTATCTGGCGAGAGAATGAGATAGCAATAAAATATTTATTTATTTCACGGGTACTCGGTTCCAATATAACACGTTAAATCCACGGTCCCATGCAAGTCTCTTTTGGTCTAGTGGTATAAAGCACCCGACGAACCTTAGCGGACAAACATTCAATGGCCCAAGGTTCGAATCTTACGAAATCAAAATTTTTTTTTTTTTTTTTAAAGTCAATATTTAATCTTCAAACCACTCCAAAATGAACAGGCAAAGAAACCACAAAAGAAAGCGACATCTAATGACTCCGAAGTAGAAAACACGAATGCTAATAAGATGACCAAATGTATAGAAAAAGTTGCACTGGAATTCGACGTCAAAAATATGGAAAAAAATCATCTTTCACATTGATTAAAAAAGTACGTCATATGCTCCCCACTCTTGTCTACTTTAGTTTTCTGAAGGTTTCACTTCTACCGGGTGTGAATTGCACACTCTGATTTTTATTTTAATGTTGATTTTAGCTATTTACTGTAGACCTTTTCTCAGGTGGACTCATTTTTTTCCTCTCTTTAAAAAAACACTTGTAGATATTATGTGAAAGCCCTAAGGGCGTAAGTAAGTAAAGTGTTTTTTATAAGATGCTTAAAATCGCTTTAACTGTGTTAGGTGAACAGATCTGAACAACCGGACACCTTCCTTCCAACCTTCCGTTTCTCCATCTTCTTCCCCTCCCCATTCCCTACAGCCTCAAACTATACCCCGATTGGTGATACTATAGTATAGACTTGTGCAGTGCTTTCCTAGTCTCTAGAAATCCCTTTCTTACTGGGGATGCCATAGTTTCTCTGCTCTTGGGAGTTTTTTGCGGTAGGTATCGCGTTAAAAATCTTAAGATTGATATGTTCAACACAATTTGAACAGTTTTTTCTATCATTTTCATCCACTCCACCATATTTTTTTTCAATCAATCTTTATGTGTACTTACTTCACAAAATTTCCGTTTTAAGTACCCCGCAGTTCGCAATTCGTGGTACGCAGTGAACTTTTATATTTATTTTTATTCCTCGAGCCGTGCAAGTCATCTCTGTTACCGCATCGCCAATTTCCCTAAATGCCGTAAAATATGCCGTAGGAACTGGCCACATCTGGAGCGTATTGAGATTTTTTCGCATTGTATTTATTCACACAGCCTCCCCAACAATATTAAATAAACACAGATACACTGTAAAATGTCCGATATTGCTTAAGCTTGTATTGTGATTAGTATATCTTTGGTATACTTGATAATGAATGGTGCATTTCTATGGAAAAATGACTTAATTTTAATTAATAGTAGATTAATACGTGATGCAAAAACTTTGTTCCCCTTTTTACGAAAATTGCGCGAACGGAGGAGTATAAAATTTCGCACACTTATATATAGAGAAGGAGTGCAGAATGCTTATATTTTCTTTAAATTGTGCATAAAAATACATTAAATCAATTTTAAAAAAAACATTTTACATTCAATTAATTATGGTCGAATTTCGACCATCGGGCGACCACTAGTTACAATTAATGTTTTACGAATGGTAGGAAAATGTGGTCGAATTTTGGACCGCTATCAAACGCAGAAAAATAAAAGTGGTCCACTTTTCGACCATAATCGCTCGAGTGGTTAATAAAAAAGTTATATTGCTTTGAATTTGGAATGAATTTTAGGTTTAATGGTAAAGTTTAAACTTTAAAGAAGTTTTGTAGTCTTAACTTAATGCAGGAAAAAGTTTCACTGTGTTTTTAGCGCTAGTTAAAATGAATAGTTTTTTGAGATTAATGTTTTCTTTATAAAAAAATACCTTTTAATATCGTGGTCATTAATTGTTTCCCTTAGTCTTGAAGAGTGTAATCAATCCTTACCTGAAAGAAGAGAAAAAATATTATTAGAAGCGATAAAAATGTTTTGTGATAAAATTAAGGTTGTTTTCGGGTAGATAAAGCACAAAACTTCCAATTGCTCCCAACTAGAGCCAGCGAGATTGGAATTCCCGATTGGGGAGGTGAGGTTGAAGGTAGTTTAGAGGGGAAGGAGACAGTGTAAGAGAAAAGTGGGGAAATACCTGGTTACTCAGATGTGGTCACCAAACACGGCTAGAGCTATTTCAAGGAATGTTTCAATTCTGAATGATGATCGACGTTATGACGTTAACCGAAAGTAGAATTCACATTTTCATATTTCATTCTAAGACATTTAGGTCGCTGGACTCAAGGAAAAATTTAAGTTCAAAAACTATAAATTAACAAGGCAAGGTAACTGGAAACGCGTTCATGAAAGTTGTTGCAGAAGACATAAAACAAATTTTACACGGGTTAATTGCTGACTGAGCATGCGAAGTTCTGTTTAAACTCGACCATTTGGACTTTCAACTGTCTGTAAATTTTTTTGTAACGTTCCGGTTCCGGTTCAAGATGGTGGCCCTTTTGGATATTATCTTTTTATCCCGACAGACTTCGCGTGATCGTGGTTGCTACTTTGAGCTGTCAAATTGTAATAATAAATATTATGGTACCTACCAGCATGAAGAAAGTTTGAAAAATGTCATTGAGATGTTAACGTTACATTGGGCGAATTCTATAATTCCTTATTTGAAATTTGCTGGATTTGTGGAGGATAGTAAAACATTTTACTCATCACAAAACAAAGATGGAAAAAAATTACAAAATTAAAGTAAGCAAATTCAAATCACAGTTTTAGTCTGTGAAATAAAAGAAGAAAATATTAAAAATGGAAATACATAATTTGTAAGCTGGCAACACCAATTTAACTGTCAAATATTATTTAAAAGTGCAATGACACTGAATGTGTAGAACACAGTAAGCCATATTTAAAAAAAAATTATGTTCTTAAAGAAAAAAAAAAAAAAATTCGAAGAAGCACCTACTTAATGACATAAATTTGATTATATGGCGAAGTGATTCCCTTTCATTTAGGATGGGTTTTTTCAAAAAATTTGAAGGATCCATCAAATATTTGAAGTTAATTTTCACGTTCTGTGTAAGTTTTATTCAAGTTCTGTTTTTACGACATTAAAGGCCAGTTGCTTCTTAAAACTGAAAAAATCATAAAACTTGAGTAGAACTTTTACAGAACGTGAAAATTAACTTCAAATATTTGATGAATCCATCAAATATTTTGAAACAACCCGTCCTAAATTTAACAAAAAATTGAATTTAACATTATATAGAAAGGAAGAATCACTAACGGTGAATTAAGTTACACTACTTTTAGATCTGAATGAGTTAAGTATATTCAGATCTAAAATTAGAGCCCGGGCAAAGCTAGGTACTTAAGCTAGTATTAAATAAATGTAAGCAATTTTTAAACTATTTTTTTTTTACAGTTAAATACCGCACAAGAGTTCCAACTGCTCCCGTCTGGAGCCAGTGAGACTATGGCATCCCCAATCGGGGTATGTTGTGAGGCTGAAGGTAGTGGGGAGGGGAAGGAGATAGGGAAGAGGAAGGTGGGGAAGTACCTGGCTATTCAGATCTGGTCACTAAACACGGCTAAAGCCATTTCAAGCAACGTTTCAATTCTGAATGGTGGTCTTACACCAGGTCGATACTGATAGTATCTTCCACTCTGGAACGTGCCGCAAATATACTATATATTATTTTAAATGAATAAATTGTGAAATAACACAAATTAATCAAATAAAATTTATTTTAACGTTCGAACCCGCGACCTTCGGATTGTGAGTCGAGAGTCTTGCCTCGGGACCACGGAGGCCGTCACTATTCTTTATATTTTATTACAATATCGTTATTCTTCATTAGGTTACAAAATTGCAAGGGTATAATAATAATATACCTTTATGCAATTCTAATTTTGAGATCAGTGGGTATCTACGCTGCAACGAAAATTTTTTTCTCACTTTTATGGCTTTTTAATTTTTTATAAAAATGTAGGTTACACAGCTTTGGTTATATGTTTAGTATTGCCATTTGAACAACTCCTATGTTTTCTACCCTTATTTGACAAACTGTACTTGAGAAGCACTTATGTTTGGGCAGATGTTTTAATGCTGATGGAGAGTGTAGAGTATACCTGTACATAAATGTTTAGCATTTAATACTCCCTGACCACCACAGTGGAGCTAAAATATATTAAGTTTGACAACCTATCTTAAACATTTTAGGATGCTGAACTTTTGGATGACTATCACGTTTTAGGTTACGAGAGTGTGCTTGCTCGTTGCAACCCGTGTAGCATGCCGATGCATAAAGGTACTATGCACCTACGAACGTTGCACTTTCTATGGATAACGTGCATAACAAGGTTTTTGCATGCAAAACCCAGCGCCAATATGACGTGCAGGGGTTTTCCTAGAAACACAAATCGATAGCGTAACAATGCACGTTACATGGCACACAAACTGTGCAGTCATGGTGTACAAAATATACTGTTGGATGTTTTATCAAATTATCAATCTAAATAATGACAAAATTCTTAAAGAAAATAATGTTAGGAGCTTTATTTATTCTATTTTAGTAATTTGTATATTAAATTTACAAATTGCTAATTAATTATAACGTTATATATTGCATACTTTATATTTTTTCCAGTTTGATTTAGCTCCTACAATACATCTTGAACCTTCTAATTGGTGCGGACTTAACAGGTAGTGTGTTATAAAACTTCATTTCTTTGTCAAACCATTGGTCTCCAACCCCCGGTCCGTGGACCAAATGGTACCGGTCTTGAAATTCAAAATTAGGTAAAAAAATCGAACATAACCAATAAAAAAAATTTATAATCATCGACAAAAATAATTATTCAGTTAAGAACTCCTTCACGCCAAGTTGCCGCGGACACAATACATTTGAAGTAAAAAACACGACTGGGTTTTTATTTTGCGCACTCGCATATATAACTTAAAGAACTCAACAGAGACGCAAAGACGTGAGTCACCGCTCTTATATTCTGCTTGCCCAAATGCAAGGTGAATCATTTTATTGAGTATACGTTAGGTGGGACTAACACGCGTTTGATTGTATTGGTTAATTTAATCTCGTTTTTAAAACAAAATACTTCTATTGCGACCAACGAGAGCTTATTATTATGTTTACAATTATTTAAATAAAATTGTAAGATTGGGGACCATTGCAGTAAACTATTGTGCTTATTCGCTGTGTTCTTTTTTGTAGCCTGATTTCCTTGCACATCCTTGTGTTATGCCTGTGAATGTCCTTGCTGTACATAATTTTATTTGATAAGTATTTTGGTAACAGATTGTTTACTATTTAATGGATAAATATAATCGTGTTCAAGGTCAGCATTTGTTTCACGGTTAGCCAACTTAGTTTCTTCAACGTTTTATTTAATTTTGAAAATTTATTTCGCCGAAGTAATTCTCTGCCCTATTTTGGAGAATATAAGACTTATTTTGTTCGTTATACAGGAAAAGAATAGTTGAGCGGTAAAACGTGAAGCAATAATTGAGTTGTAAATAGTGATTGCAGTTTTTCTGGAAAGTTTTTGCCGGATTCTTCCCAAAAAGATATCTTTTTCCCAATTTTCTTTTGGGTATATTCAGCATGTTAAAAGTTAGTTTGGAATCTAATATAACTTCTAAGTATTTCACTTCAGTATAAAAGATGCTACACGATTTCGTTGGAATTTCAATTAATCCCTACAGACACTCACTCATAAAAATCATGCTATCTCCTTTTGTACTACGGGGAAATGTTTTATTTTAACAGTGTAAATAAGAGAGGACACCTAAATTTAATAGGACAATTTATAAAGGTTTGCAAATTTTATAAGAAATATTTTTATATAAAACGAAAAAAGGGAACTAAAAATGTTTTTTATAATACTTTTGTCTAATTACAGATGTTTTGTTTTTGTTTCGTGTAAGGTTGTAATTACAAAACCATCGGTTAATTTTTTTCTTATTGAATAACGCTTGAAATAAACAAAAATATATAATACGAACCGAAAATGACATTGACATTTCAGATAGAAAACACCCGTAGAAATAAAATTAATTGTCGTGACATGATGCATGAGCTCACCGTTCGAGATCAAGAGATGGTGAAAAGTTAGGCTGAGAAGCCTAATTATTCAAATCTGATGACTAAAGACGGCTAAAGGCATTTCAAGCAAAATCTTGATTCCTAATTGTGATATTTCACGAGGGCGATTTTGAGAGTAATTTTAATGGAACACACAGATTCATTGCAGCTATGGTGTTTTGCAAGTGCGTATATATATTATTTTACATTAGCTCCACACAGAAGGCTCTGAGGAAAATAATTCCTTTCAGAGCCTACGTCACCTATGAGGATGCTGTGTGGAGGGTCTTTTTAGAAAAGTAAGGGTATTAGGGTTGGGTAGGAATCTGAGGGACGGTGTGACCAGAAGTGACGGACGTATGAATCCATCCCACCCACTGCGTGCAAGGCGATGTTCCGAGAGAGTACGGCTGGAGAAGTCAAAGTGACTCCCTCAACCATTCTCTCCTGATCCGGCCTGCCATGCAGCAGCTGCCATGCAGTAGATGCACCCGCCGCCAAGAGCCGGACAATCCTCACCCCATGAACCCGGACACCCTCGCTAAGTCACCAAACGTAGCAAACCACTTGGGGTGATCAATGGCAGAAGTGTTGGTTATCCAATAAATGATACCCGGGGCGCCGGTACCCATATCCGCTTCCCAAAATAAGAGACATTTACATAGGTTGGTTCCGTGACAACTCGGCAAAGTGGCATTTTAAAACCCCTTTTAAAGATCATCAAAGGGATGAAAAAAAAAATTAAAATGGCCCTTAACCTAATTTAATGTAACCTTTTTTTCAACACTTTTATGATTTTTTAAAGGAGTTATGAAATATCACGTTGTTGAGTTGTCCGGTCATCAATTAGGTTATATGGCAGAACGTGCGATTCTTAATGTATTACTGAATAAACCTACATTACATAAATTTACCTAAAAAATGTACGACAGGATTATTCATAAAGGTAAAATTAGGAACATTATTTTTAAAATGAAGTCGCATTTGGGAGACCCGCAAAAAGAAACTCATTTAAATTCTGGTTCAAAGCGGAAAGAAGCCTTAATAGCGAAATGAAATAATAAATACTACGAGAGACGTATTTTTTTTCCCAAAAATAAATTGAGACAGATTTTTAAATTTTATATCCGAAGAAAATAAGTAAATAGGTGGTAAAATGAGATAAATTCCTTTTCTTTAAAATAGTCTTCGTTTTAATATTTTCCTATGAAGTGAAGCAATCGTTTTGTAAAGTAATTGTGTTAATAATGCATACTGTCAAACCACACACTCATTTTTAAATAAAAGTAACAATATTTCTGATTAAGACCTGTCAACTCAATTTCACGAATACGATTCCTAAGCAAATACGGTTGTTAGGCAATGTTTCCAAATGTTTTTAACTTGTAAATTTAAAAATGATTGTGTAAGGAGCGTTTTGACAGTTACTGTAAGAAAATATTTTCCATCTTTGGGGGTGCTGTGATGAGTGTCTTTTTAAGAAAAGGAAGGAGAAGTTCTGGGAAGGAAAAGGGTATAAGGGGTGACTATAGATTGGAAGGTCATCGTGTCCAGGAGTGACGTATGTATGAATTCATCCCTCGTACTGCGGTGTAAGGCGGTGGGTCGAGGTCAAGGATCTCCCTTAATCGACCTAACCCCCGAATCGGCCCGCCATGCTATTCGCGAGCAGACGCATCCCCCACAAATAACTGAACAAATCTCACCCCTTGATCCTGGGCACCTATACAAGGTTACCAAACGTAGCGAATCATCTCTGGCGACCTTCGGCAGAGGTGTTGGTTATACGATGAATGGTTCCCGGGGAAGGACGAAAGTAGACTGAATGCAGTTGAAGTATGATCCCTGAGACGTTTGTTTGGTAATAATATAAAATACTTTTTTATGAGTGCGAAGAATGAGAACGATTAAGAAATGAGCGATTCTATAGTTTGGAAATATGGAAGGGAAAAGTCTACAGAATGCATGAAGCGCAAGTGGATGAAAGCAATCGGTTTCACCCCACTAAGGCATGACACGATCAGGCGAATCAAAAACTCGATCAAATGAACATTTCTCAGTTTTGCCAGACCTATGTAAAATACAACTGAATAAAAATTTTTAAAAAAGGTGATGGAATAATAAAAGAGGAACGATGGATGAAAGTGAATGAAGTACATGCCCAAATATAGAGCTGTGAGGCAGTGCCCAACCATTTGTTGGCTTTCACTTGCTCCCATGAATTTAGAACCAAAATAAAGAATCCAAATGGCACGTATAACAATAAATTGAAAAAAACGCACAATAAAATGTTATGCATTGCATGCCTAGCAATACCAAGCACATTCCTATCACATAAAAGCAGACTCAAAACACAAATTGACCTCTACAATTCCACTGATAAAAAAGCGCTTTTTATGCTGCGGGGTATGCATTGGAACATAAAACAAAAATAAAAGGTGATTTACGGCGGCTGGTTCGTCTCCAATCACCAAAACACGACACCGATGTTACCAATTTATCTCCCCGCATTGCAACAAAGCTTTAGGACCAGCACGAACTACGAAATATGTACCTGGCTACATAAATAATTTATCGTACGAATAGAAATAAATTTATTTGACGACCTCCGTGGTCGAGGGGTAAGATCCTTCAATATTTAATATTGTGTCATTTCACATTTGTTCGTATAAAATAATATATATTATACTTGCAACACGTTCAAGAGTGGTAGATGATGCTCTCAGTATCGTCCAATCAAATACCATAATTCAGAATCGAAACGTTGCTTTTAATGCAATGCAATGATGTGTTTGGTGACCAGATGTGAATAGACAGGTACTTTCCCACCTTCTTATTTCCATACCCTTCAACCTACCCCAAATGGGGATGACATAGTCTCACTGACTCTAGTTGGAAGGGAGCAGTTGGGATTCGGATGGTATATATTTAAAAATTTAGATTCTTTGGTGACACTAAACTAGACTTCCACTTCAGAAGTAATGTTTTGGGGAAAGGTAATTTTTTTATTGTCTTTCTCTAATTAAATATCCTCTCTCCTATCAAGCGTTACCTAAAATTGCTTCCCCTCCATACAACATCTCATCTCTTCTAAGTCTGAACTCGACTTCAATCTTCCATATAATTCTGAAATTTGCACATTTAAATAATATTAATATATAAATTCACCTTTCCTATCTCTGTTATTTGAAATGATGGCCTAAAACACTCTTGAAGGGTGAAAGCCAGAAATAATTGAAAAAAATAGAGAATTGCATGAGTTAGGTCGCGAAGTACCTGGATATTAAACTAGTTACCAACGATGCAAATGCCCTTTCAAACCACGTTACAATTCTGGTCGAGGGCTGGCCAGAGCATTGCGAGGAAAACTTACTTAATAAAGTGCAAATTTTACTAAATGGAGGTACTCATTAAGTTAATCTTCGCAAATTCTGGATCTCTAATAATAATTCACCGCTCTTACGCGGCGGAGCCCACAGTTAATTAATATGGACAAGTTATCTCTTATTTAAGCTAAATTAATAAACAATTTTACCCACTGAACACCACTACGAAGGGACCCGGTGATAGCATTATTAATGTAAAATATCTCCATTACTAATGTAATTAAATTACAGTATTTGAGTACCACGATCAAGAAACTAGGTGAAGACATCGTTCTTGCAAAATATCACCTTACAGCCCCTCGCTTAACAAGTGTTTAAATTATTAATTGGTAATACATTTAAAGAACGATTGTTAACTTTCCCCGGTAAATGATGTCATGTTGAATAATATAAGAGTACCTAACCGAATCACAAACTTTATAGGCAAATTTTATTAAGCCAGAGCTAAGAGCTTGAAATGGAGCTTGAATGTGTGGAGCTTACTTATAGCCAATGAATTCACCTATCTTTTGACGATTATCACACATTCGTAGAATTTATATAAAAAAATATTATAAAATCGTAAACTTCTACTTAATTACTTACAAATAAGGGAAAATTTGCCAAAATTGGCCGGAAAGCAATCCGAGGTATTTTAAATAGTGCCATATTGTGGCAAAAAGCGCTCCAGTGGTTATGATAATAATAAATGTAATATGAGTTGAATTGTTGAATCAATAATATCGTCCATTTATATATCTTTTTTTATTATTCATTCAAAATGGAAATTACTCAGCGACCTGCAAATTGCTGACTGGAATTTCCATCGAGAAAAAAACTGCGCAAATTTCAAGCCCTTTTGTTGCAGCGCACAATCAGGTGCTTGGTTTATGGTTAAGATTAAAAAATATTTTGTAATTACAGCCTTTTAGTTTCTTCATCCCTTTGTGGGGCCGGGGTTGGCACGGCATTTGCAATGCAAATTGTCACGTTCACGTTGCTAAGGCTCGGCCGGCAAAAGCGCAAGCCAGCGATGACCATCGTAACGTAGATAAATGGAGCGCCTTGTAATGGAAATTGCAAATGGTTGCATTTCCTATCGGAATATTATCATAGAACGCATGTACAATCAACTATAAAGCTAGGGTTTTACAAAATGAATAATAATAACAATGCATTTAAATGGTTAAGTTTGGTTGAATTAATCACAAGAGCGCCTACATCTATGGTAAAGATACTAATATTGATCAAACAACGCAAAATATACACTGACAAGATACTTTAGGTATCGCCCTGGTGTAAGACCACCTTTCGGAATTAAACGTTGCTTAAAATGTCTTTAGCCGTGTTTGGTAACCAGATTTCAATAGCCAGGTACTTTCTCACCTTCCTCTTCCCCATCTTCTTCCTGTTTTCAATACCTTCAACAAAAATTTGGATCTGTTTTTCAAAATTGGAACTGATTGTTTGAATAATTAAGTTAAGCGATAACGTACCTTTATATTTAATATAATTCATTTTATTTGATTAATTTGTGTTATTTTACAATTCATTAATTAAAAATAATATAAAGCATATTTGCAGCATATTCCAGAGTGGAAGATACTTTCGGTATCGCCCTGGTGTAAGACCACCTTTCGGAATTAAAGTTGATTAAAATGGCTTTAGCCGCGTTTGGTGACCAGATTTGAATAGCCAGGTTCTTTCTCACCTTTCTCTTCCCATCTTCTTCCTCTTTTCAATACCCTCAACCTTAGTTGGGGATGTCATAGTCTCACTGGCTCCAGTCGGGAGCAGATAGGACTCTTGAGCGGAATTCACATTAAAGAAATGAATTTATCAATAAAACAATTATTGCATTATTCTAGTATTTTCTATCTTAGTTATATAAATAGCCTTAAAATAACTCAAACCCCAAGCAGTGAGATAAATTTTCATGGGTCTGCGCTAGTAATGAACAAAAAGAAAACAGTTTTCAGTCGAACAAGTAATAAGTAGGTACATTCCAGTAAGCAGGCAAACAATATTTAATTCATTTAAAAACACGATTTGGTCTAATAATACATGTGAAATAAGTGAAATAAGAAGTTTATTGATCAGCTTACTAAATGTGAAGCTGTGGAAGTAATCTGCTGAAATTAATAACTAACTACAACTACTTAAACATTGTTATTGGATTTTTAGGTGCCTTACCTCAAAGCATACTTTGCAACCTTTTCAAAACTGTTCGACAAACTTAAAACTCACGAAAAGAAAAATCGTTAGTAATAATATACTTTTGTTGAGTTTTCTTGAACGTTCACGTCACTACAGGCGTCGCGGCGCAGGTACTAAAAGCTTCCAAACTCCACTACTGCACCGCGACGGTATTTACCAGTAGCGACAGGTAAACTTACAAAAGCTCGTTCAGGTGTCAGACTTACGCTGGCGAACTTTAAGTAAAGCACACGACACAGTGTGAGGCGGAAAATTGAAGGGTGTCCGTGACAGGTTATTAGCAAGGTGTCACCGCCGCCCGAGAGGCAAAACCAAAATTGGAAAGCCCTGCACGATATTATAATATTATACTGTTTACAATGAAATTTAATCGACTTTTAATGGACGGAAACTTGATCCAGAACAAACAACTCGGTTTAGGGGGTAAAGGAGATTATCCTACAACGATTTTAATACAAGCAAGGGCTTTGACGGGTTTGGTGACCGCAGTCATTTTAATTCAATTGATTTACAGTCGTTCTGTTTATTCTTATTTCAACATGACGTTTTCATTATTTATTTGTAAAATTAATGCCTTTCGGCTTTTACATAATATAACATACATAAGGTATAGCAACAACATGAAAAAAGACAGCTCTAGTGAGCTTGTATATTTAAATATTACAATATTGCAACAATGAAAAAATATATTAATTAAAAATGATATATACGCAAATAATTTAAGAGGCACGTTGAAAACGTTTAATGGTAGGTAAATAATAAGTCATTGAAGAAGAAGATAACACTTATAATCTAAATGAAAATATGAAAGAAAACAAGACACAGAAAAATAGAAAAAAACAATGGTCGCAACTGGGAAAAAAAGAGTAGTTGCCTATAATATGGAAAAAATAACTAGTTGGAGATAATATTAATGATTCTAAATATTTGAAATATGAGATTGACAAATATGACGGTTTGACAGAAGGTGGCAATAGCGAAATTGAAAAACGCACGTCCCGGTTAGACGAGAGGTCTGGGTTCGTGTCCCAGTTGCGACCATTGTTTTTTTCTGTGTCTTGTTTTCTTTCATATTTTCATTTAGATTATAAGTGTTATCTTCTTCTTCAATGATATATTACGTTGATGGGAATAACCTTCAAAAGTTATAAAAAGAGAGTTTTTCTCATAAAAAAAAAAATTAAATAATAAGTACTCGAAATATTGTACAAGTTAGGAAACAAACCTTATTTCCAATGAAACAATATAATTAAGAAACAATGTGAAAAACATAATAAGAATAGCCACCATTGTAAGATATAACCAATATTTGTAAGTTGGTAACAATGATAAAAATAAAAAAGTTTGAACTGTTTAAAAATAATTAAATAATATTACAGGTTGTGATGGTTTATAAAATTACTTCAAATCATACAATTACTTACTAAAATGCATTAATACGATAAGACAGGTAGAGCTATGTTATAAATATATTTGGTTTTAAATTTATTTCACAAATTTACCAAAAAACTTCTTTAGTGAGTACTTGAATTATAAACAAATGATTTCGTTATTTCAATTTACCAAATAACTTCCTTAGTGAATTATATGGATACATGATTTAATTATTTCATGTTTATATTCTATCAGCAACACATTCCATACATCTCTATGTGCGAATACATATTGCCTAAGTTTTGAATTCTGTGTAGTGGTATATTGAAATGGGCCATAGTCGCAGTATTGTCACAATAAAACGGTAGTACTGACTTTGTGTTTCTGGCTGGCATATTAAAATTTATGAGCGCCAATAATTCAGGGCTGTTAATTGTATTATGCAAGATTTTAAATAAAAATACTAGTCGAAAACAGTTCTTCTGTCAATACTTTAATAAGGAAAAATATTTTTCCTCAGAGCCTCTGTCATCTTTAGGGATGCTCTGTATCTTCCATTCTACACCGAATATTATTTAAAATTAATAAATATGAAATAAGACAAATTAATAAAACAAAATTTACTTGCTAGTTTAATTATTCTTCAATAAAGATAATATTAAATTTCTAGGCGAAACAGTGTTGTAAAGCAAGTATAGCATAAATTAACTTCCAGCGTAAGAAACTGCATTCAGCTTGACACGCCTGTTTTTGTTGCCGGCCGGCTAAATGAGGAACTATCGAATGTACATCGAATAAATAAAGAATAAACACAAGTAGTGCCTTTTGGGAGTGTTTCGTGCTCTAATTTTAGGCCTGATTTAGGCCTACATTCCCATGCAAAACTGTGTTTCGCAATTCGCAATGATTAATAAATAGGACGCGATATACAATTTCAGGCAAGCTTTAGAGAGCCGGACCTCGTGCAAAATGGTCTAGAACCAAAAGGTACTATGTCAGTGGTATATTTTTTTTCGTTCAAAGCCACTTCTAGTGATATATTTTTTATTTACAATTTGGGAGGCGGATATTTTACTGAATGAGGAAGGGACTGGTTGAGGGAGGCCTTTTGAACTCTCCAGCAGGACTCGGAACTCGGAACATCGCCTTGCACCATAATGGGAGCATCCCAGAATTTCCTTTCCTTAAAAGACCATCCACACAGCATCCACAAAGATTGCAAAGATCCTTAAGGGAATTATTTTTCTCAGAGCCTCCTCTGTGGAACTAATATAAAAAAAAATAATATTTTTAACCACGAATATTTTTTTCGCTAAATCTTTTTTTTTTATGTGAACACGATAGAAGAGTCCCAATTTCTCCCGTCTAGAGCCAGTGAGACTACGGCATTCCCAATTGAGGTATATTGTGAGGTTGAAGGTAGCGGAGAGGGGAAGGAGATGGGGAAGAGGGGAAGTACCTGGCTATTTAAAGCCATTTCAAGCAACGTTTCAATTGTGAATGGTGGTCTTTCACCAGGGCGATATTGAGAGTATCTTCCACTCTGAAAAATGCTGCAAATATACTTTATAATATTTAAAATGAATTGATTGTGAAATAACACAAATTAATCAAATGAAATTTAGACACGGGAATTCGATTGCTTCGGATTATGAGTCAAGAGTCTTACCGCTCGACCACGCCGGCCGCCTATCTACAAATCCTATCTACTAATCTATCTACAAATTTACACTAGCGGCAAAAATAATTTTATCAATCTGTTATATACACAGCGGGTATATATGCATATTAATAATGAACCCATCAACCAACCCCTAATACATTAAAAAGTAAATAATAATGGTTTAAAAATAATCAATTAATTATTCGTTTGAATTGTAATTACGTCGATAGTGGTTAAATTGCAATATGCAAATAATGATACTCGCAAGTTTTAACGCGTTTAACCAATATGTCATTTAATTCGACGCAATCACGAGATAACATATTATTTGTAACCATACTAAACACAGTAGCCGGTAAATTTGGGTGAAAAACCACAGAGCGTTTCTGTGCAAAATTCCGCTACGCGAATACCTGTCTCACCGCAGAAAATAATATAACATGGTTTAATGTAGGTAAACACTTACTACGTTGCATTTTCAATATAATTTCCAATATTCTCGTGTCAGCTTATTCACCCATGAATAATTTAGCGATACTAAACCGGTCAAAATACAAATTTAGATATAATTTAGATATTTTATATATTACAGCTCATTAGGAACAGCTTTCACTTTGAGAGGCTATGGATGGGTAAGACCGCTCGGAAACTATTTATTGGATAACCAAAACCTCTGCCATAGTCATCCCAAGTGATTCGCTACGTTTGGTGATTTAGCACGGGTACCTAGGGTCATGGGGTGTGCTGCTTCTGTCCACCAACTACATGGCAAGCCGGATCGGGAGAGACTGGTTGAGGGAGATTTATGACCTCTCCACCAGGTCTCTCTCGGAGCGTCGCCTTGTACCGCAGTGGGAGTGATGGATTGATTCATCTGACACTCCTTGACACATTGATCCCCAGATTCCTACCCACCCCTCATACCTTTTTCCTTCCCGAACTTCCTCTCCTTCCTTTCTCTAAAAAGACACTTCACACAGCATCCCTATAGACTACATAAGTTTATTGACACGTACATTAGGGTGGGTCACGACTGTATGGGGAAAAAAAATTCTTGTTTTGATTTGTGTAATAGTGATAAACGGGCGTTAAATGGAGATATAAAATCACGTAAATTTTTCAAAAATATTTGGATCATGGAAAATGTCATTGAGATAGTAGTAATGTTTCTTTGTGTTCTAAAAAATATATGATTTATGAGTTGAATGAAGTCCACTCTGATGGCCCCCAGGAGACGGGATACGGTGAAATATCCTCCGTAAACGGCTACTGGCATTCATTTTAGTATTTAATATTTTTTCAGTTTCATTTTTCACGCTTAGTCGTTTTTTATGTATTGTTATTTACTTTGTACATTTTCTTATTATTTGCCTGATTTCATTTGTTATTTTGAAATATGGAATGTTTTGCATTGCACTACCTCTGCATACATTCTGGAGTAAACTATTATTATTATAATTAAGTACAATTTGTTAAATAAGAGTAGAAAACATAGGAAGGCGCCACTGTTGTTCAAATGACAACACTAAAGATATAACTCGTGGTGGAAATGTAAAGCTGTGTAACCTACATTTTTGTAAAATAATTACAAAGGAATAAAAGTGAACAAATAATTTTTTAAACTCCGATCTCAAAATTAGAATTGCATAAAGGTATGTTATACCTTTGTATAGTATACCTTTGCAATTTTGTGTTAACATCATGAAGAATAAAGATATTGTAATAAAATATAAAGCACAGTTAGAAATTGTTCACATTTATTTAATACTAGCTTAATACTAGCTAGCGTTTCCCGGGCTTTAGATCATGTCTCTAAATTGAGATCTGAATATATTTAACTCATTCAGATCTAAAAGTAGTGAAACTAAATTCACCATTAGTGATTCTTACTTTTTACCTTCTGTTAAATTCAAATTATTGTTAAATTCAATTAAAGCAAATCACTTTGTAAAACCATTTAATCAAATTTATGTCATTAAATGGGTACCTTATTAACAGTGCTTCTTAGATATAATTTTTTTTTCTTTCAGAACCAAACAATGTTTTTTTTAAATGTGATTTACAGCGTTCTATACATTCAGTTTCATTGCGCTTTAAAAGAATATTTGAAGTTAAATTGGTGTTGCCAGCCTAAATTCTATTTGAATATTTTCTCCTTTTAATTGACAGCCCGTAGGTAGGTATTAAAGCACTTATAAATCTCACAATTTCAGAGAAAACTTTGGTTTTGATTTATTAAATAATGAGAGAAAATTAAAAACTTGTTGGACGCAAGTTCTGAACTGTGCACAAAACTAACAATTTACGGTAGATACTTACCTATTCCACAAACTTCAAACTGTTATTTTTCACTTCGTATTTTTAAATTAAATATTAAAAAAAGCGCAATCAAAAATTGGTACTGACAAATTTGGGTGCAATATTTTCACGTACTAAATTTACTAACCGGCTTTACACGAGCTTTTAAAACAATTGCCTAAAAATCATCTTTAACACTTAAAAATAAAATAATAAAAAAATTCAAAACAAATAATGTGGCGTTTTCCACAATTTCAAAGATAAGCTTCATAGCTCATGATGGAGTGTACGTTGTTTAAAAAAAATTGTTTTAATCTGTTGATTCTAGCAGAAAAAGCAAAAAAAAATTATGACATAGCTCGAGAGATTTTTTGTTTGACAAAACCGACTTCTTCATGGTTCAGGTAATATAAACAATATTGAAAAATCTGAAAAACGTTGCATTCAAAAATGCTCACAGAAATACCTTTTTACATAATTGTTAACATTATTTTCGCATACGTGTATGTACAACGGAAAAAAAATTGTGTATTTTAATGTCAAAATATTCGTACTCCACCGTTCATTTTGATAATAGCCCATATAAATAAAGAGCGACGCCGTAACACCTTCAGTAAGAAAAAGCATTAGACTCGCTTTTCCCCATTTTACGCCATTAATCTTTCCGCTGTATTGTATATATCATTTTATTAACTTAGTGTTATGAAGAAACGAATGGATTCGCCCAGCATCCTCAACGAGAATAAATGGAAAATGTAAACGAAATAAAATAAAGTATCGTTCTACAAATTTCTTGTAAATATTGGTATGTTGGAATAAGGTATAATAAAATTACTGCTCTGCATTTCTGATGCAGGGGAATTCTCATAGGAAATCACAAAGACGCTGTATTTCAGAACTGTGGAAACTCACTGAGAAAACTTATAACAATTTTCTGTGGAAATTTGCAGAGACAACTTGGAACAATTTTCTCTGTAAATGTACACTCGTGATCAGCGTTCATACTCGTTAAAAGGGGTAAACAGTAGTTGACTTTTAAACAAATTGGTAAACATACTACGTTGGGAGCTTTTTAACTTTTTAGTATGGTTCGTTAAGTCTCAGGATTTAAGTTTTAACTAACTTAAAAATAAAATAAAATATTTCAAATATTACGCCGTGTACTGATTGTAAACTGAGCCATCGCCGTTACCGGTTGTAAACTGAGCCAAGTCAGTGGTATTATATTCAACTTTGATGATATTTTATTTTATTAAAGGGGATCACTTTCGTTCAATTAGAGTCAGCCTAAGCCAGTTTCTTATTTCAAAAGCAAAACGGCGCTTTCTATTGATTATTTTGCAACAAATCAGTTATTTAGATTTGTTTATTAATTGAATTAAATATACAATACAAAAGTTACCAATTGTATTAATTGGTATAAGAATATTTTTTTTTTAATTACTGGAGCCAAAATTATGTGTCACTAGCTGGTTCACGGCATGCGTTGCTATGCCATTCAATGAAATAAATTGACTCTCCTTCTTGTCCTTTCCCGTACGTCCCCGTTTCCTTCCACCTTCCCCGCCTTCCCCCTCCCTCGTCTTTCCCTCTCTGCGAACCCCACATTCCCCCTACCTTTCCTTCCTTCTGCAAAAATATATGAAATACACACATTTTCATTTATACAAATTTCATTACGCCAGAACTTACCATTATATACAGCTTACGTTACTCGCTGATAATGTAGCTTTCTATTGGTGAAAGAATTTTTAAAATCGGTTCAGTAGTTTCGGAGCCTATTCAATGCAAACAAACACACAATCAAATCTTTCCTCTTTATAATATTATATATATTTTTTTATTTTTTTTTATTTTATTTATTGAAAAATAAAGTAGACATGGAAATATAAGCTGCACACCTCACTAGGGCATTCCTGTATCGAGATGTGCAGTTTTTACAAAAATGTATTAAAAAAAAAAAACATACGTACAAACTTAATGAAATATAATAATAATCCTACAAAAAAGATAAATAGAATTATGAGTTAATAATAATAACAATTATGTAGTTATAGTAAGTAAATAATAATAATGCGAAAGTTAAGTAAGTTAAAAAGGCAGTATTTATAAACAGTAAGTAAAAAGTGTAGGTAAGTTATTAGATTATATATGTAAAAAAATAAAAATGTAGTTAAACATTTTTAAAAAATCTATACATTTTAACAATAAATATGCATAACCTATGACAACAAAAAATCACACACAGGCATAGCCAGTGCGTGGGTATACTTAAGATTTTTAAATGCAGTTGAAATCAAATAAAAGATTTAATGAGTTTTTACATGAGGCATTTCACAATAATAAAAGTGCCTAGGTATAAAGAATACCAATAATTACGTGGTACAGGTACATATATGCATTTTTAGGTATTAACCTTCATCTTAGGTGGGAAGGCAAATTTTCGATACTGTGAAAAACATGAATTGAAAAAATAATTTACAAACTAAAATACCATAAAACATAATTTCGACAGATTCAAGAGCTAGAAACAGTTAATATATATAATATATTATTAGTTTCGAAAAGAATTAAATGAAATAAACACTTAAAACAGTTTTTATTTTACCCAGATGAAGCTTGAGTCAGTCGAAACTGGTCAGTGAATAAATTTGTGATTGAAAACAAAGTATTTGTTTCATTTATCAAAAATATGATTCAAAATAATATATTACATTACGCTGTCTGTTTGTTTATTCCATTTGTCTATGTTTGATTAAAAATAAATAATATTTGTAAAATCCTTAGTCATGATAAACAATTATTTGGTAAGTTTAATTTACTCTAGATATATAGAATGCCTGGAGATTAATAATAATGAAAATGCATTCTCCGAATACATCATACTTTGTTGAAATTAAACACATTGAAATATATGCAAAGTGCACTATCGCAAAATACATTTGTATTCCGGTACATGGGAGTATTAAAATTAATGGAAATTTCCAAAAACGGACTAATGGTTCTCTCTGGATATAAATCAAATGTTTATTACATTCATTTCTGCCTTAAATATTAATTACTCTGATAAAATTCATGAAAAATCGTGAAAGTTATTGCCACATTGAATATTTAATTTTAACTACACGAGCCATGCAGAACGAATTGCTTTTAAAAATTAATTATCTAAATTTTTGAGGCACTTTAATTTGCAGAATCAGCGGAAAAGTATTCGTCTTTATTCTATTATTGGAATATATACGAACGGCCTCCGTGGTTCAGAGGTAAGACTCTCGACTCACAATCCGAAGGTCGCGGGTTTGAACCCGGCGTGCGCAAATACATTTTATTTGATTAATATGTGGTATTTTACAATTTATCATTTAAAATATTATATAGTATATGTGCGGCACGTTCCAGAGTGGAAGATACTCTTAGTACCGCCCTGGTCTAAGACCACCATTCAGAATTGAAACGTTGCTTTATTTTTTACATGAGCTCCACACAGGAGGCCCTGAGGAAAATAATTTCCCTCGGGGTCTATGTCGTCTTTGAGGATGCTGTGTGGAGGGGTTTTTTTCTAAGGAAAAGAAGGAGAGGAGAGTTCTGGGAAGGAAAATGGTTTAAAGGTTGTTAGGAAACTAGGGTTTAGTGTGTCCTAGTCATCTGTCGCCAAGACCTAGACAAACCTTACCCCATAAGCCCAGGCACTCCTGCTAAATCACGAAACGTAGCAAACCACTTGGGGCGATCTATGGCAGAAGTGTTGGTTATCCAATAAAGGTTCCCGGGGCGGCGGTACCCATTCCCGCCTCCCAAATTATTTTCCAAGCAAATTCGTATTCACAAATTAAAGCATGAACTAATAACATAATTAAATATCTAGCCTCTTCATAACCCCTCCCACTGCCAAGATAAGGAATATAACCTTGCTTACACGACCACGTATTAATGTGACTGAAGCAAGGAGTGTATGTCAAAATATACCTAGTTGACAAAGCTGCTTACATACGCGGAGAAATAGTGTGATGGTCAGTTAGTTATCATTGAAATAAATCCAAATAATTCTAATTAAAATCGTTTTATTCTGAAAATCTTTCAAAGCTAATTTGAACAGAAAAGAAATAGATAATTTGACCAAGAGTAGAAATCCTATAAAACATCAAATAAAACTTATTACGAATTTCCCGTAGCTGCGCCAACGGAACGAGATTATCAAATTGCAATCACATAAAAATTTTGCTCACTCGAATTTCTTAACGATGAAAAACACCGTCGGAACGACCCATTACGGAGCACAAGTTGATAAAAATAAAATGAGGAAACTGAATATTATTCAGGCTCGTGTATATTTAAAGAGTCATCATCCGCAGAGTTATAATATTTCAAGCCATCTTAAAATCTCATCCACTGCACTTTTTCATTATCCCCGCAGAGTGGGGGGATGAGATGGGGGGAGGGGGTGAAAAGCTCTTCCATTAAAATAATGTGCGGCACTAAGCTAAATTTATAGCTAGCTTTTCAATATTACGTATTTATCTAGGCGTACAGTGTACACTGAAAGTTTTATGGCAAAAACGACGAGCATTTGTTCACATTTCGGGTCGGTTCTGAAAACTTTTCAATTAATAATTCACTTTACAGAAATAATCGCACTCACTCATAATTATTACTTTGTGTAGAGTGAAAATGGGCAAGTGAATTTTATACTGGGTGAAATTTATTATGTTTTCTGGTTGTATTTCTGCAAAAGTGAATTTATCAGTTTTTAAGCTAACTTTTGGCGATCCTTCGTAACAGAATTGCATCATTCTCGCGAATATTGAATTTTTGATAAATAACTAGAATCAATATGGTAGGTAACCTATATATTTGTCGATCTTTATGACTATTTCTATTCGATCCTTCATAACAGAATTGCATCATTCTCGCGAATATTGAGTTTGTGATCAATAACTAGAATCAATATGGTAGGTAACCTGTATATTTTTCGATCTTGATGACGATTTCTATTCGATCCTTCATAACAGAATTGCATCATTCTCACGAATATTGGGTTTGTGATCAATAACTAGAATTAATATGGTAGGTAACCTGTATATTTGTCGATCCTTATGACGATTTCTATTCGATCCTTCATAACATAATTGCATTATTCTCGCTAATATATTGAGTTTGTGATCAACAACTAGAATTAATATGGTAGGTAACCTGTATATTTGTCGATTCTTATGACGATTTCTATTTGATCCTTCATAACAGAATTGCATCATTCTCGCGAATATTGAGTTTGTGATCAATAACTAGAATTAATATGATAGGCAACCTGTATATTTGTCGATCCTTACGACGATTTCTATTCGATCCTTCGTAACAGAATTGCATTATTCTAGCTAATATATTGAGTTTGTGATCAATAACTAGAATTAATATGGTAGGTAACCTGTATATTTGTCGATCCTTATGACGATTTCTATTCGATCCTTGATAACAGAATTGCATTATTCTCGCTAATATATTGAGTTTGTGATCAATAACTAGAATTAATATGGTAGGTAACCTGTATATTTGTCGATCCTTATGACGATTTCTATTCGATCCTTCATAACATAATTGCATTATTCTCGCTAATATATTGAGTTTGTGATCAACAACTAGAATTAATATGGTAGGTAACCTGTATATTTGTCGATCCTTACGACGATTTATATTCGATCCATCATAACAGAATTGCATAATTCTCGCGAATGTTGAGTTTGTGATCAATAACTAGAATTAATATGGTAGGTGACATGTATATTTGTTGATATTTATGACGATTTCTATTCAAGTTGACATTCATACAATATTTCCACATGCTTTCACTAAAAAACTTTTATGTCACATCGCCATTTGTGTCAGAGTGGCGTTATGCAACCAGTAAATACAATTGATATGCCGAGCATTACTTATTACACAAAGCTTGCCTCATCAGAACGGTTCGTACTTACAACTTGTTTTGTGTTCAACAGCTCGGCAGTCAAAATGATTTGTCGGCCTTTGCATTTCCTCCGTTCAAAAATGTAGGTCCCTTCAAGGAACAGATTCACTGCTTTCTTTCCTGAGAAACCATGAGGAACTGCACTCGTAACAGTGTCGTAGATTACGATGCAATGAAATTATAATAAGCTCTTAGCCTGAGCCTAGCGAAGTTCTTTTTTAACACGACCATTTCTGCATTTCATCTGACTGCAAATTTGTTTTACTTTCCGTTTCCGTTTCAAGATGGTGGCCTTGTTAATGGTTCAATAAAAAATTATTTTTCATGTGTTAAATCGTCGTGTTTATTTGGACTTTCGGATTCGCTCTTTTCAATAGTATCTACTTGCTTGAAGACCTTTTTCTAAATTTAATGCATTCAAATCAAATTAAATAATGTTTTTCTCAAGTTCTGCAAGTATTTTAGTATATTTAATATAATGATAGTTGTTTCGACGTTCAAGGCCATTTTCAAACTGTAACTGACAGTTTTATATTACCTTAAACGCCGAAACGGCTGTCACAATAATAAAATTAAAAAAATACTTGCAGAACTTAATAATTACATTATACGATTTTTATAAAATTTAAAAAAATGGAGTTCTACGAATTAAACACAAAACAACAAATAATGCTAGAAGAATGTTTAAAAAAATATTGTTTATGAGATAGTGACGTATCTTTGGACAAATAGTATAATTTCTTATTTGATTTTTTTTGCGCAAGATAATTTAATTAGGTACATATTTAAGTACCTATTTACAAATCTTATGATTTCAGGGAAAATTTTGTTCTGATAAAAAAAAGAGAAAATTAGAAATCTGTAATATTTTAAATGACAAACGGTACAAGCATTATTCGATAGAAGATGCGGAATTTAATCATTATCACTATTTTTCTTGATATAATATAACTTTTTGAAAATCAGGCGTAATAGCCATCCTATTCTGTGTCAGAAGCACTTGGATCGTGTTATATTAAGATTGAAAGCTGTCCCCTTTGTAACGAACGCCTGTCACATCGCCTCGGTGCGAATTCTCGCAGTGAAGCCATTCATTCTGGAACACAATTCGCACCGGGATCTCATCAGCATTACTGACAATTGCGCTCCAATCTGCTTGCATTACTGACGTGTTCGGATTCTGTTAGCACTTCCAAACGTGTCTCATTTCACTTAGGCGGGACTTGCGTTAGAATCTCATCTCTGTTCGAAATGGTGCACTTTATATTAAGCAGTTCTTCACATTTAAACAAGGTTTTATTCATTTTGAAATACGTTTATTATTTTACTAGCATGCTACCCAGCATGCGTTGAAATGCCATTCAAAGAAAGAAAATGTTCGTGTTTTGATTCTATTTATTGTAGTGCTTTTGGATATAATTTTTTTCAGTCTGATGGGTACACGAAAAATCAGAAGATTTTCCGAAGTGAGCAGGCCGCATACAGCTGACAGTGTCAGAAGCATGGATTTTCCAAATTTACCCCCTGCTATCCCCTACCGCTATAATGTCTCATTTTGCGTCCCCGTACCCCTCTCGCATCAACTTCCCCTCCCGTTTTCTCGTTCCTCCTTCACCACCTTTCCCTTGCGTTTTTACATTTTTCAAACAACTCGCGCACCTATCGCAAATTTTGTTACAGAAATTTTATAATCAAATTGGGAGGCGGGTATGGGTACCGCCGCCCCGGGAAACAATTATTGGATAACCAACACCTCTGCCATAGATCACCAAAATGGTTCGCTACGCTTGGCAAGGTTGACTTAGCAAGGGTGCCCGGGTTCATGTGGTGAGGTTTTGGCGGCGGATACGTCTGCCTACTGCGGATACAGCTGCATGGCAGGCCGTATCGGATTAGAATGGTTTAAGAAGTCCCTTTAACTTCTCCAGCCGTACTCTCTCGAAAAATCACCTCTCACCGCGGTGGGAGGGATGGATTCATACATCCGTCACTACATACATTCCTACCCACCCCTAATACCCTTTTCCTTACCAGAATTACGTCTTTATGATTTTAAGTACTTTTTTTCTTTTAAATTCTGTATAACATTATTTTTTATCTATTTATGTATTTTGTTATTATTTTTTTCTTGTTGTCTTACCATCTCAATTTCTGCAAATATAGTTGTTAAACTTTTGTAGATATATTGCGCATTTCTCTCATCTTTATTTTTGTAAAATAATATTCTTATGTTTTTCCCTATTTATATGTTAAAATATTTGTACATGCTTTTATTTGCTGTTAATGTCAATTCGTGAGAAATAGTTTGGATGCAGGTGAGTTCTCTAGTTGTCGTCTTGAGAAAATTTTTGTCATTAACATCTGTGTTTTCTACCTAATAAATAAAAAAAAAATAAAAAAACTTCCTCTCCTTCCAATCCTAAAAAGATCATCCACACAGCATCCCCAAAGATGATGTAAGCCCTGAGGAGGATTATTTTTCTCAGTGG
The DNA here is from genome assembly GCA_936435175.1 of Glyphotaelius pellucidus. Classification (NCBI taxonomy): domain Eukaryota; kingdom Metazoa; phylum Arthropoda; class Insecta; order Trichoptera; family Limnephilidae; genus Glyphotaelius; species Glyphotaelius pellucidus. The sequence continues at coordinate 26,976,062 of OW386550.1, read as the reverse complement.
GGAGCTATAGTAAAATAAAAATAAAATTTTAAAAATGCTTTTTTTTACAAAACTGCAAAAATAATATTTCAACCAACGCTTTTTTATCGGCTTTGAATCTGTTAACTTATTGTGTTTCTTACTTCTATTTCTAATTAATTTGTTTTTATGTGTGAATAAATTCAATGAAATAAAGTTATTTTTCATAACATTTTCATAAAATCACTGCATCAATTGGATTAGCAGTTTTGATTGGCATAACAAACGAAGGCAATACAAATGATGATTCAATGACATACAAAATTCACGACGAATACAAAAGTTACAAATTTTGCACAAAGGCAGATTGACGAGTATATAATGACGAAAAAAAATTCAATAGTTGCCAAAATATTATTAAATTGAATCATTATTCAGAATGTGAATAAGTGAGTTAGGGAGAGGGTGCCATCTGTAGGGGTGGTAAATTGGGCTTCACAATCGGTTCATTAAAAAAAAATCATATCATTATTTGTAATTTTAAATAAAGAAAGGTTTCAGCATATTTAAAGTTTAGTTTCATTCATCATATCATAAAAAAATTTATTTCAAAAATACCTTTAAAAATAAGTTGGTACGGATAGCAAACGAATTTATTTACAGTGTCGATTTTTTGTGCTTGAACACTGATGTACACAGTATTTAGACAAGTTGATATTTCTTGATGCATTTGAATGAAAATATATTTTATTCTGTTACTTGGTGATACATTCTCTCTGCGAAACCCTTCGGGGAAGTTTAGTTATATATTGCCTAAATAGGTACACCATGTTTTCCATAAACCATCGGTACATTTTATAAAAATATGACGGGGGCCAACTTTCCGGAGATCAACTGTTAAGGAACCAAATAATTGTCAACACATAATAATCCACATTACACATTTTTACATTACTAACCACAACGTTTTACTCAGAGAAATTAACCAGCGGCCGACTATTTAAATTTCTTGCGATCGACCCTTGCAGGGGGCGGTTCCGATAAGTAAGATTAATTATTCTCCATACCAACATTATTTTAACAAAATAACTCAATATCGATTTTATTTCATTCCAAATTCCTTTGATAAATCCCACATTCAAAAATGCTCAAACTCGTAATAATAAAAAATAAAAATAAAAAACAATTACAATTAGTACATTTTGTAATTATTTTATATTAAAATTTATATTATAATAACACAAAATAAAAATAAAAAACAATTACAATTATTACTTTTTGTAATTATTTTATATTTTTATATTTATATATATTTTATATTTTTTGATGAGTATTTATAAATTTTCAATAACGTCTAAGCAAAATAAAAATGTATTTTTTTACATATATTAGTTGTAAGACCGTAAATAAATAGACAAACTGAAGTATTTTCGTCACAAAATAAGGGCGCAGATCTTTTTTATCATTTTATTTGAACTTAAATTAAAATTCTACAAAGTAGCTTTCCCAAATAATTTATTGATTTATTTTACTTCATGATTATAGAATTTTGTATGTTTGTTTGTTATAAAACAAAGTTTTGTTTGAAAATTTAACAAATCTGACAACGACCTACGGTAAAACTTTATTAATAATTAACATATTTTCTCAAAATTTGAAAAATACTCGTAGCATTACTGGATAAAAGAACAGTCTTTCGAAATCAATTTATATTTTTTTGTGGAAAAGAGTGAATATGTCTAAAATTTGATTTAAAAATGACAAATTTCCGGTTTGGTTTGGTTATTCCTCCTTAAAAATGTCTACTAATTATCTAGATATGTAATATGAAAGTTGTAACTTTTTTCACTAAAAACTAGATAACTCGAATGCGACTACCACACAAGAGTCCCAACTGCTCCCAATCGTCTGAAGACAGTGAGACTATGGCATCACCAATTAAGGGATTTAGTGAGGCTGAAGTTGGTGAGGAGGGGAAGGAGATAGAGGAGAAGTTGGAGAAAATATCTAGCTATTCAGATCTGTTCACGGCTAGAGCCATATCAAGCAACGTTTCAAATCTGTATGGTGGTCTTTCACAAGGACGATACTGAAAGCATCTTCCATTCCAGAGCGTGCAGAAAATATACTAATTTATTATTTTATTATTAATTTATTAATTTTAATGAATGAACCACACAAAATAATTCAATAAAATTTACTCGCGCACGCTGGGATCGAACCCGTGATTCCGAATTCGTAGTAAAGAGCCTTACCCCTCAACCACTGAGAGTATCTACCTGGTCTTAGCTTCATAAATTAATTATTTTTTCGTTTATGAATACCACAAAAGAGTCCCAACTGCTCCCGTCTGAAGCCAGTGAGAATATGGCATCCCCAATTGGGGTATGTTGTGAGGCTGAAAGTAGTAGTGGGGAGGGGAAGGAGATGGGAGAGAGGAAGGTGGAAAGTACCTGGCTATTCAGATCTGGTCACCAAAAACGGCCAAAGCCATTTCAAGCAACGTTTCAATTCTAAATGGTGGTCTTACACCAGGACGATACAGAGAGTATATTCCACTCTGAAACGTGCCGCAAATATACTATATATTATTTTTAATTAAAAAGTTGTGAAATAACACAAATCAATAAAATAAAATTTATTTGTCACGCCGGGATTCAATCCCGCGACCTTCGGATTGCGAGTCAAGAGCCTTACCGCTGGATTACGCCGGCCGTCTGCGATAAAGGAAAAAAGTACAAGTAAACACGAATTCACGCGTGGATTGTTAGATTTAACATTAAAACGCATTTTTTTGGTGATTGTCAGGCACATTTGAGAATGACTTTTTACATTAAAATTGGTTCAGTGAAAAATAAATTTTAAATAAATACAAAATTCATAACATGCGCGAGCTTCGGTTTTTAAATTGACGGGCTCGTCCGAGCTTTTAAAAAACGATAAATAAAACACGACTAACAGCTCCCAATCAGCGGGTTATAGCATTCCTCATGGGGCTGATGAAATTTTTCGCATGCAGAATAAATTCCTGCAATCAAGTGGAGCGTTTATTATTTGCGGAAATATAAAGTTCGGAAAAAGTTCTGGTTCGAATTTAACGGAAACTTCGGAATTTGCAATAACATGGACTTTATGGCATGTTACCTACAAGTACAGTGCGTAAAGAAAATGCTGAAATTTAACAAAACGGAATTTAAAAATTTAATTACCATGTAAACATTGATTTTAGATCAAGTTTCTAGTAAATTTATAATTAAAAAGATGGCTTTTAAAAGCCATAAAATGGCTTTTACATTAAAGTGATACGTGAGATTAAGAGTATACAGTGGTACACAGGGGGATATCATTAAAAAAACCTTGACTCTGTGCAGAAACGGGTGGGCCGTTTGATAGATTCTACTAACTTAACAAACGGATTGCAATCTTTAGAGCACAGGCGTCAGGTGGGAATGCTGTCCTTATTCTACCGGTATTTCAATGGAAGATGCTCCGAGGAACTAGCGTCATTGATCCCCTCGGTACCGGTGCATAGTCGGGAAACACGACAAACACGCGCCCAACATTTGTACACGGTTGACATTAGTCACATGAGAACGGGTCGTTTCAACGACTCGTTCTTGAGTTCAACAGCTCGGCTGTTGAACGATTTGCCGGCCTCTGTGTTTCCTCCCTCCTACAACATGGGTCTCTTCAAGACCAGACAAGAGTAGGTCTTATCAAAGGAGTGTTGAAATTTCATGATTCTGACTTGTCATGTAACCATTTTGTAGACGTTCTGTACAAGAATATAGCGCTTTTATGTCGGAACCAACCGCGCGGCAGATGAGGCGGGAGGGGCTATAATTTTGTTTCAAATATTCAATGAGATGGCAGAAGTTTTTCAATTGCACTTTATGGAGAAAGATAACTTTTTAACTAAGCAAGTAATAATTCAGGTAAGGAAAAGCTTTCCATTTTATACGAAAACCGTAAAAGAACTAGCTGCCTTTAAAATACGTTGGGTTTTAGAAGATCGTTAAAAGCTCCTGTTCGTACAATAAATCTAAATCAAAGGCTTAACTATAATATAAACGTATGGTTACCCACTTGAACGGCGTATTGAGACGGGATAAGGAATGGGTTGTAGAAGGTGATTTTCTAAGGAAACAATGTAGCTAGTTTTTGAAAATTTAAATATATGAATTATCATTCAGATATGAATATAGCGTTAAAATCCTTTATTTAATACACTACGACACTAAAAAGAGACAAACGCATACATCTATAGGATTAAGCCGACGCTATCCGAATTTCTACCGATTTCTTGCTTACCCTTGAAAAGTTGAAGTTTTTAAGCTCTTAAAAAATATGTTACTTTTGAAGATAATATGTATACAATCCCCACGCCGAAACGCAAATTATATGAAATTCCCTAGATAGAAAAAAATCGCAAAGCATAATTTAAAGTAAAATTTTTATTTTCAAGATTGTCTCTATTATTTATAAAAAAAAATTGTTTTTTTTCTAAACTAGAATACTGCCTTAAGTATTTTTAAGGTCACTAATATTTGAACTTGGCTTAAACATATCTGAGAGTAGTGAGATATATTTGATTTCTACATTAAAACAGTTGCAAGCGATTACTTCGGACATAGTGCACATTAGCATCACACAGGCTGGCGAAGCCAGGACTTAATTAAAACTGTTGTTGTGTTCGCGATAATTATGCCTTTGAATCAGTAATTCCGTTCAATTTGCTGTTAATTGAATTACAAATAGGCAGCTAAGCGTACGGACATAGGCACGGGCGGAATAGGACACGGGGTGAAACAATTTAGTTCCCTCTGGTTTCGCACGTAAAAATTTAGTCATACTTTGGGCGCCTGATTCCAGAATACAGAATTTGGTACAGACAAATTACTTCGAAGAGGAATTTTTGAGTGAATTTGTACATACCGTTTGTATTGAAAATTTTAAGAAAATATAACTAGATTGGAAGGATTTGCCGGAATCAAAATACGTAAAATATGATATACTAGCTTTTTTACCCGCGGCTTCACTCGCATTGTATTAGGGGAAAATTAATGTAGCGCTTAGCGATAGTTATCAATTATTCCCCCCCCCCCCCCTCACCCCTCCCCCATTCCATACATTCATTCTCGGTACATTCAGTTTTCAAACAGTTAACGTGCCACCTAAATTTCATAATGCCAGAGCTCACCAGTAGTAAAAAAAAGAATTATGCAAGTTGGTTCAGTCGTTCGAAAGTTATGCGCGTACCAACATTTCGATTCATTTTAATTTGAAATAAAAAAAAATAAATCAACATCGTTTCCACGGCAACGATTTGTTTTCTGACGTTAGCAATAACTCGCTTTTGTTAGCGACAGAAAACGTACAGTAAATATAGTATATGAATTTTTATAATTTCATAACGCCAGAGCTTACCATCATATATAGCTTATATTACTCGCATACAATGTAGCTTTACATTGGTGAAAGAATTTTTAAAATCGGTTTATTGGCATATGCGTGAAAGAGCAACAAACAAACAAGCGCAGTTTCGCATTTATAATATTAGTATAGATATAAATAATTGACTGAGCGTAGCGAAGTCCTGTTTTTATACGACCGTTGTCTTTTCATGTGTTTGTAAATTTGTTTTTTGTGTTCCATTTCAGGTTCAAGGTAATGATCGTGTTGAATACTACCTTTATTATCTCGTGAAATATTATTATGGTACCTACCTGCCTGGAGAAAGTTTGAAAAAAGAATTGTCATTGAGAATAGTGACGCTTCTTTGGAGAAATTGTATAATTTCTTGGTTAATACGTAGGTACGTATTTAAGTACTGACTTACAATTCTTATTTATCAGAGAAAATTTTTGATTTGATAACGCAACAAACTTATAAAATAACTACTAAATTTTACATTTTTTTAAATAAAGTGACCCACAATATCCGAGATGCACGTGTTCGGAAATCCCCGATTTCTTTTATCTAAAAACTCAATTATTGTATGAAGACATTTCCGTTTTAACTCGGAAATATTTTGAAATTCCCGGTTAAACAGAATCCCGTGAATCGAGAGCCTACTGTGTGGAACATGCCTCGAGGCTCGAATTATAAAGTCTTCAGAAACACGGGCCATTAATTAACGTTTCCGGCGCATTACACCGGAAATACAATATATCCACGAAGCCATTGACAATATTTTATTAAGGGAAGTCTAAAAAGGGCGGGCATTTATTATTTACCGAAAGCTTCCTGATTATATGATTACATATTTACGTTTTAATTGAAAATTTGCGTATGACACTGCAAGTCTTACCAAAGCTTACAATTCATTTTAATGAACGTGAAAAACTCTCGTATGGTGTGCTCTTGCTTTCTGAATATTGCACGGCTTTTAAAAAAAAATTATTTAAAAAATATATATTTATGAACATAAAACAACTGAACTAAAATCGAACCGACCGCCTGAAGTCAGTGAGACTATGACGTACCCGATTGGGGGTATTTTTTGAGTGGGGAGGGGAAGGAGAGGGGGTAGAAAAAGATGAGGAAGTATCTGGCTAATCAGGTCTACTCGCGAAACATAGCTAAAACCATTTCAAGCGACGTTTCAGTTTTGAATTATGGTCTTACACCAGGGCTCCTTCCAATGAAATAACGGTAGAATAGTATCGTTGTGCATTCATTAGTCTGGTACATCCAATTCTTTCAACAAAGCCACATCAATTTAGATTTAGGAGATTTAAAATATTTATTTACCTGTTTTTTTAACACAAAATGAGATAATATTTATCAAAAGAGAAAAAACAACAAAAAGTATTGAAATTTACTAGGTGAAAAAAATATTTGATTGATGAATAATTGGAAAAAAAAGTTATGAAACTTCGGGAATTTTTTTAATTAATTATTTTTACATGAAACGACACAATAGTGAGTATGAAAACGTTTATAATATATAAGCCTAATAAAATATGGATGTGTTTTTGTTTTCTTTGCCAGAAATTTTAGTTAGAAAAAAACATCAAGTGAGCCATTTTTAAAACTTTTTATGTTTGCATTAAAAAAATTAATATTTCAAAAATTAAACATTTATCGTGAATTATATAAAAATTGGAAGTGTTTTTCAAAAATAGTTTTAAGTTTTCCGATGGGTTGAGATTGTTCCATTTATTTGGATTTTATATCAAAGCGGAAACATTTTGACATTCCAACCAAATAGGTCCGAAGCTTGAGGGTTAAGGCATTTTTGAAGATGTGAAAAACTAGTACCATCAAAATGAAACAAAATTAGGAGACAACCTCTTCATAATATTATACACCAATTATTACGCTGAAAATCATTTAAGCCTCGATTACATTGAGCGAGTTCACAAGCTACTAGCCGGTAAGTTTAAAAGCGGGTGAATCGGCGAGTGAGATTGTCATGATGATACACAAAACTGTCTACTCGCTAAGTAGCGACAGTAGCAGCTAAAATAACGACTCTCGCGCGAACTAATTTGTCGACATTTTGTAAAAAACTTGAGCTAGCGCCACACACTGGCCAGCAGCGAGAATTACGGTTCCCGCGCGAACTAATTCTGACAGTTACAAAATCAGCTGTTGGTAGGCCGCCATCTTGAACGATTCACGAGTAAAGTTGACCACTTTTCAACTTTTTTCGTAGATTGTCCACAATCTGCTAGTTAGCAAATAATACGATTATACTGAGCGAGTTTACTAACAGATAGTGAATTTCCCAGATAGTAGCTCGTAAACTCGCTCATCGAGGCTTAAGGCATGACCCTGCAAAAGCTCGACAAGCTTTACTTTTTTAGTAAAAATAAATACGGTAGAATACCTAGCTTCTTAATTGTATCTGTTATTGATTTCATCTGGCATCGAGCAGCCTGCATTGTAGAAAGAAAATAAATTACATTGGTTAGTTTTTATATTTGCGGCGAAATCTTTTGAAATAATGTGTCCATAAAAAGGACATTACACGGTGAAAGTTTCAACATAGTTCGACTACACGAAAGCTCGCAAAGTTTTGACGAGGGTTGAGTCGGTACAGTACTACCCTATTTATCCATAACTTCCCTAGCCGAATCAGTCAGATTCGATAATATTGATCTAATTAGTAAACTAATAATTGACAATGGGAAACACAGAATTTGCGACAAAATAATAATTATTACACTAACACAATTAGAAACTTTATCCTGTTTTGTAAACTTGAAATTCGTGATAAAATTAAGAGTAATTTTACTGATGGAAAATTTGCATTATTAAAATAAAAGCTATGTAAATTTTAATATAATATTAACGACTTTTTTTTAAAATTTACTTAAAGTTTCTCAACTTGGTATTTATTGTTTATATTTCAGTTTTCAACCCCGCTAGCACAGGCCGGTGTTGAGATTAATAATTTTATAAAATATATATTTAATACTAAGTGCGATTCCAGGGGGTAGACGTCCAATGGGCCGCCCAAGACAGAGTTGGGCGAGACAACTCCAGAAACTGTGTGAGGAAAGGGTGGGACTGCCATGGTCTGCCATGGACAGGGAAGAAAGGGACGAAAGGAGGCGCCTTGTCGATGCAGTAGGTTCCCGACCCTAATAGGACAAGGGGAAGAAGATGATGATATATTTTTTACAATAGCAGAGAGGAAACTAATCTCTCTGTTATCTTTGGGTATGCTGTGTGGAGGGTCATTTGAATGAAAGTAAGAAGAGGAAGTTCTGGGAAAAAAAGGTGTGAGGGGTAGGTACGAATCTGGGGGTCAGTGGATCCAAAAGTGACGGACGCATGAATCAAACGCTCTCACAGCGGTGCAAGGTGAAGGGTCTTGAGGGTCCTACTAGAGAGGCAAAATGGTCTCCCTCAACTAGTCTCTCCCAATCCGGCTCGCCATGCAGTAAGTGGGCAGAAGTATCCGCCGCCTAGACAAACTACTTGTGCCTCCGGAGAACTGATGAAGAGAATATTCTTATACGATGTGTTTTGTGATTTAATATGTCCACATTCGCAAAATTCAGAATCCTTTAGGGACCACAAGAGAGCTTTCGAAATGACGTTTTAAATAAGTTTTAAAGATTTTATAAAAATTTATTAGCCAAAGCTTAAATTCTTTTATAATCTTTTAAAGATAATTTCAAGATAAACTTTTAAAACAAAGAGCTTTTAGAACATCTTTGGGGAACTTTTGGCTAGATCAGATAAGTATTGCAAAGCTGATTTTTTCTCAACTAAGAGCAGTGAAATCGTTTTTGCGTGGAATTTTTAGTCATTTTTCAAACATAAAAAAAAACATTATTATATGGGTACTGTAGTTTATCTGTCTCGCTAAGAAATCCTGTGTTAAGATTAGGCAAAAGTTTCGCTTTGCAGAATTTACGATATATTATACTTTTTTAATCAGTAAGTTGTCGCAGACGAGGTGATAAATGGATAGTATAATAAAAACAAAACCTGAAGCACAGAAAACAAAGTGTGTGGTGAATATTTGTCGGAAGAGAATAAAAATGCATAGATTACAGAACTTTTTAAGAAATTGTATGCTGCAGTATCTACAAATTATCAATATGTGTGCTTTCGTCATTTAGCAATAATAAAATTGGGTCACGTCGTTGGAGTTACATACGATTCATAAAACTGGTGGGACAAGAAATTAAGCAATATAATAAGTATTCATTATAATAAGTCAACAAGACGAAAGACTTTCAGGAGGCCTAAACATAGGTGGCTGAATAATTTGAAAGCCAACACAACATCCTTGGAAACAGCATCCAATCCGAGGATGGCTCGAGGAGATCCGATAGATTCCAAGAAGCAACTAACATTCTCTTAGGATGTCGCAAAGTGGATGATGATTGAAACTAATCACAGTGAAGAGTAAGTATATCATTATATAAGATGATAATACATTAATGTCGATAAATCAAGTAGATGCATTACAGAATGGCGCTCGTGCATTGAACGTAGCTACGTGGCAGATGACCCCCGTGGTTGAATGGTTACGATCCTTTGCTACGAATCTGGAGAACGCGGGTTAAAAACCAAGTGAGTGCACGAAAATTTTATTTGATAAATTTAGATTAAAAGCCAGCGAAAGAAAGCGGATAGACACCCGAGAAAAATGTTCAGGACTCCATAGAAAGCCAGAATCAAAATTGTGTCCATTTTTGAAGAGCCGGGCATCCATAATAATGCGTAATTTAAGACATATTGATACGTTGCTCGCCAAAATGAGGATTCCAACTTATAGTCACTGACAAATTGGGAACTGCACTCCAACTTATTATTGTCACTGACAAAGTATTGAGGAACTGATTTAAGATAAGAATTTGTGTTAATTCACAATTTACAGTTTTAATATTTGAGGCATGTTCTAGAGCAGTGGTTCCCAAACTTTTTTTGTCTCGTGGACCACTTTCAAAATTTGCTGCAACATTTTTACCATATTCCCAAAACTCGACACGCGTTGTACTGAATATTGAATATAACGCTGGAGTTGTGGTCTGTCACAACGGGGGGGGTAGTAATGTGATATGAGGCAGGGGGCGGGATGGGATGTGAGCTGGGTCTCAATATGACAATTTTTCACCGAAATACTAGTAGATTTAGGCAGATAGTACCTGCCAACATTTTTGTTCTTTACTATCGAAACCAGATTTTTTTTCGTGGACCCCCACTTGCAACTTGTGGACCCCCATTTTTCTCTCATGCCTTCGTGGACCCCCGTGGAGTCTCCCGTGGACCCCTGGGGGTTCACCTGGACCACTTTGGGAATCACTGTTCTAGAGTGAGGTACTTTCGGTGACCGGACAACTCGGAATGAAACTCAAAACCATCTCAGATAAGTCATTTAGAGTGATAAAAAATATATATAAAAAAATTGGTTAAATAGGTTACGTTAGGTTAGGATTTTCAGCGAATATAAAATTATTTTTTTCATAGCTTTTAATGACTTTCATGGAGGTGCTGGGTTGACTGGTTTTTTCATAGCTTTAAATGACTTTCAGGGAGGTGCTCAGTTGGCATGGAACCGATACTTTCAGTACCGCTATGGTGAAAGACTATTCAGAATCGAAACGTAGTTCTTGTCCATCTCCTTCCCCTCCCCACTATCTATGAGGAGTAACACACCCAAATTAGGGAGGATGCAATAATCTCTGAAGTTGGGACTTACTTTTGTGTACTTCCAGCAATGAAAATGTACCATACCTTATTAAAAGATATTTTATGAAATAATTTCATTAGGTGCAAACATACCAAACTCCGTTGCAATAATTTTATCAGCGAAGGAAATTCATTCTGTTGAGAAAAACGCTGAAATTTATGAATTTTTTAAATTTGAAAGAATTTTAATCATAATTTAATCTTCACATAACTCCCCTTTCCCCCGGATGTAGTTGAAGTTACGCAGGTTTAGCGGGCTCGATAATTAACGTGAACAAAGCCGACTAAAGTACAACATGTTGGCCGGGGGGGGGGGAGTATGTGGACTACAAAGGTGGGAATGTGATATTTGATCAATATACGCATTGGCGGCTTCGCTGGTTGACTGATATTGCTACACAGCTATTGGCGGATGAAAACAAAGCAAAACCATGATTTCGTTTTAATATAAACAAAGTTTAATACCAAATATTTAATATAATACGCATTTATACACCCACGCGTTGTGGGAGGAATTTTGAGAATGTTTACAAATTTCATTTTGTATTATAAATATTATCCGTTTACAGTCTTATGCAGGGTTATGAAATGCTTACAAATATTTCGGTAATCACTAATATAGATTTATATACAGTCTTGTTTATGGTGTCAAGGCGAAATTATACAATCGTGAATTTCACTGCCAGATTTATATAAAGAATAACTAATTAAATAACCGTAAGCAGAGAGGACGGACCGCCAAACAACTCGGTCTTGGCACACACTCTTTGCCTCAATCACATTCATACATCGTCTCATACACACTCTTCTATTATTCTGACCCTTGACATGACCCATTATAAGTATCTGATTCACTTGATCGTGCCATGTCTTCCTCAGGCGACCTCGACTTCTTCTACCATTCACATTTGCGTCATATAGTCTTCTAACACTACTTTCTTCGTTCATTCGCTCTACCTGCCCAAACTATCTGAGGGTCCCTTTCTTAATCTTACTCATTACGCTTACATCAGCCTTGCATTCTTTGCGGATCTCCACATTTCTCACACGATCGTACATGGATCTACCACACACGCGCGTCAGGGATCTCATTTCAACAGCATTCAGTCTGCTTTCATCCTTCCTCTGCCAGTTCCACGCCTCACTGCCAAATATCACTTTAGGTACCAGCACTCCATTGTAGACTGCTAGCATCGCTTCTTTTGACAGTTTTTTTTATTAGCGCCAACAGCATTCAGTCCTCCATTAATGGAATTACCTGCATTTACCCTTCTTTCAATATCTCTATCAGCCTTCCCATCTCTTGTAAACATACTACCCAGATACACAAACTCTTCCACCTGCTCAAAGTTTTCATCATTCACAACTATTTGCACACTGTTTTCGTACTCTCTCTTTCAAACACCATGACTTCAGACTTACTTACATTCATCATTAACTCATTCTTCATACATACCTACTTCGTTCATCCTAGACACGAGAGACCGTAGATCTAGAATCTGTAGATCTGTAAATCTAGATCTAGACTGTAGAAGAGGACGAAACGCAACTATTTAAATTGGTTGCAAGACAGCTGTTCCCCGACAGTTTATATACAATAAACAGTTGGTTTAGGGAAATTACGGTATACCTACTAACACAAAATATAACTAAGTGCCCATCAGGGAAGTGCAGATGTACCGCTGAATAACAAAGGTATAAAACATATTTTCATTATTCAAATGCATAAAGAATAAAACTACTTGTCTTTGTACTGTATACACCAGCTTGTAAGTACAAAAATCGATAGTGTAAATAAATTCGTTTGATATCCATATCAACTTATTATTAATGGTATTTTCGATGTCGATTTTACGGTTGAAATTGATAAATAATGCACACAAAAATTTTATTTTATAAAATTATTATTAGGGGGGTCAACTGTCAGGTCACCAATTAAATTATTACTGAAATCTGTATTTTTACAGTGTTAGGATAGGCATAAGATGTCACACTTGCCCTGATGATGGACACAGTAAGGCTATCCGAAAGGTTGGTTATAGATGACGAATCGCAACATTTCCAAATCGGGAGGCGGGTATGGGACCGCCGCTACGGAAACCAACCGACACCCCTGGCATAGGACAATGGATTCATGGGTTGAGGTTTTTCTAGGTCTTGGTGGCGAATGCGTTTTCCCACCGATTGCCTGGCGAGCCGGATTGGTTGAGGGAGACCTAATAACCTCTCTAGCCGCACTCTCTCGAACCATCGCTTTGCACCACAGTGGGAAGAATGGATTCATATGTCCGTCACTTCCGGACACATTGTTCTGGACACATTCTGGACACACGTCACATCTGACACCCAGATTCCTACCCTCACCTCATACCTTTTTCCTTCCCAGAACTTCCTCTCCTTTCCCTAAAAATACCCTCCACACATCCATAACATCCCCAAAGATGACGCAGGCCCTGAGTGATATTTTTCCTCAAGGCCTCCCGTGTTGAGATAATGTAAAAAAAACGGCTTAACTACCTAAAAAATAATCACGATAATTCTGCGTAAATGTTTTAGCACGTCATAACTAAGAGTGGCAGCATTCGAAAACTTTGGTAAAGTAATTTTGGCCTCGTTAAAATATTTTAGCAAATAACGTTGTTTAAAAGTCAAAAATTATTACACGCTTAAATAATATAAGTTATATAATGTTCTACACGCGCTTTACAGACTGGATATGAAAGATGAGGGTTGTCGTTATTAAACAATATTGTTAATGTGTTGTGGCTGAGCCGATCTCACCCCAAACTCATCATCCTTTGTAATTTCTGGGCTCCTGGTTGTGAGAGTTTTGTTTCACCTGTCTATGGGGAAGGCACCCCTAAATTAGTTCAGGTAATATTTGTTTCGGATGTGAGATGGAGACAGGCTGAAGAAGATGCTTAAGTATCTATTCATCAGCCGAAAGAGATGCTGAAGAATATGCTGTCAATTAAAATAACCTACACCCAAATCTTAAAGGTTCTCCATTAACTTCTTATACCCAAATGTTACAAAAATCAAAAACAAACTTTTGAAAGGTTTATTTGCATCAGCTCCACACAGGAGGTCCTAGGGAAAAATCCATCAGGGCCTATGTCCTCTAAGGTGGAGGATCTCTTTAGGGAAGGAAGGAGAAGTTCTGGAAAGGAAGAATGAGTAGGAATCTGAGAGTCAACGTCGAGAGTGACGGGCATATTACGAATTATTCCTACCGCGATGGGTCAAGAGAGTCAGGCTGGAGAGGTCAGGGTTAGGTCTCCCTAAACCAGTCTCTCCGGATCCGGTCCACCACGCAGTGAGATATGCAAACGCATTCACCGCCAAGATCTAGACAAACCTCATGAACCTGGGCACCCCTGATAATTCACCAAAATACCGAATCCCTCTTGTACAGTCTGTCCCAATTCGGCCCGAGTCAAGGTGAGGTGGGGAAAAGCAATCACTGCGATCTAGACAAACCTCACCCCATGAAAACAAGCTAAGTCACCAAGCGTATCGAATCACATTATAATAAAATAATAAATTTTAAATCAGAGAAGCGTATATGATTGAAAAGTCACCATTAACTACTTTTCATTTGGGAGGCGGGTATGAGTACCGCAGGAATTATTTATTGGGCAACCAACACCTTTGACCCCAGCTGATTCGCTACGTTAGGTAACTTAACAGGGATGCCCAGGTTAACGGGGTGAGGTTTGTCTAGGTCTTGTTAACGAATGCGTTTGCCCCACTGGTTGAGGGAATCCTTTTGATTTTGACCTATCCTGCTCGATTTACTCGACCCATTGCACTGCACCACAGTGAAAGGAATGGATTCACATATTGACCCCCAGAATCCTACCCACCCCTTTTACCTTTCTCCTTCCCTCAACTTCTTCTCCTTCCTTTTTCGTAAAAAACCCTTCACACAGCATTCCCAAAGATGACAAAGTCTCCGAAGGAAATTGTTTTGATCAGGGCTACCTGTGTGGAGCTAATTTAAAAAAAAAACAATAACTTTAATTTGATAAACTTTTGTGATTAAAAAAGCATCGCGAGAGCTTAATTTTTTTTCAACAGTATTCACAATTTCGTGTCTTTGTTTGAAATATACCATTCAACATAAATACCCTTTTAATGGTAATAACGGTGACGGAAAATCATTATTTTTTTATGAAGCAGAATTTTCGATAAAAAATTACCTTCATTTTAAATGCTTCGTGCTCACTAGGTTTACACTCAATCAATCGGTAGTTGAACGCCAGTGATGTGGAATCAAGTGAAACGACAAGAAATTTGTCAATTTTTGGTATAAATATTTTCAGTAAACTTGCTGTCAACCAAGATTTGAAGGCGAAGGGAAATAATAAGAAAAACAAAGGATATATATATTTTCGTACACACTGTCCGGAACTGGTAGTAAAAACAACTGATGAAATGTACATCACATAGAATTTGATGGCCTTCGTCGTCGAGGGGTAAGGCTCTCGACCACTAATCTGAAAGTTGCGGGTTTATATCCTGGCGTGCACAAATAAATTTTATTAGATGAAGTTGTGTAATTTCACAATTTATTAATTTAAAATAATAGATAGTAGATAGACGGGCCATGAAATTTTTAATAGTTCCATGATAAAATAGAATGATGGCCTACATAGTCGAGGAGTAAGGCTCTCGAATAGCAATCCGAATAGCGTGCACAAATAATTTGTGTTATTTCACAAATTAATTAATTAAAAATAATATACAGTTTATTTGCGACACGTTCCAGAATGGAAGACACTCTCAGTATCGCTCTGGTATAAGACGATCATTCAGAATTGAAACGTTGCTTGAAATGGCTTTAGCCATGTTTGACGACCAGATTTGAATAATCAGGTATTTCCCCACCTTTCTCTCACCTTCAGTCTCACAGGGGGGATGTACCCTAATTGGGGATGCCATAGTCTCACTGGATGTAGATGGTTGGGAGCTGTAGCTTGTGTAGTATTAACATTAAAAAAATAGAACCCAAAAACTGATGTGAACATTTTGATTTTTGTTTTTTACCTTTTCATTTTTTTTGCAACTAAATGGTTATAAAAACTTTTTAGAGCCGAGGCTACGCTTGGACGCATTTTAAAAAAACATTGCACTGCTGATACTAAACCTACCTAGAGACCGATTTTTTACTCGAAAATGAAAGATCAAATCGAAAATCTAAATCCATAAAAGCGATTCCCAAATGTGATGTACATTTACCAGTTTCATGATTGTGGCACGAATTTCCGGATACCATATATTATAGGCACCAGGGTACATTGAGGTGGGAATGCAAACCAACTCCACCATAGAATATAAAATATATCTAGCAATGGAAGCATTGGAAAAGGTAAAAACACTTGTAACATTTGAAAGATTTAGACATTTATGTAATTACAAACAAGATTGCACCACAGGATAACAAAAACACCACTCCGTTAAATGCAAATCAACATAACATGAGTGACGGTTCTCAAAACCAGACCTACAATATAAATAAATCAATATTAGCATTAAAGGACCGTGCGAACCAAAAATAAACTATTAAAAACACCGAATTCATTTCAGCTTCATGCATACATTCATGAGGGCAATTGCGTGCCGTAAAAAATTAAAAATACAGTTATACGGTAGTAAAATTCGCGACTGATACAACACAAACACGAATTTTCCGAAATAAATCACCCTAAACAAACACAAATTCACCTGTTTCCTTGAATACGTTTTACTTAAATTCCTACGAGTTTATCAGATACGTAATATCAAACCGACTAAGTCCGCTAGGGAAATGTATATCTCAATCAGATCAAAATGTCTTTACAACTTGTTCACAATTAGATTTCCTATCGGCTTGTTCCGTAATCAGTGTACCGGATAATGTGTTTACCATTTTAATTGGGTGATTTCATTGATAATTCAGCTTTATCTTAAGCTTAGAGTGCGATATTCATGCAATTCAGCTAAGTTGTTCAAATTTCCATTTGTTTTGCGTATTTGTCTAATATGCTTCTTTGCTAAAATGGCTTCAAGATTGTAAAGATAGGAAATGGTAGGAAGAGAATTTGTAAAAACCTAAAAATACAGGAGTACAAACCAATCCTCAGCAAGCGAAATGCCACCAAAGACCACCTTCTGACGGCCTTCGTGGTCGGGGTAACACTCTCGACTGGCCATCTGGAGTTCGACAGTAAATTTTATTTGATGATTTGTGTTATTTCACCATTTAATTAATCATTTAAAAATATCATAAATTGCGGCACGTTTCAGAGTGAAAGATACTCTCAGTATCGCCCCCAGTTATGACCACCGTTCAAAATTTAAACGTGACTTGAAATGGCTTTAGCTGTTTTTTGGTGACTAGATCGAATGACTCAATGACTAGCTGAATAGCCGCCTTCCCCACCTTCCTCTTCCCATCTTCTTTTCCTCCCCACTTCCTTCCGACAAGGCATCCGACTAACCCTCGACTAGCAATCCGCACGTCGCGGGTTTTGATTTGATTGATTTGTGATATTTCACAATTAAATCATCTTTAAATAATATAAGGTATATTGGCGGAACCATTCAAAGTGAAATAAACTCTGAGCATCGCCCCGGTTTAAAACCACAACCGAGAATTGAAACGTTGTTGGAAAAGGCTTTAGCCGTGTTTGGTGAGAATAGATACTACCACCCCCCCTTACTCATACCCATCTCCTTCCCCTCCCCACTACCTTCATCCTCATAACATACCCCGATTGGGAATGCCATAGTTTCCATATGCCATAGATGCTATAGGGGATGCCATAATACAAGCGGTTGTGATGAGTTGGGAAAAAAGAAAATACCAAAATTACATAATTTTATTCTCTAATAAGCTCATAAATCCCCCAGAAGTTTGGCGTTGCCACCCTGAAACACAACGTTTATATTTATAGTGTAATTGCTGTCTTGTGGAATACGTACATTAACATTTGCACCTTAATTAATAACGTAATCGTCGATCTGACGGTACTACATTAATATTATGGTACGATATCAATTAGTAACGATGGCGCCCATTGTATATGAACTAAATATTAATATGCATTAGTGTTTAATGCTCAGCGGTGATCTTAGATGTAACAAATAAGCTTTCCGTTATTAGAGGACGCCATTTCACATAGGTAAGCTTAAATAAATATTTATAAGATGTGGTTATGTATTTTTAAGGTAGGTGCAATATTATTAGATTCATTTATTTATTTTATTTACTACACATTATTTTTGATTTTGATTTTAAAAGTTTAGAATCCAATAAGACTGGAACCAAAGATATTGAAATATAAGGAAATATGCTATAATGTCCGCCGACTGTCGGCGGATCGCGATCTAATGGTGCTAGTTGAAGGTGTGCAGAAGAAGTATTAGTTAACAATTTACTTTGAATACGGAAAGAATTCGTTCATTTAGTTGATTTTTATAAGGTGTGCAGTAGTGTTTGTTAAAAATATCGGCGACACAATGAAGTACAGTCCCACTCAGTAAAAACTGCTGATAGCCCATCTCCTTACATTTTAATATCTTTGACTGGGACCAAAGTGCAATGTCCATCGGCCTTATTACGTGAGATGTAAATAATTATTACAGTTTAGGCGGCACTCTTCGGCGGAAAAAGAAGAAGATGGAGATATATGTAATTACTTATGTTGGACAGAGCGCGCTAATATTTTAAGTCATAAAATAGCAGCAAAAATTGCGAAAAAGCTTACTAAAACATAACCCTTTTAAAATAGAGCAAAAATCTCGTAGAACGTATCTTAAGTATCATTTAAAGAAACATTGTGAATTTTTTCACAAATATAACTTGTAAAATAAAAGAAATAGACTTGTTTTAAATAATTTTCGAAGCATACTTTGCGATTTTTTTCTATCGAGGGAATTTCATGTAATTTGCGTTTCGGTGTGGAACGTATCTAGATATTATCTTCAAAAATAACATATATTTTTTTAAGAGCTTAAAAACTTCAAATGTTTAAGGGAGATATGTAAGAAATCGATCGAAATTCAAATAGTGGACCCTTAAAGAGAAAATGAAAACGATAAAAAAGGAAACATAATAAATCAGTAGTGACTACAAAACATAAATAAAATTAAAGAGTGGTTGATTTTTTTTACACTAGCTCCACTCAACACAGCAGGCCTTGGGGAGAAAAAATTCCCTCATACATTGTGAAGGAGAAAGGAACGCAAGGAAGTTCTGGAAAGGAAAAGGGTATGAAAAATGGGTAGGAATCTAGGACTCGATTTATCCAGGAGTGACGGACGTATAAATTTATCCCTCCCACTGCGGTGCAAGGCAATGGGTCGAGAAAGTCCGGCTGAAGAGGTCTATGTTATGTCTCCATCCCGATAAGGCCACGAAGTAGCTGTGCAAACGCATTTGCCAAAAGAAAAACCACCCCCATGAACCCGGGCACCCCTGCTAAGACACCAGACGTAGCGAACCATTTGGGGTGACCTATGGCAGGAGTGTTGGTAATTCAATTTTTTTTGCTTTTAAAAAAATTGGAAAACTTAGAAGCACTTGGTATTTAGAAAATCCCTAAATAATAACTCTATTGAATAACTAAATTAATTTATCGTTTAGTCCTATTCTAAATATTCTGCTAGTAAACCGCTCTGTTCTTGCCGGAAATCCAGTAACTCCCCATTCCTCTTCCTCTTCGAACACCTCCCACCAAAAAAATGTACACATATATATCTCAATTATTTTATTACGTAAGTTATTTTTTACATGAGCTCCACACAGGAGTCCCTGTGAAAAATAATTTCCCTCAGGGCCTATGTCATCTTTGGAGATGCTGCGTGGAGGGTTTTCATAAGGAAAGGAAGGGGAGGAGAGTTCTGGGAAGGAAAAGGGTTTAGGAGGTGGGAAGGAATCTGGGGTTCAGTGTGTCCTGGTCACCCGCCTCCAAGACCTGGACATATCTCACCCTATGAACCCGGGCACCCCTGCTAAATCACCAAACGTAGCGAACCACCTGGGGTGACCTATGGCAGAAGTGTTGGTTATCCAATAAAGGTTCCCGGAACGGCGGTACCTTTAGTTAGTTTTAATATAATCCTGAAGAAGGAAGGGTTCTTCTGAAACCGGAAGAGTGTGAAAAAATTAAACTATTTCCGTTATTTATTTTTGGGGCTTTATGCCATGTTGCGCTACCTCTTTCTTTAGCCAACGTTTCGGAGTGTTACAGTGTCCACAGTCAGGGCAGATGTGCCCTGATGATGGACAATGTAACGCTCTCCGAAACATTGGCTAAAGAAATAATTAGCGCAGCAAACATTCCACCCCAAAAATAAATAATCAAAATACTTTTGGTCGTGAAAATCTAAAAGCATAACAAAAATTAAAGTGGTCTATAATAAATTTAAGCGTTTTTATTGTTATATATGAAAATGTTAATACGCAGTCATGAATTATACTTATTTTTAATTTTCAACGTTAGGACTTACTTATTTTTGCTACAAAATAGTTCATGTCTTGAGGCTGAAGGAGGAAGAGAGAGGAAAAAGTTGAAAAAGATGGCACACGGCTAATGCCATTTTAGTCCGAATGACGATACTGAGAGTATCTATCAAACTAGACTAACACCATATTATTTGTTTCACGCTTTTCAACCAACTAACCATTCGAAAAGCCGCCCTTCCACTCAGCGAAGCTGGGTAAAAAAAAAATATATCTATAAAAAAAATTTACTTGTACGTTCTAGAAAAATGATTTATTTTCTTTTATAAAATCCACTCTTCATTGTAATCCAACTAAATTGAATACCTAACCTAAACCATTTTAAATTTTAAACCATCCACCAATTTACACAGTATAAAATTAAGCCACGAGCGTTAAATCGTAACTAATAAAGTCAAGCTATGAACGAATACTCCGGGGTGAAATAATATTATATGCGTAGGTACCAGGCTCGCAGTGAAGATAGCCTTATTTGCATAGATAAAATAATCTTGCGCCAAAACTTAATGAAAGCGATAGCTAACGTGCCTTTCGGGAATAGGATTATCTATGGAAGTCCAACGCGCGCTGGCCTTTCGAGTTCGATAGCCAAAAAATGGAGAAATTTAATTATCAATTTATTTATTTCCTGGTTGCTTAATGTAATAAAATTAGTATTTGAAGCATATTTCGCCCTCCACTGCATTTATCCAATATAGCCGCATATTTTAGTTTTTTTTTTATGTTAATACTATCCTAGAGTCCCAACTGTTCCCAACCTTGAGATGCCACGATATCGTCCGAGACTATGGCAACACCAATGGCATGTTGTGATACTGACTTTTTTTACCTTAACTCCACACAGGAGGCCCTGAGGAAAATAATTTGCCGCAAGGCCTATGTCATCTTTAGGGGTGCTGTATGGGGGGTCTTTTTGGGGAATAAATATGGGTCCTGTAGAGACAAATCATTCCACAGCCGAGCTAATTAACTCTAGAAAGAGTCGTAGAAATAGTTCTCATGTGACAAATGTCAATCGTACATACGTTGGGCGCGCGTTTGTGGTGTTTCCCGACTAAGCACCGGTGCCAAAGAAATCGATGACGCTAACTTTGGAGCATCTTCCATAGTAATACCAGTAGAATAAGGACAGTATACCTACCTGACGCCTGTGCTCTAAAGATTGAAATCCGCGTGTCCAGATAGGGGAATCTATCAAACGGACCACCTGCGTCCGCACAGAGTCAAGGGTTTTTTCAGGAATTTTGGGGCTCCAGACCAAAGGTGGCTGCTAAATGCAACCATGGGGCGCATTTGCGATTTGTACACGGTCAGCAGCTGTGTACTTTTAATTGAATAGAAGGATACGAAGAAAGGGAAGGTCAGGACGTACCTACCTGGATATTCAGATATATCAAACATGGCTGAAGCCAAGCAACTTGTCGTTCTGAGAGGTTGTATTTTGCTTTAGCGATACTGAGAGTATTTACCAATCTGATTCAATAATTTGACATGTTCTAACCTACCTTAATTTACCTTACTCAATTCAATCAAAATAGAAAGAAACCAAAACAATAAGCCAATACTACACCGCTAACATAATGAAAAAGAACTTTTCTAAGGCGAACCCTACACGTTCAATATTTATTGTGATCCATGAATATTTATCAAATATCGTGATATTTATTGAACTCTTAGACTTTCTGGCTAGCATATAGACGGATCACAATATGGATCACAGATGTCTAGATTCCTGAATTTCGTATACAGAACCCACGGACCGCGATTAATGTTGAAGGATAACAAAAAATATTAGTCTACGCATCAATATTTATCACGATCCGTGGGTTCACGACAAGGAATTCAGGAATCTAGACATCTGTGATCCATATTGTAATCCGTCAATATGCTAACCAACACGTCCAATAAATATTACGATATTTGACAAATATTGATAGATCACAATAAATATTGAACGTGTAGAGTAGCACTCTGATAGTGATCCATTAATATGGATCGTGATAAATATTGATTGTGTAGTTCACGGTTTATAGTATTCCCAGAGATAGGTTGTAATCTTTCAAATGCATTCTAAATTTTTCGTTTTCATACAAGACTTGTAAGAAGGAAGGGGATGATTGTCAATGACGTACGTTACGACCTTTTCAGAAACCAGATTTTTTTTCTGAGAATTGCTTCCAATTTGAATAAATTATCTCAATATTTTTTTCTGTCGATTCTCATCGTTTTCCCGATTCTTCATTCAATTTCCATTAGCTAAGTCAACACGTCAAATACGGGTTTGGTATGATCAATACCTTAAATCGAATTAGAGTCTGGAAATGCTGTGTGCAAATAAAAGGAAAAATCAAAAGATAATCCGTTACGCGTTTTAACCGGAGGGTGTGTTGGACCAAAATTAAGAAGATTTGAAGAGAAAATATAAAAAATTATAGCTTTGAAATAAAAGCAGAAAAAATCTTCAAAATACTTATTTTTTAAAATTGGATACATATTCGTACAACAAAAACTAAGAAAAATAATCTGAACTACGAGTAAAGCGCAAAAATTATTTGTGTAACTGAGTATTGTTAGTGAACAATGAGCCCTGGAATCATGAAATTTGCACAGCTTTTACTTTCTGAATTTTATAGGTTAACGGAACATGATTCAATCACTAGCGGTGGACCTTTGAAATACCCATTTAACTGTCAAAAATACACAAGGTTTTCCAAATGTTTGTTTTAATTAAATAAGTCGTCCCTAACAACCTAGTTTGAAAATGGCATTGAAAGTCGAAATAACTGTCACAACAATAAAAAACTTAAATACTTGCAGAACTTAATAATAACATTTATTAAATTCGATTAACATTATTTTTTTGACGTGAATAACGTCTTATAAATCAATGAACGCCGGCTGCACTCACGAAAAATCATGACTGAATGTCACGTTTCAGAGCGCGGAACAAGCGTTCGGCTTGTGACGCATCTATATCTCTTCCACTCCATCGTTATTATATGACGTTATCACGTAAAATTATCGTCCTTAAACCGACCTTACAGACAACCATTTTTTTTTTATTAAATGGTTTTATCCAAATTAAACACAAAAACTATTAACAGAAATCTCGAACTGAGCGAGGTACGAAAACTAGACTTCTTCAAGGTTACAAATCTAATTAATATTTCAAGATATTGTGTTGAGAAAATGTTATATTCCAATATTTAAAAAAACAAACATATAAGTAAATCAAACCAAGTTTAAGGCCGCACTCTTGAAACGCACAGCGCTGAAAAAGAAGAAGATGGAGAGATATGTAATTACGAGTGTTGGACAGAGCGCGCTTATATGTTTAGTCGTAGAATAGCAGCGAAAATTGCGAAAAAGCTTAATAAAACATGACTCGTTTAAAATAGAGCAAAAATCTCGTGGAACGTATCTTAAGTATAATTAAAAGAAACATTGTGAATTTTTTCACAAATAAACTTGTAAAATAAAAGAAATAGACTTGTTTAAAATAATTTTCGGAGCATACTTTGCGATTTTTTTCTATCGAAGGAATTTCATATAATTTGCGTTTCGGCGTGGAACATATCTAGATATTATCTTCAAAAATAACATATATTTTTTTAATAGCTTAAAAACTTCAAATGTTTAAGGGAGATATGTAAGAAATCGGTCGAAATACGAATAGTAGACCCTTAAAGCGACGCGTCGGTAGCTATTTTTGTTTTAAATATACATATAACTTAGCAATGACAGTGCTTCTAAATAAGGTTGCTTAACAATAAACAAATTTAGTGCGCCCCACGGTTGAATTTGGCAGCCACCTCTGGTCTGGAGCCCCAAAATACCTGAAAAAAACCCTTGACTCTGTGCAGAAACGGGCGGTCCGTTTGATAGATTCTCCTAATTTAACTAACGGATTGCAATCTTTAGAGCACAGGCGCCAGGTGGGAATGCTGTCCTTGTTCTACCGGTATTACAATGGAAGATACTCCGAGGAACTAGCGTCATTGATCCCCTCGGCACCGGTGCATGGTCGGGAAACACGCCAAACGCGCGCTCAACATTTGTACACGGTTCACATGAGAACGGGTCGTTTCTACGACTCGTTCTTGAGTTCCACGAATTTGACGAAACGATTTGCCGGCCTCTGTGTTTCCTCCCTCCTACAATATGGGTCTCAAGACCCATGTTCACTCCTTCCTCTCCTCAAAAACACCTTCCACACAGCATCCTCAAAGATGACATAGGCCCTGAGGGAAATTATTTTTTCCTCAGGGCCTCCTCCTGTGTGGAGTTAATGTAAAAAAAAAAAAAAAAATAACTCCTTGACAAACATTTACTACAATAAGAAAACCCATGACTTCCGATTTATAAAGCAAATGATTTCTCAAAGCTCTGATTTCGGGGGAATTTCAAGGGTGCTATTATATTTTATAATAAACGAGTACCATCATAGCATTTTGAGCCTGAAAATAAATCGTTTGGCAAAATAAAATACGGGTAAATACTTATTATGTTCCTTCCTAACCTCTCTTTCTCTTACGCGGGTCGTTTATGAGACGGAGGGAGAGCTTACAAAGGAGCAATCAGTGAATGCCTTGGTATCCACCTAGAAGGGCAGAATAGACAGTTGAGCATAGATTTATGTCGACAGTTTGCTCGGTAGGGATTATAGGGTGTGGTCTTATGGTCCTTTACAATAATAAAGCAGCGTGTCAGCCTTCTCAAGGCTCTTGTAATTAATTCAATGGCGTTTCCTTCTTCATCTAGATACATTTTAGATAATGTAACTTTCAATATGAAGGAAAACTGTGAACGTTGAACTTCCACACTGAGATTTTTGTTCATACTTTCAAAAGTGAAGAGCTTTTAAAAATTTTGTTCGGAACAATTAAACAATTGAAAAACAAAACAAAATGTTAACTTTTGTTGTGTGGGAAAGTAAATTGCTAATATGACTCCAGTAGCAGTAGTAGAGTGAGATAGATAGTATGGTTCATAAAATAGAAGTTTATTTATTTATTTATTGTTTGAAACATTTGCAGAGTGTTAACAATTATTACAATAATAGAATTGCCGTTGATGTGTACATAGATGTTAACACTCTAATTAGAAATGTTCACAGCATGAGTAATCTATGTTTAGTTGTTACTAGACGGAAATGCTTGTAGTGATAACAGAAATAATGATAATCAAAATGAAATATAAAACATAGTAGTGTCAAATATAATACATAACCTGCAGAGAAAGAGAAAAAAGAAAGAAAGAAAGAAAGGGTATGTCATATAAAGCAAGTAGTTCGACAACCACTAAACGGGCATGTCCCTAACATGGTGGTCGAAAAATTTCAAAATTATGTAATCATCAAAGCAAATGAATAAAGAAAAATTAAAAATAAAATCAGAGTGTTCAATTGACACGCAGTAGAAGTGAAGACTAAACAGAAAACTAAAATAGACAAGAGTGGACCGCAGAAACTACGAGGCACCGCACACTGTGGAGACCGATTATACTATCTCATTCTCTCGCAGACGAAATCCTGTAGATGTATGGGTTTGTCTCTTTTTTTTCATTTCAAATAAGTTTCAAATAAAGAATTTATCTTTTTTTTTCGTTATTTGTTTTTTGAGTGTTATGCCGTGTTGCCTTCTTTAGCCAACTTTTTGGACAGCGTTACAGTGTCCATCGTCGTCGTGAAATGTATGCAAAACAATTACAAATCTGCCCTGATGATGGATACTATATGTCCGAAACGTTGGCTAAAGAAAAAGGTAGCGCAACGTGGCATCACACCCCAAAAACAAATAACGAAAATACTTTTGGCCGTGAAAACCTAAGAACGTATCCAAAGAAATTATCACTTATCAGTTAATTTCTCTCTCTCATCCCAGCTCTCAGCTATAATAGACGGTAGTCACAGTCACATCCGTGATCATTATACTATCGTGTCATAATAATAAAGTAAGTTCTTGTGAACCTACCAAGAAATTATTATAAATCTCACATCATCATTAATAACATAACAGAGGCGCAGCCGGTATGTAGTACCTACCAGAGGCGTGATGTCCACAGAGAAGTAAAGCAGTAGATGCATGCCTTGTGAAAATAAAATGAAAAATAAACTTAGATATATTAATTGAAAAGTTATAAATGTGAATTTATTGAAAATAAACAAAAACTAACAAACCATAAAGAGTGGCAACTATTCAAAACGGAAATTTTGCTCCAAAGAGATATAAATTCTATTAATGTTCTCAATCTCTCGGGGTATTCACAGTTTACAGCGTGCATGGTCTGCATTTCCCTGGTATACAATATATCAATTGAATGTTCACATTAACCATTCGAGTCTAGATAATACAGCATCACGTCAGTTTTAAACATCTGCCGGGTTATAAATTTATTTCCAAATATTCCCGCTCGACATTCAATTTCCAATAGATTTGACGTTTTTGAACGTATCCCAGAATCGAATAATGTTTTTGAAAAAAAATGAAAGACTCTTGTAGAATTTAATATTTCAAATGGATGCTTGCAATTAAAAGTATTAAAACTTTGAACGCAAAAAAAACTTGAATTTTAAAAATCGATTTTGTAAACTTTATTCACCACTTAATATGTATTAAAAAAAAACACATTAAATTAGACAAACGTGATATAAAGAGTATCGTCATTTATTTTTTTTTGTTGCACATAAAAAAAATTATTACAAAAGATAATGGCAAACCGGAGATTTTCTGTTTTATAAGATTATTTCAAATTATTCGGGAGTGTCTCTAGCAAAACTTAAAATAATACGAATGCAAAACTCTCTTTCCAAAACAGTTTATTTCATATTTTTGACACTAATATCAAAGGAGATAGAACAACATACATGAGGGCGTGTAATTTGGTGACATAAATAGCAATTTGTGGCTCTGCTATTTTTTTTTGTTTCGTGACAAAAAAAACACCACGTGATGTGACAGCGATCGATAAAACAGATAACCTAAAAAACTATTTAAGATTATACCAGAAAATGCAGCATGTGTCGCACAAACCGGACGAGAAACTTATTTCAACTTCCATTACGTTTACATACATTTACAATAATATTTTACATTGCGAGAGGTTAAAAAGATTTACTAGAACTCTATCTTACAGCTTTAATCAGCAGTGAAACAAAACGAAAGCGACTTTTAAAACCCTTGCAAAAAAAAAACAAATGTAACGCATCTTGAATCATTATTTTACCATCGAACAAGCTACCACCAAATAGGACTAGATCGTCTTACATGAAGAAGCGAATCGTCGTATATTTAAGGTAGGAACGAGCGTATTGTAATATTATGCAAAGTGCTTTCACCAATTTTACGAGAATATTCAAATAGAAATAAAGCTACCTATGCAACCTTGACAAAAGTTATACGAAGAATAGAAAAAACTCGTGAATTGGAAATTACTAGTAAAACACGATCCACATATCGAGTGAATGAACGAATAAAATACGATAAAAGTATAGATGAAATTGCTTTATGTTGGATGAAAATTGAGGCAAAAAGTTGTATTTTTAAAGCACTCAATTTATATTTAATAATTTATTTTCTTGATACTGAACAAGTCTGCGTACATTAAAATTAGAGTTTCAACTGCTAAAATAAATATCTATACATCTATTTATAGTGTATTTTTTTCTTAGATACGAAAATAGGACGTTTATGAGACATGCTTGTATTGCAAAAGTAGTTCATAATGCGTATAATTGTCCCTAGACTGAAGCGTCTGCAGTATTCGTATTAAATTCAATTTACACTTTTATTATCTACTACCTTTTACCCGCGGCTTCGCTTGCATGCTATTAGGGGAAATTACTGTAGCGCTTGCACTTATCAATTATCCCCCCCCCCCCCCTCCCACATTCAATACATTCATTCCTGTCACATTCAGTTTTCAAACAGCTCGCAAACCGTTCAAAACCTAAATTTCATAATGCTAGAGTTCACCAGTATTAAAAAAAGAATTATCCAATTTGGTACAGTCGTTCGGAAGTTATGCGCGTATAAACATTTTGGAGTTTCATTTTTATTTATTTAGATAGATAGATATTAACTACGACGCCTGAAATAAAATTTCCCGTAAATATATTATCATCGTTTCCACGGCAACGATTTGTTTCTGACGTTAGCAATAACTCGCTTTGGTTAGTGTCAGAAAACGAATGACAAATATAATATATTAATATTTATAATTTCATAACGCCAGATCTTGCCATTATATACAGCCAAAGGCTAAATGCTTACTCGGCGATAATGTAGCTTTCTATTGGAGAAAGAATTTTTTAAATAAGTTTAATGGTTTAGGCGTGAAAGCGTAACAAACAAATACACTCACTTTCGCATTTATAATATAAGATAACATCGGATAGATAACATCGGTAAGTGACAGTGCTACGACAGTGAGTCAATATAAACACACTAACACATACACAAACAAACGCACAAATACACACACAACGTTTAAAACAATAATCGGAGAATACAACACGATAAAAGTAAGGTCAGTATCAGGTGGCAATGTTGTCATTGATGCTTCTCGAAGCTGGTATCTTTGATCCCATCGGCACCAAAGCATAGTTGGGAAACACTTGCCCAACATTTGTACACGGTTGACATTTGTCACATGAGAACGGATCGTTTTTATGACTCGGATGTGAATACCGCACAGTCCCAAATGCTCTCAAGCATCGGGAGACAGTGAGACTTGGTATCCCAAATCGAGGCATGTTGCGAGGCTGAAGTTAGTGGAGAAGGGAAGGAGATGGGGAATAGGCAGGTGGGGAGTATCTGGCTATTCAAATCTGTTTACAACACACAGCTAAAGCCATTTCAAGCAACGTTTCAAATTTAATGGTAGTTTTACACCAGAGCGATACTGAGAGTATTTTCCACTCTAGAACAAAACTCAAATTTACCTTAAATTATCAATAAAATAAATTTACTTGCGCACGTCGGGATTTGAATCCGCGGCACGGATGGGTATTGCCTCAACCACTGAGGCCGTCATTCTATTTTGTCATGGAACCATTAATAATGTCAAGGCCCATTTTCTTTGTTTCTATTATCCACGGCGCGACATATAACCTATTCCTTTTATAAATACATTTATTTATTAAGGTTAGAGCAGGTACCTACGGCTTTGAAATTCTTCCCATCAAAAACCCTGTAAAGAGACAAGAGAGACATAACGCACGAGTCACGCCTAACCTCAATGCCCTACCGACATAATTGTGTTATTTGGAGGAATTCGCTTCATTCACGTGAGGTTTTAGAACACCCTTTACTCGGCAGTTTACAGGACCAAACGTCTGAAACCTGAAAGGTTACATAAAATGGCGACTGAATGAAAATTTACAACAGCCTTTGAGGCGAATTCCACGCGGAAAACCACGTCATATGTTTATCAACTACCATTCTAAAAGGGAAAAGGGTCGTTCTTCTTTTTAACCTACATAAAGTTGTCTCCACCAGTTGTTTTATAATTACTTTAAAATCTACTGTACTAAAGACGTAACGATTGTGTGCGTTTTAAAAAAAACATGTGTTTATATTTTTGTAGAAAAAATTATGTTACAGAGTTGTAACTCCCCGTGATAGAAGGGTATTTCATACAAATCACAGTTGTCTTCTGCCACCTCGACTTGCGTGTATTCTATAATGTTACAAAAAAATGATACGACGACATAAAATATAAAACTATTTTTAAACTCCAAAAGGTATATAAACCTATTAAGTAACAGCGATTATCATTTTCAATGATGTTTAATAAAATATTTTTTAAAATCTCAAAACTTGTCTCCTACAATTTTTACGTCGTACGACAACTCACGTGGGTTGTCATTCGAAATAGGTTTACACGCAGCTCGTGTTTGACACACCCTATAGGCATTTTAGGCTTCCTTCCCACCTTGCAACAATTTCCCCTCTGAGATCCAGAGAGATTCATTTATAGTAAAAGCAAAATGTGACAGAGTGGCGGAAATGTGAGAGTGGTAAAAGTTACGTAGATTAAAAAGAAGAACAACCCAAAACTTCTAATTTGAGATCGCTGAGACTTATATGTGATAAACCATAATTTTTTTTATGTGAATACCGCACAAGAGTTCCAACTGCTCCCAACCGTTTGGAGTCAGTGATCCAATGTATCTCCAATTGGGGTACGTTGTGTGGATTAAAGTGGTGGGGAGGGGAAGGAGATGGGGAAAAGGAGGTAAGAAAGAACCTGACTATTCAGATGTATTCATCAAACACGGCTAAAGCCATTTCAAGCAACCTTTCAACTCTGAATGGTGGTCTTACACCTGGGCCATACTGAAAGAATCTCTTCCTCTGGAATGTGCCGTAAATGGTTCCGTGCCAACTCAGAATAACTCAACTAGGGATTGCAATCCCGCAGCTCATTCAATCCCGCGGGATTGTTATGCGGGATTACTTAATCCCGCGCGGGATCACGCGGGATCCCGCATCTTTGAAATTATGTTATAAAATCAAATTGAAACTGCAGATTTTTGTGTAAAAATCAACTTTTATTAAACATTTCTTAGATTAAGCAACAAAAATTATTTCTTTTCTTTTAATTTAGTTTAAGTAATTAGTAATCTGTTTTCTTAGATTCATCTTTAAATGTTTGGCATAGTTTAATCGTTTTGTTTAATTTTACTCTTACTCCTAACAACAGTTTTATATTTTTAATTCATTCTTATTCATATAATGACTAATAATCAAATCGCAACTTTCTGTTAGATGCTATTATTATGATATCAACATATGGTGATAACTTATGAAAATACGTTCGTAAGAAGCAAATGTCATCTATTGTATCATCTCCGAGCTTGCTTCTGAGTGAACTGCAAATATATCCTGATGCTGAAAACGCTCTCTCGGCTTCTACGCTAGTAGGCTGAACCGTCAGGATATATAGAATAGCCGGGATGAGTCAGCGCTACCAAAGATCGCAAAACACTCTCATCCAGGCCGTGGCACAGTGGCATAGCGCGCCCTTACATCAAACATGAACAAATTACTTAAAGCCTCTGTAGTATACAAATACTAAATATGTTTACCATTATCTTTTATTTTAGATTTTATTTTATTATGTTATTACATCTTATTATGTTTTTTTTTATCCTATCTTGCATATCCCATTTAATGTAATTATTAAATGGAATTTTATAAATGTATGCTTTTATATGGCTGACAGAGTATTGCACTCACCGCTCTGTTCGGCTGAAATAAACACTATTATTATTATTATTATATTCAGAGGCGAGCGTCAGGTACTCTCATTTGATACCATCGGTAACACCATTTCTTTCTTAAAATTTTTGATTTGCGGGATCCGCGGATCCGCGCTTTGAAGGTGCGGGATTCCGCAGATTAATAAAAGCAGCGGGATCCCGTTTTGCGGGATTGCAATCCCTAAACTCAACTCAATATCTTTTAAAAAATAAGAAGAATTAGTAACTTATTTAATCACTTTTTGATATATTTTTTTCTTCACTTTTAATTCCTTTTCAAAGGAGGTGTTGAGATATGTTCATTCTGAGTTGTTCGGTCACCACATGGTACATAGACAAGCAGTTTTTTAGTAGCATACATTTGAATGAAAACATGTTTTATACTCTGTTATTCGGTGATTCATCCTCTCTGCACCCTCCTTCGGGGACATTTAAATGTATTTTGTGTAAGTAGGTATACCGTAATTTCCCTAAACCGACTGCATAATGTATGTAAGTATGCCGGGGTGCCAACTGTCGGGGTGTCAACTGAAATGTAAGCAGATATATTTGCGGCATGATCCGGATAATGCCCAGGTGAAAGAACAAAAATAGGAGAATACCACCGGTTTCGGACAGTTGAAACTCTTGTGCGATGTTTACAGAAAAAAAATCAAATCAATCGATTGAGAAAACTGCTGCGAAAATAGGCATAATTGAAAATACTTCATACAATATTACACAGCCGTAGTTGCGTCGTACTGTTGAAACTTTATTGCAATGTTCGCTGTCAAATAAAATACGTCTTAGCGAAAAACAAGTAATTTATTACTTTCCGACTTTCTTCTTGACATTTCCTTGTATTTAAAATGTCAGAAAACCAATTCAAAATACAATTTATTTTATAAACGAATCTGAAAATGTAATTTGATAAGAGATTTTCTTAAGGTTCGTGAAAATGACTTCGAAGAAATGTTGTTAAATTTTATTACAATATTTTCTTTGGTTTTGAAACGAAAAAGTTTAAATTTCTTAAATACTTTATCTAACATCGCAGAAGTTTCTGATGGTTTGCGGCATATTTATATGTATATTTTAGTATGTATAAGGGGTGTTACTACATTTTGTGTAACAACTTTTTGTTTATTTAAAAAAATATATATTTTTCCATCACCCGTCGCAAATGAGTAATTGGAGGGAGAGAGTTTAGCGGGTCACGTGATAAGCACTCTGTCTCATTCCAGCAGCGCCTGACAGCTGATAAAGAGAGCGTGTATCACATAACCCTGTCGCGACGCATAGCATTGGCGACATGTGATTTTTTAAATGAAAAAATATCATCGGACAGCAAAACGACATCTACGGTTTTACTCCAAATATGCTCAGAAAATGCTGGTTAAAATTCTTCACGTAAATGCTGTTACTCCCTACATATATTAATTTATTTAATATTCTGGTTAGGTACAAATATCTTCAAAACAGTTTAATCTACAAAGGAAAGAAAATTACAAACGCTGACGGAAAAAATAAAAATGACAACGACAAATTCAAAAAAGGTTTTAAAAATCACCTTAAGTTAAAAGACAACCATAATTTTACAATTAAAAGGAATATAAAGGCTAGAAATATTTCGATTCTCACGCCTACAAAATTTTAAATCGCGCGTCGTATTTGCTCGAGGAAAGTAAGCGAAAAAGTGGTTTTTATTTATTTTTTGCATAATTTTATAAGAATGAAAAAAAGTTAGAACATACAAAACCCCAAAAATGGTCTTAGCCATAAAGGTGTATTTAAAAAAAATGTTTCTTATATAATTACTTCAAAGTTATGTCATGAAAAAACATTTTTTTGTAGTGGTTTACGCTCATATTTTTTGTTATGTAAATAATAATTTTATTGTAAATCCAATACATGGAAAAGCTGGTAGAAGCTTCAATTTATTCGTATCATATTTTTTGATGTTCATACTGTAAACCAATTCGTCGTGAAGATGAATCTTAATAGTATCTAAATAGGATTTCACGTATAGCTTCGTCTTAAATATTAAGCAAGTTATAACTAATCAGCAGGCCGAGTTGGCATTGCGTTTGGGTCCCACTTAGGCGTCGTGCGTTCAATTCCTTGGCTAGCTAATCCTCCATCACGACGCAAGCGACATTTTCCGCTTACTTTAGTGGTAGCAGGAGATTTTCAAATACTAACAGGTGATTTGAACTCAGGAATGTTTATCTTGATTAAAAAAATATATAAACAGAAATGCGCCATTAAATAAATTGATTAAATTATTTCATAAGTTCTTAATATGAAATGCCATTTACTATTTAATAATGGTGCTTTGTTTACGATCAAAGCTATACTAATTAAGGACTCAAAACGTATTTTTCATCAGACGTTTCCTGCTCCAAAGAAAGAAATAAGATCTAAAAGAGATTACCAGATTTTTGCGGCTGGCTTTGACATCTAATGTCTAATGGTTCCCAGCAATATATTTTCCCAAATTGAAGCCAGAAGCAGCAGCCGGGTGATACTGAAAAATCGAATGTCAGATATTGCGGAAGATTTATTATTTTTGTTACGTTACAATGTCAGCATAGCCGAGCTTAGGAAGCCTTTTATAAGATTTGGATAAGAAGCCATGTCAGCTATCTCGTCAATATCTTTATACATACATCTTCACGTCAAAGGTGAATCATTAAGTCAAATCCTGCCCAAATCCAATCTACTTGCTGTACCGGCTAATATAATACCTTGCATGCCGCCTCATGGAACCTCATGAATGAGTTGTGATTTTGCCCTGTTTAATTCATATTTGCCTTACTAACCTATTTTTGCATTTTGTTTTTCCTGTTAAGCACTTGCATACTGCTTACTAACAACCTATGCAGGGACACTGGAGGTCTAGATTCGTTAAAAAAAAAAAAAAATGTAGCTTCGTTTAACATTCGTTCTCCAGCTTTGGACGGCAAGACGGAGAAATCGATCGAAGAGTTAGTACGGCAAGCGGTGTGTTGCGTCCTCTTTACAGCTCAGTGATAAGGAAAGCCGAGCTCAGTATCAAGACAAAGATGGCAGTGTTTAAAACGATATATCGCCCGACGCTCACTTATGGCCACCAGATATGGATGCTAAGCGAACGAACACGCTCTAGAGTAGCTGCCGAAATGAGGTACTGGAGAGGAGTGGCGGGGGTTACTAAATGGGATCATATAAGAAACTCGACGATCTAAACATTGAACCACTGCTACTCTTCATAGAAAAATCGCAACTGAGGTAGCTTGGGCTTATACTAAGAATGCCTGATGACCGAATTCTGAGGAAGATACTAAGTGAGATTCCAAAGGGTGGACGTCCAGTGGGCCGCCCCAGACACGGGCGAGGCAACTCCAGAAACTGTGTGAGGAGAGGATGGGACTGCCATGGACGGAGGCCGAACAGTCAGCACAAGACAGGGACGTATGGAGGAGCCTTGTCGATGCAATGGGTCCCCGACCCGAATAGGATAAGGGGATGAAGATGATGATGATGAGCTTCGTTTAACAAAAGAAAAAATTGTATCTTACGAGAGCCTTGAAGGAATAATCATATGTTACTTATATCAGGGCGGGTAAGTGGTGGATAACCTCCAATGTACCGGCTAATAACAAAATACGAATATCTTGAAACCAATTATTTTCGCTAAGATCTCAAATTATTTATTAAAGTTACAGTTCCGCATCACCATAAATGCGAGAGTTTCACTGGTCAAGGGGTATTTTACTTGCCCATTTTAGGAAACGTTGTTTTATGGAGAACTTGAGTCATTTCAGGCAAAGTTTGGATCCCGAAAGGTTCGCTTTTACGAGGATACTCAAAGTACCACTCTCTGTCTAGTCACCCTCGAGAATCCAAATGTTTCTAATGCCACGTGTGAAACGATTTGTTATTACAGTGTTCGCCGAAATGTAAGGAAATTTGGTAGAAAATATTTAAAAGAATGTGATTTCAATCATATTCTATGGCCATATCGTCGGTCTACTGGCAAAGTCCACTAAGGCACTAAAACACAATCCTGAGATAATCGCATTTCAATATTTAGCAATTTTGGAAAGGATGAATATCACCAAATGGATTATAAGTGGATATAAATGAATATTTTATATCATTGAAGAAGAAGATAACACTTATAATCTAAATTAAAATATGAAAGAAAACAAGACACAGAAAAATAGAAAAAGACAATGGTCGCAACTGGGACTCGAACCCAGACCTCTCAGTTATGGGAATAACCTTCAAAAGTTATAAAAAGAGAGTTTTTCTCATAAAAAAATTGAATATTTTATAATTTAGAATGAACCCTTAAGAACCTTATCAATACACAATATTAGTTGATAGCAATAACAGCAAACTTTAATCAAAGATTTACAAAAAAATGAGCCTGGCTTAGTGGGTTTTACCAGTCAATAATGACTTAGGACGGGTTGTTTCAAAAAATTTGATGGATTCATCAAATATTTGAAGTAAATTTTCACGTTTTGTGTAAGTTCTATTCAAGTTCTGTGATTATTTCAGTTTTGTGAAGCAACTGTCCTATAATGATGTAATAACAAAACTTGAATAGAACTTACACAGAACGTGAAAATCAACTTCAAATATTTGATGAATCCATAAAAATTTTTGAAACAACCCATCCTAAGTGTGCTTTATTTGTTAAGATTATTGTTAAATTGCTGACTGTAATGCCGCAAAATGGCTGACTTAGTGGCTTTTGAAGGATTAGTAGATTTTAAAGCTGACTTAGTGGATTTTGGTCGTGTTTTAACGTCTTAATCGATGTATTATTGACATTTGTGTTTAACTCAATGTATTTTGTTTGACTTAATGTGTTTCGCTTGACAATAATATCGGATTTATGACTTATGGTGAATTTAAAAACACGTTTAAATCAAAAACGATTAAATATACGACTTAATGGAGTATGCCAGTCAAAATTTAATTTTTTTACGTAAGACCTCATAACTAAGACATTTCATGAAAAAACGTGACTTAATGGATTTTGCTAGTAGACCGACGATATGTACAATTCAACGCAGCGAAAAGAAACAAAAATGGAATGGAATAAAAAAAATCCAAGAAATACGTTCGGGTTCTGTACAATTTACAAAGGAAACTACAAAAAGTACGCTTTATCGAACGACCAAATTGTAAGCGGCATCTCACTCCCGTTGAAGCGGGTGTGAACTTCGATATTTATTCCGAGAGGAGCTTTTTCATTTCATCCCAAGGCGCAAAGCAGACGTGACAGGAACAAAAGTCTACTTGACTACGCACGCGGTCTGATAAATTCAATGAATACGTAAGAAGCTAGCTGTCTGAGCCTCCCTTCACGTATCATCAGGGAAAAGGAACCGGGGTGCAGAAGGAAGGGTGGGGTAACCGAAGGAAGAGGTCGTTAAGTTAAGGAACAAAGCTTTCGTACTAAACTGCTCGTCTCTCAAAATCCACGGTCAAACAGCGTGTCATTTTACTTTGTGCCTAGCCACTAGAGAATACAATCCCGGGATCCCGGCCCATTTTCAATCCCGGAAATACCGGGACTGCACTTTGGCTAATCTCGGGATTTTCGGGATTGCCACAATCAGGTCTAGTTTGTATTCCGTAATCCTTTGCGCCTTAACTTGTTCGGAAGTTATGCGCGTACAAACATTGCGGAGATTCTGATATATAGACTGATATTCGCAACGACGCCTGAAATAAAATTTCTCGAAAATATATCAACATAGTTACCAATACAATGATTCGTTTTACTTTTCGTCTGACACTATCAATAACTCGCTTTTGTAAGGGACAATAAAGTATAATAAATATAATACATTAATATTTATGATTTCATAACGCCCGAGCCATAAACAATAAGCCTAAATTACTCGCATATAATGTAGCTTTCTACTGATGAAAGAATTATTGAAATCGATTTAGTGGTTTAGGCGTGAAAGCGTAACAAACAAACACACGCACTTTCGTATTTATAATATTCAACAAACAATATTAATAAATATCGTATAAAAACTTACTATTTATGTTTTTATTTTATTTTATCCCAATTATTAACCACATATCCTAATCCCGGGATAGTACCGGGATTACGCATCGAAAATCCCATAATCCCGGGATTTAAAAACATGCTCGGGATTGTGTTCTTTACTAGACACTGACTTCTTTACTTAGCAACATGTGAATTGAATCCGCACAGAAACCACATTAATTTCATGTTCATACGACAATAATTAATATCTCCATTGTGAGTTAATCTAGTCCGTTATTATTATTACAGGCGCAATTAGGAGACACAAGAACGTGATATTGGTAAATTTTGAAGGCTGTATTTCGCATGTTTAATGTAGTACGTTATTGTACAAACAGAACGCTGAGGTTTCGCACTGGAGTCATTCTGTTTTCAGCGTGGAGTACTTATTTATTCATGGAAAGCACAGATACCCCGAATAAAGGCGCATCGGCGTCGTCGCCTCTAAATAATGTCTGTTCGGCAAACTGAAATGTTTATGGGATAAGTTTTGACGATGAATAAACAATATATTGGTATCTTAGAATGAATGTTTACTTTAAGACATTTAAAAAGGGAGCCGTTGCAAAAGTAATACATTTAAGTAGTTGTAGCGAGTAACTATTTACGATAGACGAACTAATTAACAGAATTAGAATACACATTTAAAGCAGTGATTTTGTATACAAACAGCATTTAAAGCAATGATTTTGTATACAAAGGTTCGTAACATTGTAACTTTATAATATTAATGGAAAATTCACTCTTTGTATTTATCACCCATGACAATTAAAAGCTCGAATATACGAACTGAATAATATCTTCATAAAATCCTTTGTATGAGTTATAAGGGTAATTTTTAGGCACTCAAAAGGGAAATTATTTTTGTCGCCGAATTTAAATATCCGTCATGTCAAATGCTAAGAGCGTGGAAAAAAATATTCGGTTGGATTATTAAATATTTTTGAATTACATACGCTTTCAAATTACAGGCGTACATCAATTTTTTTTAAATAAAAAGCTATGGCGAACCAGAGAATATTCTGTACATAAGCCGGATTGGAAATAGTAGCATAAATTATAATAGATTGGCAGGACAGAAGCATTAACAGAATAAATTAAAATAAGGCTTTATTTAAAACCTCTATTGTCCGGTGGTTACATTTGAACAATAGTCAAAGTTTTGGTTGAAGCCCACTGTTTTCAATATTGTTTGATTGAGAGAAGTTAACACTGCTGTCAATCAAAATTCAGAACACGGGTTTAATTTGGGTTTAATTGACTGAGCGTAGCAAAGTCCTGTTTTAACTCAACCGATTGGTATTTCATCTGCCTGTAAATTGTTGTGTGTTCCTTTTCTGGTACGGCCGTGTTGGATACTACCTTTATATACTTAGGACGGGTTGTTTCAAAAAATTTGACGAGTTCATCAAATATTTGAAGTTAATTTTCACGTTCTATGCAAGTTCTATTCGAGTTCTGTTATTTTATCATCATAGGCCAGCTGCTTCATAAATCTGAAATCATCACAGAACTCGAATAGAACTTACACAGAACGTGAAAATTAACGTCAAATATTTGTCGAATTCGTCAAATTTTTTGAAACAACCCATCCTTAAACAATTACATGCAAAAGAACTTCTAATATACGCATTCAAAAAGCAGGATAACTTTGCACAGACAAACTCGGGCCGATTCACAAGATCCACATTACAACATGTATTCCACCAACCAACAACTAAAACGACTTTTGGACAAAGAATTATACAATACTTCTTTACAAAATTATTTAATATACTTCCTCTTGCAATAAAAACCGTTAAAAAATGACTTCAAAAGAAGAATTAAGATATGGATTATGGACACGGGAAGGAATAACATAGATAAAATTTTGCAACCAAATAAAAAATTAATGCTTGTATTGTGCTTTCTTTTAGATATAACTTAATAATTTTCCTCTTGTAATATTTTATAAATAATTTTTTTTTGTGCGCGCCAGTATTTGATCCTACAACCTTCGGATTACTAGTCGAGAGCCTTATTCCTCGATCACAAAGGCCGTCAAAATTTCTTGATCGAAATATTTTTTTTTTAAATACATTAAATATTTGGTTTGTAATTAATAGGAGGCAGAATGCGGAGGCAAAACAAAAATTCCAGAGCTGCTAATTATTAAAGGAAAACAATTAAACTTTCGTTATTTGACCGGTCTAATTTGTTTTATGGGGCCAACGGACAAGGACTTAGCTATAAAAGATCATTTGGTTTTGGCCTATTTCAGCATATTGCTCGCCATACATTCCAAATGTTTTTGCCTCCGCATTCCGCCTCCTAGTAATTAAGTAGGTAAGTACTTCAATACCGTAGTATTAATAATAATGCAGTTCTTTTAAAAGTACTTGACAAAACACCACACGATTTTTCCAGAAATTAGTGATAAAAGAATAAATTTGGTGAACCTCTGTGCTGTCTTCATTATTTAAGGATTCCTCGGTATATAATATTTCGAAGGCATCGTTTTTAACAAACATGAAAAATATGACCGCATTGCAATGTCACGCGACATTTTATAAAATCAATGCCTGAAATGAAATGGTTGAAAAGTGTTTCAAAGTAATTATGTCACGTCAACCGTATAGGTGTAACCCAGTCATTATTATTATTAATGGCTACTATAATAACGTATCCACAGAGAGCAAAAACTTTACAAAAACAGGAAAAAAAATAATAATTTGGGAGGCGGGCAACACCCCTGTCGTAAGTCACTCCAAGTGGTTCGCTACAATTGGTCACTTAGCAATGCTGCCCAGGTTCATGAGGTGAGGTTTGTCTAGGTCTATTGCGTGGCGGGCCGGATCGAGGGAGACCTGACATAGGCCTCTCCAGCCGGACTCCCTCGACTCATCGCCTTGCATCGCAGTGGGAGGATTGTGTATTCACACAATCTTGACCGCTTTTTCCTTCCCAGAACTTCCTTTCCCTAAAATGACCCTCCACATAGCCTCCCCAAAGATGACGCAAGGCCAAGAGTGAATTTTTAAAATAGTTGATTTTCCGCTATAATCATGAACTTCTTAAAAAATTGCGAATTTATTTTCTTTAAGTGCCGAAACAAATCGAATGTGACAAACTAACTTAATGTACGTTGTTAATCAAAGTGTTTTATTAAAATTTCTTTGGAAAAAGGGGTGGTATTTCATGTGTTCAATATTTAGTAGGTTAAGTCAGCTATTAGTAACTACATATAAAGTAGAACTACTTCTACTAAAAGAGCGATGGCTAGTTCAAGATTTTTATATTTTAAACTCGAATCAATTATTAAAAAAACTGTTTAGTAAAGAGTTTTAATAGGGTCAGAGTTAACGGTCGATTTGAAGTATATTTTTAGAAAACTTGTAAATTAGAAATCTCAAACTCCGAGTATTAGTGAAAACACAATTGCATGATTTTAAAAATTTTAAAATAAAAAGCTTTTTTGCAGTTTTGTTCTTTAGTGCAAGAACATCGTTCAGAATCGAAACATCGCATGAAATCACTTAAGCTATATTAAGTAGTAGATAATGGTGTGATTGGGCATTCTTTTACCACAAAATATTAATATGATAAGTTACTGAAACTTCCAAACCACTAATACAAGCACATCTATAAAGGTTTTATCGACAATGTTGGTTAATTGTGAACGTTTCGAGCACAATCACAAACTAACAAACAACGCAGATAGATAATAGTACACAACTGCTGACCCTATACAAATCGCAAGTGCGTCCCACTTGAATTTGGCAGACTCCTCTGGTCTGGAGCCCCAAAATACCCGGAAAAAACCCTTGTGCAGAAACGGGCGATCCGTTTTATAGATTCCCCTGTTTTAACAAGCGGATTGCAATATTTAGAATGCAGGCGTCAAGTATTTTTTTATATGTATACCGCACAAGAGTCCCAACTGCTCCTGTCTGGAGCCAATGAGACTATGACATCCCCAAGTGGGGTATGTTGTGAGGCTGAAGGAGATGGGAAAGAGGAAGGTGGGGATGTACCTGGCAATCCAGATCCGGTCAACAAACACGGCTTAAGGGATTTCAAGCAACGTTTCCATTCTAAATGGTGGTCTTACACCAGAGTGATAATTAGAGTATCTTCCAGTCTGGGACGTGCCGCAAATATACTATACATTATTTTTAATTAATTAATTGTGAAATAACACAAATAAATCAAATAAAAAAATTCTCACGTGACCTTCGGATTGCGAGTCAAAGCCTTGCCGCTGGACTACGCCGGCCTTTAAATAGATATGCTGTATTGCAATGGAAGATGCTCCGAGGAACAAGGGTCATTTATTCCTTCGGCACCGGTGCATAGTCGGGAAGCACGCCAAATGCGCGCCCAACACGGCTGAAATTTATCACATGAGAACGGGTCGCGTCTACGATTCGTTTTTGAGATCAACAGTCAATTGTGGAATGATATGCCGGCATGATATGTGTTTTCTCCCTCCTACAACATGAGTATTTTCAAGACTTATTTTCCCCAGGAAAATCCTCAAATTTAAAAAAATATCCAATTTCAAAAATTCATTTGAAAGAACAAGGATTTTATTCACGGAATGCCAAGTACAGATGTTCGCTTTAGAACTTTGTCTTCCAGCGATTATTTTTTTTTTACAAAAAGACATGTTTCTTCCGACTGAAACTTTTCAATTAACTATAATTCGTTCTTGGAAAACTTTCAGTAAAACATATTCACGATTCAGAATACGTACGTCTTAAAAATTACAATTATATCTGAGGGAAACCCATTTTGCGCTTCGCTTACTCTACGAATAAACTTAAGTTTTGGTTCCGTTTTTCATCTCAAACAAAACTTTCCCCTTATTTCAAAACCTTCATAGCCGCGACGTTGTGGCAATCTCAATAAGTATGGGCAACAGTAAGCAAACTATGACAAAACTTTTGAACTTTCTTCATTGTTTTCCTGTTTACTTGGATACCGAAAGCTCTTTACTCGGTGTACCTATTTGCTACCTACAAATTATCATTACTGTAAAGCTACCACAATGTTATCTTTCTGTTGTCAAGTGAATTATTTGATGTGCGGGGAGTCAATTTGCTTGAACATAAAGCTTTAACTACTAAACTAACCAATGTTGAAAAGTTTCGTGGCAAAGTTTAAGTGGGGTGGTCCGAGAGGAAAAACTAAAATGCGTTATTTTACAAACAGTATGAATAAAACCATAAATTAAATAAAACATTTTACTTTTTTTTTAAAGACTACTTTTTTATATTAACGCCGACCAGTTTAGGAACAAAATCTGTGCAAAATAAATACTTATATATAAATAAATTCCCCCACTTCAACGGTGACTCGACAACTCAGAATGAAATCAACTCAGAACCTCTTTTGAAAAGTCATTAAAAGTAATGAAAAAAATGGTTAAATATGTTACAATAAGTTAGGGTAATGGACTATTTAAATTTGTTTTTCATAGCTTTTAATGTGTTGAGTTGAGTTGACTTAATTCTATAATGTGTTGAGTTGAGTTGACTTTATTCTGAGTTGGCATGGAACCAATTTCAACACCTAACATGTGTTCATACATAATAATTTTGTAATATTAATTTAGTATACATTTTGTCCAGGGGAAAGAACGGTTGTACCGCAACCGGACGGCGTTAATATTTAAAAAAATGTTGTGGTTTAAAAAAAATATATCTTCTTATTTTAATGGATAACCGAATAATAGAAAAATTCCATAGAAAACCATTTTTATTGTTGTAAAACTCATAAACTAAAAAAAAATATTTGCGCACGCCGGAATTCGATCCCGCAACCTCCGGATTGCGAGTCAAGAGCCTCACCCCTCGAGCCTTACTCCTGAGTCGTCTACAGGTCAACTCAAAATATTTCAAAATTGCAAGACAACTCTTAACCACCCGATTTCTTCTCTGCAACTGAAAAACTATCATTACGTTGGAAGTCACTGGAAAACAATGCAGGTTAATACAAAATTGATGATATAACCACTCGGACCCATAAACTTGTTTATACGATAATGTAACATTACTAGACAAACCTATGATATAGAGGCGTACCTGACTACTAAGTTATAAGTATATCAACTGTTTGTGTATTTAATTCGTAGAACCCCATTTAATTTTTTTTTTTTTTTTAATTAAAATTAAATTTGATA
This sequence comes from Glyphotaelius pellucidus, assembly GCA_936435175.1. Lineage (NCBI taxonomy): Eukaryota > Metazoa > Arthropoda > Insecta > Trichoptera > Limnephilidae > Glyphotaelius > Glyphotaelius pellucidus. Next base: position 26,931,973 of record OW386550.1, on the reverse strand, counting down.
GTTCTATTATTAAGTTCTGCAATATTTTTGTATGTATTTTAGTAACAGCTGTTTCGGTTGCTGTAAATTGTCAGTTTTGGAATTGGTAATGGGTAGTAAATTTTTTTTTTTTTAATTTAAAAAAAAAAAAGTTATTAGTATTTATGCAATAGGTAATAATAATATATGTATTATCTCGTATTTGTTCGACTGCCGCCTCAGCAATCATATGGAGTACAAAATGAAAACACGTTTGTTTAACCTGACAATATTTGAAAATCTCCTACTACCATCACATCACATACCGCCGCCCCGGAAAACTTCATTGGATAACCAACACCTCTGCCATAGGTCACCCCAAGTGGTTCGCTACGTTTGGAGATTTAGCAGAGGTGCCCGGGTTCATGGGATGAGGTTTGTCTAGGTCTTGGAGGTGGATGACCAGGACACACTGAACCCCAGATTCCTACCCAACCCTTGAACCGTTTTCCTTCCCAGAACTCTATTTTACTTCATTTCCTTAAAATAAACCCTCCACACAGCATCCCCAAAGATGACATAGGCCCTGAGGGAAATTAAATGAAAAAATAAATAAATAAATTAAGCAGAAATATTTCTTGTGGAGGAGGTGGAGTGCAATTCCACTCTTCTTACCCAAGAGTGGAATTGAACTGGGAACCGACCCGTTCCCAACTCCGCAACTGAACGTTCGATATGTATTTTTATAATATATTAAGTAACTTGTACGTATAAAACCAAGACATTGCCCAAAATTGCCTATTTCTACGGATTCAAGGAGATTTAGAACATAGAACGTCAAAAATCCAGATGGGTCAGCAATATTTTTTATGACGTTGGTGACATCAGACCGATCATTGCCCGAGCGATAAGCAGTTTTCTTCAAAATTACTGTTTCTATGGATTTATTGCGGAGATTTTCTATAGAACATCAAGATTGTGGCTTTGCAGCATTAAGTTTCTATGAAGTTGGTCACATCAAGCCTATCGCCACCACAACAATAACGCTTCTACGATATATAGCTAAATATCCGAGGAATATCAAAATTAACCCATTGCGGTAAGAGTGGCGATAAGCGGGCTACGGTGCTCCGGGTCCGATACTAGACACTTAATTCTTGGGTCGTTTGCCAATCTGGAACCAATTCTTTCTTTGCACGGTGCATAGGATCCTCCCTCACAGAAGCCCCGTTTATCACCCTGGACGGGTCTAAGATCGTAAGCGTGTTCGGTTTACAACCCCTTCGAGAACAGTAGTTTTTGAGCTAAAGGTATACCACTGATTGCTCTGTTTTAATCTCTCTCTCTCTCTTTCTGATAAACGCTACATTAAACAGAATGAGAGGTTACGATGGAACTCTCAGAGGTAGGAATTATACTTTACTATAGTTAATAGAAGCAGCTATTGTACTTATTTATTTATTTTAATCTTTATTTATATTAATATACGCCTATTCGGGCGTTCACAAACACGTGATAAACACATATCGATAGTCCAGTTGATTCGTCAGACGAATTCAAATATCAAATTTTAAGATAATGAGGAATGCGATATTCGAATGATCGCCATAAATCAAATATTATTTACAGGTGTCTGTATTTTCATATCAGATATTATAAAAAATAACACCGGGAGGGATAACAGTCCATCACATTAGAACGACATTTTGAAATATCATACTAGAGACCCAGAAAAAATCAATATTTTGTTTAATTCAATACAAGTTTTTCTGCATTATAATTGATTTGGTGGTGTTTTTTGAAGTAATTAATCCAAGTATTGTACCAAATAGAGGGTACACTTTTACATTTAACTGCGTACTTAACACAAATATCGATTTTTTGGAGATGTCTGACTAATGAACTGGAGATAAGTAAAATAAGCTACTTAAATTATTGAACCCACGCACAAGAATAGTAGGTATTATGCTAACATTGTTTTATAGCCTATATAATTTTATTCCGAGTATTTGAACACGGTGACCGGACAACACAGAACCTCCTTTAAAAAGTCATTAAGTGATGTAAAAAATTATTAAATAGGTTTCGTTAGGTTAGGTTGTAGGCTATTTTTAATTTGTTTTTTTTCAAAATTTTAAAAAATTTTCAAAGAGGTGTTAAGTTGAGTTGATTGGGTTGGCATGGAATCGTTGTACAAATCCACTACTTCTGAAGGCTCTATTGCAACATTTCCCCCTTTCTCATGAACAATACATTGAGCATTGATTTTTGTTATATATCCTCTCTGCAAACGTTATCAGGTAGGAAGTACAGCAAGAATAATCCTTTGCGGATCAAGTGTCTAGGGGATCCACCGTCCGGGGTATCATCTGTCAGTAGATCAAGAGTCGAGTCGCCATGTTGTACTTGAAATCAGGCTTTAAACATCAATCGTGGTGGCTTCCGAAAACAAAACAAATGGTTTCCAATAGATTTTGCGGTTGACTTGAAGATTTGAAGTACGTGTTTACAATCTTAACTAGGAAACGCGTCTGGATATTTGTCTGAAACAGAAAAAAAATCTCGATCGGTGAGCTCTTTCTTGCATTATGGAAGTTAAGGCGAAGCTTAACGTTACCCAAATTTCTACCGATTTTTTACATATCTCCCTTAAAAACATTTGAAGTTTTTAAGCTCTTAAAAAAAATGTTATGTTTGAAGATAATATCTAGACGATTCCTGTGCCGAATCGCAAATTATATGAAATTCCTTCGATAGAAAAAAATCGCAAAGTATGCTCCGAAAATTATTACAAACACGTTCATTTCACTTATTTTAGAAGTTATTCCCCACGAGATTTTTGCTCTATTTTAAACGAGTTGTGTTTTATAAAACATTTTCACAATTTTCGCTTCAAATTTATCGTTTTAAATATTAGCGCGCTCTCTCCAACATTCTTAATTACATATCTCTCCATCTTCTTCTTTTTGAGCGATATTTATGTTAGATAACATAGTATTCAAAGAAATACTGTGAATTTTTTCATACATATAACTTCTATAATAAGTTAAATAAACGTGTTTATAATAATTTTCGGAGCATACTTTGCGATTTTTTTTTATCGAAGGAATTTCATATAATTTGCGTTTCGGCCTGGAAAACGTCTATTATCTTCAAAAATAACATATATTTTTTCAAGCGCTTAAAAACTTCAAATGTTTAAGGGAGATATGTAAGAAATCAGTAGAAATTCGGGTAGCGGCGGCTTAACGCTTGTTAAAAAATATAAATTTAATAAAGATAACTACGAAAGCAAAATACATCATGAAAAGAAGAACAACAAAAACAAGTTCCAATATGAAACTTAATATGTACTTAATCACGGGATACCAAATTTGTCACAGCTCACATAAAGCTCACAGAAATCGCTGTCTCTTTTACTATCACAGTGAGAAGTATGATCTAAACGTGAAGAGAAAACAACACACTTTCTTTTCAAATCGAAAAGTTAACTACAAAATTATTAAAATGTACACCTTTATGAAACTAAAGATTCCGATCGCAGTTTTAAAAAAAATATGAAACTTTTCGAATTTTATAAGAATTATTTTTACATGAAACGACAAAAAAATTATGTGAAGATAATGTAATTTATAATTCATTTATCTTATAAAACACGAGTGTTTTTATTTTTTTTTTCGTTATCAGTAATTTGAGAAAAACATTTTTAAAACTTTTTAAAGTTTGCACGCAAAATATTTATTTTTAATTATAAAATATGAAAGCGTATTGCAACACATTTCGAAAACAGTTTTTAGCTTGCGGATATGTTCACAAATATAACAATTATTTGGATTTTATTGCAAAGCGGATATATTTTTACCTTTACAAGTTTTCTGACAAAACACGCCCGAATTTTGAACGGTTATTGTACACATAAAACAAGGTCCTAAAAACAAATAAAAAAAATTGTTATTATTTGTCCTATAGCAAAATGAAATACGAAAAATAATTATTTTTTAGAAGTTTCCCTTTAAATAAACGGAGCAAATTAAATAAATCTGCGAAAACAGCACAGCTTAAAATAAAATGAGAAGAAATAAGGAGAGAGGGTAAATTCAAACCTTCTTTGTGCTCAAAGACATAAAAATGCAAAGAGTTCTTCAATGCATTCATAATAAATTGCACTTAAGCTCAAACCTCCCAAAGCTCTTCTTACTCCAAGGAAAAGCTTCGTAATAGAAATCTTACTTAAAACGGAATGATAAACCCCGGAAAGGGGATAGTTCCAAGTTGTTGTCTCACATGTTATGTAGGCAATCCGCTATTTCAAAGGATTAAAGCGGGCGCATTTCCATGCGATGGAAACACATTGCTATACATACGATTTAATGTCCATTTAACTCAACTGAAATTGAATGCGAGCGGAGTGTAATAAACGATACAAAATTGCACTCTAAAAGCTTGAATAACTCAAAAATTCAAGAATCATACACCATCAAAAGATCGGTGACCGGACAACTCGGAACCATCTCAGATAAGTCATTTAGAGTGATAAAAAAGTATAAACAAAAAATTGGTTAAATACCTAGGTTACGTTAGGTTAGGGTTATAGGCTAATTTAAAATTATTTTTTTCATAGGTTTTAATGACTTTACAAGGAAGTGTTGAGTTGACTTTATTCTCAGTTGGCATGAAACCCAAAAGATCAAATAGATATAATAAATACATCAGAATATTTTAACTAGTTTTTCTAATGTCTAAAATTTTTAAGAAAAATTACAATGATTATTATTTTATATTCGTATAGAGCAGTGGTTTTCAACCTGTGGTACGCGTACCCCTTGGGGTACGCGAAGCCAAATTGGCACGCTTGTAGAAACACTGGCTAAAAATGCCCGAAACTGCGTTGCACTCTGCATAAAATTGCATTCATTGTATCTATTTGTGTGACTTGATTGCTAAATTCCTGTTAAAATGATAGTATTAAAAATTATAAATGAAACACGTCTTTCATTATACGTGTAAAAAATAAAGATAGAGGGTACGGGGAGCAACACATTTGTAGTAAGAGTCAAGGGGTACGCAGACTCAAAAAGGTTGAAAACCGCTGCTATAGAATAAAGACAATCAAATTTTACATAACGATTGAAAATATGCCATTTTCGATTTGCCGCCAAAACGACATATTGACGTCACGCCGGACAGCGGCAGTAACAGTGGCGTTTTCTGCGTCATAGTGACGTTGTAGCCAGTTTGAAAAGTTTAAAAATGTGCGGTTTTCAATATATTCAATATTTATTTTTTAAATGAGGTTGTATGTGCCGACGTGGTTCAACTTGTATACAAATCTACAGCTTTATTCCGATATGATGAAAACATGATGAAAATTTGAAAAACTGCGAAGAACCCATGCAACGCCGGGACTTAAGCTAGTTATGAATGGAAATATTAAAATAACACATTTTTATAACAACGATGATCAGAATTAGAAAGATTAACACTAAATCTTCGCCAAGTTTGTGAAAATACCCCATTGGCCCCGTTTAATCGCCTAAAGATTAATGATGTAGTGCCCCAAGATATCAGACAATTAACGAATCAATCGGAAATGCAGATTTTCGATCTTTGGTACTGTAGTATATCGAATTGTTGACGCTGCTTTTGATTTATTGGTTATTTAAGGCAGTATTTCTAGTTCAGAAAAAAATTATAATAATTTTTCTTCTTATTTCCAAAGTTTAAATATTCAAAAATATCTCCTTATAAGGATTTTTCGAAATTCGCATTATTTTAAAAGTTACAACCATTTTAATGTCGCAGTTTAGACGGAATCTAACCAGAATCTAAATAGAACAAAATTTTAAACGCATTTTTCTCAAAACTCCTTTTTTCGAGACGGTTGACATGATATCTCAAGTTCTACCAAACCAATTTAATTGAAATTTGGTGTGAGTTTTTCTGTACATTACTTTATCGCGCTAACTAAAACTATAACAAAATTTAAATTTTTATTATTTTTTTAAAAATTGGAAAGTCAAAAAAACTGGTTAAAAATTGTTTTTATTTCAGACAGCCACCATTTTAAGAAAAAAATTTTTTACTTTTCCTTTGTTCGGGCCATAGCCGCATTTGTTTGGATTAAAAATTAACTAGTTTTTTTTTTAGATTACTAGGAGGGTTGCAATCGTGTCAACCCCACTTCAACACCCCGTAACTTTTTGAATTTTTAATTTGTTCGTTTAATTTTTTTATGTATTCTTTAATGTGTAATAAATATTTGGTAAAGTAATGGCTGATAAAAATTAACACAGTCGTATTCAAGGTCCATTTCACCCCTTCCTTTCATCAAAAAACCCTTCGCATCGCATCTTTTAAGATGCCGTAAACCTAAGAAAACCGCAAAGAGAGCGTGCCTCATTTCCTTTAAATACAAATAAATGCAAGGTGGTCATCATGTTCCTTTACTTGTTGTATTAATAAATCTAATATTTTCATTGTATTTACCTTACAAAATTATTATTATTCTAGATCAAGGTATCAAATCTTAATATGTTTTACATGGTGAACAATGCCACATTTCTGAATACTTGAAACCAACTCAGCTTCTTCGAACATATGACTAATAGTGACATGTCAATGTGTTCTTTGAACTCAGCGATTCGCACAATAATGAATCAGTGGTAATAGTCGATTGGGTGTAGCAGAAATAACGGAAGAATATCCAGATTTAGCCCACGCCGGTATGCAAAATCATTCATGAGGACTTCTACACAAGTCGACTGGTACATGATACAAATTGTCGAAGGAATTTGTAAGTACAAAATTTAATTACACGGCATTATTAAAACAAACGTAACATTTTAACCCGTCGCATCTTTTTTTTAACGCGAGGTGTCACGTGGGGTCGCCCAGGACCCCAAAAATAAATGTGATTAAATCGCTGTTATAGAATACATTTTATATGTTGTTTTAACTGACTATAGTCAGATGATAGTTGTTGCATCGAAATAAAAAGAAAGAACAAAAAATTAGATATTTGTTTTCAATATAAAAGCTTAAAAATCAACAGCCAATTTTTTTTTAAATTTTGAATCATAATTTTTTTATAGCAAATTTTAAATAAAATTTCTATCGAAATTATAAGTATTTGAGATTGATACAGATTACATTATTATTGATTATACTATTATTACAAAAAAATCAACAAAATACAATGAAAAAACATTTAAACTTGGGTTTTCATTATATTTTGTTGATTTTGTATCTCACAACGCACATGCGCAGACTGAATTTTGTCGGCGCTAGCGTCAAGTATAGTCCCTTTTAGGAAGCTATCTAAAGGAACGAAACAGTGGTAATATTTAAAATGTACAAACTTAGCATTTCCGTAAAATCCGGTCTTTTAAAGACCCCACGCGACGGGTCGAGGTTTAATAAGAAAGACATTCTCAACCTTTCCGGGAGATTAGTTCTTAGGTCTTGAGAAAATTTCCTTTGACATTGTTTCTTGCACCTTTGCTCAAGGATAAGAGTGGATTATTTCGTATCAAGCCGCTTTTATGCATAATTTCAATTACTTTTTTCATTATAGAAATCCTTAATAATTATTAAAGATGCTTAATAATTATTGTCATAATGTTCACATAAATTTCTGGCGTTCGAATATGTCTACTCTACTTACAATATTCATCAACTGTCAGTCATTCTGTATATGAAAGCAAACTCATATAATTATAAGACAATGCGTATAAAAGAACATCGAAGGGATTTCCTTAAAAATCTACTTCCTTATTCTTGTTTCTGGATGTTATAAATCGGTTATAAATCAGAAAAATTCACGATAAAAAAAAAATAAAAGTCAAAATATTTGCGGGTTTGCTCGAAGATATGTTAGTTCGCCTCTGAACCAAGAATCCAAGGAAATTTCTGTACCACTAGACAACAACTATAAATAAGTCCAAGTCCATTGGGTAACTGACTAACAAGAAGTTTACCGCCATTGCTTAACATCACTTGGACTCAATTCGACAGAAATCATAAACAGTAGGTACCTACAAAGTAACAATATTAACTAAGTAACTCTCCAAGGACCCTAATAAACCGTAATATTAACGTGGTTAAGAGCAGTGTTTAGTCTAAAACGTATCTAAAGTACTAAAGTAACGAAGTACGAATCGTTTTAAGTCCATTGGTATTAAAAGCAAGGACTACATCTATGTAGTATTCCGAAATTAATCGTCTAAGAAAAGTACCTACCGATTGAAGATAAAACAGTAATACTACCTACGCACAAACACAGAGGAACAATGTAGGTCTTTTAGCATAGAGCATAATTTATTCACGGTTTTTTAGAAATGTATTGTAGCGTTGGCTGATAGACAGGTTTCATGCAACCATTTTGCTAATTTGTGCATTTCGCGGTTTTTTATTGTGCAATGCTTTACAATCCTTGATTGATATAAAATGCATTAGGTGGACCATCAGCTGCATACAAAACGTTAGTAAAGTAAATATGGGGACTCGTATAGTTGTGATCGTAATGCAGATAAGCAAGACTAAGTATTTATAGGTTTAAAACAATTATACAAGCACCATAATTTACATTTTTAACAATATTTGTAATCGGAAAGTGGGTAGTGAATATGAATCAATTCGCGAGCTGTTAGAGCGACGGCAATCGGGAACAGAATGAATCTTCTTTTCGTTCGACACCCTGGGATCTGGGGTAAGAAGTTCCAATAGGAGGTAATCGCGTATCGAATTAGATGCGTTGTTCGCTAGCCACATATATTTTTTTTAAATTTTAATAACACAACTTATATGCGAAACTGAGATAGATGGACATATATATTTCAAAGTATTGCATCATTAATGTGTAATTTTTACTTAAATACGAAACACGACTTTAATATTGAAGTGCATCGAACCGTTTAAAATATAAGTTTAAAAAATATAAGATTTTCTTTGATAATATTGTTAATAATAATAATATTTCAATTGAACAAAGCGGTGAGTGCAGTACTCCGTGTGCCATATAGAAGCATACATCTAAATAAATTATATGATATTAAATCGAATATACAATAAAATAGTTAACATTGTAGGACTTAATACTACAACTAGAAAAAATGGTAAACACTTTTAGCTACGGTGGCTTGGGGGAAATTCTCCAGTTAGGATGTAAGGGCGCGCCCTGCCAATGGGCGACCGCCTGGACCAGAGTGTTTTCCGAAAATACTTAAATAGTTCAGTTGTTAGGCGGGTGTGGGTATCGCCGCCCTGGGAAGCATTTATTGGACAACCAACACCCCTGCAATAGGTCACAACAAGCGGTTTGCTACGTTTGGTGACTTAGCAGGGATGCCCGGGTTCAAGGGGTGATGTCTGTCTAGGTCTTGGCGGTAGATGCGTTTGCCCACCTACTGCAAGGCGGGACGGATCGGAAGAGACCGGTTGAGATAATATAGATAAGTTGTACATAATAAACAAAACATATTTATGATATGCCTATATTAATATAAGAATAAGTTAAAAAATCGTTTCATTGTGGCGATAATTAATTACCTCGAGGTGCGCGGTGCAAATATATAACTATATTGTGTGGTATAATTATATAGTGATTGGTCATCCCTTTTCCTTGCATACCTTGTTTTCCTACACATAGTATCTCCCAATTCCAGCAAACACTACTTCGTCTCGTTTGGTTTTTAGTATTAACAGTAATTTATTTACAGTATTTTTTTTTGTATTTACAGTCCTTTTATTTTTAGTATTTACAGTCAGTATTTAGTATTTATAAGTGCGTCTGAAGCTGTAATTCATAAGCAGTTTTGAATGCAGCACTCGCTATTTACCTATTGTACGATAAAAATAACTTACCGGCGTGGAACTGAGCAATAATGCAGAAAACTGGAGCAAACATAGATAACACTGACCTGAAACAAAAAGAAAAAAACACACATCATAAATCACGATAATTTAAAAACATATGAAAATAAAAAGGTAATTAAATAGCATCCTAGTCGTGGGTGGGAAGTTATAACAGTCCCAGTAAAGCAGTTTATGTACAGGGTGTTAAGGGACGTACTTGACCAGTGATTCCTGACATTATTTGGAAAATAAAATTTTGGTCTCCGGTAGGTGGTAGGTGTTGGATAGTTGGAGGCGGGGTTAGGGGTTGGTCGGTTACTCGGTTGATTTTGAAGAAAAGAATTTTGAAAAAAAAGTCACCGGAGACCAACATTTCATTACATTTTTTACTTCTAATAATGTCAAAAATCACTGGTTAAAGTAAGTCAAGTACTTCCCTTAACACCATGCATACTATTGATATTGTACCATGTGAAGTCAATGTTTGTACTGCAATGGTCGATCTTGTTTATACTATATCATTGACCGTGTCAAAGCAAATTTATTGCAGTACCAACTCGTACTCGCGTGTTCATGTGTGTAAAAATGCGCACTAAGCAAAGTAAAATATGAAGATATGTATTTTCACCTAAGTGCACAGCAACATACAAACACTTAGATTTTCCTTTACCAACCTTTCTTACAACAAGACACAATGTTTTGATAGTATCAACCATACATGCACGCATTCGTCATGTTTGAAGAAAATTCTTACAGCATTCACCTTAGATAATTTCACATTTCACGACGACTGATTCTTCTGAATTATGTTACGTGAGATTAATAGTTAGATTTGAAATATGGTATGTTGTTTTCATTGTGTAATTAGGTAATGTGAACCTTCTTAAAATGCGTGGGATAATAACGGGAGATTTTTTTTGGGTGATCAAAACAGATTAAATATTTCTAAGAACGAATTCATAATATTCTTAGCATTGTCTAGGTCAGGGGTCGGCAAACTTTCAAGTTATACCAGAGAGCCACATTATAACGGGGCGGGGGGGGGGGGGATTAATCGTACTGTGGTATATGTGGTGGAAGGATAATTGCTTTGTGTTATATCTACATTCTTACTGTAATATCACAATTCTGCCCATTTAAATGTTTCTATAAACAGACTCGCGCGTAGATTCCTTATTAAATTAAAACCAGTTTTGTGTTCGGAATGCAAAAATAAGGCTAGTTGAGTAGAAGTGAATTTGCAATTGAAGTCTGAAGAGCCGCAGACGCCTATGCAAAGAGCCGCAAATTCCGACCCCTGGTCAGGTACAAAGAAACTAATAGGAAAAAAATGTGATTCTTACATACGCAAATTAATTAATTATTTACCATCACCTACTTATTAGGTATTTGTCTACAGCAATCTTGGGTAAAAGTATTGTTTTAAGATTTATTGTTTCAAAACCGCAGAGTACAAATCATTGAACGACATTGAATATACGTAAAAAATTTGAAAATATTTTATTTGTCGCGATTGTTTTCATTGTGCGACAGATGTTTTTGAACATAATTAAGAATGACGGCCGCCGTGGTACGTGGGTAAGGATCGAGACCCTCAATCCAAAGGTCGCGGAATCGAATCCCGGCGTGCGCAAATAAATTTTATCTATTTCATTAAAACACAAATATCTTTGTACACATCACTTTTATTTAATATACACTCAACACGTTTGCCGGCAAATCGTTCCACAACCGAGCTGTTGAACACAAGAACGAGTCGAAGAAGCGACCCGTTCTCATGTGACAAATGTCAACCTTACACATACGTTGGGCACGCGTTTGGCGTGTCTCCCGACTATGAAATACCGGTAGAACAAGAATAGCATTCCCACCCGACTCCTGTGTCTATCAAACGGACCGCCCGTTTCTGTACAGAGTCGAAGGTATTTTTCAGGTATTTTGGGGCTCCAGACCAGAGGTGGCTGCCAAATTCAACATATACAGGGTTAACCGTTGTGTACTATTAAATTACCTACGGACCCTGTAAAGTACGCCCAGCTTTTGAGAGGCTCACTTAACTCTGACTTCGACGGAGCCTATTATTGTGGACGGCTAGCTCTTCCAAAATAAGTTTATTTATACGTCTGGCTGTCCATGGAATATTGAGCATTATTCTCCCGCACCATTTTGAGTTTTTCCACTTAAAGACACTATTTTTAATTGTGTTTATCATGATATGTATGTGTTGACGCTATCAAAATATTGTGTCATGTTGTGAGGTAGGTTACCGAGGACAAATTAATAAAAAAGTTTACGACTAAAATTCGATAATCCGCAAGGTGTTCAAAATACTCCGTGAATAGTGAATACTCCGGAACAGAAATGAAGTAACGGCTTTAAAATGTTATTATTACCATATCGGCTCGTAGATATTCGTGTTGTGTGGGATTACCTGCAGACATTATTACATCCCACAACACCCAACACCAAGCACGTGACACAGATCAACTCCTATCCGGATATTGGACACGCACAAATTACAATACTAAATCCGGCGTGTTTGACATTTATACATAAATAAACAACATGTGCTCTTTAACCGGTTTTGAGGATTTACAATACCAACAATCCATATATTTTGTAACATACATATTTGTAAGAAGCATTTAGCGTGTGGTTTGCCAAAATTATTGTACATAAATATTAGACATTAAGTAGATTTAAACCCACATTATTAGTTTAAATATTTAATTAAAGTGGCTTAAAACCTATAAATTACACACGACAAAATACTTCGTCAAGTGCCAAGGAAGAAACAATGTAAAATCGCGATGTTTTGACGTTGACGTAATATTTTGTAGGTTTATTTTGTGCTATCGTATATTATATTTACTGAAACACATTCCTTGAACAATAAACTATGCATAAAAACAACATTACTTGCGTTTATTTGATGAATTTATATGCTTTACGAGTTTTGTCGAATTTATATCTTTCTCACGAGAAGGACGCTACCGAATCTTACTCTGCTCAAATGCCGCGAAATATCTCGGGCCGGAGGGCATAAACAATTCCACAGAAATTATTCTGCTTCCCTAAGTGTGTTCACGGTATTTTATACCTTAAGAACAAGAATGCCTCAAGCGATTCTGACCTTGTTCTTCATACGTTTTCATTATATATAAGGGTTAAAATCGCATTCCAAAATTAAATTTTTTGAACGCTTGTCTGCCGGCGCACAACCGGCAACCTACTGGTTTTAAAGGACAGTTTAATGTGAACTATAACGGTGGCGTACAGTGCTTAAAGGCTGTAAAAAGTAAAGGTGTGTAAAGATGTCCTTGACCCAAAAAAACGATAGAAAGAAGACAAAAATAGTTGTAGAGAATTAAAACATCTGACCCCGGATTCTTGTGATCACATCAAATGTATCGATCAGCGCACAAACGTCTGTCTGAAAGCTCGGCAAGATAGCTCCTTTCTATGATTGAGCTGGAAAATGGAAATCATTTGATATTTGTGAATCCCTTTCTTCTGATATTGTATTATGGGAAATCGATATTGTGTTGTTGAGGGACACAGCTGGCGGTAACTACGGCACAAGCACATAACAGATTTGAATAAAGCGAACTAAGGCATCAACCGAGTGTTCACTTTACGGTTTTTTTTACCAGACTGATAGTATAATATATAATATATATATATAATATTACTGCAAATTTAAGCACGCAGGTACCTATATTGGCCAAACACCGTCAGATATGGATATTCTTCTTTCTTCTTCCTTGCACTGTCCCAACTCATTGCCTGGGTAGGCTATCGAGGTCGGCTTTTCTCGTTCTCAGGCTGTATGTTTTTCGGTTCTGGGTATCGCTTTCATCCAGGCCGTTCTCTGCAATATTTTGTTGCATTGAGTCATCCAGGAGTTCTTTGATCTTCATCTGGATGACTGTCGAAAAAGCTCCATAGACATTGCTTGCTTCACTGTGTGGTCTAGTGGTCTCCGTCTTATGTACCCATACCATCTCAACTGTCGTTCCTCCAGCTTACTGTTTATGTCCGTGACACCCAGGCTACCACAAATGCGTGAGCTTTTAATCCTATCTTTTAGTGATATACCTGCCGTACACCTAAACATTCGCATTTCAGCTGTTTCAAGTTGCCTAGAGTAGGAGTTGTACAATGTACGTAGTCCTGCATTCGGAGCCATACATTATCGCGGGTAAGATAAGTATTAAATGGTAAGATGGAACATGTGTTAGAGGGAGATGTAGCGTCAACAATCGATATTTTAATAATTCCGAAAAACAAAAACAAAACCGTGGATTTCCATTTATTATAATTGTGTATTATATAAGTATTCTTATAATTTATGCTTTCTTTCATGTGTGTATAATCAATATCCATCCATACTAATATTATAAATGCGAAACTGCTCGAGTTCGTTTACGACATTTTCACGCATTAACCAATAAAAAGACTTTAAAAATTCATTCACCAATAGAAAGTTAAATTATGTGCGAAGACTATAGTCTGTATATGATGGCAAGCTCTGGCATTATGAAATTAAAAATATTAATAAATTATATTTGTTATACGTTTTCTGTCGCTAACAAAAGCGAGTTTCTGCTAACGTCAGAAAAAATCGTTTCCATGGAAACGATGTTGATATATTTGTGGGCTCTAAGCTGGTAGGTACTCAGCCCCCTGGTCAGCTACTGCTCCAGAAAATTCAAATATTAGAATATGTTTTGTTTTTTTTTGGACAAGCTCTGTTCTGGAATAAATGTCAGATAAGAGTTCCTTCATTAAAAATATAACGATTATAAAGACTGAATAATAAATAGTGAAATTTTTTATTACATTAACAAACTTCCAAATATTTAATTAAAAACAAACATCCGAAATGTTTGTAAGCGCATAAATTCCGAACGAATGAACAAAATTGGATAATTCTTTTTTTCTTTGAGCAATAGCTTTATGAAATTTAGGTGGCAGGCGAGATGTTTGAAAACTGAATGTAAGGGAATGAATGTATGGAATTCGGGAGGGGGTGGGGGTGGGGAGGAGGGGGGATAATTGATAAGTGCAAGCGCTACAGTAATTTCCCGAAGCCGCGGGGAAAGCTAGTATATTATAAAAGAAAGTCCAAAAAAACGTGCGTCTCGTAAAAACTCGGAAAAGAGGCCCGGTACGGTCAAAGGAGTTATATGGTGTGGTAGATCTCTATCCCCCCCTCCAGGATGACAGTTCCCGTTTTTACCTAAAAGGCGTGCTTTTGAAGTTATAAGGGCTGAAAGTTTCGCCCTCTTAAAATTTAAAAGTCTTCCGGAAAATTTTAGAAGGTTCCATAAGAACTCTAGAAAGTTCTGGAAGGAGTGGCGGAGTACGTCGTGGAATGTTTGGGAATAGGGAATCGGAAACATCATGGTGGAACATTCCAGAATACGCTCGAATGTTGTCCTGAGCGAAGTCGTGTAATCCAGCTAGTGTTGTATAATATTTTATGGGAAGTGTGGGATCCCACTAACCTCCCCACTTTCAGGAACACATAAATTATTATTATTTATTTTACAGACGACATTTACTACCGCTGTTTTATTAAATTATGGAGCGGAATCAGAAACCACAACTCAATGAATCACTCAATGTTAATATTACTATCCGTAAGATACGATAAGACGTAATTCCTATCTTTAGCATAGGTAATACATTCATAAAACATACATTTCCTCCAGTATGGTATTTGTATCGGGGGAAATAGTCGTAAGTCGTAAGGTAATATTAAAGTGCCCATATCTAATCGAAACAAATAGGTGGGTCAGTCTGCTAGTGTCTGTGCTCTATTTTCAATAAATTCGCATCTATTGCGGTTAGATTTCGAGATACGGCAATGCGACTGCATAATATTGGGAATAATGTTATTCATTATTTATTATTTTAACTTTATGAGTAAAACCTCAAACTGTAATATTTAATTAAATGAAGACATTATGAGCGAAACTCAATCGAAAATCTGGAAACAGAAAAATCAGAAAAAGATATTGGCACCTCTGGGACTCGAACACAGGACCTCCTATAATAATAATATTCATCCCAGACTTGCAGAAGAGTCAATAGATGTCGCACATTAAATAAAATGGATAATAATTTATCCAGACACCATCTGGATTGCATTTAGTTCGAGTTGAATCTTGCAATCATTCATAAAGATGGCAGCCAATAAAAATATGCGTTAAGAAAAATGAAGATAATATGGGTGGTTCTTAGTCGAAGTATGGTACAGTTAAAAGTGACCGAATCGGATATCGACACCTTAGCTCAGTGGATAAGAGCGCCCAACCCGGAAAGTATGGAGGTCCTGGGTTCGAGTCCCAGAGGTGCCAATATCTTTTTCTGATTTTTCTGTTTCCAGATTTTCGATTGAGTTTCGCTCATAATGTCTTCATTTAATTAAATAATGTTATTCACTTAAAATAATATTGTAAAGAAACGTATTTATAAATGTATGAAAGAGACAATCAAGTATTGATGAGACAGTTTATATACTTACATATATGTACCTGAAATTTGTAATCTTCTCTGTAATACTGTATAATTGGTGAATAACCGTTCTAAAGAGAACATGAAGATATAAAGAAATAATCTAGTAGTTTTGAGAAATGTTATTGTTTAGATTGGTTTATATTTGGATAGTGAAGTATTTATCCCTCAAAGGGCGAGAAAAATAGATTTAGAGTGCTATCAATAATTAATTACTCCAGATTGAAAACGGAACAGAATGGATAATTGACATGGAAGCTCCTTCCGAAAATAACACTACTAGACCATGATTTATTAGTTACCAGCTCGCCCGGCTTTGAACTGGTTTCAGTAACTCTAATTCTTACTGAACAATTTTCAATTTGTGAGGCGTGTATAGGTACCGCCGCCCCAGGAACTATTTATTGGATATCAATACCCCTGCCATAGGCCACCCCAAGTGTTTCGCTTCGTTTTGTGACTTAGCAGGGGTGCCCGGGTTCATGGAGTGAGGTTTGTCCGGGTCTTGGCGGCAGATAATTCAGTAAGCGGTGGCAGGCCGAATCGTGAGACTGGTTGAGGGAGAACTTTTTACCTCTCCAGCGGGACTCTCGGAATACAATGAATACAGTGAATACAGTGAATACATTTATACGTCCGTCACACCTGGACACACTGGCTCTACCCACCCCTCCCTACCCACCCCGCATACCTTTTTCCTTCCCAGAACATGTTCTCCTTCCTTTCCCAAAAAAATACCCTCCATAAGCATTCTCAAAGATGTTGAGCCATGGGGGATTTTTTTCTTCAGGGCCTCCTATACGAAGAAAGTGTAAAAAAATTTATATTTCCCACCGACCGTACTTTTAACAAGGACAATAAAGGCAAAAAAAATAGATAACTCAGAGGCACTTAAAATCAGAAAATCTTTACATTTAATAAAAATTCTAGTATTAGTATTATAGTGACAACCAATTTCATTAATCTTATTACTGATTTAAGTTAAAAATCACACAAGAGTCCCAGCTGCTCCCAACCGTCTGGAGGCAATGAGGCATCCCCAATTGGGGTATTGTGAGGCTGAAGGTAGTGGGGAGAGGAAGAAGATAGGGAAGAGGAAGGTGCGAAAGTATTTGGCTATTTAGATCTCATCACAAAAGCCATTTCAAGCAACGTCTCGATTCTGAAAGGTGGTCGGTAGGGCGATATTGAGAGAATTTTCTACTATGGTCTCTAGTCCTATTTTTTTATTTATTTATACATTACATGTTACATAATTGTGATATTTACATAAAGTAGGTATATTAAATCATCATACTAGGCGGCTGCCTGTTTCATGGTGACCAATGGAGGATAGTTACTTTGTATGAAGTCTAATGTAAACATATGAATTTAGTATAAATGATGCTAAAAATGGAAAAATTATAGAAAAAAGTAGAAAATAGAAAGGAGAAAAGAAGTACATTATTATTAGAAATGTACACAACTTTCCTTTCTTTTTTTGTAGTATGTGTGCATGTAAGCACACATGCATATATAGGTGCACACATCTATACAGACATAAACATACATATACATACATATTGACACAAAGATCAACTTCTATTATATTCTAGACATATTTATAGTAAGCCGCTCCTTTTGAATCTTTTCCATCTGAATTCGCTCATTGCCCTTTCTTCTTTATCGACCACCCACTTAAACACCTAAATATTTATGTATATTTGTCATTATTTTGAACCTCATGTTAGTTATAATATTCATCTGATGAAGGAATGGCAGTTCCGAAACCGGTAGAGCAATGTTCAACAAAATAAAGTGCTTTCAAACTGTGGTATCTAGGATTATACATGTAGTTTCAACATCCTTCAACAGATGTCGTTAATGTAGATAGTTATATGTAGTTTTGAGATGTCTCAACAGATACAAGTAAGTAGTACCTTAAGAAGAATGCCGACTATGATCGGTCGTGTCCAATGCACGAACGGTTTCGGAAATAACTGATGAGTCACGGTAGCAGCAGTTTTGGGATCCCTAGCTTTAAAATAATCTTGATCTTCCAGTACAACGGACGTCTAGTCCAGTTAAACATTCATTGTAAAACTCACGATAACGTTCATAAAGCAATTTGTAATCTCGATTTTTGGTGAAGTTTTCCCGAACATATTTCAAGTAATCTCAGTACATTACACAAATCAATCACATAATGTGTTTATAATATTAAATAAATTATTAAAAATAGTATTTTTACGATGTTTGCATGTTCGAACCAAATCCTTAGCCATGTGCGTGATGCTAAGTCCCATTTACCGACCAATTTCTAATTATACAAGAGCGGCGCTCATGGGAATATGCAACGCGAAGTAACCGCATCATTCGACTGATATTGAACGGGTGTACCAACCCATAAAATGTAATAATTATACGTAAAATAATGACACAGGATATAAAAAAAAAACTTACGGTAGAAACATAAATTTGTGTTACATTACAAATATAATATTTGCACACAAAAATTTTGCTATCATGATTCCAAAAACAATTACAATTTTGTGTACGTTCTACTTTTGGAATTATAGGCTTAACTTTTAATTTTGCGATTAAAAAACTTGTAACCAAAATTTTTGTTTTCACTTTTATGGTGCGATTACATTAAAATTACATTTTAAAATTTATGAAGAGCAATATTTTAATCCTCGAAATGCACCATTTTATCTGTGGAAGGGTGAAACCAGTTCGTTACAGAGTTTTAAAAAATTAATATTTTCAGCAAATTTATCTTTGACAATATCTACCGTTTAATCGTCTTACGTGCATCTTCACACTGGTACAATCATAGACATCCAAATTGATAGACTTGTCCTAACATGAAATCTGGGTATCATTGGAACGAGCTGAAGACAAACAACGTGACCATATTTTTGGCACCAGAAGAATTCGAAATGCTCGGAATAAACTATGCCATCAGTCGTACGTTGACCATCGAAGAGCGCACATTGAAATAATCAAAACCCTTGCACAGTAAAGTATGGTTCGCTAAAGTAATACATCGTACGGTTTGAAGCGCGGTCTTGTGGGAGGTATACAATCGTATTGTGGGACTTTACTGCATATATGATCTGAATTATCATAAAAACGGATAAATATAAATATCATATATGATCATAAAAACGGTTAAAAAAGCCGTACCGCCTTTAAATCGGATTGCGCAGCGACAAATCAAAACATCAAAATCAGCGAGTTTGGTAAATTACAACACATATGTGATATAGTGCCAACTAAATAGTGTAACAAAATATTCAATTTTGGGAACAAGCTCGAACTTTTCTTCACCCGATTTGGGTGAAGAAAAGTATAGATAAGTTTCTACGCGCTGCTTGCAGGACCGCATGCCCGATGAATGGAATAATAATATTTCGGCTAGCAATTTTGCTTACAAACAATCCAATTTGCAGACCCTGCATGCAGTCATGCAAGCAGTGCTTTAAATCGGAAGGAGAATAGCGCGTTTGATGCTTCACTTTAAAAATAAAGAAAAAAAAAATACATGATATTTTTAGTTAATTTCAAGTAAAAGTAAAAGATTCGATTGTGTGTCTGACGCTTAAAAAATTACATTACTCTTATAGAAAATAATGATAGGTAGATCATTATGTCTTTGGACAGCTATAAAATAAAAGTAATACTTCAACACACAATAACGAATGAGGTAACGTGGATGGTCACATAAAAAAATACATCGGCACTGCATGTCTACTACTGTAGGATATCATAACTAGCCTATAAATCAATACCGTATTGTTTTGATAGCACCCAGGGTAACCTTGTTTATTCTGAAACAATGATGTTGACTTTATAGTCGATATAATGTGTATATTGTACGACTTGTATACGGACAAGTCAACACCCGGCATTCGTATTTAGAGACGTGTTTAGTTTGTACCATTACCCAGAAAATTATATCCGATAAAGGTTCCGGTAATTTTGGTAAACAAATTAAACTGTTTTAGACAAATATAGTTAGCAAACCGGGTGGAAAACGGGTGCGGCAGCATGTCTTCCTTTTTTTAAATGTGCGCCATTCAGTCGGTTGATGTCGTAGAGGAGCGCTGGTGATCTCGTTCGAAAGGCAGAACTATAAAGTTTTGCCTCGACACAGTTTATTTGCCATCATGCATTGGAACAGTGGGGAGGAGGCGTTTGCTGTTGAGACCTATTTTGCGAACAGATGTTCTGTGATCGTAACCCAGCGCGTCTTTAGGGTGCGGCAGCATAACTTCCTTTTTTCAAAACTCAATAAAACCCATTTTATGAATCAATTTTTTTTTATGTTTTTTTTATTTATAATGCGTTCTATAATGCACGCTCCAACGCATGATGGCGACTCAACTGTGTCGGGACAAAACTTTATATCGCTTCTCGAACGAGATCACTAGCGCTCCGCTACGACATCAACCGACTGAATGGCGCGCATTTTAAATTTTTTTTAAGTACTGCCGCACCTGTACCTACATCAAAATTTTACGCACAAATAATTATACGTGACTTTTACGTGATGTTTTATTAGAAGAAAAAGTAAGATCTCCACTTCTATGATGATGGGTATATTTAAAATTCATGTTAATACTTTATTTAACACCCAAAACATGTTTCATTTCAGAGAAAACCACAAGCCAAAAATGTATGTATTCTTAGTATTCCTTATATCGCCATGTTATACTCGTTATAGGCATAAAAATCGCTTGGATGGGATAAAATCCGAAAGGAGTCTAGAGGTCACGATTTCAAACGCAAAAGTCTTTTATTTTGTGAATAATTTTATGAAAAGGAAAAAAATTATCATTGAAAACGGTCACAGATAGTTTTAGTCATAAAATCGTAATTTTAAAGATTGTTCATGCATTTCTAATGAAAAAAGAGATTTTTCAGTAGTTTACGCTTATATTTTTTATTACGTAATTAACAATTTTATTTTAATTCTACTCAAAGAAAAGCTTCGATGTACGCAAAACACATATGTTTGTATTTATAATGATTATAATGTAAACCGATTTACAGTAAAGATTAGTCTTACGTAGTGTTTTAACATTAAGCTTCATCTTAAATAACATAATTTTTAGCTTATTTATTGTTATCAAGTTTATTTTGTAGAATTCCATTTTAATTTTTATTTCTTTAATTTATTCAGTATTACTATTAAACAATTTATAAAAACAGTTTATTACTTAATCGAGTTCTGCTATGTAATTTTTATTATGCGTGACAGCTGTTTCGCCTTCTGAAGGCATTATCAAACTGCAGTCATGCCACTTACAGACGATGTATTTATATTCTTTCTGCATAGGTATTTTCGATGACTAATTTCTAACTTCTGAGTAAACTGACTGAATTTATTAATGGTTATTATCCTATTTAAAGTTTCCCCAATTACTTGCATTGCTTAAATTCGACTGATGGTCGTTATGTACTCTAATCATAATGTGAATTATTCCCAAATGATGACTCATGGTTTTATTTTCTAGCATAATTAAGTTTTTGAAATTGGCTTGAACATAGCGGTGAGTGAATAAAAAAAAAATAATAGATTATTATTATTACTTTTTGCCATGATTGTGTGACGAATCAAATTTCGTCACAAGTAAATTTGAATTATCCTCACTTGCAAAGACAAAGAAAGTGTTGACAGATATGTGGGTCGCAAGGACCAAAACGGAAGAAGGGAGAAGTGCGGGGTAGTGTCCCGGTTCCTATGAGTGCATAGGGCATGCCGGTACAAAGGACAGTTAAGATCGAGACGGGGGACGGAGAAGACGAGTGGTGGTGTTACCCGCCCGGCGGCGTAATGCTGGGCGGGGGATGAAGAAACAAGAGTTAAGATCGAGACGGGGACGGAGAAGACGAGAGGTGGCGTTACCCGCCCAGCGGCGTAATGCTGGGCGGGGGATGAAGAAACAGACAGTCAAGATCGAGACGGGGGACGGAGAAGACGAGAGGTGGCGTTACCTGCCCAGCGGCGTAATGCTGGGCGGGGGATGAAGAAACAGACAGTTAAGATCGAAACGGGGGAGAGAGGAGACGAGGGTGGCGTAACATTAAGTACGCGTTCCCCGCCCAGCGGCGTGATGCTGGGCGGTGGAAGAAGAAGAAGTGGCATTCAAATTCAAGAAAGTGATTTACGAGATGTGTATTCCCCGACCGGCGACGTAGAGCGGCGACCAGGCGACCAGTGGCCAACGCACGTAGACGATGGCGCAGACTGGAGGAGAGTCGACTCGGCTAGGAGGGCCTGAGCTGCTGAACTGCAGGAGCTGCCGGCGAGGACCTCGGTCTTACCTAAGGACCCGCAGAAAACAAGAACCCAGTGAGAAGGTAGTTTTAGTGAACAATTTACTTTTACGATGTGAACAATGGAGAAGCGACCCCGAACCATATGACAATTAGTTAAGATTTAGATATAAGTAGATCTAAGTATAGTTAAGATTTTGTTTACGCTTAGCCAACCCTTAATAAATTCCATTAATTTAAAATCTTCATAATTATATTCATCCCCCCCTTGTCCCAACCATGCTATGTTACAGTTGCATACATGTATCTACGCTCAGTGTGCCAAAGAATAGTTGATGGACTTGAGTAAAAGAAATTACTCGTTAAATTCATCAATATAATGCGTGAAAGCGTTAATTAATTATTAAATAATAATAATTTTAATAAGTAAATTGATAATCATCATGAAGAAGTTTTTGGAAGAAGTTTTCTTTAATTGACTGCAAATGGTAAAAAAAATCTATTTATCGTTCAAATATCGCCAGTAATTATAGCACGGATTGATGTTTAACCATCAGCAACTAAAAACGCCTATTTGAAGAATACCATCTAGATTGGAATGGCATGCAATTTCATGTAGGTACAAATGTAACGGATGGAGTCGACGGATATAAAATCCAACACAAATGGTGTAGATTGTAGATTGTAATATCACGAGAACCAAAAATATTTCAACACAATTGTAAACAACCTAACATCAGTATTTATTATATAGGTACTAGCAATGTTACTATTTTCTAGGAAAAAGGGATAGGAATGTCGTAACGATCAAAGGATATTAGAATAATCATATTCATCCTCGCTTATTATATGGATTACATTTATTCTTTTAGCTCCCGTTTAACCCTCAGACATCGACCATGTTTTGTCAGTGGGGCTAAATATTTCCTCTTTGCAATAAAATCAAAATAAATGGAATATTTTTTTAGAACGAAAAACTTTTTTTAAAAGGTGATGAAACACCCTTTTAAATTGTATTATTAGAAATGTATATTTAAAAAAAATTTTAAATGAATCTTTAAAATGCAAAATTTTAAATGTTTTAAAAATGGCTCGTTTTACATCATCATCATCATCATCTTCATCCCCTTATCCTATTCGGGTCGGGGATCCATTGCATCGACAAGGCTCCTCCATACGTCCCTGTCTTGTGCTGACTGTTCGGCCTCCGTCCATGGCTCATTTAACATTATTTTTTTCTAATTAAAATCACTAGTAAAAAGCACAAACACATTTTATTAGATAAATGAATTTTTATAAACGTTGTCGTCGCCTCAGTTTTCTGCCGTTTCATGAAAAATAATTAATAAAAGATTCCCAAATTTTCATAATTTTTTTTCAAATTTTGGTCAGAAACTTGGTATTCTTAAAGGTGGACATTTTAATTATTTTGCGTTTAATTTTTAGAATTGATTATGAAACATGGTGTTTTTTTTCTTTCTAACACCGTTTAGATATTTCTAACCATGATAGTCTTTGTTTTGAAATGTCTCAAAAATTTATTTCGCAGTGATTTTGAAAAGAATTAAAAATTAAATGAAAAAGTAATTCCGACAATCTTTTACCTCTTCAAATTACTAACAAATTGAACTTAATGATTTCAGCTATATGCTTGAAATAATACGCTTACGTCTTTGAGCATGCAAGATTCCAACAAAATTTTGTGGCAATCTTCACAAATTACTATAACTTCTCCCCATAAACTCAACAATCGGGGCAAGTTTTTTCCATTACATTTTTCTTCACAACGAGGGAGAGTTTTGGCATAATTATGGTTCAATGGATTAAGTCGAGAGGAGAGGGTTTAATTATCACTGGAAAGATGGCCATGTGTTACCATCTTACCCCACAACACTCGCCAACAGCCTCTTTCCCCAAAAACACCCTTCTTCCCCTAGTTACGAGTATATTCTGTTTACCCCAAAACAGAGTGAGAATATTTCATTTATTTAAGATTAAAGAAACGCAGATGTTCAAATAAATATTACTAAATACCTACATATCTCATATCACATTTTTAGTACTTGTGACTAGCGCAGACCTATGAAAAAATCAGGGATAATATGAATTCTCGGCAAATCAGTTCCAATTTTAAAAATATATATTTAAATAATTTTCTGTTAAAAATGTTATGTTACGTAGGTACTTGAATTCTCTAAAAAAACACTTCCAAATTTGAAAATGAGCTTAAATTCAAAACAAAAGTTCTAGAGTTCATTGAACCGGAGTTATAGACAGATGGAGTCACAACCGAATTTTTTTTCTAATATTTTAATGCATCGTTCCCAAGCATCTTCTGATACAATTTCACTTAATAAAACGTAATAAAACGATTTAAGACACAATATTTATTTCCAAGGCACTAGATTTAGTAAAAATGAGGGTTTGTCCGTTCCGAAAATTATAAATAAATACGGCCAACGGACATTCACTTATCTTGTCCCCACCATATTTAATAAGATGTCGATGAATTTCAAAATCGAATCCAATTGCCCCACTGATCTCAAAAGAAAAATTAAAAAATGGCTAATGGGTCAAAACTTTTTGTACTGATATTGTTTGTAATCTTATGTATAAATACTATCTATAATTAATTTAATCTATCAGTAATTTACCTGTGTTATATCTGTCTGTCTGTATATTTTATGCTTTTGTATTGTAGGTACTTAAAAGTTATTCTTCGGCTACTATTTCGCTATTGTGTTTTCTTATAATATTTTGTGTTTTAGTGTTTTATTAATATTGTCAAATTGACCTGCTGACAAACTGCCTTGGCAGTTTAGCGGGTGATTAAAATGAAGAATAAAAAAAAATAAAAAATAAATAATAATAAATAAGTACTTATTTATATTTTAATGAAAAACAAATAACTTTGTGTAACACCACTATTTAATAAATAATTATCACCATGTTTAGAAAACTATGTTTTCTTCGTCAGGATAATAAGTTAATAAAAAATAACAAAAGACAAACAAGTATAGACTAATTAGAACATAGACAAAATATTAGAAAGGAGAGGTGATAATAATTTATTTTGTTATTTAGACTTCTTGTTTTGTTTTTAAAAGATTTTTTATTATGTTAATGTAATTTTTTTACCCTATTTTATTCTAAAATAATTTTTATATTTTATTTTATATAATTGTTTTTTATGATATATTTTATGTAATTAATCACCTCTCCTTTCTAATATTTTGTCTATGTTCTAATTAGTCTATACTTGTTTGTCTTTTGTTATTTTTTATTAACTTATTATCCTGACGAAGAAAACATAGTTTTCGAAACATGTTGATAATTGTTTATTAAATAGTGGTGTTACACAAAGTTATTTGTTTTTCATTAAATTAATAATGACGCCACAAAGTAATTTGCGTATTTTGAAGAAACTTATTTATATGTTTTGTTTTCTACGTGATCAGCTTCGCATTACTAGATCTTTAAAGTGACTTTATATAGGTCCTAAGATAAATTATTTTACTTATTTTTATTACAATTAAAATAAATATTCATCCTAGACTTGCAAAAAAATCAATAGATATCGCATATTAAAAAAGAATGGATAAATTTATCGTAGACACTATCTTGATAGCATTTAGCTAGAGACGAATTTTGCAATCATACATAAAGATAGCAGCTTATTCCTCTCAAATGCTAGGGAGGAAACTTGAAAATTTCGCGATGTTTTGACTTTGACGTAATATTTTGCGGATTTATTTTATGCTATCGTATATAATATTTACCGAAACACGTTCCCTGAACAATAAACTATGCTTACAAATAATATTACTTGCGTTTATTTGACAAATTGATAGTTTTATCGATCTTTTCACGACATGCGACGCTCAAAGTTTGACAGCTCAAATCGCGGCAGAAATGTCATTTCGAAAGTCATAGATATGTGCAAAGATGATTATTTGAGAGGCTAGGTGTGTTCCTTATATCTGTTACGTCAAGAACAAGAATGCTCCAAGCGATTCTGACCTTGTCCTTCAAACATTTTCTTTATACATAAGGTTTAAAATCGCATCTCAAAATTATTTTTTTTATGGCGCGTCCTGGGCGCGCAATCGGCAGTCCAGGAGTTAAAATACGCGTTAAGAAAATTAACATTACGTTGGTAGTTCTTGGTGAAAGTATGATACAGTTACATACCACTATTCATCCATTGATCATCTCCACAACACCCGTCATGCAAGGAGGAATCCAGTAGTTCCACCAAATACCAACACATCACATGCCCAAAGACAATACTCTTACTTAGGGCCAAAATTGTTCAACCTCATACCCGATGCATGGAAATTGAAAAGTGCAAGCACTCTGCGCAAATGGGTTAGCAATTGGCTTCTGGAAATGGGGAGAGTGGAGAGCGAACACATGCTCACACAAACTCACTTACCTAATAATATGTACTATCAGGTTTACGTTAATCCATAAGAATTTTATAAGTACTCATCTTATTAGCTGGTATAATATAGGTTGTATAATATTACCTTTATTTTTTATATTGTTATCTTGAAACAAAAAGTTACTAGGTTACAAAAATAGGTATAAAAAAATATTTTAAAAAGTTGTACTATTGATAAAATTAAATTATGAGTAAAATAATATGTACTATCAAAAATTGTAACACAGAGACTATTTTTGTATTTCTAAAAATAATATAATTTTTTTTCTATGCCCCTGATAACTTATATCCCTTTTTGTTAATATTTAATTTAAACTTACAAATCTTTTGCTCTCTTTGTTGATTCTTGTATAATAATGACTATCCATTCAAAATTTAAGTTTTCAATATTGCCTTTTCAAATGTAGTTAAACTGGGATATTCTCTATATTAATTAAATAGTCAGAATTACATTGGGAATGCATATGTCTGGTTTTTAAATATGTAAATTACATTACTTGGGAAATATTATACATTCTGGTTTATATATTATTTATAAATATTATATACCATTTATTCTGGTTTTTAAATATGTAAATTACATTACTTAGGAAATATAAAAAAAATAAAAATAAATTTAAAAAAAATTGTAGTACTTTATATCATTTCAATTGTTATAAATACATTGGGATTTCACTGTCATATATATGTTTATAAATTTGTAATTTCTAAATACTTAGTAAATGTTTAAACATTATAGTTAAAAACTATATTTTTTAAATACTATATTTTCAATTACAAAACTGTAAATGTTCTCCGAAATGACCTGGAAAGAGTCTCAACCTTGCGATTTCTCATAAGAAACCATTCACTTTTCTGAATGCAATTATTAATTTTCTCCAAATCAAACTTAGAATAATCGCAACTTTGCGACTCTTTCAAGGACATAAAGAATCTATTCCTACGCTCAGGATGCAATTTTTAATGTTCTAACTATTGTTATTTGGACAGTTAAGAATATTATGAACTAAAAATGCAATTTGCCTATCCTGAAACGGGAATCTTTCCCAGTTGTATAGACAAAGTACCATTTTGTATTGTTTCGTTTTGAAATATGTATGTATATAAATAAATAAATAAATAAATAAATAAAATAAATAAAAGTTAAATATGACCGAAGGGGTTAGGGCCCCATTGGCTCAGTGGTGGAGCATTGCCCCGGCAAGGTTAAGGTCCTGGGTTCATTTGTTAGGTGTGCCCGTATCTTTTTCTGAAATTCGCGCTCCCATGTAAAAAAATCTATTCATTCAAAAGCAGATTTTACTTTTAATAACTAAATGGTGTATTACAATGCGAGATGCATATATACTGTCAAATTGATTTATTGACAAATCACATATCATCACAGTCATCTTGCCCCTCCGCGTCCCGCTATAGTTGGTTTGTCCCCCTCTCCTATATGTTCTGGTCTACTTATTATGTCTATCCCCAAAAAGTAAGGCTTCGAAAATGCTAACAGGGCTAAAATGTTTTCATTATGCGGATCCAAGAAAAAAAAATTATATAAATTTAATTAATGGTTTGAATGGTTTATGGTTCTTTCATCGTCAGCGCGGGGCGTTGTTCCAAATATGGCTCTACCGCTGAAAGCGTCGTTCTAGTCTCTCTTTCTGACAACAACTTCGTTTATGAGTAAGAGGGAGAGGTTCAACTGTATGCTTATATTGATATTTATTTTATTAGAGCCATTCTGGTTCCACCCTTGCAGCCATTAACATTTTGTGCGTGATGGAAATACAAATGTTGCCTCCCCCTGAAAAAAACCTTTATGAATTGTTCAATCTAATTACAAGCTGAGTTACACAACAATTTTATGGGACGTTTTACGATATGCAATTAAAAGGCTATTCAAATATGACAAGACAGAGATCCTGCTGTTGAGAGCTCCGCTATAACCTCTCTTTCTGGTATGTATATGCGACGTTTAATAGAAAAAGGAAGAGGCTGCAAAAGGGCAATCAGCGGTACGCCTGTGTATATGACTCTACTACGCGTTATGTCATTCTCGAATTGAATATGGAATCGTAGGATGGGGATCTGTTACACATAAGTACATACATAACCAGAATACAATTCAAAAGGGAATCATAAAGACCATACTGAAAGTACTATGTCAAAAGAATGATTGACAATGCAGTAAATTCGGTTACGTATTTAATATAGTTTGTGAAATGTATTCAACACTTTTCTACCCTATCTCATTCGCCTCTCCCCTCTTCAACATTACAAGAAACCCCAATTTAGGATGTCATAGTCACACTGACTTCGAACAGTTAGGTGTTTATTTTTTAAAGATGCAAAGTACGTAGTGAACAAAGAAACGTAGTGACGCAATTCAGCTATGAGGAGTGGAGTCAAATTATCAGATATGACTCAAGAAAACAGACAATCAAAACTCTAAAGGCTTACTGAGGAGCAATTCTGTATCTTTTGTGGATAAGGAAAATATTCCGTACGGAATCGGTTTTCAAATTTGTGTGAATTTCTATGACTTTCAATTGCTTTTTCTACGGGTGACGTGAGCCAATGTCAGATATCAGCCGTCGCATACCTTAGTTTAGAACGTTTAAAACACGATTTACTGTAAGTACAGTTTGACAAATGAGTAGAAAACACAGGAGGGCGCCACTGTTGTTCGATAATTTGTTATAACCCGTGTTAATGTAAATTTGTGTAACCTACATTTATTTAAATAATTAAAAAGGCATAAAAGTGAGAAAAAAAAATCATTGCAATGTAGATACCGACTGATCTCAAAATTAAAATTGCATATAGGTATATTATTATTATAGCTTCGCAATTTTGTGTTAAAATTATGAAGAATAACGATATTGTTATAAAATATAAAGCACAGTTTAGACATTGCTCACATTTATTTAATACTAGCTTAATGCTTTAACGCTTTACCTAGCGTTTCCCGGGCTTTAGATCATGTCTCTAATTTTAGATCTGAATATATTTAACTCACTTTGATCTAAAAAAAATGTAACTAAACTCACCATTAGTGACTCTTCCTTTACTTTTAAATTCAAATTTATGTTAAATTAAATGAAAGCAAACCTTTGTAAAAGACAATTTAATCAAATTTAAGTCCTTAAGTAGGTACTTTAACAAGAGTGCTTCTTCGACTTTAATTTTTTTCTTTAAGAACAAAAATGTTTTTTAAAATATGGTTTACTGTGTTCCGTACATTCAGCGTCATTGCACTTTAAAAGAACATTTGACAGAAGTAAGTTGGTGTTGCCAGCCTACAAATTTTGTAGTTCGATTTTTAATATTTTCTCCTCTAATTTGACAGACTATAAACATGATTATTTATACATTTAATGTTCGTTTAAAGTTGTTTACCATGGATTTGACATTTGCGATTTCATTTCAATCTATATATGCATGAATTACTAAATTTGCCCAAACTAAGAACCTATTTTGGGTAAATCTCAAATCAATGTCAAAATTTAAATAATCATCTATGCTTACACTATTTCGTGTTTCAAACTAATTAAAATCAGCTGACATCACCCATAAATAAAGCAATTGAAAGGTCATAGAAAATGACACAAATTTGACAGCCGGTTCCGTTTGGATTATTTTCCGTATTCACAAAAGATACAGAATCGCTCCTCTAAATGATATGTATATCTTCGCGGCATGAGTCATGGTCAATAAACTCCTACCTCATAATATTATTATGAATCGGAGTCTCATTTTCTGCCTTAAATTCCTAGAACTCAGTAAGAGGATTACACATACACACAAGTCAAACATGCACGCATATAATAGGCCTAAAAATCACTTGGCAGGCGGAGTCTAGAAACTCTCGATTTCAGCGTTAAAGTGGTTTTTATTTTTTAATAAGTTTATAAGAAAAAAAAGTTAATCAGAGGAAACTGTCACAGACAATCTTAGCAATAAACTTCCATTTGAGTATATTTGTTTCTAATATGCGTTCATGTCGGTATTTCAATGGAAGAAGCTCCTAGGATCTAGCGTCATTGATTCCTTCGGCACCGGTGCACAGTCGGGAAGCACGCCAATCGCGCGCCAAATATTTGTATACAGTCGACATTTGCCAACTGAATATATGAGAACGGGTCGTATCTACAACTAGTTCTTGAGTTCAAGAACTAGGCTGTGGAATGTCTGCCAATGTTTTTCTACCTTCTACAACACGGGTCTCTTCAAGATCCAGGTTCACTTCTTCCATTCTACAAGACCCTTCGTAGAGCATCCCTAAAGGCCCCGAGGTACTTTTTTTTTCTCAGGGGTTTAATAGTTTTTTTTTTTTTACATTCTACACAAGAGAATAATTTCCCTTAGGGCCTATGTCGTCTTAGGAGATGCTGTACGGTGAGCCTTTTTAAGGAAGGGAAGGATAGGAAGTTCTGGGTAGGAAAAAGGTACGAGGGGTGTATAGGAATTTGGGGGTCAGTGTGTCCAGGAGTGATGGACGTATGAATCCATCCTCCCAACTGCGGTGCAAGGCGATGGGTCAACCGAGCTCGGCTGGAAAGGTCAAAAGGCCTCCCTCAACCAGTCTCTCTCGATCTGGCCCGCCACGCAGCAGGTGGGCAGACGTATCCGCCGCCAAGATCTGGAGAAACCTCACCCCATGAACCCGGGCACCCCTGCTCTAAGTTACCAAACGTAGCGAACCACTTGGTGTGACCTATGGCAGAGGTGTTGGTTATCCAATAAATGGTTCCCGGAGCGGCGGTACCCATGCCCGCCACTCGAATAAAAATATATATATTTGCAATAATTTTTTTTTTTGTAATTTAAGTTTTTTACAATTAATTTAACAATTTTATTTTAATTCTACTTAGGCGAAACGATAGGAAAAACTTCAAATTAACCAATGCATATTTTTTGGTATTCATAATACAAACCGATTCGTAGTAAAGATTAGTCGAAAAAAGTAATTTTACGTATTAAGGAGAAAATTTCCTAGAACATATTATATTGTAGTGTGGGTCGGAAAGTGCATCGAATATGCATACTCGTATATACGGCCAACGTTTGTCAGCATTGATTAGGCCCGGTTACCCAGTGCACTGTTCCCTGTAATGCAGCCTAACACTTCCAGGAAAGCGGGCGCACAGTTTTTTTAAATATTGCGACGTATTACGTGCACGTAATTGGCCCGTGACGAAACCTCCCGCCGAAACCCGCGTGGCATGGGGGAATTTTCCCATGAAATGGACACTTTTTCACAAAGTTCTAAATTTCAACCTTAAAACTTCAATTAAAATTGATTATTATACGTATTAATATGTTTAATATGTCTAATGTGCATACTTACATTTTTTGCTAATTGGAGTCATTCATGATTTTGATTTATTTTAAATTAGGAACAATATCCATTTCACGGGGACATGGCCTATGAACTGGACACTGGCGTCAGAAAAGTTAAACCATATCTTATCACTTTATTATATTTAATTTATTTTTTATGAAAGCTAGATATTATAATGCCGAAAACAGTTTCGACTTGTATTGTCTGAAAATAAAAATATTTAGTAAGCTTGTGGGGGTCAGATAAAATAATAATATACTAGCAGTTAAAAACCCGCTCCGCAGGTTTTTGCTGCTTGGCCCTGCGGGCGGCATTTGGTTCGGATTCGCCCAGTTAGTGTTGGTGACCATTTTAAAAATCCGATTGGAATTGGTTCCTAAAATATCCCATTTTTCGGATCCACTGTCATCCAGTGATAGCTAGTCATCGGGACAAAGTAACAGGAACACGCAATGACGTCATATGTAATGTATAGCCGCTTGATACTGTTATTCACAACTAAGTACTACCGTCAATCTTTCCATATCCGAAAAGATACTCAAATTTACAAATTCGTAGTATTTAAACCTACCAGGGACATGTCACCATGCGACCTGCTAACGTAAGTGGCGATATCTTTTGACGAATTCTTGAATTCAAAACCGAATCACAATGGTAGCTTCACTTAAAATTTCACGTATACAGATGTTATTTGTGGCGCAACGCGTACGGCGTGGCGTTAGACATGCACTCGAAGCCGGGTTCTGAAATTTAACCACGCAGACGCTACCCTAACTGTTCCTATGTAAATTATTTCTAAAACTTTGATTTATCTCGATAACAGCAAAACAGTGGGGATGAGACATCACACAGTGGCTATGAACCATTTTTAGGGACCAAGCGGATCCGTTTATAAGCTACCATTTAAAGATGATTCTAAACACCTGATTAACACTGTGCAACACAACATTAACATACGCATACAAAAGAAAGGGGAAAATTTTTTATTTAACTTTTATGAGTAAAACCTCAATTTGTAATATTTAATTAAATGAAAACACTATGAGCGAAACTCAATCAAAAATCTGGAAAAAGAAAAATCAGAAAAAGATATTTGCAATATGGGTGGTTCTTAGTCGAAGTATGGTACAGTTTAATGTGACCGAATTGGATATCGACACCTTAGCTCAGTGGTCAAGAGCACTCGCCCGGAAAGTAGAGAGGTCCTGGGTTCGAGTCCCAGAGGTGCAAATATCTTTTTCTGATTTTTCTGTTTCCAGATTTTTGATTGAGTTTCGCTCATAGTGTCTCCATTTAATTAAATAAAAAGGGAAAAAAGTGTTTAATTCTTATTAATGTTTTTGTTCATGTTCATATGTTCTTATGTTCATGGTTTTGAGACCAGACGAGATAGATACAGAAGAACGAATAGCAGAAAAAATGGAAAAAAAAATACATTCATTTTTCCAGTGCAGTATATACTAGCTTGTCCATTACATGGGCCGTCCATATCATGGGTGTTCTCCCCTGCGACTGCGACGTACGAAACATTCGAGCGCCGCGACGCTCTGGCGCACCGCCAAGTCGGTGCGAGAATAATTTTCCGATTCGTGGTAATTTACGATTAATGCATACGAATGCTTAATGTACATCTGGTGGTTCGTGGGTCATATTTAGGGTTACGACCGTTTTCATGGGACCGGAAAACTCAGTGGAATTATGACGAAATTCGTGGTATTTTGAGGACAGGGAGGATTTTATGCGTTAGAACTATGACAGAAACGCACAGACGGAACAGAGCGAAAAGCACTTTGGTTCGTGACCCAGATATTGAGGGTTCAAAACTAAGCGAGGGTAAATAAAAAAGATTTATTTACACATCGAAACAAAAAAAAATTAAGAAACAATATATTATCGAACATACGAATTAGTTAAGAATGTTATTTATTTGCATCTTTACTTTGTAATTTTAAAAAAAATTACGTATATAGAAATATATATCTTAAATAATTTCGGTTGTGTTCATTGTGCGTCCTGCGTGAAATCTGGTTGAATGAAATTTGAAATCTAATTTGCATTGAGTTGAAGTAATGGAAAGAAAACGAAAAGCATTAAATTTAAAAAATAGGAACTGATTGCGTTACGAACCAACATATTAAAGTAATTTTTTATTATTTTAAAAATTGGAAACGATTTGTCAAGAATCAAGAATTTAGACTATCCCATGACTTTTCACGGGTGTGCGCTAGTTTATTATAAAAGACGGCAAAATAAAAATTATTTTTAATTTATTTATTTATTAGCGCCCTATTGGGCTCTAACATATCAAATACAAATTTCTTATAAAACCACAGTATAACATAAATATAAAGATTACAAAATATATAAATAAAGCATAAACTCAATATAATAAATAAGAATATAACTAACGCTAAATCCACATGGATAACTTTATAGGACTCGTAGGTACAATTCGGTTCCATTCCAACTGAGAATAAAGTCAACTCAATACCTCCTTGAAAAGTCATTAAAAGCTATGAAAAAAATATTTTAAATTAACCGATAACCCTAACCTAACGTAACCTATTTAACCAAATTTTAATATATATTTTTTTATCACTCTAAATGACTTATCTGAGATGGTTTTGAGTTGGTTTCATTCCGACTTGTCCGGTCACCGCACAATTCATATACCTACGAATAGCAAAAACATTTTAAAAAATCAAAATTTTACTTAATTACTCGTTGTATGCATCTAGAATAAAAAATCAAAAAATCGAAATAAATATAATATACCTACGAGCATAAAAACATTTTAAAAATTCAAATTTTTACTTAATTACTCGTTGTTTGCATCTTGAATAAAAACTTAAAAAATCGAAATAAATGTACTACTAAAATCAACCACATAATTATAACAAACCAGAAGGTATGGCCGAAATTATTTTAAAATCCCAGTTTGTGCTACACATTGTAAAAAAAAAACACATACTTAACTGTCTTGGATATGCAACAAAATTTCTCCCGAGGTAAGAAACTGCGCACCGTCATACCCAACCGCCTGGAGTCAGTGAGACTACGACATCTCTAATTGGGGCAAAGTGGGAGGGGAAGGAGAAGGAAAGGAGTTGGGGAAGTTTCCAGCTATTCAGAACGGCTATATCCACATAAAGATTCTGAATGGTGGTCTTTTACCATGAAGATACTAAAAGTATCTATACTCTGGAACATACGAGTGGTCGAGGTGTAAGGCTCTCGACTAGCGATCCGGAGGTGGCGGGATCGAATCCCGGCGTGGCAAATAAATTTGATTTGATTAATTTGTGTTATTTCACAATTAATTCATTTGTAATTTATATTATATTTGCGGCACGTTCTAGAGTGAAAGATACTCTCAATATCGCAATCTGAAAAAAAGTATTTGTAAATTAAATTATTTATTTATTTAACGCCCAGAGGGCTTTTACACGTTTTGTAGTATAATTAATTCATGACATATAATTTAGAAACACATTAAAAAAATAATATAAATAAGATTAGATAAAAAAAATCATAAAAATACAAAAAGTTGCAAAAATACAGCGATTCTATACGTTTACAAAAATACAGAAGTGATTAGGAATAGTGCTGGGATAAGTTTTTTACACGATCCACAAAACTCGCCAAGTTGATATTAAATATGTCAACATCACCTAAGTACTTATTTCCCATAGTGTGAAATCGTTGTATCGGAAAGTGGGCAATGTAGTTCCGTTTATGAATGCTGCAGTAAAATAATTTGATATTTTGAATATAATATAAATAAGGTTTACAATATGCTTACCTATCTTTTGGAAATAACAGCACTAAAACAATGGAGATTAAAGAAAAAGTACCACGTTTTTAGTATAGATAACGTTAAGAAATCGTACTTACCGTACGCCGTAACTTACCTAATTAATCGTGTAAGGAAAACTGAGGCGTAATTACCTATCGACAAAGCTCACTTTCCCCTGCTTTTCAATATTAATTACCAATACCGCACCTATTTCCTAATGCGAAAAATTGTGCCAAAAACCAGTCATAAAATAAAACATCAAAGCGATTAACTTGACCTTTTTACGGTTTAATTTAGGCAAAAGGACCTCATTTCGTTATCGTTTATACGGCCTTAAATTATCATTACTAAGTCCTTTGAAAATTTTCAAAGTTGCCACAAATCTGAAACCAGCTTTGTTGACTGAAAGAATTAAGAGAAAGCTTTATTAAAGCAATCAAAGCTGAAACAAAGCTGAAATGAGAAATATTTTTGAATCCGAACGGAATTAAGTCCCAAGATCTTGACTCAGCCGTATTACGACATTGCGACTTCTGCGGTAATAAAAATATTAATTTCGCTGTGTAAATTCATTACAAACACAAGGCAAATAATAAAGATTTTTAAGAACCATCAATTAAAAATAATAAATTTAAAGGGGACGTCGTAATCACGTCTAGCGTTTGAGAAAAAAAGTTGCATCCAAAACAAATCTTAAGGGGAACTGCAGCGTGGCCTTTTCCATACAAAGCAATTCAAATTTGAGGCCAAATACCTAACCAAACCGAAACGTTGTTTTCTCATCAAAGGTTATATCGAATATCTTCAACGTATATGTGTTACTTTATTTATTTCGGATTTAAATTATAAAATTCATCCATTAAAGAATTCAATTCTTCTTGATTTGAGGGGCAAATTTGGCAATTTATGTGTACTAGTGGTCGCCCAATGGTCGAAATTCGACCATAATTGTAATGTTTTTTTTTATGTTTGACATTCAGTAAGATCATAGACAAATAATATTAAAGACAAACAATATTAATCTATTCGCAATTTGACCATAGACTTTAACAATAAACAATAGAGTAAAGACGCGTGTGTGTGTGTCAAATACACGGTAGTGTGTGTAATGTTTTTATTATGGATTTAATGTATTTTTATGCATAATTTTTAAAAAATATTAGCATTCTGCACTCCTCCTCTATATAAACTATAAGTGTGCAAAATTTCATACTCCTCCGTCCGCGCATTTTTCGTAAAAAGGGGTACAAAGTTTTGGCTTCACGTATTAATATTATGATATGATAATCATTTTTAAAAAATTATAATTATAATGATATATAAAAAAAAATTTATGTTTTATCATGGGCGTAAATTTAAATTACAATTGACCGGTTTACGTTGGAACACAAATTTGACGTATGTAAAGTAAAATTTCTACCCAAAAAAATGCCATTTTCCGACGTTTTACTTTTTATTTTATATTTCATTAAGAGTCGAAGGTAAAGCAAGGACATTTTTTTTAAATAAATATCATTAACTCAAAAGAAATTATTCGGTTTCTAAGATCAAATTATTTATTAAGGTTGCCTTTAAAATCATCAAAAATTGAATTCTCCAATAGCCTACATTTTATAATTTGAAACACAATATAAATAAAGTAGCACATATCCGTACTAGATACTTCTTTAACTTTATATTGGAAAAATATATTTTTAATTTGTTTAAGTGTTCAAACCTCAAATACATATTTAAGTATTGTATGAAAAGAGCCTCTGCCGTTCCTCTTAATGTTATTATCTCAAAACAACACACGTTTGCTTGTGTCGGTGTTGCATTCTGACAGCGAAACGTGTGTGCGTGTGTGAGTGTGATTGTCAATGCGATATTGTTCCTTATCAGGCTATTTCCTCGTTCACTATTATTTCCTCCAATAATGGCACACTTTTTCATTCAATATTATTTTCTCCAATAATGGCGTACGTGGGTACTTCCTCATTCAATATTATTTCTTCCAATAATGGCACACTTCCTCATTCAATATTATTTATTCCAATAATGACACTCTTCCGCATTCAATACTATTTCCTTCAATAAGAGCGTACTTTCTCATTCAATATTATTTCTTCCAACCATGGCATATTTTCTCATTCAATGCTATTTATTTCAATAGTAGCATACTTCCTCATTCAATACTATTTCCTTCAATAATAGTATATTTTCTTATTCAATATTAATTCTTCCAACAATGGAATACTTCCTCACTCAATATTATTTCTTCCAATAATAGCATCTTCCTCTTTCAATATTATTTCTTCCAATAATAGCAAACTTCCTCATTCAATATTATTTCCTCCAATAATGACACTCTTCCGCATTCAATACTATTTCCTCCAATAAGAGCATACTTTCTCATTCAATGTTATTTATTTCAATAATGGTATACTGCCTCATTCAATACTATTTTCTTCAATAATAGCATAGTTTCTCATTCAATATTATTTCCTCCAATAAAAGCATACTTTCTCATTCAATATTATTTCTTCCAATAATGGCAAACTTCCTCATTCAATATGATTTCCTCCAAAAGTGTCGTACTTCCTCATTAAATATTATTTCCTACAATTATGGCATTCCTCATTCAATATTATTTCTTACAATAATAAATTGTATACTTCCCATCCCATATACAAAAAAAATGTTTAAGCATTACAAAAGAATAACCATTCAGTGACTAGGACTGATAAATAAGCTTGTTTTCAAGATAATTTATTGATGCCAGACATAAGTATGACATAGGAAGCGTACCTGACTTATTGTAAGAACGACATGACTCTTTTTCAGTTTTACGAAATGAAAAAGCATTAAAGAGAATTTTATATTAAATATAAGAAATCCAAACAAAAGAGTTCCTGATATTATCAATAATGTATGAAATTGAAACACGGAACATTCGTGACACCGAGGAATATTATTTTACACGTGTTCATATTGATAAAATAGAATATTCTTCGTTTATGACCGCCTTAGACAAGTCTACCATTCCAGGGCGAGAAAAAAAAGATTTTTACTTCTGTATTATATATTAAAATTGATCTAGTGTTGTTTATTCTGTGCCTATTAAGACTAAGGACGGGTTGTTCCAAAAAATTTGATTGATTCATCAAATATTTGAAGTTAATTTTCACGTTCTGCGTAAGTTCTATTCAAGTTCTGTGATGATTTCGGTTTTGTGAATCAACTGGTCTATAATGATGTAATAATAGAAATTGAATAGAACTTACGCAGAACGTGAAAATTAACTTCAAATATTTGATGAATCCATCAAATTTTTTGAAACAACCCGTCCTAAGGTTGGGTTGTTTCAAAAAATTTGATGAGTTCATCAAATATTTCAAGTTAATTTTCACGTTCTGTGTAAGTTCTATTCGAGTTTTGTTATTTTACCATCATAGGCCAGCTGCTTCTTAAAACTGAAATCATCACAGAACTTGAATAGAACTTACACAGAACGTGAAAATTAACCTCAAATATTTGACGAATTCGTCAAATTTTTTGAAACAACCCATCCTTAGACACCGTTGCAGCTAATTACATTGATTTACAAATTCATTGAATTTCAAAAAACATTTTATCGGGAACATAACTAAATATTATAAGATGGAGAATTTTCACTTACAATGAATACCGTTAAAAATACCGGTAGCTCGTTCCGTATGCCGACTTAGACAAAAACGAGTCGAAAAACTACCCGTTCTCATAAAGTCATCTTCAACTGTGAACGTGTGTCCCGCTCGTGTCCGTCGAGTTTCACGCAAATCCATCCCTAGAGCAGGCTCCATTGAAATATCTGTAGAAAAGACTCAACAAGTCCGTGCATTAGATATGTATATTAACAACGTATTATCAATCAGACGAATCGCCCTCCTTTGCATGGAACCAAGTATTAATTAATCCATGATAATTTCAGATTTTTTTCGTCTATGGTCATGTCGCCGTGTTTAAACCTTAAAAATGCTTAAAAATTGCTTGGATTCAAAATACCTTTTCAAGGTCTGCATCAAAAAAACAACTCTACAGTATACATACATATCTATTCAAAATTTTATTGAATACGGACAAGTTTAAGATAATTTAAAAATTCAAACGTTACCTACTCCAATCAGTGAAGATATGTTTCGTTATGATTGAAGGTGAGTTTAAATGGTATTAAACCTAATTAAAGGTAGTTAGAATAAGGTCTAGTTGTTTTGCAGAAATTCACATATGACTAAGTCATCAAATTGCCATTTTGTTTTTTTGGCAGTTACTGTCAAAAAAAAAACAAAAAAACAATGCGATTCTCACGCCTTCAAATTAAAAATAGAGCGTCTTATTCGCACGAGGCAAGTAAGCGAAAAAGTGATTTTTAGTAATTTTGTGCATAATTTTATAAGAATGAAAAAAAGTTAGAACATACAAAACCTCAAAAATAGTCTTAGCCATAAAGGGGTATTTTAAAAAAATTGTTTTTTGTATTATTACTTCATTGTTAAGTCATGCAAAAACATTTTTTTAGTGGTTTATGCTTATAGTTTTTGTTATGTAATTAATAATTTTATTGTAATTCCAAACATAGAAAAGCCAGTTAAAGCTTCATTTTATCCATACAATATTTTTTATGTTCTTAATGTTAACCGATTCTTCGTAAAGATTAATCTAAATAGGATTTAACGTAAAGCTTCATCTTAAATGCCGATTCTAAATCCATTTAAGCTTTTGAACAAATTGTGATCAGCAGAAGAGGACAACAAATGTCATATTATTAAGCTTGTCTCTTATTACAATTTTGTTAGAAAGCTACAACGCTCCTAGAATCTAGATTTAACGGTGACCTTACAATGACAAAAAACAAAATGGCGCTGAAAGGCCACTTCATGACAATGTTACATTTGAATTTTGTGAAAAAACTGACCCTCATTATTTAGGTATCTAACACTTCAGTTAAGAACTTCAAAATCGAAGCTTCAAAGCGAAGAACTTCAAAATCACAAAAAAGTAGTTTGATGATTGAGTAGCACTACTAATGATGGGTGACTTTTGAAACGAATAAAGCCGATAATATCGTCAATAAATTTGATGGACTAATGACTTAAATTGAACTGAGAACGGAAAGCTCTTTAGCTCTGGAATCAGAGTTTAATCTAGACCTGGACAAACAAAAATGCGTACAATTTATGCGGGTGTTTTTAAACATGTAGAAAATTGATTAATTACTTTTATAAAAATATTTTTACGCCTCGTTCCAGATTGAAAGCTACTACATACAGTGTCAATGTATGTATGAATAGCTAGAAACTTTCCAACCATCAACTTTCACTTTTCATTCTCCATCCATACTTCCATCAGCCTCGCAATATTTCCAAAAATTGGAAAGTCACAGTTTTTAATATGCGTTGACTACCGCACAAGAGTATCAACTACTCCCAACCATTTGGAGCCAATGAGACTATTGCACAACCAGTCGGGGTATGTTATAAGGCCGGATGTAAAGAGGTGGGTGACGGAGATGGGGGAAAGGAAGTTGGGGAAGTGCCTAGATATTTAAATCTAGTCACCAAATACTGCTAAAGCCATGTAAAGCAATAAATTATATCTTATTGGTGGTCTGTCTCAAGGAAAATACTAAAAGTATCTACCAATCTGGAATG
This sequence comes from Glyphotaelius pellucidus, assembly GCA_936435175.1. Lineage (NCBI taxonomy): Eukaryota > Metazoa > Arthropoda > Insecta > Trichoptera > Limnephilidae > Glyphotaelius > Glyphotaelius pellucidus. Next base: position 26,890,136 of record OW386550.1, on the reverse strand, counting down.
AACCGCAAATATACTAAATATTATTTTTATGTGTTATGAAATTCTATAATAACACATAATAATTTAATTAAAGTTTCTTGAACTTGTAACCAAGGTCGTAAACACTCAACCACGGAGGCCAATGGATAATAGATCGAGCAATATTAGAATCAGGAAAAAATAAACACACGTTCTAAGGACGGGTTGTAACACAGAATTTAAAAAATTCATGAAATTTCATAAAAGTCCTACTCGAGTTATTTTATTACCCGTACCTACTACAAACGGTTTAAGATGAAATAAAACAGAAATTGAATTGAATTTTCACAGAACTTAAAAATTAACTTTTAAAAATTAATGAATTACAATAAAAACACATAAATTTGTTTTAGACCACTTATATTTTATAACACTACCGGTTTCGGAAGACCCTTCCTTCTTCAGGAGAATATTGTTACTAATCTACGTAGACATAGAATATTGTCAGACATACAAATTGTAGGTGTGTGAGTGAGAGGTAAGCGAGGGGGTGGGGTTATTTGTGGGATTTCCGGGAAGAACAGAGCGGTTCACTGGAAATAGATTTAAAATTGGACTAAAAGATAAATTAATTTGATTATTCAAAATACTACAATTATTATTTTGACGTTTTTGACGAATTTGTATGTCTGACAATATTCTATGTCTACGTAGATTAGTAACAATATTCTCCTGAAGAAGGAAGGGTCTTCCGAAACCGGTAGAGTGTTATAAAATATAAGTGGTCTAAAACAAATTTATGTGTTTTTATTGTAAATTATGGCGAGCCACAAAGTTAATGCTTTTTACAAATATGTAATTAATGAATTGTTTAAATTCCGTGAAACAACCCGTCCTAAGAAGAAAAACATGGAATTCGCAACTAACAAAGATGCAGATTGACTTACACAACTTTGCAATCTGCAGTGTAGATCATATTGACAAAAAAATGTAAGAAACATAATTTTTTTTTATTTGTGTGCAATTCACACGCGGTAGAAGTGAAACCTACAGAAAACTAAAGTAGACAATATTGGAGAGTCTACAAAGCACAGCACAAAGAGGAGACCGATTAGTCTATTTCATTCTCTCGCAAGTTAAATCCTATAGATGTATGTATTTGTCTCTTTTTATTGTCGCTTTTTCGTTTCATCGAGTTTCAAATCGCAACGGTGCCAAAAAAGTTTTCACTTCAAAAAATCGAAAAATAGTTCCTGCAAAGTTAAACATATCCAGCTTCACCACACTGACCAAAATTTCCTTCCCAATCACCCTAGTTCCCTGGAACTCTAGCGCAGTGTTCCCGGTAGCGTTTTTCCGCATTTGTTTTGCTAGCCACTCCATCGTAATCTGGCGTCGCCGTGGTAACATCGATAAATAATCAGCACGGAACAAATATTGGCTTAATCTGAGGTCATATTCACTGCGCTGGCATCGGAGGGAAAATCGATGAAACGGCCAGCGAGAGATAGGTAGAGTCCCATAAACGTTTTATACCTAAACTGATGTGAAGGGTATTAAATAAAACTTTTATAATCAAATTTTTGATTGCCAGGAATGACAGACAGAGGAGGACAAATTCAACTTGAAACGTAAAGATAAATCGAAGAGATATCATTTTTAAATTACATGAAACTAATCAAAATTCATTTTGTAACAGGATTATTAAATACAAGCTGATTCTCGGCATGCGTTGCAGTGCCATTTTCAAAGAAATAATTTTTTCTCCCTGCATGCCCCCTTCCTCTCCCGTGTTCCCCCTCCGCTTTCCACGCCTTCCCTCTTCCCTCTGCCGCTCCATCGCCCAATTTCCCTCCCGCGTTCCATGTATTCAGTCCCAGTACATTCAGTTTTCAAACAGCTCGCGTGCCACCTTTTACAATATTTTGTATTTAAATTTTCATTTTGCATATATTACAAATATTCATTTTTGTATATTATAAGAACAATCAAATACTATAAGAACGATCAATCAAATACTTAACGTAGGTACCTATTTAAAATATCTATAAGTCGTGATTCGATTCAAATTATTACGTAGGTACTTCAAATTGATTCATTTATTTAAATAGTTTTAAAAATTAAATTTTGACTTAACAATGTTTTGCAAAATGGCATGCTTGAATTTTTGACAGTTTCGCAAGAATTTTTCAGATGTATTGTCATATAGTTTTAATAATCCAGAAACATTTGCGGGGGTTTAAAGAATGTATTTTAAAAGTTCAAACGTTTCCTTTGCTTAATATAGCAATGCGTAGACATCTCACTAATCCCCAAAATTAATCTTTATTTATTTTGGGCACAATCAATTTACAAGTGTGACACGTATTTATCAATAATAGCAAAAAGGAATAATATGCTTTAACAATTGGTTCACTCCCAAAAGAATCTTAATTGTTCCCTTTACTTTTTGTTTAACTTTTTACCAAAAGTGTGTCAACAAGTATATTCACTCTGGGTTAGCTGAAATCCGAAGTCGACGGTTTACAACGCGTCTCTTGATTCAGTCTTACCAGAGATTTACATGGAGACGGCAAGAACCGGAAAGCAATTTACTCTCTAGAGCTAACACATGACCTTATATCGGTCATCCCAGCTGTGACACCCCTTCCAGGGATCATATCTGCAAACCTGAACGGCGAGGTGAAAATTAACCAACATCATCCCTTGCCCGAATTAGTTAAAAACGAAGTGATGCGGATATGATAAAGTATTCGAGATCGAAGAACTAATCAATAAACGCCAACAACAATATATCAACAACGCGTTACAATATTTCTTTCTTTGGGAAATCGACAGTTGAATTTTATAATTTTTTACACTATACAACCAATTACAGAACATAGATTTCCTCCTTGTTGTAAGAAATAAACGTAATTAGCAGAACGAAATTATATAAATCAAAATCTAGAAACATAATATTATAATACAATAAGAAGACAGAATGTAAACAAATCAAATTAAAAACAAAATTATGTAAACAACAGCAAAATTACTCGTGAATTCTCGGAAAGGGGCTTTTTTTATTTACTCGCAATTCAGTATTGTCAATGTCCACTTTTGATATAATTTTGTTGATGTTATTGTAATTATTGAGTGGTTTTCTAAAGAAAGAATTTTGTTTACGATTTGTTTTATATTTATCTACTTTGAATAGGATAGAAGAGAATCATTTTTAAATTCCTGACATTGATTATTATTCTTAACTTTAACAGGAATAATGCTTCTATGTGATGCCATCGTACAAGCAATTAATCAATTTTAAAGCTTGAAAAAAACCTGTTCTAAAGATTCGAATTAAACTAACCTGACAATATTCATTTGAACTCTCCCTACCCCGTACATAAAGATCTGAATGAGTTGCTTGTGCAATGATGCAGGTCTTAGCTTGCAGGGGATTGAACCATAGACGTGTGAGAGAGAATCCAACGTTGTGAACCCCGACTCCAACGGTTCAAAATCTACTGACTTTTGGGTATTAAGCTAAAAAAAATATGAATGTCACCGAAGACCAAAATTTCATTTACAATTTTTACACCAAATAATATCAGGAACCACTGGTTAAAATAAGTGTATTATCACCGTGTACATTCACAAAATTTTACCGAATTTATAACTACGTACTTTCCTTTTCGAAATTATTATTATACACTAGCTTCTATCCGCGGCTTCGCTCGCACGGTATTTGGGGGAAATTACTGGAGCAATTAGCAATACCTAATGTCCTTTCCCCGCTTTCCCCCTCCCTCGTCTCTTCTCTCTCCGCGAGCCCAACATTCCCCCTGCCTTTCGTCCCTGCCACTAAAATATATGAAATACACACATTTTCACATATACAAATTTCATAACGCCAGAGCTTAGCATTATATACAGCATATGTTACTTGCTGATAATGTAGCTTTCTATTGGTGAAAGTATTTTTAAAATCGGTTTAGTGGTTTAGGCGTGAAAGCGTAACAAACAAATACACTCACTTTCGCATTTATAATATAGTTTAGATGTATTCGTAGTACGTATCTTAATGAAATATTATAAATATTTTGCTTACGTACGAAGTAAACACGAGAACTTTATATTTCGTAAAACAGAAGTCTCTACGAACATTTTAAGATACGCCACTAAAAAGTAAATAAAAAAGGTGAATAAAAAATATTGCGTACAGCCGTAAAAAAACAGGAGACTAATTTCAAGTCTTAACATCGCGACAAAAATTTATTATTTTTTCAGGGGATGACCTACTTTCAAAGACAGGACAAAAAAACATAAATTTCGGACAATACTGAATTGCGAAACGAAAGCTGTTATTAAATTAAGTTTAATGTGAATGGTCGAATTTTTTTTTAAATTTATTTTTGGGGTTTATGCCGTATTTCACTAGATGAGCTCATCTGCCCTGATGATGGACACTGTAACGCTGTCCGAAACGTTGGCTAAAGAATGAGGTAGCGAAACACGGCATAGCACTCCAAAAATAAATAAAAAAATACTTTTGGCCGTGAAAACCTAAAAACATACCTGTATGGTCGACAATTATTTCGAGTCTTAAATAATAATTATTGCCATATATTAGTTGTTGTTTGATGTTATTCTTCTCCACCTTCTCTTTTCCCATCTCCTTCCCCTCCTCAATACCTTCAGCTTGACATCATACCCCAATTGGTTGGGAGCAGATGAGATTCTTGTAAATAAATAAAAAATCAGAATGTGCAATTCATACGCGGTAGAATTGAAACCTTCAGAAAACCAAGGTAGACAGGAGCGGGGAGACTTCGAAGCACTTCTTTTTTCAAAGTTAAGGATATTTTTTCCCATATTTTTGTCGTCGAATTCCAGTGCACCTTTTTCTATACATTTGATCATTTTATTATTCCCTTTTTGTGGTTTCTTCTTCGGAGTCGCTAGATGTCGCTTGCTTTATGTTTTCTTTTGCCTGTTCATTTTGGATTGGTTTGAAGATTGGATATTGATTTAACAAAAATAATATTTTTTTTTTTTTTGGATTTCGTAGGATTCGATCCCTGGTAGGCTGAGTGTCTGCAAAAGTTTGTCAGGCGCTTCATACCACTACACTAAAGGGGACTTGCGTGGGACCGGGGATTTATCGTTTTATATTGGAGTAACTTACCTGTTAATAAAATAAATATTTTTTGCTGGTGTCGCTTTTAGTGTACTTCAAAAAATAATTAGAAATTTTGAAAGTGTCCTTCAGCCCTAAGCACCTGTTTCGTTCAAAAAATCGGCCTTAAACCATCAATATAGTATAAAATGCGCACAAAAGTGTCGCCCATATCGATCTCCCATACTATGAAAATCTATCTACACACAAAGCGCATAACTTCCATTACATAGCCGCTTTGATAGTCAGTGCAGTTTGATGTTAGCTCGGCGACAGTCGGCACCCTTCCATGCCATATCTCAATTTATTTCTATTATCTGTGTCTCAAATGATGATTGCTACGTGGGTAATAAAGTACTTCAAATTATAATAACAAAGATTAAATATTATTGTTATTCAGACAAAGGAAAATTAAGCGATCAATTGCAAACAATAAATAAGACGGAACAGAACATGAGAAAATGATAAAGTGACTATTTAATACCAGTCCATTTTGTTGGATAAAGGAAGGAAAACTTTCTGCTTACGAACAATTCAAAAGGCAGAGGTTTTCTTCAATTTTACCTAAAGCCGATAAATTCTTGGAAAATGTATTAAATATTAATTTGAGTCATTTTCTTCGATTTGTCTGCGGATTTAAGGAGAAGGCTATTTTCTGAGCTATAAAATATTTGTACCTGTAATTGGCATTAATAGAAATTATTTATTTTCCACGAGCAGTCTAGACAAAGACGTCACTGGTTCAAATATGTCAAGTATATTTTCACTTAATCCCACATTGCAAGATGGTAAACGCATCGTCCATCATTCAGAATCAACACTGGCGATCAGATTCTCTGTTCTGTATCCTCAAGTAAGAATGAAATAGTTCCACTGGCTTCAAGCTGTTGAAACTCGTGTGACGTATATCATTTGAAAAACTAGTGAAACCAAAGATATTTAAATATAAGAGATGTGGTATCGGCAGTTTTTACTGGGTAGGACTGTTGTTTGCTGGTGTCGCCGATATTGTTAGCCATTACTACTGCACACCTTAAAAAAGTCAACTAAATGAACTAATTCTTTTCGTATTCAAACTACGCCTATTAGACGGTATTCCGTCGAGGGTCGGGCGGCCATCATAGCATATCTCTTGTATTTCAATATATTTGAATGAAGCATACAAACCAAGCCATTTATTGGCTGCAAAACATAACTGTAGAAGGCATTTCACGTAAAAAATACTCCCAATAGGTAGGTACCTACTTATCATCGAGTATTAAAAAAACATTATGTTGATAAGAAAATCGTCAACTTCAAACAATCGCAAAATTATTTAACGGCATTGTTACACTCAACTATTATTATCCCAAGTTTAGTATTATTTTAAGCAAATTACATGAAAATGTGATTTTTTAAAGATTTTTCCTCGAAATAACAATATTTTTTGTCATTTTGAACATCAGACAACCAAATAGCTCAAGAACTCACCCATTAAAAGACCGGCATTATAAAAGTGTTATTATTCTCAACAGTGCGATAAAATCTAACACGATTCACGATCCTTAGAGACTAACCTACATAGAGCATGGAAGTGCACTTCCCAAGAGCTATAAATTATGCCAATTATATGCGCGAACATGCGAGCAGTTTCCGGAGAGAATGATAACTTTCAGAACTGCAGGGTACACAGAAAACGGTGTTAAAAGTTTTCACGGTGTAAACTAGAACTAGCATTGAACGCATTGAACAAATGTAGCAACTTTTCGAAAATTTGGTCAAAGCAGGACTTTGCTCTTGTGCGGAAAAGTGGAGCAACTGTTTTTTGTCTGAAACCGAAACAAAACTGTGTTGTTAGACAAATAGATCGTTGGATATTATGTATGCATGGTCTACGTGAATGCAATGCAACCAACAGTCTCAAAGTTTAAGAAATATTATTAATTCAAGTAAACTTTTGAACCAGGGCAACTGTACCTGTACATGGGGCCTATTGACGTTCATCATGACATGGTAATTTTAAACAAAGGTGAAATGAGTTTGCCAGATTGATTATGAAGGGGGATCATATATTAAAGAAGTGCAGCAGGAAGACCGCGTATCGAAGATTGGAGAGACTGAAGCATGCCACAGATGACAAGATGAGAAATTCCTGATCACGCAGGTATTCTGATACCGGAAGAGTTCAGTAATTTATAAACTGAACAGCTCCAAATTCCAAGGTCAAATAATACCATGTACATATATGTACTTCTTCTTCTAGTCTTGCTCTATCTATTGCTGAGCAGTTTTTGTTTTGGATTGCCGTTTTAGTACCACTACGCGTCTATTTTTTTCTATGTAAACATATTGTATACTTACAAAGATTGTATGTATATTGTCCTCAACGCTATGAGTTCATCCGTGTTGTGGAGGACACTGTTCAAGTTATTTCAGTATAGTGAAGATAATGTAAAATTTAAATTAAAACTACAAAATTTAAGAACAACGGGTATTTTTTCAACACAATCAAATTTCCATATTCGTCAAGAGTAAATTGTGTCGATAGAAGATTTTAATTATATATGTAAACAATCTTTTATTTAAAAGCAATTTCGAAATAAATTTCAACACAGTAAAAAAAAAAATTCAATGGTAAATTGTCGAGTCTTCGGTGGAAGACTTTAAAATAAAAATATGAAAAGAATTTTAAATTAAAAAATATAAATGTAATTTAAACAATTTAAAATTTTGGCATATCAAGGGTAAATTGATTTGAGTGTCTATGGTGGAAGCATAAAAAAATAAGAGAATAGACACAGTTTGATTAGTAATAAAAAAAACCGACCTCCATCTCTGCTGCCTTCTTCGTTGCCTTACATCCGATCACCAGTTCAGTTGTGAAGTATATAAATGCATTGTTGAATGCTGGTAGATCAAACGACCTCGACAACAACAGCTGTTTGCCGATACCCAGCTTAGTGTTAAGCTACGGCTCGATAAAGTCATTCATGTACACCGCTGATAAATCAGTTGTTACAACGTAGTGACCATGACTGACCTCAGTGCTAAATCTCAAATTAACGCTGTGTTTGGAATCAAAGACAACCGTCAAAACATCAGGTTCCAGGCTTTTAACTTAGTTTGCATAACCAGTTTTATATCCATTCAATCTGATGTCACTTATTTACGTTTTGCCGTGTTTAAAATAATACCTTTGATATACCTATATGCTCAATGGATTTAATAAATGTACTTACTATATATTGTAAATCTAACCATGACCCGCTCTCGGCAAAGCATGACAGATCGTGATAAATGTTAACGACCAATACTCAGCCGCATAGAGTACTATTAAATATAGACAGTGTGTCATCACCTGTATGATATGCATTATAAAATGAACGTTTGTGGCAATATTAAATGCATTTTTTGCGTGTAATTGTGTTTGAAATTGGAAATTTTGGCGGTTAGTAAACCAGTCCGTGGAAGGGATACAAAGTTTTTTCAGTAGTTAGGTACTGCCTAATGCGATCTTAACATTAAAATAAATAAAAATCTTCGTTGAAGAAGAATTGCATCAAAATCAAGTTGTAATTTAATACTATCTTTAATGTCGCATATCATCCTGAGCAGTTTGAGATGGTCAACAAAAAGCAAGCAAGTAATACTTCGGATGCATTTTTGAAAATCATCAATCAATATCAAGAATAGTAACGGTCCCAAGTTTGACCCCTGAGGTATTCCTGAATATGAAGGGAACTCCCTTCCCTGGACTCATGATCGATTTAAAAAAAATAATAGAGATTATTCAAAGCCCATTCTGTGATCTTTTATAATGGTACGTCGTCATATACGCAATCGAATGCCTTTGCAAAGTCCGCATAAATCACGTATTTTTGATATTGCGCATCCAAATCTTTTACTACTTTATGTAAGAGTCCAAGGAAATTGGATACAATTGACTGTTTTGATTAAAAAAAAATTCTGATTTCCCCAAAGAAACTTATTTTATTTGTCAATTTTTCAAATATTGTTATACTAATTTTTTTTAGAAATGATGATAAGATTGCTACGGGTCCATAACTTTGTGCCTCTATTTTGCAACCCGACTTGAATTGTGAGCGCATTTTGGTCAGTTTCCAAGATTGTGGAAAGGTAGATATATGTTTAAATACAAAAAAATAAAAACACACAACCTCAAAGAGAAATGACATACGTACAACAATGACAAACATATGTAAAATGTAGATATGTCAAACATATGCACAATGACAAACATATGCACAATGTATATATGTCTATAAAATCGTAAGTTTGCGAAAAGTAATTATTATTAGATAATATTATAGTAGCGTAATGTAAAAAATAAACAAATTAATTATCGTATTTCTAATTGGATGTGATCATTTGTGTATTTGGTGGTTTGCGGTGGGTTATTAAAGTATTAGTAGTTTATGCTATTATCAACTTTATATGACTTTGGTGAGGTTATTTTTAGGAAGCAGTTTTGTTTGTTTTGCGTATGGAGGATTTGCCTAGCTGAGGACTTGTTTTGTTTTCATGTGACGAATATTTGAGTAGAATTTTTCTGGTAATTATCATATATTAGTAGCATTCCATCGTATTAGATTGTTTAAAATAGTATGAGTCAAGGTGGTCGGATGTTTTCCAAACCCTTCAGGAGAATAAATACGTATTTGAGTTTCTCGAATATTTCGAAAATATTATAAAAGTTTTTCATTTGGAAAAGCAGCCAAGTAAAGGTTCTTAAACCGTTTCAATACAATATTTCACGAGGTACCCATTATTTCGTCGATAATCAGGCCAAAGAAGCCAGGCATTATAAACTCAATTTGGAAAGATGGGAGATTGACACCGTTACAACTGACGTTACAGCCCTTCATAATAAATCGGTGTTGTAAAGTTGTCAGGAAACATTTATCAAATATTATATCTAAGAATATTAGGAGAATGAAACGCGTCAATGGTGAGTAATGTCAATAGAGACTTGATAAAATTAAGAATTATGTTCACGTAACAAAGCTCCCGCTTTTAAAAATGAAAAATTCTTTAATTTTATCTTCAAAAATGAGTAGATCAATAGCAAACTCTCATTGTAATCAATCTACTAATTTGGACAGATGGGATACAAAAGTTCCAATTTTCTAAAGCTAGTGGGATTAAGGCGATAAATTTTAAGACTGAAGGGACTGGGGAAGGAAACCTCGAAGAGAAAGGTTGGAAAGTACCTAGCTATTCAGACCTGGTCACACAAAAGCCATTTCAAGCAACGTTTCGATTCTGAATGTTGTGGTCGTTCACCATGGCGATACTGAGACTATATACAACTCTTCCAATCGTTACCTTCCATTCTAGTCTTATCAACTTTCTTTCCATGCGTTTTAAAATATCTGTGGATATCTATGTTATGGTTCCGCGACAATTTAATAAAAATTGTTTTTCAATACCCTTTTAAAAATTCATCAAAGTGAAGGAAAAAAAAACTCTAAAAATACCTCATATCCTATCTAACCTAACGTAACCTATTAAACCAAGTTTTTATTCATCACTTTTAATGACTTTTCCAAGGAGTGGTAAAGGTGCACATTGTTGAGTTGTTCGATCACCCTATATTATATAAAGAAGATAGTCCCGGTGTGGCTTAGTATTTTATACACACCTAGTTTTATTCCGAGATCAATAAAAATTTGGAACACTTCCACAATAAAATAGGAGGAAGGTCACTGCTTACATGAAAAACTACTCCCTTTTCCCACAACTAGCAGAATTTTGACAGTGGAAGAAATTTTGCAAACTAGACTTTAAAAATAAAAGTAATATTACTGTCTACATCTGATTTCGAAAAACTTTGAGCAAAAACCCAGACAACGCCGGGGATTTCAGCAAGTTATATTATAATACTAGCGATTTCCCAGCATGCGTTTCAATGCCACTAATAGAGAAATTGTTTTTTCCCTGCGTGTCTTTTCCCATTCGTCCCCTTCTCCTCACGGGTTCGCCGTCCACCATCCTCGCCTTCCCCCTCCCGCGTTCCATATACTCAGTCTCAGTAAATTCAGTTTTCAAATAGCTCGCGTGCCACCTATTACAATTGTTTTTTTTTTCAAATTTTCATTTTTCATATATTACAAATATTTATTTATGTAAATTATAAGAACAATCAATCAAATTTGGTACCTAACACACGTACCTATTTAAAATATTTACCTATAATTTTTACTCACTTATTACTCCAAGTAAATTCATTTAATTAAAAGAGTTTATTTGAAAATTGAATTTTGATTAAACAATCAATCATTTACAAAATTTCATTCTCAAATTCTTGACAGTTTCTCAAGAGTTCTTGTGATGTTTAAAAAAACTTTTCAGATATATTGTCATGTAGTTGTAGTAATCCAGAAACCTTCGCAGGGGTGGAAAGAAGGTATTTTGAAAGTTTCAAACATTTCCTGTGCTTAACATAGCAATACACAGACAATCACTTATATACATATTTATAAGCAAGCATATTTTGATTTTTATATAAATAGATTCACCTGCACGCACGAATCAGGCTTTTTTGCATCGAGGTAAAAAAGAAATCGCATTTATTTTTCATATTCATTTAAGAGTAGGTCAACATAAGTTTTGCCATAAGGTTAATTATATGCCATTATAAGTAGTACTCTCTCAAGTCAGCTGATTTGCGAAATCATCAAATAAAACAGTTGGTTCACTTTATATTCTTCTACAAATTAAATACCTGCATTCAAATAATTTGCACACACATAACTTCCATTGACTCGACTGATAATGACATTAGTATGAATAGCAGAAAGATATCATTTATTATTATTAAAACAAGTTATTTCAACGCGCCTAGAAAGTGTTGAAGAAATCAAGCACAATTAAGTATACTTATGCGAATGAAATTGTATTTCGATCAAAATAAATAAGAATTTTATTTGAATTAACAGAAAATCTGAGGGTGAATTTATTATTATTATCAACAAGTGCCATTTAGAAAAACTATCACATCAAGGGCTATTAAAGCGGTCTCCGAGAATTTAAATTTCGTCGAACGATGATCTTGCGATCATACCCTTGCAACGGTACAGGGCGGTTCAGATGAGAAAGATTAATCATTCTCCATACCAGCATTTTAACATAATAACTCAATATCGATTTAATTTCATTCCAAATTAGCTTTGATAAATACCTACATTCAAAAATGCTCAAACTCGTGATGATAAAACAATTGAAATTATGTACTTTTTGTAATTATTTTTTGATCGTAAGTATTTATAATTTTTTAATAATGCCTAAGCAAAATAAGCATGTAAATTTAGAGATAAATCTCTTGGTACTTTATAACTCCTATAGATACTCATCGAATGCTACCACCATTCTATTAATTTCCTTTTTTAGTTAAGCATATTATTATTAGCATACGTACTACACTTCTACTAGACCTACATCCCTCCCACCTCCACCCCAACCTACCCCTTCCCTATTCCCACTTAAACAACTTGTTATAGTTCTGACAGACATGCTCATTAGTAGCATGCTCTCTTGCTACTAACGAGCAAACGCTACCTAGTAACGTGTGTCACGCCCAAATGAACATAATGTGTGTCAGCACAAATCAACGGCCGATTGATTTGTGAGCATGCTGCTGGATTCGTGGGTGAAAGGGGAATTGAGCATGCTCGTTTATGAGCATGTGTACCAGTATCATTATGTAATCTTTCTTAAGAGGAAACCCGGTGGACGACAAATTTGAACAATAGGTATTTTACCAAACTGTTGCTGTCACTGTTGCTCCTCCAAGAATAACAATCAATCAAATTCGGTACCCAACACGTAGGTACCGATTTAAAATATTTTTAATTCTTGATTCGATTCAAATTATTTAAGTTCTACAAATTAATTCATTAATTTAAAGAGTTTTAAAAATTGAATTTTGACTTAATAATTATTGTTTTGCAAAATGCCATTCTCAAATTTTTGACAGTTTCGTAAGAATTTTTTTGGTGATTAAAAAACTTTTCAGATATTGCCATGTGATTGTAATAAACCGGAAACCTTTCGGGGGTTTAAAGAAGAAGTTTCAAACATTTCCTACGCTTTATATAGCAATACATAGAAATCTCACTAATCCCCAAATACATTTTGATTTTTAATATATATAGATATCCATGTGGAAACCTTTAAATGGTACAATTAATGTAACTTCGATATAATTGTTTTATTTTAATGTAAACCTGTTGGTTTCTCGAATATAATTTAAAAAAAAAAATAATAAATATATTTCTTTAATTAATTAATGAGCAAAACCTCAAATCGTAATATTTAATCATTGAAGACAATATTAAGGACTTATTATATCTATTTTCGTTTTTCCAGAAGTTGTAGTAGTAGAGAATGTTTGAAAAAACTTAACTAAATAATAATAAATTGAAGGCCGCAGACGGAATCTTTCTTCTCTGCGTATTACATAGAACTGCACTACCACACGAGACTAGAAAAGCCTCGTGTGGTAGTGTGATTGTGCACGCACAAGGCAAATATGGAAATTAATGAGAAAATTGTTGTTTATTTGCGGCTGAGTTGGCATAATTTTACTTTTGCCGTGTGCGAAAAGTCCGTACGTTAAATATAATGGCGATATGCCTTATACCTTAGCCTGAATATTTCCCATAACAATTTGAATCGGTTTCGCGTGGCAAATATTTTGACCTTTTTTCTTGATTGTTAAGATTGTTAGTAAAACCTGCCAAATAAATGTTAATGAGCTACAATAGCCAAAGTTGTGTTATCCATTCGTTATACATTTGGGGCAACTGCGATGGAGTTCACAGAACTCTTGACATGACCAACACAATGTGGGAGGCGGGTATGGGTACTGCCTCCCCGGAAACTAGTTATTGGATAACCAGCACCTCTGCCATAGGTTACCCCAGTGGAGACTTAGCAGAGGTCCCCGGCTTCAAGGGGTGAAGTTTGTCTAGGTCTCAACGGCGGATACATCTCCCCACCTATTCCGTGGCAGGCCGGATCGAGAGAGACTGATTGAGGGAGGCCTTTCGATCTCCATGTGAACTCTGTCGACCCATCGCCTTGTACAGCAGTGGGGGGGATGAATTCATACGTCCGTTACTCCTGGACAAACTGACCCCAGATTCCTCATACCTTTCTCCTTCCTTTCCTTAAAAAGACCCTCCACATAACATCTCTAAGATGACATCGACTCGGAGGGAAATTATTTTCTTCGGGGCCTCCTGTGTAGAACTAAGGTAAAAAAAAGAAGTGTGCAATTCATATGCACCTTACTCTTCCCACTACCTTCAGCCTCACAAAATACCCAATTGGGGATGCCATAGTTTCACTAGCTCCAGACGGGAGCAGCCTGGGACTCTTGTGAGGTATGCACATAAAAAAAAAAGAAAATTAGAATGTGCAATTCACATGCGATAGAAGTGAAACATTCAGAAAACTAAAGTAGACAAGAGTGGGGATGCTACGAAACACCGTACAAAGGGAAGACCGATTATACTATCTTATTCTCTCGCAGGCTAAATCCTATAGATGTTTGTCTTATGTCTTATGTTTGTTTTATGTTTGTCTCTTTTTAGTGTCGCTATTTTTCGTTTCTTCGAGTTTGTGAAAGTGAAACTTTAAAAAAACTAAAGTAGACAAGGATGGGGAGGTTACGACGCACCGCACAAAGAGGAGACCGATTTTACAATCTCATTCTCTTGCAGGCTAAATCCTATAGATATTTGCGCTTGTCTCTTTTTAGTGTCGCTTTTTTTCATTTCATCGAGTTTCAAATCACAACGGTGCTAAAGAAGTTTTCACTTCAAAAAATTGGCTGCCTGTAAAGTCGGTTTACGGACGATAATTTTACGTGATAACGTCATATAATAACGATGGAGTAGAAGAGAGATAGATGCGTCACAAGCCGAACGCTTGTTCCGCGCTCTCGCTTGCACGCTCGGCTCAGGCGGAACGTGACAACGAGTCATGCTTTTTCGTGAGTGCAGCCGGCGTTCATCGATTCATAAGACGTTATCACGTCAAAAACTTTAAAACATGAAAATAACTAGTACTTGATATTAAAACCAAAATTTTGCTATTGCCAATATGACCACATAATAGCATGGCTTGCAAAACTAGTTTACGATGACACCAAGCAAAAGTGATGGAAAAAATATATCTGGGTCATAAACGAGTTGAATACCCTGGTATCGAAATATTCAGAGTATTACTATCGCTTCGGCGGTATAAACTCAATACAACGCCTACAACAGTGGTATATTAAATTTTACAGAACAGGTGATCGCTGATTACCGCACACCAGTTAATTACCATCGCTACTGATTAATGCTTCTGCAGGAAGTGCCAACCTTGATTAAATTTAATCAAACTTCTCATTTCGTAAAATTGTTATACAATATGAATTAGAGTTAAATAATAACTGCGTTTGTAACTTTTACGGAATAAATTAAAATAAATTATCTAATAACAACATACCCATTGAGTCAACCCCTCAGATCTCGGGCTTTTTTAAAGTGAAAACTTCTGTTTCCAGAGTGGAAGATACTCTCAGAATCGCCCTGGTGTAAGACCACCATTCAGAATTGAAATGGCTTTAGCTATGTTTGGTGACCAGATCTGAATAGCCAGCCTTCCTACTCCCCATCTCCTTCTCCTCCCCACTACCTTCAGCCTCACAACATACCTAAATTGGGGATGCCATAGTCTCACTGGCTCCAGGCGGAAGCAGTTGGAACTCTTGTGCGATATTCACATTAAAAAATAAATAAAAAGCACCAAGTTGTGATTTAAAACTTAATAAATGAAACATGATGAAACGAAATAGCAACACTAAATGCATACATACAGGAATTTAGAACTAAACTTAAAACCCACCTTTTCAGACAGTCATACCCTTAAATTCAAAAACCTTTCACCTAAACCTTCAATGCCCGCGACATTGTAAAAATAACTCATTTGTTAAAAAAAAAAAACTGGTTGTAAAAAAAAAGCTTTATGTAAGGGTCATTACATGAAGATTCCCTAAAGACTCCTAAATTCTCCAGTCTCTCAAAATAAATACAACTCTACTTTTGCCACTAATCTTTTAATGTAAATTCATGCAATGTCCAGTGTTTTAAATATAATGCCCTCCGCGTGCAAGACCGTATCTTCTGCAACTATTTTAACGTATCTATTAACTTTCTAATTTCTCGGAAGTGACCTGCCAGGTAAGTATGTTTCTGTATCTGTTTGTAAATAGTTAAATTAGATAGAACCTAGGAATTAATAATAAGCTGTACAGCATTCTTGAGGTGATTTTTCACAAAAACGGCGCTCTACAAATTATCCAATTATTATTATTATTATTATCTACAGGATTAAGCCTGCGAGAGAATGAGATAGTATAATCGGTCTCCTCTTTGGGCGATGCTTTGTAGCCTTCCCATTCTTGTCTGCTTTAGTTTTTTGAAGGTTTCACTTTCACAAAAACTCTTTAAAAAAACTTCATGTTTTTAAATGCGCGCCATTCAGTCGGTTTATGTCGTAGCGGAGCGCTAATGATCTCGTTCGAGAGGCAGAACTATAAAGTTTTGTCCCGATACAGTTTAGTCGCCAATATGCATTGGAATAGTGAGGAGCGTGCGTTTGCCGTTGAGACCTACTTTTCGAACGGATGTTCTGTCGCACTCCTGATCGCAACCCAGTGCGCCTACGATATGCGCCTAGGATGTCACCTACCTGATTTGATCTTCAAAAACTAAGTAAAACAAAACTTTTGGTGAGGGCCTACATTATTAAAAAAAAAATTAAAATTCTAATTCAAACAATGGGTTTTATTAAGTTTTGAAAAAGGGAAGTTATGTTGCCGCACCCTAAAGGCGCGCTAGGTTGCAATGATAGAACATCCGTTTGAAAAGTAGGCCTCAACCGCAAACGCACGCTCCTCACTGTTCCAACGCATGATGGCGACTAAACTGTGTCGGGACAAAACTTTATTAGTTCCGCCTCTCGAACGAGATCATTAGCGCTCCGCTATGACATCAACCGAATGAATGGCGCGCATTTAAAAAAAAGGAAGTTATGCTGCGCACCTCGTATGAAACCTACGTGAGCTGGGACAAATTTGGTCTCGTGGGATTGAACGGGTTAGGTTAATACCCATTAATTTAACATACCGACTAACTTAACCTACATACCCATTGATTTAACCGGAAGAATCTATGGGAAACATGAAGATTATGACAAAGATAATAACGGTTGAATAAACGCGTTATGAAGGCTTTTAAATTGACGGCCTACGTGGTCAAGGGGTTAGGCTCTTGACTAGCAATCCGAAGGTCACGGGTTCAAAATTCGGCGTACGCAAATAAACTTTATTTGATCAATTTATGTTATTTCACAATTAATTCATTTAATATAATATATAGAATATTTGCGGTACGTTTTAAAGTGGAATACGCTTTCAGTATCGCCCTTGAGTGAGACCATCATTCTGAATTGAAACTTTGCTTAAAATGGCTTTAGCCGTGTTTAATAACCAGAACTGAATAGCCAGTTATTTCCACAACCATCTCTTCACATACTTTTCTTCCTATCCCCACTGCCTTCAGCCTCACAATATACCCCAATGGGTATGCGATAGTCTCACTGGCTCCAAACAGCAGCCGTAGAGACTAATTGCTTAGCTGTGGAACGCATAGTAAGAATGTGCTTTTAATAGCGGTATTTTAAATAAAAGTGAAAATCTGGTGACATTGGTCCTTTCGGCACAGGACACAGATGAGACACACAAAAAGCGTGAACTAAAAATGCCCAAAAATCCCAGCAGAGCTGAAGACATATTCTCTATCTTTTGTGAGATCGAGATCTCGATCGGGCGAGATCTCCTGTCAGATTTGTGTGATTTTCTACAGCTGTTAAATGAATAAATAATCAAGCACATTTGCAGGAATTCGTATTTAAAACTACCTTTTTTTATTTTTTTTTTATTATTATTTATTAATATAAGATAAATTTAATACAAGTTTTAGTCCCACAAAGCTGTCACACGACAGCTTGTCTGTAGGTTCTATTAAATAATATACATATTTTTTAAATTAATAACACATGTAAATAAAATATTATATATAAAATAATGTATCTCAATGTACCTACCTAATTACAAATTGTTTAGGCATTTTAGACCTAAACTAAAATACGTGACAGCTCACAGCTGAAATTTGACATCGGCCCATAGAAAAATCAAATAACAGGCGTAGAAAATCACACAAATCTGACAGGAGATCTCGCCTGAGATCTATCTCGATCTCACAAAAGATAGAGAATATCTCTTCTGGTCGTTTATAGGTTGGATTTAGTTTACAATTTAGGAAGTGAGGATGGGTACAACGCCTCTGCCATAGGCTACCCTAAGTGACCCGTTAATTGTTTTCCCGACACCCTTCATTTGTAGGTATTATATATTTTTTTCATTAATGTTGACCAATTCCTTTTTTAAAAAAACTGTAAAACGTATGCAATATACATAAATTAAATAAATCTCAAGAGATTAACTTAGAACGTAACCTAAGCTCTTATAATACGTGCTTTCCGCTACCCCTTTGTTCGTTCGTCTTCATTATCAGCCATTAGGGGTATAATACAATTAAGGGTGAAATGGTACCTACTTTAGCAATAAAATAATTTGAAGAAGACCGCTGGGAGTAGGCCCGAAACCCACTAGCCTGTATAACAGCCCGCCATCTGTACTCTGTATGCTAAAACTCTTATCTGGTGCGGTTAAGACTAAATTTAAAACGAGCTTTTCATGCAAATAATAAACAGAATGGTATGAAAAGATTTTTTTTAAATTTGGAAGAAAATTATTTTGATAGGAGAAATTTCGCGCGTAAGATAAGTAGGTACCTACTGCCTCGGTAGGTACTTGGGTAGATGCGTGAAAGTTTGTTTAAAAATTCACCCTTTTTTTTAAATAGACCTACCTATTCGACGTAAGGGGAAATGAGGTTTCTTGGTGAGAGATTTTTTTTACACAATTTCAAAGGGAAGTCGTCTTGTATGTCAAAATTATTTCATTACTAGTTGGGTTACCCGGCTTCGCTCAGGACAACATTCGAGTGTGTTCTGGAACGTTCCACATTGTTCTGGAACATCCACATCCCGATTCCCTATTCCCGAACATTTCACGATTTTCCATGGACGTTCTGGAATGTTGTGAAATGTTTTCAAATACTCCGCCACGCCTTTCAGATTTTTCTAGAGTTTTATCGAACCTTCTAGAACTTTCCGAAAGACTGTTCTTCCAAATGAAACTTCCAGCCTTTATATCTTCAAAAGCACGCCCTTTAGGTCAAAACAGGAACCCTCATCCTGGAGGGGAGACAGAGATCTACCACACCATATCATACCGAGACTCGTTTCTGAGTTTTTGCGCGGACCGCACGTTTTTTTAAACTTTCTTTTATAATATATATATATTGATTATAACCATAAAAATAATCGTACGATTACTTTTGTTTTTTTTTAAATAAAGACAAACACTATTTGAATTCCTTCCACATCCATCATTAAGAGGAAACCCGGTAGCGGAGAAATTTTAACAATAGGTATTTTAAACAACTGCTAATATCTCTATTGCTCTTACTCCCCTGAATCCTGAGCGAAAGGGACAACTGCACCTCAGGCTCGTAATACCTAATAAATAAAATAATCAAAATCTAGTTTTTTTTTAATTTCCATTTTTCTCCTCCAAAAATGAAACGATTTTTAAATATTTTTTTACTAACTGTGTCAGAAGAAAATACTCTTTATCTGTATATTTTGCTTTTTTTAAATACATTGTCTAGTTTGCATTCTATACGTCTGTTGATGGCGTTCAGGCCAGGCAATTTTAACGATTTTAGAGGATACTAACTCCGATAAGAAGTGTAGCAAGGTAGGTATGACGGTCGGTATGACGGCCGGCGTAGTGCAGCGGTAAGGCTCTTGACTCGCATTCCGAAGGTCGCGGGATCGAATCCCGACGTGGCAATATTTGATTAATTTGTGTTATTTCACAATTTATTCACTTAAAATAATATATATAGTATATTTGCGGCACGTTCCAGAGTGGAAGATACTACCAGTATCGCCCTGGTGTAAGACCACCGTTCAGAATTGAAACGTTGCTTGAAATGAAAGCCGTGATTGGCCAGCTGTAATGTTCTGTTAATTGCAGACACAGTCAGATTCCCAAACTCCCTTGGATGGAGATTACTTGTATAATAAAAGAGTCCTGGTTCTTTATTTGGTTTTATTTACACTTCGCGTATACAGTTTGAGACTACGTTAGTCAACCTAACTGAGAGCTGGCTAGAATGGTTCTCAAATCTCAAATTGAAGACATATTCGGAATAAAATTCCTATAGAAATTAAAAAATCCCAATAAACTTTTTAATTGACTGACACATCTGACGGATACGGTGCTCTTTTAATAGCTTCTAATTTATCACATTGAGGTTGAATACCCCTTCAGGTCAGGTACTTCCTACCCAATAGTCAGGTACTTCCTACCTTCCTCTTCCTCGTCGCCTTCCCCTCCTCACTACCTTCAGCCTCACAACATACCCCAATTGGGGATGCCATAGTCTCACTGGCTCCAGACGGGAGCATTGGGACTCTTGTGCGGAATTCATATAAAACATTTTAAAAAAGGTACTGGCAAACCATTTAGTGAATTATTTAATGTTTTTATACACTGGCAATGTGGCGATTGACAGCACCGAGCACAGTCGAACTCTGGGTCGGATCACAGCTACAAATTATCAAAAAAGCAGAAAACATTAAAAAAAATCCTGGGAGGAAATAGGGGTTGTTATTGTTTGAACGAACAAAACGCCGCCCGGTTCCCTCTTAACAGCGGAAAATATTGCTGGCTGTGCAATGACGGAGGACTTAGATAGCAGGGGATCAGACCCACGACGCCTGATTGGGAAACCGAGAATCCGGCGCATTTGTCGATTCGGCTACAACGAATGCCTAGTTTTCTTTGTTCTGAGTACGGTAAAACATTGTGTGTCATTTTGTCATTCATAGTTGTCATTTTGTTCAACCTTACTATAAAGCTATAAAGATAGAAGATAAATAATAAATACACACGCGCCTTTTAAACTATGAATCACTGCCATAAACAGACTCGCCTGCATATCACACTAAAAACTCTCGAAAGGGGAGGTCTGACGTCATGAAATTTGTGCAGATTTCCGGTTTGCGATGTATGACTAACCGCAATTAATTTCAACTCACAACATCAGTTCCATTGTGAGCTTTGGAGCAAATAAATTTACATATAACTGCACAATAAATTCGGGGTTTTAAATCTATTTTGGTCCCGAAGAAGTCGGATTTGGTGAAAATTGAAAATCTTTTTGTTGGCTTGTTGTAATTTCCTTTTGATGCTTTAAAAGTCTGTATTTTGGAATTTTGAACAAAATTAAAAGAAATGCAAAATATCAAAACAACACTATATTTCTTGATCTCAAAAACAACAAAAATGCAGAAAAAAACTTATACATCTCTATTGGAAAACTACAAAACTGCACATCAGACATTGTTCTTCGGAACCCTCGATTTCAAAATTGGTAGAAAAAAAGATTTCATGAAATTGGTAAAAAAATCAAGGCGTAAAAACGAATTTTTTTTACTATAACACATCTGTTTCGAATTTTCGACCTAGTTGCGCCATCTCTTGGACCAATTTCAGAGAAACGCGTTTATGCGCCACCGAAATGCATTGTCATAACGAGTCTATATGCCGAGTTTCCACTAAGTAAATTTCCACTTCCAAGATTTGCATTCATTCATTCAAGAAAACGAAATCAAAATTGAAATAGATTTTACGAGTTTATATATTTGAGCTGTCAAATTGGCTAGCGTCGTTCTCGTGAAAAAGATCTTAAAACATATAAATTCATCAAATAAACGCAAGTAATGTTGTTTTTATGCATAGTTTACTGTTCAAGTGTTTCGGTAAATATAATTTATGATAGCACAAAATAAACCCACAAAATATTACGTGAAAGTCAAAACATTGCAATTTTACATTGTTTCCTCCTTGGCGTTTGACGAGTGAAAACAAAATAACTTTTTTTGAATTCCACTTTATAATATCTCTTTAACCAACCAGTTTCGGTTCGATTTCAAAAAATCAGATTAAATGTACTTAATAAAGAGTGATAGTGCACTAGTATCTAACAAAATTGGTTTTGCGATTTTTTTTTTCATTGTTTTTTCATGACGAATGCTTTAGTTAGTTATTATGATGAAAATGCCATGTTTCCGAAGAAGACCGTGGCACAATAACCCAATAATAAACAAGCAGCCGGCCACCGTCTGGACAACTGCCAATAGAAATAATTACTTTGTATGCCGTAATAATAAATACACAACCAAATGGAACTGATTGATATGCGCAACATTGAAAACACTGTGACATCATAAAAACCATATGCCCAGTTTATGCGGGCTCACATGTCCTACAGTATAATCTGTCAAACGAGAAATTATCATTATATTTTAATGTCCGATATCGTATTCATGTGAATACCGCGCAAGAGAATTCCATTTCCCCCTGAAAATGTCAAGTACTGAAATAACTTTTCCTTGTTTCAGATGGAGAAAATGCTGAAGTCTACCCAAAAAGAATTACTGCTGACTGCTACCAACTGCAGTCAGAAGCCCGATCATCAATGTTTTTGGGCTGAAAAGAATGGAGAAGGCAAGGAAATGGGCCAGAGGAAGGTTGGAAAATACCTGGCTTTCCATTTCTGGCTAAAGGCATTTCAGGCAATGTTTCGATTATGAACGCTGGTCTTCTACCAGGGAGAGCCGGTGAGGCAATGGCATCCTCAATCATTGGAGTATATCGATGAGGTAAGAGGGAGTGGAGAAGGGAATCAAATGGGGAAGGGGAACATGGCTGGAGAGGAACAGATCTGATCGCCAAACATGGCCTAAGCCATTGCAAGCAACGTTTCGATTCTGAATGGTGGTCTTTCACCAGGGTGATACAGAGAGTATCTACCTCTCTAGAATGAGCCGTAAATATTATATATAATATATAATTATTAATTAAATGTATTAATTAAATGTTAATTAAGGCTTTTTGTGCACGCTGGAATTCGAATCCGTGACCTCCGGAGGTCACCAAGGTTAAGTTTGGAATTATAGAAGCAAAGCAAGCAATCGACATTCACAATTGAATCGACAAAACAATTTCAACCATTTCGTCCACCAGTGCAAAGAGAGCGTGATTTCTGATGATTTTTCTGGAGCACATTGTCTTAATGAAAGAAAAGTCATCCGAAATCACGCTCTCCTTGCAGTGATGGACATTATGGTTGAAATTGTTTTGTCACACCTAGTGCCTCTAACGAATTAAACCAAAATGATTATTAATTATTTGAACGTTTTCCGATAAAAAAAATATTTTTGAAATAATTTTTCTCGTCGTACAATAAAACCATTTTTAAATGTTCGACATTTTTAGGAACGATTATTTAATTTTTCCTAGACTTTTGAAAAGATATATAAAAAATGTGTGACCTGACAGTGAGTTCTCTGAAATTATAATTATTATGAAATTATTTTTTTTGTGCATTATTTACCAATTTCAAACACCTTAATAAAAAAGTGTCGATTTTTTGTACTTATACGCTGGGAAATCCATACTATCCATACTAGTAATATTATAAATGCGAAACTGCTCGAGTTTGTTTATGACCTTTTCACGCATAACACAATATAAAGACTTTAATAATTCTTTCACCAATATAAAGCTAAATTATATGCGCAGACTACAGGTTGTATATGATGGTAAGCTCTGGCGTTATGAAATTATAAATATTAATATATTATATTTGTTATACGTTTTCTGTCGCTAACAAAAGCGAGTTTTTGCTAACGACAGAAAAAAATCTTTTCCATGGAAACAATGTTGATATATTTTTGGGCTCTATGCTGGTAGGTACTCAGTCTACTGGTCAGCTACTACTGCAGAAAATTCAAATATTAGAATTCGTTTTTTTTTTTGGACAAGCTTGGAATAAATGTCAGATGAGAGTTCCTATATTAAAAATACAATTCGTAACGATTATAAAGACTGAATGATAAATAGAGTAATTTTTTATTTTATTAACGAACTTCCAAATATTTAAATAAAAATAAACATCCGAAATGTTTGTAAGCGCATAAATTCCGAACGAATGAACAAAATTGGATAAGTAATTCTTTTTTTCTTTGAGCTATAGCATTATGAAATTTAGGTGGTCGGCGAGATGTTTGAAAACTGAATGTAAGGGAATGAATATATGGAATGCGGGAGGGGATGGGGGTGGGGTGGGGGGGAGATAATTGATAAGTGCAAGCGCTACAGTAATTTCCCGTAATACCATGCGAGCGAAGCCGCGGGGAAAAGCTAGTACAGTATATAGGCAAGTAGTTTTATCCTTGATGAATTAGAATGAAAAAATGTTTTATACTTTTGTTATTCGGCGGTAAACCCTCACCACACACCCCTTCGTAGACACGTTATATTTTGTGTAAGTAGGTATGCCGTATTTTCCTTAAACTGACTGCATATTGTATACAACTATCGGGGATCTACTGTCTTATCTGTTATTAGATAATGGAACCAAAAATTTGTCCGATCACAATTTAGGGAAATTTGGTTTTTACTTATTTTATTAAACGGCTCTAAAAAGTACTCGTTTCTAGAGGTTTGCGAATAAACCAGATAATTTCTTTTTCTTTCAATCCAAAAAAACAGCTGATTACCAAGTGTTAATAAAATTATTGTACTTAATTCATACTGGATCTAGGGTGGTAGTAAGCCAAGCCCATCTGGACATATGCCTATCAATGGTTCACGACAGTTGATCCGCTGACAATTGGCCCCGCGGCGTACTTATATACAATGTGCAGTCGGTTTAGGGAAAATACGTTATATCTAATTACACAAAATATAACTAAGTGACCCCGAAGGGATGTGCAGAGAGAACGTACCGCCAAATAACAAAGTAGAAAACATATTTTCATTCAAATGCATCAAGGAAAAATGTACTTGTCAGTAAAATTAAATAAATAATAAATTTAGAAATTATTTCGGACGGTTCAAATGGTAAGTGGTAGTGGTATTATCAATTTATTTATTGTTATCAAGTTTTATTTGTAGAACTCCATTTTAATTTTTATTTCTTTTATATATTCAACAATATTATTATTAAATTTATAAAAACAGTTTATTTATAAACAAGTTCTGCTAGATAATTATTATTACGCGTGACAGCTGTTTCGTCTTCTGAAGGTAATGTAATAACAGTTTGATAATGCCTTCAGAAGGCGAAAAGCTGTCTCGCGTAATAATAATTATCTAGCAGAACTTGTTTATAAATAAACTGTTTTTATAAATTGAATAATAATATTGTTGAATATATAAAAGAAATAAAAATTAAATTGAATAAAAATATTATTGAATTTATAAAAGGTTATTATTCATTATTCAAGAACAAAAAACAAACGTTTCACTCACTTGTTTTCATGAATAAGTTAATAAATTTCGATTAAAACAATTCCTACATATTAATTAATATATCTAATCAGTTTTAACATATAAAGTAGGTACCTACTAACTATCTTTAAAATAGTCAATTGCAAATTGTTGTGTATTTTATCAAAAAGTTTTCCATTAAAAAAAATAAAGCAATTCCCACTAATAAAATGTACCATTTAATTTGTGCTTAACAAGAATTGATCGAGTCAACCTTCCTTATGCGGTAACATTGCATTGGACAAGCAAATTTCATAATCGATATCATTTAAAACACTCCCAAACAATTTTCAATCAATATTACTCTTACTTAAATCTTAAATGACTCAATAATAAATAACAACAAAATAAAGAAGATAAGAACTTCATAAAGAAATGGAGACTTGCCAAGCAATAGTACCTATCTTTAATCGTTTGAGACATTGCAACACTTCAGCCGATGATTTTTCCAGTGACTCGATGTTTTTATTTTCTAACCGGCTGTAGTGTACCAGGTATTGGATAATAATCTTGGTTCCGTTGTCAGTTTTGTTTACAAAATAAATGTTTGCGTAGTACGGCCTGAACAAGTGTACCTATTGAAGCTATCGTGTTAAAAACGGTACGAAACAATTTTGATAGATCATAAATATGTTGTATTTTTTTTTAAACTACTCTTTATTACATTTTAAGATTGTACTTAGTTTTTGCAATTTTTTCGAAGCCAATGGTAACTTGCAAATCGATTTGCAGAAAATTAATTATGGTTAGGTAGGTACCTACTATACTTTCAAAAACATTGTATTATATTTCTATTTAAAACACTCGGACCCATAAGCTTGTTTTCACTATCATGACGTAGGAGGCGTACCTGTCTTATTAATTCTTATTTTAGATTAGTGGTAATCAACTAGGAGGAAATGTATGTGTTATAATAATATATTGTAGTTAGTTGTAGATATTTTAAGATCTTATAAAAAAATCACAAATTTCAATTTTTTTTATATTAGCTCTACACAGGAGGTCCTAAGGAAAACAATTCCCCTCGGGGCCTTTGTCATCTTTAGGGATGCTGTGTGAAGGGTCTTTTTGGGAAAGGAAGGAGAGGAAGTTCTGGAAACGCAGTAGGCGGGCAAACGCATTTACCTCCTGGACAAACATCACGCCCATGAAGCCGGGCACCCCGGCTAAACCAAACGTAGTGGACCACTTAGGTTGACTTATGGCAGGGGTGTTGGTTACCCAATAGATGGTTCCCGGGTGGTGGAAACCATACCCGCCTCCAAAATTGAAATCCATAGTACAAAAAAAATTACAACAAATTATTTAAACATTGCAAATTGGCTAAGTTTAACACAAACCTACTAAGGATTATATTATAATTATTACTATATTATTACAATGATGTTAATATGATGCTATATTATCTTTAAGCGGATTATCTGTACAAAAAATCTATAAGCTAAACTCATTGTATATTACACCGTCCCAATTGTGTAGAATGATTTAGGAATTTTTATTAAGCTAACCATGATTAGTTGTGCATATAAGATGATCTTGTGTGCATTTTCTTTTGTTTTATCGGGATTTTCTTGAGTTCTGCTGTGTAGGTAAAAAGATGATATTTTTTAATAAAACTGTGTTAGATTGTTTAATTTCAGGTTCATGCTAAGTAATTATAATTTTGAAATCCTATTGGTTAGTAATTAAATACCCACTGTTAGTAATTTTTCTCATGTTGAAATTTTTAACTTAAATGTAAATACGTAAGAAATTGGGCTAAAGTCAGTTTTCGCCATAAATTCCTGATTACGATACATTGAAGTTGTTTGAAAACAGAGAGATAAAGCGGCCTCTATACGATCTGCTCGCATAATGAAAAAACTAATATTTTCATTCTTGGAGGAAATGTATACAAAAAAATCATAGTTCTCTGAAATTGATAAAAATTACCAATAGTGGGTAGGTACCTAAGTAATTTGATTGTCGGCTGAAATCGCGTACGTGAATTGAAATAATTATGAATACTGACATTCACCTATTAGCGAGAATTCGTATGTTAGAGTCACGTATGGTATGTTAGCTAATGCATTATTATAATGTGATAAGAATAATGCACATTGTGATATATCTTATACTCAGTATTAGATTGGCCTGATAAACTAATTATTATTGTAACAGTACAAAAATATTGTGTTCTGCAGATGTACATTCAACTAAAAGTGAACCAATCCCACCGTGAATCATCTGTCAATTTTCTAACGTGTTAGTTTTCTCCACGAACTTTTACAAATCATTATCTTCTTTATCGCCAAATTGGCTACGATAAAACGTTTTGTATATCGCTGCGTAAATTCGGGAAACAAACTAAGTCGTGAAAGAATCAAACTGGAGAAGATAATACATAATATGAAGGTCAGTTACATGGTACGATTACATCGTATTGTATATACTATGTAATCGTATGTAATGTAGTCAAAATAAATAGTGTCAAAAATGAGGCGGAATTACTAAGAAAAGAGCGGGATATTTGAAAGTGTTTGTTTGCTACCTTTTTGAGTTGGAAGTGCTCGGGACGCAGGGTCTCCTGGATTTCCTGATCTGCTCCCCTTGTCGGAGGCTGCACGGTACTGCGGAAGCCATCCAGCACCCCTTTGAACGTGAACTTCTTCATTTCTCCAGCTCGTATCGCCTGTCAGAGCCCGCTACCGCCGCAACGCGACCAAGAGTTGTGTCGGCACGCGACGACAGATGGTTGGTATCACGATAGAGTTCTCTTTGTGTGATAGTCGAAACAGCTCAGGGCCCAGTGCTCATATCACAACATGACACTCGCGGATGCTACGCGACCGCTCTGCGCTCTGCCGCCGTGCCCCGCTGCTGAACTCTTGGCTACTTTTGGCAGGATCCTAGCGAAAGCATACCGATTCGCGGTGCGCTGTCAGAACAGCCCGACGTCGCGCGCCCTCTCCCGCTCTTGCGCACAACAACCGGCGACCACCACGACGGCCGTACTTCTCTTCCCAATCCACCGCTCGTCACCGTTGCGCCACGGTCCAGTGACGTGTGGGCGCAACGGGGTTCTGCCTCTATGGAACAAGGCGCGGAAAGCGACAAATATTCAAAATGGCTCCGAATCGAACTGATATTTTTTTTCGATATTACGATTATAAAATGTAAACAGACTGAAGAATTGTACCGCACTTCAGACTTAGAACGGTTGCCTGAAACGAATGAGAGCTCTCGGCAGAAACTTAATGTACGGCAATGCGGTCGTAATGAGAGATCAATATCATTCTGACAGGCGCACTGCTGCGCGCCAAGGTGTTCCGCCCGCTGCCGCTCTCGCGCCTACCTGGGAACTACTTGTTCCATCTGGCCTGCGAGAGAGAGGGACGAACATAACTTGTTATTGCCACTCTGATTGTGAAAATCTTATCTTCTTGCTCGCCGCCCAAAACTCAAACAGCTGATTTAAAACTTCAAACTTTTTATTTGCAACAGGCTCTCTCAAATTGTCCTAAAACCGGTAGAAACTACCAAACTATGTGCGGTTTTATTTACTGATCATCAAGATTTACTCAATACGCTAATTACAACATCAAAATGTTCTCAAAAACTTTTGCGAGTACTTTTAAAACGTTGGGTTCGTTAAGCGCCTATCATTTCACCCGAAGAGACGGATTGAGGTTAGTTATCTGTCATTTTATAACTCCACGTATTTATTCTGATATGATTCCGATACGAATCGATCTAATTAAATAATCATAAATGTACACAGTCAATGCTTCACTGACACATATTTTATATTATTTACGATAAAAATTTATTTTCACATTGTTTTTAAAAACCAACGACTGTCAGAAGATTTCTCCTCAAATATTTTGGAAGTTTGACCAACGATGCACGATTTTCAACGTACACGAGTATTTAAATGCTTTCTTGTAGGTACAGAACACTCAAAAACACTTTTAATTAAATTCGTTAAAAAAAAATGTTTTAAAACTTGTAAACCGGTAGGAAAACAACATGAACAAATATTATGTCACTGTGGCAAAGGTTACAAACATGTAGGCCAAACAATCTCAAAAGATAAAAAAAATACAATGTTTTTTTTTTTTTTTACTATTTCTATTATTTTGCATACTGTCATATCTAAATATTTTCTTGAATTGATACTCAAAAGGGGTTTTTACCAATAAAAATCAAATTTATTTTTATACTGACCGCAAACTGCCCTATGCAAAAGAAGTTTTTTTAAGGAGAGATAGAGGTCTGGGAAGGAAAGGGGTATGAGGGGTGAGTAGTAATCTAGGCGGTTAGTGTGTCCACAGTGACAGGCGTTCTGGTTTCATCAACCGGCCTCTTCCGATCGGTCCAACATGCAACCGCCAAGACCTGGACTAACCTCACTCCATCAACCCGGAAACCCCTGCTAAGTTACCAAACATAGTGAACCGCTAGGAGTGACTTGTGGCAGAGGCGATATCCAATAATTGATTCCCGGGGCGGCTGTACCCATGTACATTGCTTATTTGAATTAACTAAATGAATTTCCGATATTCTTCTTCTGGTGCCCTCTTCGGTGTTAGTTATCATTGGAAACTACTCACAATAATTGCACTCGTGTCAGTCATATTGGATTCGAATTAATATGTTGTTAATCGTCTAAATATTTAATTTTTTATGAGAAAACTCTCTTTTTATAACTTTTGAAGGTTATTCCATATTTTCATTTAGATTATAAGTGTTATCTTCTTCTTCAATGGTCTAAATATTTTTCTATTTCAGGCGTTTTGGAATTGTCTTGGGCACCGGTTTCGTAACCTACGCATTTTTTAAGAAAGATGGCACCGTCCACATGGCGCGAGGAGCTGTTGACTATAACAGCTTTATGGCATCACCGATCACTCCCGTTGAAGACCTAAAGAAGAACGCCAATGACATGAAGTCCAAGATGGAACTGATGATATTGAGAATCCAGGCCGAGTTCTGCAGGGCTTTGGAGGCAGAAGAAGACAGAGTAAGAACATTTACTTAACGAAACCGCATCTTATTTCCTACAGCTATTCTGCCGTCCTAATTAAAAACAGTAATTACCAAAATTAGCAAAAATGAATTGACTGTGGAAAGTTATTAAAATTAGAATTTTTTAGGTTTTAGCAAAAAAAAACTTGTTTTTGTGTTTAAAAATGTTGATTTTGCTATCGCAATTTAACCGCTCTTTTTAAGTAAAGACTTACAGACTTGGCAGCAATCCTGTTTCTGTAAGTAAATACACTGTTCCTACACTGAAATTACTTCATTTATACTTACATTTACGAATACACTGTGTTTCAACTATTGCTTGAAATGGCTTTAGCCATGTTTGGTGACTAAATCTTAATAGTCAGATACTTCCCGAAGTTCTCTTCCAATCTCCTGCTCCCTTGCTCGTTTTCGCGGCTCGTGCCATATTTACGTTCACAATTGGTAAATAAAAACATGAAATATCATATTTTCAACAGACATTATTGGGTTTTAAAAACTTTTTTCAAAGATAATATAGAACAAGTTTCTCCAAGTGTTTTGACAAAAATCAGTACATTCGGCTGATTATAAATATGCCAAAAGGTTAAACAAAACTATGATCCTTGATTCTGGAGAATGACTCGCATGTGAATTACTTACCATGGCAGTATTGGTGGTTTCCACTCCCAACATAGCAATAAAGCTGAAACTGTTAAAAAAAATTCATAAGATTGCTAGCTTACAAATCTGGAGTCCATTGGAATCTAGATAACTATGCTGAAAGACTCACTCACTTTAGAGAAGTCTCACTTGCCAAAAGAAAACTTATTTCAGATATAATCTCTCTATTTAAAATTATAAGCAAAATCAATTAATCTTAATTTAAAGTCGAAATTCACGAGAAACCTTGAAAGCGTTTGGATTGATACTTACCGTATTAATACAAGTTTTTTCAAACCAACGTCAAGAATGACTCGATACTACTGACTAAGGTCAAAATATGAACCGCTTTTATTTTTCTGCGATTGACGGCGGTCCAAAATTGAACCACATTTTTTTTACCAAAGTTTTTGGACCAAGGTTTACGATTTTATAATATTTTTTTTATAAATCCTACAAATATGTGATAAAAGATAGGTGAATTCATTGGCTATATAGAATTATAATCAGTTTGTATGTCTCCATATTAAAATTCGGAAGTATTATTTTTTTAATGTGGGCGGAAAATATTCAAAATGATCTCCAAAAAAATCACGGGGAAAAAGTTTTAAATTGTGCTGTCGCTTGATTGGTTATTCGATAAATACAGCAAACATGAAGACTTGAATATATTTTCAAATTCAATCACTACCTTCAGAAGGAACTTATACTTGCATATACCTGACGATTTCCTCTCTTAGAACTGCTTTGTAATTATTGAATCATTCACCTATTTATGCATTGGCTCTATAATATGTGTATAAATGTACATGTGTGTACGTGTGTGTATGTACATGTATGCATATATATGTGTAAAGTGTGCACATGCATCCATATGCATATATGTTTGTACATACAGGGTGTTAAGGGACGTATTTGATTTACTTTAACCAGTGATTCCTGACATTATTGGAGTAAAAAATGTAAACAAAACTTTGGTCTCCGGTGACATTTTTGATGTTTTTTTTTTTTTTTTTCTACGAAAACATAAAAAAATGGTAGGTGTTGGACAGTTGGAGGCGGGGTAAGGGGTGGGTCGGCTACTCGGCGGAGTGACCAGTGACGACATGTGAAAGAAATTTTTTTTTGTTTGATTTTTAGAAAAAATTTTGTAAAAAAAAAAGTCACCGGAAACCAAAATTTCGTTTACATTCTTTACTCCAAATAATGTCAGGAATCATTGGTTAAAGTAAGTCAAGTACGTCCCTTAACACCCTGTATATGTAAATGTGCATTATATGTATATACAAATATTTGATTTCGATCTTCCTTGTTTTATGTACCTACTTGTAATTTTATTTATTATTATGTTTTACAACTTATAGTCATAATAAGAATGTTGAGATGAATGGTGTGCTCACCTTTAATTAGAATCATCGCTATAACCATATTGAAAATGTAAATTAAAGTAATAATTACAATGTGATGTATTCTATTGGCGAGCCAATAAATAAAAAATAAAAATTTTAAATAAAAACACCTTCATGTGTCTCCTAAGGTGGTAGTGTCCTGTCAATAGTCCCACTTGCTCCTTGTCCATTTTAAATATGTAGTTGCTTAGTTCGTTTATGGTTTGGTCCCTTTACGAACACTTTGGTTTGTCTCATTCTCGAAAAATATGATTGATTTCTGATTGTATTTAAATAAATTTACAGTATTTTCACCCAAATTGTCAACTGGCAACAAACTTATTATATTATGCTTATTTCTTTCTTTTTCAGGAAACTAAGTTTGTAGTCGATAAATGGCAAAGGGAAGAGGGTGGCGGTGGCATCACCTGCGTAATGCAAGACGGAAGAATATTTGAAAAGGCTGGAGTCAATATATCTGTTGTCTCTGGTCAT
Organism: Glyphotaelius pellucidus; assembly: GCA_936435175.1. Taxonomy (NCBI): domain Eukaryota; kingdom Metazoa; phylum Arthropoda; class Insecta; order Trichoptera; family Limnephilidae; genus Glyphotaelius; species Glyphotaelius pellucidus. Next base: position 26,856,904 of record OW386550.1, on the reverse strand, counting down.
TTGCCTCCAGGAGCGGTACAACAAATGAGATCAAGGTATGATGGCATTCTAAAATACTGTCCGTATTACACCCCATCAGAATATCATCTTACGTGTTTGATATTGAATCGAATTCCTTGGGTTCACTCACTCACTGAACTTGTACTTGCTTTAAGATTTCTCCATACAATATGCATTACAATCAACTTAATTAGCCTATTTACTTTACACAACCCGTTCATCTTCCAATGCGTCACTCACCAATATACTCTACTCAAACGTTATGTGAACGCTTCTGGTCAGTCTAAACTATTAGCCTAACCGAAAAAGCCTTTAGTGCAAAGCAAACATTGTCAGTTTTGCTTTTCTATGGAATATGGCAAAAATGCTCCTAAGAGAGTTCCCACTATTTTATCAAACAGTTTTTGCATCTACTGAGTGCTGTAATTAGTTATAACAAGAAGCCATGGGACTTTTACTCCCAGTAGGAACCAAAATTGTTTTTCTCTCTCATAACAATTGGATCGTCCTAAATCATAAGTCAAAAATCTTTCATTTGAAAAAATAATGGTTTTGCTTACGGTTTTATTGTAAATATCACTATTACTGTGGAACTAAATTGTGACATACATTTAAGATAAAGGCTTAGGTTAAGCTTTGAACATATAATTATACTCCAGCACATTTCACAGACGAATTAAAAGTTTGATGCTGATGTTGGACACTGGCTTAGTTTAGAGTGGCCGGAAGAATGCTATATATGTAATACAGTAAGAATGCTTGTTTGATTCACGGTGCTGAAAATCTCTTTATAATTGGTCGAGCAACACGGTTGTCTCTGGCAGAGCTGGATTACGATTTGAAGCCCTCATTTCAAGCTCTAACTAAGAAACCCTCAAAAAATGAGTTAGTGCACTATGGTTTAAGACGGTGTTTCTTAACCGTATTGAAAGAATCGCCCCCTTTACCAAGGTAAAATTAAATAGCACCCCCCCCCCCCCTGAGAAGTATAAATAAAACACATTTTTATTACATTGACATTGAGTATTATGCCTTAGTTAAAATTTTTGTTGTGATAGTGTAGTATATTTTACAAAACTTATCAAATCATTGCTTCTAACGAAAGTGTGTCAAAGTATTAGTGTGCATAGCTTGTGAATGAGTTTATTTTCTATATTGATACAATGCCCGCTCGAACATCTGCAGCGCCCCCTAAATGGTAAAAATTTAAAAACTTTCCCCGTGCTTCCAAAACGCCCACAAAGGGGACCCTTTTAAGAATCACTGGTTTAACACGATCCAATCAACCATGATATTATATTATATATTCGAAGCGATGATATTGCATTCCTTTTTTAGTATTGTTATTTTACTTGTTGTTTATTTTCAGAGGTAAAAAGCTGCAAGATGGACAGTTGCCATTTTACGCGGCCGGAGTTAGTGCAGTAATTCATCCTCGCAATCCTATGGTGCCCACAATTCACTTCAACTATAGATACTTTGAAGTAACTGACAATGAAGGTAAGTTTATTTATTTTTTAACATTTATCAGTTTTTCCAATGTATCTTCAATGCTCCAATGTGAAAATCAATATAAACAAACCCAAAGAATATATTTTGCACAGATCATGACGTACCAAACGCAACACGTTTAACTGTAATAATGATTTTAACGAAACTTTACAATAATATCGCTCATATATCAGAATAACATTTTTTTTTTTTTTTATATGAAATACCGCACAAGAGTCCCAACTGCTCCCGTCTGGAGCCAGTGAGACTATGGCATCCCCAATTGGGGTATGTTGTGAGGCTGAAGGTAGTGGGGAGGGGAAGGAGATAGGGAAGAGGAAGGTGGGGAAGTACCTGGCTATTCAGATCTGGTCACTAAACACGGCTAAAGCCATTTCAAGCAACGTTTCAATTCATATAGGCTATATATAAGGTTAACTTGTGAAATTTGAAATTTGACATTGCGAAATTTATATAAATGAAAATGTGTATATTTCATATATTTTAACGGCAGGGAGGAAAGGCAGTCGTGGAAAGGGAAGAGACGAGGGAGGGGGAAGGCGGGAAGGTGGAAGGAAACTGGGACGCATGGGAAAGGACATGCAGGGAGAACCAATTTATTTCTTTGAATGGCATTGCAAACGACGCGAAGGATCAGCTAGTAAATAAATAATTATAAATAACAAAGGGTTAAACTCATTGATTCAGGGAAACAAATCTTGCATTCATATCACTTACATGTTATGACCTGCTTCTCTCTTGAAATTATGACTGCAGAAAAAAACTACTGTTCCGGTGCATCATTTCTTTTTTTTATTTCTATGGACATTGTAGTTCTAATAAGGTTTTACTTAATGAAGATTTATCTAATGCTGCATTCTGTTATTGCTTTCAGGTAACACACAGTGGTGGTTTGGGGGAGGAACGGATCTTACCCCATATTATCTGAATGAAGAGGATGCAAGACACTTCCACAAGTCCCTGAAGACTGCCTGCGATAAACATGATAAATCATATTACTCCAAGTATGACATTTTTATCTTTATCCTGGATATACAAATGGCACAAGTCACACAGATGCCCAAATGTATTATCTAAAAAACAGACTTAATGTGTGTAGTGCCAACTCAACTGGTTATCATTAAAATTTTATTTTTTGATGAATTACCAGATCTAGTCTCCTTCAATGGAAGCAATCTTCCGAACAGGCCATCCGTTAATATGCTTGGTGTAACTTTAAGTGACCAGCTCAGATATGGGGACTCCATCGAAGCCAGAGTTAAGTTAGCCTCTCAAAAACTGGGCCTACTGTAAAGGGCCCTCAGATACTTTGATAGTACACAACTGCTAAGCCTGTACAATTCCAGTACCCCCACGGTTTAATTTGGTAGCCACGTCTGGTCAGGAGCCCCAAAATACCTGAAAAAACCATCAAATCTGTGTAGATATGGGCGATCCATTTGATAGATAGATAGATTTGGTGGGAATGCTATCCTTGTTCTACCAGTATTTCAATGGAAGATGCTCCGAGGAACCATTGATCCCTTCGGCACCGCTGCATAGTCGGGAAACACGCCAAACGCGCGCTCAACATATGTAGAAGATTGATATTTGTTACATGAGAACGGGTTGCTTCTTCAACTCGTTCTTGTATTCAACGATTGTGTGGAACGATTTGCCGGCCTCCTTCCTACAACATGGGTCTCTTCAAGTCCAATGGTCATTCCTTCCTCTCCTCAAAAAGACCCTCCACACAGCATCTCAGATGACATAGGTCTTGAGAGAAATTATTTTCCTCAGGGCCTTCTGTGTCGAGTTAATATAAAAAAAAAAGATCTTAAAACAATGTTTTACATTTCTGATTATTTACATTATTTTGCAATTATTTTTCAGATTCAAGAAATGGTGTGACGAATACTTCATGATTCCTCACCGAAAGGAGGCTCGTGGGGTAGGGGGAATATTCTTCGATGACATTGACACACCCACCCAGGATAAGGCTTTTGCATTTGTCACTTCTTGTGCAGACGCTGTTATTCCCAGCTATATCCCATTAGGTAAATACACATCTTCGTATAGTATTAACAAAATCCTCTGGAACTGATGTAAGACAGCCTTTCGTCTACCGGGATTACGAGTCTGATCAAAGCGTTTCTATTGTAACTTCTGTTTTAATCGCAGTAAAACAGCACAAGGATGATGCGTACGGGTACCACGAAAGACAATGGCAGCTGTTGCGCAGGGGCCGCTACGTGGAGTTCAACCTTATCTACGATCGAGGGACCAAGTTTGGACTCTACACCCCCGGGGCAAGATACGAATCTATATTGATGTCCTTACCATTGACTGCTGTAAGTATAAGTCAGTGTGTTAAGCCAAAGGTTCCCAAACTTTTTTTTCTCATGGACCACTTACAAAATTTTACTGGTTTCGGTTGACCCTAGGTGGAGTTATGGTCTGTCACAACGGGGGGGGGGGGGCTTAATGTGATATGAGATGGGGGCGGGATGGGATATGGGCACGGGATGGTTCTCAAAATGACCATTTTTCACCGAAATACTAGTGTACTATCTGCCTACATTGACAGGTAAAGCCAAGCCAACATTTTTGTTCCTTACTATCGAAACCAGCAGGCTTATTCTCTACCTTTTGTGGGATCGTTATCGAGATAACGGACGTGATCTCCTGACAGATTTGTGTGATTTATTTGCTTTTTCTTTGTACAGCGAACATTAAATGAATAATTAATTATGCATTCTTGCAGGAATTAATGTTTAAAACGATCTAAACTAAAATATGTTACAGTAAATATATAAAAATCACACAAATCTGACAGGAGATCACGTCCGTTATCTCGATAATGATCCCACAAAAGATAGAGAATAAGCATGCAGATAAATTTTCGTGGACCCCCATTTTTTTATCACGTCTACGTGGACCCCCGTCGAGTCTCCTGTGGACCCTTGGGGGTCCACCTGGACCACTTTGGGAATCACTGTGTTAAGTGGTAACGTACATTTTTACCAGATTCTTTCAGTACATAACTATCTAATTTTATTGTTTTTATTCTATTAACATTGTTCTTTTAAATCAGATTCTTTCAACAGTTCATTTTAAATATCTTTACTATTTTAACCTCTATCGTGGATCTATCAACGTACCTAGATTGTGCTACAATCATTGATAATAATATAGAGAAAAATGGCATGGAAGCAATCTGACCTTCGTCGAGGTACGGTCAAATTGCACAGACATTATTGGATAAAAAACACCTCTGCCATAGATCACTCCATGTAGTTTGCTACGTTTGGTGACATAGCAGGGGTGCTCAGGTTCATGGGGTGAGGTATGTTCGGGTCTTGGCGGCGAATGCGTCTGTCCACCAGCTGGCAGGCCGGATCGGGAGAGAGTGGTTGAGGGGGTCCCTTTGACTTATCCAGTCATACTCTCTCGGAATATCGCCTTGCACCCCAGTGGGAGGGAAGGGTTCATACGTCCTTCACTCATGGACACATTGACCTCCAGATTCCTACACACCCCTCATACTTTTTTCCTTCCCAGAACTTCCTCTCTTTCCTTTCCCTAAAAAGGCCCTCCACACAACATCCCCAAAGATGACATAAGCCCTGAGGGATTTTTTTTTCCTCAGGACCTCGTATGTGGAGCTATTGTAAAAAAAAACACATATTCAAATAACTCAATAAATGTTGCACTGGATCCTTCTTTGCTCTGTAAATATTTAATTTACAGTTAACATAATGTCTCCCTAGTCATGTAGTTGTTCCTCACATTTATTGTACCGTACATATTTACAATAAGACTTCCGTATATATTTACAATGAGACTTCGTACAAGTTATTTTCTTTTTTATCTTTAGAAATGGGAGTACATGCATATTCCAAAGCCGAATTCCGAAGAAGCCAAGTTGATGGAAGTTTTGAAGAACCCTCGGGACTGGGCCAACGTCGAGGGGAACAAAAAATAATTTACTCTAGACCAAACATTACATTGGTTAAAAGGTGGAGTGGTGAGTCCACAATTTTAAAAAGAGAAGAAAATGACTTATGCCGTTAAAATAATTTTTTAAAGGTTACTAACTTGCATTTAGTATAATATGTGTTGACAATTCCCTTTTATATTACCTAGATATAATGTAAGTATGTTTGTGTAGTTGAGTCAGTCTATTTATAGTGTTGTGACACCACTAAAATAGATATGAGTATTGGGAAAAAATTAATTTCATTTTTATGTGTACATACATTACGTTAATCAAAGTTATTGCAACCAGAGTTGACCCAAACACAGTACTCACACAGATGAATTGTTTGCAGAAAGCATGTTTCAAACTTGTTATTTGACTTTATAAAAGAAAATTCCAGATAAATTGAAAAAAGTAACTTTTTAGTATAATGGAAATAACACACTGGGAAACTTTTCGAATGTATACATTTGTTGTCCATTTCTAGCTAAAGACAATAAGTAATGAGACAAAATGTTTTCTTAGCGACATTTGACAGACACCATTGCCAGAAGTGTATGCATATCCACCAAAGATATTGAAATATAAGAGATGTGCTATCCGCAGCTTTTACTGGGTGGGACTGTGTTTCCTGCCATCGCCGATATTGTTAACAAAGGCATACCTTCAAATTATCAACTAAATGAACAAATTCTTTCCGTGTTCAAACTATATTGTTAACCAATACTACTGCACACCTTTAAAAAATCAACTAAATGAACAAATTCTTTCCGTGTTCAAACTATATTGTTAACCAATACTACTGCACACCTTAAAAAAATCAACTAAATGAACAAATTCTTTCCGTATTCAAACTATGCCCATTTGGGAGGCGGGAATGGGTACTGCCACCCCGGGAACCTTTATTGGATAACCAAAACCTCTGCCATAGGTCACCCCAAGTGGTTCGCTACGTTTGGTGATTTTTCATGGGGTGAGGTTTGTCTAGGTCTTGGAGGCGGATGACCAGGACACACTGAACCCCAGATTCCTACCCACCCCTCAGACCTTATTTTTCTCAGGGCCTCCTGTGTGGAGCTCATGTAAAAAAAATTTAATAAATTAGGTAGAAGTTCGCCGACGGTCGGGCGGCCATCATAGCATATCTCTTGTATTTCAATATCTTTGATATCCACCAATACACACATCTTAAGTGTGTGTTGTATGAGCAACTCTAATTGCGTAACCTATAATGTCTGTCTCATCTCAATGTGTTTTCGATCTACCCACCTTCCTGTAGCAAACTGTGACGTTTCTTCTGATTTTAGATTTTAACAGTTTTCATATTTTTCCAGAACAGTTTGGTATATTAAATTAATAAAAATTATGTTACGAAAACCACTAAAATCGTAGACAACTAAAAAACTAGAGATAATAATATAGATTTTTACACAATTGTTACGTTTTAAATATTGAATTAGTTTTAGTGAAATAATTATTATCAATGCCATGGTTTGGGAAACATCTAAAACTTTGTATACTAGAATAGACTTTTAAAATGAAAAATGTATTTTTAAATTAAATAAATAATACAAAAATGTTTTTTTCTGTACACAGTGCTTTATGTATTTAAAAAAAATATATTAATGACAAAACCAGCATATAAAATAATAATAATTTATTATTATCTTTTAAGTAATTGCATAGCAAGTTGCTCAGCTTCGTTGATGGTGAGTTGTTTGGACAAATCTTCCACTCCATGTTTGAGTTTCTTCATGTTTTTAATACTCTTTTGTTCCAAGCCTTTAGCGACTACCAGTTTTCTTTTCAATGGCCTGAAAAAAGAAAGATATTATTATTAACCCCTCTATTAGGCTAATATGTTCGCTTTTGGGAACAACTCTTTTTTTTTTTTTTTATATGAACACCGCACAAGAGTCCCAACTGCTCCCGTCTGGAGCCAGTGAGACTATGGCATCCCTAATTGGGGTATGTTGTGAGGCTGAAGGTAGTGAAGAGGGGAAGGAGATGGGGAAGAGGAAGGTGGGAAGTACCTGGCTATTCAGATCTGATCACCAAGCCATTTCAAGCAACTTTTCAATTCTGAATGGTGGTCTTACAACAGGGCGATACTGAGAATATCTTCCACTCTGGAACGTGCCGCAAATATACTACATATTATTTTGAAATGAATAAATTGTGAAATAACACATATTAATCAAATAAAATTTATTTGCCACACCGGGATTCGATCCCGCGACCTTTGGAATGCTAGTCAAGAGCCTTATCGCTGGACTACGCCGGCCGTAATATAGGTCTCATAGAAATCGTTATCTCCTTGAGGAATATAAACGCTAGAAATATTTAGATTTTCATGCCTTCAAAATTTAAAATCGAGCGTCTAATTTGCACGAGGCAAGTAAGCGAAAAAGTGGTTTTTATTTATTTCGTGCATAATTTTATAAGAATGAAAAAAAGTTAGAACATACAAAACCTCAAAAATAGTCATTTATAATTATATCAATAATAGTAATAGTAATTTTTTAAAAATTGTTTCTTTTATTACTTCGTAGTTAAGTCATGCAAAAACATTTTTTTTGTGGTTTTCGCTTATATTTTTTGTTATGTAATTAATAATTTTATTGTAATTCCAATACATAGAAAAGCTAGTAAAAGCTTCAATTTATCCGTAGCATATTTTTTGATGTTCATAATGTAAACCAATTCGTCGTAAAGATTAATCTAAATAGGATTTCACATATAACTTCATCTTAATGTTATAGTGAGAAATAAGATCTAAACAGTGTTAGAAAGAAAAAATACCATGCTTTATGTTCAAATCTAAAATTTAACTACAAAATATTTCAATTGTACACCTTTATGAAACCCCTAACTGAAAAGTATATTTCGTTAAACTTATTGTTTGTTCACTTCATTCTTCATATGCTTAAATTATTGAAATAACATAATTATATAAATAACTCTGTCTTAACTTAGTTACTACAAGAAACACCTATTTACGTTGGGGGATATGGAAAAACATGAATTTAAATTCTTATACGGTAAATCTTTTATAAGCAGAATTTGTCGTAAGAATTTGACACCATGTTCAATTTTTTTTTTTTTTTTAATATTTAATTAAAATTAAATTTGATAGTTTTATTATCAAGTTTTCTTTACAGCTGTTTCGGTTTACAAGACCATTTTCAAACTGTGGTTAAATCAACTGTGGTTAGGCGACTTATTTATAAGATTTTAAATTTCAATTTTCGAAGGTGTCTATACTGATTTATTACCGGTTAAATCAATTTGCTGATACGTACTTGCAGAACTTGATAATAAAACTATTAAATTTAATGTTAATTAAATATAAAAAATTAAATGGAGTTCTACAAATGAAACACAAAAACAATTAATAATGTTCAATCTTGTAAGTATGTGTACGGTTGGCAGCATTGTGTAGTCATTTGGATAACATGCATCTAAATACAATGGGTCAACTGAAAATGACAAGTTACGCGCATTATATTTTATTTAATAAGTCAGGTACGCCTCATACATCATACACATATCTGGTAATGTTATATTATCATGAAAACAAGCTTATGGGTCAGAGTGGTTTAACTAAATTGTGTATACCTTGTGTACGAGTATTAACACATTGTCATCGGGACACGATGTCCGTTTTTCGTGGACTGTCGGTCAACTGCGGGACACGGCAAATGCCGTTTTTGTCGACTGTCGGTTTTTGGCGGGAAACGGCATTATACGGGTTTGTTATCAGCGTGAAATAAAATGCCTTGAAGGGTAATTTGCTACCTGGGTGCTAGGCGACAGTCTGTCGATGTTATTTGAGATGCCTTGTCCGGATTGGCTAGTGTGCCGCTTGTAAAGGCGTCGCCAGAAATCTAGAGTTTTTATGCGATCTCAATCTCCAGTTTAGTTTGAGTCATTTCACGTATTGAACTATTTTTCATACCGCTCGCACTGTTTTGTTTAGCATTGTATAGGACGTTATCCCTACAAAAATGTCTTTCGTATTTTTTTGTATTTTCTTTTATTATGTACAGTTATATCATATTGCCAAAGTTTTGTAAGGAAAAGTGACAACCAAATGTGTAATCAAAGCAATTATAATTTATGTAAATAAATGTCATATATGATTTTTTTGAAAATTTCAATCGAAAATATTATTTGGTTTAGAAATTGTGTCAATTTTAAGAAATCGATATATTTTTTGCGCTAATCGCGAAAAACACCTGCTAAAGGCTATAGTCTATTGTTCGAAGCTCCCGAATACAATGTGTTAATATGACTCTCCCAACATCAATAGTTGTTTCTTTTAAGTTGAAACAATGTATTATTTTAACAATCTATGCGTATTGAGAATGAGGTGGAATAGTAAAATTTTACCAAAAAATATTTGACTGACCTGTGCACAACTTCCTCACTTGCTTCGGAAGAACCTTCATCGTCACTGTAATTAAAGGTTTGTTCTTGGTCACTATTCGCTGAAGCATTTCCATCATCATCTCCAGAATCCTTTTCCCCGTACACCTTATCGGGATCTGGGAGCCAGGACATATCTGGTCCATCTGATTCGCTCTCTGATCCAAAGTCGTCTTTGACCTCCTGTTCATCTTCCTTCTGTTTTTTGGCTTTCCTCTTTTCTTCCTTGTGCTTTGCTTTGATCTTCTCTCTGAATCGCAACTTATCAAAGTGATCTTCTTCCTTCATTACCAACTTGGCTTTTTCAATATCCAGACCGCCGACATCTTCTTGTTCATAGCTCTTTGCTAATTCAGATCTGAAATCTTTTTTCTCATCTAAGAGGGCCTCTCCCTCCTCATCGAAAGTTACAATTGTATTGGGTTTGATTTTTTTGTTCAAGATCTTTTTGGCTAAAGAAGCTTTTGTAACTGGCTTCGTACTTTTTTTGGGAGGTTTTCTTGTTGGATCTTCAAGTATTTCATCTTCTAAGTCTTCAGTTTTGTCAGCAAAATCATGATTTCTCCTTTTAACCATTAGCATGTCATCACCGTCCTCGTCATCGGATAAATTAAAGCCATTATCATTATCTTTTTCTGGTTCGCTTTCTTGGTTAGCTTCTTCTTCATCTTCTTCACTTTCATGGTCACTTGTTTTCTTTGCTTTCTTCTTATTCTTTAGTTTTTTAGTTGACGCATTCGCACTCTTTTCTTGCGCTTGCATTTCTAGGTTCTTTTTAACCTTTTGTAAAAATCTGATTCTGGGAGGCACTACAAGACCTAACGATTTAGCAAAAGCGCTTGTGTCTACTGCGTGAATATTAAACACCTTCTTATTTTTCATGAGGAAAATTGATTTGGTGTATGCTACAAATGCTCTTTGAGCTGTTTCTTTGATTTCAGGGAATTCAGCCAGGAGAGCTTCCATTTTCCTTTGCGGAGACATAATTTTGGAAGGATCGACGTGTATTTTTTTTATAGGAATCTTTTTAGACGTTAATTCTTCCAGCATAGCTTCTTCCTCGCTAGGGAGAAGCATGAGCAAGCCTTCACCTTTACCATCCATACCTCTGGCAGTTCTACCGGCACGGTGAATGTAAGTGTTGCCATCTTCAGGGCAGTCCATTTGGATAACCCAGTTGACCTGGGGAAAGTCTAGCCCCCGAGAAGCCAAGTCTGTAGCGAACAGGACAACATTAGACTTCCTACAGAACTCTTTGTAGATCTGTTCCCTCCGCTCCTGATGCAATGTTCCGTACAGAGCCAGCAGACTAATGCCTGGTCGCAACTTGCAAAATATTTCGTAGATATATTTGACTTGTTTACAACTTGCCATGAAGATAATGCTTTTCGTTTTTAGATGATTTTTAATGAATGACCACAGCACGCCGACTTTTTCTTCAATTTCACACACCATGTAGTTCTGCTGCAATGTGATAGGAGTGCTTGTTTCTGATTGCTCGTGTGGAGCAACATATTGAGCATTAGAAAGACTTAATCTAGCTAAATCGCGGACTGACTTAGTTTGCGTTGCCGAGAACAGCAGAGTCTGTCTTTCGCCAGGAAGATTTTCAATGATAGAATTCATTGCCGTTTCAAAACCCAAATCCATGCATCTGTCCGCTTCGTCAAGAACTAATATTTTCATGTTTGCACAGTTGAAAAGAGGGTTTTCATCCATATGCTGTAAAAGTCTACCCGGTGTACAGATCATTATGTTACAAGTGTCCATGCGTTTCTTTTCAAAGCGTAGATTTTGTCCTCCAATAATGAGACCAGCAGAAAAATCGTGATAAATTCCGATCTTTTTCAATGTTTCAAATATTTGGTAGGCTAATTCTCTTGTTGGTGATATGATAAGAGCACCCAAACCATCCATCCTTGTCCATTTCTTGCAGTACAAACATTCCAAAATAGGTATTAAAAACGCCAATGTCTTTCCCGATCCTGTCTTAGCGGCCCCCAGAATATCCTGCCCTTTCAGAGCAAAGCCTATTGTTTGTTTTTGGATAACTGTTGGCACAAAATATTTACTATCTCTCAGGCCGTGGAGTGTTTTTTTAGAAATGGGCAAACTTTTAAAACTCTTGATACTATCGATGGCAATCTAAAAGAAAGGGGTATTTATCAGTAAAGGTTCACACTATAATACACTCGAATTAAAATACAAGTTCTTGTAGTAACGCTGAAGTTTACTTACGGCATCATATTTTTCTTGAAGTTTCTGTATATCTTCATCTTCTTTTTCACCAACCTTCTTTCTAGGCTTAAAGGCATGGTGTTTCTTTTTCTTAGCTTGCAAATCAAGGTTCGAGTTACCCTTCTCTCCCATTGCAAAGCTTTAATTAATAACCTATTTTAACAAAAATGCGCTTTATTTTTCTTAACACGTGCACATTTGTATGTCAATTTGACAGCTAGCTAAGCAATAGATTTCCGAAATAAACAGACGGGAATCTATTAGCAACGGTCATAAACAAACCAATCGCAATAGTTAATGGTCGAATAGTCCTAAAATTACCCTTCAGTAGCGGTAGCTGTTGTGATCGAAATCTTTGATTCCGAAATTTGAATTTCGAAGATCAAATCGGGTCATTCGGGCTATTTCTTCAAGCATCTTCAAGGTTCGGACATGTTCCGGACGTGACTCGGACACAAGTTAATGAAATCGATTATTAACCTCTCCGCGTGAGTTTTGGCGAACAAAACTGTATGTGAAGAGTAAGTTTTTTTTTATTAGTTTTTAAAATATTTTTTTATAAATTATCGTTGATTAACTAAAAATCATATCACATTTTGAATTAAAACGTCATCGACATCAATCCACGAAAATAAATCAATGTCGAAAAAAAACATGCCCATAAAAAATACAAAAAAATACGAGTGCAGTTCACACACGGTAGAAGTGAAACTTTACCAAAACAATCTCAAGCCTTGAAAAGTGATGTCATAATCAAAGCAGCCAATGAGCGCAGACCTAGGACCTAGCGTCATTTCCGTTTTATATCTCAACCTAGGAGCCTTTAAAAATGACATCACAATCAAATCGTAGTGTGGTGCTTCTCAGGTGCTAGTGCGTAATTTCCGTTTCTTCCGAATTCCGAATCACTAAGGCCGCCAAAGAAGTTTTACTTAAAAAAAACTGCTTCCTTCCACTGACGACCGCCAAATGACGCAAAAAGAATTTTTAAACTTAACTGTGATGTCGGTATAGTAGCTATGTCTTCCAAAACTTCGACAAACTACGCGCAGATACCAATAGATGCCAATACAAGTCAAATATTTTCACTAAATATGACGGCATTTGAATAATAGCCGCGGACGAAATGTTTCGTCCACACTCTGCTGGGCATTTTTCCGCTTCGCCGAACCGTTTCGTTCATACTCGTGGAGAGGTTAATTATTATTTCGAATGATTTAAAACTGATTTGGAAATCAAAATGTTTCAAGCGAATTCAAATTTATTTTTTGCAATGCAATTCGATTTTTCAAAGATTAATTATGTTTAAGGTTGAAAAAATCGTTTTCTTAAGGGGGTATTCTAGTCTAGAGGCATGAATTGTGGGTGTTTTTTCAGGTGCAACAAAAAAAAAGAATAATATTTTTACCAACTTATATTTCATGAAATATTTATTAAATATTAAAGAATCCATTAAAAAAAAGAGTCGAACTAAAAAATTAAAAATTCAGAAATATACAGGGTGTTGAAGAGGGGGGTCTCAAAAAATGGCGCGCCCTGGTTGACACGATTGCAACCCTCCCAGTAATCTAAAAACAAAAAAAAATAATTCTTAATCCAAACAAATGTGGCTATGGCCCGAACTAAGGAAAAGTAAAAAAAAGACGTTTTTGTACCAGTTTTTTTGACTTTGCAAGTTTTTTAAAAATAGTAAAAATTGAAATTTTTTCATAGTTCTAGTTCCCGCCATAGAAGAATGTGTAGAGAAGGCTCACTCCAATTTTCAAGTAAATTGGTTTAGTAGAACTTGAGATATCGTGTCAACCGCCTCGAAAAAAGTGGTTTGGAGAAAAATGGGTTTAAAAATTTGTTCTATTCAGATTTTGGTTGGATTCCGTCTAAACCGCGACATTAAAATGGTTATAACTTTTAAAATAATGCGAATTTCGAAAAATCCATTGACAGGACATTTTTGAATATTTAAACTTTGGAAATATAAAAGAAATTTTTTTTTTCTAGACTAGAATACACCCTTAATGCGATTCTCCATTACGACAAATTTATAATGCTAAATGATGATTATTGTCGAGAAAACCTGCTAAAAACAAATTTGTGTCTAATGCAGGATACAATTAAAATAATTGAAGTGGGTAACTTTGTATTAAAACAATCTGTTATCGCTAGTGCAGTTGATTAAATTAAAAAATCTATTAATTTATAAAGGGTTCGGACGGTCGTTATTTGCTAGTTTCTCATCTGGCCGCCTGCAAAGTTATTGATGTTGCTTTTACATTCTAGTCACAGTAAAAACACAGTTTCATTTAGGAATTTACTTTATTATAAAAAATATGCTTATTTATAAATTAATTAGTAGATATTCATAAAGCGTATCTGGATAATAAATCAAACGTTGTTTCCAATCTTAGAAGAAAACTTTTCCTCCACTTTGTGAATGGCCTGAAGTCGTTGTTCTAGCAGAGCACCTTTCAAAGCTGCTCTCTGGTGCAATTCCAAGATGGCTTGCGAAAAACGTTCCTGCAGTTCATTCCTCTCAGCTACCACCTTTTAAAAAAAGTACTCATTACAACAACAGACACAGAAATAATAGTTTTGATTTTTATTAAAAAGCAATTACATGTGTATTATGAAGTTACGGGTCATTTTTTTACCATGGCACGTTGTCAATATATATAGAGGTCCTTATAAACGTCAATGTAGTACCTAATAGTAAAACTTTCAAGAACGATGAAGAGACAAAGATAACCGTTTCAAACTAGACAATGGGCAAGAACACAATGTAGATTTATAACCATTAGACAACGGTTGTTAGCTTAGCAATATTAAGTTTGATTATTACAACAAGAGCTGTTGTTTTTCGTCAGGCTTTATACATATTTATTTAAAAAAAAACTCTAAACACACCTGTTTCAACTTTTGTTAACGACTTGGTGACAATACAATTCCGTGAAAAAAAACTGATCTCTAGTTATTTACCTTTTCGTATTTCTGTTCTAGGACATCGTAATCCCATTTTATAGCATCGTGCTGTTTACTTAGAGCAGACAAGATCCGTGATTTGCTCTTCAAGAAAAAAAAAACAACTTTTTAAGGCAATTCGATTAGGCAAGCAATATTGATAACAATTCGTTCATATGTACTATTGATTTCATTGAATTATAATGTGTTTACAGTGTAACACGTACAAGTTGGCGAGAATGAAGGTTTTTAGGTGTGGTGTTCGGATTACAATATAAAGATAAAGCGTTTATTTATATTTATGCCGTCGCCAACTTATACGTGTAGAACTGTACCGCCAATGCCTCTTTATCCCTGAGATGATTATGTTGCTGTCTTCGAAGTTCAGCAGCTTCAGACAGAGCTAAGTTCAAGGGTTCCGCAAGTTTGCGTCCTTCTGTCGCGGCATCGTTGGCCGCCTTCTCGGCCCTCTCTTTAGATCTTTGGTATTCTTCCATCTGATTCTGCAAAGTATACACAATCCATTTTAACAAAATATAACAAAGCGTTGTAAAATTTATTGAATGTCATTGTTGTCAATGTATGTTTCATAATATAGGGAGCACAAAGCAAGTTCTTGCAAGAATACATTGCTACAACCCGAGAATTTCATTCAATTGATATTAAATGGCGCATTTTTTAAGAAATACAAATATTCCCGGGTTATGAATAACCTGACAATTTTTAAAACTTCCTACTACCATCACAGTAAGTGGAAAATGTTGTTTGTGCCATGATGGAGGACTTAGCCAGCCGAGGAGTTGAATTCACGACCCCTGGGTGGGACCCAAAAGCGATGCCAACTCAGTCACTGACCGGTCTGAACACTGTTATAAACAGTTAAAATCACAACCTAAGTATTTTCAAAATAAATTTTCTTCAGCAACCTTCAGACTGCTAATAAGAGAAAGATTGTTGATAGTAATGTCGTTGTAATAGTTTTTAAGGTCAGCAAAAGCCTTCTCATGGGTTTTGACCAGGTCGTCCAACTGTTTATTTTTTCTTTCTTCCACTTCCAATAAATCTGTTCTTGTAGCCAGATTTATATCAACTACAGCTTTTTGTAGCCGGCGTTCTCCAGCAGCCTTGATTTCTTGCAATCTCTCCTCAAAATCTGCTCTCACTTTGCTTAGTTCTTCTTGGTGTTTCTATAAAAATATAAAACAATATGTTTTGTGGAATAACGCCCTTTATGGTAAATATTCAGATCAACTTTTCCATTTTTGCATAACTCTACTAAGCACCAAAGTTGACATTTTTCTTTTATAAATCTAAATAATTAATTTATTTCATATCTTCAGATTCAGTCTTTGGGATTTGTTTATTGTAATGTTAGACTTACCAACTTAACCTGCCTCAATTCTTCTGCTGCAGACTGCTCGGCTTCAACTAGTTTAAGCTTCAGGTCCCTACAGTCAGTGGCCAGTCTTCTCCTCTGAGCCTCGTGAGAGGCTTGCTCTGCCTTGATGGCCGCTTGCCCCTCTAACCTCAGCTCCCCTTTCTGACCTGATTGGTCCCAGAGCAACTGCTTGACTCGGCGCTCATGCTGGCGTTCTTCTTCTTCTGTCTCTTGGCGGATGTCGTCGGCCTCGCGCTCTTTGTTCCTGATATATAAGATTGACGAGGTGGTAGCTCATATGGCACAAAATACCTTGGAATGCAATGTATTGATTCGAATTTTTTTTTTCCTTATTTATAATTAAATTTGTTTTGAAAAGGCATAAGTTCCAAATTAAATCTGCAATTATGTCATGGAAATAAGTTTGTATTTTAAAATTAAATCATTTTTTATAACTTTATTACCTCACGACTGCCCTCGCTTCGAAAAGTTGATTTCGAGTTATTTCCCAAAATATCCTTATCTTGTCTCTTTCTAATTGGAAGTAGTTACGTTCCTCTCTTTCTTTATCTAGTTCCTCCTTGACCCTCCAAGTAAACTGCTCCAACTTCTCTCGGGTCATCTCTTTCATATCCACTCCATCAATTACATTCGCTAAACAATAAAAACCGTGTTAATAAGAAACCAGTCAAAACGATTTTTCGACATGTATAATATTGAATGCTTAATCTAGTGGGCAAAAGAGAAAATGTGAAAGAAAAACCTATATTTATTTTTGGTTATAAGTTTGTGTTGAATTAAATGAAACTTACCTCCCCCTTTCGATTTTTTAGGCGGCTGAAAAAAAGCAAGTTTTATTGTTGAAAATATAGGAAAAGACAAAAGCGGTTTTCAAATTTCATGTACTGAGATAACCAATATTGAACATTACGATATACTTTTTATCCTTTTGTCGGATGGCGTTGAACACTGAATAAATTGCTTAACTGAATTAATTTGAACAAAATTAAAATACAAAACACATATTTTTTCGTCTCTCCCGAAATAAATAGTTATTTTTCGTAATAATAAAGCGAAATCCAACTGTTTAAAAAGAAATATTCCAAATTAACCGTGAGGCGGAATTCAACAAGTTTATCCTTAGATTGGACAAGCATTAATATATTTAAATTATATTTACCATTTTAGTTTATTGAAGTATTTTCCTTTTGATGCGATATCGGAACAAAAATTGATGTCACTATTTTGAACGCAAAAGTAAACATTTGGCGGTTTCTAGGGTAACTCAAATCTATTGATTTTTTTCAGTTACCGTGGGAGTAGGAACCTCTTGTTGAACTTGTTTTTCGACCATGGGCTATCACCATAGTTACTTTGTCTATGATATTTTGGTAAAACAGCGCGTTGCCAGATCAAAAAATTATAACTTCCTTGCGAAACGAATATTATCAGTAATTAATGATCACATATAGTAATTGAAGTGCTCTAGTACAACTCTTCAAATATTATAAAGTTAAAAAAATATATTTTACTATCTTATGTAACACCCTGAACAAATAATGCAGTGCCATATCGGTTCAGTTTTTCGAATTTATGGGGATTTAAAAAATATTTTTGCTAGGGAATTTTTTCTTTAACCTGGCAATGTTGTCTTGCGGTGATTCTGAAATTGACAGGTTGTATTGTCGTTTTTGATGTCAAAAATTCGCTGTTACGAATTTTATAAAATATTAAACGTAACTATTGCATTGTAAAAGAGCTTTTCATAATGGCTGGCGTTGAATCTATGATCGTCGAAGATAGCAAGCCTGCTGAAAAACCGGTAGACCGAGAAAAGGTTTGTTTGTTACTTTGCTTTGAATACACGTTGATTTAGCTCAATATCAGTGAAAACTCCCATTTAATTATACTCTTATACTTTCATGCATCGTGTGTCATCGTTATGCGTGTATTTTTTTCGTAATACCTTTTTAAATCATTGTTTTTGTGTAAACATAACCTAAGATTTTTTGTTATGCTTGTCGTTGTCGATTAAAATCTGGTTAACTATCCACACCAGAGTCTATAACCATAAGATTTCTATGCATAATTCCTCAATTTAAAAATGGAATAATCTTTTACCATGTTCATTTGTTTCATTTTTCAGACATGTCCCCTACTTCTTCGAGTGTTTTGTTCTACAGGCCGCCACAACTCGACAGCCGAATACGCTCGAGGAAGCGTCCCACAAAACGAGCTTCAAATCTATACCTGGCCTGACGCCACTCTGAGAGAACTCACCTCCCTGGTGAAGGAAGTGAACCCGGAAACAAGACACAAGGGTACCTACTTCGACTTTGCCCTTGTCTACCCGGAGTTAAGATCGCCTACTTTCAGGATGCGAGAAATAGGGGTAACTTGCTCCGGGCAGAAAGGAGCAGATGATAACAAGACCCTTTCTCAAGCCAAGTTCTGCATCGGAGACTACATGGACATCTCAATTACCC
The DNA here is from genome assembly GCA_936435175.1 of Glyphotaelius pellucidus. NCBI lineage: Eukaryota > Metazoa > Arthropoda > Insecta > Trichoptera > Limnephilidae > Glyphotaelius > Glyphotaelius pellucidus. The sequence goes on along the minus strand of OW386550.1, from coordinate 26,837,949 downwards.
CGCCAAATAGAATGCCCGCAACAATGAACATGCGACGCCCTCAACATTTCAACAATAACCGATCTTATTAAAGTGTTACATTAGTTTATTACATACTCGTCTTTTTTAAACTATTATTATTAAGAACCAACTTTTTCTTGTTTTTATTTTTCCATGACCAAAAACAAAAGACCACTTCCCTGATGTTTTCTGGAATGAAGATAGATGTGGTTAGCCACCAATGAGTGCTAGTAGCAAACTGCTAATACACGCCCTTTCATATTTTTATTTTACCTGCAGTCTAGCTATAATGTTCTAAAATGAGACAGTTTGTGAAGTGTACTCCATTTTTTTAGCACCGATTTTGCTTTCATGAAAGCATTCTTTTCAATTATAAAATAAAAAAGAAAACTAGAAATGTTTTCCATACAAATTTGAATGGAAACACAATCATGTTCCATTTGGTCCAATAGCCCAGCGTTCTGTCTCACTTACACTCGCCTGAAATTGTAGATCTACATCTCATTTAAATTTCGTGAACACAGTTTTGTGTTGAAATTTAAGCCCCAATTAGGCTAATTTATGGATCATAAAACCCGCACCTTGTGTTATTCTTTATTCTATGCCTTTAATGGAATCCTTTGAGGTATTTACATACTATCCAAAATCATTAGATAGTAGAAGAAGCGAATGGCTTTTAACGAACCACATTCCAATGTGGATATTGAATACGTTATTTTAATAATGACTGCAAAAGGTTTGCATCATGGATCTTGTAAGTTACAAAAGTTTTATCCGAGTTCTGCACCTCTCGGCAAAATATAAATTTGGTATTTGGAAATTCTATTCAAACACTACTACTCATCATTTATGCACAGAATTTCGGTCTAGTTTTGAATAAATATATATTCAATTAATTTTCACCCATAGTGTTTTCAGAAAAAATCTATAAGGTGATATTTAAAAATAATTAAAAATCTGCTCTTTCACAGATGGCGATAGTTGAATTATTTTAGGAAAAAACTTTTTGCAAGATATTCTATAAAATATTGGCTCGGGTAACCCGGTTTCGCTAAGGGAGCTGATAGGAGATTACACAGACGTTCGATTCCAAGACGGATCTTGCTTTTTAAATCTCCACCAATGGGTAGCCCCGCCCATACTAAAAAGGCTTTTAATGGTTCACAATGTTTCGGAACATTCCACAATATTTCAGAATGTTGTGGAATGCCCTCGAACTCTGGACTGTTCTCGAAATTTCTAGGGCGAAACTTCCGTCCCCTATATCTTCAAAAGCAAGCCCTTCTGGTAAAAACAGGAACGTTCTTCATGGATGGGTACAGAGGGCTACCACACCATATTACTCCCTTGATCGTACCAGGACTCGCTACTGAGTTAGCGGGACGCACACTTACATACACTTTCTTTTATAATAAATATTGATTAAGGTGAATTAATTTTTTGCGCTTATACTAAGCAATATGAATACAAATAAATAGTTTTGTCCATAATAAAAATTATTTCTTTCAAGAAAGGCTATTGTATTTGTATATAGGATATTGTATATATACTATTTGTATATAGGATATTGTATTTGTAAGCCTTTCTTGAAAGTTTTGAGTTTTTTTATGGACAAAACTATTTATTCATTTTCATATCGCGTATGTACGGGCGCAAACCATTTATTCGTCTTAATATTTAAAGCATTACTTATAAAAAGCGTTTTTCTATAAAATAATTGAATCACGCCATCTAAAATGAAAGAGAAGAAAATGAATTCTTTTAAGTATCACCATAAAGCCTCGATTACAAGCTACTAGCCGGCGAATTCACTATCTGCTAGTAAACTCGTTCAGTGTAATCATATATACTAGCTAATTAGCAGATTTTACACTGAACAAGTTTACTAGCAGATAGTGAATTCGCCGGCTAGCTTTTAAACTCGCTCAATGTAATCGCGGCTTGACATAATTTTTTATCCACTGATTAAATTGTGTTTGTTCAAAGGATTCGAGTTTTATAAATATCTTCTATAAAGGTTTTGAGTTGTGTTGTAGTGGGTAAATATCTGTTTTTATTAAATAAATCAATAAGATAAATATTTGATTTTCACATAAATCCTTGAAAATGAATTTAAGCGAAGAATATTCTTATTAATTCATGATCCTATTTTTATGTATGTAATTATCACCTGTGTTTAATTTGATTGTCACTTCCTGTAAATTCCAAGGTTATTGAAATAAATGCGAAGCCAACCATTTTGTATTTAAATAGTTTTTATTTTCCTTAAAATACATTTAAGGCTTTTGAATGTTTTTTTTTTTCTAGTTTTCATTTTATATTAAATGCAAACAAATTCAGAAAGTCATTCAAAGCTTAGGAAATACATAGTAACTTACTCTTAACCTAATTTATAAATTACTTGCGATTAGCTTTTTACAGTGACAAATATAATACGGATTTATTGATATGTTCAATAGAAACATTGATATTATCTAAAATGTGAGATTTCCGTTCGTATATATTATACTTTAAATGGCTATTTGTTTAATTTTTTGACTTCAAACTGTTTTGATATTAAATGCTAATCATTTGATTAATGATATTTTCTAATAATCTTAGTTCCTCGGTCTTTTTGACTTTTTGCCCATGTTGGCTAAATCTAATACTATTCCGTTGGGGAGGACAGCCTTATTTTCTTGGTAATCGATGAATCCCTGTTCCGCTTGGTCTTCCTTCGCTTTGTCGCAGGGTATTCCAGTCTCGTAAGAGTAGTCCCTCTTCAAACCATCGGGATCGACGTATCCGTACCTTCCTCGTGTGACGCAATCGATTCCGATGGTTTCTTCTTTGAATGAGCCATCATCGTTTTCAAAGCCCCATGTGATGCTGCCGTCGGGGTTGTCATCGCGGTATTTCCTGATGACCTGGGCTACAGGTTTCCTCTCCCTGGTGTTGGAAGAGTATTTAACGGGAGCGGGTGCGGGGGCTGCTTGTTGCTGGGGCCTCTGGACGGGCTGTCTGTAAGCTTGTCTGACGGGTTCCTGTTCTTCATCTTCTTGGGGTCTGGCTTCGGGGCGGAACTGCGGTCTGGCAGGTCTGTATGACAGAGGGGCCAGTCTGACAGGTTGGTTTTGGCGGACGGGGGCTTCGTACCTTTCGTTGCTTTGCTGGAGACGAGCGGGCGGGGTAGGTCTAACCTGTTCTTGAGGAGGCCTGGCTGGGGCAGCTTGGGGAGCGGGGTAATTGTTCACAATGGGAGCGGGGTTGATGAATACTTGAGGGGCGTCTTCTTCGGTCAACTGCTGCTGAGGGCTAGGCAGGTAAGGCAGAGCGCTTGAAACAAAAGGTTGAGGTGTGCTGTTGTTTTCAATATCTTCAGATTCCTCGTTGACGGGTTTAGGGGTGTCGTCCAACTGTTGGAGGAAGGGGGTGGGGGATGGGACGGACTTGAAGGCTCCGGCCCTGAGCTGTCCCGGGCGACGGATCCTGTGAGTTTGCTGGCCCTGGGGGGGTGAGACGAGGAGGCGGCCCTGACGGAAGCCTCCGGAGGGTTTGGGTCCCAAAGCGATTGCTCCCGGGATCTGCAGCCTCGGGGGCGCGGGACCCTCATTGTACTGTGCAAACGCTCCATAGCAGCACACGAACAACATCTGCAAATAAAATAATGATAATAAATTTATTGCACCAATTTAACAAAAAGCAATACAAATAAAAAACTATTTTCAAAATCTTTTATAAAAAAGTGTGAAGGATCGTTTAAAAAAATTTGAACAATTCATCAAATATTTCAGGTTAATTTTCACGTTCTGTGTAAGTTCTATTCCAGTTATGCTATCATATTGCTATAGGCCAGTTGCTTCATAAAACTGAAATAAACTTAGAACTTCAATAGAACTTTCGTAGAACGTGAAAATTGACTTTAGAAATTTGATCAATTGTTAAAATTTTTTGAAACAACCCATCCTTAACATGAATGTATTTTTTTTTGGTTTCTCAATGGAAAACCTTAAAATTTGTTAGTAAAGCGGGGCAAAGTTTTCGTTATGTAATTTATTAATCGTAGCTGTGAAATAAATGTTTATACCCATTTACATATTATTCGCACATATTCGTTTGAAATAAATATGGTTTAAAATTCGCGCCACTGAAAATATGTTATGTTATTGACATTCAAAAACCTTCCTTTGAAATGGAGTAGTTAGTTACCCGGGCAAAGTAAGATACCGGCTGTATTCACGGTTTTAATTCGCACATTCCTAAGATACCAACAACCGTGTTCCATTTGTTGCGGTAAAAATTCGTACACTTTCCTTTACCAATTTAGTATGTACCCACTATCATTAAATCGTAATAGGGCGATAGGTACCTGTAATTAAAAAATTACCGCCATAAAACGTAATCGTGTTTAATATCGTACCATTCATAAAAGGTATCGGATTTACGGTACAAAATTTCTAAGAACCATTAAATCTCACAATTATTATTACGGCGTTGTGGAATGCATGCTGGAAGCGGGGCATGATTGGCGATGGCGACCGGTGAGTCGTAAAGAATTTATTTGTTATGCAACTGTTATTATTATTTGTAGTTCGCAACCACTTTGCCCCAACATTGCCCACGCTTTAGCGGCATTTTGTAAACATCGCACTTGGAGAAATAATATTTTCCACTTGGTAATTTGCGATTTGCCGGAAATTGCGATCCAGTATATGTACGAAGACCACCAAGATGAGACTCGTCCAGGCGACGTATTTGTAAGGTGATTTTACACAACAAACCCTACCGCATTTATAAACGGGTATAGGTTTTGGAAATACGCGTCTGGGTGTTGATTTTTCACACATACGGTGTGGAATCATAGACACTTGAGCCAGCAAAAGAAAGCGGATAGACGCCCTCGAAATGTGGTGCTGGAGAAAAACGCTCAGTATTCCATGGACAGCCAGACGCACAAACGTGTCCATTCTGGAAGAGCTATACATATAGCTATACCTCCTGTAATATATTTTAAGATATTTGAACACTTTGCTCGCCAAACTGAGGACTCCAACTTGAAGAAAGTCACTGAAAAAGTGGAAGGTAGAAGAAGATTACCGATGCTCTGGAGTGACCAGGTATCATTGGTGTCCGCAGCTCTCCGTGCAGCGCAGAACCTCGAGGAATGAGGAATGGAGGAGCTTTTCAACAATGGAAATTGGAGTAGGTGTCACGTTACTCATCAATGAGGAATCGACTTATGAATAACGGGCACGAAAGTATCATAAAGAGGCTGTTTCTTTTGTAGTTCAGTCATTTATAACACTTGTAAACGATAAAACGATGGAGCATGTAGAAGCACTACTTTTGGCGCCTTTTGGAATCTAAAAATACCCTCGCTATTTTCTGCACAGCCATGTTCCATTCTTGATCTGATATGTTTTTTCTGCGTTGCATCGTTTCAGATCGAGAGGCGTGCTAAAGCCGCCGCTTGCTTGGTCTACCTTCATTATGCAATGGTTTTGACTTTTGAGTCAGGATTTTGTAGCTTCAATCCAATACAGTACAAAAAAATACTTTATTTTAGAATTTTTGCATAAAATTTACGGACGCTAAGTCGCTAGGCTTGAAGTTAGTGACAAACTGCTCTACAAATACGGCGCCTCAGCAATACAACGTTCGGAGTCATCTGATTCAATCACCACTGCGTAATAAGACTTGCGGATCACTCAATTTGGTTTGTTCAACGCAGGTTCAACTGTCGAGAGTTAACCTTATCGCATACAACACACAATATTGATAACAACCGCACAACCAAATTGATGTGAGCATTAGTTTAAATTTCATACTCTTCCAATGCTTTCTTTCCTAGACAATATTTATTTTAATGAAAATACTAATTCCCGTTGTGCCTCTATCTGTAGTTCTATTCACTCTATTCAGTGCCGGATTAGCCCATAAGCAAATCAAGCGATTGCTTAGGGCATCACGTCTTGGGGGGCACCAGAAACAGCACCGAAAAAAATATTTTCTAGCACATGAAAGGTGAGGCTGTTTGAAAATCCGTGCGTTTTAAATTGACTAGAGCATTGACATGTTAAGATGTGAAGAAGGGAAGAGATATACAAAGAAATAGCAACAAATTCTCATTCCTGACTAAAATACCCGATGTCGGTAAAATTAAGGGTCCCGATCAAACTTCAGAATACAACAGTCCGCATTGTAGAAATTTAGTAAACACATATCCACAAGATCTAACGATTTAGGAACCAAAATTCAACAGTTTCATTCATGTCATAAAAAAATAAATTCCAGTGATTTTCCTCGCACAAGTTCACATCAAACTCACGCACAATTGTACAAAATAATACACGATGATTAAATTAAATCACCGTTCCCTAATGTGGACACAGCCCTGATTTTATCAAACAAATTTTTTAAATGCCTGATTATAACAAACGCACAGCGGAACGATCTTTTTCGAAATCTAAAATAATAAAAAATGAAAAAAGAACAACGATGCTGCAGGAAAGGCTCGACAGAGTCAGATATGCTAAAAACGTTGGACTTTAAAACTATTTTCCGCGAATTCAATGCCCGAAAAAGTCACAAGTCGCATTTCAATAAATAAATAAAAAAAATGCTTTGGTTTTTATTGTACGTAATACCTACTCCACGTATCTCTTTCATCCTTCATCCATATTTCAAGGTACGTAATGTTCTATCTTGTTGTATTAAAAACATATTTTTTTAAGACCGATACTAATTTACTTGTGGATAGGGGGGCCCACGGGCGTAGATTGCTTAGGGCATCAAGTAGTCTTAATCCGGCACTGACAATAAAATTTTCATTAGAGATCAACAACCTAATTCGAAACATAATGACACATAAAAAAACTCACTAAGTATCTTGGGAAAAAGTACCAATTTCAATATAACAATTTCCTCGCGTTGGAAAATAATGTGTCACAGAAAAACCCCACCAATAATGAAAGACTTTCAACAGAATGTTTTATAATAATTTCATATTTATATTATTATTTGAGCAATGCTGCCGAAATGTTTTTCATTTTGCTTAAACAATCGAGTGTTGAAAATTAAAGGCCAGAGACAGCAATAATTTATGGAAATCTAAATGCGTCGGTTACGTTAACCGTTGGCCGATGAACGAAGTGAAAGGGTTTTTTTATGCCAGCAACGATTGGCGCACCATTCATTTACCCGTGGTATTTTACCATGTAACAACAAGTGCGGTATAAATAGTCACCATTACGAGATAACGACACCAATGTCAAAATTATCCGCCTCAATTACTTAATATATTCAAATTTAAGTGGATTAAAATGTGACCCTGACTTAAAAAAGAATCTTATGCAATAATAAGCCGGTTAAAAAAAAATAGAGTGAAATTGATACGTTTTGTTTTTATTGCGGACTTTTTTCAATTTTTGTTGTTGTTATGTCCACTGACAGATGAACAAGATTTTTTTAAAAGCTCTAACTTCTGTTGAGTAAATAATTTTCAATTCAATTCAATTTAAAAAACATAACAAAATTAAAATTTCAAATCGTTTTTAAAATAGAGAAAATATTAAGATTAAAATATATTTAAACAAATTAAACAATTTAAACATCAATGAAGCACAATCAGACTAACAGCAATAAAGCTTGCTGTCTAAATTGTGCTTCATTGATGTTAAACATATCGATATTCAAAGTGATTCTATTTAACAACAAGACTGCTCTCCCGACTGGCATGACCATTGGCAAGTTAGTTCTGCAAGCCGGTGGTTAAAACAGTCTATGCTGTCGGTGACGGAGAAAACCATCGGGAACATAGAAACTAATGCTCTCCATAATAGCCGAGTTTTCGAACCGTCAACGAATCAGTCTGAAGTAATGTGTTATAATGATTCATTTCGATTTAACTGTTAAATATCATGGATCGTATACGAGACATCCGCGTGTATTGAACGCCATTGAGATATCATGATACATCGCATCTATCAAGTATTTTTTTTTCAAGTTTTTCATTATTTTCAGAGAAACACTTATAATATTTAACTTTCTTATTTTGAGAGAATGTACAATCCATACTAGCGTATCTACCTGGCTTCGACACTCTACTTATTTTACTGAATAAGAAAAGCAACGAAAAATCAATGCATCAATGCATAGGTGTCAGTTTTCAATTGGTTAATTTTTTTTTTAAATCTTCATTGCTCATTTTTCTGTCAAAAGAAAAAAAAAATAGTTGTCGATCTTCAAACCGTTTGTATTTTTCATATTTTTATTTTCTTCTTCTCGAAAATTACGTAGAAACATAAAAAAAAATATTTGTAACTCAAATCGCCGTTTTATGAATCCGACAACTTTTTGTGTAACGAAGTGTACATCCCTTTTTGTCACACGTCTTTTACGAAGACGAAAAAACAGAAGATACTAGAACGATGACGACCCGTACGACCTCTGTCTGGTCCAGTGCCGTTGATTGGTTTTCTTGTAGTATTATAGGATCTAAATATTATTTCTGTGCCAATTGTAACTAATCACTAAAGCATTTATGTCTTTAAATTTTTTTTAGCTTATTTCACTAATCTAGAAAAGACATAACAAATTATAAATTTAAAATCAAATACTTTAAAAAACCAATATTATTTCAAATATTCAAATAAATAATTATCCTTATATCTTGTTTTATTGATGTGTGTCCTTTTCACAACTAATCGTGTCCTTTTTAATTCACGTGTGTCACGTATCGGACTAATTATATTTATGTTTTGAACCGTTGTGTTTAAGGTATTAATTAACATGTTTTAAATAATTGTACTTACACAATTCGAAACAAATATAATCATTTTCTGAAGGACACTTTAAAGATATACGTTGCGAGCCATTAATAAAATACGAAAGATTAAAGAAAAAATGTCCGTTTCATTGACGCTCTTTCCTACAATTCCTTCCTCAATTACCTATTTCTAGTGAGATAGGTAATGTAAAGGATACAATTTACATAACTGCTATTGTTATTATTATTGCATGTAAGTGTACTAATTCTTGTAAATAACACCGACATAATATCGGCACTGAAACTGAATTACGCATATCAATTATAACGTACATAACATGCTTCACTTTGCCTTCCGACAATCTCTTGAACTTAACATTAGCAATACATATTACCATTGCGTTTTCCGTGCCATGATTCACCTTACGCACCCACTCGTTTTCTTCCGATTTCTAGAAACACGCTCCTTCATTAGTAAACACCTAAGGTAGTGAAGTTAATATAAACTCCGGCAGTGCCAATGATCTCTACTTTCCATGCTGATACCATTTCCTTTATTCAATCTGTTTATTTAACTAACATAATATCCGCTTGCTAATAGAGTGTGTTAATTATAAATTAATGTTTTAACAGGTACCTAAGTACTTAGTACCCCGATCAATGTAGATAAAAAGTGTTCAACAAGAATTTAGTAGACTTCCTGGATAATGTCAGCAGCCCGGGAACATTTATTGGATAACCAACACCTCCGCCATAGGTCACCCCAAGTGGTTCGCTACGTTTGGTGATTTAGCAGGCGTGCCCGGGTTCATGGGGTGGGGTTTGTCAAGGTTTTCGAGGCGGATGAACCCCAGACCAGGACACACTGAACCCCAGATTCCTATCCATCCCTTAAACCCTTTTACTTCCCAAAACTCTCCTCCCATCCTTTTCCTTAAAAAAACCCTCCACACAGCATCCCCAAAGATGACAGGCACTGAGGGAAATTATTTTCCTCAGGGCCTCTTACGTGGAGCTCATGTAAAAAAAAGCCTTGAAATTTCGAAATGCTGTAGAAAAGCTCTTATCACAGAAATTAATTTTTCAAGCTTAAAAAAATTGTATTAGCTCCACTCAGGAGGCTCTGAGGAAAATAATTTCTCCTTTTTGACATTTTTGTAAAAGGAAGGAGAGGATGTTCTCTGGAGGAAAAAGGTAACATGCGTGGGTTGGAACCTGGGGGAGGGTATATCAAAGAGTGACGGACGCATGAATCGATCCCTCCTATTGTGGTGTGGTACTGCAGGAGAGATCAAAAGGTCTCCATCAACCAGTCTCTCCCGATCCGGCTTGCCACGCAGCTAGTAGGCTGAGGCATCCGCCACCAAGATCCGGACAAACCTCACCCCATGAACCCGGGTATCCCTGCTATCCAAATTGTAATTATAGTTTTTTTAATCTTTCGAAACTTTAATCAATTTTATAACAAAAACCTAAACAACAAAATGAAGAATTTCGCTTGTTATCTGGCGGCAAACATCTATCAAATTAATCTAACAATCACTTGTTATTTATTTCCGCAAAATCATTCGATCAAAAAACTAAATGGTTATCATGTAAAATAAATCGTCAGTTTTTTTTCTATTAAAAACTCAATAAGTAAGGTGCCTCGAACATTAAAAACCCTGAAAGTGAACCTCGTGACCTTGTTTTTCACAGCATTCCTCAATCGGCAATACCTTATTCTTTCTTCGATACAATTCCTCAGCACCGGCTGCGACTGCGACTGTTCAAGGCCGATCGAAATATTCTAAATGGTTTCATTTTATTTGAACCACATACGTACATTATTCGACAGACTAATAAAATCGTTGGCCTTTGATGCTAAATAGTTTCTTTGAAAGCCGAGTAAAAAATGGATACACACTTGAAAGATTTTCTCATTACCATAAAGTTTTAGGTGTCGTGTTGCGATAATTCCTATTAATTATTTGATGTTTATACCTACTTTTGTATTTAATAATATATATTTGTACTACATGCATATAATGTTTATGTTAATGAGTGCTAAAATACCAATTGCTTGGAAAGACGTTGATAACGTGTTTCTTATTTCTGGGACCTGACTTGGTTTCGATGGAAAGTATATTTAGCAAGGAAAGAGGATAGCTGAACTCACCGGCGTTGCCCGTGCTTAATGCAGAGTTTTCTAAATCAGATTTAGATGATAATTTTTTAGTTATTTTGGAACGTCAAATGCGCCAAATTTTATCAAAATGTATTAAAATTAATTTTCAAGGGGTGGAAAAATGGGATGGGGTGGTTTTTCAAACCTGAAGACAGTGACCTTCCTCCCGTTTTGATAGCTAAGTGTGCGAAATTTCATCGATCTCGGAATAAAACTGTGGATATATATGTGGACTTCATATAAGTAATTTTTATATACAGATGTATACAAGTCTGTAGAGAGTGAAGTACTGGGTTAACGTAACTTGCGTTCATAGGGCACAGATTACTGTTTGAATGCAAACACAGTATCTTTAAATACATAAAGGGAGATAGCAGGAAAATGACGGGAGTGGAAGCGTAGCCACAACTCTACAACGATATAAATAGTGAAAAAAATATTGAATTGAAAATTTTTTTCGGAAAAAAGTTCCGAAGATGTGGAAACCGGTGAAATGGATGAGCAAGGAAAGACAAGTCTGTAATGCATCGATATTTCTGTAGAAATGCAAGATAGGGACTAAAGAAGGACTTTTGGGCAAGTCCCATGATGTTTGGAATGATATGAATGAATACCGCACAAGAGTCCCAACTGCCCCCGTCTGGGGCCAGTGAGACTATGGCATTTCCAATTGGGGTATTTTGTGAGACTGAAGGTGATGGGAAGGGGAAGGAGATGGGGAAGAGGAAGGTGGGAAAGTACTTGGCTATTCAGATCTGGTCACCAAACACGGCTAAAGCCATTTCAAGCAAAGTCTCAAATCTGAATGGTGGTCTTACACCAGGGCGATACTGAGAGTATCTACCACTCCGGAAAGTGCCGCAAATATACTGTATATTATTTCAAATGTTTTAATTATGAAATAGCACAAATTAATCAAATAAAATTTATTTGCCGAGCCGGGATTTTTGCCTAGACCACACCGGCCGTCTCCATATGAACAAGCTATCTATTTTTGAAGAATGCGTATTTTACACACCGGGCATTGATTTTCCTCACATTTCTGTACGGTTTGGAAACATAAATACTTAGAGCCAACGAAAAAAGCGGATAGACGCCTTCGAAATGTAAAGCTGGAGAAAAATTCTCAGGATTCCAAGGACAGCCAAACGCACAAATGCGTCAATTTCGGAAGAGCTAGACATCCACAATGAGCTTTCAACCATCTGCCAATAATGTATTTTAACATACTTTGGAAACGTTGGTAGCCAAACTGAGGATTCCAACATGGAGAGACTCATAGTCACTAGCAAAGTGGAAGGCAGAAGAGGTAGAGGAAAGTCACAGATGTCACCAGCGCAGAACCGCAAAGAGCAGCGGAGCCTTGTCCACCCTAAAAATTGGAGTAGGAGTCACGATCCTCAGCAGTGAAGAAAAATATTTTACACGGTCCATAAATTGTATCGAACTTTATTCGGGTTTGTTGCTTTACCACGCGTTTAATGATTTAGTAGCATTGTCATGAAATTAAAATTAAATGCATCGAATATTGTTACTATCTTTTAACCATAAACAAAAACGAGAGTAGCGTATATTTTACCGATTTGGTATAAATTTTCTCTCGGAAGAAAGCCGTATTGCCATAATCGATACTTACAATAAAAATATATATAGATAGAGCGTCGTAGTACGGGAACATTGTTCGTAACCTTCGACGATTCAATTATAATTCCTCTATGTTTGTAACGGTACTTCTAACTAATCTGTATTCCACATTCCGAGACATCTAATTAATTGGTAAGAATACAGATTCAGGGGCGTGAAGGCAATAGAGGCTGTGAAGCTGTGTGTAAATAATTTGTGAAAACAATTGAATAAAAGTCGATTAACTTTAATTAAGCATTTACTTTATTAGACATGAAATCTAAATATTTTGAAAAATGTTTATAAACCTAAGCCATCATCAATAATTCTTCGGCTGATTTGAGTTTTTTCCTCCCCTCAACCCCTGCCCACTCTCCCAACGTTAATCTATATTTAACTTTAGTATATGACTCATCCTGATGTAGAGAACACTGTTCTCGAAACACGTAGAATTGATCTATTAAAATGGTACAAACAAAGTATGTAGTCTTTTTTATATTAGCTCTACGCAAGAGGCTCTGGGAAAAATAATTTCCCTTAGAACTTTTGCCATCTTTGGGGATGCTGTGTGGAAGGTATTTTTAGTAAAAGGAAGTAGGGGTAGTTCTAGGAAGGAAAAAGGTATGACAAACCTCACCCAATAAACCCGGAAACCCATGCTAAGTCACCATACGTAGCGAATCACTTAGGCTGACCTACGGCAGAGATGTTGGTTATCCAATAAATGATACCCAGGATGGCAGTATCTATTCCTGCCTCCCAAATTGGAGTTTAGCTTTATGTTTGAATTATGTCGTCACAATGTAAAACCCTACCATTTGCAGAATAATTCTTCAAAAAAAAAATATATTTTGGAAACCATTTTTTCCTTATCATCTTGGTGTATATAAAGTTTCCCAGCCCCTACGCTGTAATTGTATTTTACTGTCAAAAGGAAATTCGTGCATTTTCATAAATTGGTTTTATTATATTACTTGAAAATTTTTGAAATGAAAAAAAAAACTGTATAATGTTTTTGAATATTAAGAAAATATTTTCCTCGATTTCTTGATTCATGACCTAATAAGTCAATTGCTCTACTTCTACGTAATTATCTGATAAAGGTAACCAACATCACAATATCAAAGACGTTTGTAAAAAATGACCAGAAGGTCAATAGTGGTTCTACCATGTAGGAATATGAGATATTAACACACTTACAAATAAAATTACACTGCAGCTGTCAAATGGGTGGCAAGGCTAAGGTTATATGCTATCAGGCTGCGAGGCTGTATGACATGTGACATGATATGTATGATTTAAGATTGGGAAAGATATATTAACGTATCTACTATATAACCCACTTTAAATGGCCCCGGATGATATATGCACCGAATTGCATGATAAATTATTCGCATTTTTTTAATGCAACACCGCACAAGAGTTTTTACCACCGGAGTTGGAGTAACGGTAATATCCTCATTTAAGCTATGAGATGAGAATGAAGAAGGCTGGCTATTGAAATATAGTCAGTAAACGCAGCTAAGGTCACCTTCAGCAACGTTTTGACGACCTCACCAAGAAGTCCCTTAAAATTTTATTCATCAAAAATATTTTTTTTTTCTTAGCCAACAATAAAGAGTGTACAAATCACACGCGATAGAAGTGAAACCTTCAGAAAACTACAGTAGACAAGAGCGGGGAGGCTACAAAGCACCACACAAAGAGGAGCCCCATACGCTATGAAACACCGCACAAAAAAGAGACCGATAACACTATCTCATTTTCTCGCAGGCTAAAATCCTATAGATGTGTTTGTTTCTTTTTAATGTCGCTATTTTTCGTTTCATCGTGTTTCAAATCAAAACGGTGATAAAGAAAAAAACTTTAATTTAATGTTGAATATTACAACATTTAAAAGATGAATTCCACAGGCTTTTTTAATCACATACTTAATGATTAAAGAAGTATTCTTAATGCAATTAATGTGACGGAAATTCTGCTCAGACGCATGGACATTTATATCGATATTTCATATTACCAATTAAGGAAACATTCGTAGAATTTAATTCAATAACACGTGCATGATTACTTACTATGCATTAGTTAACGCCTGCTTGTTGAAAAAGGTGTTATTACAAAGACTGTTCGTATGATTATTTATCTCGTTTTAACATTGATTACCCCTGGAGTAAGATAACGCCTGTGAATGTGTCTGCAGAGATATCGAGGACAAATAATAATTCTGCCTCAGAGAACAACTTTCAATTTCAGCTGCACCAGTTAAACTACCTGGAACGAATTAAATAGTTTTACTCTTAGATCAGATAATCACAATATCGGTCACTGTTAGTAATTGGTTGTTTATTGTTATATAAATAGATCGATTACAAAGTGATGTCCTTAACTATGCAGTTTATCTTACTTTTTAGACAAAAGCCTATCATGAAATCGAAAGCATCTAATAACATAACTTTATTAACAACTAGCTTTTACCCGCGGCTTCGCTCGCATGGTATTAGGGGGAAATCTGTAGCGCTTGCATTTATCGATTTCCCTCCCTCTCCCCCCCTCCCCCCCCGCCCCCTCCCGCATTCCATATATTCATTCCCGGTACATTCAGTTTTAAAACAGCTCGCGTGCCACCTAAATTTCATAATGCCAGAGCTCACTAGTAGTAAAAAAAAAGCGTATGAGAAAAGAGTACGCGCGTACAAACATTTCGGACATTCATTTTTATTTATATAGATAGATAGATTGATATTCACTACGATTTCCCGCTAATATATCAATATCGTTTCCACGGCAACGATTTGTTTTCTGACGTTAGCAATAATATAAGTATAATAAATATTATATATTAATATTTATAATTTCATAACGCCAGAGTTTACCATTATATACAGCCTATATTTTTCGCTTAGCTTTCTATAGGGGAAAGAATAAAAAAAAATCGATTTATTGGTTTATGCGTGAAAGCGTAACAAACAAACACACGCAGTTTCGCATTTATAATATTAGTATAGATATATACCACAAAACAATCTTTTTAAGGTTAATTGTCTATTTATAAAATATATATATCATTATATACGACGCGGTCAGTGGCTGGTTTGGCATCGCCTTTGGGTCTCTCTATTCGTAACCCGGGAATGTTTTTCTTTCTTTAAAAAAATAAAAATGAGTGTAAAATTTTATAAACACGGAATGCGAGATAAACTATTAAATGAATTAATTCATATAAAGATATCATTGGATAAAATTATATTACAAACAAGTTGAAATTTTCAACATCACTTGCAGACGGTTTCGCAATTATCTTTTAATGCATGTCACAAAATAGTATGATTTCTACTTTGATCTATTTTCTATCAATCTTTTCTAGTTGTATATACCACAATGTTGTCATTAGTGTTTTTAATTCTAATTATTATTTTAATATTTATTCATGTATTTACACTTTGGTACGTCCTGGGAGATTTTATATTGGGCGTAAAATATTTAAATTTTTTACACCAGAATTAGCAGTTAACAATAGGTTGCAAAAATAATTTTTTGAATTGCAGTGGTTTAAAATTAGATAAAGTTTCACAAAGAAAAGAATAATAAACTGAAATTATCAGAAATAATACGTTTACAAAAATTTTTTTTTAAGTAAGTTAACTTCAAAAATTGTTTCATTAAAAAATGTCGATATCATTTGTATAATCGTGTGAAAGAAACGAATTCTACGTAAGAAAGGAATTGGCGAGTTTGGTACATATTTTTTTTGTGAATGAGGACTTGGAATTAAGTCCTTATGCCTAGTGAGTCGAACAGGTACTCTTAAATTGACTACTTTCAAGAGTTAGCAACGAATTTACAAAAGAAAAAAAAAACAAATATGGAAACGTCCTATGTTTTTTACTTTTCTACTGTTTGTTATTGCTACTACTTGTTTATATACATATTTCTCAATTACTGTATCTTTATGTGTTTTAAATTTATAATCTTCTCTGTAGTATTTTGGGGTGTAACTCTTTCATGGAGTCCTTAAAAAATAAATAATTATAGTTCGAACTTACTAATTTTTCTTTTGTAAGAAGACAGAAATACTTCGAATTCATTTTCATTAAAACCATTTTGACCTATGGCAAAAACGCGTAAATTATAGTTTTTAAAAAGTTGGACATTCTCATGTTAACAATTAACAACCTGAATTTAATTAATAAATCCTTTTAACATCATTATAAGCGAAAATTGTCGCTGATGCAATTTCGGAGGACTTAAATAACCGGTCAACTACGGTAGCTAATATAGCCTTAAAGTTAATAAGAAGTGTGAACATTTCATTACCTCAAACAAGAGATTAAATCCGACAGACGTTAAATATCATTTTTAATGCACGAAACATGATAATGGAATTACGAAAATGAACGTGATTATAGATTTCTTTATTTGTTACAAAATACATAGAATATTAATCGATTAAGGTGTGAAAACGTTTATTCAAAATACAACCTGTAAAATAATAAAGGTCATCATTCATCAGAAATAATAAAAACACTATCATGATGCTCGATTTATTGCCAAACATTTACTTATGCATTTTGTGTATTCTACAAATTGATGTGCAATAATTCTATTTCTGATTTAATAGCTACAACATCGTAAGAAATGTGTACGTACATAGTACATTTACAAGTCTGCATTGTTTTTAGTTAGTTAGGTACTCTCAGTTCTTGGAATTAACCATTGTATGCGTGAAAAGATATTATCTTCGCGTTTTTTGTCCGCTGAATTTGCTCATCGAGTCGTGATATGCAAATAAAACTCCGTAATATATTCGTTGTTATGAATATTAACATGTTGTCAAATGAATTTTACTGATCTAGATTTTACTTATTCATAAACAAGCCTACTTAAAACATGTCCGTTTGTTGCATAAGTCGCTTATGTAATAATTACCTTGTTCAAACAAGTTTTCGTGTTACAAATGTATTCGAAAAGCATTTTCTTTGACCTATTGAGAGACTATTATCAAGATTGGGCTGCGGTTTGGGTCTGTGAATTGGTAAGAAATGCCGGACTTGGAACAATTTTAATGAGCTTTATTGAAAACAGTGACGTGAAATGTAATCAAAGAAAGAATTATTACGGATTTATTTTCACAATATCTCAATTTTTAAGCCAAAATCCGTTCTAGAATGTCGAAAGAATCCTATTTTAATAAACAAACCTATTTTGAATGCACTATTATTTTAACTCGAAGCCGAACAATGCAAGCTTGATGCGGAAGTCGTAGGATTTGACTTTAATAGTTTATTCCTTCTATAGGGCATACGGTTTGTTGTTATTGATTCAGTAAAAAAAACTCGCTTTACAGACAAGCAGACATAATATAGGAAGTCGAGGAATCACTATGAGTGCATTTTCTAGTTAACAAGGACATCGAATAGAGAGTTAATAGCTTTGCTTTGTTTAGTACATAAGTCTGGAAAATGCTGCTGAAAAAATGGTGAAATAGTTCTCGGTGGAGCGCCAATATCATGTTGAAATATTTGTCAGAATATTTTATCAGTGAAATGTGCCACGATACTTAGAAAAGAAATCTTTTATTTATGTAACTATAGGTAATATAAAAGATGTAAAATTGCCTCCGAATAACGTATGATAGCAATAAATCTACTTGACCACAATTCGAGACAATTTCCAACTCACAAATATTGCTAAAAAAATTGATAAAATTTGTGTGCAAATGGACAGAATGCGCAGTCAGGAAAAAATATGTCAGACTAAACCAGAAAGAAAATGGCCATATGACGACCTCCGCGGTCGAGGGATAAGGCTCTCGACTATCAAAACCTGGCGTACACAAAGTCATTTTTATTTGATTGATTTAATGTTATTTCATAATTAAATCATTTAAAAAAATATATAATGTATGTTTGCGGCACGTTCCAGATTGGAAGACACTTTCAGTATTGCACTGGTAAAAGACCACAATTCAGAACTGAAACGTTGTTCGAAATGGCTTTCGCCGTGTTTTGTGGACCGATCTGAATAGCCAGGTACTCCCCAGCTTCCTCATCCCCATCTCCTTCCGCTCCGCATTACCTTCAGCCTCACAACATACCCTGACTGGGTATGTTGTGAGGTATGTAATACCTTTCATTTAAAAAAGTCGACAGATACGAAGGACTAAAATTGCAGGTCCTAGACCAAAACAGGAAACATTAGAAAACTTTGAGGAGTGATAAGCAATGTTTAGAATAGGCAAATTAGAAGAAAGAGTGTTCCGAGTTAACTCTTTCGCGAATTCTTACGAACATTTAATCAAACTGAACGTTCAAATTAATTGAAAAAGTATTGTTAAAGATGGTTAATATATAGATTTTCTAGTTATGTTCATTGTTCATGCCATAGAGCTTACATTACAGTGTTTGATCACAAACAACAAAGCTTGCGGTAAATTGCAGTAGAAAGTGCAGCGTTAAATTTTATTTATTTAACTGTGAATGACATAAATCCGAAAAGGCTGACAATTATCTCGAAGAAAATAAAAAAAACTTTTCTCGAGAACTACACTAAGTAATTCAACCAGGTCTTGATAGCCTCGCCAGCTTTGGAATGATCATAAATTTAATTCACGATCAATGTTTAACGTAAATATATTACATATGTGAGAGAAAATCGTAGAAAGTTAAAATAAAACTATCATGTTCATGTTAAGTTCATGGTGTAGAAGATCATTAATCCTAACACGTACGTTTTTTTACAAAAAAAGCCTTACAAAAAAATAAAGCAATTCCCAATCGTTAAATCGTTAATCGTGTTTTAGTTACACATTGAATAAAGGCTCAGATTGGATTTGGTACTAATAAAACAAGTCGTAACTGTGTTCCGAAAGAGCTGGCAACGTTGCATTTCAGCAGAATGACACGTGAAATTTCCGCCATGAAAAAGAGAGGTAATTTCGTAAATTCGGTAAATATAAATCCTTTAATTAACGTTTAGAATGTGCTAAAAATGAATCCAAATTGTAATTTTTTTTTGTTATTCTCTGGAATTATTATAACTAGCAGTTAAAAACTCGCTCCGCAGGTTTTTGCTGCTAGGCCCTGCGGGCGGCTTTTGGTTCGGCTTCGTTTGTGACCATTTTATAAATCCAACAGGAACTGGTTCCAAAAATAACCCGTTCCTCGTATCCACTGTCATCCAGTGTAGCTAGTCACCGGGAAAAAGTAACCGAGACAGGCAATAACGTCATATGTTAAATATAACTGCTTGATACAACTATGTATTACCGTCAATCTTTCCATATCCGGAGAGATACTACATATTCACAAATTCGTAGTAGCTATACCTAGGGGGGACACGTCCCCATCCGACCTGCTGACGGAAATGGCGACATCTTGTAAAAAATTCTTGAATTCGAAACCGAATTACAACGGTAGCTTTGTTTGAAATTCCACGTACATATGTGTTATTTGTGGCGTGGCGCGTATGGCGTGGCGTCAGACATGCCGAGTTCTAAAATTCAACCACGCAAACGCAAGCCTATTAATACTATTCGATATTTTTTTAATGCAGAAACGTTTAATAAAGATAAAAAGCGTTCTTTTGCAGATTCTTTAAATAAAAGGAATGTGTTCTTACAAAATTATTCTGGACGATTTTATAGCGCATTAATACCTTGGAAATATTCCGTAATTCGTTGAAAATTTCAAGTGTATAAACAAATGAACAACCCTATTTGATTAGATAAAAAATGCATAAACTATTTTATGTGAGTTTCTATTTTACGTTTCTATCAATAAAGTTTTCACATACATGATTGTTTATCAATTGTTTAAAATTTTCGCCACGTTTCTGTTAAAGTTAACGTAAAGTTAAATGAATATCTTAACCACAACGAATACATTTGATTTCTGGCGTCACATTCACTCTCGAACCGCGAGCTTTGACGTCATGAGCGGTTACTGTCTATAATATCTAGGTAAACACAAGTATTCGATCGCTGCATCTTTTCGATTAAAATATTGAAGCATTGAAACTTTAAAAACAGTGAGATGATAATATTGGACGTCATTTATTCTAAATTTTACAACAATTGTTCAGTAAGAAAGAAGGTTTCTGACAGGGCGTTGAAACTCACATGAAACCGTGCAGTATCTACCTGAAATAATTATTGTAAGCATAATATAAACATCCTTACATAATTGAAGTTAATTTGAGCGTTTTTGGAGGCAGAATATTTTATTTTTTATCATTAGATTTTCATTATGTATTTGTACTGTGTTATAAATAGACAGAGGCTGTTTAATCTTTCTTTACACAGTAAATATAGGTACCATTGTAGATATACTAATGTAGCAATCCGCAATTGGCGGCCCGCGGGTCACGTGTGACCTGCGAAGGGGTCCTTTTTGGCTCGCTCTGAGTCTCTGAACGGACGATTATTCTCTCCCACCACTTTGAACACCATCGGTCACAATCATTTTTTTCATACCTAGTTCTTGCGAAGAAAAAATTTTTAAGAACGAGCAACTTCCGAGTGGGATTCAATAACTCTGTACAACGCTACTAAGCTACTAACTGGTTGATAGTGATGTTTTAAAACATTTTGACCACTTAAAAAAAATTCATACCAAAAATAATTTCAAAATATTAAAAACCCATCTACTTCTATAGTTATGTGGAAAATGTGGCTTCTGCAATGATGGAGGACTAGTGGAGAACCAGCAACGGCCGAGTAGGAACCAACAAATACCGAGCTATTAAGACCGGCGGTCGTGGTATTTGAAAACATATTATTTTCACTTTATTTTTTTTTTTACCTTCGGTGCTTTTTCCGTGTTTTCTGTCCTGGAACCATTGCGTTATACGCTGCCGCTAGAACCATTGCGTTATACGCTGCTGCTGCTGCGACATGAAGCACAATGATAAAGGGCGATCAGACGGGCAGTCACAAGCGCATTGATTGAGCATGCTCGCACGCGCACGAGTGACGTCAACAGTCTCGTGGCCCAAAG
Organism: Glyphotaelius pellucidus; assembly: GCA_936435175.1. Taxonomy (NCBI): domain Eukaryota; kingdom Metazoa; phylum Arthropoda; class Insecta; order Trichoptera; family Limnephilidae; genus Glyphotaelius; species Glyphotaelius pellucidus. The sequence continues at coordinate 26,816,420 of OW386550.1, read as the reverse complement.
AAAATTACATATTCACGCCATCAAAACTAATTGCCGACCGCTGTACTAATGCTTTGATTATGTAAATACTATAAATTATCACTTATAAAACAAGACATGCTCCGATTTTGGCAATTTGTCGAAACCAGGAAGTGATATCTAAAGTCACCGTAAAAATGTTGTCACTAATCTTGATCTAGAAAGTCAAGTTTGTTTCAACATTTCCACAGGTAACAGGTAAACATGAAAGTGAATATGTCGTAGAAGTAATCTTGTATAATGCGTATTATTAACTCTTATGAACCTACTGAGAGACAGGTAGCGGAGTAGAATACGTTTGTGAAAATTCATGAAAGTGTCCATCTTTTAACATCTGTCGAACATACTAATTTACTAGTAAGTATCAAATTCAGATTCGAAAGCCCATAAAGATTTTTTTAAATAATCACGAAAAGCTTTCAATTTATGTTTTGCAAGACAATTTTTGAGTGCAGAACCGTGAAAAATCACGTGTCATGGTGGCGCTACTGCTTACCTATATATCTCGACGAAAATTGTTTCGCTGTTATCACGCGAGTAGCAGTGCGAGATTTGGTATTTCATTTAATTGGACTATTAGGCGCTTTTAATTTACCGCGTTTACGGAACGGCAACGGCACAAAAGGCAATAAATTTACGTTCCTTATCACTAAATGTTGCATCCCTTTGTTACACATTAAATAATGGAGACAAAGGCGAGACACACAATGGACGTATGTCAGTTTCCTCCAAAAGAAAAAAGTAGTACTTTAGAGGAAACAGATATACGTACATTATATGTCTCATCTTTTGTCTCTCCATTATTTAATGCGTAAGAAAGAGCTGAAGCATTATTGTTATAAGAAACATATGTTATTTTCCTTGTTTGTTCCGTCGCCGTTCCGTAAACGTGAGAAAAGTGGAACCAATTTTTTCGCTTCGTGTCTCATCTAAATAATATAATACATTGATGAGGGTAGTCTGAATTCTTGACAAGTTAGTTCCAATTTTAAAAATGCCAATAAAAAAAAAAAATCTGTAAAAATATTATAATGTTGGCAGGTAGGTACTTTTTCGCTTTTCTGAATACTTCAAATAAACACATTCATTAAAAATGAAAATAAAATTCAAAGCAAAAGTTTTAGAGTACTTGAACTGGAGTCACCGCCGAAATTAGTATTTTTAATAATGTGAAGGTAAAGACTCCCCAATAATATATAGAAAAGCGCTTATAAAATATTATAAGCCTTAATACCCGGATTCTTCCAGGATTCGTCTTTTAAAAAGATATGTTTGAAAATTGAAAAATATAGGAAAAATAATGTGGACTCTAGTCTTATTAGGACATTATAAAAAATTTCGATGACTTAAAATTGTACAAATGTCTTGACGTTTTCATGACGTCACTATTTAAGAGTTTCGGTGCTTCGAAAACAAAGTGCGTTTTAGATCAGATTACCTATTGTTGCCTTTATGATATTATAACATAAAAAAAGAACAACAACCGATCTTTTGAAATTTTCCCACAGTTGATTTTAATGTGATTTGCGTAATACGAATTAATGTAACTGTCGAAAAAAGATTTGACATTTGAAAAATGCAAACAATTACAAATTACTGCTGACATGAAATTGACTCTAATATGTGGGAAGCAATACGTTTTTGCTATAAAAAAAATAATTGGCACCATTTTCATATAATTAGATATTGTGTTCCTATAATTTACTGCCACATAAAACACATCTTAGAGTTGTATAAAATTACAATCGATATACACAATTATATAACACGTTTGAAAGTAATGTATAGTCAGACAGGTGCATAAAAGTGATCATAACAACAAGTTTTTAATTTGCGAAGGTCAGACACAACAACAAATATGTGAAAAGTTGGGTTCCGGTGCAATCTAAAAAAATCTACCTCTTCTCAATAGAGAAACATTGTAAACCATGTTCCTCGCTCATTCCGCGAAACTTTGGGAGGTGATTTATTCATTAACTAGAGATAACTAAAATGTAGATATTATTTTAAATTAAAATGTTAAATTTCTTGTTTTTGTGGATTAGAAAGCGTACGTATTAACAAACCTTTATAATTATTATTTCTTCGCACTCGGTCAGCTGCTCTATTTAAGATAGGTAGATTTGAAATGTGAGGGTGGCCTTTTTTGTTTATTAAAACGACACAATACCCTAAAATATATTCAGAACTTTAACAACGTAAGTAAAAAAGCCGTGTATACAAATTGCGACTCGCGACCCGTGTATTGGACGGACCTACTGTCGAATTTGCCCTATCAAAGAAAAGAAGAAGAAGAAAAATAATGTGGGAATCTTAACGACTTGGACGTATTGGAATGACGTACGGTCGATTTCACCCTAGCAGGCCTGGATAATCGACCTTCCCGCCGGGTTCATTTTAATTAATTCTGAAGAACGTGTCACTAATATTTAAGATGTTTCTAAATGAATTCCCTCCGAAGTTATTAATTCATCGTCTAGAAAAATAAAATCTGGTGCTCACCGCTAAATTCATAGTTATATACGGGATATAAAATTTTCGAACAGTTCTATGTAAATATTTTAATAGTGAGGTATTGTTTTTATTAATCTTAAATATAAATAACTTACATCCCCTGGTCCCGGTTTGAATTTTTTAAAATTATATTTACGAATTCGTCGAAATTTATTAAAATGTGAGCCTTGAGCAAACGCCCAATATTAGGGTATTATACACGTGCATCATTCATAAAAGTAAAACTATGATTGATTATTCGGGACATTTTTATTTGAGTTTGTAATTCAAATTGCTTTGGTTATTAAACTGAATATGTTTTTTAATTTGATTATTATGAATAACCACCACAAAGTTTCGTGGTATGAGCTTAGAATACGGTGTAAAATAAATTAAAAATCTTGTGAAAACATGGAAGAGTAAGTGACAATCAATAATTATTATTTTCCACTGTTTCAATGTCAGAGTCACATTCATTCACACGTCGTCATTACGATCGTGATCTTAGGCGGGTTAGAGTTATTGTTAATATTGGAGAAGTCAACTCTTTCTCATTGTTTATAATCCATCATTGTGAACAATGCAGGTTCGTTGTAGGAACTTACTACAGTTGATCAACATTGTCAGATATATGGTTACGTTTATGCCACTTTCTTTAATTCTCTATCTTTGATTTACGATACAAAGAAAACGTGTAATTTAATAGAAAAACATTTCCATACTTTCATAATTTAAAAATTGTGATATGTATAACGGTCTCCGTGGTTGACGGTATAGCGATCTTCGCTAGCGGGTTCAAATCCGGTCGTTGATCAAGTGAACATCGTTGATTCATTTGTGTTTTCACAATTTAATCATATAAAATATTATAATGTATATTAAAGGCACGTTCCAGAGTGAAAGATACTCTCAGTATCACCCTGATATAAAACCACCATTGAGATTTTAAACATGGTTTCAAATGACTTTAGCCGTGTTTGGTGACTAGATTTGAATAACCAGGTACATTAACATCTTCCTCTTTCCATTTCCTCCCCCTTCTCACTTACCTTCAGCCTCACAACATACCCCAACTGGGGATGCCATAGTCTCAGGCGTTTGGGAGTAATTGAGACTCTTGGGTGATATTCGCGTTAAAATATTTTATTTCACAAAGAAATTATCACTTATCGTTTATGTAGTTAAAACACTTAACGTTTAACTAATAATGCATAAACAAATAGGTGCGCAAATTTCATGACATCAGAGCTCACCGATTGAGAGAGTTTACTGCTTTGTACACACAGGTTTTATTGTTAAGATTTCGGAAAAGTTATTTTCTTCACACGAGGTCGTTTACGTTAAGGGGCCCTAATTCGTAAAATTCAAACGAAATTTACTCTGAAATGGACTCTTTACGAAAATGTCAATTATGAAATTAGCAAAACATCAGCCGCCTGCTTCAAATCATACCAAATAAAACATCAAATTGATCAAATTTTCAAACCAAAATACACGTGATTTTACAGTACTTTATACTGCCATGCTTAAAAAGCTCTCCAATATAACATTACTTAGTCGAATTTACAAGTGTTAATAATTTCCAGTTTTCTTTTAACTATTTTCCAGACCACACATTGTTGTAAAACGATTACTCTTATTACAGCATTTGATAATTTACTGTTTACCAGGCAATACTTGAATTTATGTGGCGAAACGCTATATTTTATCGATAGAGAAATTAGCCTATCAAAATCTGACTTTGTTATTCAACAAGACTTTCACAATAAATTAAAATAAATAAACCACAAGTGATGGACTTAAAAAAGCTTCGGCCAATAGAGGAAGGGTTAGGTAGGAAAATAGTAATGTAACAGTCAAAGAAGCGTGACTCATTTCACAGAAACAATTACTTAAACTTTTTACAAATACGAGTAGGTAACTACACAGTTGATCGGCTTGATATTAAATTACCAACTTATAAATAAGTTCACATTTATTAAAAGAAATAATGTTATTAAAAGCGCTTTCCAAGATTTGTCCTTGAGTTCTATGCATAGTTATAAATACATATTAAATTTCAAAGAATTAAAAGCAAAAGTAAATGTGAAATAGTATGGTTTTATAGAGGTAAATTGTTTGTTACTCAGTCAGTCTTACAAGTTGATATTTTGTAAAAATAATGCTGTAGAAATGTTGAAAATATGGTTGAATAACCATAATAAGAAACATTTTAGTATTTTCTTTAAATTTTATTTATTTATTTCTTTTATATATTCAATAATATTATTATTTAATTTATAAAAACAGTTTATTTATAAACAAGTTCTGCTAGGTAATTATTATTACGCGTGACAGCTGTTTCGCCTTCTGAAGGCATTATCAATCAAAAACAGTTTATAAATAAACTGTTTTTAGAAATTGAATAATAATATAATTGAATATATATAAGAAAAAAAAATAAAACGGATTTCTACAAATTAAACTTGATAACAATTAAAAATAAATAAATTTAGTACATATTCGTAAGAATTATAAAAATAAGCATTATAAAAAATATTGAAACTCAAACTAACTAACTAACTAACCATCACGCCGTTTCCCCGCAGGGGTAGGCAGAGAGGACGGACCGCCAAACAACTCGATCTTGGCAAACACTCCTTGCCTCGTTCACATTCATACATCGACTCATACATGCTCTTCTATTATTCTGACTCGACTCTTGAAACTTAAACGATAACTATAAATAATATAAACTGCTAACGCGACGAATATTTTGAGCGCTGTTTTTTTATTAAACGTGAATTATTTTATAATTACGGAAAGTAGCGTTTATCGATTTTTTTTTCTAAATTTGAAAAAAAAAACGATTCTCTTTTTTGTTTCCTAAATGCGGAAAAATCTTTGGAATTAACGATCAATAAATTTTTTTTTTGAAGTACAAATAACATGTTTAACGCCTTTTGTTGAAATGCGGAAAATGTATTTCTTTTAACAAGCTGTTGCACTTACCGTCAATGTTAAGGTCTTCATTTTTGTAAACCAATTAGTCACGAAGCGTAAAGAAATTTCAAGTCACTCGGTCTGAGAGGAAGAACTCTAGACTGACATTCACCACCGTAAACCGTCTCACTATGGCGACTGAACCAATGGCGGAGTATCTACCTCTCGCTTGGGTTTTATACCTCTCCCTCTTAGGGGGACCACGTGACCGTCCTGGATTTTCGAAAGAGGGTGACCATACTGACCGTGCTCAAGGTAAGGTATTTTTTCAGCAAATTTAATGTTACGTGTTATCAAAAAAACTGGACTCTCTATGCAAGGTTTCATTTTGTAAATCAGTGTACTTATCTATAATGGAATAAGGAAATTTAATGTCGATGCGTTCGGTATTTATGCACAATGCAAAAAAATATATATGTGGACCAGAATTATTGTGCACTTTATTGTATGAGAAATTCCCCCGTGAGAAATTTTCTGATGACAATTTACCCGATGAGAAATTACCTGACGATAAATTACCTATGAAAAATTACCTGACGATAAATTACCTATTGAGAAATTACCTGACTATAAATTACCTGATGAAAAATTACTTGACGAGAGATTACCTGATGAGAAACTATCTGATGATAAATTACCTGATGAGAAATTATCTGACATAAATAACCTGGTGAGAAATTACCTGACATAAATTACCTGATGAAAAACTACCTGATGATAAATTACCTGATGAGAAATTATCTGACATAATTTACCTGATGAGAAATTACCTGACATAAATTACCTGACGAGAAACTACCTGATGATAAATTACTTGATGAAAAATTACCTGATGAGAAATTATGATTAATTACCTGGTGAGAAATTACCTAATATTACCAGATTCTTTTAAAATAAATGTCTAACATAAAATATTTTAAAGGTATTAATGATAAATTTCCGATTTGCATCTAATTAATATAACATTGACAAAAACTTACAAAACGCTTTGTGATACAGTTTTACTTTGCTAAATTAAAGATGAATTTGTTTCCATAAATTTTGTTCATTTACAGAAATAAATGATTTTTACGTTGTAAAGAGAAAATTGATTTCTATCTTCCTTTGATTTCATACCAACTCTGAAACTTGTGGTTGTAGAACGCCAAATACTTACGAAGAAAAACAATAAAAATTTACTTCTTTCGTTCGCTTTATTTTTTTTCCTTAATTGAAACTACGACTGTGAGCAAAAACGGTATTCGTTACAGAAACCTGAACTTATAATGACTCCTTGTTAGAAAAAAACTTTGTCTTATACTTTTAGATAAACGATCGTAGCAACACTGTGTGACATTGGGGAGATCAACTGGTATAATATTTTCAATTATATTGCTATTAAAAAATATAGGAAGACAAAGGTAATTTTTATTTTATGATAATATATAATCTGATATGGATAATCTGACTATTCTAAAAACTTCTATTCTCATCTTTAGAAGTGGAAAATATTGCTTCAGCAATGATGGAGGAATAGTAAACGAATTGAATTGATATTGTACTGAGAGTGAATTGGATCTTGGACCATTTTTTGAAAGGATCTACTAGAGGCAGATGAGTAATGACATGAATGAAAAACCTAAAATAATCTTCTTAACAACATCTGTTATAACGGAATGTTTTACAGAATTCGCAGATTTCAAAGATAATATTCATGTTTTGTAAAAGTCCTATTCGTTATTATTCAACTACAGTGGACCCGCGGTAATCCGGCCCCTGGCTAATCCAGCGCCCCCTGTAATCCGACACACCTGATGATTAGACAGGTTGTAACTTGTACGCGGCACCACTATTGTGCTTGACAGCTCGACGCGTATTGTTTCGGTTTTTACGAGGAAATAATGAAAAAGATGACTGTGTGGCTAGCAAGGGATGGCTAGAACGTTTCAAAAGTCGTCATGGCATACGTTTAATGACCATTACGGGACAGAAACTTTCACCTGCATCTGGCACCTGGACGTAAAGTGAGTAAAGAACGTGTAACCGAATTACCATGTGCTAAGAATCCGAGTACACACAAGCTAAAGATGGTGGTCATTGGAAAATTTAATAAACCAGGTGAATTTGTCGGATTACAAGGTACTCTTATTCAAAAAATTCCAGACTATAGAGGGTCTTAGGCAGTACTCTATAATCCGACAAATTCGATAATCCGACATCGCCCTGCAAAAAGTTTGTCGGATTACCGCGGGTACACTGTACTGTGAAACAATGGTATACCATGGTGAAGTAACAAAAGAACTTTCACAAAACTTAAGATGAAGCTATACGTGAAATCCTATTTAGATCAGTGATTCCCAAAGTAGGCGTGATAAAAAAATGGGGGTCCACAAGTTGTAAGTGGGGGTCCACGAAAATTTATCTGGTTTCGGTAGTAAAGAACAAAAATGTTGGCTTGGCTTTAGCTGTCAATGTAGCCAGATATTTCGGTGAAAAAAGGTCATATTGAGACCCATCCGCCCCCATATCCCATCCCGCCCCCCCGTCTCATCACATTACGCCCCCCCACGCCCGTTGTGGAAGACCACAACTCCAGTGTTATTATATTCAATATTCAGTACAACGCGTGTCGAGTATTGAGAATATGGTAGAAATGTTGCAGCAGGGGGTCCACCGAAACCAGTAAAATTTTGAAAGTGGTCTACGAGAAAAAAAAGTTTGGGAACCTCTGATTTAGATTAATCTTTACGACGAATCGGTTTACATGATGAACATCAAAAAATATGCTTCGGATAAATTGAAGCTTTTACTAGCTTTTCTTTGTAATGGAATTACAATAAAATTATTAATTACATAACAAAAAATATAAGCGTAAACCACTAAAAAAAATGTTTTTGCATGACTTAACTATGAAGTAATATAATAAACAATTTTTTTTAAATACCCCTTTAGGGCTAAGACTATTTTTGAGTTTTTGTATGTTCTAACTTTTTTCATTCTTATAAAATTATGCACAAAATAAATAAAAAACACTTTTTACGCTTACTTGCCTCGTGCAAATAAGGCGCTCGATTTAAAATTTTGAAGGCATGAGAATCGAAATATTTCTAGCGTTTGTATTCCTCTTAACTAAGAATTTTGATGAATTGTTCAAATTCTGCGAAACAATCCTTTTATCTGAAGCCCGGAGCGACAAAAACTTTTGTACATAGAGTTTTCTAGCACCATAAAATTTGAACAGCGTTTTTATCTGGAATGCAACCATTTGACTCGATACGTAATTCCCAGTGTGAGCGATTGAGTTTTTAAGTTTAAACATCCATAAACTGTATAAAAATAACATGAGATATCCATGAAGTTGGTTGCATACTTTTCAATTGTTGAATAAAGGTTCCTTTTCTCAGTAAACTATGGTCGCCGTAAACTATCCCTTCATTTTTCACGTTAATTCGGCAGCGTACCGAACACTACGTGTTACAACAACTGACCCAGAGATTCCAGTTAAAGGTCTCCTTTGGAGTTCATATTATGGTAATGCCGATTACAGTTAAGTCAAGAACCTGACGGGGGCTTCCTGCGACTTCAAGCGAAGGTAGCTCGTAGATTTGGTGATCACGTACCCGTGGTTATGTTGTACTGTCTATGGGTTACTTAGGTTATGGGCTACTGTAGCAAGTCTCCGGATGGCCTGCGGTTATGCATTGTTGAGGATATCATTGTTGTATCAGACCCACAGAAGCAATAAATCATAATTTATTGATTGTGTTGTGGTATGGAAAAACAATATAAGTGTGCCGGAGATCTGGGCTAATGCGTGAACCTATGGGTGGGTCGGCTATTGTCAATATTACGATCGTTCAGTTGATTAGTCAGACATCTCCAAATATTAAGTTTTGAGAAAATGAGGAAGGCAGTATTCGAACGATCGCCATAAATCAAATATTATTTATACATGTCTCTGTTTTACATATTAAATATGCCATAAAATAAGACCAGGAGGCATAACGGTCCGGTACATTAGTATAATTGATTTGGTGGTTTTTATGAGTAATCTGAGTATCGTACCAGTTAGAAGGTAAACTTTTACATGTAACTGCGTACGAAACTAAATTTTGATTTTTCAGAGATGTCTGACTAATCAACTGGACGATCGATCAACAGGACATTGATTTTTATTATGAAATTCGCAATTTTAGAGATGCTCAACACCAGTGGCGGTTCGTGACCTTTGGGTGTGCTAGAGTGCCAATATTAAAAAATGGAATGATTGATTTTGTCGATTACCGATTTTCTAAAAAAATTTTTTTTTGTTCGAAATCGGTTTTTGTATGAAGAGTTTTCAGGAAATCCATACTGAAACTTCCCGAAGTATTTAATGCAAAAATCTGATTTTCAAAAAAAAAGATGTTTTTTGAGCTACAACATCAACAATGCTGTTTTTTAATATTAGCACTCTAGCACACCCAAAATTCACTAGCCGCCACTGCTCATCATGGAAAATTTGTCAAAATAGTAACACAATCGAAAAAAAGGCAAACTAATACAAGAATTGAGAATTAATATATTAATTGATTATTAAAAGGAAAAACGTCGATTTTAGATTCGATTAGACGTCGATTTAATTAGTTTCCTGAAAAGAGCCACCTAAACAAACGAACCATTAAAGTAAAATAATTTGGGTATTATTCGATTGGCGTGATCAAAAGCTTCCCATGCGATAGCGGAGTAGTTGCTCTGAAAGAGTGCACTCGTCCCTCCAGGAACATTTCCGTAGCGCTGCAGTACCTCGGTAGGCGGAACAGTTGGTGGTAAGCATTATTGTAAGTGATAAGCTTATGCCATTGGGATGCAGTGAAATAAACCCACAGTTCTGACGTAAACAGCGATGTGCAGAACGAGTTGAATTGTATCTTTTTGACGTTTGTACTGCAAGAGTGAAAACGCCTTGACGACTTAACATATTGAATAATCATCGTTGGATTAAATTCATAATGAATGATGGCGTACAAACATCAAAATATTCATATTCTCAGTGGTAGATAAATATTGTAACGTAAAACAGTGTTGAACTTTAATAAAATAGCAGTTCGTTACCAAACTTAGTATTTGTAACGAGTTGATCGCTGATTGACCAATGATTTGATTTAACTGCCTCTTGCCATTTAACTATTTATTCTCAATACACTGATATTCGTGGAATCATTATTTTACTGAGATAAATCACAGCCATACAAAAGCAAAATCGTAAGTACATTCTAAGAGTAGTACATTGAACTCGTCTTCAGATATAGTATTTAAAGGTATTAATTTTTCAATAGAATATGCACAAAATACTTCAACTTTTCAGAAGATCCCAAAAAAATAATTTCCTTCTGGACTTATGTATCTTTGGGGATGCTGTGTGGAGAGCCTTTTAAAGGAAACGGTGGATAGGAAGTTCTGGCAAGGAAAAGGTCGAGTCAGTGTACCCAGGAGTGAAGGACGTATGAATCCATCCTTCCCACTGCGGTGCAGAATCGAAAGATCCCGGCTGTAGTGGTTAAGAGTGTCCCTCAACCGGCCTCTCCCGATGTACGTTCAAGACCTGAACAAATCTCTCCTCATGAACCTGGACACCCCTGCTAAGTCACCAAACGTAGAGATGACCTACAGCAGAGGTGTTAAATATCCAAAAAATGGTTTCCGAGGCGGTGTTATCCACATCCACCTTACAAATCGAAAATAAAAAATTTTCCTTCAATTTTATCCTGAAGCCAATTTTTTAAATGCCTCCTAGAAAAAATCTAATCACAATATTTATTATTCATTTTCATGTTCATTTTGATAATGTTGTTTGCCTTTCTTTTAAATTTCTTTATCTTTCATCAATTTTATTTTACATTATTTTTTATGTATAATTTTTTAATACAGAGTTTAATTTTACTTTTCATTCTCCTGTAAAATTAAAAAAAATTACTTTGAAGGTATTACGCGCACAGCGACAGTATATCAACAATGTGTTTGAACCATTTGATTTCTCGAATAAATGAAAAAAAATTAAAAATTATTATTCTTTAAACTTATGATTAAATTTAGGTAACCTACTCATGTACATAGACAATCCTCTGACAACCAACTTAAACTTACAATTGTATTAAAAGCTCTGCCTACGCAACACATTGTGATGCAATAAATGCATGTATCCGCTTTGCTTTTTGTGCAAATTTCCACAGAAATTGTGTTTTACGTGAGTGGGCAAGTAACAAACGTACAAAACAAGATACAAGACTCTCTTCTATTTCACATTTCTCCTTGCGACATCTTCTGCCCGCCATCCTGCAAGGCCCAGATACAACAAAGAGATCTAACATTTAATATAAAAGTAATCCAATTAACTTGCAGATGAGAAAGGAAGGTAGTTTGATGCACTTTTAGTCCATAGGCCAAGGACGAGCCTCGAGAGTCTAGACGACCTATAAGGTTTTATGTTTTTCATGGATTATTATTTCAACTGAGTTATTATGCCGTGCCTTCGTCGATATTGCAGTGAATGATTCCTACTGCACCTTCTCAGAAATGTTGACCTTCGTATGACGCAATGGAGGAATACAAACTTTTCTCAATTGTTTGAAGTATAAAATTACTAGGTTTCCTGTGTTGTGCGCATATTATGACATTTTTAAAAACTTTATCAGTTTTGCGGTGTCCAGATCTGATTCATGAATATTAAAGGTCACGCTCAGTGGATTTATTTTTAAGGATGCAACTGTTATTAAGAATAATCAAAGTAACCACACCATGGTTTCCAAAGCGATGACACACAGGACTCACATTATGTAATTGTGGCGAACCTCCTATGCTTAGGCGACGCGCGACGCAACGAGTAGTACATTTAAAAATAATTTATTTAATTTCTCTCTTTCATAAAACACATACTGATTTACATACTAGGGGCCACAAATAATTAGCCGTAGATGTCGCAAGTACCTATCTAACTAATAAAATATGTACTAAGGAGTATGTCTATTTATTCATTTAGATTTTTTCCATACATACAATCTTTGTTATCGCTAGAGACAACCAGCTTTGATTCTGTCCTAGCGACCATCCATTTCGACCATTCATCCATTTCATCCACCAAACTTGCTACAGAGAGGCAATGTTTTTTCCACTAGCAATAATTCTTGTCTTCGTTCTAGGAAGTCAGGGTTGGTTCTGAGCCAAACGGCACTAGCGCTAGTAAAAAGCTCAAGGGCGCTGTGTTGGAGATTATCAGCGCCTTGGTTCCCTGGCGCCTCGACAAGTCGGCGCTCGGAGCTCAATAAGGAACCGAAGTGAAAAATATTACGTCTTAAAAATATGCATAGGCATCTTCCATTGATATGCTTGGTGTAACTCTAAGTGACCAGCTCAGGTACGGGGGCTCCATCGAGGCCAGAGTTAAGTTAGCCTCTCAGAAACTGGGCATACTGTACAGGGCACGCAGATACTTTAATAGTACACAACTGCTAACCCTGTACAATCGCAAGTGCGCCCCACGGTTGAATTTGGCAGCCAACTCTGGTCTGGAGCCCCAAAATACCTGAAAAAAACCCTTGACTGTGCAGAAACGGGCGGTCCGTTTGATAGACTCTCCTAACCTAACAAACGGATTGCAATCTTTAGAGCACAGGCGCCAGGTGGGAATGCTGTCCTTGTTCTACCGGTATTACAATGGAAGATGCTCCGAGGAACTAGCGTCATTGATCCCCTCGGCACCGGTGCGTAGTCGGGAAACACGCCAAACGCGCGCTCAACATTTGTACACGGTTGACATTAGTCACATGAGAACGGGTCGTTTCTACGACTCGTTCTTGAGTTCAACAGCACGGCTGTGGAACGATTTGCCGGCCTCTGTGTTTCCTCCCTCCTACAACATGGGTCTCTTCAAGACCCATGTTCACTCCTTCCTCTCCTCAAAAACACCCTCCACACAGCATCTTCAAAGATGACATAGGCCCTGAGGGAAATTATTTTCCTCAGAGCCTCCTGTGTGGAGTTAGTGCTGGTTCACACTACGCTATCAAATATAAAAGATCATAGCACGCCAAATAACGCTCTCCATACAATCCCTTCAGACCGTTCACACATAAGCGTTTTTAAGCGCAAATCAATCATAAACAATACACATCTCAGACGTAACCGCTCCAGACGCGATATCCCAGAAGATAACTCTCCCCTTCTCCGACTAAAACAGGAGAGGGGGTCATTGTAATTACGGAGCTGCCTAGACCCGTGGATGACAGATGTCAAGTTGACAGATTTCAGTACAAAAAATATGCGTTCCGTTGCCGCTCCCTAATTCGACTGACCCCCTCTCCTACCACAGGAAGAAATATTTGATAGCCTCGTGTGAAAGGACAAAAGATAAGCGCTCGCGAATCAACAGATATCTGCTCGCAGATATATAGCTCAGTGTGAACTAAGCATTAATGTAAAAAAAAAAATGCAGATCAACAAATACATACACCTATTAAAAGCGGTTAAACTTAGAATAAAAACCGTCTCGACTGTCGACGCCACCATACAAAAAACAATGAAGGTTAGAATAAAACGAAGGCTTTTTGAAATTGGTGACGTCAGACAGACAACCACGGATTTGGTGCGATTTCGGGAGACCCGAAAAATCAAAACTTTGAAAATTATCTTAACTAACAAAACTTAATACTTGCATTTATGTTAGAAGGTCATTATTGATAAAACAAGGACTGGATATCCTTAATACGCATGTACAGGACCGACCCTGTAGGTAGTAAAACCATTGCATGGATATCGAATATTTCTACGTGTGTTAACATCCAAAACAAGAACTCTGTGCATCATGTAGCAAGAACATTCACTCCGAATGCCTACGCGTGTATGTTTTAAACAGAAAAGACACCAAAGGCACAATATATGAAATATCGCCATAGATTTTATTATTCTGTACTAAATCCACTCGCTGTTAACCAGGGCTGGGCAAAATACAAGCTTTGCTGTAATTAAAATACAAATTACAAAATACTTTTTCGAATGTATTTAAAATACGAAATACAAAATACTTTCAAGTCGTGTATTTAAAATACAAAATACAGTATTTTAATCATTTTTTTGTTATTTCAAATACAAAATACAAAATACAAAATACATTTGGTTTTGGTAGAACCTTTAGTTGCAATAAATTGTCGTAGTGCCCTTATCTAAGGGTGCGTTTCCATAAAAGCAAAGTTGAGCAGAGTGAAACAGAGACATGCAAAATTGACCAATCATATTGCTCAGAAGACACATCTCATCTCCGCTCAACTTGTAAAGTTTTGTGGTTTTGACGGAATTTGATCATCCATTATCAATTAACTCACAACTTCATGAATAAATACCGCGAAACGATGAAAACAACAATTGACAAGATACTTGCAACATACAGTGTTGCCAACTCTAAATATTAAGATGTATTGCTCTGGATTCAGCGTCTTAATCTATCTATTATCTATGTCAGTTTATTTTTCATTATCATTATTAAGATCCCTAAATGTATTTTGAAGCCATAAGTATTTGAAATACAAATTACAAAATACCTCAGCATCGGGTAATTGAAATACCAATAACAAAATACATTTTTAGGAAGTAATTGAAATACAAATACAAAATACGTATTTGTATTTCAAATACGTATTTGAATTACAAGTAATTCAAATACTGCCCAGCCCTGCTGTTAACTAAATGTATATCTAATTGAAAATCACGTGTCTCTGCTGTAATTCATAGTTCATTTGTACATTAGCGGTTCTTCGGAGAGATCGATTTAACTTTTGTTGACAATCCAGTTGCAAATCGCAATCCAGTTCTATTACTGAATAATTTTCACCCGATTAAGATTTCCTTTCCAATGATCGTAGAGGTTATGCCACTGATCGTGGGTTTTACCCATGGAACATAAATCCTTATATTACTGGTAACTAATATATAACTTCTTCTTCATCCATCTCTAATCAAGGCATTATGTCTAACTGGTTGACTAGCTAACACATTTCAGAGTGGAAGATACTCTCAGTATCGCCCTGGTGCAAGACCACCGTTCAGAATCGAAACGTTGCTTGAAATGGCTCTAGACGTGTTTGGTGACCAGATCTGAATAGCCAGGTACTTCCCACCTTCCTCTTCCTCACCTCCTTCCCCTCCCCTCTACCTTCAGCCTCACAACATACCCCAATTGGGGATGCCATAGTCTCACTGGCTCCAGACGAGAGCAGTTGGGACTCTTGTGCGGTATTCATGTAAAAAAAAAATTACAGCATTTCTCCAGGGCGATAAGCACTGATGATGGAAAGGCACATGTCTCGGCTTGACTTCTTGCTTCAATCACATCCGTACAAATTCTCATACACCATCTTCTTCTTATTCCAACTATTTATACTTCTTGTGACCTACCCGACCTCTTCAACCATATTAATAATAATGTTTGAATCATTTCTACAGCGCCATTTTCATGAAATGATCACCTAAAGAGCGCTTTAGAAATTATTTTATCGTATTTAGACTTATAACTAATTACTTCTTACAGTTAAGATTTATTAACAGTGGCTTACAACTAAGATTAATAACTAGTGACATAACTAAGATTTATAACTGGTCATTTAAAACTAAACATCCGTGTACTAACAATTGCGTGTCGTACATTCTTGTAACGCTCTTTTCTCCATCCATATTTATTGATTTATTTCATGGAATAAAGTGCCTTGATGGCGTGTTTCATCAATCAAATATTGGCCCAATTTGGGCCTATAATTCATTACAAAACTGTGCTTTCGAAATTCATATGGGATGGCGATCTGCGATTTCAGACGAGCGTAAGTGAGATGGAACGCTTGGGGGTTAGGCTAAATGGAACTTTGGTTTCCATTCAAATTTGTATGGAAGGCACTTTTAATGTTAAATTCTTTATTCTATAATTTATTTAGTTATATAAAGCTTTATATCACAGTTTTTGAACTTAAAAGTCCCGATTTTTGAACACGGTTAATATTTTTCCTTACGGGTTGCTTTACGACATGTTCTTGTCTTTAACAACTTGTCTGAGGAATGATTTGTGTTTTCTCCCTCCTAAAACACGAGCGTCTTCAAGACCCAGATACACTTAATTTTCTTGAAAATATCCCCCACTCAGCATTCTTAAAGCTGACATAAGCCCCAAGGGAAAATTATATTTTTCGTAGCCTCCTATGCAGTACCCTCTTAAGGCGGGACAATACCCTAATAATACCAATAAAATAATTACGCTAATAATACCAATAATTCCGACAAATTCGTAACTATAATAACCTTTTTTTTCAAACCGATCCCCGGGGATATAAGTTATATATATTTAAGATTAATAAAAACAATACCTTAACTCTAATATATTTTAAGTAAAACTGTTTGAAAATTTTATAACCCATTTTTCAACTATAAATTTAGCGGTAAGCACCAGATTTATTTTTTCTAGGCGACGAATCAATAATTTTCGGAAGGACTTGTTTGGAAAAATTTGAAATATTAGTAATGCAATTTTTTATAAGAAAAACTCTCTTTTTATAACTTTCGAAGGTTATTCCCATCAACGTAATATGTCATTGAAGAAGAAGATAACACTAATAATCTAAACGAAAATATGAAAGAGAAAAAGACACAGAAAAATAGGAAAAGACAATGCTCGCAACTAGGACTCGAATCCAAACCTCTCATCTAACCGGGACGTGCGCGTTAACCAATTTCGCTATTGCCACCTTCTGTCAAACCGTCATATTTGTCAATCTCATATTTCAAATTTTAGAATTAACAATATTATCTTCAACTAGTTCTTTTTTCCATAAAGAAAAAGAATCGCAAAGCCTGCTCTGAAAATTATTTAAAAAACCATTTTTTAAAAATTAACTATGATCCTTAGACGTTTGAGAGATTTTTGCTCTAATTTGAACGAGTCGTTATTTTCACAATTTTCGCGTAGTCATTATCGTTTTTTATAACCTTTCAAACCATCTTCTTTATTCTTATTTTGTGGAGCCTTAATGGTTGTTTATCTAAAGATAAGGGTTGTGTTTCTAAGGATGAGGGTCGCTTAGTTAAAAAACCCTGAAAAAGGACAGGAATGATTGTGTAAAATTTAAAACACACGGAAAATTGATTATGTAAAATTTAAAACACGTGTAAAATTTAAAACACATGGGAAATTGATTCAATAAAATTTAAAACACGTTTAAAATTGATTGCGTAAAACTTAAAAAACATGGAAAATTGATTCTGTAAAATTTAAAATACGTGTAAAATTGAAAACACATGGAAAATTGATTCTGTAAAATTTAAACCGTGTAAAATTGATTGCGTAAAATTTAAAACACATGGAAAATTGATTCTGTAAAACTTAAAACACGTTTAAAATTGATTGTGTAAAATTTAAAGCATGTGTAAAATTGATTGCGCAAAATTTAAAACACGTGTAAAATTGATTCTGCAAAATTTAAAACACGTGTAAAATTGATTCTGTAAAATTTAAAACACGTGTAAAATGGATTGTGTAAAATTTAAAACACATGGAAAATTGATTCTGTAAAATTTAAAACACGTTTAAAATTGATTGTGTAAAATTTAAAGCATGTGTAAAATTGATTGCGCAAAATTTAAAACACGTGTAAAATTTAAAAAACGTGTGAAATTGATTTTGTGAAATTTAAAAAACATAGAAAATTGATTCAGTAAAATTTAAAACACATGGAAAATTGATTCTGTAAAATTTAAAACACGTTTAAAATTGATTGTGTAAAATTTAAAGCATGTGTAAAATTGATTGCGCAAAATTTAAAACACGTGTAAAATTGATTCTGTAAAATTTAAAGCACGTGTAAAATTGATTGTTCAAAATTTAAAACACGTGTAAAATTGATTGTGTAAAATTTAAAACACATGGAAAATTGATTCTGTAAAATTTAAAACAAGTGTAAAATTGAATGTGTAAAATTTAAAGCACGTGTAAAATTGATTGCGCAAAATTTAAAACACCTGTAAAATTGATTGTGTAGTATTTAAAAAGCGTAGAAAGGCCATTAGTACACATTCTTCGAATCGCAAAGTTATCGTACAGAGTTTAACCACCATGTTATTACGCCTCAGGGATCTCATTTCTACATCTTTTCACAACTCAAACCGAATCAGCTAGCGACCCACGATTTACGCACCTCTGATACACTATGACACTTTATCAACTTAATATATTCACATCAGGATACAGCATAATGATGCAATCAATCTCAGGTACCTACCAAGATCTAGAAACATTTTTTTGCAATAAAACTATTTCACTTTTTGTGTAAAATGACTCAGTAGATTCTATTAAGATAATATTTTGTGTGAGCTTGAATATTTTCAGGATTTGTACCAGCTAGTTACAGCAGAATGCGGATATCTAAATGTTGCTACCCGATTTCAACTACCATAAATGCCTTTGATGAATATAAATAAATGCAATGTACTGTTTATACCACAGTAAAATATATTACTTGGTGCAGTTTGTAATAGTGGTATTGTGTGCACCAAACTGCTGTGTATTTATTTCGAACTAGTCTTATAACGAAAGCTCAGGAATTATTTCGCTATGTATGTAGTTAAGCTTGTCATTGTTAACTCTGTTTGTGGCTAAAAGAGTAAAGGAAGAAGTCACCCTTTTTCTTATTCGGTTGTCAAAATATTTCATCATCATCTTCATCCCCTTATCCTATTCGGGTCGGGGACCCATTGCATCGACAAGGCTCCTCCATACGTCCCTGTCTTGTGCTGACTGTTCGGCCTCCGTCCATGACAGTCCCATCCTCTCCTCACACAGTTTCTGGAGCTGCCTCGCCCCGCTGTGTCTGGGGCGGTCCACTGGACGTCTACCCTCTGGAATCGCACTTAGTATCTTCCTCGGAATTCGGTCATCACGCATTCTTAGTACATGCCCAAGTCACCTCAGTTGTGATTTTTCTATGAAGAGTAAGAGTGGTTCAATATTTAGATCGTCTCGGATCGTTGACTTTCTTATTGATCCCATTTCGTAACCCCTGCCTCTCCTCTCAAGTACCTCATTTCGGCAGCTTGGACTCTACAGCGCGTTCAAAATATTTAAATATGAATATCTCTAGCGTTGTCTGTTTTGGTTTTTATGCTTTAAAGCGAAACAAATGGAAAACTTTTGTGTAAAAGGTTTTTTAAAGGTTTTGATAATTATGGACTTTGAAAACTCATGAAAAATTCTAATATTTCTAGTTTTAGGGCGAATTTCCGCCCGTCACAGATATATATTGTGAGTTTGAATTTGGTAAATATTAATGTATTTTAAGAAAGTTAAAAAACCTTAAGATTTTCACGGCCATATAATCGTGATTTATTTTTGGGTTATTATGCAGTGTTACGCTACCTCTTTCTTTAGCCAACGTTTCGGACCAGTGTATAATATCATCAGGGCAGATAATCGAAGATTGTGATGAAATGCGTGCTTACGTATGAAGATCCGTTACCGTGTCGCCATGTTGTGATACAGTATAATTTATTATGTTTAGGTGAAAGTTAAACAAAATGTTTTTCTTCGTTTAGTTTTGGTGTGGCCGTCAGTTACCGGAAACCATGAACTATTGAACTTAGCCACAACGTCTTTATTAATATTAATTGGATTTTTATGAATTTCAATTGACCCAAGATGGCTGAGTTTATGTGCTCGAAAGTGTTTTGATATCCTTTTTGAGTAATGCTGTCTGAAACGTTGGCTAAAGAAGAAGGTAGCGCAACACGACATAATAACCCAAAAATGAATCATGATAAGTTAATACGTTTGTTTATTTCTTCAATAATTGCAAATTCACTTAGTGGCATTATTTTTAATTAAATTTTAAAAATATCCATTGTTTAAGCCGCTATTAAATAATAAAAAAATATCCACGTATTTCAAAACCGAAGGTTTATTGACATAATATATAAAAATAGGTAATTTCTAAAACTATGTACGAGGTTCAGTCAAGAAAAAATGCCTCCTATTTTTTTTTCTCTTTTAATTGTCAAGAAATATAAAAATGCAATTATATAAGTCAAAAACCACATTATTGACGATAAATTTGTCACTTTTCAACATAATCTCCAAATTTTTGGCCCATATTTTAACTGGGGCATGTATCCCAGAGTGGTAAAAAGCACGGTCCTGCTTCCTAAGGTCATCCGCCGTAGCTTTTGTTGGGAGAAAGACGTGATTTAAGCTTTGTAAGGGTTGTTATATATTGGACAAAACAAAGTGGAGACTGTCGTTACAACTTTCCCTGCCGATCGCACAGTTTTGAATGTTTTCTTCTTCGGTGAGTTTGTGTGATGCCATTCCATTGACTGCCTCTTTTATTCAGGTTCCATGAAACCCCTGTTTCGTCTCCGGTCATAATTTTTGTGCAGTTGCATTACAGTACACATTTTTCAGTCTTTCATGAATGCGAATAGGTGTTTCACCTTCTGCATTCAAGAATTCAATCGCAGAACGCTGACTAATACGAACATTGATATCAGTCATTTTGCAAGCGACTGCAGTGTTTCCACTTATAGACGCAGAAAGTAACTATTACAGTAGATTGTAGATGAAGGTTTGAGAAAGAGCGCCAAATTATATTTTTTTAACTTACTTTATTTAATTAGAAAAAAATAGGAGGCATTAGTTTTTGACTGACCCTAGTATGCATATACAAAATTAAAAAAAAAAAATGTCACAGTGAACTGAGCTGCAGACCTTACTTTAGCGAACTTTATTTTTTTGTTTGGGGTTTTGCGGCACTCGGTTTGTGTCGATTCCTTACCGACTAATGAGATAAATAATTTGTTTAAACAATGTCTTATTCCAAGGATTTCTTTTACACCAGTATCCCCAATTTTTAAACAACAGTCACTCCAGCGACTGCAAAGTTAAAAAAGTCGATATGTTAAATCTTTATTTTCTAGACCCGAGTGTCATTCAACTGTTGACTATGCGGATTTTTTCAATAGATATCTCCTCAATTAGCATTCTAAAATCGTCTAGACCTACGTAGCTTTTAAAATATCAATCAACATGTTTTGTTTAGATTCTGTAGTTTACACATGTACAAGCTTGCATGATCGTAGAAGCTACGTAATAAAATTGTAAACTTTTAAAATTCACGTGAAAGTAATTTGCATGCAAGACAATCAAAACGATTGCTTTGAGATCATTCATGCAGATAAATATTTACTATAAATATACATTAAAATGCAGGTAGATTTATCTGTACGCAGGCATTTTGTGAATCGAACATACCAACGTAAAACCAAATTAAATAATGAACGGCCAGGGATGGATTAGGAGATAAGCAAAATAAATACTTGTTCAGGGCATTAAAGGAAGGGGCAAATAAAACTGTACTGCTATATCTACTAGATTTCAATCAAATTCTAGTTTCTTCAACTCACATTTCTTTTCAACGTTGTCCATAGATATAGGTAAAAATACTTTCTTTGTAGAAACAGTTCTCACACGCCAAATCACATACGTGCCGTTAGACAGTGTTATTTTTTAATTAAGTATTTTTGTTTGAAATGATTAAAAAGCGAGGTGACAAAATTGTTTACTATACATTTGTACGATAGAATAAGTGTTTTTTTTCAAAATCCGTGATTTTAAAACCGTTTTCACATAAAAATATCACATGAGTAATTTTAACATTTTTTTTGTTTGCATTGTTAATTTTAATATTTAATAAAGTTAATATTTATTTTTAATAATACAATTTGAAAGTTTATTTTATAACATTTCAAAAACAGTTTTTAGTATTCGGCTACGTTCAGAAATATTTAATTTATTGAGGAATGGTTATGGAATACATACCGGAATGGTTAAATGCATGTAAATAATATATAATTTAGTAACCTACGTACTCAATACATCACAATTTACCATCTTGTAACGGTATGGTCAATTTAATAAATAAAATCCGCACTTTTATTCCGTAAACACAATTTGTCTTTATTTGGGTATAATCAATTTGCAAGTATACAGTTCAATAATCGTATCACACAGTAGTTTATCAATAAAAACTACCACAATAACTTTATGGGTATTTCTACACTAAGTAGCCCAAAGGAAACCAATTGTTCCCTAACCACTCGTCACCTTATATGACAAAGGCTGTACGAGGACCTTTTCTCTCTACGGAGACCTGAAGCCGCGCGAGCTAACCTCGGAAGGCAGACTTCACATTTTAGGGTTTTGCTTGTCTTTTATATCGGTCCGCTGCCCTAGCGGTGTTGGGTGTAAGGGACAAGCGATGTTAGAAAGGGAGAGCCTTCTATATTTCAACACTTATAAGCTAAAATAATTAGATTCGCTACAATCTTACTATAAATTTACTTTTGCATTTCGTAAAACAAGAAATCTGTGTGCCTCGCAAAAAAAATTGTAAGTATACAGTTTGTACTTTTATCATTGAAGAATGAAGAACTAATGAATCTAAACGGAACATGAAACAGAACAATAAATAGAAAAATAAAATAAAGTAGCGGTCGCAACTGGAACGCGAACACAGGATTTCTTACCGGGATACTTTACCCTAACGAAATCGGCAATTAGGACCTAATTTTTTTTTGTCATTTTTGTCGATCTCATATTTCAAATTAAGAATTAACGATTTATCCTAAACTGATTTTCCGTATTTACGGCAGCTATTTTTTTGCATGATTACAAAGTTCTTTAACGAAGTTATTTGTAACCTTGTTAGAGTTTCGGATAAACATTTTCGATTTTATTTATATGGGACATTTGTTGACTTTTTCTAAAAGTCTAAATGAATATTCAATTTTTATTGGAATCACTTTTGAAAGTTAAACCAATGATTGTAATATATCATTGAAGTAGAAGATCATGCGAATAAAACCCGAACGGATTTTTTAAAAATTTCTTCATCAACCATGTTATAAACATTTCTAGATACTTTTTTTGGATGAGTTAAATTTTTTGAAGTACACTATTGTTATTTTTTTAATTCACTATCGGTTTCGACAGGCGTCCGCGTCATTTGCTATCTATTTAAAACTTTTTGAAACCGGGAGCGATTTACAAAAAAATAAATGACAAGTACATTCAAGAATAAAACCTTCACAAACAAAACAACGTAATTTTTATATTTAACTATCAGCGCCAGCTTTGAAAAATCAAATAAGCTGACATAAAAAATAACAAAATTTAGAGGAAGTATAAAAATGTTTTTACTTTTGTCAAATCCGGGTAGTATACTAGTCCCAGCGAGGGCTCTTACGCACGTCATCGATGATCATCTTTTTCCGTCTTCCGTCGTGTATGGAAACGAAAAAGACGGAAGATGCTAGAACGATGACATCACATATGACCTCTCGCTCGGGCTGGTATAACCGCAAGTTGTATAATACAGTTTAACATATTTTAGGTGTCTTTAAGGGTAAGGGTCACTTAATTCGGCCCTGACGACAAACCAAAAATCCTTATAAAAGGAAACGAATGATTCTGACTGATTTAACAACCGTGTAATTTTTTTACGTTAGCTCCACCAATCTCCCTCAATAAGTCTCTTTAAATCCGGCCCACCACAATGTAGGTGGACAGGCACATCTGTCGCCAAGTCCTAGATAGAACTCTCCCCATGAACCCGGTCACCCCTGCTAAGTCACCAAACGTAGCGAACCACTTGGGGTGACCAATGGTAAAGGTTTTGGTTATCCAATGAATTGTTCATACCCCCCTTTTAAATTATAACTTTTAAAATTTCATCACACATCATAAAAATTATCGTGTTTGGCAAAACAAAGGTAGGGTTCGTTTGATGTATAAATGTATCCTTACCTGCAACCTATCCATTGTGTTAATATAATCATACGATTAGTTAACCATATTTCATTTCCTCGAAAAGTTACAATCATTGTAATAATAATTAACACAATCCTTTGCAACACCGAGTCTGGTAGACATAATATTGAACTGTACAATGGTTCATCGAACTTCATGCCTTGTCTATGCGACAAATTTGTAAAAAAACACAAATGCAGTACCATTTTAAAAGCAGACACCAAGTGCAAAGGGTCCATTGAAAATTGAATTGCAAAATGAAGTCCATAGGGAGCATTGGTGTACAAATTTTCATTTTATATTTTTTTGTTAATAAGTGAACTTTTTTTATACACTTAATTGCTATTTTTAGTTTCGATAGGATTTTCGTCTCGTTGAAAATCTTATAATATTAAAATGAAACTAATTAGATTTATTCATTGTTTATTGAAAGTGATCGCTATCTCATTGAATGATTTTATTTCGTTAATTGTCTTTTTAAGCTCATTGCATTTTTCAAGGGGCGAAACTTTAATACCTTATTTTGGGCGGTTAAGCTATATAAAGACAAAAAAACTTACCAAAATTTTTATAATGTTCTTGCGAGTTCCCGGCATGCCTTGCAATGCCACTTAAATAAAGAAATTATTTACCTCTGTGTGTCCTTTCCCATTCGTCTCCGTTCCCTCTTTCTTCTCTTTCCCTTCTTGTGTTCCCCTTCCACATTCTGTGCCTTCCCCTTCCTTTGACCCCCTCTTGCGAACCCCCTCCTTCGTTCTCCCCCCCTCCCGGACTCCTCTCCCCACCCTCTTTCGTGAAAAACTCGCATGTCATTTCGTAACACCAGAGCTCACCAGTGTGTATAGAAACCATCGCGGGCGTGTGCACGACAACTCGCCAAAGTTTCATCGCAATCGGATGAATAGTATAGGAAATAACGCCAGAGCTCACTATTATATATATATACAGAAAATATTGCGAGCTTGCGCACATCAAATCACCAAAGTTTCATCGCAATCGGATGAATGGTTTAGGAAAGCATAATGGACAAACAAAGAAACATAAATTTTTATATAAAGATTGAGTGTTGGACATGAAAAATGTATTTATTTATAAGTTAACATAAATAAATAACATTCCAGTTATAAAAATTCAGTTTTTATACAAATAAGTACATAAATCACAAAAACCTACTCAATCTAAGTAATATCTACACAACATTAAACAAATTTGAAATTTAATAAAAACTCATTTAAATGACAAATATTTAATACAGCAAGGCGCAAGAAACGCAAAGAGAGACATATGTGATGCATAACATAATTTGTTAATTATACCCGATAGTTCGGCAATATCAAAATCAGTGAAGATCTAAGCCAAGTTACTAGTATCCTCAAGAAAGTGGACAACGTCGACATCACACATCTGCAAAGCACGGAACAGCTTATGATGAAAAAGTACGGATACTTCCCCTATTAGGCTTGTAGAGGGGATGTACCGAATATGGAAAAGCTTAGGTTAGTTAATAAAAAAAAGTCTGATTAATTTTAATTGAATCGTTTATTAAGTATTACACATTGCAATCTTTGAAAATATAGTAACGGAACTTAAAATATCCACGAAATATTAAAAGAAATATTCAAACATCTTCATTTACGAAAAGTAAAACAATAGAAAAAGTCAATAATCTAAAAATTGCTCTTATTATGGGATAAACTGATTTTTTTTTAATTTCGCATGCAATAATCACATAAAAAAACAATATTATCGGCTCCCGAACACTCAAAATGGCACTAATGGCGGCATGCAATTCAATTTGATCCAATTATTTCATTGGATCAACTCCTCGCCCTGATATCCCACGGTCTTTGATTTTACAGCTTCCACGAATCTTATCATTTTTTCTTTGTCCCACGTCCTCCGCTGTTTCTTCTACAACATTTTGACGTTCGTTAGGCCAAAATACAACCTGGAATAGCAAAAAATAAATTAAGTTCTACTATAATTCTATATTGGAAACACTCTTCCTAATATGAGATGGTATTCCATATTAGGGTCATCAAGAAATCCCATATTAGGAACAAGGTCAATACCAATAAATATATTCGTAGAATAAAATCTTCTTGAGTTTAATTTCAAATCATTATGAAAACATAAATAAATAATAATATTGTCTATTTTCTAATCTAACAATATACTATCCGATACGTATCCGAACAATTGTTAACATATTTTTGAGAAATCGCAAACATTTTTTTCTGAATCCATATCAATTATTGACGAAAGTATCTACTTCAGTAATATTATTACATGACCGACACATGCGAAATGGTATGCCTTAAAAATTCACTCTCACGTTACGGAGCTTAAAATCCAAAATAAAGGAAAGTTCACATGGTTTCTGCTTCGTGATCTGAATATTATTTGGATCGATGACAGCAACTTAAGGCTGTTATTTTCACAGTAGAATAATTATGACGTCACCGGCAGTATTGTTCGTGGAGTGTAAAGGAGAAAATCTACATCTTTGGTGTTTATTATTCTAGGATAGCTGCGCGCACTTAAAGCTCGTTCACTCTCAGATAGTTGAATACACTTGGTGTGACTCAGAATCGTATTAAGGTGTCTAAATGCCCAAGAAGATCGATTTCGAATGAAACGAAAGAAAACATTTTCCCAAATATTTCAGAGAAACCAACATAATAAATAATAAAAATAATAAATAGTGGATAATAAATTGTATGACTCATACATAATATTTTATTATTTTTTGTTTTCATTAGCTCCACACATGGGGTAAGTTTGTCTAGGTCTTGGAGGCGGATGACCAGGACACACTGAACCCCAGATTCCTACCCAACCCTTAAACCCTTTTCCTTTCCAGAACTCTCCTCTCCTCCCTTTCCTTAAAAAAAATCCTCCTCACAGCATCCCCAAAGATGACATAGGCCTTGAGGGAAATTATTTTCCTCAGGGCCTTAACTGTGTGGAGCTCATTAAAAAAAAACACGTGGACCTGAGGAAAAAAAATCACTCGGCGGCTATGCCATCTTTGGGGCTGATGTGTAGAGGGTCATTTAAGGGAAAATAAGGAGAAGAAGTTTTGAGAAGGAGAAATGTATGAGGGGTGAGTAGGAATCTGGGGTTCAATGTGTCCAGGAGTGACGGACGTATGAATTCATCCTTCCCACTGCACATGGGGCGAGAGTCCGGCTGGAGAGGTCTAGGTTAGGTTTCCCTCAACCAATCTCTCCCGATCCGGCCCGCCACGCAGTAGGTGGACAAAGGCATTGGCCGTCAAGACCTAGATAAACCTCACCCCGGGCACCCCTGTCACCAAACGTAGCGAACCAATTGGAGTGACCGGCTATGGCTAAGGAGATATGACTTATTGTTCTCCGAAAGAGATAACCGATAATATCTCTGAAAGAGATAAAAGTATGAAAGATGTAGCATGATGTTCTTCTTCTTTCGTATGGCGGGAGTCAGAGGGGGACATCTAGGTCTGCGAGCCAGTCTAGGGCCTCAGGCGTTGCCCTAGGACCTCATCAATCCCGCCGGGGAATGAATGGAACGTGCATTCGCTGATCACATGATCGGTGGTCTGCACCTCACCGCATTCACATACCTCCGACTCTTTAAGGCCCCATCTATACATCATATGGGCACAACGGCTATGGGAGCACCTTATCCTATTGATGGCGGACCAGAGTTTGCGAGGCAACGATAATCCAGGCTGTCTCTCGGTGGGGTCTGAAAGAGATGGGCATTTTTTCACGTTGGCCGATTGCCACTCAAGCTTCCACCTATCTTCTGGAGTGAGAGGTGATTGGAGGAGTCTTTTTCCTTCTGTCCAGAAGGATTTTCGGAACTTAAAGTGGCATGCCGGGTGAGAGACGACATCATCGTGCAAAGGTATAGCACTTTTTTGCAGCGCCTTCTTGTACTCCCTTAGTTTTGCAATCTCTCGCCTGATATTTTGCGGGGTTATGTTTGCAAGTATGGGGAGCCAAGGGAGAGGAGTAGATTTCAACGTTATGCTGACGGTTCGCATTGTGGCATTAAGCTGAACGTCGACCATGGAAGTGCGGGCGCTTCTAGCCCATACTGGAGCACAGTATTCAGCTGCTAAGAAAACCAGAGCAATGGATGCCGTTCTGAGCGTCTTGGCGTCGCATCTCCAGCTAGTTCCAGCTACCTTACTGACTAAGTTTAGTCTTGTTCCGGTTTTTTTGCCCACTGTTTCCATGTGTTGCCGGTTAGCATGATGTAAAAGCGTATGACTGAGTGTTTCTCGTCTTTTTTTATCCACACAGGATAAAAAATGTGATTGACATAACAAACAGTGCCCTTTATTTAACAGACTTATTATATCTTAGTTCAAATAACACCAGTTATACCCACAAGAATAATTATTATTTCTAGCCATCAATAAGAATTATTCTTCAAATTACAAAACGAGTATTTACCACTCTTCCACTGACAGTACAAAAACTATATCTTGATACTATGGTGCATCAATTGATAGGTGATTTACCCTTCGGCGATCTCTTATTGCCCCATTCCCCTCACCCTGCCGCAAATCACAATTATTTTTACTTTTATTATTACATTTATTACCCCACGTGGTAACCACAAACATAAATTATCCATCCTACAACAAAATACAGTTCTGTGATATGAAACGACAAAACATTCTCAGCTCTGCACCTCCACTCTCCCCAATTTTTTCAAAGTTGATTGATTTCAAAACATACGATTTATTTTTCTCGATGATCGGTGCCAAAATCTTTATGATTATTGAATCCCTCTGGGAATGCTTCTGAATTTATTTATTTAACGCCCTGAGGGCTTTTACACGATTTGTAGTATAATTTTAATTTTATCGATATTTAAGAAATAATAAAAATAAAATTACATTTGATAAAAGTCATACAAACACAGAAACAAATACAGAAAAATACAGAATTGAGATGTGTTAGTGATAGTGTTGAAACAAATGATTTAGATGATCCTCAAAACTCGCCAAGTTGATATTGAATATGTCAACATCACCCAAGTACTGATTTCCCATGGAGTGAGGTATGAGTGCTGTTGTAGAATATTGTATTTTGTCGTGTTGTTACTGTGGGTGTTCTTAAGTTAATGAGTTGCAGGAGTTCACAACAGTCGAATTTAGAGTTAAGTATTTTGAATAAAAATGTTAATTCGTTTATTTTATGTCTGTCTTCTAATGTATGTATTTTTAGAGCATTTAATAAGAAATCGTATTTTAGGTCTTCTACTGGGATATTTAATTTTAAATTTATAAAACGCACAAGTTTTTTTTGTATTCCCTCAATGTTATTAATGTGAATTTTGTAAGATGGGGACCAAACTACTGAGTTGTATTCGATGAGGCTTCTAACTAGAGATACGAATCGAGGCTTAATGAATAAATATCTAAGAATAAGTGTTAATACCTCACGGGCCTGTTTAATCCATGCCTGCTCAGACCTCCTGCCATCGTATTTGCGTAATGTTACTAAAGAAAGTGGTGCTCTCTTGAATATCGCACATTTCTACATATGCACAAGGTGCTCTCACAGCCGTTGTGTCCACATGATGCATAGGTGGGGTCAAAGAATCAGCGATGTGTTAATGCGGTGCAGTTCAGACCACTTAACATGGGGTCAACGATAGCCCCTCAATTCATTCCCCGGCGGGATTTGTGTGGTCCACGGGGCGACTCCTCAAATCTTGAGGCTCCAGATTGGCTTGCAGGCGAAGATCCCAAGCTCTGAACTCAATACCATACGAAAGCAGAAGAATACATATGGTGCACCAATACTTTAAACACATTTGAAAGCTGCCAATTTGCGTGCGATGACTTGACAAATAAACCATTCAAAATAACTTAAGTAATGCAATGAGATCAAATGCAAGACTTTCAAGTAACGCCAAGATTTTCTTTTTCGTCACTTTCGTATGATGTTCAGAGGCGATTGATATTTAATATCAATTTTTTACTGCGTTACTTTGACCACTCTCATTATTTTTGTAAATAAGCACATCGTTTCTGGAAACACAATTTCTGCCTATGAACAACTTATTATGTCTCATAGAAATTCTTGTGTCTCCCTTACTAGCATAGTGAGAAATTTTATCTAAACGTTTTTAAAAACACCACAATTTATATTAAAATCTAAAAGTTAAACATAAATAAATCAAAATGTAACAACTTTATGAAGCAAAAGTTTCTGACTGCAATTTGAAAAAAAATTATGAAACCTTGGAAATTGTTTATTAATTATTTTCACATTATTTTTATGTTTTTTCGTTATCAGTAATTTTTGTAAAAAAACAAAGGTGAGCAATTTGAAAACTTTTCTATGTTTGCATTCAAAATTTAAATAAAAAAATTATATGTTTACAAGCTGACCCGGCCACGCGGTGCTGTGTTGTGAAATCGAAACACAGCACCATCTACTAGATGGTTACCTAACCTTGATAACCAAGTGTTGTGTCGATCAATTAACTTACACCGCCATCTGTTAGAAACTTATCTAACTTACAAATAATTACAAAGCATTGTCCTGTAACGAACATTTAATTCGTCATTATAAATATTGCGGTCAATAATCGAGATAAAAACTATTCTATATTTGTTGCACCAAATTACATATAGTAAGCCAAATTTAATCAAAATCGGCTAAGTAGTTTCGGAGTTTATCTCGAACAAACATCGTGACGCGAGAATTTTATATATAAAGATTTCGAATTTTAAAATTTGAAAGCGTAATTCATCGCCTTTCAAAAACATTTTTAGTTACCGGGTACGTTCAAAAATATTTAATTTATTTGAATTTTATTGCAACCTTTTTGACCTTCTCACAAAATATGCCCGAGGCTTGTTTTCTTTCTTCCTACAGTTTTGTGCATGTTATACAAACATTTACCTACTAAACTGCTGCAAGAAACGATATTCCATAACCACAATAGTATTTTTAAATCGTTTTAATTTGTACCACAACTATAAAATCCACTACTAACTATCTATCTTAACGAATATAAAAAAAACCACGTTGTACGTGTGCCCTTATTATTTTTTTATTGCTGTTTTCATCGCATCGTTGATTTCATTTCCCGAATCAGACTCTTACTCTATCATCACCAACAGTTTTATTGATATAAAACTCATTGTACTGAACAATACTTCAGGAAGAAATTTTGATAACGCACATGCAGTGGTATTGTCATCCAATTTCCGTAAATACAGGTTTCCAGAAAAGAAAATCTTCCAATAGGTCCCTAGCAAATGTATGTTCTTACTTTTTTTGCTTTTTTACTTTATGTATTTAAATAAACTACTATAAAAATGCGAATTCATAATTTATGCATTGGTTTTAATTTAATTTATAAACAATTTTTCAAATTGCGATTCAAAACTTTGGTTTCATAAAAGTATACATTTTACTTTTTTCTTCGTTATTTTATAGATAAGAATAAAAAGCGTGATTTTTTCCTTTTTAACACTGTTTTAAATATAACTCTCACTTTGATAGTAATGGAGTTACAGCGATTTATACGAGACGCATGTGAGCTGGGACAAATCTGGTCTCCTGCCATTCAAAGGGTTAAATCAAACTGAGGAACGAAAATGAGATGTTATTTGGCAGGTACTTGATGCAATTTTTAATCTACCTACTAAATTTATTGAAAGACGAATCCTCTTTTCATCAAAAGCATAATTTCTCATTTACCGTTACCAAAATTGTAGAAATATTAAAATAAAAATTATGAAAATCCACAACCTCGATCGCATAACAAAAACAACAGATCATACATAAAACGATTAGCAGCTGGGCTCCGAACCCAGTTCTTCTGGGTTTATTTTAGTTGACGGCCGGCGTGGCCCAGTGGTAAGGCTCTTGGCTCGAATTCCGAAGGTCGCGGGATCGAATCCCGGCGTGGCAAATAATTTTTTTTTGATTAATTTGTGTTATTTCACAATTTATTCATTTAAAATAATATATAGAATATTTGCGACACGTTCCAGAGTGGAAGATACTCTCAGTATCGCCCTGGTGTAAGACCACCGTTCAGAATTGAAACGTTGCTTGAAATGGCTTTAGCCGTGTTTGGTGACCAGATTTGAATAGCTAGGTATTTCCCACCTTCCTCTTCCCCATCTCCTTCCTCTCCCCACTACCTTCAGCCTCCCAACATACCCCAATTGGGGATGCCGTAGTCTCACTGGCTCCAGACGGGAGTAGTTGGGACTTTTGTGCGGTATTCATATAAAAAAAAAGTTGATAAAGGAAGTTATTCCTCTTATTGGTCTGGCGTGTCTAAAAATTAATGTTTTGCCTTCTAATTATTTGGGAAGAACTTTGCAATTACATCAAAACGATTGCAGCCAAAAAACATGTGATATAATCGAATATAATATTAGTAATTAAAAAATGATGGCAATAGCTCAATTGATAGAGACGATAGGACCGGTAGGACCGCTCCGACTGCCTCCACGATCGAGGGGAAAGGCTCTCGACTAGCAATTCGAAGGACGCGGGTTCAAATCACGGCGTACGTAAATAAATTTTATATTACTGAATTGTGTTATTTCCCAATATAATCATTAAAAATAATATAAGGCAAATTTGCGGCACGCTCCAGAGTGGAAGATACTTCCTTAAAGCCTCGGTGTGAGATCACCATTCAGAATCGAAACTTACTTGAAATGGCTTATATATTTAAACAAGACATCACACCTCCAAATGCAGTTTCGATGAGTTGATATGGTCTGAAGCAAACGGTTCCATGCCAACTGGGAATAATGTCAACTCAACACTTCCTCGAAAAGTCATTAAAATCTACGAAAAAAATAATTTTAAATTAGCCGATAACCCTAACCTAACATAACCTATTTAACCAATTTTTTATATAATTTTTTTAATCACTCTAAATGACTTATCTGAGATGGTTCTGAGTTGGTTTCATTCCGAGTTGGCCGGTCACCGAAGCAAACATGTTGTTGATAGCCTATCTCCGATAAGAGAGAACACCAGAAAAAACATTTGAAGCTTTATTTAAAAATTGCCACCAATCAACGTCTAAAAATATATTATAACAAATATATATTTGTGCACCGTACGTGCATCCTGCATTTCAGACATCAAACGTGAGGAGAAAAACTAATTAGCCGCTTTGTAACAATGTGTATCGTTAAATGAAAATGCCTTTGCTCTACCGTTAGCTATTTAGTATTTAAATCAATTATGATAGATATTCCCGACACGTCTCACGGTGCCTCTAACTGTAGATATTGGGCGAATGCAATGTCATAATTATATGTTTTGTTATGAATGAAATTTGTTTACGTGGCCAGAAATATAAAAGACATACGAGACGTAACCATTTGTGAATCAATAATATTCTTTTTATGACTTTTCAGGAGGATTTGGAAGAGCCGTTGAATATATTGCAACGTTTTGCTACTTCCCACAAAAATGTTACTTTATTTCTTTGATACCGTTCATAATAGGCATCCTAAGTGTTTGATACCATTGACCCTCCGTTGACACAATATGAATTAAAAGAAAATTATTGAAAATATCTTTTAATTAACCTTCAAATTTCGGTTTCCAAAATCTCGATAACTATTCACATGAATTTTAACGAAAGGGGTTTCCCGAAGGATCAGATCAAGGCCCAACGCTAATATTTCTACCTCTATATTTGAAAGAAATCTTTCACTGTGTACGAACATTGTGTTTAGTTTTGTAACAGAGAAGATAGACACGCTTTTATCGATGATTTTCAGATATATTCAGATATGTTGCTATTATTTTTGTTGATTTTTTGTTGATTTTTGTTGATATTCTGTTTCTCTAATTATATGTTATTTTCTTATTGTACAATATTTTTGTAACGACATGATAATGAAACCGAATTCGTCATTTGTCATTATCATTTGAAAATGTAGCGTTAAGATTTACTTTTTTCATCATAAATAAACTAAATTAATCTATCTCAGATTCATTCAAGTACTTAGTGGAGGCTAGAGGGGCAAAATCATTTTCGATAACAAATTTACTTCGATACAAACATGCAGGTATGTATTTTGTATGTGTTTATAATGTGAACACGTGTTCATAATATTATTATGAGTCTCAATATTCAGTGCCAATGGGTCTGGGGTCTGGATGTGGGGAATTTCAAGTGGCGCTATGTATGAAGAATAGGAATGAGAATTAGAAGATGGCCTAACGAACTAATAGTGAAAAGGCCTCATTTAAGAGACAAAACTGTAACAATGTATGAAAAAGAAATAACGATCGCAATTACATCTTCCGGATAAGAGTTGTTCAGTCCGCTAGTTCACTTTTCCTGTGTGCGATAAGTGGTTTGATCACGCTATGAAGTATAGTGCGCATGTGCGTTTTACATTAATCAACATTAAAGATGAATTTATAACACTAAACCAATGCAGATTTGAAATAATGTTAATTGATTTTTGTTCATATGAAGCAGATACTTTGTGATGTGACATTATAATTTAAAATAAAACAATAACTTTGTAAACACCACTTTTTATTTTTTATGTAACTAATGCCGACCGGGTTTCGCTACCACCGTAGCTTCTTCAGGGCAGTACAGAACTCTACTAAAATACTAAAATTAAATTTATTTGATTAAAATTAATAATAGTCCAATACTGAAGTTGTTCCCTATTGACAAAAACATTCCCTTTCCTTACCCAATGCTCCATCTACACTTATCCCTACTTCCTCCTCCACTTGAGTAGTCCAGCCGATTTTGTTTTAAACCATATGTATATTATCTATGACCACGTTTTCTTTAACTGTAAAAACCATTCATCTTTCAAGAACATATACCGCCGGCTTATTAAAATCACACACCAAATGAGTCCAATATTTAATTTGTTTTATTATTTTCCCATTAGATTAACCGAAATTTCTTATCCATTTTAAATATTACCGGCACAAAGCACTCTCTCCAGGGTGAATTGCCTAAAACAAAAAAAAAAAAAACTTAATTTTAGTATTTTAGTAGAGTTCTGTACTGCCCTGAAGAGGCTACGGTGGTAGCGAAACCCGGTCGGCATTAGTTACATAAAAAATAAAAAGTGGTGTTTACAAAATTATTGTTTTATTTTAAATTAAACGTTAATTGAGTTGGTTGTATGGTTTTCACCTGCTAAAGATATGACTGAGGTACATAAAATAAATGCTTATAGCGATATCTAGCGGCGAAAAATGAAACCTGTTACCTCCAGCACCGCGAACTTAACTCTGCGGCTTGCTCACAGTCCCAGTTTGTGAACTTGTGTATCCCATGCTTTAGTATTATTACAAAGTTGACGAGAGGTGTCGCGAAACACAAAATTTACTTACTAGAAAAATCGAAAGATTCATTCATTTGTTTGATTGTTAAAAATATTTTCCCATTGAAAAGATTTTGTTTGGTTTTACTACGTGATCTTTTTGGGCGTTTTTGGTAAACTCACTTGTGGTTCTACTTTAATTATTTCACAAAGAAATATGACCGCTCTCTTGAATTTTTTAAGCACCTTCAAGTAATAACATTGTAGTATTTTCTGAATTTATCCTATTCACATCCATGGGATATCCAGGGAAAAAATACAACATAAGAGTATAAATTATTATTTCTTATTCATTCTTAAAATTTGGGAAGATACAAACATTTTTTAAGGTTAGTCATTTTTATTAGAAAAAAATAATTGAGTACATCTACTGTTTTAGAAATTTCATTCCTCTTGTCATGCTTCGTTGTGCTAGAACATCTTTTCTGCCATGTGCTATCTTGAGCAAGTTTTGGTGACGACTCTTGCTGAAGTTTTCAGGCACGTACGAGAGTACACAGACTGTATACAGGGCTCGCATATAGGGTGTTAAGGGACATTAGTGATTCCTGACATTATTTGGAGTAAAAAATGTAAAGAAATTTTGGACTCCGGTGAATTTGTACGATGTTTTTTTCCCAATTTTTTTTTTCTTAAATACGTCATCACTGGTCATTCAGCCGAGTAACCGAAAAAACTCTCACATTGACCTCAGGTGTCCAATACCTACTATTTTTTTAAGTTTTGAGATGAAAAAAAAAATACCGGAGACCAAAATTTCATTGACATTTTTTAGTCCAAATAATGTCAGGAATCATTGATTAAAATAAGTTAACTACGTCACTTACCAGGGTGTATATGGTTTATACATAAGCCATATACAGCATTCTAAGCCCTGAATACAATAATTACGTAATTTTATCTTCCAACTTTCTTTGTGGATATTTAGCATTTTTTTCCACTATTGGAGCTGATAAAAAATGTTTGCAGTGAGACGAACTAAATAAGTCAGACTTTGATGGATACATACGCTTATATTTGCCCTTCATATGAATAGTGGGTATCAATTCTATCTATTATAATGAAAACCTTCTATTGAATCAATCGTTGCGGTTTCGCATGAAACTATATTATGTCCTTGTGTGGTATGTTTCTTATCTTTCAAAGCTTCGAGGCACGCTGTGGAGATGCGTTGAGAACTAAAAATGTTTGCATTGATCTATAAATTGGCAATTACTAATTTGGGAGGCGAGTATGGATGCCGCTATCATTTATTGGATAGCACTAGCACCCCTACCATAGGTCACCTCAATTGGTTTCATGGAGTGAGGTTTGCCTAGGTCTTGGCGGCCATTGCGTTTGCTCACCCGCTGCGTGGTGGAACGAATTTGGAAAGACTGGTTGAGGGAGACCTGCCCCTAGACCTCTTCAGCCGAGCTCTCTTGACCCTCACTGCACGGCATGGGAGTATAGCATTCACACGTCCGTCTTGCAGGAAACAGTTTGTGTCTCATGGACTATTCAAGTCTATTCTATTTTTTGTTCGATGAGGAGTGCCCCAAGGTTCTAATTTAGGCCCACTCCTTTTCTCCATATTTATTAATGATATTTCAGAAGTATTTCCGTACTCCAGATTTATTCTTTGTGCTGATGACCTAAAACCATTCTCTGAAATACTAACTCTAGGAGACTGCAATCAACTCCAGTCAGATATTGATAGAATTATTGACTAAAGTAAAAGGAATCGAATTGAGTTCAATGTATCTAAATGTTTGATTTTGTCATTCACTAGGGCGTGTCATACGAGTACCTTGTATTACCGGTATACGATGGACGCCCGAAGTCTAAAACGTGTCCCTACCATGAAAGATCTTGGAAACATGTTTGATAGTAGGTTGACATTGCATGCTCATATTCAGATGACTTGTAGCACTTTATTGAGAAGGCTAGGCTTTGTTTTGCGCACTGCAAGGAATTTTAGAGATACCCAGGTTCTCATAATTCTATTTCATTCCTTAGTAAGGAGTAGACTTGAAAATGGGTCGGTAATTCGGGGTCCACACCAAGTAAAATATTACCTCATGTTGGAAAGAGTTCAGAAGAAATTTCCGAGATTTCTCTACATGCGAGTGTATGACTTACCCGTGGCTCTATCCTACCGAATTTCTTTTGGGTATGCTCGGAATGAACCATCTACGTGTCAGAAGGGATGTTCACATTGCTACGCATTTCTTCAGATTGATTCGCGGATAGTTTGAAAACTCAGCTATCATGGAGAGCATTCATTTCTATGTATGTTCCAGATGGTTATTTTCACCTCCGACAGCATCTTGCTATCAGCTATCTTCCGGCCTGCAGGACTAACTTGCCAATGGTCGTGCCGATCGGGAGAGCAATCTTTACGTTGAACAGAATTAATTCATTTAATTAAATGAAGACATTATGAGCGAAACTCAATCGAAAATCTGGAAACAGAAAAATCAGAAAAAGATATTTACACCTCTGGGACTCGCGGAAAGTAGGGAGGTCCTGGGTTCGAGTCCCAGAGGTGAAAATATCTTTTTCTGATTTTTCTGTTTCCAGATTTTCGATTGAGTTTCGCTCATAATGTCTTCATTTAATTAAATATTACAGTTTGAGGTTTTACTCATAAAAAGTTAAAATAAAAAATAATAATAGAATTAATTCAGATACCGACATATTTTGCGTAAGTGAAGCTGCCTTTAAAAGACAAGCTCTATTAATGAATTTATAGTTTGTATACCTACCATTTATGTTCAATACTGTTACTGTTAAAAATGTATTTGAAAAAGTATTAGAAAGTAAAATTTTGTATTGTTTTTGAAAGAAGTTTTGAATTGAATTGAATTTAATCGAATTCGAAGTCATTCCTGGACACATACTCACCCTCATACCTTATTCCTTTCCAGAACTTCTCATCTCCTTCCTTTACCTAAAAAGATACTCCACATAGAACTCCCGAAGATGACACAGGTCCTGTCAGAATTTTTTTCCTCGAAATAAAAATACTGCTCCAGAAAATAGTTTTTTGTATTTCTTGGGCATTAACTATGTAACAATTTCTAGACATTTTGTTTTTTGAAGAGTTTTTTTTTCCAATGTACATTTGTTACTTAAATTTTAAATTTTTCCGCGACCGGTTTCGACACAACCGTGTCTAACTCTAGCAGGATTAAAACTAACTTAAACATTAAATGCAAGTACCAAAGATTAATTAGGTGGGGGTAGTGGGAGGGATGATTTTGGGGGAGGGGGAAAGCGGTGGGAGGAGTCAATATTACACGGAAATATTAGAAACCCTAGAAATAAACAAAAAAATTAAATCGAAAATTAATTTAGTGAATAAAATAATAGCGCCTTGCAAATCTCCTTTACTAACTATGTTTTCGTGTAATATTGACTCCTCCTACCGGAAATAAAACTCTTAAAAAACAAAATGGCCAGAAAATAGTTTCTATGATTCTTTTTTCAAATTAAGTATTTTTAATAACGTTGGCAGATAAATATATTATTTAAGTAGTGTATTACGCCTTCCTTAAACGAAATTTGCATTGAAAATAAAACAAAGAACTTTTTTTTTACATTTATTAAAACTCTTTACATTTACATAATATTATATCTGGTAATGTACAAAATTGACGTTTATGCAACAATTATTACAATATTATTATTCGAGAAAACGTGTGATCTTAACTCGACTTCGAAACTTAGAAAAGATTCTAATTAATTAACAAGACAAGTAGAGCTAGAAATCCAATTCTTAAATTTAAATTTCATAATAAATTGTTTATTATGTGGCAAAATTAACACCTGAGTGAACACTCATTGATCTAAATGATATCGTATTTCAACATTACAATCAATTCAGGTCATGGGTAAAACAATACTTGCACGAAACATTTATAATAAAACAATATAGCTCTACACAAAAATTCCTTTTTTTTCACTCAATAAAAATAACTGAAGTGCATCTTTTTTTTGCAATGAATGCGCGAATGTATTCATAATATCCTACACTGAACCGAGAATTTCAAGAAGTGTCATCTATACTAGAAAAACTGATGTCTTAAATTTTTAAAAAACACTAGCGAGTACCCGGCGTGCGTTGTAATGTCACTCAAAGAAAGAATTTGTTTCTCCTTGCGTGTCCTTTCTTATACGTCCCCGTTCACCTCCCGCGTTCCCTTTCCACCTTCCCCGCCTTCACCCGCTACCGCATCAACCCGTCCCGCGAAATCCCCCCCGGATTATTCCCCTCCCGCCTTCGCCCTCTGCCGCTAAACTATATAAACACACGCATTTTTCAAACTACTCGTGCGCCACCAATTTCATAACGCCAGCATTATATGTGATATAATTTTCAACATTACGTATGAAAATCCTCGCAGGGGTGCACAATAAGTCACCGAAGTTTCATCGCCATCAGATGTATGGTATGGAAAATAATTTCACAACGCCAGAGCTCACCATTATATATAGAAACCTTTGCGGGCGTGCGCACAACAAATTACCAAAATTTCATCGCAATCGGATGAATGGTACGGGAACGCACACGAGACAAACAAAGAAACATTCATTTTTATATTTTCGACTTTTTCGAAAGATTTCGACTTCTAGACTTTCAGTATGCCAATGAAATTGTTTATTTGTCATATTGTTGATAATAATACAAAACTTGTAGCAATAAAACGTAGATAAAAGGGGCTTGTTGAACATCGGGCTATTTTTAAGCTTAGTGTTAATTAAATCATACATTGACTACAAACTAAACTACATTTACCATAAAAAACATTTAAGAAGACTAGAAAATGATATTGAAATATAAAAATCTATTTAGATGGAACAAATAAATCAAAGACTGTACAAATTCTACTTAAAAAATATCATAATATATTTACTCTTAATGCCAGCATTACATTCAAGATTTAAATAATTAATATTTAGCAAATAAGTACAAAATAATCACCTATAAGTACGTTTTTTTATCGACATAAAAATAACATTAAATATATCTAAAGAACTTAAAACTCTCTCAAAACCAATTGCTTACTTTTATGTGGAATAATTGTTTATTAATAATTACAGTGAATGTTGCGTTAAAATGTTTTAAAAAAATAATATAAAATATGCTATTGAAGTACGCAGTACAAAAGGTCATTTTGGGTAGTAGCAATTCAGTGATTTTCACACAATTTTGAAGGTCTGCAACCCTGTGCATCTACATCAATTTAATGTATGACATCACGCCAACCGGTTTCGGTACAACATAGCAGTTATATGTAAAAGTGTACCCTCTATCTGGTACAATACTCAGATTACTCATAAACACCACCAAATTAATTATAATGCATAAAACTTGAACTATAACGCATACTTGAGCCGAAACCGGTTTGAGGATTTTTATAAATAAAAGGTTGTACATACATAAGGTTTTAATTATGTTCTAAAAATTTTTTTTTTTTTTTTTAAAACATTTTTTAAATGTTTAATTGTGCTGTTTTCTATAGAACACAATTTTTTTCTGTTTAATTTTGTGTTTCTAAAATGTCTTGTTTCAAGTAGAGCGAATAGTACTAGTAAGTGCGTAATTAAATTAGGTACATAGAAATAATTAGAGCAAACAATAAGAATTAGAAAATACTGTCTTGTGAAATTTGTGAAATGTAGGGAGTTCTGCAAGGATCTGCTTAACGTACAATCTTAGCATATTCGTGTGAATCACATCATCCACCATTGGTCGTGCACATAAAATCTTTACACGGTTTGTTAATGAGAAACTTATTGTAATCCCGCACTGGTTAATTTGTATGGATTTACGCCGATTTCGTCTCGCCTATCGTGAAGGGTCCATTGTGATTTGTGGCAGTTTGATTCTGTGGTGAAACTGGTCTGAAAAGATATAAAACGTATTATTATTAATGTGATGTCTTGGTATTTTTGAATAATAACTCTTTACGTTGAGGTTTTAGTATGAATTAGGATAGCAGAATAATAGATTGTATTCGACACAATATGGGTATTATAAAAAGACAAACATTCCCGTATTACGAAAAACCTGACAATATTTGAAAATGGAGACTTAGCCAACCGAGGGATTATACACATGATGCCTAGGAATTATACACAGGTGGGACCTAAACACGATGCCAACTCCTTCAGGCCATTTCCTTGGTGATGAAGAAGACACATTGGATAATAGTTCAAACTCTTTCATGATATTATTGTGTTAAGAAAATGTAAATAAACAAAAAAAAATCCATTCAAAAGCAAGATTGCTTCGGCATATTTTCAAAATCTGAAAACATTGTAACATCACCACAGAGTTGTTGGGATTGTAAGAAAAGTAAACCAAATTATAAAAAATGTGACGTTTTTGTCGTACGATTCATGTTCATCATTCCATTTTCCGGCGGGGTGGTGAAAAATTACATAACTACATACAGGCACAAACTCCTTTGCTGATATCAGAACTTTACGATGGACTTACCTTTTAGACAATGTTTACATCAATCTTTCAAGTTAATGACTTCCTACACTCACCTTTTCGACAATATCAGCCCTCCCACCTCTCGCGAACATACTTCTCAAATTCACAAACTCATCCATTTGCTCCAAGGATTCACTATTCACAACTGTGTTACACGATGTTTCGGAACTTAAACTTTCAAATGCCTACCACTACTTTGTACATTCCTTTCCCAGATAAATGAACAGTAGTCACAGAATCAAAACAAGTAATAAAGAAATTGTATGAACAATGTTATCAGTCAGGATGTTTTTATTTACCTTTCTTCATACGTCGTACTGGTGAGAGATTTGTTAGCAGTTTCAGGAAGTAACAGCACACACAATCCTCCCAGAACTCCTAGAACTCCCATGACGACCATTGGGAATGGAGCATTCTGGAAATAATAAAAAAAATTTAGACTCAAAAGAATGTTTTTACTTAACTTTTTCACCTAGCCGGGCGATATTGGCATTGAAATCTATTTTAATGTTTTCTTAGTAATGCTAATTGTATTGTAATGATTCTACTTCTTATTCAAAGTATAGTTTTAAACTTTAAAAGTATGAACACATAGATATGTATTTGCATATTGTTGTATTCAATGTGTCAGCTTCTTTAGAAGTCTTTCATACCAAATTCATGAGACAATACAATGACTAAGAGCGTGTCATTGTAAAAATAGCGCTTCCTTTTATATGTCTGAGCAATCTTACTAAGTATTCTTCCTTTAATGACGCTGTTAAAAATATTATTAGTTTCCATGCCATACAATTAATTTAAAACATAACGTAGGGTTTCAACAAAGATGTTATAATATGGTCTTTTACGATGTCAATGATACGTTTTTCACTTACTATTGTCCAAACATAAGGAATGCAGACGAGAGTCGCTCCAGCCATAACTTGACTGGCGCCGACTCCCAGATTCCTCATCAATGTTGGATATAATTCAGCCGTGTACATGGGAAGAACGCCATTTGTCGCACTGATTGCGAATTTGCTGATCATCACAAAAGTAATCTTCAACCAGAGTTCACCCTCAAAGGCATCCACCAAGGAGACTCCGATACATCCGACTCCAGCAAACACTA
This sequence comes from Glyphotaelius pellucidus, assembly GCA_936435175.1. Lineage (NCBI taxonomy): Eukaryota > Metazoa > Arthropoda > Insecta > Trichoptera > Limnephilidae > Glyphotaelius > Glyphotaelius pellucidus. The sequence continues at coordinate 26,773,120 of OW386550.1, read as the reverse complement.
TAGAGAAGCAAATCGGCCAACGTCTTCCAAGTTTCATGAGGACCGGGATACTCAAAGCGAGAGCTGGTATCTCAACCACTCCAGACAGTATAGACGTGATGTGGAGATCTCCACCGAAAGCGCTGATGTTCAACACGAGTCCGTAGTACACGAGAGTTGTTGCTCCCCATATTATGAAAATGCAGATGGTTATTTTAGTGCTAGGCTTCCTGAAGAGGTCCAACACTCCGTAGGTTTGCATGTCAGCCTCCGAAGGCTTTCCGCCAGGTTGCAGGATCTTATCCAGTGAAGCCGGAAGCTGCCGCTTATTGAACTTGGCTGCCTGTTGAACGATTTCTTTTACTTCTGTAATGCGTCCCATTGTAAGGAGCCATCTTGGAGATTCTGGAATAACCCACCTATAAGTCGAAATAAATTTTGTAATTGCATGAATTTTCTAAGTTTCTCTACTTAACATTCACAAATTATTAATGTAGACGGAAAATAATTTTTTTTTAATTCAATATATAATGAAAAACTATATAAAAATACTAATATTATATATTTTTTCTTACCATAATGTAATGAGAAGTATCCCAGGCAGCGAAAGGGCAAGTTGTAGATGTCTCCAGTTCGGCAAGGCCATCGACAGAGCTGATACCAAGCAATATGAGACTGGCAGAGGAAAGAAGTTACACACTCCAGCGATGGTTCTCCATTTTCCTCCAACCAGCTCCATGGACAAGACGAACCCGGAGAATACAACAGACACACTCAAAAATCCAAGTAAGATACGAAGAATCAAGTATAGCTCGTACCAAGGACAAAAGGTGATTGCGATTGCCAAGAGGGTTTGTGTTATCAACGCTGAGATGAGAGTCTTTTTTCGTCCAAAGCGGTCTGATATCATGCCGCTGACTACTCCGCCAAGCGCAACACCAAACAGGAATAAAACTTCTGCCAGGGTGTTCAAATACGCTCTATCGCAAACAAGATTCCATTCAGACACTATGGTATCTCCAATAGTGCTTTTGTCCCATTCCCATTCTGTGCATTCTATCTGTTCTCCTGGTGGTATGTTTCCATTCAGGATTTGGTTAATAGAGATGTCCAACCAACTGATATCAGTAATCATACAACTTCCTTGAGGTTGGCTCACGTTTTTCCAAGTATCGACGGGCACATCGGATAAATTGGGAGGTCTGGCGCACCAGAAGTCCTCGGTAGCTGCCTGAAAATAAAAAAAGGAAATTTGGTCACTTAGTTGTAACCCTATTGTGCGGCTTGCTACATTTGAAGTTCAGTGAAATTATGACTGCCTTTAGGTGCACTACTGTTTGCAGTGTGTAGAGTTTCGTTACTATCCATGAAAATTCCAAAGTAAATAAGTTGATTTTGAAGTAGCGTGTCGACTAGTTCTGTAAGGATCGTGTTTCTAAAGGCATGATAACATATATAATGAGACATTTATACAAGATTGAAATAGTATGCACATCACTCTGTCTTTGGTCTATTTATCTAATTACATTCCGAGATGGTAAGCTATTTAACAATAACTATTTAACGCACACGAGAATTATTTTACTACCCATCAAAGGGTGAATTTACTTGATGATTGAGCTCAGCGTCTCTAAACGAGTATTCACCACAATTTCAAATATAAATTTCTAGACTAAATTTGGCTTTACAAAATTTTACCCGTCTCTTGGGGAAAGTTGGTTCTTTGGGTTTTCGTGTTCGAATTTGTTTTAAGTTTCTTTTGAGGTTTATGAGTTTTTTGATTTCTGAGATTTCTGTAAGTTTTTTACGTGTAAATGAGTTTTATGTTTTTCCTATTTGCATTTGTTCAATGGAGTTTTGTGTTCTAATGATTTTTCTGTGTGTGGGTTCGTTTTAACTTTTCTTTCTCATCTTTTTGAATCCAATTACAATACTAATACTTACAATAAAGGTTGGCGAGAATATGTGGAAGGTGCAGGGAAAGGAACACAGGGATAGCAGGAAGGTCAACTTCAGCTGCCAGGGGCCATAGTTGCCGATGAGATCTGCTATGGGGTCATCTTCATCTTCTTCGGGAGTCGCTGGCCTCTTCTCCGTTTCGCTCTCCGCCTGCTTGGCCATAACTGAAACAAAAAATAAAAAAATAAAATAATTAAAAAATAAAATAAATACATATTGAATTTACAATATATATATTTAAAAATTGTTTCTAATTTTGAAACATTTAGGACGCCCGCAGACGAGAGACTTTGGTCGTGGTGACGCGACGATTGTAAACTATTCCAAAAATCATACAAATTCAGAAAAGCCCCCCTAGTATTGCGTCGCTCTTGTGCTCATATCCATATTTTATATCGTAATGGATTTTCATTTCCGTAACTGTTGCAAGTCTATCGTCTGCGGAAGCTCTTAATTCAACGTCCATTACATTTTCGTATGAATTTTTGGTATAAAAAGCTTTATAACCTTTCCACTGTTTATTTTTAACACAACCAATTTCACAATTTGACGGCAATTTTCAGACTGGTATAATAAAAAAAATCACTTAAGTCCCCAATAATTACTCAATCAATCACTAGGTATCATTTTTATTTATTTTTTATTTTTATTTGTTTATAATACAACAAAGAGAGAATTTAAATTTCGTCGAACGATGATCTTGCGATAGTACCCTTACGTTGCAAGGCGGTTCCGATGAGAAAGATTAATTCGCCATGCCAGCATTTTAACAAAATAACTCAATATTGATTTTATTTCATTCAAAATTTGCTTTGATAAATACCAACATTCAAAAATGCTTCAATAAGTTATCATAAAACAATTTAAATTAAGTACTTTTTGTAATTATTTTTGATCAAAAGTATTTATAATTTTTAATAATGTCTAAGCAAAACAATGTAATTTTTAAATACATTCTTTTGTAAGATCGTAAATAAACAACCTGAAGTATTTTCGTCACAAAAAAGGGGCGCGGATCTTTTTTTATGATTTTATTTGAACTAAAATTAGAATTCGGAAAAGTAGCTTTCCCAAATAATTTATTGTTTTATTTTACTGCATGATTATATGATTTGAAATGTATGTTGCATAATACAAAATTTTATTTTGAAAAATTATCACATCTGCCAACGACCTACGGTGAAACCTTATTGTACTAAAAATAAACATATTTTCTCAAAATTTTAAAAATAGCTTTACTAGATAAAAGAACAGTCTTTCGAAGTCAGTTTATATTTTTTTGTGAAAAAGAGTCAATACATCTAAACTTTGATTTAAAATGACATATTTCCGTTTTGTCTGGTTATTCTCTCTTAAGAAGAATTGAAAGAGAAGTCAACAGTTGAAAATCTCAAGTCGTTTAAACGATAATAAAATACAAAAATAGATTAAAAAAACAATGATTCTACAATAAATCAATGTACATTGCAAAACTGTTAACTCATTCTTAATAAAAAATAAAAAAAAACTTATTGAGTTTGATACAATTGAAGTTTTTTCGAAACTCGTGCGCAATATCATGTTTACAAATTGTATTCAAGATATAAAAAATGTCCTTAATAAATTCTACGTGACAAATTATAAAAAAGTGAAAAATGACAAGCAGTATAACATGAATCTTTCAAAGGACATGCATTTATATCATATCTATTTTTCATTGTATATACATTATATATCTTGTGTTTTCAATGAATCGCAAAGGCTGTTAGATTCCCGTGGGACAAAATGACGACAAGTGAATGTGTTGGTAGATTAACAGTCAAATCTGAAATTGAAAAATTGAAATTATCTTTCAGGCGGCCTGGGAACGTGATCGCCTTGACTTTTGGTTGATTTATGACTTGGTGCGGGGAAGGGAAGATTTATGTAATTGTTTCAGTGAACGTCGCTGAATTGAAAAGCCGACGCGACCAGAAATATTGAAATATAAAAATTATTTTATATTTTTAATTTTTGTATTGTGATTGTTTTGGTCAATGTTGTCCCGTCTTCTTTCAGCTCACATGTTACAATTTTGTTAGAAATGAATGAAGAAATCTACCACGTGTAGTAAAATTGATTTTTAGGTCTTAAATTCGACCGGTCAGTGGTTGAGTGGGCATCGCGTTTGGGTCCCACCCGGGCGTCGCGTGTTCGATTCCTCAGCTGGCTAAGTCCTCCATCAAAGCAACATTTTCGGCTTTCTGTGGTGGTAGTAGGAGATTTTCAAACATTGTTGGGTTATTCGTAATCCGAATGTTTGCCTTTCAAAAAAAAAAAGAATCTTATCTTGCTGGAATTTGGTTAACCTCTCGGGTCTCGAGCATATTCTCAATTTGGGAGGCGAGTATGAATACCGCCGCCCTGGGAACCATTTATTGGATAACCAACACCTCTACCATAGGTCATCCCAAGTGGTTTGCTACGTTTGGTGACTTAGCAGGGGAGCCCGGGTTTATGGGGTGAAGTTTATCCAGGTCTTAGCGGCGGATGCGTGCGCTCACCTGCTGCGTGGCCGGCCGGATCGAGAGAGACTGGTTGAGGGAGGATTACCCATCGTCTTGCACGGCAGTTGGAGGGAAGGATTCATACGTCCGACACTTTCAGACACACTGACCCCCAGATTCCTACCCACCCCTCATACCTTTTTCCTTCCCAGAACTTCCTATCCTTCCCTTCCTTAAAAATACCCTCCGCACAGCATCCCCTAAGATGAAATAGGCCCTGGGGGGGAAATTATTTTCCTCAGGGCCTCCTGTGGGGAGCTAATGTTAAAAAGAAGGTCACATTGCACACGCTTTGCAATAAAATCCAAATAAATTGAATATTTCTGAATGTATCCTAAAAATAACAACGATTTCGTGAGACCTTCATGAGCTGTTTCCAAAAGCGAACAAATCATACTAAGTGGTTAAATGGGCGTATATTTTCTAGAAGCATCTCTTTTGAAATTTGATCATTTTATTCAAATGAATGACGTTTCTTGTAGCCAATACATGTTTGCATATATAGTTCTTGGTATCCGCTAGTTGACGGTCACACCAAAACTAAACGCAGAACACCACAATACTAAGATTAACGCTTGCAGCACGGTATCGTATATACATATACTTCGCGACGATCTACACGTCTGCCCTAGTGTCCTGATGATGAACACACAAACTCAAATCATATCAGAATTTATCTATATATATAAAAATAATAATATGTTTGTTTCTGTCTATGTGTATACGTATGTGTGCTATGCATTGCTAAACCATTCATCCGATTGCGATGAAATTTTAGGGATTTGATGTGCGCATGCCCGCGATTCTTACTGTATACAAGTACAATAGTGAGTTCTGGCATCATGAAATTATGCGTTGCTAACAGTTCATCCGATTGCGATGAAACTTTGGGAATTTGATGTGTGCCTGCCAGCGATGGTTTCTATATATGCTGGTAAGCTCTGGCATTACGAAATTTGTACTAAAAATTGCAATACGTGGCACGCAAGCTGTTTGAATACCGGGAATGAATGTATCGATTGCGAGAGGGGGGAGGGGAGAAGGGTTTTGGGAACGGGGGAAGAGGACGAGGTAAGTGGGGAGAGGCGGAAGGGGAGCGGGACGAATGGGAAAGGACACGCAGGGAGAAACAATTTCTTTATTAAGTGGCATAGCAACGCACGCCGGGAACTTGCTTATTTTGTATAAATTAAAAAAGATCTTATTTATCAGATACATTGCTTTGTAAAATCAAAAATTCTACAGTTGCTAACTAAAAATATTTTTATTCTTAATTTATCGACCTCATTATTCAGAGATTCATCTCAATCATTTGTTAAAATATGTAGCAGACAGCGCGGTTAGTATTTTGATTAATTGATTACCCAAATTATTCAAAAACATTCTGTGAAAACATAACAAGATTGTTCTACTTTGCGAGACTTGATTCACAATGATTGGTCAGTTTATTTAGAAAAACAGATTATTTATTTGTTTTTCAGACGAGAAGAAAAATACTTCGTACATATTTATATTAAATTACATTGAATTCTTTAAGTGTTGTAAAGAAAATTGGGGTAAGAACGCCCTTGTATTTTTTGTGTCAAATTGTAAGTGTAATAAAATAATAAAAATGTAATAAATAACTCACGTTGTTTGGTTTTGACAGGCAAAATATTTGTGGAAAAATAAATTTAATGGGAAATAGATTAGATAGACATTTGGGCATATTATTTGGGTTGAAGGTTTTGGTGATGGGGCAAAGGAAGGTGAAAAGTACCTAGATATTCATATCTGGTGGCCAAATATTAAAAATACCATTGCAGGTTTTGATTCTGAATTGGACGATATATTTAATATTATTTATTTATTTATGGATTCCAGTAAATAGGTATAATGTAAAAAAAAACTAACTAGCTAACTAACTATCACGCTGTTTCTTTGCAGAAGGGGTCCGACAAACAATTTGGTTTTGGCATAAACCTTTTGCTTCATTTATGTTCATACATCTTCTCATGTATTCCATTATTTTAATCTGACCCTTAACATGGCCCGACTCAAGCATTTAGATTACGGGTTTTACAAGTTTACATTTACAAGCCTTCTTCGGGCATCTCCGACATCTTCCATCATTCGAATTCATGTCACTTATTCTCCTTTCACTCTTATATTCGTCCATTCGTTCTACACATCCAAATCACTTGTAAGTCATTTACTCTATCTTATTCATTACGCTTACATCAGCCTTGCATTCTTTGTAAATCACTACTACTTATAATAATTAATATTAAGTGTACTTTCATACTTCTTCTGCCAGTTCCGTGGCTTACTGCCTTACATCAGGGTTGGTATCAGAACTCCATCACGTACCGTTAGTTTCGCTTCTTTGGACAAATATTATTTAGCGTCAGCTGCATTCAGTCCTACATTACGGGAATTCCCTGCATTTCAATTTGGGAGGCGGGAATGGGTACCGCCGCCCCGGGAACCTTAACTGGATAACCAACACCTCTGCCATAGGTTACCCCAAGTGGTTCGCTACGTTTGGTGATTTAGCAGGGATGCCCGGGTTCATGGGGTGAGGTTTTACTAAGTCTTGGAGGTGGATGACCCGGAAACACTGAACCCAGATTCCTACCCACCCCTTAAACCCTTTTCTTTCCCAGAACTCTCCTCTCCTCCTTTTCCTTAAAAAAAAACCCCACACAGCATCCCCAAAGATGACATAGGCCCTGAGGGAAATTATTTTCCTCAGGGCCTCCTGTGTGAAGCTCATGTAAAAAAAAGAAATTTAATCTTCTCTCAAAATACTTAATAGCCTTTCTATCTCTCGTTAACGTGCTCCTCAAATATACACATTCATCTACCCGTTTCAAGAATCATTCAAAACTATGTTGAACATTGTTTTCGTACTCTCTCTTTCAAACACCATGACTTCAGACTTATTATATTCATCATTTAATCATTATTCATACATTCCTTCTAATTTCGTTCACCCTAGACGCGAGAGACTGTAGATCTTTTCACCCTCTTCAACTCTGCTTATAAAGAGTAGAAAAACCACGAGCCGAACCGCAAATTATAGGAAAAGAACGAAGTAATCGTAACCGGCACCATATGGGCAACATACTTCCAGGTTACTCATTTTTGCGCCCAAGCCCTTTCAATTCTTCCACACATTACACCCATATATCAAATAACCAGACGACATTATTATCTTTTAATGTTAAACCACCGCGTAATACCACCGTTCGCCCCCATACATGCAACGAGTCTGTCAGACAGACGCGATTATGTGAGATTCGTATTCACTCCATACTTGAACACCTGCCATAGCGTTTTTCTATCAACTCGTACATAATATGCTTTTTGTAAATCGACAAAAGCACAGAAAAGTTTCTGTTATTTTATAAAGAAAACTTCCCATTGAGTATACGCAACGAGAAAATCCAGTCCTTTTATCCGATATTAATCTGATATCATCTTTATTATAATCAGTCATGTAAAGTAGCACCAAATACAGTACTATCTGTAATTATTTTACACGATGACCTCAATGAATGACACAATTTTCTGCGTGAGAATATTATTGTCAAACAACAACTGTTATTTATAAAAAGCGTTATTTTTTTGCAACATATTTAAATGTTGTATACATATTTTTATGAAATAATGTCACATAAGCGAATTAAGTTTCTTAAGCCACATTTTAAACACACGGGATTTTTTTGAATAATTCCTGTTGGTACATAATATATTATATTAATTATTTGACATTGAAATGATAGACACCTATATTATAGAACTGAGCATTTAATGTTTTCAAAAAAAGTGTTGTGTTACGCTTGAACTGAAAATAATCCAATCATCGGAAACAGATGTCTTAGCATGTGTTTTTTTAATGTGTGAAATCTAAAAACCAAGGCTGTGCTTGTTTATCTTATTTAGGTACAGATCTTATGTAAAGGGAATAAAAAATATTATTTAGAGTTTGTTATTCGCACAATTGACGCGGAATCTTCTGTGACTATGCTGAACAGACACTATTACAGGAATATTGATCCGATAATAACAGATATCCGATAAAAGGGTGTCACTTCACTATGTTATGTTGTACATCACTAGCACATAACTACTCGTAAGATAATTGTCGTCAGTCAGTCTAAAAGTAATGTAAATGGAGTAAACACCCAGTCAATAAAGTCTATCTTGTAAAGTCTTAAAGTGTTTAATATATTAACTTCCCAAGTCCAACAAACAACGAAATAATCAAATTTGATGACTTGAAATTAACAGTATTATTTTTTCAAATGCAATGCACAATATCGTAATCGTGTTGCTCTCCCATAAATCGTGGTTCGTTACGTTGAGATATTTCATTATATGATTTGTTCCGAGATTTTGACAGTCGAAATTATTATCGTGATAAATTATTGCTTATTTTGTTGTGTTGCGCTACCTTTTTCTTAGGCCAACGTGTCGTATCCGACACGTTACAATGGCCATTATCAGGACAGACGTCCTGCCCTGATTACACGGAACGCTGTCCGAAACGTTGATTAAATAAAGAGGAAGCGCATTTTTGAGTTTCAGGAAATGAATTAAAACCATAAACATGTTTTACTGAATTGCAACTAAGTGATTTCCTAAAATGTTGCAGTCAGAAATAATTTTGCGGATATATAAAAAATTAAGTACCTACTTAACATTTTGGTTGTCGGTGCATGGGTGCATGCTTGAAGGGATTGCATATTCCTGAGTATTGCGTTAACCCCCCGAATTTGCGTTAATTTGTTCGGTGTGCGGAATAACCCAAATAGGTCTCATAGAAATCGTTGTCTCCCTTACTACCATGGTTAAAAATCCTGTCGAAACGCTGTTAGAAAGAGAAAACACCACGCTTTATATTCAAATCTAAAAGTTAACCGCAACATAATTAAAATGTACACCTTTATGAAACCAAAATTTCCGACCACAATTTGAAATTTTTTTTTCCATATGTTTGAATGTTTTTTTTCATGCAAACGTATTCCCCGATTTTCTCTCTGAATTTTGACAATTGTGCAAATGTTTTTTAATATAATATAGATATCGACCACTATGGGTGCCGGTACGTTTGCTTTATTTGATAATTTACTCTTATAGGAGTTAGGACCTTTCAAAAATCGTTAAAATTGCCTGGTTTGAACGCCATCAACAAGCGTTCAGTATACAAATTAGACAATGTATTTTTAAAAAAGCGTACGTACATATAACATATTGTACTTATTAGTTAGTAACAAAAAAAAAAAATTGGTCCGGTTTTGGGGGATAAAATGGGGAATACCAATCCTCGATTTTGAACACTTTGTTAAAATTCCTATCATTCAAATTTCTCGGCAACAGTGTTTCCTCTTAAATTATTCAAGTTCAATAAATTTAAAATTTTCAAAGTGGAGTTCTTTATTGCAACTACTTATCATATCAGACAAACGACTAATAAATTTCAAATAATTCCTTTCTTCAATAGCCATAAATTCGCTTTGTGGCATCGTTTTAGTTTTATGAATACAAAAAATTTTGTATACCCCACTATTTAATCAATATAATCCACCAATAATATTGATGAAATATTTGTATAGCGCAGTTTAGTGATATTTCACTTCAAGTGTGCTTAACTATAATAAACCTTAAAGTAATCCTACACAGTTCCTTACGAGTTCTTACAAAATGTTGATCAAATAATGTGAAACAAAGAATATACAGTATACAAAGGAATGCCAAGAGAACTAAATTAACAATAACAGTGGTGTTTTGGCACAGGACAATAAAATGATAAACAATAACGGTGCCATTAAACAAGAATTATAAAAACTAAAATATTATATAAAACAGGTTTAGAAATTAGAAACATTCAAAACCGATGCTACATTTCCCCCCATGGCTGTCCCGACGGCAAACTTAGGTGCAGTCGGTTTAGGAAATAAAATGCTTACACAAAATATAACTAAGTGTCTAAAGAAAAACAAAAGTATGAAACGTATTTTCATTCCAATGCATCATGGATAAAACAATTTATCTAAAACCTAAGATTTTGCAATTTACGGGCTTTTACAGTAACATATATACTGACTACACCAGCTTATAAGTACAAAAAATCAACGCTGTAAATAAATTCATTTGATATCCATACCAACTTATTATTAGGTATTTTTGAAGTCGATTTTAGGTTTGAAATTGTTAAATAATGCACGAAAAAAATATTATGTCCTCGGGCCAAGTGTCGGAGAATCGACTGTCAGGTCACCGGCACTTCCGCCTCCAACTCTTCCAACGCTTCCTCAGCGGCTGACTTCCAGTTTGTAATCTGGAGAAGCTGTGCTGCATCCCCTCTTACCTCGTCTTCCCACCTTAATCTGGGTCTTCCCACTTTTCTCCTTCCACCTGGGTGTCCAGTCATAATTATTTTTGGGATGCATTTCGTCCGGCATTCTTTCTACATACCCAGCCTATCTCAACCTGAGGAGACTCATTTGGGCTGAGAAGTTATAGGCCTTGGTATTTATCATAATACTTTCATCTTCACAAATTCTGCAATTATTTAATATTCAGTAATTTTTCACGGATCTACTCCAGTAAACTTATAAAAATTGTGCTTGGAAATAACGTCAAAATCTGCCATTGTTTTTCCTACGGATTGCTTTACAAGGAGAGTTTGCGTGTGCTTCGTATGTGAGTCCTGCCGTAGTTGGTAGCAGCAGTGTGTAGCTGATAAACGAAGTTGGATCATTCACATTTCCGGATAGAGACCTCTATTGCACCGCCACGGCAGAGCTTGTCAACCGTTCATTAGGTTTTTCATTAGAAGTTGTGTATTCATTGTCAATAACTTGACATCAATTACAAACCTTCATTGTGACGCAGTTTGCAGTTGAAATGAGTGTTTATTTATTTAAATGAAAATAGCCAATTGTTTTATTGAAGAAGAAGATAACACGAATAATCTAATAACGATAACGAAAATATGAAAGAGAACAAGACACAAAAAAATAGAAAAGACAATGGTCCCTACTGGGACTCGAAGCCAGACCTCTCGTCTAACCGGAACGTGCGCGTTAACCAATTGCAACCTTCTGTCACACCATCATATTTGTCAATCTCATATTTCAAATTTGAGAGTAAACAATATTATCTTCAACTAATTATTTTGTCCATATTATGGAATTTAATGGAGAATAATTCTTTTTTCCTTATTATGGAAAAAATCATTAGTTTTTGCGACCATTGTTTTTTCTATTTTTCTGTGTCTTGTTCTCTTTCATATTTTGATTTAGATTATAAGTGTTATCTTTTTCCTCAATTATATATTACGTTGATGGGAATAACCTTCAAAAGTTATTAAAAGATAGTTTTTCTTATAAAAAATTGAATTGTTTTATTATTTAGATTTCTTGGTTTCTCCGCGTTTCTGTTGTTTTAATTCAAATAAATAATTATTTTATTTTAATTTTATTTATTTTGTGAGAGTAACTGATTAATCCCGCTGATTGTAATTTTTTTTTTGCTTTAGGAACTTATTTGTCTATTCTTTTGTATCTAAATTTTTAGTATACTTTGTATCCCGATGAAAAAACCTTAGGGCCAATGGTTTCACAGAATTTGAACAATTCATAAAATTTTAAATTTCTGTGAAAGTTCTGTTATAGTTGTGAATGGATTGAAAAACTATTGGTACGTTAAATATATTAAAAAAAAACGGTCAAAATATGTATACTAACTGAGAGTGACGGTTTTGGATTACCCATGTTGTCGCTTTTGTCATAAATCAGCATGGAATTAAGCTATAATCGATACAATCCATATTTGATTACTGTGTGTGTACATTACTACTTATTGTTATTTCTTACTGCTGTACACTTTTGAATTTACTCATTGTTATTATCAAATTAACTTTTGTATAATTATTTACTCACTATAATACATAATTGTTTATTATTATTTACTCATAATTATTATGTATTTACTTAATTTATGTTTATTTTGTATTTACTTTCTTACGATTACTAAATAGTTTATTATTGTTTATTCATAATTATATTTTAAATTATGTATTTAATTTACTTACATTTATTTACCTACTATATTATATTTATTCTTATTATATTATATGTATTACTTACTATATTATATTTATTACATAATCTATATACATTTATTACATACTTGTTTATTATTATTTACTATTTATTATTTATCTATTATTATTTACCTACCTTTATTTTTATTTATTTTTTGTTAATACTCGTAAATCTACTGTTACTGACGGTATGACGGTACTCAATTTGTATTACACCACTTTTATATTTATATTTCATTTGTGTTCATTTCTGTATAACATGTTAGGTTAACTGGAAGAAATAGGATGTAGGTACCTATAAGTTATACCTTTTGTACTAAATGAAAATTTTGTGCAATAAATGATTTTGATTTTGATTTTTATGGTCACCCTATGAATGCATTTGTTAAGCCACTGCACCTTGAACATGTTTAGTTTACAGTAGAATATTATTGTGGCCAACTAAGAGCAATATGAGCATACCGCCCAGCTGTAATTAATATTTGAGTAAACTATATTTAGTGTTTCTTGTGAATTTATATGTATGTTTTTTATTTTTATTCCATTATTGTTTTTTTATTTTTATTTTTATTGTAAAACTACACATCTCGATACAGGAATGCCCTAGTGAGATGTGCAGTTTATGTTTTTATGTACATCTATATATTTTAATAAATAAATAAATAAATAAATAAATAAATTGACCTGGTTCATTTTACAATCGTTTACAAATTACATTCATTTATACACAGTCTTATCGAATAAGTAGTGTTGATTAGATTGAGTTGTCCGGTCACCGTGAAAGTGATACCATGTTGCGCGCGTTAAACCTCTTTCGAGCTGTATTTCAGTATAATTATCAGTTAAATTTATGTGGTTTTCGGTATTTAGTTTTGGTGAAGCCATCAAACAACACGATAAAAAAACCGGATACTTGTCGATTTTCCTCTTTCCCTTTTCTTTTCCATTCTATTTTCTTCAATCTCATACTGTATCGACTCCGGCCAGTTTAGAATTTTGTTCAATGCGCAAAAAACTGCATTAAGAAACTTTGATGAATAAATGGTTCCAAGAAAAGTTATCAGAAATAGTTCTAGCCAGAAATATTTACCGAATAACGGTTCGTTCTGGTACGAAGGATTTATTTACTCTCATTTTATTGTGCAGGACGCTATTAACTGTTATTGAACGAGTTTTATGACATATTTTACGAGCATCAAAATTACGTTCTGCTTGAGGACGAAGGGGAATTAAAAAAAGGAGTTTTTGTAGAAATAATATCGTTAAGGCTTTTTAAAAATTAATTTTTCTGAAAGTTCTCTTTTGTGGAACCTTATCAATGCGTATGGGAAAAGGTGGCTATCATCCTATCGGAAAAATCTGTAAAATTATGACTTTTAAAAGGGAAAAAGGTTTTTTTTTTAATTTTTGATATATTCAAAAATATTATTACACACTCGGGAAACACGCCGAACGCGCGCTCAACATTTGTACACATTTGACATTCGTCACATGAGAACATATCGTTTCTGCGGCCTTCGTGTTTCCCCCCTCCTACAACATGGGTCTTTTTGAGACCCAGGTTCACTCCTTCCTTTCCACAAGAAGAACCTTCACTCAGCATCCCCGAAAATTATATATATCCTGCGTGGAGTTAATGTCAAAAAATGAAATAAAATAAGTACTGATTTTTGACGGGTCAACGCTAGTTAAGGTGAAGCCGTACGTGAAATTCTATTTGGATTCATCTTTACGACGAATTGGTTTACAGTATGAACATTAAAAAATGAGCTACGGATAAATTGAAGCTTTTCCTAGCTTTTCTATATATTGGAATAACAATTAAATTATTATTTACATAACAAAAAATATAAGCTTAAACAACTAAAAAAAAAAAATTTCTCGACTAAACTATGAAGCAATCTAAGAAATATTTTTTCTAAAAATACCCCTTTATGGCTAAGACTATTTTTGAGGTTTTATATGTTCTAACTTTTTTTCATTCTTATAAAATTATGCACAAAATAAATAAAAAAACACTTTTTCGCTTACTTGCCTCGTGCAAATACGACGCGCAATTTTAAATTTTGTAGGCATGAGAATCGAAATATTTTTAGCGTTTAAATTCCTCTTAATAATGATGGTGTGGATATATTTTAATGGTTCTTTTCGTAGATCGTTATAAAAGTCACACGAATATTCGAGGTACTTCGATAGTTCGGGAAGTGGATGAAAATTGAACTAAAAGATTCTATTACATTCAGATCTACATTAAATTGGATAATATGAAAATTTTTATTTTTTGATTGAATTAAAAAGTTAAAACTTCCGAATTCAGTGGATTGTCTCATATATGTATAAATAAAGGTGAAGTTAATAAAAGAATTGTTTGTAGTTATTAAATTATATCAATTTTTTTTAATATTAAATAACGGAATTTTTGTAATCCTGCATGAATTAACAGTATTATCTGTTATATGTCTCCAACCTACATAAAGGCACTGATTGATCATTTTATTCCCCCCCCCCGTTGTGGCAAGTATAATCGTGATAATAGCTGTTTCAGATTCACAACGACAGATGGTATGAAAAAGCAGTTGGGGGGCGCTACAAAAAAATATATTCTCAAAGGGGGCGGTGGGCAAAAAAAGGTTGAGAATCTGTGCTTTAAACGGATGCGAAAATTTTAAAATGAATTTTTCGATTTAAAAAACGAATAAAAAGAAATATTGAAGTATCCCTGTGGGACTAGGTCTCCGCGCATCATGCTCCCGCCCGCGCCCGCTGTGAGAGTAACGCATCGCTCGTTACACCAACTGCATAGCGTCCCCACTTTTTCATAAATGAATTAGCTAATTCCTGAAATGGAGACTCCTACGTCCAATAAATTCGCATTGACAAGTACACACCACGTACATTCATTCATACAATATACGAGTCCAGTCTTGTGGTTAAACTGGCACTGCCCTTGGATGCAATATAATCTATTTGATATCATTATTTACGCCGACGACATGAAAATATACAAATGCAAAAGCTCAGCAGATGATTGCAAAAAAAATTATTAGAAGATATTAATGAAATTAATGAATATTACGTAAAACATAAATAAATGTAATCCTATAACATTTTCACGTAAAAGACATCCAATTTTTTTTATTTTTTTTACATGAATACCGCACAAGAGTCCCAACTGCTCCCGTCTGGAGCCAGTGAGACTATGGCATCCCCAATTGGGGTATGTTGTGAGGCTGAAGGTAGTGGGGAGGGGAAGGAGATGAGGAAGAGGAAGGTGGGAAGTACCTGGCTATTCAGATCTGGTCACCAAACACGGCCAAAGCCATTTCAAGCAACTTTTCAATTCTGAATGGTGGTCTTACTGAGAGTATCTTCCACTCTGGAACGTGCCGAAAGTATACTATATATTATTTTAAATGAATAAATTGTGAAATAACACAAATTAATCAAATAAAAATTATTTGCCCCGCCGGGATTCAATCCCGCGACCTTCGGAATGCTAGTCAAAAGCCTTACCGCTGGACTACGCCGGCCGTCACTATCACTTAGAACACGAAAAAGCTTAGAAACAAATGGGCTTCATTCCAAGTATCACAAATCCTTCTATATGTGGCTTGTGTATTTGCATATACTCGAATTTGCATGTCATTTGGAATCCTTATACCTACCAAACCTATATTGACCTAATTGAAAATATTCAAACAAAATATTTCAAACATCTGTCGTATTGTACATCTTTAAATATATTAACAATGTCATTAATGAATATTAAGAAGAATATTGGGCCGAGGTGGGACCCTTGGTGTCCCGCAAGGGTCCCACCTCGGCCCAATATTCTTCTTAATATTCATTAATGACATTGTTAATATATTTAAAGATGTACAAGTCCTACTTTTTGCAGATGATCTAAAATTGTTTAAAAGAATACGAAATATACATGATTGCCTAATTTTACAAGCTAATTTAGATGAACTTTTTAAATGGTGCAAACAAAATATGTTATTTTTGAACATTGAGAAATGTCAAGTAATTCGATTTTCCAGAACTCATTCTCAAATCTTACATGAATATAATCTAAATAATGTTAAATTAACACCAGTATCACAAATTCGCGACTTGGGAGTTATATTCGATTCAAACTTAACTTTCACAGCACATATAGATGAAATAACTAATAAGGCTTTAAAGATGCTTGGCTTCCTTTGTAGAACCTTAACTGATTTTAAGTCCTTGGATTGCATGAAAACACTCTATATTTCATTAGTTAGAAATCAAGTGGAATATAATTCACCTATTTGGTCCCCTTTCTATAAAGTACACTCTAACAAAATAGAACGGGTTCAACACAAATTTCTTAGGTACTTAAATTTCAAGCTCAAAATCCCAATAGAAAACATTAATTATATAAGTTTGATGAATCGACTTAATTTAATTACGCTATCTGACAGAAGAATCATTTCAGATTTAATTTTATTATACAGAGTCATGAACAACCTAATTGACAGCCCTGCCATTGTTAGTACCATTAAACTCCATGTACCGACAAGGAATACTAGACAAAATATTACATTCTTTTGCAACACATACACAACCAACTATCAATCACACTCACTTACCAATAGGATGCATGATTTAGGCAACAAGTTTGGTGATATTGTAGATATATTCGCTGATTCCCTTTATAATCTAAAATGCATTTTAAACCAACACTTTGTGGAATCCTACAAATTATTGTAACGTGGGTGTAATATATTTAACGATTTGATGTGTTATTGTAATGTTTTATATTGTATTTTATTCTCGGTGCCTCGAGTGGAGAATATCTTAAAGAAAAATGCAATTATCCAAATTTACAAAGATAATATCATCAAAAAATTTGAAACCCACCAATCAAAAAGATATCAAGACAACATCAAAATACCAAAATTTAATACCAAACTAATGCAAAACAATTACATCTATTTAGGAATAAAGTATTTCAACAATCTTCCGATTGAAATAAAAAAAATCAAAGACATCAATAAACTGAAACTCAAACTGAAGCAACACTTCATCAGGAATAATTAATTAAATAATTACCTGTTTTTCTCTTTCTTTCTATTTATTGGCAATCTATATTTATTTCTATTTAATTTAGATTTTTCTAATTTCTCTAAAGTGCACAATATTTTAGTATGTAACTATATACCATTGTATGTACATCTTCACATATAGATGATCCAGAAGTTTCAATTGTTCCCTTATATACTTACCTATTGCATAATGTCATTCTATTTCTGTCATAATTAGTGTAACTCGCTCATCAAGCACAAGAACTAGCTTCTTCTTTGGTGAGACTGCAATTTTAAAGAATTTCTGAACCAATATGTAATTTATATTAACCCACTGTAAACTTATATATCTATATTAAATAAAAAAAAAAAAAAAAAAAATTCTATGTTATTGTCAAATGTTATATTGTTTCAAATATTTCACGGTTTTACGCTATAATCTTCAAAAACTACCTTTATATTTTTTAAATGTTTTCATTTTTATAACTTTTGATTTAAATTCTATATATGTATAATCCTCGATATCTTAAATATTATTGTATAATCTACGTAAAAGCCCATATGGGCGTATAACAACAATAAATAAATAAATAAATAAATAAATAAATAAATTGTTTTTAAAATCATTAGTGTAACCCTATTATTCCTCAGTACAAAAGGAGACGTACTGTTTCAGTATAAGATTGTAAAATGCTTTATTGACTCACAAGCTCTAATAGAAAGGATAGCATTTCGTTGCTCTGAATGCAATTCCAGATCGAATACCTTATTTTAAATACAACATTTCAAATCGAAATACGCACAAAATTGTTTGCTCGGCGTATCTGCAAATAAGAGAGATTGATATTTTCCATTATACCCTTTAAAGGTTTAAAATCAAATTAACCTTCAACTTATATCAAAACTATTATTTCTATATTGTTTATTATTTCTTTTTATTCATTTTTTTACTTGTATTACGTAATATTATAACTTTTAATATCTTCTAGCTACCTAATCTGTAAATACAGCTAAAATTATTTTAAATATTATGCTCAGTATAAAAAGTAAAATCTTTTAAATATATAAACTATATGTTTCCTAAATAAACTTAAATGAAAAAAATATCAAATTTGAGGAAGAGATAGATTGATTAAAAATATTTAAGTTATTCTGGCAGCGGCGTTTGGCACAACGTTTTTTTTTCGATGTTTTGAATACATTTCGATGTTCGGATCTGATAAAAATTGAAAATCATTGTTATAACCTTTTGATGATTTAAAAGTCTGTATTTTCGGAATTTTTAATGAAATTAAATGAAATGAAAAATACCAATTAATTTCTTGATCTCAAGAACAGAAAAAATGCAGAAGCGAAACTTTAAACAGCTCTAATCGTTGATTTGGTTGCTCGAGATCTGATTTTTATGTTTGACAGACGCTAATATGAAAATAAAGTGAAGACACGTTACTGTGACAATGCGCGTGCTTTCACTGAATTAGGTCCCGTGGACATACTCTGGCGGACCGACCACTTGCATATTATTTGAAAAACTCTCCTATTCATAAGCGGTGCTACATTTTTTGTTCGATTAGTATCAATACAACGTACCTTGTATTATTTTAATGTCATTCGATAGATGTCGTAATTTTTAAGATTATAAATATACTTTAGGTAAATTTCTTCATGATCTAAGGCAAATATATTTTTTTAAATACTTTCAGCTTCACAAATCCAACAATTATAATATGATGTGATTTTTCACGGATCCGCGCTAGTTTATTTAATAAAAACAACATAATATTGAAACAATATTCATTTTATTTTTTTCGCTCTGGCTATTTATATTGCATGCGGGTAATGATAAAATGAGTTAATTGTAACGACGACCCAGCACTACTTTTGTATGTAGGTAATATAAAAAGGTTATTTATATAAAAGATGCTCAGTAGGTTAAAGTAATTATGGAATAAACCATTGTATCATTCTTGCATCACTTTATTAATGTATAACAACACTATTTTATCTACATTTCAAAGCAAATCCTAGGAAGTTTTTTTCTCGAAAATTGCGTTATTTTGAGTTTGATTCTCTTTTAATATTCTAGACACTGACAATCGATCTTCTTTCTACAACAAAAAATCTGGGTTTTGAAATCTCTTCAATATTCAAAAATTCACTTTTTCGCATCATTTTGGCTGTATATGAAAACAAATCACTTGGTGTAAAGTGTTAATAGCAAATTGAATATTATTAATAACCAAGTATTTTTTTAAAAATTGCTATCTTTTAAATTTATTTTTACATTAATACTGATATTTATAATAATTTATTTTAGCAATTCGAATATTTTGTGTTAATTAATAAAAGTTTTTTAATATATAAACGAAACTATCACATTTTCAAAATAATTTTTATGTATTGTTTTTTGATACTTTTAAATAATTAATCGTCACTATTTGTAGTATTTTTTGTCTTTACTTGTTTGATTTTTTTTTTTTGTTAAATTTAATAATATCCTGACGAAGAAACCATTGGTTTTGAAACATGTATACAATTTTGATTAAATAAGTGGTGTATACTAAGTGATTTGATTTTTTATATAATCCCATTCTAAATCAAGCAAATGCGCAAAGTAAATCGAGCTCTTTTCCATAAAAGCTGCTGCTAAAAAACGCATTTTTTCAGCAGCGGGGGAGTGAGGGGGTTAATATTTCTAGGTCTGCTAGCCAGCGTAGGCCCTCAGGCATCCCCCTGGAGATTTCATCAATCCATGCGGGTTAGAATGGAGCAGGCATTTGTTGACCATGTTCTGTAATCTGCACCGCACTACATTTACATATAAGGAGGTTGGACACTCACATATAAGGAGGTTGTAAACTCATTAAAATAAATATGTATTTTGATCAATTCGTTTTTCTCCAACTCCATTTATTTTTTATGATGAAAAAAAAACATCAATTGTGTATTGTTTGTTATGTTGCCACAAATACTGTCGTATTTTCGAATTTCGAGGCCACTATCAAGGTTGTATATTTCCATTTTACTCCTGATTACTGAAAGGATAAATAAAACAATAAAATTGCTGATCTTTTGTAAGCTTATCGGAGACTAGTCTGACTAGGTAAAGTTTTTGTTTTATTTTCAAATCACAACTAGATACTGTTTGTATGACTCATTCAGGAAGACTTTTTCAGTTTCTTCCATATAAAAAGTTTTAATATAAGCAATGACGTTAGACTTGTTTCTCTCTCACAAACACACAATTAAATATGGCAAGTAAGAAATGCTCTTATGTTTCTAGTAAATTCTTAATTCGAACGTTATTCATGTTTGACAAAGATGAACATTTAAAGAATGTGTGCGTATGAACAAAATAAACGGTACAACCGGGCGGCGTTTTCATATTAAAAAACTTCCGTCGGATACTGTCTCAAGGCCAACTAGAGTAGGAGGCCTGGACGATTTTAAGATTTCATGTGATCAAGTTGTAATAGAGAAACGACAGTTTGCAAATGAAGGCGATTGTTATTACACTCGTTGTTGTTGTTTTGCCGCAAGCTTTTAAATAAACAGAGTAATAAGACTTTTTTTCAGTTAAATTTACTTAGCGACAGCACTGACTACCATGTACTTTAGTAGCCATTAAATCTTTTGGCGGAAAATAAATTAATAATAATCGATATTAATAAGTAATTTCGCTCATTTACAACTGAAATGTTATCCGTTTGTGTTTTCCGAGTAATTAAAACATTTTCTCACCACACGCGAGAACATTTCGGCACTTTGTAATGCAATTTACTTAGAGGTAGCTCACAACCTTATGCGCCGTTGAGTATACAGTTAACTACTCAAGTATTTGGGATTGTGCAAGTTTTTTGTCTTAAACGAACTGTCAATTTATAAAAACTTTGTGTTATTTCCGCTTCGCAATTAAAGCTCTATAAACGAAACATTTCTGAACGTAACCAAGCGTGTTTTTGAAAGGTTATGAAATAAGCTTTCAAATTTTTATATTACAAATAGATATAAACATTCGTAAATATTAAAATTTAGAATGCAAACATGAAAAAATTGTCAAAATGACTCACGTGATGTTTTTATGTGAAAACGGTACTAAAATCACGGATTATGTAAAAAATACTTATTCTATTGTATAAATGTATAATAAATAATTATGTCACCTCACTTTTTAACCCTTTCATACTTGATTTACATACCATTTCATATTTGATAAAAAATTAACAATGTCTAACGGCACGTAGGCGATTTGGCGGGCGAAAACTGTTTCTACAAAATAAGTCTTTTTATGTACTTCTATTGACGACTTTGAATAGAGATATGTAGCTTGATTCAACATGGATCTTTTACTTTTTGTTTTAGGGTTGTCACTAGAACAATAACAGAGTTATAACGATTTTTGTGGGAACACACGCGTGAAAACACGCTTATTGTACTTGATTGATATCGTTATATTGTCGTGTAAACACGCTTACGGGTCGGAAAATTGTCACAAAATCGTAAAAGCTACAATTGACTTGTTTTTGGCTAGCCTTTTTTAGATTTCTTCTATGTATCATATTGTAACGGCATTGAATGTAAAAAGTTCTATTTATCTTTTTGCTGAAAATCATAAAAACGATTTAATTTAGTTTCCTTATATTGTTAATAGGTAGGTACTTAACAAATACATATTATGAGTAAAAGGATATGGTTAAGTGATCTACCAGCTAACCTCGGACTAGTAAAACGGTTTTTTCCCAAGGGATAAGAATATATTTTAACATAAATGAGTTAAATGGTACGTGGGTAATTATTACATACCATATTTGCTATAAATGTTCTTTTTTCACTCCAATGTTAAAAAAATTATGTTTTACCTTGAGATATTTATGAAATGCAAGTGATCAGTACTACTTAAGGATCAAAAATACCGGAAACATCACAATTCCGCATTTTAAAGTATTCCAGCGGGTATGTTTTCCCATTGACATCTATCAGTTCCTGACAAGAAAGAGTTGAATCAATACCGCAAGAACAATATGAATCATAAATCACAATATTTTTAAAGCGCATAAGCTTTTTATGGTAATTATTGATGGTTAAGTGTTTTTTGAAACCTTGAAAAATGTTATTTATTGGCACAGTTAGGAAAAAGTAATGTAAGGTATCTTTTAAGGATTGGTCGATCGCGTTCACACAATGCAAGGCTGCAAACAGTTATTTTTCTGCATTACAGATTGATGTAATGCTATTACAGTATACATGACATATACATAACTTTAAATGAAATTTTTTTTAAAAAATCGATATTTTAGATTTCTTGTCTGAAATTACTTTTGAAATCTTCAAGGCCAATGTTGAAAATGTCAAGAGACCTATAGGTATCATTTAGCAGCACCATACCTCTTGTCTATGCTATGCTGGGCCAGAACGTCCGTTCTGCCGTGTGGAACACAGAGCAAGTGGTGGCGACGGCCCTGGCGGTAGTTTTTCGGTACGAACAATTTATAGCATTCCAAGAGGTATGGGCTGTCAATGTAATAGTTTATGATTTTAAAAGCTGTTACTGTAAGGGTCCCATAGAGAGCAAATCTATGTGATGTGGTGTGATCGCGGGTATTCACCATGCGTTTTCACATAAAGATCTTAATTTATTTTAAATTTGTTGTAATAATTCTGTGTACTTTTACTTTTATGGGGCCCAGTCAGAAAAAGCGTATTCTAATTTTGAACGTATAATGCAGTTGAACATCGATGTTATTACTTCGGGCTTGGAAAATTGTTTACTTATTCTTATCACAAATCCAAGAAGTTTGTAACAAGATGATGCCAACCCCACTTTATGATCTGAAAAAGTAAGTTTGGGAACAAATGTAACCCCAAGGTCCCTGATGAATTTCACTGATGACAAGATTTCATCATTAAGTTTATAATCAAACTTAATAGGTTTTTGGAATGCGTATACGTCACAGTGACATTTTTTACATTAAAGAAAAGTTTATTCTCATCTGCCCATGAAGACATTGCGTCTAAATCAAATTATAATTTGTTTGTGTCACATCTAAAAAAATGATGCATGTACATATATGCAAATTAAACTTAAATTTGGATTTGAGTCTAAAATACTCGACCAAACTGAATAATTATTTTTTTTAATCAAAAGGTACCTTTAGCAAATATCTGCTATGAATATGTAAAAGTTTATTTAATTGCGTTACAAATTGTAAAACATAGGCCATTAAGGAAATCTGTTTTTCATGATTTTAGTGGCAACTAAAATGCTTTAATTTATTCCGATTTCAAAAACTACGTGTATGTCCACGTGTCAATTGACACCAAAAGTACATACAATGCACTGTCATCGACAACGTGTCTATCTGCCGAGTTACAGCTCGATCGGATTTCGGGAAATAGGATAATTTCCACTTCCAAGATTCCGCAAGATTCAATCAATCAAGAAAAATAAAGCGAAGTTCAAGTAGTTGAATTTAATTTTTTTATTTTTATTTGATGAGCTTAAATGTAAATTCCAGTTACATTTATTTTGGTAGACCAATTTGACGTATGACGTAATTACCACCCAAAAAACGTTTCTTTTAGTAACTCTGTTTTACTTAAAATGTACATAGTAGATTGGGCAAGGCCATTAACTAAAAAAATGCCAAAATTGCCTCTAACATCAAGAAAAATCGAAATCATTAACGACCCAAAACATAAATAAATAAGAAGGTAGATATTTGCTATATGTTTTGATTAAAAAAATTGTTATTCAATTTGGTATAGGTATTTTGGCATCAAATTCAAATTTAAGTTTTGTTCATTAAAAACCGCGTGGTCTAAGTTACAATGATTGTCAGTAAAACAGAAAATAGTATAGTTAGTAATTTACCTGGAATCTGGAATGCAAATATCGAAATACAATAATTAAATCACACCTACTAAAGTAATATAATTCAATCGTAAAGTTAACATAACAAAAATGTTAATATTATGCTAACTACTGCAGTAATGATTAGTGGTAGTAAATATATTAACAATGCTAATATGCACATACATGATGAAATAAATGACTTGATTACACGATACAAATAATATTAATAATAATAATAGTTTAATGAATTGTGCCGTTTTAGTGAAAAATCACCTCAGGGCTCTATACAATGTTTTATTTTCAATTCTTTATCTCATCTTTTACTACGAAAAATAACTATACATACATAAAAGTAGATAAATAAATTTCCTATAACCATATATGAGCGATGGGGATTTCTGGTTCGTTCGATTCACCATTCAATTTAATAAATATCATACCTACAAATAATTATTTTTCTTTTATGTGAATACCGCACAAGATTGATCCCGCAACTGATCCCATTTGGAGCCAGTGAGACCATGGCATCCCCATTTGGGCATGGCATCCCCAATTGAGGTATGTTGTGAGTCTGAAAGTAGTGGGGAGGGGAAGGAGATAGGGAAGAGGAAGGTAAGGAAGTACCTAGCTATTCAGATCTGGTCACCAAACACGGCTGAATCCATTTCAAGCAACCTTTCAATTCTGAATGGTCTTACACCAGGGCGATACTGAGAGTATCTTCCACTCTGGAACGTGTCGCAAATACACTATATATTATTTTAAATGAATAAATTGTGAAATAACACAAATTAATCAAATAAAATTTATATACCACGCCGAGATTCGATCCCGCGACCTTCGTAATGCGAGTCAAAAGCCTTACCGCTAGACTACGCCGGCCGTCATATATTAAAACAAAAACATGTTTTTTTTAACATTAGCTCCATACAGGAAGCTCTTGGGAAAATAATTCCCCTCAGGGCCTGCCATCTTTAGGGATGCTATGTCGAGTGTTTTTTTAGGGAAGGGAAGGATAGGAAGTTCTGGGAAGGAAAAAGGTATGAACGGTGGGTAGGAATCTGTGGGTTTGAATGTCCCAGAAGTGACGGACGAATGAAGTCGTCCCTTCCACTGTTCAAAACTGGCTGAGAGTCCTGCTGTAAGGGTCAAAAGATCTCCGTCAACTAGCCTCTCCCGATTCGCTCTGCCACGCAATTGATGGGCAAACGCATCCACCGCCAAGATCCGGACAAACCTGACCCCATGAACCCGGGCAAGAACTGCATGAACTGCTTACTGCTGTTTTAAGCCAAAAAATCCACCAATAGTTCTAGCCAAAAAATCCATACAAAGAATTTTAAACATTATAATTGAATCGGAACAAATTTCTAAAATAAATAATAATGTAAAAGCCAGACCACAAAGAGAAAATGAAACATTTAGATTAGAAACAAAAAAAAACTAGAAACTAGAAAAAAATTCAACATCTAGCAATATAACATTATTTTTTCGGTTCCATGCCAACTGAGAATAAAGTCAACTCAACAGCTCCCTGAAAAGTCATTAAAAGCTATGAAAAAAATAATTTTAAATTAGCCGATAGCCCTAACCTAACGTAACCCATTTAACCAATTTTTTAAATATATTTTTTTATCACTCTAAATGACTTATCTGAGATGGTTCTGAGTTGGTTTCATTCCAAGTTGTCCGGTCACCATTTTTTCAACCCTCTCTTCCGCGTTTGTCGTCTGTATAGCGAAAATGGTATGTTCAATGAAACTGACATGTTCTCTAATCTAACTTCCCTATAAAATACAAACAAATCTTATTTGGCGTGTTAAAAAAATATAATTTTCTCTGACTAAAGTATGCTAACATACGATTTTTCTTTTCTTCTCTGCTTTCTAGTATATTAAAGTTATTTATTTTTGTATTGAATACGCATGAAGAGAACATTTCATAATTTTTTTTGACGTGATAACGTCTTATAAATCGATGAACGCCGGCCGCACTCACGAAAAAGCATGACTCATTGTCACGTTGTCACGTTCCGCCTGAGCCGGGCGTGCAACCGAGGGCACGGAACAAGCGTCTGGCCTAAGCGTTCGGCGAGAGCGCGGAACAAGCGATAGAGAGGCACGATCGGCCTAAGCGTTCGGCTTGTGACTGTAAAATTCTATGTAAAAGTTTTCTTATGACGTTATCATGTAAAATTATCGTCCGGAAACCGACTTTACAGACAACCAAATTTTTCATATGAATACCGCACAAGAGTCCCAACTGCTCCCGTCTGGAGCCAGTAAGACTATGACATCCTCAATTGGGGTATGTTGTGAGGCTGGAGGTAGTGGGAAGGGGAAGGAGATAGGGAACAGGAAGGTGGGAAGTACCTGGCTATTCAGATCTGGCTGAAGCCATTTCAAGCAACGTTTCAATTCTGAATGGTCTTACACTAGGGCGATACTGATACGTTTTCAACGGCATCCACAAAAAATAAACGCTTTACCTAATTAATGCCCTTCAGCAATGCTCGATGTTTAATAGTTATCAGTTTGCATTGATCGAGTAATGATGAAGTTTAATTTTGTACATAATAACGAAAGTTATTGTCAATTTGTCAGTTACGACCTAGATCTCAGCATAAAATTATTTAATGCTGCATAATTTGTTTTGCTAATTATTAAATATCTATTGTGTAAGCAATAAAATGCATGCATGCAGTTTTGTAGGCAACATGAAATCGTCACAATGAATGCACTTGATCTCAATTAATAGTCGTTCAGAATTATTATCGCATTCTAATAATAGTTGCTGAATGCGATCTACGTGCAAATTTCATTCTTAAAACACGACACAGTAGTTGTGAATATTATAATTTTAAAGTTAATACAAAACCTAACGGATGTATTTATTGTTTTTGTGTTTAATTCGTAGAACTCCATTTAATTTTTTTATATTTAATTAAAATTAAATTTGATAGTTTTATTATCGAACCCTACAATTAGTGTACCAGCAAATTGGTTTAACCGGTAATAAATCAATGTAGACACCTTCGAAAATTAACATTTAAAATCCTATAAATAAGTCGCCTAACAGTGGATTTAGCCACAGTTTGAAAATGGTCTTGTAAACCGAAACAGCTGTAACTAAAATACATACTAAAATACTTGCATAACTTGATAATAAAACCATCAAATTTGATAGAGAATGAATGTATAGAAGGCGGGAGGGGGGGAGGATAATTAATAAGTGCAAGCGCTACAGTAATTTACCCCTAATACCATGCGAGCGAAGCCGCATGCAAAAATGGTAGTATAAAATATATTTACAAGATCTAAAAAGATTCCTGTGCGGTCGTGGGCGTCGTTGATACTATTAAAAAAATAGGTACCCACGTAAATATTTACCATGAAATCGTTGCTTAGTACATTCCTCTACATTTGTAAATCTGTGCGATTTTTTAAAAATATGTACGGAATGTGGTTAAAAAAAAAGTAAAAATACTTGCTCACATCATAGCTAAAAGGTATGAAGTATTCTTCTGGGTTGATTAAAATCCCAATACGTTTGAAATGCGACTTTTTCTCATTCACATTATTTGGTGCATCGCCGTCTGCTCCGTTTGATATAATGACGTCATCTATGATACGTAACTCAATTGGAAAACACGTGGGGACCTTCAAACAATTCTATTTCTCATCATTAAGCCTCACGAGGGCACTTCGCAAAAAAATATAAAGAGAATTTTATATTTTTGCATGTTTCAGAACGTTTTTTGTGGGCCTTTTGGGGATTGTTCTCCCAATTTTTTGATACGTGTGGACAGCGGCCAAACGTGCCGACGCAAGATGTTTTCGTATCACAATTTCTATACATTCTGAAAGGATCCTGATCCTGAACACGTTCTGACGGCTGTTGCCAAGTTATTGGGCACATTGTAGCGAAAACATCCTTTTGTGCATCGGTTGTCGTTGTATCCGACCGGAAAATGTATCAAATTGAAAGTTTAATCGATGGAAGGAAACGTGACTATTCTATTAACGAATGTCGTTGACAGATTATTGCGCACGTGGAAAACCTCAAATATAATTTCGGACGCAATTAAAAAATATTTTTTGGGTATAGTATATTTTGTTAAGCTGAATAATGGTGTCCAGAACGATTGCCAACACACGCCAAGTATTCGTGTTACAATGGGGTATAATATTTGAAAACCATGTAATTAGCTTCCAGACAAATTCAAAAAAGCCTGTTTAAAAAATTTCAAAGTAATGCTTTAAATAATATTTTTAAGTACATTTAAGAAATAAAATGTGTCATTTTCTTGTCATGTTTTGTTCTGTTTGGTTTCTGTTTTTTTCTCTCTTTTTCTTATTCCTGTATTTGTAACCATATTTGTACATCCTTGTTTGTTTATTTATTTGTTTTCACTTGTTGTTTATTCTACTTAACCTGTATTTTTGTATTTTTATACTGTACTCTAGGTACATGAAACTTAAATTTTTGATATCAAAATACCTATATAATATAATTTAAAATTATACCTGTTTCTTCCCACTTACGAATTGTAAATTCCTCCCGTCCTAATATGAGTTACGTAACTCATCAAGATTGCCCTAACAAGAAACAAAAATAAACGAAAAATTTTTGTGCAGTTTACACGCGGTAGAAGCGAAACCTTCAGACAACTAAAGTAGACAAGATTGGGAGACTACGAAGCACAAAGCACAAAGAAGAGACTGATTTTTCTATCTCGTTCTCTCGCAGGCTAAATCCTTGAGATGTGTGTGTTTATCTCTTTTTAATTTCACTCGTTTAGTTGTGCTAAAGAAGTTTTTACTTCAAAAAATTTGTGTGCAGTTCACACGCGGTAGAAGCGAAACCTTCAGACAACTAAAGCAGGCAAGAGTGGGGAGGCTTCGAAGCACCGCACACTCATTCTCTCGCAGGCTAAATCCTGTAGCTATTTTATATTTGTCTCTTTTTAGTGTCGATTTTTTGTTCCATCGAGTTTCAAATCCCAGCGGTGCTAAAAAAGTTTTCACTTCAAAATTTTTATGCAGTTCACATGCGTTAGAAGTGAAACCTTCAGAAAACTAAAGTAGGCATGAGTGGGGAGGTTAGGAAGCACCGCACAAAGAGCAGACCATTCTATATAGAATATTCTATCTCATTCTCGTGCAGGCTAAATCCTATAGGAGATGTGTTTGTCTCTTTTTAGTGCCATTTCCGTTTCATCTGAGTTTCAAATCACAACGATGCAAAAGAAGTTTCACTTCAAAACACGATTTTTGGCGATGTTTTTTTCGTAAATAAATTAAGGCAGCCGGTGTTAAACGGGAAATTAAATCTTATCGCCATCTACAAATGCAAAATTATGCAAAAGAAGTTTCACTTCAAAACACGATTTTTGGCGATGTTTTTTTCGTAAATAAATTAAGGCAGCTGGTGTTAAACGGGAAATTTAACCTTATCCCCATCTACATAAGGAGTGTTATTCTTAGCGGCCTGATTCTGAATTTTTCTGGACGTGGCGCATCACCTGAAACGGAAATACTTTTAAATGTAAAATGTGCGCCTCTGTTTAATATTCCACTGACGTCTGTGTTTGTGACACTTGACAGATAGGTACAATAAATAAAATCGACAAAGATTTTCTATGATTGAAGATTGTTTATGGTAATCTACCAGCATTCCTATTTGTTATTATTCTATGAATAAAATGATGAAATGTTTAATGTAGTCTTGTTCAACCGGTGCGCGTTGGTCCGTGACAGGTAACAACGCGATCATCATTACATCATGCTTGATCACAATTTGTTCAAACGCTGAATAGGGATGAGAATCGGTTTTTAACGGGGAACGTTCTAATGTCAACAAACGGAAATAGCGGCTATCGAAGAGTTAACCCGACCACACATACCGAATTTTTACAGGTTTTACATAATTCTTTTAAACACAGTTTTTAAAAAAAAATTCTTTTCTTTTCTTCTTTTTTTTAAAAATTCTTAAAAATTCCTTATTTTTTAAGATGATATGTGTACATTTGCCGAGCCGAAACGGTAATTGTATGAAATTCCCTCAATAGAAAAAAATCGCGAAATATGCTCCGAAAATTATTAAAAACACATTTCTTGTGTTATTTAACATATTAAGAGAAAAATAAACATTAGAAATATTTCGATTCTCATGCCTTCAACATTTTAAAACGAGCGTCTTATTTGCACGAGGTATGTAAGCGAAAAGGTGGTTTTTATTTATTTTGTGCATAATTTTATAAGAATGAAAAAAGTTAGAACAAACCAAACCTCAAAAATAGTCTTAGCCATAAAGGGGTATTTAAAAAAAAGTTTCTTATATTCATAGTTAATTAAGTCATGAAAAAACATTTTTTTAGTGGTTTACGCTTATATTTTTGTTATGTAATTAATAATTTTATTGTAATTCCAATACATAGAAAAGCTAGTAAAAGCTTCAATTTATCCGTAACATACTTTTTGATGTTCATAATGTAAACCGATTTGTCGTAAAGATTAATCTAAATAGTATCTAAATGGGATTTCACGTATAGCTTCATCTTAAAGGTATGAAAAAATAGTATATTTTTAAACGCTGCTTTAGATATTTGTGGAGAGATTTTGCTCTTTTTTAACGAACCGTATTAAATTAAATATTTTCACGATTTTCGCCCAGTTATAATCGTTTTTTAATATTAGCGCGCTCCCTATAACATTCGTACTTACATATGATCATCAAAAGTGACGAACATTTGACACTCGTAATCTCTTAGTAAGAGACAGTTGTTTCACGGAATTTGAATAAATTGTCAAATTTTAAAGTACATTTTCTATTTCTGCGAAAGTTCAGTTAATATGTCAGTTGTGTTATGTAACTTTGTGGCCCGTAATTAAATATTAAGATTGACTTCGAAATTTGATAAATTGTTCAAATTCTGTAAATTCGGCCCTAAGATACGATTTCCGAATTTCACAGCCCTACGTAATATTTTGATTTGTTTTTGGGATATTATGCCGTCCGTCTTTAGCCAACGTTTCGGACACATTATACGTCTGCCCTGATGATGGACACTGTAACCCTGTCCGATAGCCCAAAACCAAATAAAAAAATTTAAAAAACAAAATGTGCAAATAATTCACAAGCGGTAGAACTGAAACCTTCAGATAACTAAAGTAAACAAGAATGGTGAGGCTACGAAGCACCGCACAAAGAGGAGACCGATAAATCTTTATTATTTTCTCGCAGGTTTAATCCTGTGGATGTATGTGTTTGTCTCTTTTTAGTGTCACTTTTCCGTTTCACCGAGTTTCAAATCACAACGGTGCTAAAGAAGTT
Source organism: Glyphotaelius pellucidus (assembly GCA_936435175.1). Classification (NCBI taxonomy): domain Eukaryota; kingdom Metazoa; phylum Arthropoda; class Insecta; order Trichoptera; family Limnephilidae; genus Glyphotaelius; species Glyphotaelius pellucidus. The sequence goes on along the minus strand of OW386550.1, from coordinate 26,741,326 downwards.
GTTATTTCAAAAACACTTAGCAATAAGCATTTCAACCCTAACTTGTTTAGTATCAAAATCAATGAAAAACCCGACTTAAGCGAACATTTGTTTCGCTTAATAAGTTTGATAATTGGCGATTTGTCTTGCTATTAATTATTTCGAGGTTTTATTAGTAATAACTTACTATTAATAATGTATTTACTAATAGTGTCATGGAACATAGACTGTAAAAACTACACATATAAATACTGCTAGCAGGGACTGGAAAAATGTTACATTCTAATTTCAAATATCAAGAAGTAAATACCCTAGAACCCGTACCCGCCTCCCTAATACCGCCGCTCTGAAACCGTTTATTAGATAACCAACACCCCTGCCACAGGTCACCCCAAGTTGTTTGCTACGTTTGGTGACTTAGCAGGGGTAGTCCGGGTTCATGGAGTGAGGTTTATCTAAGTTTTGGCGGCGTATGCTTTTACTCACCTACCGCGTGGCGAGAGTGATCGGGAGAGACCGGTTGAGAGAGACCTTTTGACTTCATCAGCAATAGCGTGCATATTAGCCTATTCGCCAAATAACTTACCTAAATGAAATTCTCAAATCCGAATTAAAAATCCGGATTTTTTGCAATCCGGATTATCCGGCTTGCAATCTCTTGATGCTTGGCAATTAATAGCATCCAATCTAGATTTACAGTGACAATATTATGATAACATTGCATTTTTTCCTCATAAAGTTAATGTTTTCTAAACAATACGAGTACATTAATAGTAATGAGATATAATCAAGTAATAAGTAATAAGATGACATCGTCTTGACTGAGGTAGGTCGAAAGAGAAAAGGAAGGCAATTACGGAAAAACGTGTATTTATCTATGTTACCTTGAAAATATCTTTAAAGTGGCACCTTCCGTATTTGTTCGATATTTTTTCTTGAAAAATATTGATTGTTAGGATAACTAATTTTTACGAGTATACGCCTGATACGTTTTAGTAGTACCTGCTAGATTTTACATGTTCAGGCTATTACTATTTGAAATATACAGAACCTAGGTACCTACTTTCAATATTTAAATTTTCGAATTATAAATATTACAGGTATCAGGAATTTTTTACCATGTTTTCACGATTTTTTGAAAAATATTGATTGCTGAGATAACCAATATCTATACGTTTTAGTTGGTGAACGAACAACTCAGAATGAAGTCAACTCAACACCTTCTTTGAAAAGTCATTAAGAGTGATAAAAATTTGAAAAAATTGGTTAAGTAGGTTATTAAGTTAAAGTTTAAAAAGTTATTAAGAGTGATGAAAAACAATTGAAAAAATTGGTTTAATAGGTTACGTTAGGCTAGGTTATGGGCTGCTTTGAAATTACTTCTTTTTAAAGCCTTTAATGACTTTTCAAAGGGTGTTGAGTTGAGTATATTCTGAGTTGTCATAGATTTTAGTTATATCTAGTAGATTTTAGTTATACCTAGTAGATTTTAAGTGTTTAGGTAGGTACTATTTAAATTCTACAGAACCTAGGTATCAAGTACGTTTTTTCAATAAATCTTACAGGTAGGTTTTACCAGTGTTGCCAGATGCAAGATTCCAAACATGTTTTCATAGTTTTGTGGTTCGTTTATACCTTTTTGTTTTTTTTTAAAAATCATATCACAGGGTTTTTAGCGGTCGCCTAAAGTATGTACTTTTGAGTGAGGTACGATTTTTTGCATTGATCGCGTGGGTTTCGAATTCAAGAATGTAGTTCCTGAACATCAGTACGGGACCACGGGTTCACAACGTCTCTTTATCTAATTATTATTATTAAGGGGTTATACGCAGTTACAAGGCCGAAAAAATACATTTTTTTATAATTTTTTTCGTGAATAGGTATTTTATTTCAAAGGATTGATACATTTAGTGGCAACATCTAAGTTTATAAAGGCACTAATGATTTGTAAAAATATTGATCTAGTGAGCTCTTGCAGACGATCTCCTGAAGGTCTTCCAAAAAGGTGTTCGGTGGTGACCACAATTTCTCCGGTATAGTTCATTTGAAATTAAACAAGGAATTGACAGAGGGAATAATCGAAATGATTTTCGACAAAATGACGGCTTCATTAAAAAAAAAAAACAAATTTTCGACTGGAATTTAAAAAAAAAATAGAAATAATCATTCGAAATCTTCATCCTTCGACTAATACCTGAGGAATATATCTGAGCAGGTTGTGTTAAAATCTCAATTTTTAGAAATCTTGGTCACCGACTTGGAAACCATAGTTTTTAGAAAAAAGCGTTTAAGTTTCGGAAGAAGTTTACACAATACTATTTGAAATGATGTTCACTTGTTTCGTACAAGAAATAACTCGATTTAGTCTTCGGGTATAAATGAATCCTTCATTAGGTCATTTTTACCTGGGAATACAAAGAAAGAAAAGAGCAGCAGCTGCTACTCCGGTTTGTACTCCGCCTACTTTTAACAGTCCGAGACGACTATACAATTATGCGTATATCTCGAAAAATACTTATCGGATCGATTTGAAATTTTCAGGGAATATTATCAATTAAATAAACATTTTGAAAATACAAAAAAATGATTTTTTGAAAATTCTAACTGCGTATATAACCACTTAATCATTAAATAGTATGAATAAATTGATAAAATGAAATGAATATGTCCTGTAACTTTATTTAAGTACCCACACTAACTAGGTACAGTAAAATGTAGAAAAACATAACATTAGAGTTGTGGAAGAATTCTTTAAGTTATTTATATTTTCACGTGATTATATAATTTAAAATAAACATGATAACAAGAAAGCCATTTGTCAAAAGCTTTTTTTTCAAAAATATTATTTTTCCTGTTACTTAAAGGAAAATTATAAAATGACGGTTTTTAATAAAGCATTACAGAACATTAACTTAGATATCCTTGTTTTCTTATTTTATTCCTAAATAAAACGTTTGCAAAAACGTGCTTTTTTATCCTCCAAAACTTGGTAAAACGTGGTTTTTTTACCCTTGAAATATGTGTTTTTTTTTGACATGGCATCACTGGTACCTACTTACAAAATATGTTTAAATAAAAATAATATTCGAGGTGAAAGTACAATAATTGCAATTGCACTTATAAGCGTTTTATTTTTTCGCAAACATCTGAAAAAAAATGCATTACAATCGCTCAATACAAATTCCAATTTTTCGGGTGCATAATTTGAAAATAAAATTGCTTTAATCTTCCAATCACAAAATCCAATGACTGAACTTTGTCATCCTTTCATTTCGTATTTTTTTATTCAAAATGTAATCAATCAGTAATGGAAAACTAATTTATACCTACCTACTTGCAGTATCTAATTTCTTGCACTTATTTTTTTAGTTGCACAAGAGTCTCAACTGATCCAAACCGACTGAAACCAATGAGACTATGGCAACCCCAATCACGGCATGTTGTGAGGCTGAAGGTAGTGGGGAGGGTAAGGCAATGGGAAAGAGAAAGATGTGGAATTACTGGCTATTCAAAGCTTGCCACTTAACTCGGCTAAAACCATTTTAAGCAACATTTAGATTCTGATTGGCGGTCTTTCACCAGGGCGATACTGAAAGTATTTACTACTCTGGAAGGTGCTGCAAATATACCTACCTAATAATTTTAATTAATAAATTGAGAAATAAAAACAAATATAATTTACTTGCGCACGCCGGAATTTGAATCCGCGACCTCCGAATTCATAGCTAAGGATCGCAATCACTAAAACACGTCGTAAATACTATGTAGAACAAAAAACATGCATAATTTATTTATATGTTTTCTTGTTATTTAAAATATCGTCCTTCCGGAAAAAGATTTTGTTTTAACTCATTGAAAATACTATGTAACATTTTTCTAATATATTATCAATTTAAAACATCAAAAATACTAATTTCAGATATCTGTGTGTCTTGTGTAAATTTGATTAAATGAACTCGAATTGGCTTCGAATTTAAGTGTATTTTATTTATTTATTTATTATTTATTAACGGACTAATGTCCAGTTTACAACCAAGTAACACGAAATTTTGGAATGTACATTGCAAGAATAAAGGATGGTATATGAAAGCAAAGACAAACAGATAAAACACAAGAAAATAGAAGTGAAATAGAAGTGTCGAGTCAACTCAAGACTTTGCTAAAAATAGAGTAATATAAAATATCTTCAATTGTTTAGTGAGCGACAAAAATTATTTAGGCTTATGCCAAAAAAATCAAGATCTTGACGTGAGTTGACCATTCTACACATTCTGGATATTGGTGAATTATAACCATAATTAGTCGAGTGTTGATTGAGGAAGAGCAGTTCTTTATTTCTGAGTCTACGAGAGGGTGTATTGAATGACATGAGTTGTAATAATGTAGGTGAGTCAATAATATAGTTGATAATTTTGAAGAAACAAATGAGATCAGATTTTTCCCGGCGGTCTTCTAAAGGAGCAAGGTTTAGAGTTTGTTCGATTTCATTGTATGAGTAATTGCCTCGTTCTAATCCTAGCATCCTAGCAATTCCTTTTAGGAACCGATGTTGAACGGACTCAATATGACGAATATGGATAGCATTGGAAGGAGACCATATAACACAAGCATATTCAAGATGGGGTCGGACCAAGGAGCAAAGGAGTAAAGAGTTCTTAGAGTATTTATGTTTTTGAAGTCAGAAGTGATTCTAGTGATGAAACCAAGTAGTTTGAGACATTTGTTAACAATCACATTTATATGTTCCCGAGAAGAAAGCTTGCTATCAAGAGTGACACCGAGGTCTTTAATAGATTGAACAGTTGTTAAGCAATTATTATTTAGTTTGTATTCGAAAACAATCGGATTTTTAGCTCTAAAGAAGGACATCATTTTTCACTTATCGACATTTAGTTTCAAGTTGAAATTGTGAAGAATTCAGACGACCGATAAGGTACCTACATACCTATAATAATATCATATTTTAATTTTAATTTTATAAATTGAAAATGATTTTCCTGGGTCTGCGCTAGTTAATAAACAAATTTGCATGTACGTACTTCAAAACGTTATAACTTATATTTGGTTATTGTTAGATTTAGCTAGTATAAACACAAAAAAGTAGAATTCTTAGAAGTACGAGCTAGTTCTAACAAGTTTGAATAATCATTAAAGAAATCATCAACACCTTTGTTGTTTTATACCAGACAATCGCGTGACATTTGTTGTCATGACAAGATTCATGTTGAAAATTTATGATTGGTTATTTTCCGTAGAATATCCTGAGGATAATCGAAAGAACGATTATTTGCGATGTCGATGACGCAAACGAAATCCAATTAAATCCGCATCGGTTTAAATAATCCTTTTGGATTACGGCTTTACTTAGAAATTATTTGACAAACGGGAAAACACGGCTATATTATATACTAGCTTTTCCCCGCGGCTTCGCTCGCATGGTATTACGGGAAATTACTGTAGCGCTTGCACTTATTATATTATCAATTATCTCCCCCCCACCCCATCCCCATCCCCTCCCGCATTCCATATATTCATTCCTTTACATTCAGTTTTCAAACATCTCGCCTACCACCTAAATTTCATAATGCTATAGCTCAAAGAAAAAAAGAATTACTTATCCAATTTAGTTCATTCGTTCGGAATTTATGCGCTTGCAAACATTTCGGATGTTTATTTTTATTTAAATATTTGGAAGTTCGTTAATATAATAAAAAAATACTCTATTTATTATTCAGTCTTTATAATGGTTACGAATTATATTTTTAATAAAGGAACTCAAATCTGACATTTATTCCAAGCTTGTCCAAAAAAAAAACGAATTCTAATATTTGAATTTTCTGCAGTAGTAGCTGACCAATAGACTGAGTACCTACCAGCATAGAGCCCAAAAATATATCAACATTGTTTCCATGGAAAAGATTTTTTTCTGACGTTAGCAAAAACTCGCTTTTGTTAGCGACAGAAAACGTACAACAAATATAATATATTAATATTTATAATTTCATAACGCCAGAGCTTACCATCATATATAACCTGTAGTCTGCGCATATAATTTAGCTTTATATTGGTGAAAGAATTATTAAAGTCTTTATATTGTGTTATGCGTGAAAAGGTCATAAACAAACTCGAGCAGTTTCGCATTTATAATATTAGTATGGATGTTTTTTGATGTGACAACGTCTTATAAATCGATGAACGCCGGCCGCATTCACGAAAAAGCATGACTCATTGTCACGCTGTCACGCTGTCACGCTGTCACGCTGTCACGCTGTCACGCTGTCACGCTGTCCCGCTGTCACGCTGTCACGCTGTCACGCTGTCACGCTGTCACGCTGTCACGCTGTCACGCTGTCACGCTGTCACGCTGTCACGCTGTCACGCTGTCACGCTGTCACGCTGTCACGCTGTCACGCTGTCACGCTGTCACGCTGTCACGCTGTCACGCTGTCACGCTGTCACGCTGTCACGCTGTCACGCTGTCACGCTGTCACGCTGTCACGCTGTCACGCTGTCACGCTGTCACGCTGTCACGCTGTCACTATGTCACGCTGTCACGCTGTCACGCTGTCACGCTGTCACGCTGTCACGCTGTCACGCTGCACGCTGTCACGATGTCACGATGTCACGATGTCACGATGTCACGATGTCACGTTCTGCCTGAGCCGGGCGTACAAGCGAGGGCGCGGACCAAGCGTTCGGCCTAAGCGTTCAGCGAGAGCGCGGAACAAGCGATAGAGAGGCACGATCGACCTAAGCGTTCGGCTTAAGCGTTCGGCTCGTGACGTTATCGCTTAAAAATCGACCGTAAACCGACTTTAGAGACAACCAATTTTTTTTTAACATTAATCTCACACAGGAGGTCCAGAGGAAAATATTTTCCCTTAGGGCCTATGACCGATTTGGGAGGCGGGTTTGGGTTCCACCGCCCCGAGAACTATTTATTGGATAACCATCACCTCTGCCATAGGTCACTCCAAGTTGTTAGCTACGTTTGGTGACTTAGCGGGGGTGCCCGGGTTCATGGGGTGAGATTTGTCTAGGTCTTGGCAACGGATGTTTGTCCACTTAATGCGTGGCAGGCAGGGTCAGGAGAGACCAGTTGAGGGAGACCTTTTGATCTCTCTAGTCGGACTCTCAAGACCCATCACCTCGCACCAGTGGGAGGGATGGATTCATACGTCCGTCATTTCTTTACACATTGAACCCCAGATTCCTACCCACCCCTCATACCTTATTCCTTACCAGAACTTTTCCTCTCGTTCCTTTCCCTAAAATGACCCCTCCACACAGCATCTCCAAAGATGACACTCTGGGTGTTCTGTGTGAAGCTAATGTAAAAATGTCGTCTTTGCGGATGCGGAATGATGTTGGAAAGTCAGAAGAGGAATTTCTAGGGAGGAAAAAAAAAGTATGAGGGTTGGGTTGAAATTTAGGGGTCAGTGTCCAGGAGTGACGGACGAATGAATCAATACCCTTCGTTGCGGTGCAAGACGATGGGTCGAGAAAGACCAGTTTATAGAAGTCAAAGGATCCTCAAACCGGCCTCTCCCGTTTTGGCCCGCCAAGCAGCTGGTGGACAGGCGCGTAGGTCACCAAGACTTGAATACACCTCATCTGATGAACCCGGGCACCCCAGCAGAGTCCCCAAACATAGCGAACCACTTGAGGCAAAAGCTTAGGTGATTATCCTATAAATGGTTCCCGGGGCGGCAGCACCCCAGCTACATCATTAAAGCTCGTTCACACAGAGCTATAAATCTGCGAACAGAGATATCTGTTGAACCGCGAGCGCTTACCTTTTCTACTTTCACACGACGCTATCAAATATTTCTTCCTGTGGTAGGAGAGGGGGTCATTTGAATTAGGGGGCGGCAACGTAATGCACATTTTTTGTACTGAAATCTGTCAACTTGACATCTGTCATCCACTGGTCTGGGCAGCTCCGTAATTACAATGACTCCCTCTCCTGTTTTCGTCGGAGACGGGAAGACTTATCTTTTGACATATCTCCTCTGGAGCGGTTCCGTCGTAAGATGTATATTGTTTATGATTATCCGCGCTTAAAACCGCTTAGGTGTGAACGGTATGTAGGGATTGTATGGAGAGCGTTATTTAGGCGTGCGATGATCCAACAGCAATTTTTAATCATTAAACGTCGTTAAACCTAAGTATTTTATTAATTTTTAATTATAATAGTGCCACAAAATAAGTTTGCTATTTGAAGAAGTTGTATTATGTTTTCTGATAAATGCTACAATTTTACTGATCATTGAATTTGTCTTTGGATTACTAATGCAGATATATTATTGAAACAAAATAAAAACATAATGTGATCTTTATCTAAAACGAATATTTTTAAGATAACAAATCACACTTTATCTAACATTTTTCAGACCACATCAAGTCAATAAGTACCGCATAAATTATGTTTTCCATGTCACCGCAATTTTTGCAATACAACTTGTTTGTTTAATTATTACGATTCTGACGGCCGGCGTAGTCCAGCGGTAAGGCTCTTGACTCGCATTCCGAAGGTCGCAGGATCGAATCTCGGCGTGGCAAATAAATTTGTGTTATTTCACAATTTATTCATTTAAAATAATATTTGGTATATTTGCGGCACGTTCCAGAGTGGAAAAAACTTTCAATATCGCCTTGGTGTAGGACCTTCGTTGAGAATTGAAACGTTGCTTGAAATGGCTTTTGCCATGTTTGGTGAATAGGTACTACCCACCTTTCTCTTCCCCATCTCCTTCCCGTCCCCACTACCTTCAGCCTCACAACATACCCCAATTGGGGATGCCATAGTCTCACTGGCTCCAGACGGGAGCAGTTGGGACTCTAATGCGGTATTCATATAAAAAAAATTGTGTATACGGAAAACTTTAAGGGGTTTTACATAATATACGAAAAAATATTAGGTAGGTGCTTAATTTTTGATAACGTACTATTTATTATTAATGATTTAAAACTCAAAAAATATATTATTGCTGAAAAAGGGTTAAAGTTTTTTCTTGCACTTAGGTAGCCAATATATTATAATATTATTTATTTTTTGTCACCCTTAAGGGCTTTTACAAACATAATAGGAGTCAAAATGTGACGTAATATTTTATTTATTTATAGCGGACCCGACAGACGTTGTCCTGTACACAACTGTCGGGACAAACTAAAATTAAAATAGAATAATACTGAATATTCGATACTGCGATGGTAGCGCAGTCTGCCGGATCCAATGTAAAACATTCCAAAATCCACAACTCCTTATAAATAAATAAAATAATTAAAAGAACCTTTTCCAGTGGAGCAAATTGTGAATCTAAACCATTATCGAATCCCCTTGAACCAACACAAAAAATTTCATCAAAATCGGTCCAGCCGTTTAGTAGGAGTTCAGTCACATACACACGGACACAAGAAATATATATATTAAGATATAATAAATATCAGTAGGCACAATAAATACTTTTCATGTTACTTTGTTGTTACATTATCATAGCAATTTGCATAAAGAAGTTCAACAAGAATATATATTTTTTCTTTTTACTCCCGTTAAAAAGAATTTTGGGTGGACATTTATTTGTGTGTGAAATTATTGTGCCATAAAAATATTTTTTAATTTAAAGAAACGCTTGTAAACATTAAAAAAAAAAAACTCAAATGTTATTTTTTTCATGAGTTATTATTATATCCTGAAGAAGCTTGATTGAAACGAAACTGGTCAATGTATTAAATTAAACATATTCATAATTAAAAACTAGGTACGTGTTTGTTTTATTTTAAAAATAAAATGCCTAACTCGAAAGAAATTTCAAAAGAAAATAAAAAAAAAACGTATTTATGAAATAATTAGTATTAAATTTTTCAATGAATTTTGTCACATTTTTTAAAAACATTAATTTCTTACGAAAACTTCACAAAGGAATGCTTAATCGCTTATACCGTGTGAGGGTCTTTTTTGAGGATAGGAAGTAGTGCACATGCGACTTACAGAAACCCACATTGTAGCGGTAAGCAAACATAGAAACCGTTAAATGAATACACAGTCGAGCTGTTGAACTCAAGAACGAATCATGAAAACGACCCGTTCTCACATGATAAATGTCAACTGCATATACATGTTTGGCGCGCATTTGGCTCCATACTATGTGCCGAAGGGATCAATGAACCTAGTATCTTCCTTTTAAACGTAGAACAATGACAGAATTCCGAAATTTCATGCAACAGAACTATTCTGTCAAATTAAATAAAGTCATTAATTTTATTCCTCAAATACAACAAATTTTAATTAATTAAAAACATAAATTTACACAATCAACTTTTTGTTGGTATTGACCAAAATATTCACGTGGCTTGTCATAAAAAAAGATAAATCATTTTGATGTCTTCCATTCGCGGTTTACACAAATGACTCCTTGGCTAAACAAAGAGTCGAAGAAAAACCACACATCTGTAAAAATATAATTAAAACGTGATAAAAATGATAACTTAACGGTTTATGATTGTACCTAAGTATAAATCACTACAATTATGTTCAACATGCTATAGAAATATTGACAACAAAATAGTTATTGGGCATACTGTACAGGGCCCGCAGATACTTTAATAGTACACAACTGCTAACCCTATACAAATCGCAAGTGCGCCCCACGGTTGAATTTGGCAGCCACCTCTGGTCTGGAGCCCCAAAATACCTGAAATTTAAACCCTCGATTCTGTGCAGAAACGGACGGTCCGTTTGATAGTCTCCTAACTAAACAAACGGATTGCAATCTTTAGAGCACGGGCTTCAGGTGGGAATGCTGTCCTTGTTCTACCGGTATTACAATGGAAGATGCTCCGAGGAACTAGCGTCATTCATCCCCTCCACACCGGTGCATAGTCGGGAAACACGCGCTCAACATTTGTACACGGTTGACATTAGTCACATGAGAACGGGTCGTTTTTACGACTCGTTCTTGAGTTCAATAGCTCGGATGTGGAACGATTTGCCGGCCTCTGTGTTTCCTCCCTCCTACAACATGGGTATATTCAAGACCCATGATCACTCCTTCCTCTCATCAAAAACACCCTCCACACAGCATCTTCAAAGATGATTTAGGCCCTGAAGGAAATTATTTTCCTCAGAGTCTCCTGTGTGGAGGTTAATGTAAATTTTTATTTTTTTATTAGAATACAACTATTATTTAAAGTTTAAAAGTTAAAGTAGATGTTTTCCATTTTAGTCAATTTATAGTCACGTTATTCTATAAGTAGTTGTTATTTAATTGCGCCGATTGTGATTTTATCAAGGTTAAAACAAGACTACAAACGAAGTATTCACGTTAAAAGGTAGAAATTTGGTTAAGGACAGCGGAAAACGGTGACTTTAATGTGGTGTAAGACATGTAAGTTATCGAATTAACAAACTATTAAGATTTGACACGGTAGCCGTCACGGCTGAAATTCTCTAGGTATTGCTGGTGTTAATTTTGATGCAGCCATGGCCGCTTTCACCAATGAAACTGATCGGGTGCTAAGTTAAACTATGCTACAACTCTGAAGCACAATATCGGTATTATTGACAAGTTAAAACCGATTTAAAAAAAATCAGAGTGTGCAATTCATACGCCTAAATAGAAGTGAAACCTTCAGAAAACTAAAGTATGCAAGAGTGGACTAGGGGGAGACCACGAAGAACTTTTTTTATTAATGTATCATAATATGAAGGACGTTTTTTCCATATTTTTGTCGTTGAATTCTAGTTTACCTTTTTCTATTTTGGTCATTTTATTAGTAAGTGTGTTTTCTTCTTCAGAGTCGCTTTCTTTTGTGTTTTCTTTTGCCTGTTCATTTTGGAGTGGTTTGAAGATTGGATATTGATTTTACAATTAAAAAACATATTTTGTTTTTGGATTTCTTAGGATTCGATCCTTGGTCCGCGAAATGTCTGGCCGCTTGTGAGGTTTGTTGTGCGCTTTATACCATTACACCAAATGATACTTGAATGGGACTGTGGATTTATCGTATTATATTGGAACCAAGTACCCGTGAATTAAATAAATATTTTAATGCCATCTCATTCTCTTGCAGGCTAAATCGTATAGATGTTTGTGTTTGTCTCATTTTAGTGTCGTTTGTTTCCGTTTCATTGAATTTCAAATCACAACGGTGATAAAGAAATTTTTTCGTGTGAAACAAATATAGTGACAAGATTTATGATAATTGTTCCCTTCCTTTTTTGAATGACGTTACTTAAGGAAGGGAAACAGAAAGAGAAAGACTGAAAAATGCCTGTTTTTTTATCTGTTTACTAAACTTTGCTAAAATTTGTAAAACATTACGATTCTCAAAGGTGCTTTTGTACTAACTCTGGAACATGAGATGAATATATAAAATTGGTAATGTGAATAAACCTCGAATAAACTGTATAAATGTCGAAGAGTCCTCGCATTTTTTGACCTGTGATCTTTGGGCGCAGTGCCAAGGATCTTGTGTACTGCATTTTCAATATTATTGATTTACTTTGGACAAAAACACTATATCTTCTCGGTTATATTTTTTCCAGTGTTTTATAACATTTTTCTATATGTATATTGGTGTTGAAACTTGCTTAAAGAACTGTATTATTTTTAACTGTTTCCCTTGTAAAATGTCCTCCACAAAATATTATGTAGGTGAACTCCAAGCTTAGAGGAGATTATACATTTCTCTTGTAAAAAACATGAAATGAAATTTAACCTTTAAAGGGCCAAGGAGGAAACGACGTAAATTTCGCAAAGTTTTGACTTTGACGTAATATTTTGTGGGTTTATTTTGTGCCATCGTATATTAAATTTACCGAAACACATTCCTTGATTCCTCCTATGCATAAAAACAATATTACTTGCGTTTATTTGATTAATTTATAGGTTTTTCGACCTTTTTCACGACCTACGACACGCGTAGTTTGACAGCTCAAATCGCGCGTAAAAGAAGAGTCGATGTCATAGACAAATTTAATAAAATTATTCCAAGTGGCTAGGTGTATTTAGGATACCTCATACGTCAAGAACAAAAATGCCCCAAGCGATTCTGACCTTGTCCTTCATACGTTTTCTTTATACATAAGGGTTAAAATCGCATTTTAAAATAAAAATAATTGAAATTTTTGGCGTGTGCGCCGGCGCACACTCGGCCAATACATATATTATCTGAAATACTTATATTATCTGAAATACTTATATTATCTGAAATACTATACATTATTAAGAAATTTCCTTTGTCCAATTCGAGCATTTTTAAAAACGTAAACAATTAAACAATTTTATTCAATGTTTGGAAAAATCAGCCAATTTGCCAGATTTCTTTTTAACCTTAACATCAATTAAAAAAACGTTCATTTTGAAACATTATTTTGACGGTATTGCGTTGACAGTAACGTAGCAACCAGCTAGTAACACTGTAATGCATAAATACAGAAGTATCTACCTACTACTTGTCTGACTGTCGCTTATCAAGGTTTCTTGAAACCAGTTAAAATTATACAATTTAAATTTCTTTGATGCAGAAGATGCAAAATAAGAGTCAATTCTGATAACTATCCGCTTGTTTAGTAAATGTTTTATGTGAATTTTTTTCGACTTGATATGATTTAAAATTTTCACGGCCAAAAGAATTATCACGATTATTTTATGGGTCATGATGCCGTGTTGCGTTTCCTCCCTTTTTAGCCAAAGTTTCTTCTTGAAATACTGGGAAGACTAAAAACGCATCGTGCACGCCTAATTACGAAGGAAATTGAAATCTACAAATATCCCATTAATATCAACATAAACGACGGGGACATGCTATTGCAAAACTTGTTATTGCAAAACTAAACTCCAAAAACTAAATTAATTTAAATACCGGCCGTAAGAGAATTAACACTTTTTTTAAGTGAATACTGCACAAGAGACCTAATTGCTCTCGTTTAGACCCAGGGAGACCATGACTATGGGAGAGGAAGGAGATGGAAGATGACTGGCTATGCAGATCTGGTCGCCAAACACGCTAAAACTATTTCAGGCAAAGTTTCAATTCTGAATGGTGGTCTTACACCAGGGCGATACTGAGCGTATCTCCCACTCTGGACCTTGCCGCAAATATATTTTATATTATTTTCATCTAATTAATTGCGAAATAAAACAAATTAATCAAATAAAACTGATTTGCGCACGCCGTGATATGAACCCTTTACCTTCGGGTTGCTAGGCGAGAGCCTTACCCCTCGACTTACTTCGGAGGTCGTCAACATTTGATAATTTCCTTAACACATTTCCAATTTTAAAAATTCTCGCTCATACGGACAGACGTACCTACTCTCAAAGAAAATTGTGTTGGAAAACAAAGTTCATAATCAAAACATCAAACATACTTATTTCGATTGTCTGTGCTGTGCGTTAGTTTGTCCTGCATGAAATCTGGTTCAATGAACTCAATTATGTTTTGAAATTAAGAGTCTTTTTCAAAATTGAACTGATTGAAGAAATACAGATACAGTACCTACCTACCTCTAATATAAATTTTTTAACATAAAATTATTTTAATTGCAATTTTCAAAATTGGAATCGATTAACCTTATCCAAGCTATCCAACAGTGAAACAGAATTAAAAATTCTGTCGCATTTGTTGCCAGGAATCCATTCTGAAATCTGCTCTCAATTGGAGTGACCAGGCGCGCTGGTGTGGGGGGATTGAGGAGTGGGGAGGGAATGACACTCCAGGATGTATGAAGTATTGAGGGGACCGTATTACTCTAGAACTGTAGAGCGAATATTAACACTATCGATATTGCTGACTGGTGACTCTCCTCTGTGACGCTGTTCTCCTGGTATTCTTGGCCTGTGCCTGTAGAGGGATTCGTCTAATATCTACCTAACCAACAACGTACGAGTACAAGAGATGAGTTCAAGAGCTAGAGCGGAAGTTAAAGGGCAATCCGACAATAAAATTCACACTATTTCGATTGAGCTGAACTATGCGGTGTATTAATAAGAGAGCAGGAATTAGTTTTCGATTAAACACATTATTTATTCGAAAAATGATAATATTTTTATTTCTTTGTGAAGTACAAATTTTGATTATGTGTGGAATAAATTTCCAACATGCGCATGCGCACCACACAAGTGTGTTTGGTAGCTTATGTATTTTGATTGAGAAAGTATTCTAGTCTAGAAAAAAAAAAATAAGAAAAAAAGTTTCTTCATATTTCGAAGGTTTAAATATTCAAAAATATTTTTTTAAAATGATTTTTCAAAATTCGAATTATTTTAAAAGTTAGAGCCATTTTATTTCGACCCGTTTACACGGAATCTTGTTAAAATCTTGAAACACGTGTTTCTCAAAACTACATTTTCGAGACGATTGACACGATATCTCAAGTTGCACTTGAAATTTGATGTGAGCCTTCTCCATACATAACTTTATCGCGCTATTTAAAATTATAACAAAATTTCAATTTTTACTATTTAAAAAAAAATTTGGAAAAATAAAAGAAACTAGCGAAAAAATGTCTTTTTTATTTCAGAAAGCCGCTATTTCGCGATTTTTTTATTACTTTTCCTTAGTTCGGGCTATAGTCGTATTTGTTTGGATTAAGACTTGTAAAGCTTTTTTTTAGATTACTAGGAAGGTTGCGATCGTGTCAACCAGGGCGCGATATTTTTTTGAGACCCCCCCACTTCAACACCCTGTAACTTTTTGAATGTTGAATTTTTTCCTTTGTTTTTTTCATGTATTCTTTAATGTTTTGTAAAATAACGGCTTTTAAAAATATTATTGTTTTTTTTTAAATGCACCTGAAAAAATACCTACAATTCATGCTTCTAGAATAGAATACCCCCTTAAATTAAAATTACGTCACAAAAGTGAATTTGCAATTGTTATGAAGTCACTAATAATTGTTTGTGGCTTATTGGCATAGCAGTGTGCCATAAAAAACTCCCAAATAAAGTAGTCGCGTGTGTTAAATCGCACGATCTTTCTGGTTAATTCTGATCTGCATTTGAAATTACACTACCAGGAAATTTTCTAAAAGAAAATTCCCAAAATTATCAGAATAAGATAAAGAAAGAAAATTTCGAACGCTAATTCCACGAAGTTTACGAACTATTTCAGCAAAACTATCTCGGTGAATTCTAGCAATATGAAAATCAAGCAAGATTTGAACCCTCAATACTGAATTTGCAGTCCAGTATCATAACCGCTCGTCACAGAGGTCATCTAAACAGGCAGACGAAAAGTAATAGAGGAGATGTACCGAATATGGCACATGGCCTTAATATGAGATGGTGGTGTTTCTCAAAATTTAAGTGAGAACAGCCCCCATAACGCAGCGTTCCCGATTCCCTACCGACCTTGAACATGTCAGTACTCGTCCAGATGCCGACCACATCACAGTCATCACACTCACTTGAGATGGTGATTAAGTTTTTGTGCCTCACCGATTTGATATTTACGTTAGTTTCACATTATTTTTTCTCAACAAAATTGTCAATCTTTCACTGATAGACAAAATTATTATTTAAATTTTACGTTTTCATAATGATTTGAAGTTAAATTCAAGTAGATTTTATTTTACGAATATATTTGTAATATGGGATTTCTTGATGACCCTAATATGGAATACCATCTCGCATTAGGAAGAGTGTTTCCAATATGAAATCCCAGTAGAACAATTTTTTTTTGCTATTCCAGGTTAGTATTTTGACCTACACGAACGTCAAAATGTCGTAGAAGAAAAAGCGAAAGACGTGGGACAAAAAAAAAATGATAAAATTCATGGAAGCTGTAAAATTGAAGACCGTGGGATATCAGAGGTGAAGAGTGGATCCAATGTTTAGCCTGCCGCCATTGGTGCCATTTTGAGTGTTCGGGAGCCGTAATATTGATTTTTATGTGATTTTGCGTGCGAAATTTAAAAAAAACAGTGTATCCCATAATAGGAGCCCTTTTTTTGAATATTATTTTTTTTCTATTGTTTTACTTTTCGTTTAAAATGAAGACGTTTGTGTGTTTCTTTTAATATTTCGTTGACAAAAATGTCAACGAAACTTAAAAAAGTTCCGTAACTATATTTCTGAAGATTTCAATTTGTAATACTTAATAAACGATTCAATCAAAGTTAATCAGATTTTTTTTACCTAAGCTATTCTATATTCTATTCTACATCTCCTCTACTAGAAGGGCATGTTTATATAGATTCCTACAGTTTGCATTTTTCGTTCCCTTTTCGGCTCGGTGAATTTTTAAATTATGTGACTAGTGAATTATTCGCGTCTGAGCAGACAAAGCCTGAGACCAAAGTCCCTAGCCAATTTTCTTGAATTTCAAATTTCTAAGAAATCTTTGAATAATTTACAGTTTTCCTTCAACTCGTACGATCTACAATATGGGGTGCAATTTTTTTCGAGGATTTGACGTTGACGTGCTTTGAATATAGTTTGAAAGAGAGCTCTCGTTATGAAAAGTTGACGTTAATCATAAGGTAACATTATTTACTTTTTAAAGACACGAATCAGGTTTGAATGCTTTTGAAAACAATAAATTATTAAACATGATACAATGTATTGCAACTGGCATCTTCACACTTGTATATTTTAATTGTGGTTGTAAATAACCAAATAACAATAATGTAGGGAGTGGATGATGATGAGTAAAAATGTTGATTTTGCTGAGAGAGTAGAGATAACATCCTAAGAAGCCTTAAATAGTTGATTCCCAATTTCAATATTCTATTTTGTGTTGGAATATGTTTTTACTGTTATAATATAATACCCATACCCATCACCATTACTAAAAGAATACTCAATATTCAAAGCAAATAATGTAAAGAATGGAGGTATTTTTTGCATATAAAGTTTTTATATGCAATTAATGCATATAAAATTTTTACATTCAATTTTGAGCACATATAATTTTTGCATGCAATTTTCAGCATATAAAATTTTTACATTCAATTTTTAGCATATAAAATTTTCACAAGCAATTTTCTACATATAAAATTTTAAGCAAATAAAATTTTTAGCATATAAAATTTTTAGCATACAAAATTTTTAGCATGCAATTTTTTTATTAAATGAGAATAATAATCTTTGTTTAAATCACTTTTTAATAAAAATTATCAAAACGTTTCAAAACCAAAGGTTTGCCATCAGAAAGTCTGTTATTTTTAATTATTAAAATGATGCCACGTATGGTTCATAATAACACATGAATTAATTGTATCTAATATTTTTATATTACTTGCGTGGCAACTTTCCCTTATCCCTCTCCTCCCCTTACCCTTCCCAACCCAAATCCCTATTTTGCAGTCTATTTCAGTTATAATCACACTTATTTTAATGTTGTGTATTAGCTTACCATTTGTTGAATTCACATTTGTACTCTTATTATTTTTTTAAATATTCTAGTTTATATTCAGTTAGTCTTGTTTCTAAATACCTATCTGTGAACATTAATAATTGGTCTGTTTTTTTATCATCCTCTTATGTTTATTGTATTACTAAGACTGTTAATGTTCCTTAAATAAATAAATAAATAAATAAATAATAATAATAATGGTTTATTTAAGGATGTCGGGAGGGAGTGCAATCCCACACTTCACATATTGTTATACATATTTACACAACTATTTAATTTTTTTATTGGAATAACTTTTGAAGGTTACACCCATTCATGAAACATTAATCATAGAAGAAGAATATAATATTGAAAAATTAAAACGAAAGATGAAGCAAAACAAGACATTGAAAATAAAATAAAAATCAGGGTGTGCAATTCACACGCGGTAGGAGTGAAACCATCAGAAAACTAAAGTAGACAAGATTGGTGAGACTACGAAGCACTTTTATTATCAATGTAAATAATGATTTTTTCTACATTTTGGTCGTCGAATTCCAGTGCACCTTTTCCTACACATCTGGTCATCTTATTAGTATTTGTGTTTACTTCTTCGGAGTCGCTAGATGTAGCTTTCTTTTGTGTTTTTATTTTGGAGTGGTTTGAAGATTGGATATTGATTGATTTTATAAAAATTATATATTTATTTCGAACCTTGGCCCGCTAAATGTCTGCAGAGCTTCGCCAGGCGCTTTATACCACCACACCAAAGAAAACTTGCGTGAGACTGTGGATTTATCGTATATGTTAGAACCGAATACCTGTGAATCAAATAAATATTTTATTGCTTTCTCATTTTCTCGCAGACTCCTATAGATGTATGTGTTTGTCTCTTTTTAGTGCCGCTCGTTTCTGTTTCATCGAGATTCAAATCACAACGGTGCTAAAGAAGTTTTCACTTCAAAAGGTAACGATCCCAATTGCTATTAGAACTCAGGATGTCTTAGGGAGAAAACACCTCAATCTATTCGGAAATTGGACATAAAAATTTTGAAACGCCGGAAATCTTTTTTGATTAAACGAATTTAGAAGTCGTCGGTCGAGTAATACCATTTTGTGACACTATTTTTTTGCACATAATTAGATTTTCTTAATAAAGTCTAAAACTCATTTAGCCAAAAGTGGAAAAATAACGCCGGCGCTCTAAATCTTTGGTAAACAAACATTTTTAACACGGAATTTATGAGTCGAGGGTATTAAGTTCAACCTCGAAGATAAGAAGATATCTTTTAATGTACTGTTATCACTTTGTGTCATTTTCAAATGTGGCATTTTCGTGATAAAAAACAACGCAATTATTCATTTGAATTCATCTGCTGAATCACGAGAGGGAATGCCATCCGAATTCGCTGTTCTCTGCCAAAATCCGCACTATTTTCGAAACTTTAAAATAGTGTGAAGTATGTATAAAAATGTAAACTGGAACATCAAATAATATAAATAAATACATGAATCATCATCACACGTGAATATTTTGCATACTTTGATACGGTCGTGACGGATAGTGGATTCATATAAACACGTTAAAGCCCGAATGTTAGAGGGAGCGTGCTAATATTAAAAACGATAATATTTAAGCAAAAATTGTCAAAATGTTTGATAAAACACGACTCTTTTAAAATTGAGCAATTTAAAGAAACACCGATTTTTTTTCTTGTAAAGTAACGGAAAAAAACGTGTTAATAATGATTACATATTTTGCGATTTTTTTCTACCGGGTAAATTTCATATAATTACATTGGTAATGTAACACAAATGTGTAGACATTATCTTTAAAAATAACATATATTTTTTTAGAATCTTAAAAACTAACACGGAATTTATGAGTCGAGGGTATTAAGTTCAACCTCGAAGATAAGAAGATATCTTTTAATGTACTGTTATCACTTTGTGTCATTTTCAAATGTGGCATTTTCGTGATAAAAAACAACGCAATTATTCATTTGAATTCATCTGCTGAATCACGAGAGGGAATGCCATCCGAATTCGCTGTTCTCTGCCAAAATCCGCACTATTTTCGAAACTTTAAAATAGTGTGAAGTATGTATAAAAATGTAAACTGGAACATCAAATAATATAAATAAATACATGAATCATCATCACACGTGAATATTTTGCATACTTTGATACGGTCGTGACGGATAGTGGATTCATATAAACACGTTAAAGCCCGAATGTTAGAGGGAGCGTGCTAATATTAAAAACGATAATATTTAAGCAAAAATTGTCAAAATGTTTGATAAAACACGACTCTTTTAAAATTGAGCAATTTAAAGAAACACCGATTTTTTTTCTTGTAAAGTAACGGAAAAAAACGTGTTAATAATGATTACATATTTTGCGATTTTTTTCTACCGGGTAAATTTCATATAATTACATTGGTAATGTAACACAAATGTGTAGACATTATCTTTAAAAATAACATATATTTTTTTAGAATCTTAAAAACTTAACCCATTTGTAACATCGAGCGTAAGGTTGGGTAATACTTATCTCTCTTCTAAATACTAGTTTTTAAAAAAAAAAATTTATTGTTAAACAGATTCTAATCCAATCCAATTACAGTACAATTTTCTCATTTTGACAATCTTAACACCTAGGAAGATGATCATCATACAAATAAATCTTAAGGCTATCTAAAGAAGAGTTGTATATATCTAGTGTTTTCGATATTTCGTTCAACAGTACCATTCCTCTTGTCATGCTATGCTGTGCTAGAACATCTGTTCTGCCGTATGATATTATAAGAAACTAGGAAAAAAACAAAGTTATAATTAATAGTAGTTTAATCATTTTTATTCGAATAAACATTTTTCTTAGAGAATTCACCTTATGGCACTAAATTGTCCATTTTATTGAAAAACTTAATAAAATCACGAAAAATTAACTTTTTCTAAAGTTTTAATTATAACAAACACAAATTATAATAGTTTTTTTCCGTTACTAATCTTAGTACTTGTGAAAAATACTAACACCGAGTGCTAGGTGGGAAAAACTAACCCACCGACATCTTTGACGACGTCTAACTACCTCGCAGAGCGGTGGCTGATTTATTATCGCTTTCTTACCTCCCTCCGTACAGCTACTGAGGGGCACGGAACAGTTGAGCGCGGCAAACTAAAATTATCGAGCAACATGTTATGCCACGGGTAAATTTTACCCAATCTTACGCTCGCCGGGTTAAGGCGGCGCTTCCCGACTCAAAAAGAAGACGATGGAGAGATATGTTATTACGAATGTTGGACAGAGCGCGCTAATATTTTAAGTGATAAAAATGAAGCGAAAATTGGGAAAATGCTTAATAAAACATGACTCGTTTAAGATAGAGCAAAAATCTCGTGGAAGATATCTTAAGTATCATTTAAAGAAACATTGTGAATTTTTTCACAAATATAACTTGTAAAATAATAGAAATAGACTTGTTTTTAATAATTTTCGGAGCATACATTGCGATTTTTTTCTATCGAGGAAATTTCATATAATTAGCGTTTCGGTGTGGAACGTATCTAGATATTATCTTAAAAAATAACATATATTTTTTTAAGAGCTTAAAAACTTCAAATGTTTAAGGGACATATGTAAGAAATCGGTAGAAATTCGGACAGCGGCGGCTTAAAGTGTTCAAGAGAAATATGTTGTAAAACGGTAGAAATTCGGAATGCCGCGGCTTAAGCAGAGATAATGACGGGTAATTGAGCTCAAGAATTGATTTATTAGGAATGCTTAATATCAACTGTAATATTATTATTGTATTGATAAACACTTGGTTGTAATATTGACGTTATATGTTATATATAATGCGAATTATTAAAGATTTTGTGATCTCTGCCAAGATAAGAATAAATCTAAAGAGCTCTTAGTTTGCCGCTGTAAATTTGCTCCAGTTTGCACTCTTTTTAAGCTTCTGTGACGTAGAATAAGCAGGGCCGTATTTACACTCAGGCTATCAAGGCTGCACTCTATGAGCCGCACCACAAAAGTGTCCACACATAAATTGTTCAAAGTTAAGTTGTGATGATATGTAATGAAGTATAGGCACAAAAAAATTAGTCAGAAGCTCTTTCCTAGTAAAGGAATATATAATGACTACAATTTCTTATCAACGTCTTTTATTTACTACTCACCAAACAGAACAGAGCGTAGAAACCTTAATAATTCTTGTTTTTAACAAATGTTCATTATTCTCAAAAACATTTAATAATGAGTGTGATTTAAATTTTATATTTTTCCAAATTGCTACCATAAATATGCATACAAGTGTTGACGAATGAAAAACTAGTTCAAATTAAATAGAAAATTATTTTTTTCATAACAAGGCCGTTCTCGCGTTTAGAACGAATAACTTACCAATATTTATCACATAAATTTACTACCTTGTGTAACACTATTAGTTACGGATGAATAGTGAATATTGAATGAATATTTAAACACTTCGCACAATCACCAAAACACAACGTGAAATCGTTAGTCATAGCAAGGACGTAGCTATAGTGTTCGCAAAGGGTGGAGGTCGATCCTAGGGCGGCAAGAGATGAAAAGGGGGGGGGGAGTATTCAATGTTCAAAGCAAATAACTGTGATAGAATGTATGTGGTTAGTTTTTTTTTACATAAACTCAGGGCCTATGTCATCTTTGGGGATGCTGGGAGGGTTTTTTTAAGGAAAGAAAGGGGAGGAGAGTTCTGGGAAGGAAAGGGGTTTAAGGGGTGGGTAGGAATCTGGGATTCAGTGTGTCCTGGTCATCCGCCTCAAGACCTAGACAAACCTCACCCCATGAACCCGGGCACCCCTGATAAATCACCAAACGTAGCGAACCACGTGGGGTGACCTATGGCAGAGGTGTTGGTTATCTAATAAAGGTTATCGGGGCGGCGGTACCCATTAACGCCTCCCGATTTTAATTGTAATGTTGAATGAGTTGAATGGGGGGGTCGGAAAATTAATCAGAAGACTAAGGGGCCATCTATAAATTACGTCACACCTTAAGAGGGGGGAGTAAAGAAGTGTGACATTGTGTGACAAGGGGTATGGGGGGTCATAAGCTCTGTGACACAATGTCACGTCATTGCAAAATACGTGACGTCACACTAGGAGTCACTAATGTCACGTCATTGCAAAATACGTGACGTCACATTACAAAATACGTGATGTCTCACTAGGAGGAAGTGTGTGTGACGGGGACGTACACTTATCATTTACATTACTGTACTGTGGCTGAGTAGGGGTGGGGGTTGAACCCCCTACTCCCCCCGCCCCCATTGATTCACAATTATACTAATCTCGCGGATTCTAGATAGGTGAGTATTCGACACATAGAGAATATTGTGTTTTGTAATGTTGGTTTTTTCTTTGATGGATAAATATTAAATACGGGCTGTTTAAAAGAATTTGAACAATTCATCAAATATTTGAAGTTAATTTTCACGTTCTGTTTAATTTCTGTTTTTATATCATTATTGGACAGTTGCTTCATAATACTGAAATAATCACAGAACCGAATAAAACATCCACAGAACATAAAAATTACCTTAAAATATTTGATTATTTGTTCAAATTTTTTTAAACAACCCATAGTGCTAAGTAAAACTTACTAGGCAAATAATCATAAGTGAAAAAAGATGTCAGATTCGGATCATATTGTAAATATTAACATAAATTTACTATTAATTGCCCTGAAGATTAAAGAAGATTAAAAATGATCTAATGCGTATGTTCGCAGATAACAATCATGAGATGGTAGGTACCTGTCTAGTTATTTCTAGAAGAAAGAAACTAGAATTATTTCGTTTCTGAAAAAGAAATCAAATAATAATGAAGTCACCATAAACATATTGCGAGTTACACGCTGATATATTTATCCGAGACGCTATCTAGGTTACAAACCAGTTCTTAGAACGATTGTTTCCAATAAAAACGGTAGCTGCCTATGAAACGGAAAAATTAGTCAAAAATAATATTGTTAATTCTAAAATTTGAAAATATGACATTGACAATTATGACGGTTTGACCGAAGGTGGCGATGGCTGAATTGGTAAAAGCGCAAGTCCCGGTTAGACGAGAGATTCTGAATTTGAGTCCCAGTTGCGACCATTATCTTTTTCAATTTTTCTGTGTTTTGTTCGCTTTCATATTTTCGTTTAGATTGTTAGTGTTATCTTCTTCAATGATATATTACATTGATGGGAAATTTTTTCAAAAGTAATGGAAATAGAGTTGTTCTTATTATAAAAAAAAATATAAAATAATGCAGTCAATTGATAAAATTAAATGAAGACAATATTAGCGAGACTCAGTCGAAAATCTGAAAACAAAAAAATCTGAAAAAGATACGGTCACGACTAAGATTCGAACCTAGGACCTTCGCCTTGCCGGGGTGAGGTAACTGCATCAAATTTCGACCAAGAACTACCAACTTTATCTTCATTTTCTTAACGCATATTTTTTTGGCTGTTATCTTTATAAATGATTTCAAGAATCAAACCCGAACTAAATGCTATCAAGTCTTGGATAAATTTTCATCCATTTTAATTTTTAATATGCGACATCTATTGCAAATTTAGGATGAATATTTATTTTTATTTTTAACTTAATGAGTAAAACCTCAAATTGTAATTCTACGGCCGAATGACAAAATGAACAGTCGGATTAAGCTCCTCGATAGTTTTGTAAAGTGTATGGTTTTCCTGCATTTGTTGATCCAGTAAGAAGTTATTAGACAAAATAAAAATATATTGTTATTTTTTTATTTAAAATAAAAAAAATAATAATATTCATCCTAGACTTGCAGAAGAGTCAATAGATGTCGCACATTAAAATAAAATGGATAAAAATTTATCCAGACACCATCTAGATTGCATTTAGTTCGAGTTGAATCTTGCAATCATTCATAAAGATGGTAGACAATAAAAATATGCGTTAAGAAAAATTAAGATAAAATGGGTGGTTCTTAGTCGAAGTATGGTACAGTTAAAAGTGACCGAATTGGATATCGACACCTTAGCTCAGTGGATAAGAGCACCCAACCCGGAAAGTAGGGAGGTCCTGGGTTCGAGTCCCAGAGGTGTAAATATCTTTTTCTGTTTCCAGATTTTAGATTGAGTTTCGCTCATGATGTCTTCATTTAATTGAAAATATATTGACTTTTCAGTTTAGTTGGGAGCAGTTGGGACTCTTGTGTGCGAATGATTCAGGAATACTACGTATAAATGAGATTTAAAAATCTTTAAAATGGAACGCCTTGAAAAAACAAATTACATAAAAAATGTTAAAGTTCCCCAAAACTCTAATTTTTTTTTTCAAATAAGTATTTTATATGACGCAGATGTAAGTGGTAGATGAAGTCGGGGACAGATTAGAAGCTATTTTTAAAATATTACAGTTAGAAGTTTAACTCAATTTTTTATGAGAAAAACTCTCTTTTTATAACTTTTGAAGGTTATTCCCATCAACGTAATATATCATTGAAGAAGAAGATAACACTTATAATCTAAATGAAAATATGAAAGAAAACAAGACACAGAAAACAGAAAAAAACAATGGTCAATGGCAACTGGAATATATATGCAATAATGCAATATATATTCCAGTTGCGATAATACATATGCAATATGGAAAAAGAACTAGTTGAAGATAATATTAATGATTCTAAATATTTGAAATATGAGATTGACAAATATGACGGTTTGACAGAAGGTGGCAATAGCGAAATTGAAAAACGCGCACGTCCCGGTTAGACGAGAGGTCTGGGTTCGAGTCCCAGTTGCGACCATTGTTTTTTTCTGTTTTCTGTTTTCTGTGTCTTGTTTTCTTTCATATTTTCATTTAGATTATAAGTGTTATCTTCTTCTTCAATGATATAGTAGTTCAACTCATTGAATAATTGATAAAGATTGATTTAGAAGAAAAAAAATCACAGGAGACAAAAAATTCTTTTACATTTTATAACTCCCAGGAATTGGTTAAAGAAGTCAAGTATATCCATAAAGTGGAACGTTTGCGCGGCCCTTTTCGGCCCGTTTAATACAAATCTAAAATTTGAATTTGAGATCAAAATACCCAACCAAACTGAAAAATTATTTTTTAAATCAAAAGATATTTCAAATATCTTGTACGGATGTGAATTTATTTCGGCTTTAAATTATAAGATACAGGCCATTAAAGATTTTAGTGTTTTATGATTTTAGAGGCAACTTGGGCAATTATCTGTGAGTAAATGAAAAACGACGAAAAAAATAGTTTTACCATATTTATCATAGAAATATAGTGAAATATAAAATAAAAAATAAAAATTATTAAAAAAAAGAAAAAAAAATCATTTTGGTAGGTGAAGGTAAATTTAAAATACCAATTACATATTTAAGGCTGTACAAAAAAATGTCATTCATACATTAAAATTACTACCCAAAAATATGAATTTTTAACGATTTTTAACTTTATTTTTAATTGTATTTGTAAAATAAACATAGTTAAATTACTTTTCGAATGTATTTCATTTACTCACAAATAATTTCCCAAGTTGCCTCTAAAATCATAAAACACTAAAATCTGTAATGGCCTATATCTTATAATTTAAAGCAAAACTAAATAAAGTATCTCATATCCGTACTAGACATTTGATAAACCTTCTGAGTAAAAGAATAATTTTTATTTTTTTATTTTAATAAAATAAATAACTTTGTGTACACCACTATTTAATTAACAATATCAACATGTTTCGAAAACAATGTTTTCTTCGTCAGGATAATAAGTTAATAAAAAATAACAAAAGACAAACAAGTATAGACTAATTAGAACATAGACAAAATATTAGAAAGGAGAGGTAATTATTTACTAAAAATATCATAAAAAACAACTGTTTAAAATAAAATATAAAAATTATTTTAGAATGTGTAAAAAATTACATTAACATAATAAAAAATCTTTTAAAAACAAAACAAGAAGTCTAAATAACAAAATAAATTATTATAAATGTAAGTATTAATACGAAAATAAATTTAAAAGATGGCGATTTTTAAAAAACGTTTGGTTATTTATAATATTTAATTTACTATTAACACTTTTTCTAATTTCTAAAATTTCTAAATTATCTAATTGTATACCCGTTGTGTTAGTGTGTAAAATTTTTAAACCTTTATTAATATCAAAAGAATGACCTGTTTCCAAAATGTGGTTTGCAAATTCTGAATAATTATTATTATTTAAACATCTTAGATGTTCCTTAACTCTAATGTTAAAATTTCTAGAAGTCTTCCCAATATAAAAAAAGTTACAATCATTACAAATTAATTTATAAACCCCAAATTTGTTCAAAAACACACCTTTGTCCTTGTTATTTAATATATAATTTTTTAATTTGTTATTGGCGTAAAAAGCTGGTTGGATATTATATTATTACACAAAGTTATTTGTTTTTCATTAAATTAATAATGACGCCACAAAGTGAATTTGCGAATTTTGAAGGAATAATTTTTCAGTTTGATTGGGTGTTTTGATCTTTGAAACTGGCTGAAATGGGCGGCGCAAACGTTCCTCTCAACACCCTTTATATTTCCTCAATTTATTACCATAATTTTGATAGGTTCAATTCTTGAGAAGGTCATGGCTTATGTCAACAGTTTAACAACCGTCTAGAGATGTTTAATCGCAAATAAGATAAAATGGATTGCGATGTAGATATTGTAGATTGCCAGATTTCCTTATAGCTAGCGATCGCATTATCGCAGGAAAAATAAATACCTAACCTAATGACGAATTGCTATATTAAAGATTGCTAAATAAACGCACGCGTTATTTATATTATTATTGTTTTTACAATCACTTGTTATTTTATGGAGTTGTTATCCCACTAGACCTACAGACTACAGTGTGGTCATTTTAAACTGAAAATAAGAAATAACGATTAATAAATAAAAATTAATGTTTCTTTGTTTGTCCCTTATGCGATCCTAAATCATTTACCACATTGCTTTGAAATTTTGGGGATTTGGGATGGTTTCCATATATAATAATGAGCTCTGGCGTTATTAAATTATTTCCTACACTATTCACGCGACTACGATGAAACTTTGGTGAGTTGTTGTGCGCCCGCCCGCGAAGGCTTCTGTATATAATGGTGAATGGGGGGGGATGTCGTATCTAACAATATTTTAGTTCCTAGAAAAATTGAAAAAACAAATCCAGTTATATTTCATAACATTTTATATTTAAAATACATAAAACATACAATTCTTAAGAGTTTTAATTGAAAAGTCGTCTATAAAGACAGTTAAATTACAGTTTATTATTAGAATTTACGCTGAATTTGTGGAATAATATTGTATACGAACACTTTTTTTAAACGTTTTTTTTTTACTCTTCGTACCTTACAGAAAGCAACATGCTCTTCTAACATAAATGTACACATGTCATTGATGTTTTTGAGCTTAAAAAGCGAAAAAAAAAACTATATATGTAAATGAAACCATTTACGTTCTAGACATTGTCTTTAGATCAACATACAACATTATTCCACAAAACTGTTTCGCCGGCTAAAAAGAGGATAAATAATATTTTTTTTCTAGACAAGTTCTACTTTCCTGCATTCTTCAGCTTCTTGTCTTCAAAGACTTTCCAGTTGAAGCCTAAAGACGTTCGTTTTCTCCATTTATTCCCATAAATTAAACCATGCGCCATGATTTTATTAATGGCGTTATACAACAATCTTCCACAAACCAAACTTTAAAAGGCTGCCACAGGCCTAAAAATTTTTTCATTACCATATTTCCTACCTTAAAAGATGCGTATTAATATGCCCAACATTATTCCATCAATAACCCAACATTGATAGTTTTGTTGGATACAACATTATTCCGGGGAAGAGCTCTTTTATTAAAAAAAAAATCATCTGTTCGTTCTTAAAATCCTCACTCTGTATCGGGCCCGCGGTGTTCCCTCAGTAATCAATCCTAACTCGGCCAGTGTACTTAATGCTGGCATTTGTTCTTCCGCCATACGGACCCAGGAGTTAACAGTGAGCTACTAGAAGTACTGCCCGTGCTAACCGGCATCTGCCCAACCTGGCCGGGACTTTTCCCAGTGCAATGAATGCACACAGTGATGCAATTATCGCCGTCGAGAAACTGACTGTGACCATATTCCGTGGCGGTGTTTTATATTGATTGAACACAAATGACTATTTCGACACTACAAATCGTGGCTCAAAATGATTGCAATAATTGCGGTGGCATTTTGAGACTGAAAATTATAAATGTATAGCTTACTAACTAACCATAACGACATTCCTCATAAACAGTAGCAAGAACGGATGGGACACCACACTGTGATTATAATTGTGTTTTATTCAAATTTAATGACAATTTCGCAACTGCATGTCGCCGTGTTATATTGATTGAAATAATTGCAGTGAACAGTGATATTTAGCGATTGAAAATGGTAAATACTTAACAAACCTTAGGTACTAACAATTTCTAAGCCGGGGCTTATAAGAACTATTTGTAAAAAATATATAAATGTATATGAATGCTATTCGAAAAAACAATGTTATAGATAATATGTGGCTACATTACAGTTGGAGAGGGTTCTAACCGACATTTATTTTTCAAGGTTCTAACATCACTTCCACTATTTATTTTGTTTGTATCTAACAGTTAATCGTTGTTACGAGAGGCCTTGTAGTTCGTCACTTTGGTTAGATACGGTTCTAATTTTGCCTTACCATGTTCTGAGGTGTCAATGTTTGCAAAGACGAATTTCCTTAATCTGATTTTTTTTCATAATTTTTTCTCTATTTTAATTTTTTTCTTATTGTTTATAAAAAAGTACATTTTCGTAATCTGTATACGGATCTTAGAGGAAGCGCGCTAATATAAAAATACGGATGTTAGAGGAAGCGCGCTAATATAAAAAAACGATAATAATTAAGATAAAATTGTGAAAATATTAAAATATATACGACTCGTTTGAAAAAGAGCAAAAATCTCTCGACAGATGCTTAAGTTGTATTTAAAGATACGCAGTAAATATTTTCAAAGCTATAACATTTAAATAACAGAAGAAAATGTATTTAATCATTTTCGGAAAATATTTTGCAATTTATTTCTATGAGGAAATTTCATATAATTACCGTTTTGGCATATAAGTAATCCGTAGCAATTCGGAATGTGGGGGCTTAATACGGCAAACGATAAACACAACACTAACTATTTAAGCACTGGAAAATTTCTTATAAGCAGGATAGCTACAATAGCGCACAAAATGTATTAACGCCACTTCAGAAATCTGCGTATAAAATATTTGTGTTTCATTGAAATTATGCAGCGATTTCGACACTGTACGTCTGATCGATATAATAACACTGTAAAAGATTTATATTTGCATATAAAAAACAAAATAATAAGTTAATTTAAAAAATAAATAATTTTATTTATTACACATGGATAGACACACAACACGGAATGCCAAATTATTAATTTGTACAATTTGTTTTTTTTTTTTTTTTAATTTTATTACTAAATAATTTTGACATTTTAAGAAGGTCCTTCGAAGCCAGAGTGAAGTTAGCCTCTTAAAAACTGGGCGTACTGTATAGGGCCTGCAGATACTTTCATAGCACACAACTGCTTTGACGGCCGGCGTAGTCCAGCGGTAAGGCTCTTGACTAGTATTCCGAAGGTCGCGGGATCGAATCCCGGCGTGGCAAATAAATTTTATTTGATTAATTTGTGTTATTTCACAATTTATTCATTTAAAATAATATATAGTATATTTGCGGCACGTTCCAGAGTGGAAGATACTCTCAGTATCGCCCTGGTGTAAGACCACCATTCAGAATTGAAAAGTTGCTTGAAATGGCTTTGGCCGTGTTTGGTGACTAGATCTGAATAGCCAGGTACTTCCCACCTTCCTCTTCCCCATCTCCTTCCCCTCCCTACTACCTTCAGTCTCACAACATACCCCAATAGGGGATGCCATAGTCTCACTGGCTCCAGACGGGAGCAGTTGGGACTCTTGTGCGGTGTTCATATAAAAAAACTGCTAGCCATGTACAAATCACAAGTGCGTCCCACGATTAAATTTGGCAGCCACCTCTGGTCTGGAGTTTCAAAATATCTGAAAAATACCCTCGACTCTGTGCGGAAACGGGCTAAACCGGGGTTACTTTGCATCACTTTTTTGGAATTTTTCACTAAAATTGTTAAATGTGTAAGGCCATGAGTAGGTAGTTTAATTGAATTTTTTTAATAAGATAGAATGAGGTATAAATAACATCTTTTGTTGTTACTGTACTTAGTACTTCTACAAATTAGTTTAAGACTTTTGAAAAATGAGGTTTGGTTACTCCTGTGAGATGGTGACTTTGGATCACCTTTGCATTTCTTAATTATCTCACTAGATACCGCAAACTAATGCACTGATGTTATGCCATAAACTAAAATATTTTAGGCACCTTTAAGAATCATTATTAATTTTTTTTTATGAAAAGTTCCCCCGTAAGATGCAAAGTAGCCCCGGTTTGCGGTGTTTACTTATTTTTTTAAAACTTTAAACAGTTTTATCTGGCTAGTCAATTCAGATAAACATAATTTTATAAGATAGTTACAGCTTGGAAAAAATACCCTTTGCACGCTATATATATTCATGATTTACGGTTGCTGTTTTAACTTCTATTAGATTTTTGACATTATTATATTTTTATAATTTGTTAACTAAAAAAACGATTATATTACTAACAAAATTGACAATATTTGTCTTTGAAAGGCAATTTGGGAGGCGGGTGTGGGTGCCGCCGCCCCTGGGAACCATTTGATAATCAACACCCCTGCCACAGGTCACCTCAAGCGGTTCACTGTGCTTGGTGATTTAGCAGGGATGCCCGGTGAAGTTTACGCAGGTCTTGGTGGCGAATGCACTTGCTCACTAACTGCGTGGCGGGCCGGATCGGACGAAAATGCTTAAGGCAGACATAATCTAGACCTCTCCAGTCGGTTTCTCTAGACCCATCGCCTTGCACTGCAGTGGAAGGGATGGATTTATACGACACATTAACCCCCAGATTTCAACCCACCTCTCATATCTTTATCCGTCCTAGAACTTCCTGTCCTTCGTTTTTCTAAAAAGATCCTCCACACAGCATCCCCAAAAATTACAAAAAGAGGGAAGACAATCCCTCAGTGCCTCCTGCGTCTATTGTAAAAAAAAAATTAAAATGAGTTCCGCAAATCCTACAATTAATTATATTATCTCGTGATTTTTAACTGGTATGCGCCAGATCCAAATATTATCTTGTCAAATTAATAAAAGAATCACATTCAACTATAGATAAATATTACATTCATTACAAAACAAGAACCATTGTATTGGCTCATATAAAAATAAAAATAAATATTTGGAAATGTTTTATGAGCGAATTGGCAAACTTGTGTATCATCTGTCAAACATAAGAAAAACTCACGTGTGTGTTAGGATGACAGAATATATTAAATATTAGATTTTAATAATTTACATATATTCAAATCAGACTTACCGTCGTTTCAAAAAATTCTTGTCTCAAGGAGTGATTATTTTTTTATGTTTTTTATTTTATTTTTTATCACTCCACAAAATATTTCTTGAGCTTTGAAGCACTTTCTGTCACAAAATCAACGGAGAACTATTTTAAGCCATGCCTCTCCGTCGGTAAACAAATAGTTTTAAATTTGAAATTGTATCAAACACGCGTAGTCTGAAGTATTTCAAACATCTGTTAACTATAATTCACGCTTTCTTCTTACAACTATTAGTATATTTTATTTTAAATTCTGCGTACTAGCAAATGTTTTGATGGCATTAAAAGCAAAATATAGAAGATCTGAACGCAATCAAATATTAATTCACTTTTGATTTAGTTTTATACTTGTGAGAATTGTTTAATCTAGATAAATGTTACATTTATGATATAGATTACGTAGATCACGATAAGTGTCACTGATTTGACGAGATTCATTAGATTTAATCGGACACTGTTGCAATTATCCGATTTTTATTTACTTATTAAATGACGTTATTAAAGTTCGATTAATTAACGATAGCGAGTGTCGAGTATTGCTCGAGCCCGTGCATAACGAGAGCTTCGTGAATACTGACCAGCGAGACCGCTAGCAGAGCACTATTTACGTCGCGACGCTGCTGATATCGTTACAAGCTACATCATAGACTCTCTACACATTTACAAACGTCAAACCGTAGAAAAATCCATCGCTCAAGAAGAGTTTAGGAAGGTCGGAAACAGATTGTAAACATGTTACACGCTCACGTTTTTAGCAAATCTCGAAGCATATCTCCGCACACCCGGAAAAACTAAAGAAAATGCATGGAATTTGTTAAAAGGCTCACGTATATACATTTACAATGCACAGTTCGCTATTCACGCCATTTAAAAACAGAAACAAGCTCAAATAAGTGATATTAATAATCAATTAATGAGGTAGGAAAAATAACCACAGTTTTAAAAATTATAAGGAAGGCAGTACGAAATATCTATTCGAATTGTGTCTTTTGCGTTGCCCACGATTTTTTTGAAAATCTTGTTTCGCGCACCCGGGAAACTCAAAGAAAACATTTTGATTTTCATACAAGGCGCATGAAGTAGGTGGGTCGTTCTTCTTTTTAACCTACATAAAGTTGTTTCCACCAGTTAGTGGAGAAAAATTCAACAGAATTATCAATATTATTATTTTATAATTACTTTAAAATCTACTGTATTGAAGACTTTCCTGTATTTGTCTTCTGCCACCTCGACTTGCGTATATTCTATAATCTTACAAAAAATGATATGATGACATAAAATATAAAACTATTTTTAAACTTCAAAAGATATATATAACCTTTCAAGTAATAGCGCTTATTATTTTTAATGGTGTTTTATAAAATATTTTTAAAAATCCTAAAAACTTGTCTGCTACAACTTTTATGTCGTACGTTAATTCTGGCACGAGGGTTGTCATTCGAAATAGGTATACACGCAGCTCGTGTTTGTCACCCCCAATAGGCATTTTAGGCCTCCTCCCCCACTTGCTACAATTTCCCCTCTGAGATCCAGAGAGAATTCATTTAAAAACAAAATGTGACAGAGTGGTGGAAATGTGACAGAGTGGTAAAAGTTATGTAGGTTAAAAGAAGAACAACCCAGGTACCTTTACAGTTTCAAAGAATATCATATCAATTCACCGTTTTAAGTCTAAATATGTGATATTGATAATTATTTTATATAAATCTATAAGTCGACGCGGGAAACCCACGTAAAGGTTACATTTTAAATTTTGTAGTCACAGACGTTCAAGACGTAAATTAAATCTATTAAATGTAAATTGCAATGACAGCAAAATCTATATTATTTATTAGAGAATGGAAATTGTTAAGGATACTCGGAATGGTCACAGACAGTCTCTTTAGAAGACTAGGTGGTTATTAAATAAATCCATTGTCATTGGGGTTTTAAATAATAAAGATGTAATATAACTACAAAAAGTGATAAAAATTAAAAAGAAAATGTAGTTGGCTACGCTGTTCTGTTTAAAGTAGATCAATGCGAAACAAAGTGTAAACACAATTGTTGCTTGAACAGATTATGTAATAATTTCAATAATATAACATCAAAAGTGGACTTTTTCATTTGTGAACTTAACAAATATGAAAAGTCTATAAAAGAGTATTTCTTTGATATTTCTTAAGTGAGTTATTTTTCTGTTGTTAATATTTGTAATTCTTTTAGAATAAAAAAAAGAATAGGACAAAAGGTAAAAATACTTTCATAACTATTGTTACTTATGAAAAAACAACAACTCTTTCGATAGGTCCCTACATAATTAAAAATAGCAGTTTTTTTATTTGAATAGTTGTGCTTATTATTTAACTGTTATTATTTACATTTATACTCACTTTTTTAGTCTTCAATTTATAATTGAATTCATATATATTTTTTTCATCAAATAAACCAGATTTATTGCAATGGTCCTCTGTTAGACTTTATTAACTTTTCATTGAGCCAGAGTGCTTAGATTGAAAAATACAACATTATTGATGTAGTTGTAGTTGAAAACGATTTTTTTTTCAAAATTTCAATTTTTCAAGTCATTTCCTTCATCCCAAAAATCTTCATAAATAAAAAATCATCAAAAAAACTTTTTCAGCTGCAACATCAATGTCATATTTATCAATTTTTAGCACTCTCACTAAAAAGTCACGGACCGCCACTGTACATATATATCTATAATGTTTTCGCAGGAATCTCAGCAAAGCAAAAAAATTATTTATTTTAGAGACTTAATTAATGTATTTAATTAAGGTTTTATTTTATTTTATAAAACATCTTCACTTTTCTTTCAAATATGATGAATGATTAAGCATTTTTTGGAAATTTTGTCAGATTTGTATCAAGGTTCTCATTGTCATTGTCACTGTCACGGATCCAGTATGTAATCAGAATCAACAAATCCGATAACTGGGAGAAATTATCTTAATTATGCATTGCTTTTAATAACTCGATCGATTTTTTTGATTCATGAAAATGATTAGCATATTGCATCATTTAGTTTCAGTAGCGATTTAGTATTAGATAAAAGTTTCTCAGCATCAGAATGGCGAGGTTCCTATCCAGGCTCAACCTCTTTTAAGCTCTCCATCAATGCACCAGCAACATTTTCCGCTTAAAATGATGGTAGTAAGAGGATTGTTGAGGTTTTCGCGAACTGGGAATGTTTGCGTTTATTTTAATGAAAAAAGTTGTTTTTGGTGTGAAATTTGTATAACCTAGAAATATTATAGACGCTTTAATTAAATACTGCGAGTAGAACAAATCTTTGCCTCTATTCTAGTTTAGTATTTATTATAAACCTTTTTGTAATATATCATTGTGCTCGGGTCACACGGTGTCGGTTACGACATGTGCCGAAGATAGCCGATTAGCGACAGACAAGTCATCCTAATTACGGGAGCTCGCTAGACAAAATCTAGCTAGCGTGCTATAAGGACGCGTGTCCTCTTAAACTATATTTGTATTGTGCGTAATAACAATAAACGATCACTGTGATTTCAAAGAACAAAAGTTGTTTAATCAAATAACAGTACTGAGATAAGGTCCAGTGCTTATATTAAAAACAAATATCTCTTTAAAGGATTACAGAGAGAGAGCGAGATACAACACACTTTTCATAACCCTTCATAAAAATAAAGTATCAAACATATAAAAATGCTTTGAAGGGCAAAATCTTCTACCTGCGAACCCCATTTCGGATACAGTTTTATTATATACTGCTCCAAATTAAGTTATTTATTTATACATGGAGACATATACAGTAAATTTTAATCCAATTATCAAGTTATAATGTTTTATTAAATTATTAGATGGGTATGTACCTATTACCCTATTAAATCCATAGAATATCAGAAGGTGGTTTCGCCTGACTTAATTAGTGAATAAATGAATAATAATAATAAAAAGGAAGAAATAGGGGGGGGGGACAAACAGATATTTTAAAATCAAGTTGTAATTGACTGAATAAAGTTTAAAGAAAAGTTAAGTGTAAGTAGTTTTTGAAATACTATCTATTTTATTATTTAGCAGGTTATATAAAAACAACGGATCTGACAATGTGCGTATTTTTTGTAAAGTTAACATATTATTTGTAGTTTTATTGTATTTCTTGAGTAAATATTTCGAAAATTTATTCTGTATACTTTCTACTAAATCTATGTATAACTTATATTGAGGATTCCATAGTATGGACGCATACTCCAGTGGACTTCTGACCAATGAACAAAACAACATTTCTAGAGTTTTAGCACTTTTGAAAACTTCACATATTCTTAATAGGAAACCTAGTATCATGTAGGATTTTGATATAATTTGTTCGATATGCCTTTTTAATATTCATTTGCTTTCTTAGTTAACACCTAGATCTTTACATATAGATGTAGATTGTAAAGGTTTATTGTTCAAGTTGTAATACATTTTGTTGTCCTAATACAGTTTCAGAATGCTGAAGAATGAAAAAATACATAAGAATAATTTTAAAAAAATTGACAAACGTCGCTACGCACCAATTTCTTGGGCATTTGCGGGGTGAGAGGGTACTTCAGGCTAATGCATACTAATGCAGGCTAATGCAAATGAATGGAAACTAATGCAAACTAATGCAATACATGCAAACTAATTTGAAAAACTTTTCTGGAACTTTCGATAATATCAATTTGCTCAAATACATTGAAATGCAAGCTTTTTGTATCGACCTTCCAATAATCAATTTAAATTCCGAACTTCAATTGTAAATTGCATAAAACCATTAACCATTTACTATTATTTAAACCAAAGATATTGAAATATAAGAAGATATGCTATGATGTCCGCCCGACTGTCGCCGGAACTACTACATAATGGGAATAGTTTTATACGCAATTTAGTTGATTGTTCAAAGTTGTGTAGTATATCAGTTAAAAATATATTTTGAATACGGAAAGAATTTTTTTTTTTTTTTACGGAAAGAATTCGTTCATTTAGTTGATTTTTTGAAGGTGTGTAGTAGTATTGATTAAAAATATCGGCGACACCAGGAAGCATAGTGCCACCCAGTAAAAATTGCCCATCTCCTTATATTTCAATATCTTTGATTTAAACCATTTTACATATTTACACGCACCTCTTTTACTTATCTCAGAAATATTAAATGCCAGTAAATTATTTAAACTACACTCAGAACGTGAAAATGGTTTTTCCTTGATTCTGGTAGCATAAACATAGTCTGCAATTAGAATTTTATAACTGCACTTCGAATAATAAAATATTTTTCTCCGAAATATGTAAGCAAATGAATGCAAAACTGGAATTTTACATTTTTAATACAAAACTGGTATAAGTTAAATCTGTATGCGGCGAATTAAAACTACACTCAGAACATGAAAATGGATTTCATTTGATTCTGGCAGCACATACATAGTCTGCAACTAGAATTTTATAACTGCACTTCGAATAAGAGAATGTTTTCCTTCGAAATATGTCAGCAAATGAATCCAAATAACTAGAATTTTACATTCTGTACCCAAAACTGGTTTTAGTTAAGTCTGTATGTGGCGTATCAAAACTTCACTCAGAACATGAAAATGAATTTTCTTTGATTCTGGCAGCACATACATTGTCTGCGCAACTAGAATTTTATAACTGCACTTCGAATGAGAGAATGTTATCCTTCGAAATGTGTCAGCGGATGAATTCACAACTGGAATTTTACATTCCGATCACAAAACTGGTTTAAAATTAAAAGTGAATCTGCTTGCGAATCCCCAGTTTTAATTTGTATTACTCTCATAATATGCGCATGGTTTTCCTACGAATAACGAATTTTTGAAGAATGGTTTGTAACCATATTTTAACTCCACTCGAAATAAAAGAAAGGTTTTCTTCAAAATGCGTCAGCAGATTAATCCGCTATTGGAATTTTGATAGATCATTCGGAACATGAAACTGGTTTTAACCTAAGAGTGAATCTGCACGCTAGTCCTCAGCTTTAAATGATACTACACACAGAACAAGAAAATGGTTTTCCTCTTATTTTTGCACTTGGAACACACGGATGGTTTGATGATTTACCAGAACACATGATGATCCATGAAACTTTTTTAAAATTGTCGAAACATCGCCCACGGACCTCTCTTAATCATTCTCACTGAATATAAGTCATAGACATTCGAAGCGCAAGACTAAATTCGAGGAATTCTTGCAATTCACTACAGACAGCGTTGCCAGTTGCTAGAGTGATCAAGATTACATTATTATAAATTCATTTAAAGAAAGGGGATCCCCCGGTTTTGTCCCAGAATAAGTAATGAAAAATTCCATACCCAATTCAATCCGTCTGAATCGTGGGTGCGACAAAAATATAAGTTTCTTACAAGATATTTACATTATATTTTGGAAATTTTGCCGCCCCCCCTACGCTACGCCACTGTCCATGTATGATATTTTAAACAAAATTGTGTCCGGAGGAATGAATTTTTATTTTCTGAAAGAGCTGAAAATCATTTTAAAATGCATTACATACATTGTGCCATTTACAAAATATATTTTTTAAATTTATTAGGATTTAAAAAAGTAGTAGTTACGGAAACAAAACAAAAATTGGCAATCTTAAATAAAAGGTGTGTTAAAATATGAAATGTTTTCTGCGGTAAATAACAATTATTTCTTTATACGACGCCATTTTTTTTATTTTAAATATAGGAGACGGGTATGGGTACCGCCAGCCGCCCCAGGAACCGTTTATTCGATAACCAACACCCCTGCCATAGGTTATCCCAAGTGGTTCATTGTCTGCGCATCCCAAGTGGTTTGATAACTGAGCAGGAGTGTCCGGGTTCATGGGATGAGGTTTGTCTGGGTCTCGGCGGCGAATACGTTTGCCCACCTACTGCGTGACGGGATCGGGAAAGACTAATTGAGAGGAACGTAATCTAGACCCACCGTCTTGCACCGCAGTGGGAGGAATGGATTCATACAGAACACTACAATGACCCCCGAATTCCTAATCACCCTCACACCTTTTCCTTCCCATAACTTTCTCTACTTCCGTTCCCTAAAAAGACCATCACACATATCCCCAAAGATGCCATAGGCCCTGAATTTTTTTTTCCTATGGGCCTCCTATGTATGTTAAAAAATAATAATTCTATATAAATTTACCCGAATATAATTCACGCAGTTGTAATCTGGTGAATGAATCCAAAGAGATAATTTTTGTTACTCATAAACACTGAACTCAAAATCAATTATAATGCAAAAAAACTTTTTTGAATTAAACACAAATTTGATGTTTTCTAGGTTACTAGTAGTAGTCAAAATATTAGTCATACTTATGTACCTGACCGTTACGCCTCCCGGTGTTATTTTATAGCATATTTAAAACACAGACACGTGTAAATAATACTTGATTTATGGCGAGCATTCAAATATTGTTTTCCGCGTTATCTCAAAACTTAAGTAGGTCAATTATTTTTTAATCTCATGAAGATAATTTTGATTATTCCACTAGTTTTGCCTCTATGTAACTAGTTTATTTCCGATAAGAAGACATGGTGATGACATAAAATATAAAAGGGATAAGAAGATACCTTCTTTATTATTATTTATATACCTTTATTATTATTTATATTAAAAAAATATTATTTAACAATCAATAAATCATTCGCCTTCTACCTACCTGCATATTGCAAAACCATTGATTTTGAGCCTGTTGAATGTGGAATGAGATATCAAAAACCATCCGAAAATTACCTTGATCACCTGGTCAAATTTCCACATAAAAACAAAGGAATTGTTTTTTGCGATTGTTTTCTGTTTACCAGATAATATATCTTATTATTCATATATATTACATGATAATATCGTAAAAAGTTTTTCCAAAATAGCTTACTTTAACTAAAAAAAAAAAACTCCCAATCGGCAAACAAATATATAACCTGATTTTAGTTTTTCTAGACAAACCCGAATGCACACCCCACGTGAAAAAAATATTTCAAAAGAGTTTTCAAAGAAATAATGACATTTTTATTCCTTTGAAAACGTAAAGCATCGTTATTTACGCAACTGGTAGCTGCTAAAAGTGATGCACTTAATGTTTTATAACATTCTTTTGAAAGCAATCCGATAAGTTAGATTAATCTGATAAGAAAGATGTTGGCGCAAGCGATTCTGACCTTGTCCTTCACATAATTTCTTTATACACAAGGATTAAAATACCATTTTAAAAAAAGAAAGATTATTTTTTTGTGCCCACCGGTGCGAACCACGCCCAAGCGACGGATAAGCCACAAGTAAAATACCTTTATCACGATACAATTGCTTTGTTTACTAAACTGAAAATATGGAAATTAAGTCATTATTTTTCTCAATCAGTAAAACTAATCGTTATAATTTATTAATATTAAATTAAATCATTCATTTATCATCACAATACCAACCTTGGAAAATGATTAAATAAATACGCAAGAAAGTAAACTAATAACTACTTTTTCGCCTTTTAAATTCAGAAATGATGAATGTTTCACGCCAAAATAACGAACCGCATTCCACATATTTGCCAAATTATTGCGAAAATGTGAAACTTCGCAATAAATTAGACCGTTACGTGTAATAAAATAATATAACATATCCGTGCAATAATTTATTTCATCATTTTAAAATTATTTGAATATTTTTTAACTTTGTTTAATGCTAAAAACACCCACTAAAAGCCTTTAAATAAATTAAAGGTCATGGATTCTGTTTAAAGATACATATTTTGACCTGATTTAAAACATTTTAAGAGGGAATGACCAGACAACCAAAAATATGTCTTTTTTAAATCAAATTTTAGACGTACCGACTCTTTTCCACAAAAAAATATTAATTGATTTCGAAAGATTGTCAATTTTCAATATGAAAAAGTGTCATGTCAAAACATGTAATTTTTAAATCAAATTCTAAAGTTTCGACTCTTTTCTACAAAAAAAAATTGATTTCGAAAGATTGTTATTTTATCTAGTAAAGTTGTATTTTAAATTTTGAAAAGGTGTGTTTATTTTTATTATAACAAGATTATACCGTTGGTTGTTGGCAGATTTGTTAAGTTTTCAAACAAAATGTTGCATTATACAACACGCATTTCAAATCATACCGTAAAATAAATTAATAAATTTCCCAGGAAAGCTACTTTTCAGGATTTTATTTTAGTTCAAATAAAATCATTAAAAAAATTTGGGCAGTGTTTGGTGACGAAAATAATTCAGTTATTTACGTCATACGTTTATTTCAGTTATTGTCTATTTTTTACGGTCTTATAAACTAATATATTTCAGTTTTTTTTCACATCTATTTTGCTTAAATTTTGTGGAAATATTATAAATACACATGATAAAAAAATAATTAATTATAATAACTTGAACGTAGGTATGTTTTTGAATGAAATAAAATCGATATTGAGTTATTAGTTAAAAATACTGGTACAGAGAATTATCAATTTTTCTCATCGGAACCGCCCTGTACAGTTGCAAGCGATCGCAAGACTATCTTTTGACGAAATTTGAATTGTCGGCCGGTGGCTAATGGGCCTTAACACATTTTTCCAAATAAGTAAATCTCGAAAAAAAACCTTCATCTTATATATTCATGGCCACACTGCATTAAAAAGTCAGCTAAATTATATATTATGATTAAGTTTCCTTGTTGTGAATGCACACAGTAATCAATTAGGAAGAACTCTGTTGTTTGATGCGAGAAAAACATCACAAATTTGACATTGGCAAAAATGATTGTTAAGGCCATATTAGAAAAGATATAAATGGAAAATTGAATTAGATTATTTCTTCAAAATAGGCATATTTACTTTGGGGTGTCATCATTAATTTTATGAAAAACAAATACCTTTGTATAACACCACTATTTTATTAAAATATCAACATGTTTCGAAAACTATGTTTTCTTCGTCAGGATAATAAGTCAATAATAAAAAACAAAAGACAAACAAGTATAGACTAATTAGAACATAGACAAAATATTAGAAAGGAGAGGTGATTAATTACCTAAAATATATCATAAAAAACAATTATATAAAATAAAATATAAAATATAAAAATTATTTTAGAATGGGTAAAAAATTACATTAACATAATAAAAAATCTTTTAAAAGGAAAACAAGAAGTCTAAATAACAAAATAAATTATTATAAGTATAAATATTAATACGAAAATAAATTTAAAAGATGGCTATTTTTAAAAAACGTTTGGTTATTTATAATATTTAATTTACTATTAACACTTTTTCTAATTTCTAAAATTTCTAAATTATCTAATTGTATACCCGTTGTGTTAGTGTGTAAAATTTTTAAACCTTTATTAATATCAAAAGAATGACCTGTTTCCAAAATGTGGTTTGCAAATTCTGAATAATTATTATTATTTAAACATCTTAGATGTTCCTTAACTCTAATGTTAAATTAATTTGTAATGATTGTAACTTTTTTTATATTGGGAAGACTTCTAGAAATTTTAACATTAGAGTTAAGGAACATCTAAGATGTTTAAATAATAATAATTATTCAGAATTTGCAAACCACATTTTGGAAACAGGTCATTCTTTTGATATTAATAAAGGTTTAAAAATTTTACACACTAACACAACGGGTATACAATTAGATAATTTAGAAATTTTAGAAATTAGAAAAAGTGTTAATAGTAAATTAAATATTATAAATAACCAAACGTTTTTTAAAAATAGCCATCTTTTAAATTTATTTTCGTATTAATACTTATACTTATAATAATTTATTTTGTTATTTAGACTTCTTGTTTTCCTTTTAAAAGATTTTTTATTATGTTAATGTAATTTTTTACCCATTCTAAAATAATTTTTATATTTTATATTTTATTTTATATAATTGTTTTTTATGATATATTTTAGGTAATTAATCACCTCTCCTTTCTAATATTTTGTCTATGTTCTAATTAGTCTATACTTGTTTGTCTTTTGTTTTTTATTATTGACTTATTATCCTGACGAAGAAAACATAGTTTTCGAAACATGTTGATATTTTAATAAAATAGTGGTGTTATACAAAGGTAATTGTTTTTCATAAAAAAAAAATGAATTAGATTAGATTATTTATCAAGAAATTTTCATTTATAGTTCCGAACTATATCCCCCCCCCCCCCCCCCCGGGCGATGGAAAGATCCAGGATTGGTTGTGGCCTCAGGGTGGTTTATTGGTAACGATCCTTGGCTACGAAAAATTAATTTGTATTATTACAAAATTAATTTAATTTAATGAAG
The DNA here is from genome assembly GCA_936435175.1 of Glyphotaelius pellucidus. NCBI lineage: Eukaryota > Metazoa > Arthropoda > Insecta > Trichoptera > Limnephilidae > Glyphotaelius > Glyphotaelius pellucidus. Next base: position 26,697,121 of record OW386550.1, on the reverse strand, counting down.
ACACTATGAGCGAAACTCAATCGAAAGTCTGGAGACAGAAAAATCAGAAAAATATATTTGCACCTCTGGGACTCGAACCCAGGACCTCTCTACTTTCCGGGCGGGTACTCTTGACCACTGAGCTAAGGTGTCGATATCCAATTCGGCCACCTTTAACTGTACCATACTTCGACTAAGACCACCCATATTATCTTCAGATAATATATATAATCTAAGACCACCCATATTATCTTCAGATAATATATATTGAAGATAATATGGGTGGTCTTAGTCGAAGTATGGTACAGTTAAAGGTGACCGAATTGGATATCGACACCTTAGCTCAGTGGTCAAGAGCAGCCGCCCGGAAAGTAGGGAGGTCCTGGGTTTGAGTCCCAGAGGTGCAAATATCTTTTTCTGATTTTTCTGTCTCCAGACTTTCGATTGAGTTTCGCTCATATTGTCTTCATTTAATTAAATATTACAATTTGAGGTTTTACTCATAAAAAGTTTAAATAAAAAAAATAATAACAAAATTAATTACTTAATGAAAAAAAAACATTTTTGTGGAGATCTGTCCTTTACAAATACCAAGGTTTCTTCTGATGTAGAGACAATAATACGATGTAGGTTTTCTCTTATACGTTTATTGTGAGAGCTGTACAATATGTTCTACTAGCAATCCTACCGGCTGCGCCAAATTTGGTGATCTGTCTTTTACAGATATTAAGATTTCTTCTGATGTAGAGACAATTTTATTATACAATGTGGGTAATCTCATTAACATTTATTGTGAGAGCTGTTCAATATGTTCTTCTAGGAAGCCTGTACAATACAAGAGGACGAATGGACAACAAACATACCATTTTATGCGTTACTCATGCTGTCTCACGCATGTCTCTTTCATTCCTTAAAACGTACGTTCACCACAATATTCCGGTACGTTCTAGAATGCAAGATACTCTCAGTATCGCCCTGTTGAATGACCACAATTCAGAACCGTTTAAAACGTTATTTGAAATGACTTTAGCCGTGTTTTTAAAACCAGGTGTTTTCCTACTTTTCTCTTTCCCTCTCCAATACCTCCAACCTCACAACATATCCCCAATGCGAGAATGAGAATGCCATAGTCTTGCTGGTTCCAGAAAGGGAAAGGCCGGAGCGGGAGAGACTGGTTGCGGGAAACTTAATCTAGACATCTCTAGCCGGACTCTCTCGACCCATTGCCTTGCACCGCAGTGGGTGAAATGGATTGCGCATCCGTCCCTCCTGGGCACACTGACCCCTAGATTCCTACCCACACTTCATACCCTTTTCCTACCCAGAACTTTCACTCCTTCCTTTTCCTAAAAGATCCTCCAAATAGCATCCCCAAAGATGACCTAGTAATTGTTTTCCTCTGGGCTTCCTGTGTGGAACTAATGTAAAAAAAAACATCGATTTTTCCTGCGCGATGGGGGCGCTGAGGAAAACTACTTTTAAAAGGGACGATGAACATAACAAGTTTGAGAAACTCTGGCTCAGATTTTTATTATTTTAAATTGTCCCACGACTATTAGCCTTAACATGTCAAAAGCATAAATAATAAGGCATGTCATAATTATCGACATATCAAATTGACTAATTTAATTGTGTTCATTGAATAAATTCAATGTTTCATATCCGATGCTTTGACACCGGCGTTTATAGAAAAAAATACAAATTTAGAGTGTGAAGGTAAAATCAACAATTCAACTGATATCAAATCACACAAGGTTTATTTAAGGCTTGAACAAATATAACAATGGAATATTGGTTTGATCTATAAAATGAATAAATTAACAATGAAAAAAAAATATCGCTGTAAAAACCCAACTACCCGGAGCCAGTGGTATTATAACATCCCCTATTGGGGTATCTCCTATTGGGGTGTTGGGATACTGAAATCGTCGTGCAAATATTTTCACAACACTTCGTTTAATTGATTTACATACTAGTTAAAACTTAATTAAGACGGCCTCCGCGTAGAGGCGTAAGACTCTCGACTCGAAATCGAATCCCTGCGTGCGCAAATAACTTTTATTTCATTAATTTGTGTTATTTCACAATTAATTAATTTAAAATCATATATGGTATATTTATGACACTTTTCAAAGTGGAGTCCTGGTGTAAAATCACATTCAGTATTGAAACGTCGCTTGAAATGGCTTTAGCCATGTTTGGTGACCAGATCTGAATAGCCAGGTACTTCCCCATCTTCCTTTTCACCTCTCCACTACCTTCAACCTCGCAACATACCCCAATTGGGGTTGTCACATTCCCACTGGCTTCAGGCGGGAGCAGTTGTGCGCTACACACATAAAAAAACGACATACAAAAGCCCGTTTAATCACAGGAGACCATATTTGTCCCAGCTCACATTGGTCTCGTAGGATATAAATCGCTGTAACTCCCTCACTATCATAGTGAGAAATATGTTCTAAATGGTGTAAGAAAGGAAAAACACCAAGTTTTATATTCAAATCTAAAAAATAACCACCCAAATAGTTAAATGTCCACCTTTAAAAAACCAAAGTTTTGAATCGTAATTTGAAATAAAAAAAATAAAAAAATCGCTTTGAACGACGAAAAAGTGTGGTGACAATTATGTTTATAATACATTTGTCTTAAAATTTTTTATTTTTTTTCAAAATTTTTGTTATAAATTTTTTTTTAATAGAAAAAACGTAAAGTGAGCCATTTTTAAAGCTTTTTTTATGTTTGCATGCAAAAATTTTATTTTTCAAAAATTATATTTTTATTTCGAATTATAAAACTTGACAGCGATTTCATGACCTTTCCAAAACATTTAATAGTTTGCGGAAATGTTCAGAAATATTCCATACATTTGCATTTTATTGTGAAACAGCAATATTTTGTCCATCTGTAAAATACGCCAACTTTCTGAAGGAGTAGAGAGTCACGGAGATTAACGTTCATTAAAAAATGTTTATTCAGTTACCTTCATAAGGTCTTGAAGGTGGTAACAATCAGTCCAATTTTGGTCATGGTGATGATTTTGTTAAGGTTGTGTACGTAAAATATAAAATTAAATAAAAATTTCTTAACGTTTTGAGCCAGTCTAAACGGGAAATGATTAATTTCTTACTAACCTTTATGGGTAATATATGTAGGTAAGTAGGCACTTCCGTGAATCGATTCATTGAACCACAATATTTCCCTTTTCCTGAACTAGTTATTTTAATGTGTCGTAAAATGATATTTTAGCACTCAGGTTATCAAAATGCTGTTGTGATTAAATATAAAATATTGAATTCATTACTAGAGAATAACGATATGGATGAGATTTGATAAGGTATGCAATTAATTAAATTTATGATTAAAAACCTCCTGGTCAATTAAATTTTTTTTATGACGTCATATATATATTATAGAACAACTCTCTTTTTATAACTTTGAAGGTTATTCCCATTAATGTCATATATCATCGAAGTAGAAGATTAACACTAATAATCTAAACGAAATTTTTTAATAATTTTTAAATAAAACGACAAAATAGTGAACTGACAATAACGTTTGCCTAATAAAATACGTGTGAGTGTTTTTGTCGTTATCAGTAATTTTAGATTGAAAAAACGTAAGGTGAGCCATTTTGAAATTTTTTCATTTTTGCATTCAATATTTTTGTATTTATAAAATTATTTTTATTTAGATCTATAAAATTTGAAAGCATATTTTATAATTTTTCAAAAACAGTTTTTAATTTTCGGATGCTTTCAAAATTATTCGATTTATTTGGATTTTATTACAAAGAGGAAATATTTTGACGTTCCGACAAAAAAAGTTAAGCTTGTCAGCTTATTGCAATTTGATAGAAAGCTGAAATGCAACTAGAATCGGCGTTTAACGGGGACCTTTCAAATGTCAAAAAAACTGGACCTAATATTCACCATGAAATTTCAGCCTCTCTTTCCCCAAATTCGGTTTTCAGGCTACGGGCAGTTGGAATTCTTGCGCAATTTCATAATTATTGCGCATTCAACAGTAAAACATGTGTCATCTAGCTATCTAGTCACAAGTACGCCGAAATTATTGACTCATGACCGTTGTCTTTTCCAAGGCTTGTCAAACCGGACAATGGGCATATCAGTTTTTTTTTTAACTTATCAATAACGACTGAAATACGAAATGCTCTTTCAAGCGCCACTTTCAAGGAAAATCAATTTAATGTTTTCTGTTTCTCCAGTTGAACCTTTTGCTTCCATCTGACCTTGAATCCTATCCGTTCGTTTTACTTTTCGTTAAACCTTGCCCTTTAATTTTCATCAGGCATTTACTGTGGAGAAAAAGTTTTTTTTTCAGTTTTTATCTAGTTTACTCAACGACATTAAAAAAAACTATAGACATGTCGTAGACAACTCGAAAGTGGCTAGCGATAATTGTCCTATGACACCCCCAATTGGGGTATGTTGTGAGGCTGAAGGTAGTGGGGACGGGAAGGAGCTGGGGAAGAGAAAGGTGGGTAGTACCTGGTCACCAAAGCCATTTCAATCAACGTTTCAATTCTGAATGATGGTCTTACACCAAGGCGATACTGAGAGTTTTTTCCACTCTGGAACGTGCCGCAAATATACTACATATTATTTTAAATGAATAAATTGTGCAATAACACAAATTAATCACATAAAATTTATTTGCCACGTCGGGATTTGATACCGTGACCTTCGGATTGGGAGTCAAGAGCCTTACCGCTAGACCACGCCGGCCGTCAGTTGTCAATGGTAGTTTTGTCTATGACAGCGTGGCGTCAGACTTGCACTCGAAGCCGGGTTCTGAAATTCAACCTTTTTTATACTGTTCGATACGTACCTACTCTAATATGGTTAGCTGTAAAAAATAGGATGGTACCTAATACTTAATTGATGATGTACCTAACAACTATTACCCTTTACACTTTCTATTTATTTTGTACAACAAATGGTTTTTTTTAATGAAAACAAATAACTTTTTGTACTCCACTATTTAATTAACAATATCAACATGTTTCGAAAACTATAAAAAACAAAGAAAACATAGTTTTCGAAACATGTTGATATTGTTAATTAAATAGTGGTGTACACAAAGTTATTTGCGAATTTTGAAGAAAAGTTTTTTTTAATTGAAAGTGTTTCATTACACGGCGAACGCTAGTAAAAGCCAAGGAATAACATTTCCTTAGTAAATGCATGCAAATTACTCATTACTATTAATAAAAAAAAATATTTCGATTGTTTCCCGAAGATTTTAAGGAACATTAGAGAAAGCGAGATAGGGGACGTAGCAGCACATAAACATAAGAAGGATAACCTTCTGGCAGTCAATCGTCTCATACAGTTCCGTATTCGTCTTAGTAGCGAATCTTGTCATCGCAAAAAGATTCGCAGCAAATTCGCTTCTTCTGAACAAAGTCTAAGGGTCTTGTTTATGCGAAAGATCTCCAATCTGCGAATCGACACGACCTAGACCAAACCTCAATAGATAATTCTTTTGAGTGAAATTTTTCCGAACGCGTGTCGGGTCTAAGGAACCCGGGGTCGTAAAGTAGTTCATAATCGGTAATCATCTCCTGCCGTGCTCTATTATGCTTAAGAAGAGCTGCGTCATATCACTTCAATCATTCTCAGTGGGTCACTCCGAGGGGTACCACAAGGATCTGATCTAGTTGAATTAATTTTACTCAAAGGCTTTTTTTTCATTTGGCTATAAGTTTGTATCTTTGACGGAATTATGGAAATCAGAGTATAGCGATTACCGGAAAAAATTTAAAAAAAAATGTTTTATTGCCTCGAGTTTATGCGCTGGTTTTCGAAATATTAATTTGGATTGACAGATTTGGTGTTCGTAATGTTCATCAAAGGCGTTTCCTGGATGATTGATTGCTTGCACAAAAATATTGCGGTTGAAATTTAAAAAAAAATTGCAGCTGAACTCTGTTGTGGGAAGTCTTTACCGAAGGCAACGTACATTAAAATTTCAGATAAAAAGCTGATAGTCTAAGATTTTGCTAGAGTCTACCTGTAGTAATATTTAGAGTTGAACCCGTAGTAATAGTAAAATTCTTTAAATGAACTCGAAGTTCTCTTGTTACTGAGGATGTAAAACCCCCCCGTGAAAACAAATGTATTCAAAACAAGCTGCAGGCTTCGAGGAAGTAACGCAAAATCAGGTGTTTTTGGTTTGAATTTTAAATCCCAGAAAAATTATAGAGCTCTGATTCAATTCTGCCAATAGAACACACCTTGGCCCACAATCGTGCATTACTTTCATAAGTATTTTTATCGCTCATGGAGAAACTAAAATGAAACCAGCTGTCAACGTACCAGCACTGTTGCTCGTGTTTTTTTTTTTTACATTAACTCCACACAGGAGGCCCTGAGGAAAATAATTTCCCTCAGGGCCTATGTCATCTGGGATGCTGTGTGGAGGGTCTTTTTGAGGAGAGGAAGGAATGTACATTGGTCTTGAAGAGAACCATGTTGTAGGAGGGAGGAAACACAGAGGCCGGCAAATCGTTCCATAGCCGAGCTGTTGAACTCAAGAACGAGTCGAAAAAACTCATATGACAAATATCAACCGTGTACATATGTTGGGCGCGCGTTTGGCGGGTCTCCCGACTATGCACCGGTGCCGAAGGGATCAATGACGCTAGTTCCTCAGAGCATCTTCCATTGAAATACCGGTAGAACATGGATAGCATTCCCACCCGACGCCTGTGTTCTAAAGATTGCAATCCGTTCGTTAGGATGGGAGAATCTATCAAACGGACCGCCCGTTTCTGGGGGTGAGGGTATTTTTCAAGTATTTTGGAGCTCCAGACCAGAGGTGGCTGCCAAATTCAACTGTGGGGCGCACTCGTGTGGCAGTTGCTTTTCAGTTGCCCTGTTAACAGGCTGCCATGGTAGTGCTCACGAATTTCGAATTGGGTTGACAACTTGTTTCATTTCAGTTTCTCCGTGAGCGAAAGTCTTAAGACTAAAATAAATAAAGTTTCGCGTCTGTAAAAAATGCTTTGGTCAACCTCAAATAAGAAGAGGGCAATAATTATTTGTGAACCCGTTCCTGCCCGTTTCATACAAAACTTAATTTTGGATTTGATGCAAAAATACCCCATCAAACTGAATAATGATTTTTTTAATCCAAAGTTATTTAAACATCTAGATATGATATTTTATTGAAATGTGCATTTTTTAATGGTGAAATATGGGTAATTAAAGAATTCAACTTTGGAAATGATTTGATGAACCTATGAAAAATGCTAAAATCTTATATTAATAAACCGCTTTCTGAATTTGGTTTTATTGTAAAATATGGCAAATTAAATTAATACTTGTGCCTAAAATTCTTTAGAGCCATCCGTAACATCCTCAACATAAACGACATTAAGAAAGTGTACTACGCTTTATGTCAATCACAAATAGAGTACGGGATAACTGGATGGGGATCTGCCTTGAGCACTCACATGGACCGGCTCAATATAGCCCAAAAAGGAGTACTAAGGACAATTTTGAAATTACCAGTTAGAACTCCGACAGAAGAGTTGTTTCAAAGCATTCAAGTCTACAACATACAAAAAATTTATGCAAAAAATATTTTATTTAAAATTAAAAAAAACATATCAGAATACTCCACTGTCCAACATAGATACACAACCAGGGCAATAAACCAAAATATTCTAGCTACAGCCAGTTTGAAAACATCTTTTGGACAAAGAAATATGAAATTCAATGCGACAAAACTATACAACGCTCTACCAACTCAAACAAAAAAATAACAGAAATAAATAAATTTAAAACAAAAGTAAAAATATGGTTGAGAGAACAAAGTGAAAATGAACTATCAAACATACTGAAGACCATGTAAAGACAACTGGATACTAAATACAAATGTGGAAAAACTACAGGCCGCCTCAGAACAGGGAACCCTAGTGAGGAGGAATGTGAAAAAAAAAACTTTATAATACCTTAATATAATACAATTTATAAATACATTATTACATTTATAATTATTATTAATTTATAAATACAAATTTTGCTATAGATACTAATAAAAATAAAAAATAAATAAATAAAAACTTACAATAAAATAAACGCGCATTTTTGCGATTTTTTTTCGTAAAATGCGAGAATTTGAGCCTAATCGACATCTTCATATGGAGTGCGTGATTTCACCACGCGCCGAGATCTTAAAATGTTTATGATAATTTTTTAATATTTCTCACAGGATATTTAAGTTCAGTTTCAAAGCAGTTGATATTTTGCAGTTTGAATTAAGACAATAAATAACGACCAATAAAAGATCAGTCACCCTGATTTTAGGGACCAGTAAGTGTGAGTGAAGTATGGTATTATATATCGTAGACACTTTATATAATATTATTACATTAAATTGATCTGCTCCATCACCTTATCAACGCATCGTCCTCTATCTGTGACGAATATCCGGTTAAGTCCTTACACAGAATAGAACAATACTTTAGTTTAAAATGCATTGTTTAAGAAATTTTTGTTAATATTTAAATTTAAATTAACGAATCTTTTGCTCTGTTTTTTAGATTATTGTAAAAAATTACTAGCCTTTTCAAAATATGAGTTCTCAATGTTGCCCATTTAAATCTGCCTATAAGATAAGTCTACTTAAACTGGTTTATTCTCTATACCAATCAAATAGTCATCAATACATTGGGAATTCATATGTCATTGTCATATGTTTTGGTTTATAAATGTATAATTTCTAGTACTTGGTAGATATTTTAAAAATTAAGTGCATACTAATTATGCAATTGAACTGCAGGGGATACCTTCAAACTACATCAATATTATAAAGAATATATACTTGAATTGCGAAGCGAGGATCCAACTAGAAACCTTGGGAAAAAAGTTCAAGATCGAGAGAGGAGTAAGACAGGGAGACCCTCTATCACCAAAATTGTTCTCAGCTACTCTAGAAAGTATCTTCCGCAAACTAGATTGGGAAAAATATGGTATCAACGTGCAAGGTGCAAAACTGAACCACTTAAGATTTGCAGATGATATAGCCCTATTCGAGGAAAACCCAACGCACCTAAATAGAATGATAGAATCACTTAACGACGAAAGTGTGAAAGTCGGCCTATGCATGAACAAAGACAAAACAAAATTGCTTACAAACTCTGAACCAGTAACCATAAAAATTGACAACCAACCACTCAAATATGTGTTAGATTACATCTATTAAGGACAGATAATATATCACAAAGATCAAACCACTAAAGAAATCGAGCGAAGAGTAGCAAATGGGTGGAAGAAATACTGGTCTTTGAAAGAAGTCTTAAAATTCAAGGAGCTAAGTATGCAAATAAAAAGGAAAGTCTTCAATACATGTATACTTCCAGTCATCACCTATGGATGTGAAACTTGGACACTCACCAAACGCCACAGAGAAAAGTTGGAACGCTGCCAGAGAGCCATGGAGAGAAGTTTGACAGGAATAAGGAAACAGGACAGAGTGATATATAGCATAATAAGGGAGAAAACTAAAGTTGCTGATATAGTTACCCGAATAGACCAACAAAAGTGGAGATGGACAGGTCACATGATCCGCGATCCACAAGAGAAATGGTGCAAAAATGTCACTGACTGGTATCCCAGAGACGGCAAGAGAAGTAGAGGACGTCAACTAATAAGATGGGAAGACGACCTAAAACTCACGGCTGGACATCATTGGAGAAGAATAGCGCGTGACAGGTCCCAGTGGAAAATGTTAGAGGAGGCCTACGCCAAGAGGCAAACTGAGCTTCGGGATATATTATAAAAAATAGAATATGCCAAAATTCATACCTAACAGAAGTTCAGAAAAAACAGACTTATTGTTTTGATTAATTATGCAATTATAATTTTCTCCAAAATGACCTTGCATCTCATCTTTACGATCTCTTCAAAAAAACCATTCCTTTGTCCAAATGCAACCATTAATGTTCTCCAAAACGACCTTATAAGAATCCTTGCGATACTTTCAAGGACATAAAGTAACCATTCATTTGTTAAGAATATTATGAACTAATGTGCAATTTGGCTGTCCTGAAACGGGAAACCTTCCCAGTTGGACAGACAAAGCAACATTTTGTAATGTATTGTACTGTAATATGTATATAAATAAATGAATAAACAAAGAATACTTTAAAATTATCCATAGGTGATTGAAAATGCATCTCTAAATTAAAATTCTACATAATGTTTTAATGTTTACTTTGACGTACTCATGAACGGTGATTGCATTATTGCACTGTGGCATGTAATGGTTTTGTCAGTGCGCAGTTGCGCAGAATTAAATTGCAAATGAAAGAAAATGCAAAGTACTGGAGATACCTGTTCAAGATTCAAAGCAGTACCGACGCCATCGCTTCAATTTTGCAAGAGCTCGATTTCAAAGATTGACTTTCAACGTGTACACAGGGTTGGTTTTAATAATTTATTACAAAATGCGCTCTCTCGCAGATTCGTATTTTGTTAAAGATGATTTATTTAAACATTGTTTTTTTTTATATTTAAATGAAATGTTACACTGTTTCAACCACTTTATTAGAATTGATCAGTTTACAAACGTCAACTTTCAGTTAATATTCCGTAACCTTGTTCGCTACAGTATTATTATAAACTAATCAAGTACCATTTATATTGAATGTAAGGTTTAGAGAGAAAAATTATATTAAAAGAGGACAGAGTTTCGAAGAGTGGGTGGAAGAGGGGAAGGGGAATGGGGTTACATGGGAAGAAAAGGAACAACTTATTGACTGTTGATTAATTGTTTTTGTACGTTTAACATTAGACAATTATTAATATCCGAAACAATTTAAAATGCGTTTTTTATATAACCCCACACAGGAGGCCATTGAAGAAAACAATTTTCTGCCAGGATCTAAAGGTAATAATGTACAAATTCTAATAAAGTGGTTAAAAACAAAATAACTTTTCATTTAAGTATAATGTCATGTCACAAAGTGATTTCATGCCTTGTTTCAATGAACCGTTACCATGATTTTTTTATGTATTTTCAAACGAAGGCCGTTGTTTTAAATATTTGATTTATTTAAATATTTAACTCCGGATTCATGTAAGTGAGGTTTGTCTAGGTTTTGGAGGCGGATTGATCAGGTAACACTGAACCCCAGATTCCTACCCACCCTTTAAGTCCTTTTCCTTCCCTTTCAAACTTGTTTTTCTCCTTTCCTTCCTTTCTTAGAAAAAACCCTCCACACAGCATCCCCAAAGATGACACAGGCCCTGAAAAATATTTCCTGTGTGGACCTCATGCACAAAAAAGTGCTACAATGAATTTAAACACTTTTTTTAAGTCGTTATAAATTTGATTTTGTTATTCAACATCCATATAATTTTGTTGTCTTTGGAAATAAATCAATTATGTTTGTTATATTGTAACGTACCAGCGCGTTGTGGATTTGTATAGGTACACCAGGCAGGAAATGTTATTTAATTTTTTTTTAAGTTACTTTTTTTTAACAATTCGGAGCCCCTTCTAAGCACAGAGCCCGATTCCTGCGTGCGTTCAGAGTACCACCAAGTCCGCTCCTGAACTGGTTAAATTATTCCGTATACCTTGAGGGAAGAAACTTGTTGTGGTTGAAGGTAAGAGGGGACAGAGAGGAAGTGGTAAGCCTTCAATCCTTTAGAGTGAGTCTAGACTTGACTCCAGACATACCAGTTTGAATACTTCAACAGGAACTTTGAAACTTTAAGCCGCATGGTTTGTACTATGTTAAATTGACCTTGAAATTATCTTAGGTTTTAGGCAAGTCTTACCAAGAATTTTTTTATAAATATGTGTCGGTACTTAGGGACCAGAAAAAATCGCTTTATTTTTCGGCGAGATTCACGTTTTTTGTGGGTTTTATAGGAAAGCAGTAGGTACTCTGTGACAAAAATGATGTAATGTTAAATTTTTGGCTTTGGCTGCAAAAAAGTGGCAGTACGCATTTCTTCCACCAAAATCACAGGAGTGAATGGCAACACTCGGAGCTTTCGATACGAAGTCAGCGTTCTATTTTATGACTATTGAAGTTTGTCAAATTGCATAGACAAAGACAAATTTAGAATACATAATTTTACTTTATAATTAAAAAATACCATAAAATCGCGTGAAAAATACAAAAAATTGGATATTGACCTGAAAATTGGGATTTTCGCATTATTATAGTCTTTTTGTGTGAATTAAAATTATATATATGTATAATTATTTTTTTTCTTTTTTTAAGAAAGACAAACATTCCCGGGTTACTAATAACCTGACAACATTTGAAAATCTCCTACTACCACCGCACTAAGCAGAAAATTTTACTGGCGTCGTGATGGAGTACTTAGCCAGACGAGGAATTGAACACACGACGCACGGGTGGGACCCATACACGATGCCAACTCAGTCACTGACTAGTCAATTATTAACATTTTTTCAATAATTAATAAAAATATTCAAGTTTATATCTTATATCGATCAAAACAGAGAAAAAAAAGTGTACGAAAAAAAGGGTATGTAAAGGAATCGTAATTTCCAGATTCTCGAGGTTTAGATAGCTCACTTTTATGAAACGTTTGTTTATATTATATATTACATTATTTTTTCATATGAGCACTTATAGGTATCAGCACTTTTACTAGTGCCCTGTCCTGCCAATCCCTGCTCGTATATTCTTTTAAGGTATCAGCACCCTGTCCTGCCCTGCCCTGCCTGTGTATTCTTTTTAGGTATCAGCACCCTGTCCTGCCCTGCCCTGCCTGTGTATTCTTTTAAGGTATCAGCACCTTGTCCTGCCCTGCCCTGCCCTGCCCTGCCTGTGTATTCTTTTTAGGTATCAGCACTCTGTCCTGCCCTGCCCTGCCTATGTATTCTTTTTAGGTATCAGCACCCTGTCCTGCCAATCCCTGCTTGTATATTCTTTTTAGGTATCAGCACCCTGTCCTGCCCTGCCCTGCCTGTGTATTCTTTTTAGGTATCAGCACCCTGTCCTGCCCTGCCCTGCCTGTGTATTCTTTTTAGGTATCAGCACCCTGTCCTGCCCAGCCCTGCCTGTGTATTCTTTTAAGGTATAAGCACCTTGTCCTGCCCTGCCCTGCCCTGCCTGTGTATTCTTTTTAGGTATCAGCACCCTTTTCTGCCCTGCCCTGCCTGTGTATTCTTTTTAGGTATCAGAACCTTCACTAGAGCCCTGCCTGTATATTATTTATAGTTATCAGAATCTTTACTAGTGCCCTGCCCTGCCCTATATTTTATATTTTTTAAGGTATCAGCACCTTTACCAGTGGCCTTGCCCGTATATTCTTTTGAAGACATGCGCCGCAAGGTGTGTTTATTCTTGGAGTTGCATTCCAATATGTTCTTAAGAAATATGCCGCCAGAATGAAAACCTGGTTGATATTCTCGTTGAATATGGTCAGTTTCAAGTTACACAATAATAAGATTTCAGGTCATAGAAAATAACGTATTATAATTTAACTTATGGGGAACACTCTTACGACATACGTTAGTATCACTGTAATTATGTAACTCTAACTGACCTACAAATACGACACTGACTAGTTACTGCACTTTTCTTCTTGCGTTTCTGTTCCACATTTTTACAACTTATTTACTGTTTGTGCGATAACTTTGCTGAAAACTCGCAAACGCTGTGCTTTGCCCTCATGAAATTTGCATTGCTCTTTGGTCTTGTTTTTTTTTATTATTTATTTAATTAAACTATTTTAAGGTAGAAATGTGACATGAATCGTGAAATATAAGACTCAGGCAAAACCGGGTAGTAATAATTGATTAACAACAATATTTATTTCTCTACCGAAACAAATAATTTTTTCCGTACTAAAGATGAAAAATGTTTTATGATTATTTGGAAAATTTTTATTTAATTCAGGTAATTTCCTAACTTAATACCTGTATAAAGTGGGCCAATTCCATTTTAACAGTTTTGCTGTTTTCAAGAAAATTAATTCAAACATGTTTTGATAAGAAATTCAAATTTGCAACGATTAAGGCGGCAAATGATGGAAAACTTTACGAAAACAACCTTATTAAAACTCTATTATAACTTTATTAAAACTGTATCAATACCTTATTAAAATTTTAATATAATTTAATTAAACTTTAAACTAAAGAAAACTTTGTATAAATAAATACTAACAATTGTTTTACTATTTTTATTGATACCAACAACGTTCTTCAGGATCGATGGTTCCTCTTTCACGATACAAAATAAAAATTGTTGAAAAAAAAAAGTTGTTGAAAAAGATTTCATAAATCAAACTAGCTGGTTCCCGGAATGCGTTGAACGCCTTATTAAAAGTTGTTTCTTCCTGCATGAACTTTCCCGTGCGTCCCCTTTCCTTTTCCCCTCCCGCGTTCCCCTTCCACCTTCTCCGTCTTCTTTCTCCTCTCTCCCGCTCCCCCTTCCCCAACCCCCTTCCCGCGTTCCATTTATTCAGTCCCAGGACATTCAGTACCACCTATTACAATTTTTTTATTCAAATTTTAATTTTTTATACACTTATTATACAAAAATGAATATTACAAATAATCATTTTTGTAAATTATAAGAACAATCAATCAAATTTGGTATCAGGTACCTCATTAAAATGCCAGTAATTCTTGATTCGATTCAAATTATTAGGCGAGTGCTTCAAATAAATTCATCAATTTAAAGAGTTTCGACAAATGAATTTTGATTTAAAAATCATTGTTTTGCAAAATGTCATCCTCAAATTTTGACATTTTTGACAGTTTTGCAAGAGTTTTTGTAATTATTAAAAAACTTTTCAGATGTATTGTCATGTGGTTGTTATAATCCAGAAACCTTTGCGGGGATTTCAAGAAGGTATTTTAAAAGTTACAAACATTTCCCGTGCTTAATATAGCAATACATAGACATCTCGTATATACATCCCAAAGCATATTTAGATTTTTTATATAGATAATACGTATTAAATGATAACAAATCACTTTGTATACACCAGTTATTTAAACAAAGTTGTCAACATGTTTGACGAAGAAACCATTGATTTCAAAACATGCTGATAATTTTGATTATATTAAGTGAAGTATACAAAGTGATTTATTTCCATCTTATTGTGTCGAACACAGTGAATTTACGATTGTTGATGAAATAATAATATGTTATTAATCAACAAAATTACGTAGCACGAGTACAATAAATATATAAAATAACAAACACATTATATGATTCTTCAGAAGATATTGTCACTCTCGTCAGACCTCTCTTTGTCCTTACCAGCGAAATAATTCCTCCTTACCTTAAACACCTGTCAACTTATAGCAATTTTCCTCGCAAGAAATTTCCCACCTCTTACAGTACTTTGGTCTTCCACCCTGTTTTTTGTGGCCATGGTGGGTAGGTAACCGGTGATGTAACGATCATATGTGTAGAACGGGCAGCCTCCCAGGGGCCTGGATGTCAAGTCATACAATTGCATAAATAATAATAGTATGTGGCAGAAACACAAAATTTTTGCACATGGCGTACGTGGTCTTCGTGCCATTGCTGGGTGGGTGGATATTTTTAACGTTTTATTGTCTTGGCGTACGTGATCTAAGTTTTCTACGGGTGAAAAAAACTTAAAGAGTTACATTGTCTTTGAATGCCGGGCTTCTGTTAACATTCACCAGCTAAAGCCATCAGAATAGTCTATTATGTTCGTGCTATTTAAGGACTTAAAGTCAAACAAGGTGATTTACAAATTTACAGACGACTCATACATTTTACCCATGAGTTTTTTTTTGCATTAGCTTTATACGGGAGGCCATGATGACAGAAATTTCTTCAGGGCCTATGTCATCTTTGTAGATATTGCATGGAGATTATTTTTTATGGAAAGGAAGGAGAGGAAATTCTGGGAAAGAAAAGGGTATGGGAGATGGTTAGGAATCTGACTGTCAACGTGTCCAGGACGTATGAATCCATCCCTCGAATCGAATCGCGGCGCGGGCGTGGGAAATAAATTTTATTTGATTAATGTTTGTTATTTCACAATAAAATAAATTAAAATAATATACAATATATTTGCGGCAAGTTCCAGAGTGAAAGATACTCTCAGTATCGCCCTGGTGTATGAATTGAAATGTTGCTTGAAATGGCTTTGGCCGTGTTTGGTGACTAGACCTGAATAGTTACTTCCCCACCTTTCTCTTCCCCATCTCCTTCCCCTCCCAACTACCTAACATACTCTCAACTGCTCCAGACGGGAGCAGTTGGGACTCTTGTGCGGTGTTAATATAAAAAAAAATTAAAAATAGTGAACAAGCGCATCCGCGCCGCCATGACCTAGACAAACCTCACCCCATGAACCCGGCACCCATGCTAAGTCACCAAACGTAGCGAACTTTTGAGATGACTTATAGCAGGGGTGTTGGTTACCCAATAACTTCCCATAACCCATAACCTCCTCCGAAATTATAGAGGATCAGAAATTATTTTCATTTAAATGAATTAACACCGTTGGTAAACTTTAAAAATCATTCTCTATGTTTAGATCTGTCAAACATCTAAACAAAATAAGCCAGCATTTCAAATACTTTATTATAACATTTTATTAATTAAATTATTAAAATAACATAGCACCCACTTTATAACTATTAATTGTTTTTTATGTTTAATTCGTAGAACTTCATTTAATATTTAAATTAAATTAAATTTGATAGCTTTTTTATCAAGTTCTGCAAGCATTTTAGTATTTATTTTTGTTACAGCTGCTTCGGTTTACAAGACCATTTTCAAACTGTGGCTAAATCCACTGTTAGACGACTTATTTATAATATTTTAAATGTCAATTTTCGAAGGTGTCTATATTGATTTATTACCGGTTAAACCAATTTGCTGATACACTAATTGAGAGTGTATTATGTAGAGTTCGGAAATTTGAAATCTGTTTCATCAACTAAGTTTTAAGGTTTTCTTCATTGTTTTATAATGACGTTATTGCTATGACTCACTCAAGTGCATTATATTTTTTAGGTTTTGTAAATATAATAAGTATTGGGAAATAAATAATTTTCCTTATTAATTAGCGTTACATTGGGGTCATTCTTTCGTTTATTGATTTCTAATTGTTCAAGCAAATTTAATCTAAGACCCTTCCTTTCTATATATAATGGTTTAGGCTTATTGTTTTTGAGTGGTACGTGATTATTCACTAAGAGATATTCTGCGAGTTTTGAAGAAGTGTTTAAAAAAAAAAACACTTTATAACTGTCTGATATAATTTAATGCCTCATATCAGTTCCAATATTTTAAATTAAAAGTTGATTGAACTCAAATAATATTTACATATTACGCAGAACTATTTCACATCACACATGAATGTATGTATGAAATTAGTATATTTAATAATTTTCTTGTTATTAAAATATTTATCCTCACCATAAAGTTCTCTCGTTAATATTTGTTTTACGTGTCGTTATTTGAAGGTATAGAATTACATTGAATTTCCTCCCTAGTAAGTAAAACTGATGGGAAAACATTTTAACAAACATGTTTAATCTATTGAGCATGTAAGCACGTCATTTCAATTAAACCTGCCCAGTACAAACAATGGGTTATTAAAATTATTAACAGTACCTACGTGATACTAATTACATGCAAAAGTACACAGAATTGTATTCAATTCCATGTAATTACTCCTGCCGACCCGTGAAAAATCTCAAGATTTAGTATTTTTATAAAAGTAAAAATGAAAAAATGTTTTTTAATTAAAACAATAAATTGCTTTGGGTGAGGGACGAATCTCGATTAACTGTTTCGAAAGCAATGGGGTATTTCCACATTTTTTTTTTATTATTGAAAAAAATTAAGCAAAAAATTACGATGATAACGGTATTTTTATTTTATTTTTATGACGACGACTTAACTTTCTATAACGTTTTAAAATACGCCTTTTTAAAATGCCACCAAAACGATGGTTTTGCCACCAGTCACTCTGTGACGTCACAGGCGCCTCTCATTATGTGATCGCCGCCTGTAGTGAGTCCGTAAGTTGTACTTGGTGTTATTTATTGACTTCCAGTTTGCTCGAATTTATATCTTTATATTTATCCTATATTTTCCCACTTGCAAAACATGTATAGTTTGGTAGACATGTTTACAAATACTACAAGAAAAACTCAAAATAAGATGTTTAAACGACCATTTCTAAGGTGACAAAAAATATCGACTGTGTACAATTGTTGGGAGTGCGTTTAATGTGTTTGACACCACCGCCGAAGGGTTCAATGACGCTAGGTCCTCGGAGCATCTTCTATTGAAATACCGGTAGAACAAGGACACCATTCCCATCTGAAACCTGCGCGCTAAAAATTGCAATCCGTTTGTTAGAGACGGAAATCTATCGAACGGACCGCCCGTTTATGCTTTCTGAATTTTCAAATATTTTGGGACTCTAGACCAAAGGTGGCTGCCAAATTCAACAGGTGGACTTGCGATTTGTACAGGGTCAGCAGTTGTGTACTATCTGCAGTATATATTGGCCCTATAGTACAGTAAGAAGAAGAAGAAGGAGGCTTCGATGGAGCCCCCGTGCCTTTTTTTCAGATTTAAATTTTAAGCTACCAAAAAAAACTTTCGTTATTGACTATTTAAATTCATAATTTAAACGTGGAAACACCTTTGTTTACAGTCGTAAGATGGATATCTACACAATAATGACTGCCTCCGTGGTCGAGGGGTAAGGCTCTCGACTAGCAATCCCGGCGTTAATATGTATATGTATGTATATATAAATTGTATATATAAATTTTATAATAAACGTTTAAAAAATATATTTTTTATTTATTTTAAATCAAGACAAGAAAAGGGCCGGAATTAATTCTATTATTGAAACCAGTATATAACGTATATAATATGAGAGTTTGTGTAAACAAAATGTTTTCATTACCATATCGTCTTAGAATCCCGAAATTTAGGGCTTAGAAAATTATTGTTATTCATTGTAGCGTCTATTTTAAGGCAAGTTGTCAGATTACGCCGTTAAAAATACTACTGTCAGTCATTACAACTGAACAATATTATATAAATTTGTAGAAACATAACACAATCATAAACAATCATCTTAAATATGAAATAAAACCGTCCATAACCCCGAACAAGTCTTGGATGTTTAGATTTTTGATAGTAACACGGTGATAAACCTCGGAACGGCGACTCTTGGGGCGTCATGAATCGTACAAGCAGATATGGGCCGTTTACGTTTCGTTCCGTTTACGCGTATTTTGAAATCAATAATTATGAATGAAAATATCAAAATTAAACATTTTTAATGCGATAATCATGTTCAGAAAAATAATCTTTAAATCTTCCACATGTTTTTAGCGGTATACCTGGTTTGTGGAAATACCCCATTATGATGACCACTGTGCCACCAACTATTGTAAGAACGGCGGCATTAATTCCTTATATGTACCTATGGAAAATAATAAGATTTATATCAGAATGTTACTTACACGACATTACGTCGGTGCGTGGATGTGTGATATGAATATTCAAAGAATGTTAGTTGTAATATATATACAAAAATATTTATGTTTTTTTTTTTTTTTATAATCAAAAATAATAATAACTAACTAACCATAACGCCGTTTCCCCGAAGGGGTAGGCGGAAAGCATGGACCGCCAAACAACTCGGTCTTGGCACACACTCTTTGTCTCATTCACATTCATACATCGTCTCACACATACTCTTTTATTATTCCGACTTTTGAAATGGCCAAGTATCTGATTCTCTTGATCGTGCCATGTCTTCCTTGGGCGTCCCCGACTTTCTTCGTTCATTAGCTCTATGTGCCCAAACCATCTGAGGGTCCCTTTCTTAATCTTACTAATTACGGCCTCCGTGGTCCCGAGGTAAGACTCTGGACTCACAATCCGAAGGTCGCGGGTTCGAACCCGGCGTGCGCAAATAAATTTTATTTGATATTTGTGTTATTTCACAATTTATTTATTTAAAAAATAATATATAGTATATTTGCGGCACGTTCCAGAGTGGAAGATACTCTCAGTATCGCCCTGGTGTAAGACCACCATTCAGAATTGAAACGTTGCTTGAAAATGGCTTTAGCCGTGTTTAGTGACCAGATCTGAATAGCCAGGTACTTCCCCACCTTCCTCTTCCCTATCTCCTTTCTCTCCCCACTACCTCCAGCCTCACAACATACCCCAATTGGGGATGCCATAGTCTCACTGGCTCCAGACGGGAGCAGTTGGGACTCTTGTGCGGTATTAACTGTAAAAAAAAAAAAAAAAAATTACGCCTCATTACGCTCATTATAGCCTTGCATTCTTTGCGGATCTCCACATTTCTCACACGATCATACATGGTTTTATCACACATACGCCTCAGGGATCTCATTTCAACAGCATTCAGTTTACTTTCTTTATTTATTATGTTTATATATTTAACAGATTCTGAATAATAATTTTTAAAGTTTTCAAAATAGAGTTTTTCACTTTTAGGTATATGTACCCTCTATTAAAATATAGTTCATACTTTGGTAGAAAGCGGTCACTAAGTGGTTTGACATATTAATCAAATAAAACAATTACTTTTTAAATAACCTCGAAATTTATTTTATTTTTTACGACCGACCGGATTCGCTTAAGACGAGCATTATCAGGGTTCAAAATTAAACTAATCAAAAATATATTGTGTTTGCTTATAATAGATACATACATAATGAGCACATACAGTGTATTTTTTTATATAAGCACAATCAATACATTTTTTGATTAGTTTAATTTTGTCCTCTGATGATGTTTGTTGTAAGCGAAACCGGTCGGTCGCTCGCAATAAGTTAAATAATATTTGTGGTTATAAACGTACTAATTGTTTTATTTTAATAATATTACTCAAATTAAAAAAAATCTGTTAATTTATAAACAAAGTTTTGATGCATCATGATTATTACGTTTTAGTTTGATTTTGCCTACAGAAAGCGAAACAGCTGTCATTTGTAATAATAATTTACACAGGAGAACTTGTTTATAAAGAAACTGTATTTTTATAAATTGAATAATAATTTGAAAAAACTTACAATTAAAATTTCTGTGTATTCTTTCTGTGTATTAAAATGTATTCTACAAATTAAAGTTGATAACAAAATAAATCGAATAACTAATTTCTGATCACCTCTAATTATTTTTTGATAGTTTATGATCCTGAGGCAAATATTTTATAAATACTTTTAGCTTTACAAATCCACAATTTAATATCCCACGATTTTTTACAGGTCTGCGCTAGTTGTTAAATAACAATAACGTCTTGTAAACTAGGTTGAAGCCATTAATAAAATTGTTGATTTCTTCATTTATTTAATTGGGAGTTTTCGATAATCTGTTAGGACAATAGTCTGAGACTACATTATCAATTATTATAATTGTGTGATGATTATTTAAATGATGCCATTTATCGTTCTGATGATTCAGTCTTGTTCATTGATCCCTGTACTGTATTGGGTCACTCACGTCGGTGGCCTTCCTCGACTTCTCGTACCTTACCTTTGCAAGTAACAATCACATTAATTTCATTGCAGCTTTCAAATTTATTTCAACATTTTCACTTTATATTGTGAAGTTTATGTTTTTTAATTTTAGTTTAAGATTGAAAAGCTGAAATTCACCTAGAAACGGAGTTAACGAGATTCTTTCAAATGTCTAAAAAAACAAAATGGCGCTGAATTTGGCCATTTCATTACAATGTAACATATGAATTTCTGCAAAATAATTGGGCCTTAGTATTTACAAGAAGTTCAGATTACACGATCATCCGAAAGAATTATTCATACCACTTAAATCATAAAAAAACGATTCAATATAATATTCTTTATTACTTATTGGAAATATAATACTTATTAGTATTATTTAATAGTTTAAGTGGCGAAAACCTTTAATCTACTTGTCAATTAACCAGAGATCTTTTATATTAAGATAATCTTATGTTGAGGTCTGGAAAATTTTAGCATTTCATTGAAATTTTTAATGTACCTAACCCACATAATATTCTTGTATTCAATTCAATTCTTCACAGAATCAATGAAAAAAAGTCAATGTATTGCTCACTCAACCTGGATTATTAATTAAAAAAAAATGAGTAAACTTTTAAGAGCTTACCTCTCCATTACGAGAAAAGAAAAACAAAGGTTACCATCGAAAATCATTTATCGATTGCCCACTTTTTTTTCTTTTCTTTGTGGCTTTGTAATTCATCTAAATTTTAAAATTATTATTAGCATTTAAAATTATTATTATTATTAGTAATAAAAATAACCTCAAGGGCGCTGAACTTTTTTTTCTATTAACGAAAATGTTTGTGATAGTTTGCAACACTGATTGATCTTAATTCAACGATAAAGGAACAATATTTTAAATTTAATGTTTTAACTTTTGTAAAAACCTTTCTGTTTCGTTTTGAAATGCGAATATGCGTAGTTCTTACCGGGACGTCATTTTGCCCAGTACATACCTGTCCCTAACCACATCACCTTGCTGGAAAAGCATTTTAAATTTAGAACAATGACAAGAGAAAAATAGCAAATTCCAGTGCATTTGATTTTGAAAAACAGAAGAAGTATTGAGACAGATTATCAACATAAAATTTTTTTTTAATTAAAGCTGTTTATCAGCGCTTTTCAGTTGGATTATAATCAAATATACTTGCATTTTGATAGTGACATGGGTCACAACTCGCTCCTTCGAAATATTGCAAATAATAGAAAATTCCATTGTTTTATTAACTCAAAGTGTCGTGGTTTGAAACCTGGTGTTTGTGCAAATATATTGTGAAACCAGAATCGATCCTGAACAGCCTTAAGAAGCCGTCAAAGGTAGGAGACTTCCTTTCAAAACTTATTCTCCTTCGATCATACTTCAGAACACAATACATGGTCTATTCGTCATAAAAAAGGATTTACAGTTTACATTCTCGTGTCGTGGCATCGGCCGCGACATTTTTGGTGGAATGTTTATATTCTTCATCAATGTTTACTGCTTTTTTAAATTTGTTATTGTTTTGTTTTTGGATTTCTAAATTTATTTTTGTTACATACTTTACTTAGTTATTTTTTTAGTTCAAAATATCTTGTAGGTATACATGCGTATGAGGTTTTCTTTTTCTACTTTATGCTGTCACTTCAATATGTACTATATTTTTTTGGCATATGAATATTTTTTCTTAACTATGCATATTCTGTATCCATCAAAATATTGTAATTTATCTGTAAAAGCCGTTAATCGGCGTTAATTCATAATAAATAAATAAATATTGTGATTGTGTTGTGTGTTCCTTCGCAGAGATACAGTGGTAAGTGATTGGTTATCCTTCTTCCTTGTATCCATTGTTTTTTCTACACATATCAAGACCCAATTCCAGTAAACACCATTTCGTTTCATTTCATTCTTTAGTATTTACAGTCCATTTTCAAGTGCATCTGATGCTGTAATTCGTAAGCAGTTTCGGATGCAACTTACAATACTTATAATAAATTATAACATTTTAGTTATAAGAATTGTAAAATAGAAAAAACTACGGAGCGTATAAAAACCTAAATATCATGCAGCTACTGAGCGCACAAACAATGGATTTTACACTATATGTTTGTAGGTGGTAGTTTCTGAACCAGACTTGTTGGAAATAAACTTTACTGAATAGACTGAAAGTTAATAATATGTTTAACGAACCTAAACCACTCTGCAAAATTAAGCTCCTAGATTAGATTTTAAACAGGCAAGGAATGTATAATTTATTACCTGAACTGGGTTTGGGGTATTTAAACGTCACCAAAAAGGGATAAAGGATTTTTTCAGGAGGTAAACGTAAACTAAAAACTTTCACTAAAGAATTTAAATACGTTTGGGACCTATTAATGTCCTCCACCAATCTCTCACCATGGGGAAGCAAGTTTAATTTAAAAACAACATCAAATATGGCTAAATTTACATGAAAATGAGGAGACCATAAAAACTATTAGTAGAGGATAAGTAGAAAAATTTCATGGACATTTTTTTTCAACAATTTTAAAAAGAGGAAAATGGCTTAGTAAACATAAAGTAAAGACAAACAGCTGCGAAGTCTTTTTCAAACAAAAGTTTAATTTTGGAATTGAGGTCAAAATACTTGACTAAACTGAATTATTAATTTTTAAATCAAAAGGTTCATTAAATATTAAGTACGCCTGTGTGATACTTTATTTACTTTGTTTCATATTATAAAATATAGGCCATTAAAGAAAACGATTTTTCACGATTTTGGCA
Source organism: Glyphotaelius pellucidus (assembly GCA_936435175.1). Lineage (NCBI taxonomy): Eukaryota > Metazoa > Arthropoda > Insecta > Trichoptera > Limnephilidae > Glyphotaelius > Glyphotaelius pellucidus. Next base: position 26,672,835 of record OW386550.1, on the reverse strand, counting down.
ATTTGGGAAACTTTGGCAATCATTTGTGAGTTAACGATAATTTTTTAAAAATAAAAATTTTCCCTTCCTACTACGTAAATGTAATGAAATAAAAATATTAATTATTAAAGAAGACAATTTATTAAAAATAACAATGATAAATGGGGGAAATTTGTAGAAAAAATAATATATGAATTAACAATAAAATGTTGAAACTGTTGAGAGATCAAACAAAATGTTATTTTTCATTGGGTCAATAGTTCATACCTTTTCCAACAATAGAGAAAATAAAAAAAATATAATGTTTATGGTTTATAAAAATATAAGTAAAAATATCATAATGAAAAAAAAAACAAAGATGAATAAGCGATTATATGTCAAAGCGAATCTTTCTCATATAATATTAACGTGAGTTTTAAATAATTTTGAAATAAATATGGAAACAACCTTTTTGATCAGAACATTTAGTATAGTTTTAATTTCATTGAAGTGTCTGTTTTCGTTAAAGTACGATTGTATTTTATTGATGTATTTATTGTATAAGTGACACTTTAGAAATACCACCTGAGTTTTCTTTTAGTTTTGACAAAGTTGTGGGATATGATAACCCCTAAATATTTTGGTACAATAATATTTCAACATTAAATTATTATTTTGGTACCGATCTAAACGTATATCAATGTCATAATATGATACAACGTCAGGTAACGCATTACAAACTCCAGAGTAAACAAAATGATCACAGAGTGTTTGCCCTCAACAATGAAACATATACGTTTCGGAGGAAGTAATTTGTTAATGGCTAAACACGAGGAATATCTCATCCATGAAATACGATATGGAAGTCTGCCAATTCTAGGAATCACAGATCGGTGCCAATTAATAAGTTACAATAAACATTTTACTGTGTTTCATAAACCAACCGAGCGATCCATTTCCTTTGGTATTCTAATATCTACTCGTGTGTAACTATTTGGCACACTCTTGAACCGAATTGAATCCATCAATATGGTATTCAATTTGGGGCATCAAAAGGCAATACCTAAAAGAGGTTTTGAAATCAAGGTCTACACAACCAACATGACTCATTTATAACCATATATTTGCTGTACTTGCCAGAAATTTTTGATAAAATTTTATATTTATACTAGCCGGTTCGCGGATGCGTTGTAATGCCATTTAAAGAAATTAATTGTTTCTCCCTGCGTGTTTATTCCCAGCGTCCTCGTCCCCCCCCCCCCCCCCCCCGTTCCTAGCTGAACCCGGCATGCGTTGTAATGATTTTTTCTTCTTTCTAATTCGTCCCCGTTCCCCTTCCGCTTCCTCTTCCCCTCCCGCGTTTCCCCTCCATCTTCCTTGCTTTTCTCAGCCGCCTTTTCCGCTTCCACCGCCCCGCAAACCCCTCCCCCCCCGCTCACCACTTTCCCCAACCACCCTCGACCCCTCCTCCTACGAATCTTCCCCCTTTATTTCCCTCCGCCCCTCCTGTACTTCCCTCCCTTTCCCGCCTACCCTCCCTGTCGCTAAAATTCATGAAATACACTCACCTTTTCAAACAACTTGCGCGCAACCAATTGAAATTTTTTAATACAAATTTCATAAAGCCAGAGCTCATCAGCATACATAAAAACACTCTTCTGCGTAAATGCAATGTTCTGTAAAAATTTTGAGTCAATCCATCGATTACTTTCCGAGGTTAGCGAACGCAAACATACGGAACCTAAATTTTTATATATATAGTTATTTTATATTCTCGAAAAGCTATATTATCTTTACAATCTCTTTCAATTTGGAAGGCGGGTGCGGTACCGCCACATCGACAACCATTTATTGGATAACCAACACCTCTACCAAAGGTAACCCCAAGTGGTTCGCTAAATTTGGTGACTTTGGTTCAATAGGTGAGGCCCAACTCTTAAGCGGCGGGTTTGATTCGGAAAGACTGGTTGAGGAAGACCTTTTGACTTCTATAGCTGTAATCTCTCGACCCATCGCCTTGTACCGCAATGGTGTGGATGGTTTCATACGCCCGTTACTTCTGAAAACATTTCCTCCGGTTTCCTATACGTATACACCCCTCATACCCTTTTCCTTCCCATCTCTAAAGATGACATAGGTCCTGAGGGGATTTTTCTTCCTAGGATTCCCGGGGGTGGCGGTACCCATACCCACCTCCCGTAGCTTATACTACTACAATTCTACTCTACTTGCAGACGGTTTTAAATGTTTTTTCCACATATACTTTCAGATAGGTCATAATTTTTTGCTATAAAATTGACAACATCAATTTAATTTGTTATGACACAATGAAATCATTTTTAATTAATTGAAATCAAAAAGCCATAATTAGAGCGAAACTGAGAGAATCTTCAACCCGGTTCTGAAGTTAAAATTATTATATTTCAACTAATACAACATTTTTTATCAACATCCTGTACATATAAATAATTGAAAAGCATTTGAGATTATCGAAACTGTCCATTGGATGTTCACTTTTTAAATAAACCACACCGAACTAGAAAAATTTTAAGTGCACTCTGTACATCATTTTCAAAACACGAGGATGTTATTATGATAAAATATTTTTAGAAATTAATTTATGCTTATTAATTATTATATTACAAAGTCGGGTCTCCAGCGAAAAAATGTTTTCAAAACATACGACAAAAGCAAAAATATTGGTGTTTTTGTTTTCCGTGGCCAATGTAAAACAAAAAACAAAATATTTGGAGTAAAAAATGTAGACGAAGTTTTGGTTAATTCGGTGACTTTTTGGTGTCTTTTTATCGATTTTTTTTCTTTAAAATAAAACAACAACAAAAAATTTCTTTTACATATCGTCACTGGTCACTCAGCCGAGTAACCGCCCAACGACTCACGCATCCCCTAACTGTCTAATGCCGACTGATTTTTTTAATGTTTTAGTTGAAAAATAAAGATCTAGAATGTCTCAAGAAACCACAATTTCATTAACATTTTTTTATAATGTCAGGGATCATTGTTTAATAAAGTAAGTCAAGTACGATCCTTAACACCCTGTATAACATCCACTGTAGAGACAGAATTCCGTGCATATTTAGCGATAGTCCGTAAATCTTTACTAAATTTCTTAAATCTCTTGACTTTATTTAATCCACAAATTTTCTCTCATTTTTACCGATTTATTGTTCCATTTTTACGTATTGTTATTCACCGTCAACGGGTCACCGTCAATTGTTATTCACCGTCAACGGGTCACCGTCAATTGTTATTCACCGTCAACGGGTCACCATCAATTGTTATTCACCGTCAACGGGTGGTTGTTTTTATTTTATTCTATTATTTGTTATTTCTTTGGAATTTTTATGTTAACCCCCTGCCTGTTGTGTACATATGTTGTAAATAAAATAAAATAAGGATTGTAACGTATTTGTGCTTGTATTTAATTCATTGGTTAAATTATTAGCTGAAAAAAAAAATATACAAAGATAGGCATAATATTCCATACTTTAATCAGAGTCTCAAAATTTTTTCAGGGAGAGCAATTCTGTTTCAAAATTATATTTTAGCCCATAAATAACCCTTTATATATAAACAGGCTGGAACACAACCATAATACTCGTTTTAACTTTAATGAAGGACTAATTGTACCTTTTTAATTAACGTTATTTGTCCATACAAATAAATATGGACAAATAACGTTAAATTACATGATTCCCTGTTGTTTAAATATGTTACCTGCTAAATTAAAAAACTGTGATTTTTAATTTAGCAGAACAAAACAAAAAAATTGGTGATTATACTGAAGACTTGACTTACTGAAAGAATTAATTTGTATTGACTTACATTGCCATATTATTCTAAAGACTTTAAAATTGTTATTTTTGTTTTCATGATTTTTTTTCTCTGTATTTCTATAATTTTTTTCATTTGTTTGTAAAAACGTAACTATTAACTCACTAAAATAAGATTTTTAATGTAAAAATCCGTTAGATTAACTGCTAAAAAGTAGTTTATCGGGACTTTTTTGTCTTATATTTGTAAAGTGTGTAAAATAAAAATAAAAAACAGAAATCTCATCGCGAAACGTCACAGAAGTGGGTTCAGTATTGTTATTAGCGAAAAATAGACAACACGTACAACACGATGATCGATGGATATTCGCGTGTTCTTTTTATTCATAAACCTTTTGTCATTACACTATAAATATTTTTGTTCCACTCTTATTCAAATTGAGAAATAATTGGGGTCTTTAATAAAAAAAATTGGCAGATTTATACGCATCACAACATTTACACATGTAACTGAATTTTAAAATCGTTACGTTAGTTTTCCACGAGTGGAAAATTATTCACAGGTGACCTGGCATTAATAACGTCGACCGCGATAACCTAATTATAACGGGATTTCCACATTTTGGCATGAAAACGCGAAACGCCGTTATCAAAATTATATTTCAAAATATAATTGCAAAAGCACTGAAAATACATACACGTATGCGTAATTTATATCGATTTGAAAGAAAACCCCTATCGCCATTTTACATACGACCAAAAGACTCCTAGGCCTTAGACAGATCAATAAAGTGAATTATGTGTTCAATAGTTTGAACATGCGCTTTGTAGGTGCAAAAAAAAAATTCGATGCTTCATAGTTTTCGTACTGTTGTTAAAGAAAAAGAAATTTGTAACATTGTTGTGGCAAAAGTGACATTGTATTAAAGATATAATGTCTTTGCATTGTATAGAGGCTGCCCTGATGACGACCTCCGTGTCTCCTCCTTCACTCCTTCCTCTCCTCAAAAGACCCTCCACTCAGCATCTTTGAAGATGACATAGGCCCTGAGTAGAATTATTTTCCTCAGGGTCTTCCGCGTGGATTGAATGTAAAAAAAACTTGGTTAGAAACTTTGGCTAAAGAAACGCAACACGGCGTAATAATCTTGACTGTGAAAATGACAAATCATAATATTTGTGTCAACAATGTTTAAATTTTGGAGGATAAAAATGTGTTTTAAATTTTACACAACTGATGAACAACCATTTACCGTACAACATTTATCAGTCGTGTAAAATTTAAAAGTGTTTGTCTCAGTGAAATCAATTAATCCTACAACAGTGATGATTCATTTTTGCAATTGGAGATTCTATCTAAGTGTTGTAAAATAATCCATGATATTAGGTTAAATCGTGATTTATTTTTAGGTTATTATGCCGTCCTTCTTTAGCAAACGTTTCGGACAGCATTATAGTTTGTAGCATGGTGCAGTCTGAAATGTTCGCTAAAAAGGGAGGAAGCGCTACACGGCATAATATCCCAAAAATAAATCATGATAATATTTTGGCCGTGAAAATCTCAAATCATAACCAAATAAGGTATAATTTATTAAATCCGCAAAAATGTGTCAAAATAGCATCATCAAGCGCCCTTGAGGTGATGATATTAAAAATTGTCCGATAATAATGGTAATTTTTGACTAATTTAGAACCTGGTCATAATTGAATCACCTCGACACAATTTGATAATATCCCACGCCATTATAAAATTATCTTAAAATGGTTCTGGTACGTAGGTTTTCAGCCATTCATCCAACTAAAGCGAGTTTTTCAATGTTTTGACCTAGATTATAATATTTGCACTTCCACCATTTTAAGCCGGAAATAGAGGAAATATGGAAATTAAGTTAAATTACGTCTCCATAGTGTCATGGTCTATGCCTTTGAATACGAGTCAGGAGGTTGTGGGCTCATTTCCCACGGTAGCGATTTTTAGTTTATAAAATCTGCACAGATTTTTAACATCATGCACATCCAACAGCAATTGTTCTGCGAATTTTTAATTATTTTTTTTTAATTCTTCTCAATTCGGCTCCTCGTTGCTAAGGATTACTCTAATTTCCATGGTGGACAGGGCTCATTGACTTCTCGCAATCCTGCCTTGCTTGAAGAGCTGTGGACACCAACATTGGAAGCCAGTGATAATACTTGGTCGGTGATACTTGGTCACAAAGTTAGAGTCCTCAGTTTGGCGAGCAACGTGTCCAATCTATCTTAAGATGCGTCGTAGGCAGAAGTTGAAAGCCTATTATGGATGCCTAGCTCTTCCAGATTGAACATATTTATGCGACTCGCTGTCTGTAGAATCCTGAGCATTTTTCTTCAGCACATTTCGAGGGGTCTATTTGCATTATTTTTTATCAATGACTGTTTATAATTGTTTATTCACAGTCCTCCTGACAGGGGATTCCTGTTCCGACGCGGATTGTAGATAGTTGTGTTAGTGTCAAATCATCTTCGTGTTTGTTGATTTACACATTTTCATATTTTTTGACTGTGGGTTGTGTTGGTGTAACTTCATATTTTTTATGGTTTCCTCATCTTTAATTTTACTTGCCATATTTTGATGTTGTTTTTAACCTTTTTAACTGCAAGGTATTTTTAATTTCATTTGAAAGGGCATTATATAATAACAGCTTGGAATCTTTGGTTTTGCTGCCTGTAGTGGTATTTAATTTTTGGGGAGTTCAATCGTTTTAAGGTTATCTTCCTTGTAGTGTAGGTGTGTTGGTCGAGAAGGTTTTTTTTTTTCAATTTCGGTGGAGCATTTTCCAAAAAGAGGTTTACCGTTTTGTCAAAATTATTTTTTTTTTGTTTTGTTTTCAAAAGAATTTTGAAGTGAAAACCTCTAAAACACCGTTGTGATTTGAAACTCGATGAAACAGATTTCCTAAAAAGAGACAAACATATACATCTATAGGATTTAGCCTGCGAGAGAATGAGATAGAATCTTTGTGCGGTGCTTCGTAGCCTCCCTACTCTTATCTACTTTGGTTTTCTGAACGTTTCATTTCTACCGCGTGTAAACTGCACACAATTTTTTTTTATTGGCAGAAAACATTAAAGTTAAACAATATATGTTTTGATGGAGTTCTCTTGGGTACTTTCAGGATTATTTTTATTATTATTTTTTGTGTTTTAACGAGCTGCTTCATGTTTGAAGCAGATCCCTACCCAATAATACCAAAATCTATTAAGTATAAGTTTTTCGATATTATCTTGAAATTTAATTTTATTCACTGATTTTTTTTTTACTTCACTAAAATGTTCAGAGTTATGTCTAGAAAAATGCATAATAATGGTGTGCAAAATGTAGTGATATAATTTGTCGAAGCACCGCAGTCACGCGGGAGCCCAAATAATAGATACTTTGCAAAGCTTATTGCAATGCACTCATAGTTAGTATTTGTAGATTGCTTTTACATTTTCAAACAAATAAATCGTAAAAACGTAGATACTCTTCATTCAACACTGCATCAATTAAAAACGGTGGGAGAGAACGTATGCCAGAATGCTAGGTATCTTTGAACGTTAAACGCCATTAGAAAATTATTATTAAATCAAAATGCAAATACCAAGCAATGAATACAATAAAACGTATTTAATGGCAATTCGATTATTGCTTTGGAGAAATGAGAATCGGTTTTGGCAGTAATATTGCATACCTCTCCTACAAAATATTATTATACTCATAGTGGCAAAACATTTATACCGAAATAGCGCGGAGAAAACGATAAATTTGAAGAATGTGTTAATGATAACCTAGAATGACGTCATTAGCCTCTATGGAGATCAATTGCGAAAATAACGAATTGAAAATAATATGGTTACTAATTAATATTGTAATACATTTTATTTATACTCATTTTCAACAAAATCATACTTAAATTTTTTTTTAAAACCGGTTTTAAAATTTTTAATCACATCTTACACGGTAAAGTCTAGTAGCTAATAACGTCACTGCATACTTATTTGGGACATTGGCATGTCCCAATACGGACAATGGAAATTACTCCAATATAGAGGAATAGGAGTTGGATTTGGAGACAATGGAAATTATTCCAATACAGAGGAATGGGTGTTGGATTTGGAGACAATGGAAAATAGCCCAATGGAGAGGAACGGGGGTTGCATTTGGAGACAGTGGAAATAAGTCCAATAGAGAGGAACGGGTTTGGATTTGGAGACAATGGAATTTAGTCCAATAGAGATGAACGGGGTTGGATTTGGAGACAATGGGAATTAGTCCAATTGAGAGGAATTGGTGTTGGATTTGGAACAATGGAAATTAGTCCAATAGAGAGGAACGGGGGTTGCATTTGGAGACAGTGGAAATAAGTCCAATAGAGAGGAACGGGTTTGGATTTGGAGACAATGGAATTTAGTCCAATAGAGACGAACGGGGTTGGATTTGGAGACAATGGAAATTAGTCCAATTGAGAGGAATTGGTGTTGGATTTGGAACAATCGAAATTCTAGAATTCCGTTCACGCTTTATTCCACAAATTTTTGAAATTTAAATACTTGGTTTTCATTTAACGAAAACAAATTAGATTTATGTACACCACTATATAATTAACATTATTGACATGTTTCAAAAACTATGTTTTCTTCGTCAGGATAATAAGTTTATAAAAATAACATTCTTAAAGTTTATAATTTCAATAAGAGTATTAAGTTCATAATTTGAAAAGAAGCTTTACTTTGAATTTTGCCGTCATTTTCTATGATAGTATTCATCAGTGTAGTGGTAAATTTTATTTTACGTGCAAAAATATTTAAGAACCATGATTGTTTACTAATTTAATATAATCGCACGTTTTAAATTTGTGTGACAAGTAAACGTGAATTTTGACATATATTATCTAAGCAGATAAATGTTTAAATGAAAAAAGTGGTCAGTCGTTTAAAAACAAGATTGTTAATAATTGTCGAAAGCTTTTTTTATCACGACGGTAGTATTTTTTGCTATTGTTCAATTTAATTAGTTACGATGTTGCAAGAGAACGCTCTGTTGAAGGTTTTACGAAGTTCTCTCACCAGGTAGGCAATGTTTCAATCAATATTATTTACATACCTGTGCTTGATAGCGTTCACTGTAAATGTCATTATACATAATACATAGATGGCGCTGAACCTCGTTAAAGTGATAGATAAAGGAAAATAAATTTTAAAAAATATTTTTCAGATTAAGTAGGTGTATAAAATTCATTAGGTTCAAAACTGAAAATGACTTAAAATTTGTGATTTTTTTTTTTTAAATAAAAAAAAAAAGAAGTGTTTTTTTACTTTTTTAAATCTAATATCTAATGTTTGGATTTAGCATTTAATATTTTCTGACAGAATTTTTTTACTTGCTAGCGAATTGAAATTAAATGAATACATTTTTTACATTGATTACATTGGCTTACATATTTTGGGTGTAGCTGTTTTTGTTTTGTAAATATTTGCACATTTCTTTTGTTTTGCTTCTAATTAATGAAAATATTAAAAAAGTGAGATTTTTAACAATAATAAAAATGTGTAAATTATTGTTTTTAAACATTAATGTTTTTTATCAAATTTAGCACACGTTTGGATCTAAACTATTCAATAATAATTCACTTTGGGAGGCGGGTATGGGTACCGCCGCCCCGGGTCCCTTTTTATTGGATAACTAATACCCCTGCCTTTTGTCACCCAAAATAGTCCACTATTTTGTTGACTTAGGAGGGGTTCCCGGTTTCATGTGGCTTGTTTAAGACTTGGCGGTGAATTGCCCATCTATCACGTAGCAGGGAGAGACTAGTTGGGGGAGACCTTATCAAGTATATAAAATTCATTGGCACCTCAAAAAACACCTCTGCCATGGGTCACCCCAAGTGAATCGGTACGTTTGGTGACTTATTAGGGGTGCCAGGGTTTATGGGGTAAGGTTTATCAAGGTCTTGGCGGCCATTGTGTCTGCCCACCTGCTGAGTGGCGGGCCGGATTGGGAGAGATAGTTGGGAAGGTCTTTTGACCTCTCCAATCTGAATCCCTCGACCCATTGCCTTGCACCACAGTTGAAGGGATGGATTCATATGTCTGTCACTCCTGGACACACTGACTCCCTGATTCCTACCCACCACGCACACCTTTCCAGAACTTCCTCTTCTTACTATCCTTAAAAAAAACCCTCCATACAGTATCCCATAATTAAATGAAGACACTATGAGCGAAACTCAATCGAAAATCTGGAAACAGAAAAATCAGAAAAAGAAAACTTTTATGAGGTTTTACCCATAAAATTTATAAATAAAAAAATAATAATATTCATCCTAGACTTGCAGAAAAGTAAATAGATGTCGCACATTAAATAAAATGCATAAAAATTTATCCAGACACCATCTAGATTGCATTTAGTTCGAGTTGAATCTTGAAATCATACATAAAGATGGCAGCCAATAAAAATATGCGTTAAGAAAAATGAAGATAATATGGGTGGTTCTTAATCGAAGTATGGTACAGTTAAAGGTGACCGAATTGGATATCGACACCTTAGCTCAGTGGTCAAGAGCACCCGCCCGGAAAGTAGGGAGGTCCTGGGTTCGAGTCCCAGAGGTGCAAATATCTTTTTCTGATTTTTCAGTTTCCCGATTCTCGATTGAATTTCGCTCATAGTGTCTTCATTTAATTAGATTAATTCTTTTTTTATGTAGTTACCAAGTCCTTAGTGCATATTCAAAAAAGCTTATTACAAATTAAAATTCATGAGTTGATGAATACTTAACTCGGAATAACAGCCATGCAAACTTTAATATGATTTTCTAAAATCATTTTCGCATATCTTGCATTTTAAACACAATATAATATCTTTTGACACTGCTACCATAATAAATCTATTCAGTTGTTTACTTACTATAATTAAAGCAGATAAGTAAAAATGTTTGTCCCATTTTTATATGTTTTATGAGAGTGATGTTTATTTAAAAATAAATTCTTCTCAGGTTCACATAATTTATGAAAGATAAAGGCAAGCAACCTAGTGACCCCACATAAAAATGATTATATTATAACATTTTCTTGTAATCCATCAGATTGCATAAGGTGTAATTTTTTGTTGGTAATGGCATTCTTTTGATTTTTGATTTGCCTCTAGATAAAATATACCCAATACCGTATTTTCCACAGATAATAGAATTTAAATACTACTTAGATTCATCTTTACGACGAATTGGTTTACATTATGAACATAAAAAAAATGTGCTCCGGATAAATTGAAGCTTTTACTAGCTTTTCTACGTATCGGAATTACATTAAAATTATTAATTACATAACAAAAAATAAAAGCGTAAACCACAAAAAAAATGTTTTTTCGTGACTTAACTATGATGTAATAAAAGAAACAATTTTAAAAAAATACCCCTTTGTGGCTATTTTTGAGGTTTTGTATGTTCTAGCTTTTTTTCATTCTTATAAAATTATTCACAAAATAAATAAAAACCACTTTTTCGCTTACTTGCCTCGTGCAAATAAGACGCTAGGTTTTAAATTTTGAAGGCATGAAAATCGAAATATTTTTAGCGTTTTTATTCCTCTTCAGCGGTTGTAAAAATTTTAAATTTGTTCATTCAAGAAAAAAGTAATATATACATTTATACATTTTTTAATAATGTATATTACAATTGATCAATTGATGTATCTTTACACATAACTTTAAATAAATAAATGAATAATTTTACAATAATATATTTTACAGTTCTCGCCTAAAATGACTCTTGAAATCTTCAAGGCTAATGTTGAAAATGTCAAGAGAGCTTTTTTTTTTTTATATGAAATACCGCACAAGAGTCCCAACTGCTCCCGTCTGGAGCCAGTGAGACTATGGCATCCCCAATTGGGGTATGTTGTGAGGCTGAAGGTAGTGGGGAGGGGAAGGAGATAGGGAAGAGGAAGGTGGGAAAGTACCTGGCTATTCAGGTCTGGTCACTAAACACGGCTAAAGCCATTTCAAGCAACGTTTCAATTCTGAATGGTGGTCTTACACCAGGGCGATACTGATAGTATCTTCCACTCTGGAACGTGCCGCAAATATACTATATATAATTTTAAATTCATAAATTGTGAAATAACAAAAATTAATCGAATAAAATTTATTTGCCACGCCGGGATTTGATACCGCGAACTTCGGAATGCGAGTCAAGAGCCTTACCGCTGGACTACGCCGGCCGTCAAATGCATGGGAAAGTACACAAGTATCAAAATCCACGCTTCTCACATGGACAGCTGTATGTGGCCTGCTCATGGGAAAACCTTGGTGTACGCACCAGTTGGAAAAACAAATAACATTGTGTAACCAAAAGCATTTCAACAAAATTTCTTTGAGTGGCATTGCAACGCATGCCGGGTACTCGGTGGTAGTATATCATATGTACTTATCAGAAAAAGAGTTGGCGTCGGAGCTCTCAGTGGCAGGAACATAAAGTATTATGTCAGATATTACATGCGTTAAATATTTAAAGTGTTTCAATTGACCCGACCTTCGCTGCCATAATTAAAAGAGTGTTTACATTAATAGTTCCCGGACCTCTACGAAAGTTCACGATCTGGACGAGGAATGCACCAGCTAGCTGCAGTGGTGTATTGACAATCATAAAGCTAAAAATACATTAAACCTTGTCACTTGGTTAGTTTTTATCTGTCCTACAAAAGAGACCTTTTACTTTCATTAAAAGTATGGCAGTTAAATAATTATAAGCTTATTAAAATTGAAACCTGAAAGTCCAAGCAATCAAAACAAGATATGAATATAATTTTGTGACAAATGTCGTATCATCTGGACCATAGATTTATATCACAATATGTGACCGTTTGAACTTTAAGGGGGTATTCTAGTCTAGAAGCATGAATTGTAAGTGTTTTTTCAGGTGCATAAAAAAAAACAATAATATTTTTGTAGCAAATTATTTTAACAAATATTTATTAAACATTAAAGAATATATTAAAAAAAAATCAAGTTACAGGGTGTTGAAGTGGGGAGCCTCAAAAATATGGCGCGCCCTGGTTGACACGATTGCAACCCAACCATCGAATTAATTTTTATTCCAATTAAATGCTGCTACTGCATGAATCTCGGAGAAGTCGCAATTTTTTTTTTCGCAAAATGGCGGCTGTCTGAAATAAAAAGACATTTTTTAACCAGTTTTTTTCACTCTTCCGAATTTTTTTAGAATATTAAAAATTAAAATTTGGTCATAGCTCTGGTTCGTGCGATAGTATAGAGAAGGCTCACACCAAATTTCAAGTATATTGGTTTAATAGAACTTGAGATATCGTGTCAACACTCTCGAAAAAAGTGGTTTTGAGTAAAATGTGTTTAAAATTTAGTTCAATTTAGATTTTGGTTAGATTCTGTCTAAACCGCGAAATTAAAATGGTTATAACTTTTAAAATATTGCGAATATCGAAAAATCCTTTTAAGGAGTTATTTTTGAATATTTAAACTTTGGAAATATGAAGAAATTTTTTTTTCTACACTAGAATATCCCCATAAGGTAGAAAATAGTTGTAAAGGAATGTGTAGTTACATTGTTGATATTGTTATAAACTGAAACATGATTAGTTTGTTTTAAAGAACATAGTTAAATTAATAGAGTAATAAATGGTACACATAAAAAAACGTTAGTTGCATTACCATAAAAAGTTATTCAAATAAATTCGATAAATTTATAATATGATAGTTTAAAAACGAGAGTACAAATAAGTTTATACTTCGGTAACCAAAACTTGGCTAAAAACACTAAAACAGATATTTTTTTCTTATGAATTTAAACAAAGCCATTAATTATAAGTATCATTAGACAGTATTCAGGGTAGAAACATGTTATTGTGTGCTATATCTTTTTTTGTATTTTAATTGCACATAACATTAATTCTAAGAAAACATTCACAAATGCAATAATAACAGTGCAGACTCTTATTATGTTGTAGTTTTTAATTGCATTTTTTCAGTTACTCTTTTAAATCCCTAATTTATATACGCTTAAAATCTTCACTTTAACCATAGTAATAAAAAATAAATAAAAAAATCAACATTTTACCCACGCACGGGCAATGCCTTTGTGGGATTGTTTTGTTCGTACATTTATTGTATTAAGCTTTTTTATATATGTTTCATTATTTTATGTATCTATTATATGTATTGTATCAAAAAATTTCAATAAAAAAAAAATCTTGACATAAGTATTTAAAGTTTGTTTTTATTGTATCAATCTTGGAGAGACCATCGAATATAATATAATCAATAAATGCTATAATAGCAAGGGTACCAAGATGTAAGCATGAATATAAGTGATTAACGTAAGTTAGTTATTATAATTATAATAATAAATACAAAAGTAAAACATGTTAAGTTAGTTTATAATAAGCAACCTTTATTATGCATAATATAGTAGGTGTTTTGCGGATTATAGCTAAATTAATATTACGATAAAATGTGCAAATGTTGTAAATTTATAGTTTTATTATCGATATTCTGAAATAAAAGTCTGAATTAAGTACGGACACTGATTGATGACGATAAACATCGATTGAACTAAAAATTTTGGAATCTTCTTACCACAAATTATTATTTGCAACACATTGAACTACCCTCCCCTTTCTGTTAATTTGCATTCAATTTGGGAGGCGGGAATGGGTACCGCCGCCCCGGAAACCTTTATTGGATAATCAACACCTCTGCCATAGGTCACCCCAAGTGGTTCGCTACGTTTGGTGATTTAGCAGGGGTGCCCGAGTTCATGGGGTGAGGATTGTCTAGGTCTTGGAGGCGGATGACCAGGATACACTGAACCCCAGATTCCTATCCACCCCATAAACCCTTTTCCTTCCCAGAACTCTCCTCTCCTTCTTTTTATAAAAAAAAACTCTCCACACAGCATCCCCAAAGATGACATAGGCCCTGAGGGAAATTATTTTCCTCAGGGCCTCCTGTGTGGAGCTCATGTAAAAAAAAAATATATATCAAATCCACACCGCCCGCTTGCCAGCCAGCTGCCCGCTGCCTGAATTGAATCTTTGAATTTCTCGGCTTTTCTCTACCATAATATGCATGAATTAAACATATAAACCTTCCTCTTGAATCACTCTATCTATTGGTGAAAACCGCATGACAACCCGTCGCGTAGTTTAAAAGATCTGATCGTACAGACAGCGGGAGCGACTTCATTTTATACTATGTAAAGATGTTTGCGCGCTTACTCGTCTATCAAATATTTGTTTTTTGGGAATAAATCTAACGTGTGCAATGGCAACACACTTATATCACATCTGATGTGGACCAATGACAATCCTCTGAAAGTGTCGAAACGAATCCCAAGATACACGAAATTTAGAACGATTGATTTTTTTAAATCAAGTTCCTGATAATAAATGTGTTTAGGGCCGCACACAAAAGCTTGGCGGGCTGCAGGTTGAGTACGGTTGCTCTATACCCTCCCATCCCCTTAAACACTACTTCCTTAGCCACTGGAGCGACCACGCGAAATAAATAAATTGGCCTCGAGATTTCCAAAAGATCATATTTAAAATTTTTCGCCAACATTGAAAAAGCTTACCTTCGAATTTTAACATGGAGACATAAAAACTTATGATAGTGCTGTATAGCCAATGAATTAATCTGTATTTTACCGTTTATTTCATATTTGTAGGCTTTAAAAAAATATGTATTAAAAAAATCGTAAAGTTTATAACCGCGCGAATCCAGCGGGTTTGTTATTTTGAAACTCCGTGAGAGGTACTTATTCGAGTCAACATAGAATATTTTAGATTTCTGTATGTTGTCTGTGGTATATGAATACTGAAAGGTGCATATCTATGGAAATAGGACTTAATTTTAACCGTGAACAGCTGATCAGAAATTCTGCGCGAAAAAAATATTATTAAAAATTTATTTTTTACATCGTTCTAAAATAGTCTACGAAGTTCGGATTTGCGACATCTATGGTCATTTAATGGCTTCGTTTAAAAATAAATAGCTGGCCATGGAAATGTTCAAAATATTTGCAATAAATGTTTTACGAAATGTAGGAAAATTTGGTCCAGTTTTGGACCGTTATCAATCGCAGAAAAATAAAAGTGGTCCATTTTTTTCCATAATCGCTCTAGTGGTTATAGCCTATTAGAGACTGTATCTAGTCGCAGAGAGAGCTCGTACGTGGCGTCATCTTTCTAGTATTTTCTAACTTTTTGTTTTCATACGAGACGGGTGAAAATGCATCGCCGATGGTGTCCGCACAAGCTCTCGCTTGGAGCAGTTTACCTTTTGAAAAACGAAAAGCATGTTGGGCTGAAGTGAATTCTCACAGAGGTACGCCATTTATACTTCCAAAATGCTGTTGGTCCGATCCTGGATAACCCTGGCCACCAAACAACTCAATACATATCTGTTGATGAACGTTTAACACGCAGATTTATTGCAATTTAAGTGCGGTGGCGCTTAACTGAGTACTGAAGCATTCATTAAAACTTATTTCCTCTCTGTTAATTACTGGAATTTGCAACAGACACCACACTTTATAAGCTTTATTGGAGTCTTGTTTGTAAGATCCTGAAATATTTATGGTGTACTTTGCATTTTCCAAATATCTGAGAACTGTTTAATGCAACCATTATGCTAAAATAAATAATTGTTTTTGTTACAATCAATTAATGGTTAAGTAATTATTTAAATTTGCAAATTACTGGGTTAAAAGCAAATAACTAGATTTTATGTTTGGATAGGAAAATGTTTACATCTTACTCAAATAGTACATATCTACGAATATGCACGGTGCCGGGAAACTCATAATAAACTAATAATATTGGTGAATTTATATCACATTTGGAATTATTTAGTTAAGTATATCTTTTTAGATTTGTGCTTCGTTTTTGAGTTAATCGAGTCCGAAGTTAGTGGGCTATTGCACATCAGCTGTTTAATGTGTTTAAATTCATATTTTTTAATTCAAGTACAGTATACGACGGCCGGCGTAGTCCGGCGGTCAGGCTCTTGACTAGCATTCCGAAGGTCGCGGGATTGAATCCCGGCGTGGCACATAAATTTTATTTGATTAATTTGTGTTATTTCACAATTTATTCATTTAAAATAATATATAGTGTATTTGCGGCACGTTCCAGAGTTGAAGATACTCTCAGTATCGCCCTGGTGTAAGACCACCATTCAGAATTGAAACGTTGCTTAAAATGGCTTTATCCGTGTTTGGTGACCAGATCTGAATAGCCAGGTACTTCTCACCTTCCTCTTCCCCACCTCCTTCACCTCTCCACTACCTTCAGCCTCACAAAATACCCTAATTGGGGATGCCTTAGTCTCACTGGCTCCAGACGAAAGCAGTTGAGACACTTGTGCGGTATTCATATAAAAAAAGCATAGATCTAGATCCAATAAATTTTGAACTCTTTAGTTGCCGAAAAAAAACTACATGCTCAGATCTAAAAAAAGGGTTTTTGGGTTCTTCGTGTGACTCGCCAGTAGATTCGCCAGTTTTCTCCTTGTAATTGCACCGACTTCTATTAATTATTTTGTTTGTTGATAATATAAGTTTTTGTACAATGCAAATGCCTGTATTATACCACACTGTGCACATGCCTGTATTCAATTACATAATTAGTAAATGTATAATCAATATGTATTATAAAAGAAAGTCCAAAAAACGCGCGGCTCGCAAAAACTTAGAACGAGGAGACGACCAATGGAGTTATATGAAGTTATGTGGTAGATCTCTACCCCACCTCCAGGATGACGGTTCTCGCTTTTACCTAAAAGGCGTGCTTTTGAAGATATAAGGGCTGGAAATATTGCCCTCTTGAAATTTGTATAACAGTCTTCCGGAAAATTCTAGAAGGCTCCATAAGAACTCTAGAAAGTTCTGGAAGGAGTGGCGGAGTAGGTCGTGGAACGTTCTGGAATAGGGAATCATCATTGTGGAACATTCCAGAACCCTCTCTAATGTTGTCCTGAGCAAAGCCGGGTAACCCAGCTAGTATGACATAAATTAATGGCCTGAGCTCTGCTCGAGGGTTTTTACTGGGATACAAATAAAAACATAAAATCATTTTTCCATTTTATCGTTCAGGACGAAAATAAAATCACGTGGTAATATTTTAAAAGAATCAATTAAAGTACCTACCTTACTAGTTTTAAAAAAAAACCTGCCTTGTTGGTGATTTTTCAAATAATTACAAAACGTTTGCTAAAATTTATTTGTAGGTCCTTATTATCGACGTGTTGATGGTTTATCCCAAAAAACGTAGCATGTTATTAAAGAATACATTATAATAATACATTTAAAACTAGCTTGACTAATTTATAATCATTAATAAAATTCAAACAAGACAAGCCATATTAACTAAAAGACCAAAGCGACATAACTTCGGACAGGACTAACCAAAAAAAACTGAAGTTGCTCATGATTCTGTTGTTAATACGATGGGTTTTTAATTTCCACAGAGTGTATCTATTTCATAATAGCTAAAGCTTGATTCGAAATTAGCCAAATGTTAATAGTTAATGGGTTCCCGCAAGGCGCCCAAGGCAGGCCTGTTCTAATGAAATGTATGCACATACAATAAAGTACTTAACACAACTACCGTCGGTTACGATAAATATATATTTAGAATTTTTGTGGCGCAATGCGTTAGATCATAAAGTTGTAAAATTCATTACAGTGATAAGTTTAGTCAATTTTGTTTGCTGTTTTCAATTTATTTTTACCGTAAAAAGTTCAATGTTTTGTTAATTTTTTGCAAACGATCTATTTAGTAATTAGAGTTAGTTTTATCGAAATCAAATTGGCAGAAGTATGCACTTTAACACCTACCGTGTAAAAAAATACCACACTGCTAAAAATCGACATTTTATATGGATTTGTTTCAATGGCGTTCGGTAAATCGGTTGAGTGCAATGCATTGGGTTCCTCACTGAGGTGTCGTTGTTTCAGGTTCCATGCCAACTAAGAATAAAGTCAACTCAACACCTCCTTGAAAAGTCATTAAAAGTTATGAAAAAAATAATTTTAAATTAGCCGATAACCCTAACCTAACGTAACCTATTTAACCAATTTTTTTTATGCATATATTTTTGATCACTCTTAATGTCTTATCTGAGATGGTTCTAAGTTGGTTTCATTCCAGTCACCGTTGTTTAAGATGAAGCTATACGTGAAATCCTATTTAGATACTATTTAGATTCATCTTTACGACGAATCGGTTTACTTTGTGAACATTAAAAAACATGCTACGGATAAATTGAAGCTTTTACTAGCTTTTCTATGTATTGGAATAACAATAACATTATTATTTACATTACAAAAAATATAAGTGTAAACCACTATAATAATGTTTTTTCATCATTTAACTATGAAGTAATATAAAAAACAATATTTTAAAAATACCCCTTTATGGCTAAGATTATTTTTGAGATTTTGTATGTTTTAACTTTTCATTCATTCATTCTTATAAAATTAGGCACAAGGTAAATATAAACCGCTTTTTCGCTTACTTGCCTACAAATACGACGCACGATTTTAAATTTTGTAGGCACGAGAATCGAAATATTTCTAGCGTTTATATTCCTCTTAACACTATTCTAGTTAAGTCCTCCGTCAATGCACAAACGACGAATTCAGCAAGCTAGTAAGAAGAACTCAAATAATGTCAGGATATTGATAACCTGTGAAACTAATTGTGACTTTCTCTAAAAACATAAGCAATTCATAAAACTTTGAATTGCTATAATTTTCAAATATTGCGTCCTTTTTAACACCGAAAACAAATGATTTCAGCAGATATAAATATATTTTTTATTCTTAATTATAAAACGTCGACAAAAATGTTTGAAACAATGGTTCTCAAGAAACACACCCATATCCTCGAAATATTTACAGATGTTGAAGATAGGATAGTGCACCATCAGATTAATCAAAATGTGGTTGAAAAAAGATATTCAGTTTTCATCTGGCACCGTTATTGCGTCTGTGCTACTATTTATGTACTTAATAACCCAATAGTAGATGGTTAGTTGTGAAACAAGATAAATATTAAATACACTCTCGTAATAAACAACTAGTACCTACCAGCTAACCAACCGTTCAGTTGATAAATTGCGTTATTTATCCTGTGGCTAAATACAATGTACCAGCGTTTTACGGTGTTTTGAAAATGCGCCTTCCAAGTTCTTATTCGCTTTGAAAGCAATACACGTGTCGGTAAAGATGTGTTAAGTTTATGTGAGCAAATGCAACGTGCAACTGAAATAACCATCATGAAAGTTGCAATTTTCAGCAACATGTTACGAGGAGAAAGCAAAGAGAATCGACAAACGACAATATATTTTTTTAATACTTCTGTGCTATCCCAAAATACTTAGATACTCTTCAAGGTGTACCTACTGGAAGATAATCCTTCGGGCACTATTTTAATATGTATTTAAAAACTTCTCAGAAGTTAGTGAAAGATAATTACAGATCTACAGGCGCAAGTTTAAAAACACCTGAACAGATCATTTAGAAGCCCTTCATAAAAGTTGCTGGAAATTTGCAAATTTAAAAAATATATCATTAAAAGAAAACGGTGAAATCTTTGCGACATAACGGGATTGTGTGAACCAATATATCACCACAGTATTAAACTCCAACAAGTCAAAACCTGTTGTTTTGAGATAATAAATATTTTGTTCTGGTGCGTGTGTGCAAAAATATCAAATTTCAATGGTTTTTACTGAAATTTTAGATTGTCTCAAATGCAACCCTAATTTTAAAGTAATCTGGTCAGTTTTAAATGGAAATAATTTGAAATACTACTTGTAGTTTATATAAAACTGGGTACATCTGAATATTTGGATTTTTTCAAACTGGTTTGACTCTTGAAGTCTAATATTTTTATTAATTTTGTTGCTATTTAAATCTGGGAAGAGCCTCTTTTGGTAAATCTTTTGATACGCATATTTTATGGTATTTTGGACTCGTTTCCGTTCAATATTCGGCCATCAAAATAATAATATCTTTATGTAAAAAAATTGCAACCATAACTAAAAATACATGAGTGTTTATAGTGTGTATCGGTTTGACATTATGCAATGTCACTAACTGATACTCCAGGTGATAATTAATGATAGAAGAATTGGTAATAGTTAGAAATAGAGAAAAACAGTGTAGAAGGCACAGGCAGTGGTGAAAGTTAGAGAAAGACATTGTAGAAGGCACGAGAAGATCTAAAATTTTAAAAAAATAATCAAATTTAAAACGTATCCAAAATGCTTTTTCCATCAATGCTTTATTACCAGTTTGTTGAATAAGTTATGTTGTTAAAAATTTGTTCCTGTTGTTTTATTAAAAATCATTCTTATACCAAAATAAACAATTTGCAGTTATTTGACTATTTTATTAGCGTCAATTAAATGTGTTAATATTTTGCTGCTAAAATGGTAATTCATAAAAGGTATAGAGTTTGTTGCTCTTGGAAGGGATCCAAATATTGAAATAATGGATTCGTTGAGGTGTTCCGAACCAATAACAAATTAACGATCGGCTTCGAACCAGATTATTTTAGTTCAATTCCGTTTTATTAAGGATCAGCACGGATTTGTTCCTAAACCATTCCGATACTAACAAAATTATGACGCTTTGTTTGTGTTTCAAATTAGATTTTCACGTGCCTCTTTGTTTTCTAGGAATGAAAATTAAATGTTTGAACGATTCATCAATTAAACGTGTTACCTACACCTACGAATGATTTTTGCACTATGATTTCAGTCAGATATAACGTCATTCTTTAAATCTACCCCATGTATTAAAATCACTGCTTAATGTGCTGAATTATATAATGGCGTAGATGTTTTTGTAAGGGATTCGCCTTTTTTGAGTCGCCCATTAAAAATAACCGATATCACTTTCATAAACCCTTCTTTTACGGTGCTAGAAAATCTCTCGAGTTTCGGTGCTGTGTACTCAGTACACAGGGTACATATCGTTGCTGGGCCCGTAATACCTCCAACGTGAAAAAAAATTACAGGAGAGTGAAAAACCCAAACATGATGCAGGAAAATAAAGGTGGACAACCAAACAATTTTTTAAAATATTAATAACTAGCTTTTCCCCGCGGCTTCGCTCGCATGGTTTAAGGAAAATTACTGTAGCGCTTGCACTTATCAATTATCTCCCCCCCCCACCCCACCCCCATCCCCTCCCGCATTCCATATATTCATTCCCTTACATTCAGTTTTCAAACATCTCGCCTACCACCTAAATTTCATAATGCTATAGCTCAAAGAAAAAAGAATTACTTATCCAATTTTGTTCATTCGTTCGGAATTTATGCGCTTACAAACATTTCGGATGTTTATTTTTATTTAAATATTTGGAAGTTCGTTAATATAATAAAAAATTCTCTATTTATCATTCAGTCTTTATAATCGTTACGAATTATGTTTTTAATACAGGAACTCTCATCTGACATTTATTCCAAGCTTGTCCAAAAAAAAAACGAATTCTAATATTTGAATTTTCTGCAGTAGTAGCTGACCAGTAGATTGAGTACCTACCAGCATAGAGCCCAAAAATATATCAACATTGTTTCCATGGAAAAGATTTTTTTCTGACGTTAGCAAAAACTCGCTTTTGTTAGCGACAGATAACGTATAACAAATATAATATATTAATATTTATAATTTCATAACGCCAGAGCTTACCATCATATACAACCTGTAGTCTGCGCATATAATTTAGCTTTACATTGGTGAAAGAATTATTAAAGTCTTTATATTGTGTTATGCGTGAAAAGGTCATAAACAAACTCGAGCAGTTTCGCATTTATAATATGAGTATGGATTATTATTTATGTAAACATTAATAAAAATAAGTCCACGCCATCCTTGATTTTCCTGCCTAAAAGTGGGGTTTTTCACTCTTGAATATTTAAAAAAATATATTATCCGATATTTAAAATTTTATCATTTTTTAAGTTGACTAAAAATTAATAATATAATCATAGTTAGTGCAAAAAGATACCCATTCGCTTACCACCGCACCACTTAGCTAGTTATTAACGCTATATATAATATTAAAGTTTTTTTTTCCTAATTTTTCTCTATTCGATAAATGTATTTTAGTTATTTTATCCAATACACAAATTTATTGCTGAGGAACACCTAAAATATGAACTCTGCGTTAAGTTTATTTGCAGAGATATTGAAATGATTATAAACACTAAATCGGTTTCATTATAATTCAACATAGTGGCATTTCAACACCTCTTTGAAAAGTCATTATAAGTGATGAAAAAAAAACTTTAAAATATCCCATAACTTAACCTAACGTAACCTAATAATCTAGTTTTTTTCATCACTTTTAATAATGAAGAGTTTGTTGTTGAGTTGTCCGGTCTCCAGTTAAATCAGTTGACGGCATCGGCAAGGAGGGGGTTTAACAACATTTATGCAATGGACTCTGAAATTATTTCTTCCAGCCATGGAACTAGGACAGTAACTTGATGTCTTCCTCTAAATTTGCCACCAGTGTTTAATGCAAAATGTATGTATTTTATATTATCTCAATACGATCAGGAAATAACCTTGACTTTGTTCGAGCATCCGTTATCATGATCTCGATGCTTAACTCCGTCCCATGCCCGAGTCACGATTCCAAGTCATGACTGTGGATAAAATCATCACGAATCTGCTCTGATATTCACCGTAGATAAAAATAACTTAAGAATAATAAATTAAGAATAATAACAATTATTGAGGCGAATGCATATCTTTATTATGAGGGTGCTTCATTTTCACGAAAAACTTTAAAAACAACTAGGTACTAACAATTTCTCGAAGTTGATAATGTGTAAATGTAAAAATGTATGTGTACACAGTAAACACAGTTTTCTAAAAATAGTTTTTTTTTATATTTTTGTAAATTCTGCTGCTCTTCTAAAAAATTTGGTTGTCTGTAAAGTCGGCTTACGGACGCTAATTTTACGCGATAACGTCACGAGCCGAACGCTTAAGCCGAACGCTTAGGCCGAATGCTTGTTCGGCCTTATCGCTTGTTCCGCGCTCTCGCTGAACGCTTAGGCCGAACGCTTGTTCCGTGCCCCCGCTTGTATGCCCGGCTCATGCGGAACGTGACATCTTGACAGCGTGACAGCGTGACAGCGTGACAGCGTGACAGCGTGACAGCGTGATAGCGTGACAATGAGTCATGCTTTTTCGTGAATGCGGCCGGCGTTCATCGATTTATAAGACGTTATCACGTCAAAAAGTTTTTGTTGGCTAAGATTACAAAACGATATATTCTGCTAAAGAACTATTTCCTTATTCGATTCATAAATTTAAAAAAGGCTCTTCTTCCACAGAGATATGCAAGTATCCGACACTCGGCGATTCAAGTATCTTGCTGACTACCGCCATACATCTGCGTGGAGCGTGTCCAGCCGAGCGAAATCGTTCCGACTCGCATCGTCAAGACTTTAAAAATTATGTCGCTTGTTTCAGACATTTTATAACAATGTGTGCTTTTTGTGAAGGCCTCCGTGGTCGAGGGGTAAGACTCTTACAACTGTAAACTTTATTTGATTGATTAGTGTTTTTTTTTTTTTTTAATTTTGTTTATTTCAATAATAAAAAGGTACATTTTTAGTATTATTTCATCCGCCATGCTAGGGATGTCCCTGTGTTATGGCAGATGAAGTTAACAGATTGGAATTTCACATTTTATGCTTGACAATAATCGTAATTCGATTAAATAATTCAGATCAAGTTAAAAGTATTTAAATTAGGAAAATAAGATAGGGATTGTGCGAAGGTTGAAGGTTGAGATGGAGTGTAAAATGTATGGGTATTATGATTGAAATTTATTGCAGATGTAAGGGTCCGTGGTAAAAATTTCATGTTTTTGAAGTTGAAGGTTGAAAATTTTAAGGCTGTCGTAGTATGTAGTTTATATCAATTCAATAAGTCAAGTTCAGGGTTAATTGAAAATGTATTTATTTAAAATAATGTATAGTGTATTTGCGGTACGCTGTGGACAGAGAAGAAGAAACTATCAGTATCGTCCTGGTGTAAAAACATTCAGAATTGAAAAGTTGCTTGGAATGGCTTAAGCCGTGTTTGGTGACCAGATCTGACTAGCCATATACTTCCCACCTTCAATTTCCCCATCCCTTTCCCCTCTCCACTACCTTAAGCCTCATTCAATTGGATATGCCATAGTCCTACTCCAGACTGGAGCAGTTGGGACTATTTTGCGGCATTTACATTAAAAAAGATCAATGCTAATAACAAAACAGCAAACACAGAATTACAGGATATAAAAATGACAACCACAGCAACTGTTTGGTTGTGAGAGAGGTTATGAAAGTATTCTAGTTTTGACATTTCGAGAATTTATCAATGATTGGCGACAATCCAAGTCTCCTGATTTCAGCAGTGACGTGTACGGACTGTGCGCAACAAGTTGCGTATCGGATAGTTGCGTATCCCCGTGGAAGAAGGGCCTAAAGATGTCACTAAATGCCGTTTGTATCATCGTAGTACGTGTTTAATTTGTTTTTAAAAAGAAAGAATATTCCCAGATTACGAAAAATCTGATAATATTTGAAAAACTCTACTGTACTGAAAATATTTCTTAAACAATGAGGGAGAACTTACGAGTAGCAATGTAAAAGATTGAACCGCGACAACGACGCTTTGCTCAATCTAAAACCATTTAAATTATTTATTTACCGCCCATGTTCCCAACGTTTCGATCGATTAATCTGAGTCGCCGATCAGCTAAATGATTTGTTTAGTAATGCTCGATTCGCCTGTTGTTCGTATTTGTGCATTTGACGAGTATTGAGCCAAAATTTCGGCTCAACAGTTGATCAGTAGGATTGGGAACAACGGCTGTTAGCCACAGACTTATTTTTATTGTTAAAAAAAATCACTTGTATAAAGTTTTCCAAACACGTTCATTTCCTGATCAGAGATATATTACGTTCGATTTATTTACCTACATTGTTTTTCATGAATTATGTAATATGCAAATAATAAAATTAATTATTAATATGGGAACTTATTTGAAATGCGCAAATAAGGATAAATAGTAAATATTTTGTCACGAACTCGCTACCTTTCATATTATACGACGCGACGTTTTTTATTCACAACTAGCTGAAGTCCCCGGCGTTATCCGGGTTATACGCTGAGTTTTTCGAAATCACATTTAGACAGTAATTTTTCTCTTGTCTTGAACGTCAAGTACGCAAAATTTCATCAAAAGAAGTAACAAAAATCTGTAGTGGTTTTTTTGAAATCTCATGTAAACAGTAACCTTCCTCTTGTTCCGAAGGTTTAGAGTGCAAAATGTCAACAAACTCGGAATAAAACTGTTGATTTGTATAAAAATAAAATCCACGCTGCACGCCCGCCACACACATTCTTTTTTTTTATACAGGGCGTTATGGGACGAACTTGAATAATTACTAACCAGTATTTCCTTAAATTATTTAGAGAAAAAAAATGACTTGAATTCAAGTGTCGGGTGAATTTTTCGATATCTTTTTTTCCTTATTTTTTTCTTCAAAATCAAACAACTGTTCAGCCAATTTTTAGTTGAAAAAAAAACATCAAAATTTCAGAAACATTTTTTTCTCCAAATAATAATAACAAGTACTTGTCTTACAAGTCTTTTAACAACCTGAATAACTAGATCTATCTCTGTGCCGTTGTGGAAATATTTTTCTTAAAAATAATCTCAAAATCTTAGTTTAATTTGCTGTGTTTCTCCACAACGAGTTAATTTTCAAAAACTTGTTCAGGGTCATTTCAATTACATTATCAAATCTTCTCAGTACACACGTAGACCTGGTTCTTAGCTTTAGAGTTTTAAGGATTGACGATGATTGGTTTTATTTAGTAAGCTTAAAAACTAGAAGCTAATAAATAAACAAACAATAATTTTCATCAGTGAGGATGTGGGTGATATTTCGTGGGATGTGTAAGATTATGCAGTTTTTTTGTTGTTTTGCGAGCACATAATTTTTTAGGTGTTGTCTGATGTAATTGCCATTTGTTTCAAGTTTCCTAAACGGTAATTAACGTAGGTTGCTTAAATGTTCCTAATTGCAAATATACCCATTCTTTAAAATGTCGTTCTTTCCTTAGATGGTAATTCAAATATGGTAACAGAGATAATTGAAAGTAGTATGAATAGACAAACTTTTCTATGAAGTATCTATGAAATAAAGTAAGTCAGGTTTAAGAGCCATTAACCAGCGACCAAGAATTTAAATTTCGTCGAACAATGATCTTGCGATCGTACCTTTGCAACGGTACAGGGCGGTTCCGATGAGAAAGATTAATTATTCTCCATACCAGCATTTTAACTTAATAACTCAGTATCGATTTTATTTCATTCCAAATTTGCTTTGAAAATATCCACATTCAAAAATGCTCTAACTCGTGATGACAAAACAATTAAAATCATGTAATTATTTTTTGATCTTTAGTTTTTATATATAATTTTTCAATAATGTCTAAGCAAAGTAAGAATGTAATTTTTTGTTAAATATCAAACAAGGGCGCGGATCTTTTTTTTTGATTTTATTTGAACAAAAATTTAAGTTCTGAAAAGTAGCACTCCCAAATCATTTATTGATTTATTTTATTGTATGATTTTGTGATTTGAAATGTTGCATGAAACAAAATTTCGTTTGAAAATTTAACAAACCTACCAACGACCTACGGTGGTACATTATTGTACTAAAAATTAACATATTTTCCCAAAATTTAAAAAACCTCTACTAGATAAAAGAACAGTCTTTCGAAATCAATTTATAATATTTTGTGGAATAATATGTATAAAATTTGATTTAAAAATGACATATTTCCGGTTTTGTCTAGGGGGATAGATGTATTTTAGTATAGCTGTCGTCATTTCCGTTTTAATTACAATATTTGATCGAATTTAAAATCGGTTTTATTTCATTGGTTAAATTTTGTATGCGCTTAGTTACGGATCGGATTTAAGACTTTAGACAAACTTTTTTAAAGGGATCGGCATTGAGACGTGATCTTCTAATTGTCTCAAATAATAAGTATTTACTCAACAGTTTAATCGTGTCTGAGTTGGTACTTACGAAGGTAAAAGGGTCAAGCTTTCTGAACTTGATTAATAAAATCAACACCTTACTGTTTGTACAGATCTTAAATGTTTATTTATTCTTGAAACTCAATGGTAATTTTGTTCAAGAAATCTGTTATTATGAAACGATTTCGCAATTCAGTGATGTACTAACTAACAAATTTCATCTCAACTGTGGAGATTGTTACTGCCATTGTCGATTGCCACTGATTTTCGATAAAACTCTTTCCAACAAAACATTTATTTATTTATAATCCTCACAACATTTAACATTACTTTGAAACTTTTGTCGTAAACAATTTTATTCTAGATCCATTATTTCGTTTTGATAACATTGCGAAATTAAGCAAATTTTTATACCCGACAGTTTAAACCCCCACCACTTGGCCCCGCAAAATCATAATGAATATACAATATTTTAATTTATAACAGTGCATTATTTACCATTTATTTATTTTTAATTAAATTAAAATTAAATTTGATAATGTTATTATCAAGTTCTGCAAGTATTTTAGTGAGTATTTTTGTTACAACTGCTTCGGTTTACAAGACCATTTTCACAAACTGTGGCTGAACCACTTTGAGACGACGTATTCATAAGAATCTAAATGTCAATTTTTGAAGGTGTCTAATTTGATTTATTACCGGTTAAATTAGACACCTTCAAAAATTGACATTTAGATTCTTATCAATACGTCGTCTCAAAGTGGTTCAATCACAGTTTGAAAATGGTCTTGTAAACCGAAACAGCTGTAACAAAAATACTTACTAAAACACTTGCAGAACTTGATAATAACAGTATCAAATTTAATTTTAATTAAATTTAAAAAATTAAATGGAGTTCTACGAATTAAATACTAAAACAATTAATACATTATTTATCAATTTCAAACCTATAATCGGATTCAATAATACCTTTAATAATAAGTTGGTATAGATATTCAAATTTTGTGTCGATTTTTTGTACTTATACGTTGCATAGCATAGTTACATAGCATAGTTTTACACTTGATGCATTTGAATGAAAATATGTTTTATACTCTTGTTATTCGGCCGTATATCCTCTGTGCACCCCCCTTCGGGGAGACCAAGTTGTATTTTGTGTAAATACGTTTACCGTATTTTCCCTAAACCGACTGCATCTTATGTATAAGTATGCCGGGGGGCAATATAATATATATGTAATTTTTTTATACATGGGTTTCATAGTAATGAAAGAAATATTTTTTTTATATATTATGATTTTAGATTTTCAAGGACAAAAATATTATCGTGATTTATGTTTGGGGTATTATGTCGTGTTGCGCTACCTGGGATACCTACCTAACGTTTCAGATAGCGTTACAATGTCCGAAATCATACCCCAAAAATGAATCATAAATCCCAATACCGAAAATTCGTCCTTCCTATTCGGGTCGGGGACCCATTGCATCGACAAGCTCCTCCATACGTCCCTGTCTTGTGTTGACTGTTTGGCCTCCGTCTATGGCAGTCTCATCCTCTCCTCACACAGTTTCTGGAGTTGCCTCGCCCAGCTGTGTCTGGGGCGACCCACTGGGCGTCCACCCTCTAGAATCGTACTAGTATCTTCCTCGGAATTCGGTCATCAGGCGTTCTTAGTACATGCCCAAGCCACCTCAGTTGCGATTTTTCTATGAAGAGTAGCAGTGGTTCAATGTTTAGATCGTCTCGGATCATCGAGTTTCTTATTTGAACCCATTTTGTAACCCCTGCCACTCCTCTCTAGTACCTTATTTCGGCAGCTTTGACTCTAGAGCGCGTTCGCGTTCTGTCTTAACTTGACCATCAAAAATCATCATTGAATATTTTTTGTTTTCCTATTTCCAAAAATTGTGAAATTTTTTGTCTCATATCAAAACACGACAAAACGGCCAGGAAAACCAAACAAAACCACCAAAAAATAGCCTTGAACATTTCCTGGGTGTTCCACTTGATTAGTGTCAAAATAAATATAGTTTTTCCAAACTCAAACTCGTAGAAACTACGTGTTGGAATTCAAAAATCCTTCAATGGCACTTCAATTGTTCTTTTATTGATGGCAACGTTTCCGCTTGGACTTTTTTACAACTGATCTCAATCTTCTCTTGCGCGTTTCGAATAGGAATTAATATTTTAGATGTTTTCCAATCACAACTATGTAATATAATAAAAGGCGACAAGTCCACTTATGTAACGCATGACGTTGTTAGAATAACGTATTGATGTCTGGGGTTATACGACACCGAGACGTTAATAATGTGCATTTAATGTATGGAAAGTGTTGGCGCCATACAATTTATTTCATAACTATTTTATTGTTGAACCTTGTGGCAAAGTGTTAAGATTTTCGGATTCGGAATTAAAGATCGGAACGAAATTTTACAAAAATATGTTTTAATACCAAAAGTCCCAATTTTATCAGCTATTGTGACAAACCAGTGGGAATATCACCATTAGGGTATTTTCAACTATAAATGTGTAATTTTATTGTTTTAACTATGAATATCGTTAATAATGTGTAATTTTAAAATTTTAACTATGAATACCGTTAAGGATGTGTAATTTTAACTATAAATACCGTTAAGAATGTGTAATTTTAATATTTTAATTATGAATATCGTTAAGACTTTGTCTAGTGAGGTGGGTAAAAGAAATCAATGTAAATTATTGAATATAAAATAAACGCCAGGGTTGCCGGCACTGAAACTGAGCTGAATTTTAATATTTGAACTATGAATATCGTTAAGAATGTATAATTTTAATATTTTAACTATCGTTAAAAATGTGTAAATTTCATATTTTCATTCAAAATTATTGATTGGAAAGCCGCACATTACGAAACGGTCCCAACTGGCTAAAGTAACTATTACATAACGCCACTGGCTGGTAAGACGGACGTCATCAACGTAGCCCGACGTGACGTCAACGCCGCCGAATTCACGAATAAAAACAAACTTGTCGTTTTATCTGTAGTAAAATTTATTCGTCAACGTAAAAGTAAATTAAAAATACCTCCATTTTTGTAATGTTTTTTCTTATTTTTTTAGAATTAAAAAAAACGCTATGAAAATATCCTGTATCCTATTATGTTATGTTTGAGGTTGAAAGTTGGATAAAGATGAAGAATGTGTGAAAGAGAAAGATTGGGACGTACAAGACTATTCAGATCTAGTCACTAAACAAGGCTGTTTCATTTCAGCAACGTCTTTATTCTGAATGGTCTTTCACTAGGGCGATACTAGGAGTATTTACCATTCTATCCTTTTTCAGAATGAAAGTGCTCTCTGTGTCGCTCGGAAGGTTAGCCAATTATTTGGCTATGTTTTGTGACCAGATGTCATTAAACAAATACTTTTCAAACCTTCCCTTCTGCTTATTCTTCCCCTCCCCAATTTCCTGCAAACTCACACCTTCCACAAAAATATAGTTCCTCAACGATATTTATTTTACTAACGGTCATTATTCCCGATCCTTCTGAAATTTCGGCTCAATACTCCCCAAGTGCACAAATACGTTCTTTCCTACGCAACTCTTCGACCAACAGGTGAATCGAGCGTTACTAAACAAATCACTTAGCTGATCGGAGACTCAGATTGATCAATCGAGAAGTTGGGAACATCGGCTGTAAGTATTTTGTCGACTTTTACTTTATAAATAGCAATCCTTAGATAAAAACTGATGATAAAAATATTTTTATCTTTATGACATGAATGTAAATATTTTGGTGATATTCGGGTGCTATAAATAATAAGGCTTCTCTTTAAAATATCATTCTTGTTTAATCATCTTTCCGTGTAGGTAAAAAAAAATGTTGCACACATACATGCACACATACGCACACATATATGTTATTTTTTTCGGTAAACTAAATAAATAGTGCATTACTGCAAGGTTCATATTTACAAAGCACTTGATTTCGACAACTTGAAATATGTTGATAACTTGAGCTATCTAGATTTATCGCTAAACACTAATTGTACTCCAAACACAGGCATTTGCAAAATCAAACACGACTAGGAATATTGCACATTAATACATTTAGATACACTGACATGTTTGTTTCATCAACAATTTCGGATCATTGCCCAATTGGGGGTAAATTTTCTTCCACCATGTAAACAACTTCTTCTTCGCATTTCTTTAATTTTACGAAAGTCTCCTCGTTCAAGTTATGAAAGAATCCTTGATATCCCTGTCAACCACTCTAAATTGTTCCCACTTTCCTCCACTGGCGGAAGGTACTGACCTTTTTATAATTTTTTTCACTACCCATATGTTCAGCGCTATACATGGTTTCCGGAAAGCGTATTATAAACGGGAAGGTGAATTAACATTAAATTTGAAGTCGATTTCGTGATAAAACCTTTTTCATTTTTCGTTTTCAAGTACCTACATATAGTCTGAAGTTGGAATATTTTAGGGAAAAATTTGGAAAAAATCGTTTAAAAAAGAAATCGAAATGCTTAGATCGAATTCAGATTTACCATCCAAATTGTACTTGTAGTTTCTTGATGTGTACACGTGTATAATGAAATTTGATTCTTATTAAAGCAATCACATTATATGTAATTGAAACTGATACATGATTTTCTTAGCGTTTATAATCTGTTCCCGTTGGAATTAAGTTTCCGCTAAACAAAAAGCCTTCCTTTTTACAGCTATGAAGACGAACAGGCGAAGCGGAGTTGCACAGAATCATGTGTTTTTGATTTGAAAATTTGATGGCTTAGAAATATTTGAGATGCTTTAATTAAATATTGCCAGTATAACATTGAGTGGCCTTTGAAATAATCTAGCGTTTTTTTATAAGTCTCTTTATACGAAAAAAATAAAGTATAAATCCTATAAAAACTGCTTTAATGTTCAAAACCTCCCCCTTACGAACCCCTTTTCGGTTATGGTTTTATTGTATAACATGGCAAATTAAGTTCTTTAGAAAATGATCGTAAGAAATTTGAATATTTGTCCTTCACAAAATAATATAAAACACTTTTGCGATGTTTTTTCTTGAATAAATCAAAATAAGCAGCTTGTATCCAGCGGGAA
Source organism: Glyphotaelius pellucidus (assembly GCA_936435175.1). Classification (NCBI taxonomy): domain Eukaryota; kingdom Metazoa; phylum Arthropoda; class Insecta; order Trichoptera; family Limnephilidae; genus Glyphotaelius; species Glyphotaelius pellucidus. The sequence continues at coordinate 26,639,861 of OW386550.1, read as the reverse complement.
TTTAAACCTTATCACCATCTACATAAAGCGTGTTTTGGTTAGCGGCACGATTCCAAATTCCACACGACATGGTGGACTGGTCTTGGAGAAATTCGACATCGGAATCCACGCCTCTTTTTGGTAGGGATTTAAAAATAGTTGAAACGAAGTTTTTGGAAAGGTTGGAGAAGGTATTTGAGAGTTGTTTTTCATAGATTGATTTCGCAAAGGCCTGGAAAAACATCAAATGCTTATTTAATAACAAAGAAATTTAAAATCTATGTCACGGAACAACGTGACGTGGATTCCAGGAACGTCCACACACCCCGATGTTGGGGCGGTAACTAATTAAAAATGTGCATCTAGTCTTTATGCGGACGGTGTAAGGTTTAATTCTCAAATCCAAGTTCTTTGAACGCCCCCTATTTTGATTCATGTCGAAAGCAACAGCGCGAAATCGCATTGTTTTGTTTTATTTTGTAAAATTCAGGCACAAATATTACATTTTTTCCGATTACTTTGTAAAAAACTTAATTTGCCACATTATATAATGAAACTTTACGTGAAAATTGATTCATTTGTATGAGATTTTTGCACTTCAAAGTATTTTTATAGGCCTGATACTTTATTTTTTTCCAGGCTTAAAAAAGAACTTATTGAAAAAAATACTCGATTATTTTGAAGGCCAAGATTTGTTCTACTTGCAGTATTTAATTAAAGCATCTATAATACTTTTAAGTGATCAAATTTTCAAACCAAAAACACATGATTTAGTATGATTTTGCAATATTTCTCATGGCTTCATCTTAAAGCAACAAACAAAAAATACATTAAAAATCTCTAAAATAATAATAAACCACAGTATAATACCACATTACGTGTCCACGACTTATCGTTTATTGTTATTTTTCCCTCCTGCATAGATTTTTCGGAATAGAAAAACTTCACAATTACCGAAGCACGTATGCAATACCCAAACGAAAAACAAATAGAAAAAACATTTGAGTGTACAAGAGGCCCATAGTAATCACCCGTCATTTTAATAATTGAATCGTTAATATTTCACATAAGTAATAGCCTCTCTCAACACGTAGTAAGAAGGTACATTTGCCCACATAATAAACTTTGGTAATGTTAAGAATTCCAAATGAACATGTGTTGTGTGAAAGGAATAATATATTTCCCCTGGTGAAGAAATATGAATATTTTTCTCGTCGTCAGTATATTATGTAGATTGTAACCAAATATTTTCCGCTCGTGTCAATAGTGTAGACTATGTGTTACTGGTTTGTTAAATTTTACCGGCATTTTTATAATTTAGGTATAGAATTATTATTTTTTCTTGAATCTTTTCCTTCCTCGAAGCAGGCCACTGAGCAGAAAGTCTCTAGAAATGTGATCAACATAAGTTTTAAAGCAAAACATAATTACTTCTTCAAACTTCGCAAATTTTAGAAATTGGGAAAAGTGTTAAAAGTAAATTAAATGTTATAAATAACCAAACGTTTTTTTAAAATAGCCCTCTTTCAAATTTATTTTCGTATTAATACTTATATTTGTAATAATTTATTTTGTTGTTTAGACTTTTTATTATGTAAATGTAATTTTTTATCCATCCTAAAATAATTTTTATATTTTATTTTATGTAATTGTTTTTTATGATATTTTAAGTAATTAATCACCTCTCCTTTCTAATATTTCGTCTATGTTCTTATTTGTTTATACTTGTTTGTCTTTTGTTATTTTTATTAACTTATTATCCTGACGAAGAAAACATAGTTTTCGAAACATGTCGATATTGTTAATTAAATAGTGGTGTACACAAAGTTAATTGTTTTCATTTATCAAAACATAGGAAAATGTGTGATCAATTTCACTAGACGATAAATTTACTTTAATTCAAGCCTGTTAAAGGGGCGTTGACATACAAATAGTAAAAATTATACAGAATTTATTATAATAACTGAACAACCTTAGTAACAATGTTTTGTATTTGTTTAATAATAAATTGAAGATATCCACTGACTTAGTATAATTATTTCCCTTCATCAGTATTCAGGAAAAGAGGATACAATATGTATGGTAGTTGGTGCCAGAATTTCCGCACTGAAATAAATCCCGACTTCTATTATAACGTAGTGGAATCCGAAAGCTTACCAACGCAATCAATTCAGGATTAACTTCATCCTTTAAAATTTTATATAGAAATACTAAGTCAGTAAAAATCCTTATGCCTGACAAGCATATTCATGTCATTTAAAAGAGAGTTATAGTTCAACAAAATTGCTAGTAAACCCTACGTAATAATTTATTTTATACCTTTTCAAAAGCTTGTTTATGAATACTGTAATGTGGGTTCCAGACGAAAGAGTTGTACTCATGTTAACTTCTAACAAAGGCATAATGTAACAGTATGCTGTTAATATTGTTGAAATTTTAAAGCCCTATGTTAAATGCTTAGTAAGTTTATATTTAGCAAAACCTCATACTTCCTACGACAGTACTTCGAGTTCGCATCTTGTTTTTCCTTTCCTTGAAAATACTGAGAGTATTTTACATTTAGCAAACACCAAATGATTACATGATGCTTACCTACATATTTTTCAATATTTTTTTTATTATTAAATAGGTAATAATTACGTGTGGTTTCATAAACATAAATATTCAGCAGGCAGTCAAACAATGTAAGTATGTACCTACAATATTATCTGACAATATGTGCCGACAATGTGTGGGCAACTCCTCAAAGTTATTGCATTTTTAATTCAATTTGCCATTATGATATGGTTCGCATTCCAAAGATCAAAGAATTAAATACCCACAACATAACTCACAGAAGTCACAATTAGTATGTGAGGCTGTCATGTTCCTAAGATTGATGTGATTATTGATCAGCTATAAATTCTTTGATGCGTGGTTAATTACATTTTGCAATGTTTTGAAAAGGACTGTCTTCAATATGGTTTTTGTTTTTGTTTCATCTTTCATTTTTATTTGAGTATTGCACAATAAGGAGCTCCAGTCCATTTTTTAATGAATAAAGACCTTCTTACTTAAATAACTGCATATTAATTTTTATTTTTATAGCTAGTTTTAATAGTTAAAATAAATTTCAAAGTTTCAATTTTTCAAGATCCCCGAAAACCGCCGTATCTAGTGTAAATCGTGTGACGTCATCATGGCCAAAAGTTTTAGTTATTTTCAACAGGTGTTGTCATTTTGTATGGAAGAAGCTATGAAACTATTCAATAAGTAAAAGGTTATTTAGGTGGAATTATTTATTTATTATATTATATTTATTATATTATATGTTTCAAAATTATTACAAGAGAGTGGTATAAAAATTGCTTGAAATTATTTTTTTTTTTAGCTTTACGCATCGAAATCAATATTATGGAAACCGAAGCATCAATTTTGTAGGCAACTGGATACAGCGAATCAGCTAGATGAATCAGCTGTTCGACGTCCGCCATTTTGAAATTCAGAATAGGAGCGTTTTAACAGGCATTACGATCGTTTTTGTACAGTTAAAGTTTTCGAATATTTTAAATAATATAGATAAACTAATAGAGATACTTTATTTTTGATCCTGAATTATTTAGGCCTAAATAATGTTTCAATAAAAACAACAAACATTATATGTCTTAATCTCTATAAACCAATAACACGGAATGTTGAATGGCTTGTCATAATTTCTATACAATATGACCAGGTGACTGGAGAATTATGGACGCGGTGACGTCACCATTAATAATCCAATAATACCAACTTGACAGTGTGTTTTAATGACACGTTTTAAAACGGGCTTTTTAATAATTTTTTTAAAACTCTATGTTAATTATTATTTAATAAAACTTAAATATTCAGAATCAGCGTTTATTGGTCTCTATGAACATATTTTTTAAAGCCATAATATTTATCACTGGAGTTCCTTATAGTCTGGAGTCAGTGAGACTATGGCATTCCCAATCTGAATCCAAAATGCAATCATAGCAGTCTTGCAGATTTTGTATTTCAAAGTGTTCGTTTACCAGAAACCATAATAAAAATTTTAAATCCAAAATTTTTTTATGTCATAAAAAAAAACTTGAAGCTAATGAGTAACATTTTGACCATTTATTTACACATGCAAAAATAATTCAAAGGCAGGCTCTGAAAACTGCCCTCTAGATTGATGTTTACACAAGAGAAAGGTCTTTGACGTGGAGAAGCGGAGTACATTGTAAACATGCAGAGCTTTTTATCTCACGTGACGTCACCAGAGCGTACACTCGCCGCGATGGGATACACTGCGCAGGAGTGGGGTAGTGCTATGCAAAAGGAATATTACAGATTTACGAATGCATGTCTGCAGCTGGGATCGTTGCTAATATAAATATAATGGTTTCCATTTGCTTTTTTACAATAATATTCCGAGGGAATACGAAAGAATCCGATATTCGACGATTCAAGTATCTTAGCGACTACCGCGATATGTCTACAAAATTCGCACTTTGTAAGCTCGTCGGCGACGCCAGTCTTCTGCGAAGAGCCTGGCGAAGACTCGCGTCGCGTCTTCGAGACTTTAAACATGGCGTCACTTGTGTCAAACATTTTGTAACAATGCGTGTGCTTTAGATCGATGCTAGATATATAACTGCAAAAAATAAGGAAAGGATATAAAAATCGCGGCTACATTAACTGTCTCGTTGTGGGGTATTAAAGCATTCTATAGTTTTGACGTTACGAGAATTCAATTTACGGCAACGGATACGAGGAAAATAAATTTCCTCTGGGCCTGTGTCATCTTTGAAGATGCTGTGTGGAGAGCTTTTTTGAGAAGAAGGAGTGAACTTGGGTTTTAAAGAGACCTAGCTTACTCAATGTAGGAGGGGGGAAACACCGAGTCTGTCAAATTGTTCCACAGCCATTTTTTTGGTCCAGTAAGAAGATTGCAGTCTAGAAGGGGAAGGCTCTCGACGGTACAAGTCTTTAATTTGGTAGGCGGGTATGGGTACCGCCGCCCTGGGAACCATTTATTGGATGACCAACACCTCTGCCACAGGTCACCCCAAGTGGTTCGCTACGTTTGGTGACTTAGCAGGGGTGCCCGGGTTCATGGGGTGATGTTTGGTTGGGTCTTGATGGCGGGTGCGTCGGCCCACCTTCTGCGTGGCGGGCCGGATTGGGAGATGCTAGTTGAGGGAGACCCTTTACAACCGGTTACCGTTGTCCGGGCCGCTCGGTAGTACAGGGGCCCGACCCTCAGGCTCACGACTGAGGGTGGGCTGCCCCATCAACGAGTGAAAAAACCCCGCCGCTGCTGTTGTGCCGGTTCGTGACCGGAGGGGACCCAGCAGCAGCGTTTGGGGCGCATTGGGCGACCTCTCCAGCCGGACTCTCCCTGCCCATCGCCTTGCACCGCAGTGGGTGGGTTGGATTCATACGTCCATCATTCCTGGAAATTCTGATCCCCAGCATCCTACCCACCCCTCATACCCTTTCCTTCCCGACCTTCCACTCCACACACACAAAATAAAAACAAAAATAAAAATGAACTTACAAACTTTCAAAAATAACTTTTCAACAACGGCGAGAAGCAGGAGTCCCCGGTGCAGGCCAAAACTGTTGGTGAATTTCACCAACATTCGCGGCCTGCACAAAAACTTAAACTCTGTCCACCACCATCTTCTCTCCCAACGTCCTAACCTTCTCTTCCTCTCCGAAACGCAGATAGCCGAGCCTCCAGACGCCTCCTATCTGGACTGCCCGGGCTTCATCCTCGTAGGCAAATTTAGACCCAAGGGAGGTGTGTGTCTCTACAGTCGAGCTGACGTCAACTGTGTGCGTCTGTTGAATCTGGAAATCTCCAGATTCGACGTAATGTGGGTGCGCGTCAATCTTGCCAGTACGGTAAGGTTTTATGCGTGTTTATACCGCTCACCTAACCTTAGCGAATCAGACACGTCCGAGCTCTTCAAACATTTAAGCAACACTATTGATGACCTCTTGCCCCGCTTCCCTACGGCAGAGTTTGTGGTCCTGGGGGACTTCAATGTTCATAACGAACCTTGGTTGAAGTTCTCGGGATCAACAGACTCGGCTGGACGACAAGCGGAGTCCTTTGCCCTTTGCCACGGACTGGAGCAAATGGTTCAGGAGCCTACAAGGGTTCCTGATGTCCAGTCTCACCGCTCTAATCTGTTAGACCTGTTTTTAACCACTGTGCCACACGGTTACAAGATTGACGTCACAGCGCCTTTAGGATCGTCGGACCACTGCCTGGTGACGTCATCAATCCCCGTAACCTTCAGACCGCCAAACGAGAGGCTGAAAAGAAAAGTGTGGCACTATAGGTCTGCAGATTGGTTCGGTCTGCGGGCACATTTTAATGCTTTCCCGTGGTCAGCTGTCTGTTTTCGGACTTCGGATCCCTCAAGATGTGCCCAGGAAATTGGTGAAGTCATCACGTCCGCGATGGATGGCTTCATCCAATCCACTATTAAGGAAACTGGTGTGGGCTCAAAGCCGTGGTTCAGTCGACAATGCTCTGAAGCAGTGCGACGAAAAAACGCGGCTTACCGAGCCTACAACACATCTCGAACGTCCGAAAACAGAATATTATACAACCAAATTGCAAAGGAAAGTAAGAGAATCATCAATAGGTCGAAATTCGAGCACGACCTGCAGATCAGCAGAAAGCTGGCTGCCTGCCCGCATGGTAGCAGAGCGTTCTGGTCGCTTGCGGGCTCTATAGGTCGCAATTTCTGCAAACCCAGTCTGCCACCTCTTACCAGACCTGACGGCTCTCTAGCAAATACCGCCGCCGAAAAGGCTAACTTATTAGGCAAAATGTTCGCGGAAAACTCGACCCTCGATGACCAAGGTGCTATCCCGCCGTCGGTTCCTCACTGCGGTTTTCGTATAAAAAAGCTGAGGATTCGGCATCGGGATGTACTCCAAGTCTTACGAGGGCTTGATGTTAATAAAGCTAGTGGGCCTGACGGAATACCTGCCCTGGTATTGAAGAGGTGCGCTGCAGAAATAGCTCCAATTTTGACGAAGCTTTTCAAAATGTCCCTGAAGTCTGGGTCTGTGCCCTCTGGTTGGAAAAAAGCGATCATTCACCCTATTCCAAAGAAAGGTGACCGCTCTAACCCGGCCAACTACCGCCCCATAGCGATCACATCTGTTCTGTCAAAAGTGATGGAACGTGTGGTCAACGACAAACTACTCACATACCTCGAGAAGAACAAAATTATTAACGACCGTCAATACGGATTCCGGCGGAACCGCTCGTGCGGTGATCTTCTCGCGTATGTGACACATGTTTGGGGGCGGTGCCTGGAACGCTTTGGTGAGACCCAAACCGTTGCACTGGATATTTCCAAGGCCTTTGACCGGGTTTGGCACCGAGGGCTTGTCAACAAACTGCCTTCTTACGGACTTCCCGCTTCCTTGTGTACGTGGATTGCCGACTTTTTGAGGGAGAGGTCGATTCAGGCGGTTGCTGATGGTTTCACCTCTTCCTCGCATTCGATAAATGCTGGCGTCCCACAGGGATCGGTTCTGTCTCCGACTTTGTTTCTGTTGCACATCAATGACCTCTTGACATGTGCACCGATTCATTGTTACGCGGATGACAGTACAGTCCATGATAGCTTTTTGTTTGACAAGCCTCCAAAGGGCTCACAAATCCCAATGGCTCGGAGGGCTTTGAAACAAAGAATGGACGGTTACCTTGAGAGTGTTTTCTCTTGGGGTAAGAATAACCTCGTCGAATTTAATGTTTCAAAGACCCAATCATGTCTGATTACGTCTAAAAGGGATCGGAATGATAATCTAGTCTCCTTCAACGGAAGCAATCTCCCGAACAGGCCTTCCATTGATATGCTTGGTGTAACTCTAAGTGACCAGCTCAGGTACGGGGGCTCCATCGAGGCCAGAGTTAAGTTAGCCTCTCAGAAACTGAGCGCACTGTACAGGGCCCGCAGATACTTTAATAGTACACAACTGCTAACCCTGTACAAATCGCAAGTGCGCCCCACGGTTGAATTTGGCAGCCACCTCTGGTCTGGAGTCCCAAAATACCTGAAAAAAACCCTCGACTCTGTGCAGAAACGGGCGGTCCGTTTGATAGATTCTCCTAACTTAACAAATGGACTGCAATCTTTAGAGCACAGGCGTCAGGTGGGAATGCTGTCCTTGTTCTACCGGTATTACAATGGAAGATGCTCCGAGGAACTAGCGTCACTGATCCCCTCGGCACCGGTGCATAGTCGGGAAACACGCCAAACACGCGCTCAACATTTGTACACGGTTGACATTAGTCACATGAGAACGGGTCGTTTCTACGACTCGTTCTTGAGTTCAACAGCCCGGCTGTGGAACGATTTGCCGGCTTCTGTGTTTCCTCCCTCCTACAATATGGGTCTCTTCAAGACCCATGTTCACTCCTTCCTCTCCTCAACAGCACCCTCCACACAGCATCTTCAAAGATGACATAGGCCCTGAGGGAAATTATTTCCCTCAGGGCCTCCTGTGTGGAGTTAATATAAAAAAAAAAAAAAAAAAAAAAAAAGTAAATTTTCTTTTTGTTAATAATATCTACCAAAAATATACAGTATTTTTGCCGCACGTACCATGGTAATAAATACTTTCAGTATTGCCCCGGTGAAAGACCACCATTCAGAATCAAAATTTGCCGTGTTTGGTGAACTTTGCTTCCTTCCTCCTCCCCATCTCCTTCCCATCCCCACCACCTTCATCCTCCAAACATACCCAATCTGGAGATGACATAGTCTCACTGCTTCAGACGGTTTTGAGCAAGTACTCATATGAAAAAGAAATTTGGATATTGGAATGCAATCATCGTTACAACAATTAAATGAAAATAATATTATTCGAGTACAAACATTATAATTATAAATACCTAATAAAATGAATATAAATAAATAATATTGTCATTGATTCAGATCGGCATGACATCATAAATTAAGTTATATTTTATGAAGATATTGACATAAATTTATGTTTTGAAAATTTTAGCATAATTAATTACATTATCATGATATTTCTATTATAAATAAGTAGATTAAAAAGATTCATGTGCATTTCCGTAAAATTCATACTACCCATCTAATTAATGTCGATGTTGAATGTTATTATGAAATTTGTTGAATTTTATTATGAAATTTGCATGGAACAACTTTCAGAATTTATAAATACTCTAACGACAGTCAACCAATTTCACTTTCAACTTGTTTGCTAAATGTAAACAGAGTTAAACTTGCTGTTGATAATATTAAAGAAACCTTATAAAATCTTTCTGTGTACAAACTTATTCCTAGTCTTATTCAGAATTCTTAACTGCAACAAAAAATATGTTTTAAAGTGCGTATCAATACAATATTTTAACATCATTTCCATAAGTAGCACAAATTTCATAAAAAAAATCTACTACTATAATAAGTAACAACCATGTACTAATCAACTAATGACAGGAGCGACACCTCGCCCTGCCATACCAATTGACAGATGACAAATTGCTAAATAAAAACATAGTGTCTCTGGATATTTTCAACATAAGCCTTCAAGGTTTCGAGAGTAATGATAATAATGTGACTTAAAAAGATTTCTGATAATTTAATCAGGTCATTCTGGTTAATGTTTATATTGAAATAATACATTACTGTATTTTGTATTTGTGCTCCTGCTTAGTATAGTAAATTGACGCAATATGTTATACAAAAAATGCTCTATAGAATATAGCTCTTTCCTGCCCATGAGTCCCTCCTAACACATTAAAAGACCTTCTATCTGTAAAACAATGTGTACGTGTTAGTTTTCTGTCGTAGCATTTTGATTGGCAGTGAAACTGAATCGGAAAATGCAAAGTATAGAGTATTCGCAAAGTAAATGTTTTCTATTAATAATTTTCATTGGTAATCTTGGGGTGGTTTTAATATGTCATATGAATAGAGCCCTTTTGATGAAAATTGAATTTATGTATTTCATTAGAAAGATATCTGTTTATTTATTTTATTTCACAAGTACACTGACAGAATTACATTCCAATGGCAAGGGTATCAAAATTACATTATTAGTCGATACTTCCTACTAAAATATTAGCGTTTTGATTTGAGCAATTTTTAGGTGGAATATTGATTGTTGATATTAGGCGTAAGTTGATTTAAGATCGTTTTTCCGAGGGGCATTGCTAGTTAGTTCTGAATCTCGGAAGAAGGAAAGATCTTTGCACTAGCTCTTGTAAAATTTTCAGAGGTTATAAAGATATTTTGTTTCCTAGTACATCTGGATTGGTGATGTGACCGTTGAAGAAGTTGCAAGCATCGTCCAAGTATTATCTAGACAGGGCGTGTGAATACTAAAATTCACATCAAACGCCAAAAACATCGGTTTAAGAAAACATTTATCGAAAAGAAAGCGCATTATCTCGCAGTCAAAAGTTCGGAAGAAGCATTGCTGTTTATCTTTTGTTGGTCTGCACAGAGCAAATTTGTCTTCCAGCTAAACGCCCACTGGACCAGCTTTGTAAAGATCATTTTTCAAACACAAATTGAGGCAGTTAAAAACATTTTATAGATGGCCTCTCACGAACTTTATTAGTTACATTTTAATCAGCTGTATTAATATTAAAAAATATAAATATTTTCTAATTAGCTTCGAGGTGGCGTTTCGATTAAAATTACAACTATACAAATCTTACATTTCTTTCTAGCAAAATTCTAGGTCACGCAACAAATTACGACAACACTTTTACTACGAAATGAACGACTTTTCGCTGGTTTCGAGTACGTTTTTAGAAGCTTGTAAGAGTTTGCATCTAGTTGAGTTGTTAAGTTCATCTTTATATGCGATGCTTTTCAGGCTTTCTATTGGCCGTAACATAGGATTAGAGCGATAGCTTTACGCTCTGTTTTATGTCGTAGACAACTTGCATTTAAATCTATGCATTCAAAGCGAACTTCGGAATTCGATAGGAGTTTCTATTTCCTTTAGGTGGTGTTTTTTTAGATTGAAATGAGAGAGGGTTTATCTGTTGTTATTCCATATCGATGGTTGTAGGCCGTTATTGGCGAGGCACCTTTCTGTCAGTTGGCAAGGCTAGTGTGTATACCGGAATAGTGCGAGAATTCCAAAACATTTCTAATAGCATGATCTTACTTATCGATTAAAATTAATTAAGGAACCGATTTGGGAAGGTTGAAATAAATCGATTCAATGTCAAGATATACCGGAAATTACTTTTTCTATCATAGTAATTTACATATTTCACGGTTTCATGCCACTTTTTATAAGGAAAGAAAGTATGAACAAGTTCACCATGGACCGATGTTTTTCTTATTCGATACTAATAATAAATTGCCGGTTCGAATTTTAAATCTTTAATCGATTCAAATAAATGAAATGATATATTAGCGGCAATGCTTATCTGAACCATCCTGTACCCAAGGTTGTTAGAAAGAAATTCTATCACTAATTATTAATCAATTTTATAATTATTTCAATGCGAAAAATTTGGACTTTAAACTCTTATTACATAGTTGTGGTATTTGTAACAAAACTAAAGGTCAAAGAATTGCAAATTGTTAATAGAGTGTTAGGTAATCGGTATAATGATTAATAACTCACACAGTATTTATTAATTACAATAATTACTATTCTTCGTCGTACGTTTCAACTATGTATGTGCAATAATGCAATGCACAGAATTATCACCATATGAAACTTCTTAGCTATGCAAACTTGCCAACATCGTGTTTTATCGAATAGTACTATTTTACTAAAACCGCAGATACTTGGACGGTTCGAACTGGCAACTGGGTTAATACCCATATTTTATATAATGAAGACAATACAAGCGAAACTCAATCGAAAATCTGGAAACAGACAAATCATAAAAAGATATTAGCACCTCTGGGACTCGAACCCGGAACCTCTCGCTTTCCGGGCGAACGCGCTAACCACTGCGCCAAGGTGTCGATATCCAATTCGATCATTTTTAACTGTATCTTACTTTGACTTAGAACCACCCACACTATCTTTATTTTCATAAGTGGTCAGCGCGTTCGCCCGGAAAGCGAAATGTCCTGGGTTCGAGTCCCAGAGGTGCCAATATCTTTTTCTGATTTTTTGTTTCCAGATTTTCGATTGAGTTTTGCTTATATTGTCTTATATAATATAAAATATTGTCTTATAAAATAAAAATAAAAGGGTTAATACTCCTCAGACTAATTTGTTCCCTTTTGGGAATAGCTTATAATGCAACATTAATCGTTTTGTGAGTAATATTTATGATTATATAAAATAAGCTATGTTAGAAAGAACAAACGCCAAACTTTATTTTTGAACCTAGAAGTTAACTACAGAAAAATTTAATTGAGCACCTCTACGAGACCGAAATTTCTGACCTCAATTTGAAAAAAAATTATGAAACTTCGTGAATTTTTAATTAATAATTTGTTTCTGAAACAACAAAAAAGTGTCGTGACGAAAACGTTTAAAATGCATTTGTCTAATAAAATATGTTTGTGCTTTTTTCCGTTGTTTTAGTTAAGTAATGAAAAAACGTAAAGTGAGCAATTTTTTAAAAATTTTTGTGTTGCATTAAAAATTATAAAAGTTCGAAAATTATATGTTTGTTTCTAATAATAAAATTTGAAAGTGTTTTAATCTCTTACAAAAACAGTTTTTAGTTTTCGGATGTATTCAGAAATATTCCATTTATTTGGATTTTATTGCAAAGTGGAAATTTTCTGGCTTTCTGACAGAATATGTTCGAGGCCTGGTAGGTTAAGACATGCGCAATCACATCTCAATCTTCTTTTATAAATATATTACGACGCTGCACTTTAAAATTGGCGTAACGACTTATTCACCTAGAAAAGCATCGGATTTCTCCAGGCGTGGAATCGAAAACCTTCGAGATCGTCGGAATCAACGGAATCAACGTAATCAATCTTAAGCAAATCGTAAACGATGCAGAATAATATACATCTATGGTATAAATTCATAACATTAATGATAGGTGTGATAAAAGTAACTATGGATTGCATTACCTTGTACCTAAGTGGTGCCCCAAAAAAAATAATCCAATAAGAGTTTTTTTTCCCCTATTCACGGAAAAAATCATTCGGTTTCTAGAGAGATGTCATTTTTACAAAAATGATTATAAATTTAACCTCAATATTAATATTTTTATCGGATTGATAAAAATGGCCAGTATATTTATTAATATTTTAAAACATTGATAGTAAATAAAGATAAAATTACAATATATTTTTTTTTTTATAAGAACAACTATATTTTTATAACTTTTGAAGATTATTCCCATCAAAGTAATATATCATTGAAGAATAAGATAACACTAATAATGTCCGATAGAATAAAAATTGCAACCATTAAGAAGCAAATAAGAACAAAAGATGCCATAAAAACAATAAAAAAGCTAAAGTGGAAGTGGTCAGGCCACACAATTAGAGGAAGTGAAAAATGGTCAAAATTAGTCATGAATTGGTTCACAAGTGACAAGAAGAGAAAACGAGGTAGACCATTTAGACGGTGGGTTGACGACATCAAAGCCGTGGCAGGTGGTACATGGACAAGAACAGCTAATGATAGAGAGAAATGGCGACAGTTGGAGGAGGCCTTTGTCAACTAGTGACATACAGACAGGGAGTCGATGCATGATAAGTGAAAAGTTTATTATAAATAATGTTATATAATTTACTGTCTGAATAAAGGCTATTATTATTATATTATTTATTATTATATTAATAATCTAAACGAAAGTATGAAAGAGAGCAAGACACAGAAAAATAGAAAACATAATGGTCGCACGTCTCGGTTAGACGAAAGGTTCTGGGTTTGAGTCCTAGTTGCGACCATTATCTTTTTATATTTTTCTATGTCTTGTTCGCTTTCATATTTTTGTTTAGATTATTAGTGTTATCTTCTTCTTCAATAATTTATTTATGTACGCTCTTAAGGCTAATAATAATGTACACGGTGCATTATTTTGAAAATTAAATCAATTCATTAAAACCCTTTTTCGTGCTAAAATGTTTCCACTTTTGATCTGGAACTATTCAAACTGTTCTTCTTAGAAATGTAATTTTTGTCTTTAATTATATTTTGTTAATTATAACTCCAACATAACAATGTTGATACAACTTCGAAAGAAATATTTTGTTGTTAAAATGAGAAGAAGATGTAATGGTTGTACTTACTCTGAGGCTTTTTGGCAGAAGCTGCTCCTCCCAGCAGCAACTCCTGCCTCTCTGCCTGTGCTTGTTCCACTTCATCCATCACGAAGTCTTCTAGAGGCATCTCCACAACACTTTACACTTCCACTTGCCTCAATAAATCCTCAGTTATAACTTCAACAACTTGTGCCTATAACTCAGCTGGTTTCCTGGACACTAAACCTTATTAGCAAAATAATCAACTAGGAACACAAAATTAACTTATACTTTTTAAAGAAGTGTATTTTCATTCAGATGTATACTTATCATCATTATGTTATGACGTATTTATGCGATTAAATCACAAATATAAATTTATAAATGTTATTTATTTTAATTGCTATTTATAATTACTTCTGCTCTTATCAATTAAGTATTAGCTTACGATGTAAATACAGGAATTTAATAATTGGAAGTATCAATTAAACAGTCAATGTTTCATTTTATTTTCATTAGATAAATATTGATAACAGTTTATAAAGCGCACTGATTTGAACATTAGAAAAGGGATTATCAATTATCACACACGTTTTATCCGTAACGATATTTGTTAAGGTTTTTTATTCACGCAAATGTTGGCACATCACCGAAATATCATACTGCTACTAAACACGGCGTACGTTAGTAATTTTCTCCGAACATTCGGGGAAAAGCTTCAGGACGACCGTCTTGGACACATTCCGTAGATGGTGTAAAGATGCACTTGTTTATTTATCGGAGCACGTGGGAGTCACGGATAAACCAGTTTGGTGAGAGGTGTGATGGGTGGGGAGCTTGGATCCACCCCCCTCGTGAGAACCCGGTTTTGTAAAGTCTATAGACTAGACTGTACACGGCGAGTATATAGTCGGCTTGTGATTTTAGTTCTAGTTCGTCCGACACGACAACGCTTCACAGTATCTCGACAGAGTCTGCCGTCATTAACTAAAAAATGTATTCATTTATCACGTTTGTAGTAAGATTTGCCGCTCTGTTGAATGGCGACAGTGTTTTTAGCGTTTTTTACGCAAATTCATAGTCGCAAATGTAGTCGAAGCGAATCGCTATCGACGCCTTGAATACTGAGGAAACAGATATGTCTAATAGGCGTGGAAATAATCTACGAATCTCTTTTAATAATTTAAATTATCACGGTTGAGGAAATATTATTTTTTACTGTTAAAAATAAGTGAAATAATAGTATTGTGTTGCGTTGTAATTCATTTAATAATAATAAAAACAAAACAGACTCATTGTTTGAAACCTTGTAATGGTTTTTATAAACGATTAGTGGCTAACTCATTACTTTATTGTGGTCAATTGGAGTGGTGGAAAAACGGGAGTAAGCGATCCCTACTGACATAATAAAATATTATGTGCGGCTAAAATAATAAGCACGCGAACTAAATAAAATACTCACATAAAATGCCATGAATATGCAAAATAATTCAAGGAAAACTTTTAATTGCAGTGAAAATTTGCAGTTAATTTTTTTTTCCAACATCATAAATTTTCCAAGACAGATTTAGGGGATTTTTTTTACATTAGGTCCACACAGGAAAATAATTCCTGTCAGGGACTTTATCATCTTTGAGGATGCTGTGTGGAGGGTCTTTTTAGTAAAGGAAGGTGGAGAAGTTCTGGGAAGGAAAAAGGTATGAGGGGTGGGTAAGAATCTGGAGACGGACTGACGATCCCAGGAGTGACGGACGTATGAATTCATCCCTCTCACTGCAATTATTCAATTCATCCCTCTCACGGCGATGTTCCGAGAGAAGTCGATGGGACTCCCTCAACCATTTTCTTCCGATCCGGCCTGCCACGCAGCTGGTGGGCAGACGCGTCCACCGCCAAGACCCTGACAAACCTCACCCCATGAATCCAGGCACTCCTGCCATCAAACGTAGCGTAGCAAACCACTTGGGGTGACCTTTGGGCATAGGTGTTGGTTATCCAATAAATGGTTCTCGGGGCGGCGGTTTTGACTTCTAAAATGACCATTTACATTTGAAAGTATAAAGTAATTACTAGTTATATTAGCCGTGAATATTGAAAATCTTACGATCTTTGTTAATTTTCATATTATGAGCATTCCCTATCTTCTAATAAAAACTCTAAAAAATTATTGTGTATTGCTGTTTGAAAGGTGAATAAATCTGTTTTCTTATTGAATAATGTAATCAAGGAATTTGATTCCTTTTCAATATCACCTTAATCACTTTTGCTTCGAAGTTTCTAATAAAAAACAATGCAACCTTTTTAATTACAGATACCAACTGAAGAGTAGTTCTGTGAACAGACACTTCGCGTAATGTTGACAGTTCATGAGCGCGCTCTGGCGGAATAAAAAGTTACTACCAAACAAGGCTACCATCTTGAAAGGATTAACCGGACCCGTAATACACTATAAGTGGTTCAGTTGAAACAGGATTTAATTTCAAACACAAAATGTATCTATTTAATGAAACAAACGTAGTTAGGGTTAGCAGATTATTCAATAGTGAACAGCAGCTAACCCTGTCCAAATCTCAAGTACGTCCAAAAATTGAATTTTGGAAGCCACCTCTGGGCTGGAGCCCCAAAATAATTTGAAAACCCTTTTTTTTAAGATAGACAAACATTCCCGAGTTACGAATAACCCAACGATGTTTGAAAATCTCCTACTACCATCAGACTAAGCGGTAAATGTTGCTTTTGTTGTGATCGAACACGCGACATCCGGGTGGGACCCAAATGCGATGCCCACTCAGCCACTGACCGGTCGATTGAATTGATTCAAAGTGCAAATTGTGCAAAGGAGGGCGGTCGTCTAATGCCAGGGAGGAAACCCGTAAATTTTGCAGTGTCGACTTTGACGTAATATTTTGTTGGTTTATTTTATGCTATCGTTTATAATATTTACCGAAACACATTCTTTGAACAATAAACTATGCACAAAACAACATTACTTGCGTTTATTTGATTTTGAAAATGAAATTGATAGGTTAATCTATCTTTTTCATGATCTACGACGCTCGCAGTTTGACAGCTCAAATCGCGGGAAAAATGAAGGGTCGATGACATGGATAAATTTAATAAAATTTATTCCGAGTGGCTAGGTGTATTTAGAATACCTCTTACATCAAGAACAAGAATGCCCAAGAATGCCCCAAGCGATTCTGACCTTGGCCTTCATACATTTTCTTTATACATAAGAATTAAAATCGCACTCTTAAAAAAAAAATTAAAATTTTGTTCCGCGCGCGCCGGCACGGTTGCGGCACAGGCTTGTTTTAACAATCCATTTATTAACAGACCGATTACCATATCTAATGCGCAGACGCAATGAAGGCGTGCTAAGTCTGTGAGGTGTCGCATAAAAAAAATTAAGAAAACAATTTTAATATTTAATAAAATTTTACGTTTAATGAAACGCGATAGTTGTACAAATTCTTTTAATGCATTATTAATAAGTCACGTAAAAGTTTTACGTGTTCGTCTCAACGTCGCTTAAAAACTATTCGTAGTGTTTATATTACATAAGTGCAGCACATGTGAGTGTGAATGAACGCTGCATTTAAAATACAATGGACTTGTAACTACGTCATTTCGGAATGAACGCCAGACGACGCTTTTCAGTAATATATTCACCGTATTCAAATGTGAGCCGGAGAACGTACGCGTACGCATCAAAATACATTGAGATAAAACTCATAAATAAAAAATTATTGCATTGAATATTGATTAATAATATTGATAGTGTTTATTAGCTGCAGTCAAGCATTGCAATATAATAATATATGTCTCTTATAGAATTTTAAGTGCGTTTCAGAATGCACTCGTGTATGATAATGTACAGAGTATAAATTAAAAATAATGGAACATTTAATGGCCTAATTAAATAAAAACATATTAAAAATTACTTTTTTGTGTAGTTATTATGTAATTACTTAACTTAGAGCTAAGTCCAGCCGTCATAAAGAGAGCCTCTTGCATGCATATTAATATTGGAACCCATAGATTTTTTCGGTGACCCGAAAGTTGTTGATTCCCCGAAGTTATATTTGAACTCCAGACAGTCTGCCGTCAGGTGTAAGGTGAGCAGCCTTTCTTGATTTCCTTCGTTTCCACGCCAAGGGATTCGTACAGAGAGAGAAAGGTTATGGTGATTTGAGATGTATCCTTTGTTGTAACAACACTTGTATTTTTATTTATTTATTAAAAGAAGTTTATACAATGAACAAAAAAATTGTGTTAATTCATCCGCCATGCTAGGGATGTCCCTGTGTTATGGCGGCTGAAGTTTACAGATTGGGTAGGTACAGTGTATAGCTATTAACTTATGCAATTCATTTAAGTAGTTTAAGTAAAAAAATTAGTAACAAATTAAGTTAGTAATTTAAGTAACACATTCAATTAATTTAAGTTACAAGTTGTATTAATTATATTACAATTCAATTAAAATAGCAAGTTTTACATATCATCGTTACTGAATGTAAGGATCCATTTTGATAAAAAAATTTTAAAGATATGGGGTTGGGTTTCGGATTTTAGGTTCTCGGGGAGAAGGTTAAACATTTTAGGAGCTAGGTACATGAAATGTCTTTGAGCTGATGTGATGCGTAGTGTAGGAACATTGTAGTGTCGGTTGGTTATTGTTCTGGTGGTGTAACTGTGATGTAGGAGAGTTTTTTTCTTGTATTTGAACATGAAATGTGTTAGTGTAAATTTTAGATGAAGTTGCCGTATGTTTACGACATTATATTCAGTGAAGAGTATATTGGAGGAATATCTTGTTGGTCGCTTGTTGATAGCACGTAAAATCGTTTTTTGGGCTTTTTGCAGAGGATTAATAAAATTAAGAGCACAGCCGCCCCAAATTATGATGCCATATGCTAACTGGGATTGGCAGAGAGCATAGTACTGGATATTGTTGTAAAAAATTTTGGTTGTCTATAGTCGGTTTACGGACAATAATTTTACGTGATAACGTCGTATAATAACGATGGAGTGGAAGAGAGATAGATGCGTCACAAGCCGAACACTTAGGCTGAACGCTTATTCCGCGCTACACGCTCGGCTCAGGCGGAACGTGACAATGAACATGCTTTTTCGTGAGTGCAGCCGGCGTTCATCGATTTATAAGACGTTATCACGTCAAAACTTTATGATTCCGATGAATAGCAATTTTACAATGATTTGAGTTTAATTTGAGCACTAGAGCTTTAAATTGGAGAATGATTTGCGAGAAATGAAATTGAGATTTTTATAAACAAAAAGAGAAAGTCACAGCACGACCACAAATCAATGAGAATATAGACAAAAATGCATAGGAATAGTTAGAAAAAGGTGACATAGACGTTAAAATTAAGGGTAAAAGAGGCTACACGTGGAAGTTAAGAACAAATGATGAAATGTGAAATGATAAATACTAAATGATTTTAAATTGACAACACAACACTCAAAATATTTAGGTAACGTAAAATCATAATTGTTATTGCATTATTTACCAATTTCAAAACTAAAATCACTTATTAAAATACTTTTGCTGAAAAGTTGAAAAAGATATCAAACGAATTTATTTTAAGTGTCGATTTTTTGTACTTATAAGCTGATATATCTCTACATATTATAAAACAAAGTCGCCCCGTTAATAAAATGTCCCCGTTAAACGTCGATTCTAGATGCGTTTCAGGTGATCTTAGAAATACTTTTTGAGCTAAACAAATACATGCAAGCTGCTCATTATTCCATCACATTTAACGCTATATAAAAATATAATATATGTATTATAACAAAATAACTGCGGGCTTTCGTCGATAAATTAGGTACTATTACAATGTTTTGAAGTACTTTGTTCCCTGAAATAATTTGGTGTAGAGATGCTGGAGATGTTTTTCATGTGAACATTGTGACATTAAACAAATTGTGTATTCAAATTAATCGCCCATCCGAGTTAGGAGCAATTAATTCAACGCAACTAGGAGCATAATAATTTTAACCAATGCGAAAAACACATGTTGTCATTTGAATAAACGAGTCTTTTTAATCTCGCTACGCGTGAACAGAAATATTATCATCATGAAATTCTGTTTTTTACAACTCTTGGTTATTTTATCGTTTGGTCAGTCGATATGGCTGTGATTGCAGATGTAGGTGTTTTATTTTAAGGCAATGTGTATTTCGAAATGACCTTGGAGTCGCCGGACTCAAAATGCGAAGAAAATAAACAATTATAAAACTAAGCTCAAACCCCAATTTTGAAATTGTGGATTCCGAATTTGTAGAAATAAATTTGCTAAAGTAAATAGCACTAAAGTAAACCAAATAAAATGTCTTCAAGAGAAGGAACTGGATAGTTCAAAGGATTTTAAAACACCAGATGTTATGTTGACTAAGCACTCATGAAAAGATGGGTAAGCAAATTGCTGCATCCGAATTATTTATGCAAATTTCATCAAAAGATTTAGAGTAATTGTAGATATTTCGAAGAATGATTGAAACAACATGTTATAAGTACGCAGCACATAATTTAATTGTAAAAAGCTCTTTCCGACATTATCCCGATTTAAAATAAATTATGCTTGTGAAATTGGTGCCGACACGTTTTTTTTTTTTTTAAATTTCTTATTTGAATGTAGCTACGACCTCATTAAAGGATTATAGTACCTACCCTCAGAACTTTACATCTAGTATAATTTGAAGTTAGTCCCCTAGAGTGGAAGATTGCTCCAGTATTGCTCTGGTGCAAGACCACCATTCTGAATCTAACATTGCTTGAAATGGCTTTAGCCTTGTTTGGTGACTTGTTCTGAATAGCCAGAAACTTTTACATCTTCTTCCTCCCTATTTCTCTCCCCTACCCACTACATTCATCCTCAAAACATACCCCAATTGAGGATGCCATAGTCCCACTGGCTTTAGACGGCTCATAGCAGCTGGAACTTTGTGCTGTTTTAATTTGTTTTTAAGTGGATAGACTGTGAAGACTGTCAGTCAAGTTTTTTACTCACTGGGATATTATTCATATCATAATAACTATAATTACAAGATATTAAGGAACGTACTTGATTTACTTTATTTAACCAGTGATTCCTGACATTACTTGGAGAAAAAAAAATTTTTGGTATCAGGTGTATATATATTTTTTAAAATTCTTATCTTCAAAACGTAGTAAAAATGTCTTTCGCATGTCATCAATGGTCACACAGTCAAGCGAACACCCTATCCCGAACCCCGATCCTAACTGTCCAATTATTCATATTGAATTTTTTTGTTTTAAGTTTTTAAAAATGTCACCGAAGACCAAAATTTCATTTACAATTTTCACTTTTTTTTACATGAGCTCCACACAGGAGGCCCTGAGGAAAAAAATTTTCCCTCAGGCCCTATGTCATCTTTGGGGATGCTGTGTGGAGGGTTTTTTTTAGGAAAAGGAGGAGAGGAGAGTTTTGGGAAGGAATTTCATTAACAATTTTTACTTTTTTTACATGAGCTCCACACAGGAGACCCTGAGGAAAAAAAATCCCTCAGGGCCTATGTCATCTTTGGGGATGCTGTGTGGAGGGTTTTTTTTTTTTTTTAGGAAAAGGAGGAGAGGAGAGTTCTGGAGGAAAAGGGTTTAAGGGGTGGGTAGGAATCTGGAGTTCAGTGAGTCCTGGTCATCCGCCTCCATTACCTAGACAAACCTCACCCCATGAACCCGGGCACCCCTGCTAAATCACCAAACGTGGCGAACCACTTGGGGTGACCTAAGGCAGAGGTGTTGGTTATCCAATAAAGGTTACTTCAAACAATGTCAGGAATCTCTAGTTAAAGTAATTCATGTACATTTCTTAACACCCTGTTTACTTATATTTTGTTACAATGTATAGTTATAATTTCTCATAGTTTTTCATTGTTTGTAGTTATATAGTTTGTCATCATAGGTTGTGGCTTTGAATCTCGAGCCAATTCACAATCCCACGCCCACTGCGTGTTTTTTCCCAATAAATCTTTCGTTAATTTATTCATATTTGGCGCATTACTGCCAAGCCATTGCGGATAATTACTGAAATTTTTTATTACTTTTGCATTGATCGATATCCGCAAGACACGTGCATACCTTATAATAATAGATATAAAGACACGTTACATTAATCGTTTAAAGAAACTTACAAAACGATTGCAAAAAACTTGATTTTACTGCTTCTGGAAGTTGAAAAAATATATTATGTTTTAAGACGAACGGCTGCACGGCTTTTAGAAATAAAATTTATATTCGACTCAAAAATACCCAACCAAACTGAATGTTTTTTTTAATCAATTGGTATAGAAAATATCTAGTACGGGGTATGTGCTACTTTATTTATGGTGTTTGAAATTGTTAAATGATTTTACCGTCAATTTTGGCCCTTTGTGAGTTCATAATAATCATTGGAAAAATAATTTTGCTATGTATTAACTTTATGAAAACGAGAAAATATAAAATAAAACAATAAAAAAGACTAGTGGATAAAACCTGCTACCACGGGTTTTTTGCCACATTTACTTTGTAAATATGCAATTCGCTCGCATGTTATTAGGGGGAAATTACTGTAGCTCTTGCACTTATCAATTATCACCCCCTCCCCCCCCCCCCCGCCCCCCTCACCCCTGTCTCTCCCCCCTCCCGCATTCCACACGTTTATTCCCGGTACATTCAGTTTTCAAACTGTTCGGGTGCCAAATAAATTTCATAATGCCAGAGCTCAAAGAAAAATAGAATTATCCAGTTTGGTGCAGTCGTTCGGAGCTATGCGCGTTGAAACATTTCGGAGATTTATTTTTATTTAAATATATCAACATCGTTTCCGCGGCAACGATTTGTTTTGCTTTTCTTTTGACGTTAGCAATAACTCGCTTTTGTTAGCGACAGAAAACGTGTAATATATTAATATTTATAATTTCATAACGCCAGGGCTTACCATTTTATACAGCCCATATTACTCGCATATAATGTGGCTTTCTATTAGTGAAAGAATTTTTAAAATCGGTCTATTGGTTTATGCGTGAAAGTGTAACAAACTAACACACGCAGTTTCGCATTTATATTATAAGTAAAAGTTTAGATAATTAAAATTATCAGCAGATTTTTCAGAAAAAAATTCTTCCAGGAAAATTGGAAAATCGGAAAAAAAATTGCTCGGAAAATGGGTCGGGAAATTTTTATGAAAACATTTATTTTTTTATTTTGTTTTGAGAATGTTGGAAATGTTTCATGTTATGGAAAATTTATAACGCTGGAAGAAATATTCCTTCCGATAAAATGGATGAGCAAATTATATAAAAGTTTTTGAAATTGAGAAATTCCAAAATTTTTCTCTCTATATATACTTAACATTTTCTCATTGGAGATGCTATTTGAGGTCATTAACGGTTCTTTTTTTTAAATAATAGAGAGCGCCACTTGCGTTCACAACAATCCAAACTGTACAGTCATTAAGATAATAATACTACCAGAATCAGTAAAATAAGCTTTTTTGATTGGCATACATTTAAATTTCAAATAACCGATTGACGTTGGAACACAAATAATGTGGCATGTAAATTAAAAAAAAAAATTAATGTTTTATTTTTCATGATATAAATGAAAGGGTAGGGTAAGGTAATATTTTTCATAATTACAATTAACTCTCAAAAAATGCCAAGGTTGCCTCCAAAATCATGCAAAACTAAATTCTTTAATAAAAACACAAATTAATTAAAAAAAGCACATATCCATGCTAGATATTTGCTAAACCTTTTGACAAAAAAAAATTTCAGTTTGGTTTTTTGCCTCACATCAAAATTTAAGTTTTGTTTAAAAAAGGCGTTGCAGCCTTTCCTCTTAAGCACGCCCAAACCGGTTCAGCCTGTGGCAAAAAGTGAAGAATTTAAAACAATTATCAAATAGTTTTAATGAATGAATTAATTCAATCAAAGATCTTATCTTAAAGATCATTGATTGTGTTACGATCGTTAAAAAATTTTAAAAAAATTTATGATCAAGTGATACAGAAACATTTTATTATTGTAATAACTAGCGCAAACTCAAAAATATATAAATATGTATGTTTTTTTGTTTGTCCCTTATGCTGTCCCTAGACCGAAATTAATCCGATTGCGGTGAAACTTTGGTGAATTATTGTGCGCATGCCCGTGATGGTTTATATACATAGTTGTGAGCTCTAGCGTTACGAAATTATTTCCTATACTATTCATCCGATTGCGATGAATCTTTGGTGAGTTATTGTGCGCATGCCTACGATGGTTTTTGTATTTAGTGGTGAGCTCTGGCGTTATGAAATTATTTCCTTTACTATTCATCCGATTGCGATGAATCTTTGGTGAGTTATTATGCGCATGCCTATGATGGTTTCTGTATACAGTGGTGAGCTCTGGCGTTATGAAATTATTTCCTATAATATTCATCCGATTGCGACGAATCTTTGGTGGAACGACATATGCTTCTTGTTTAATATTATAAATTCGGAGCATGACTGTGAGTCTAAATCTGAACTCCTGAGCAGTGGCGGCTCGTGACTTTTGGGTGTGCTAGAGTGCTGATATTAAAAAAAGTTGTAGGAAAAAAAATTTTTTTTTTTTGAAAATCAGTTTTTTGTATGAAAAATTTCAGTAAGTTTGGCCGTGTGCCACACGGATTTTCTTAAAAATCTTCATACAAAAAACCGATTTTGAAAAAATTCAATTTTTTTTTCGCCTACGACGTCATTCATAGTGCAATTTTTTTTTAATATTAGCACCCTAGCACACCCAAAAGTCTCGTCATACAAAGCATAAAGATTTCAATATCTCTATTCACAAACAAATTCAAAGGATTAGCAAACGAATATAGCAATGAAATCGACATTTTTAATGAAACAAATTCGATATTTAACACGACGTTTTTTATATTAAAATAAAATTTCTGATAATTTCGGTCTATTGCTATTTTTTTATATATTTTATACACTGTAATTACCAAAAAAATTATTTTGTCCACTATAATTACAAAATGTATCCACTAAAATTGTAAACCATCAATTTAAAACCACTTTAATGTAAGAAATTGTTTTTCGCGACCAAATCTTTATTACTAACCCTTGTGTTAAAGTCGTGAACGTAAACAACATTTTTTTCTATTTTTATTTCCTTCTTCAATTTCCACAACTGATAAACAACCGTTTACCTTAAAAAAGTGGTTATTTATCAACAACCGTTTACCTTAAAAAAGTGGTTATTTATCAGTTGTGTTATATATGAAACATATTATATCCCCAATGTAAAAGCCTCATTGGTGTATAAAAGAGTAAATAAATAATAATTACAATAGATATTGGAAGATTGGTACATAATTCTGGTTTTCCAGAGACAGGGTTGCGCCAAGCCCATAGCGCCTTGGTGCAACTTGCGCGGAGTACGTAGGTACCTACTGTATTTAGTGCGGGGCTCTGCAGGGGAAGAAATAACCTTTGCGGTTTCTTGAACACTTCAAAATCTTAGGTTTAATCCGCACGGTAATAAAATAACCTTAATGACTAACAAAATCAATTAGCCGTATCAAATTGACTGAACTCAATAGCCATAAATATAGGTATTTTTTTAGATTTTATTGCTAATTGCGTACTTGCAAGTGATGCAATTGCTTGAAAATTGATTGCATTTGATAAATAGTATTTTTGTTTGCAATGAAATAAAGTGATTATACATTCGAACATCCCATTCTATTTAGGTATTCCTACTAAGAACATATTGTTTCACGGAATTTGTACAATTTATAAAATTTTCAAGTTAATGTCCACGATCTGTGAAAGTCATATTCAAGTTCTGTTATTATCGAAGTACCGTGAAACATGGTGAAATCACAACGGAACTTAAATACCGAATTTTTCAAATTCTTTGAAACAACCCGTCCTTAAATTCTTAAATTTAGAAATTCTGTAGCTTTTTCGGTATGAGACGGGAATAAGAATTGAATTTCTATTGGAAATTAAAATTACCAATTATAGGTTAATTACCTTTCCTTTTATTATTAAGTTTGATACTACATATTCAAGTTTTCAAAAGGAAGACCTGAATACCGCATAACCAGACTCCCACGAAAAATAAGATTTTGAAACGTTATAAAAACAGAAAAAAAACAAAACTTTAAATTTATTAATACATCTCTCAACTAACCAGACATGTCAAATGTGTGTAAACTGTTTGTCTTCGTGTGTAAAATGTGTGTCTTCGATGATTAATAGAAACATGGTTTGTTTACTAGCAAAGATCATCAGTCATCAAAAAGGCCGTCCTTATAAAAAACATCATTCCTGAACTTACAGTAATAATATATGTAGCTACCTAAGTATGAAAAATTAAATGATTTCGATTGAGTTTATCCGATATTAACAAAAAAAAGAAGCGATTAATTATGACCACAACCGTGACAGGTTTTTTTACAAAGATAATTATTTTTAACAAGTTATTACTATTAAAATACTTTTATCGTGTATTATATCACCTTCTCAGCATGATTACATGTTTTGTACCACCATGGCTAACGTTTTTGGAATAAATTTTGAACTGTCGGTGTTTCCTTTTATAAGTTTTCGTGTATTAGAAATCGATGTAACATCTGTTATTTTTAACATTTAAGGTTTGTAACCATGAACTTTGCAATATATTTTTAGAAGACCTCGCATAGTTTGTTTTGTTAGATATATTTTTTTAATTGAGGAGTCTTTCCGGATAGTCAAGTTTGTTGCAAATTGAAGTTTTTGAACCATTCCAAATCTGATAAAACCATCATCATGGCGTTATTAGCTCCATCCTGAATCCTGACCCCGCAAAGCATGATCTATGATCGGTTCAATTTGGGAGGTGGGCATGGGTACCGCCACCCCGGGAACCATTTACTGGATAACCAAAACCTCTGCCACGGGTCAACGTAAGTGATTCACTACGTTGGTGACTTAGCAGGGATGCCTCGGTTAATGCGGTGAGGTTTGTCCGGATCTAGGCGGCATATGCGTCTGCCTACCATCTGCGTGGCAGGCCAAATCGGGAGAGACTGGTTGACGAAAACTTTTTGATCTCTTCAAGAGGACTCTCTCGGAACATCGCCTTGCACCGCGGTAGGAGGAATAGATTCGTATATCCGTCACTTCTAGACCCACTGATCCCCAGATACCTACCCACCCCTCATACCCTTTTCCTTTCCAGTACTTCCTCTCCATCCTTTCCTAAAAAGACCCTCCACACAGCATTCCCAAAGACGACATAGGCCCGGATGGTAATTATTTTCCTCAGGCCTTCTTGTGTGGAACTTTTGTAAAGAAAAAAGGAAATCAATTTAAGGCAAAGGTAATGAAAATAAAAGCAATACTGTTTAGAATTTTTTATTAGTTTTATGTTTTGGGGAAGGATATTATGGAGTTTTGTTGCAAAGTATGTGTGGTTTTTTGACCAAATGTGGTTTTACAACTTGGAATATATTTTTATGTCATTTTTATTCAATATAGTGTAATGTCGCACTTCGTTTGGATAGGGTTCTAACTTCACTTCACCTTGAGCTGAGATATGAGGTGTCAAAGTTTGCAAAGACGATTTCTCATTATCTATTTACCAATTTCCGATTTTGAAGTTGAAAATTGTTTAACGTATTTTAAAGGAAAGTATTTAAATACGACGTACATTTACCCTTTTAAAACATACCTAAACATGCAAATAGAACCCTGTGCAACCAGCTAAGGCATAATAATTCATCGCAAAAGGTTCTAATTACATTTCCCTCATGCAATTCCAAGCTAGGGCAACGTCCCATTTAAATATTTTCCATTAAAATACGATTAACTAAAATACTTTAACTAAAATTGTTAAAAAGATTACGAAAATTCGTCTTTGGAAACTGTTATGTTAAAATCTCTATAACACAAACTTGTCTATGGCAGGTCCGGAAACAGGATCTCACTTCGTGTATACTGGTCAACATGTCAACAAGTTACATTCCAAATAAATATTACCTAAAAATATTAAAGTGTTTTAATGTTAATAACAAACATTATATGGTGTCAGAAGTGAAAAGCATCAAAGTCTTATGTGTAAAGTTTCTTATAAAATAATAAATTACACGAAATAATAAAGGATTGCAAAAATTCAAAGTGATAAAATAAAAATGGCGAGCATAAACGCATGTCCGCCAATGAATTTCGAAGGAAATCTGTCGCACAACTGGTCAAAATGGATCTTAAAATTTGAATTATTTCTGCAAGCATGCAATCAAGATACAGCCACAGATTCCAAAAAAGTTGCTCTACTTTTATTCTCAATGGGCGAAAATGCAATAGAAATTTTCAATACATGGACGGATGTCGACAACAAAACAGCAAAATACGCCGTGGTAATTAAGAAATTTGAAGATTATTTTGTGCCGAAAAAACATAAAACAATGGAGAGGTATAATTTTTTCACATGAAGACAAAAACAAGATGAAAATTTTCAAGATTTTTTATTGTCACTTCGTAAATACATTGCGTCATGTGAATTTGGAGATTTGAAAGATGATATTTTAAAATACATTTTTATCATAAATATGCACAAAAAACACTTCAGAATTCGAGAAAATCTATTACAACAAACTGATATTGATACTGAAAAAGCATTCAGCATTGCTCAAAATATGTTGTTGTCAAATGAAGCTAATTTAGAACTTCAGGAAGAATTTCATTCCAATAGTGAAATACATAATATTCGCAGTCATCAGGATAAATGGAAGAATACGTCAATAAACCGAAGAAGTCAGTCAAGAAACCAAAGAAGTCCATCAAGGAACCGATTTGGAAGTCAGTCAAACCAATACACAAGTATTTGTGAAATGACCTTTCCTTTCCAGTCGGAAAGGAAAGGTCATTTCAATCCTCGCAGAGAAGTCAGTCAAAAGAAAAATCTTGTAAAAGATGTGGAGAAATTCATCGCAATAGATGTCCGGCAATGAAAGTTAAGTGCCACAAATGTCATTCCTTTGGTCATTTTTCAAAAATGTGCTACAGTAAAATTATTAATTCTAAAAATAATGTCGGAATGTTATTTTCTGAAAATAATAGTGATTCAGATTTTAATATTCGTACAATCAATCTAGACTTAATTAAATCTGATAAATATTGTTTGAACAATAATACTCAGAATATCTGTCAAAACAAATCAAAAGTAAACAAACAATCTTATTGTTACATGTCGAATTTAAAAATTCCAATCAATGATTATAAAATCATGTCAGAGTCTCACAATGTGAATGACGAATTATTTATAAGTCATATTAATATCCAAAATGTTAATAATTTGCATAATACAAATTGGATAATTGAAATAACGATTAATAATTGTAAAATAAATGCCATACTCGATACAGGGGCGATGGCAAATATGATTTCTATAGAAAATTTTAATAAATTAAAGATACCAAAGTCATTATTAAAAAACACAAGTGCTAAAGTGACAGCATTTGGAGGATTCAATATACCTATAATTGGAGAATGTAATTTGAAATGTCATTACAATGAAAACAAAAGTCAAATAATAACATTTATAGTATGTAAATTTAAATGTCAAACAATAATTGGTTTGAAGATGTGCGAAAAAATGAATTTAATTCAAAAAATTTATCAAAATTCTTTTGTGAACTATAAAAATAACAATCGTTTTAATGTTGATAAAAATACTGAGCATTTATTAACGCAATATAACGATGTGTTTCAGGGTCTAGGATGTATACCATACACATGTCATCTGTCAGTGGATCCGAACATAATTCCAACAATAGATGCTCAACGTAGAGTTCCTTTCAAACTAATGGACAGACTAAAAGAGGCACTAGATGGAATGGTAAAACAAAATGTTATAGAAAAAATTACAAAACCTACAAAATGGGTGAGTTCGTTAGTCATCATAGAGAAGCGTGATGGTAAATTGAGGCTTTGTTTAGATCCCAAAAATTTAAATAGGGCGTTACAAAGGTCGCATTATCCATTACCAACATTTGAGGAAATTAGATATAAAGTTCACGGGGCAAAAATTTTTTCTCATCTTGATGCAACATCAGGATACTGGTCAATTCCGTTAGATGAAGAAAGTGCAGAATTATGTACATTCAATAGCCCGTTCGGGAGATATTTTTTCAAACGTTTACCATTTGGTATAAAAAATTCTTCAGAAATATTTACTAGAGTCATGAAAGAATTATTTGAAAATATTGAAGGTGTTACAATATTTATTGATGATATTTTAGTTTTTGGAAAAGATCAAGAGAGTCACGATAAATCTTTAAAACGAGTGTTAGAAAAGGCACGGAAAAATAATTTAAAATTTAACATGAATAAATGTAAATTTAACGCCAAAGAAATTAAATTTCTAGGTCACATATTTAGTGGTGAAGGAATAAAACTGATTATTCACAAATTAGTGCTATTAGGGAAATGACGTCACCAAAAGATAAAAAAGAATTGCAAAGATTTTTAGGAATGATTAATTATTTAAGTCCTTTCATCAAAAACATATTAAGACAATTATTAAAGAAAAAACTCATTTATTAAGACAATTATTAAAGAAAAATATAGAATTTATATGGGATGAAAATTATGAAAAGTCGTTCAATGAATTAAAAAATACGATTAGTTCAGAACCGATTTTAACACATTACGATAAAAACAAACCAATTACATTATCTGTTGACTCATCAAAATCAGCAGTAGGTATGGTCATTATGCAAGACAAAAGACCAATAGCTTATTCTTCAAAAACACTCACACCAGCACAGACTAGATATGCACAAATTGAAAAAGAATTATACGCTATAGTATGTGGATGTCATAAATTTCATCAATATTTATATGGTCAAACCGTATATGTACAAACTGATCATAAACCACTAATTACTTTATTTAAAAAATCATTATATGACATACCAGCTAGATTACAAAGAATGATGCTAGATTTACAAAAATATGATCTCATTGTAGAATATATTCCTGGAAAAAATTTGTACATTGCAGATACATTATCAAGGTCAGCGCTGCCACACTCAGAAACATTAACTTTTGAAAGTGATATTAATTTACATGTTAACACTATAGTTAACAACATGTCAGTAACACCACAAAAATTAGAAGAAATTAAAAAAGCAACTAGGGAGGACACAGCTTTACAAATTTTAATAAAATACTACATTGAAGGTTGGCCGAAATCTAAATATAAAGTAAATTCTTTAGTTAAACAATATTGGAATATACAATCAGAAATAAATGTATGTGACGATTTAGTTTTTAAGGGTCATTCGTTAATAATTCCTACAGTTATGATACCAGAAATATTAAAGAAAATGCATGAAGGGCATCAAGGGATTATAAAAACAAAGAAATTGGTTAGAGATTTTCTATATTGGTCAAATATGAATTCAGATATTAAAAATATGATTGAACAATGTCAGACATGTCTAAAATTTAAACCATCTAATCAATCCGAGTCACTTATATCACATCCAATATCAAACTACCCTTGGGAACGTATTGGTGTAGATATTTTAACATTTAATAATACTTATTATTTAGTAGTAATTGATTATTACTCGAAGTATATAGAAATTGCAAACATGAACAAGCATTACACAGCAGAGGTAGTAGTAAAAAATTTAAAATCAATTTGCAGTCGACATGGAATACCATTAGAATTAGTCAGTGATGGAGGTCCACCATTCAATTCAGTTGCATTCAAATCATTTACGTATGAATGGGATATTTATCATATAACAACAAGTCCATATCATTCTCAGTCAAACGGACAAGTTGAAAGTGCAGTCAAAATCGTAAAAAATATTTTAAGAAAATGTCAAGAAGATAAAACCGATCCGTATTTGTCATTATTACATTATCGTACGACACCAAAAGAGAATTTACCTTCCCCGTCACAATTATTAATGTCAAGACAACTTCGTTGTAACTTACCATCAACTAAGAGTCAGTTAAGACCAAAAATAGTCAAATTTAAAGAATATAAAAAAGAAATGGGAAATCGTCAAAATAAAATGAAAAAATATGCCGATAGAGGTAGTCAGGATTTAAAACCATTAAATATTGGGGATAAAGTAGTATTTAAAAGAAAACCAGATAGTCATTGGGAGCCAGCAATAGTAAAAGATTTATGGAATAAAAGTCCAAGGTCGTATAGAATTGAAACCTCAAATGGAAATAAATATAGAAGAAATAGAATTCATTTAAGATATGATAAGTCAAATGAAAATACTAATAATAATAATAGTCGAGAAAGAAGTCAACACGACAGTCAATCATCAGAAGTAATAAATAAAAGTCAGAATACTAGTCAAATGTATTTTCCAACTTTAGATTTTGCGGTTCCATCTACCTCAAGTCAAGTCGTAACCAGGTCAGGAAGAGTTGTGAAGATTCCTGACAGATACATGTAAAACTAATTTAAGATGTTTACATAGAATATATACATATTATATGTTTTAATTTTGTTTATATAAGATGCATAGACTTTTAAGAAAAAATATATTATTTTGTTTATATAAGTTCATGCAAATGTAAAAATGCATTGTCTAATTAATGACTGTTTTTAGTTTTGTTAAAAAACAATATATCTAAGTTATCAGTGTTTCTTATAATAATTTTTGTTTTGTTTATATAATTTCTTGAAAAAGAAACACTTTAAGTTTTCAAAGTTAATTAAAAAATAAAATAAATTTATTTTTTTTATAAAAAAAAAGGAGATGTTATGTTAAAATCTCTATGACACAAACTTGTCTATGGCAGGTCCGGAAACAGGATCTCACTTCGTGTATACTGGTCAACATGTCAACAAGTTACATTCCAAATAAATATTACCTAAAAATATTAAAGTGTTTTAATGTTAATAACAAACATTATAGAAACTTACAAACCTTAGAAAATGATAAGGCATAGTTAGAACCCTGTCCAAATGAAGTGACGAACCATAATGCACCTCTTATTTAAGATCAACTGTCAGATACAAGAAAAATAGAGAGTGTAAGTGTAGTTAGAACCTTGTCAAATGAATTATTATTGAAAATGCATGATTTTAGAACTTTGTCATACATATATCTACGAAAATACAACACAGATGGTTCTGAAAATTATTTTGGGTATAGAAATGAGCAATAGAAATGCTTTGGCATTCAAAGGTCAGTTTTGAAAAAAATGTCAATTAGAACCCTATCCAAATGAGGTGACGATGTAACGGTCTAGTAGAGGATTCAGTATTTTTAAATAGCTTCATATTTTTGGCATATATTTGTTGTACATTGTTCATACGTCAAAACTATTGAAAATTTCAATTGAAGGCGTTCCAATGGGTACTTTCAGTATGGTCTTTATGATTCCTTTTTGTATTCAGGTTGTGTATGTACTTATGTGTAGCAGATCCCCATCCTATGATTCCGTATAGACAAGCAGTTTTATTCTTGATGAATTTGAATGAAAATATGTTTTATATTTTTGTTATTCGGCGGTGCATCCTCTTTGCACAGGGCACATCCCTTCGGGGACACTTATTTATATTTTGTGTGAGTAGGTTTTCCTTCTTTTTTTCCTAAACCGACCGCATATTATAAATAAATATGCCGGCCAACTGTTAGGAGATCAACTGCTATGGAAGCATTCACCAGGACACAAAGTATTCCAAAAATTAATGCACATAAGAATAGACAAATAAGCATCCATAGATAAAAAAGATTTTAAATAAATATTCGTGTAACCAAGGTTAATTTTTTTTATAAATTAAAATGAGGCCACATGGTGTTTTTGCTATTATCGAAGAAAATAATATTATTACTTTCTTCATCTGTGCTGCATGCAAGCCGCACGTTCACATTGTTTGGCTGCCAGTCGGCAGATTTGGAATCAGTAATACAGCATGATCAATTTGTACTGTTTTCTCGTCGTGTGTACTGTCAGCTGTCTATCATCTAGGGGTATTTTAAAAAACATTATAAATGTTAATACCACATAACCTTTTTCATGGCCTGTCACAGCATAAAATAAAAATTACTCTTCCGTTGCTCTGTTAAACGTAAGTATAAAATTAATAATGATAGGTTACAACATGTACAAGGTAAAGCATTGTCGTTTTTTTATTGCTTAGGTATTTTATTTTAATTTGCTGATATTGTGGTTACATATGTATGATCAATTTTAAAACGCGATGGTGCATTTCAATTATTAATTGCAGCAGAAGTTGAAAGTTGTTGCAATCCAGTGGCGGTTTGCGGAGTTGGAATGTGGGAAGGCCCAAACATTTTTTAATGTAAGTATTATGTATACCTATACCTATATCTTTACCTAGAATAAGTAATAGAATTATTACATACGATAATGTATAATAATAATAAAAATGATGTACCAATACAAGATATACCGTCAACTGCAAATTATCCCTACTAAATTATTCCAAATAGCCATACTAAATTATTCGTAGGTATACTGCAGTGTACTATCACAAAAAAATCACAAAACCAAACAAAACTTTGGTCACTAGAGCGTTAGAGCTAATCGTAAATGATCGGCTCTACTTTGGTGTTCGTTTTTTGAGGCCCGCCTCAAACTAAACAACGCGCGAACGAGTCAGCTATTAAACATTTCGATTCCATATGAATTCCCCTCTCCCCTCCGCCTACATGAAATCAGCGGCTCCCGGAGGCGGGCTTTATCTCTGCCTCACTGAGTTGTTATTGTACTACCGCGGTGAGCGGAAATTCACGTGTGGCTTGCCACGTTGCACTGACGTGATGAGATACATAATATAAAGACAACCATTAGGTACTAGTGAAATACATAAATATTCAAGGATAATATTTATTTATTTGTAAGAGACCATCAGCTTACAGGTACATAAAAATATAGAGATACATAATATACAAGTTAATAAAGTCAAGCCAAAAAGATGTCCTATGTTAGAGTTACTTGGAGATGGAGTTTTATTATAACTTTAAAATAATTTTAGATGAGGAGGAGAGGAGGAGCAGGAAAATAGGATAAGGACAGGAGATGCTCCCTGTACGTTCCACACTCTTGTATTAATTTTCGATCGTGCGCGTTACTTCTATTCGGTATTTCTGAAGGGTATTGTCAAAGATGTCTTTATTGAAAAGTTTTGTATTATATTGCGCACATATATTGGAGATTTTTTTCTAATGTTAGTTCTACTTGTGGGCAAATGAACAAATTGGATTGTCTTGTTGATCTTCTCGGAATATGAATTTGTATTAAGTTGGTAAGCTCTGATGAGTCCAGGCCGTTATTCAGAATTTTAAATAATAAGGTTTGGTCAAAAATTAATATTTTAACTAAAGTAACTTTAAGACTTATACAATTTATAAATTGGAAACAATTAAATTAAAGTGTATCTTTTTCCCGTTTATTGTATATTTTTGGGGGAGGCACAGCCTCCCCTGCCTCATAGCATGATCCGCCCCTGATGTAATCATATAGAAATCGTAAATTTTTATGTACTTTTTATCGCCTTGAGTAGATATTGATTAATTACTCACAAATCAATTACAGTATATAATAAAAGGAAACTGATTGAGCGTTGATGAATATCAGCCAATCAATCTTACAAAACATTAACTATGAAAAAAGTCATTATTGATTTGCTCCGCTAAGTTTAAACCTTGTGTTTAGAATTTCCCGAAAAAATGTATTTGACGCTACTCATTCCATTATCTTAAAAAAGAAGAAGAAGAATGAATTAATTGTAAAATAACACAAATTAATCAAATAAAAATATTTGAAGTCGTGAAAATTGATAGAAAAAAAAATGGTTAAACAGGTAACGTTGGGTTAGGTTATGGGCTTTTATTTTCTTCACATTTGATTTGACACTGTGTTGATTTGTCATGGAATAAGGCATAGTAAATATATTTTCCTGATACATTCTTTCTTGCTAAAATCAGATAGATAATGTTTAAAACATTTAATTTGACCGATTTGGCCCTACCCCAAGCACGAACGATCTTTAGGAAGTGGTCAATAAATTTCACTCCTTGGAATTGCACAACGTATGTACGCATAATATGTGCAAAGCAAAATATGTTGAATAATGTTTATATATTCACATCCATTATCCAACTGTTGTTTTTTTACCGTCAATCTGTCACTCTTTAAAACTCAGACCTTTTATCATGTCATCAACTGCGGCTAGTTTTGACAATTTGCCAAAAAATCTTTCGTCAGCTTTGTTATCCAATTTATCCACAGCCAAAATAATATTTTTTCTCGGATTAAATCGCATATTCATTTCAGCAATCTACGTTTCAACAGCAATCTAAAAAGTCGTTTCTACGTTTCAACAGCAATCTAAAAAATAAAAAGCTTTCTAGAAGTAAACGCAATATATCCATGTCCATACTTACTTACTAATATTATAAATGCGAAACTGCTCGAGTTTATTTATGACCTTTTCACGCATAACACAATATAAAGACTTTAATAATTCTTTCACCAATATAAAGCTAAATTATATGCGCAGACTACAGGTTGTATATGATGGTAAGCTCTGGCGTTATGAAATTATAAATATTAATATATTATATTTATTATACGTTTTCTGTCGCTAAAAAAAGCGAGTTTTTGCTAACTTCATAAAAAAATCTTTTCCATGGAAACAATGTTGATATATTTTTGGGCTCTATGCTGGTAGGTACTCAGTCTACTGGTCAGCTACTACTGCAGAAAATTCAAATATTAGAATTCGTTTATTTTTTTGGACAAGCTTGGAATAAATGTCAGATTTGAGTTCCTATATTAAAAACATAATTCGTAACGATTATAAAGACTGAATGATAAATAGAGTATTTTTTTTTATATTAACGAACTTCCAAATATTTAAATAAAAATAAACATCAGAAATGTTTGTAAGCGCATAAATTCCGAACGAATGAACAAAATTGGATAAGTAATTCTTTTTTTCTTTGAGCTATAGCATTATGAAATTTAGGTGGTAGGCGCGATGTTTGAAAACTGAATGTAAAGGAATGAATATATGGAATGCGGGAGGGGATGGGGGTGGGGTGGGGGGGAGAGATAATTTATAAGTGCTAGCGCTACAGTAATTTCCCGTGATACCATGCGAGCGAAGCCGCGGGGAAAAGCAAGTCTTAAATAATTGTTACTCATCATGTAACGAGTAATTTTCAATTATTAAATCAGGTTAATCTAAGTGTTCTACCAGGTAAACATGTTCTTGTATATTTTCTAACTGCATAGTACAAATAAAAAAAATTGATTGTACATTTTTACGCAAGATCGCATTCGTTGGTCAAATACATTGTACATATTTATTTATGTATTTATTTAAACGCCCGTAAGGCTTTTACGTATAGTGCAGTACATATTTTTGACAAAATACAGGAAATAACATAAAATATAAGAAACAAAATATAGGCAACATAAAATATAACAGTTGACACAAAGTAGGTAACATAGAATATAAGTTAAGTAAAAATAGAAATAAAGATAGTTTATGAAGTAGAAAGAAATAGTTGGCACGTAAGTCGTTTGAAGTTTGGCAATTTCAGATTGATATCAAATTCATCCATATTGTTTAAATATTTGTTACCAAGACTATAAACGTAAACTGTAAAAGCTTTATTGGAGAATGCAAACTATAGTTGGAATAAGATGTACGTAAATAAAATGTTAATATTTGTCTAGCCGTTCGTGTAGGTACATGAAGATTTATTAATTGCAGGAGTTCGCGACAATCGAATTTAGAGGTTAATAATTTTAATAAAAAGGTTAGATCGTTTATTTTTCGTCGGTTTTCTAAAGTGGGAATATAAAAAAATGCATTAAAACGGGTAATTTATATGCTCTAAAGGGAGATCACGTTTAAAATTTATTGTCAGTTTTTTTGGCTAACCACCTACTGATTCAACTACTGAAACGTTCACGGCTTCTTTAGTCTTTCTCTATAGACTTGGAAACAGAATTAAATGAGACAGTGTACAATAAAGAAGTACCTATTTAGTATAAATTAATTCTGAATGACTGTATAAGAGAAATTTTAGTTCTCAAACAAAATAATAATATTTCTTGTAAATGCGAAATAAAAATTTGCGTAGAAATCGATACATAATACCTGGAAGAAGATTATTTCAAGAAACTGCCTAGCTCTCATAATTAGAGATAACAATATTATTTTTAAATTTGATAATTCCAAGTCTTAGCTGCGAATGTGTCGGCCCACCTATTGTGCTGCGGGCCGGATTTGGAGAGACTGGTTGAATGTGATTTATTTCCCTCTCCAGCGGGACCCTCTCGACCCATTGCTTTGCACTGCAGTGGAAGGAGTGGATTAAAATGTCCGTCACTCCTGGACACACTGATCCCCAGATTCTTGCTCACCACTGATTCCTTTTTCCTTTCCAGGTATCCCTCTCCTTCCGTTCCTTAAAAAAAAGCTAAATATTACATAGGCCCGGAGTAAAATTAACCTATGGAGCTAATTCAAAAACATTATTATGTATGTTCATAATTATTTGTAGTTTTTCTTACACCTTATCCATTTATTTATTTTTAATCTTTAATAAATAGTTCATCGGTTTTTAATTATTTATTTATGTGTTTTTAAGGGTCTACTACTATTCGTATTTCGACCGATTTCTTACATATCTCCCTTAAACATTTGAAGTTTTTAAGCTCTTAAAACAATATATGTTATTTTTGAAGATAATATCTAGATGCGTTCCACGCCGAAACGCAAATTATATGAAATTCCCTCGATAGAAAAAAATCGCAAAGTATGCTCCGAAAATTATTTTAAACAAGTCTATTTCTTTTATTTTACAAGTTATTTGTGAACAAATTCACAATGGTTCTTTGAACGATACTTAAGATACGTTCCACGAGATTTTTGCTCTATTTTAAACGAGTCATGTTTTATTAAACTTTTTCGCAATTTTCGCTGCTATTCTACGACTAACCATACTAGCGCGCTCTGTCCAACACTCGTAATTACATATCTCTCCATCTTCTTCTTTTTCAGCGCTGTGTTCACGAATAGTAGACCCTTAATGTTAATAACGCTTTTGCGCCACCTTCTTTAGCCAACGTTTCGGACAGCGTTAGAATATCCATCATTAGGGCACATGCGTACTATATACATCTGATGATGGACAATGTAAAACTATATACATCTGATGATGGACAATGTAAAACTATATACATCTGATGATGGACAATGTAAAACTATATACATCTGATGATGGACAATGTAAAACTATATACATCTGATGATGGACAATGTAAAACGTCCGAAATGTTGGCTTAAGAATAGATAATACTTTTGGCCGTGAACTTCTCAAATAATATCTTCAGTTTAGTAATTTTATTTTTGTATGATTTTTCTAAAAGAACCCAATACGTATGTAAATGTATAAATTCGTTGGAATTTCATTAATAATTTTTCAAGGTAAATGTTTTGGTTGAATAAGTTTTTTAAACCCAGACAATAATCAAATTAAATTTTTTATCAGAATTTATTTCTTCATTATAATGCAAACAGGTTTGAATATTTTATTAACTGTATCCAAACATATTTGGTTTCTTCAGAGAATTTTAATGTACAACATCACTGTCTGGTAAGCGTTTTGAAATTAGCATTAAATATTGATTTATTACTATTAATGATTTCCATAAATAAAATTCGGAAGTATTATAAAAAATGGCGCTTAAAGATAGAGATGAAGATCTTTATTGAATTCTTTGCATAAAAAATTCTCGACTTCTACATTAGATAGGCCACAATTTCTTCAATCTAGAGCACCTGACGTTGGTATTCATAGCCTTCAAACAAGGGAAGTTTTAGGAAACTCTCCGATACCTAAATTAACAGCCACTGACAGCCACTTCTATCATTAACCCCCAGAACTAATGTACAACGCCGTTTCTCGTCAGGAGTAGGCAGAGAGGGCAGATCGCCACACATATATGTCTGGGCACACACTCCTTATCGCATATATTATAAAATCGGTTTTATTGGTTTTCTTCATAGATGGCACCTAGAAATCGTCACGGCCGACGCAGTGGGTTATTGAAAGTATTGTAACGCAGGAAACCCCTTTAATGGATTAGGAAGGTATTGAATATTTATACAAAATTTACCAAAGAAGACAAGCTAGTAGGTAGTCCACAATGCAATTTGTTATTAACCCTGATGTATGGCAGTAAGGCATGGAACTGGCAGATAAAAGAAAAAAGTAAACCGAAAGCTGTAGAAATGAAAAACTTTTTGTGGCTGTTTCAGTGATGCCATATCCCAAAAATGAAAAACCGTGTTTTAGGGATAAAAACAACATATTTTTTAATAAAAAAAAACCCTGTTTTTAATGTGACAAAAATCGATTCCATGTCATTTGATCCCCAGACAGATCGCCTCCCGGCATACTTATAAATAATATATACTTACCTACTTAATAATATATACTTATTTACATACTTATAAAAACCCGGCATATTTATATAATGTGCAGTCGGTTTAGCTAAAATAAATTATACTTGCATACACAAAGTATGCCTAAATGTCCACGAAGGGGTGTGAAGAGAGAACGTACCACCGAATAACAAAAGTATAAAATATATTTTCATTCAAATGCATCAAGGGTGAAATGAATACTGTAAACACCAGCGTATAAGTTAAAAAATCAACACTGTTAATAAATTCGTTTGATATCCATGCTAACTTATTAAGGTATTTTTGAGGTCTATTTTAGATTTAAAATATATCAAAAATTATAAATAAAGCACTTAAAATTATAACTTATAATAATTATAATTTCGGGGGGCTAACTTTCGGGAGATAAACTATCGGGGCACCTAAAAATCAAGTTAAAAAACTTTTTGTTGAGAATTTAAACAAGGAAACAACCACGATTCCCAAATTATCTTTAATTTACTTAGGTTTCGTTACTGTATTATTTTTTCCAAAATACTGAAAATGTTGACCTTTAACCTTGAATAACTTTTTTAGCGGACATTGAATTGATGGGGACTTTTGGTATTTTATTTGTAATGCGGTAGCCAAAGTCCGTACCAAATTTCAGCTCTGTGCGAATTTTGGTTTGAAATGTTTATATTGATCGGACTACCCTTGGAATTTCTAAATATTGGTTTTAGAATCCAGCTTAATGTATTTCCGAAAATCGGAATTTTCGAAGGTCGAATAAATAATTAGAAATGCAAAATATAAATATTAATAATATAAGGGAGTGCCTTTCGAGTTTGGGTTTTTCTAGTTTTTACTGTAAGTTCTTCCCCGTTTGAAATTTTGGGAGCGCACTTGTTATCTGTTCGACAATAGTATTAATTCGCCATCGCAACTCTTTCAATAAATATTCTAAATCTAACTTAAGGTGTTTTAAGGTAAATTGTTGCGGTTTCCTCTTTCCATCGGTTTTTACCTATGAACATTAATTTCTTAGTATCAGAAGTAACGGTTCTTATGAATTTCCAGGTATCTAATTTTCCTAGATCACTGGAAGGAAAAAATCCGATTGATTTGCAATTAATTGATTTCATAAAGTCATAATAAATAAGCATTTATTACCACAACTTAAAGATTATTATTGAATCAATAATTTAAAATAATTAGCGTGAATATTTTATTCAAGAAATACATCGGTATTTTTTTGAGGAATGCTAAAGAAAAGGACCATAAATTGACTCATTCCAGTATATACGATCTTTAGTTTTTTTTTTATATTAATTACTGTTTCTCATTTTATATCGGGAAAACAACGTAATTTCGTAGAATCATAGAACAGATTTCGCTAACCACACCATTGCAAATAATCATAGTTTT
Source organism: Glyphotaelius pellucidus (assembly GCA_936435175.1). Classification (NCBI taxonomy): domain Eukaryota; kingdom Metazoa; phylum Arthropoda; class Insecta; order Trichoptera; family Limnephilidae; genus Glyphotaelius; species Glyphotaelius pellucidus. Next base: position 26,597,808 of record OW386550.1, on the reverse strand, counting down.
GAAAAAAATACAAGGATTATATAGTCGGTTTTCCTACATTAATAATAAAGGAAAATGTTTAGATAACTTAGAAGGCTTAGAAATAAGGAAACCTGTTAATTATATGAGTCTATTATTATTTAATAAACAAAAAATATTATCTTACAGTCCCATCTTAGACATGTTCCCTTTCACCTTCCGTTTTATCTACTCCCCCCACTCTTCACTAAACTCTAGTCATGACTTCACCCCCACCTCAACATTTGGTAATGTATTATGTGCACTTTTGTTTTTTATAATGTAGTTGGTCAAACAAAGAAAAAAATTTTTTTTAATTTATTTACGATGGATAACCCCAAAATTATAGCTATATTCAAAAGTATAAATCAAAAATTAATTATCAATTTTTCTCAAGCGACTTAAAAATCGGAGATAGCCTTTACGATGTTTATTTATTTATTTATTTATTTCTATGCATTACAGTATTTACCTATAGATCAATTTTGAAAAACATTTTTACATAATATATATTGTAATTTTATTATGTTGGGTGTAAGGTAGGTTTGTGAAGGTGAAACTGTGGATAGGTATTGTTGTATGTTTCGTGAACACCTCACTAGGAGAACCTGTGCTGAGGTGTTTATGTGTTGATTTATGTTTATGTATGACAAGTATTTATGTGTTGTAATAGAAAGTTTTATATGTATTTTTTTTTTCAAATTTTAATAGTTATTGAACATTGGTTATTTAGAAGAGAAAAAAATAATAGGTTTAGTATAAGTTTAAAAATAATAATATAAATAGGTTTTTATTAATTATTGTTATTTCAATCTTCTTCTTCCTTGCACTGTCCCAACTCATTGCCTAGGTAATCGGAATCGCTTTCATCCAATTTGTGTTATTTTAATGACGATCACTCATCTATATATATAAAAATCGAAATATGCTTGCTTGGGGGTAAAATCCCTATTTTGCAGTCTATTTCAGTTTTAATCACACTTATTTTAATGTTGTGTATTAGTTTACCATTTGTTGAATTCACATTTTTACTCTTATTATTTTTTTTAAATTTCTAGTTTATATTCAGTTAGTCTTGTTTCTAAATACCTATCTGTGAACATTAATAATTGTTCTGTTTTTTTATCATCCTCTTATGTTTATTGTATTACTAAGACTGTTAATGTTCCTTAAATAAATAAATAAATAAATATAAATGTAATGCCTGTGCGTTGCCAAACCATTCATTCGATCGCGATGAAACTTTGGGGATTTGATGTGTGCATGCCCGCGATGGTTTCTATATATAATTGTAAGCTTTGGCATCATGAAATTATGCGTTGTTAAACCGTTCATCTGATTGCGATGAAACTTTGGGGAGTTATTGTGAGCACGCCTGTGAAAGTTTCTATATACATATATACTGCCAGAGGGGGATTCAGATCTATTTTTTTAATATGAACACCGCACAAGAGTCCCAACTGCTCCCGTCTGGAGCCAGTGAGACTATGGCATCCCCGATTGGGGTATGTTGTGAGGCTGAAGGTAGTAAGGAGGGGAAGGAGGTGGGGAAAAGGAAGGTGGGGAAGTACCTACCTGGCTATTCAAATCTGCATACCAAATACGGCTAAAGTCATTTCAAGCAACGTTTCAATTCTGATTGGTGGTCCCACACCAGGGCGATTCTGAGAGTATCTTCCGAGAGTTTAAGATCTCGCGCATAACCGGTCCATCAACGTGCGCTGTTCGCCAATCGCTCTGTTATGGAGGGGGCGTAATGAGATATGGACATGGGTACGGGATGATTCTCAATCGAAAACAGTTCGTGGACCCCCACTTAAAACTTGTGAACCCCCGTTTCTTTATCCGCGCCTACGTGGACCCTCAATGGGTCTCCGGTATAACAATGTGCGCTGTACGCCAGTCGCTCTGTTATGGAGGGGGCGTAATGGGATATGGATGGGTCTCAACGACCCCCACTTGGACCCCCACTTACAACCGTCTCAACGACCCCCACGTGGACCCCCACTTACAACTTGTGAACCCCCATTTCTTTAACATGCCTACGTGAACCCTCGTCGGGTCTCCTGTGGACCCCTAGGGGAATCGCTGCTGTAGGGCCTAGGGCTCTAGGGCATGGTAAGCATTTCTTTGTCACCTTGACAGCTAACAGCCCCGTGACCACGGCAGACAAGAAGATAATATCTTCGTGTGACACTTCAAAATGTCTTACACCGGCATAAATGTTTTTTTAATGTATAGAAATAAAATAATCGGTCATTCGGCCGTCGACAAAAAGTAACGAACATTATCATCGATAAAATTAATCAATACGCGACCTTGCGGTAAAAGGTATTTAATAGGCGTGGTGAAATCTACATAGCCGCCGTTTAATAAATCCATTTTTATGGCCCGTAATGTATGCGGGCTCGGACAGAAAACTTATATCGGCGCGAATCCTCTTTTTATTACGTCTTTAGATAAGAATGTTAAACGCTTTCGAGTTCAACAATTCGTAATATATTTATATTATAAGCGTCTACAGATTTTACCAAAATCTGGTAAATTAAACATTTTTAATTCACCTTTTGAAGTGCCAACCAATAAATTTTCAGACTGATCTATTTTTATTTATTTATTTTATTTTAGGGAAATCAACAGTTTACAACTTGATTAATTTATACAAATTTAATTTACCTTTCTGAAAAACCAATTAAAGATTTCCTCATTATACTATTACATTGTGTATCTATAAAATAAAAAGTAATCTTACAATAGCTAAGAGGAATTACATTATTACAACAAGAGGCAGTACATAATAAAGTCGTTCCATAATATATCATACAGTTTTGTACTCATTAATACATTTTTAATACATCTTTAATACATTTTTAATAGATTTTTTATATTTATTTTCATCACAATTGAAGATCATCACATTTTATTGTAAGCTCAGTTCTGTGTCGATTTAGGAATGCATTTACATTATAAAGTTCCTATATACCGACAGACGACGCATTTTTGCAGTAAAACTTCTTTACGCACGCTTGACTTGGGGAGTAAGCTGGTGAATGCGTGACGAAAGCGTTACGAAAAGTGTCGGGCGAGGCGAACGGAAGTTGAGAGGGAGATATGAGTTAGTGAAGATAGAAAGAGAGAGAGTTACGTTTCGTATATTACTGTTGGGGCAAGAGAGAGAGGCGCGAGCACACATTTTCTTTCTCTCTTTCTCTCATAGCCAGTGACGTTTCGTATATCTAAAACACGGTGCAGATTTATTTCATGTATCACACTGTAGGAGCAAGAGAGAGCAGTGCGCGCGCACATTTTCTTTCTCTCTTCCTCTCATAGTTTACTTACGCAGTAACTGAAATGAAACCAGTTGTCAACGCAATTCGAAATTCGTGAGCGCTACCATGGCAACCTGTTAACAAGGCAACTGAAAAGCAACTGCCACACAAGCAAAAGTGCTGGTGCGTTGACAACTGGTTTCGTTTCAGTTTCTCCGTGAGCGAAGGCCTTTAATCAACGTGTACTACTAAATGGCACATTATTGGAAAGCCTTCGTTTAACAAAATTATTAAACAGTTTTCCCTACAATCAACCCTTTAAATAATTTTTTTTACATTACTCGTATGTCAATGAATATGGTTTTTTTATGTGAATACCGCACAGGAATCCCAAAAGGTCCAGTCTGGAGCCAGTGAGACTACAGCATCCCCGATTTGGGTATGTTGCGAGACTTAAGGTAGTGAGGATGGGAAGGAGATTAGGAAGAGGAAGGTGGGGAATACCGGGCAGTTCAGATCTTATCACCAAAATGGCTAAAGCCATTTCAAGCAATTTTAATTCTGAATGGTGGTCTTACACCAGAGAGCATCTTTCATCCTGGAGCTTATCGCTAATAAACCTTAGGTATATTAATTTAAATGATTGACAAATAACATAAATACAATTTGTTTGTGCACGCCGGGATTTGATCCCGCGACCTTCGGGTCGCTAGTCGAGAAACTTATCCCTCGACCAAAGGGGCGTCAACAAATGGAGGTCATAGTAATCGCTGTTGATAAAGTATTTGTCGTAAAACGTAGCCAAAGGTGAGGCATATTCCTATGGTTTTGTTCAATTTTATTCAGGGGGTATTTCACCATCCTCCTCATAGATTATCCACACGATAACGAGCATTTTAGATTAATTAAACAAGATTCATTTATTTAAAAATTCTGAGTTTATTTTCGGTACTTGAACTTATGAATAGTGGCTATATACTCGTATATAATATATAGGATAAGTTAGCCGAGTTTTTTACCTGTTGCTAGTATTTGTTTATTTATTTAGTAATATTCTTTATCATATGGATAAGCTATCAGGAGGATGGTGAAATACCCCCTAATGTTATTTATTCAGTGTTATTGTGTAATAAAAAATTATAATTATATGTCTACAATGGCAGTAGATATAATTTTTTTAAAGAAAAAAACTTTATTTTCGCTGTCCTGAAAAATTAGCATGTTGTCCTTTAGAGAATATCAAATTTCCGTGATACACCTGAACTTGCTAGACCGCGGAACAGATGTAACAAGCTGAACCCCAAATTGTTTTAAATTTAGCATTTTTCCCCGAATTGGTTGATTCGTGGATATTATTCTCAACAGCATTTTTTGGTTCCCAGGTAGACATTAGGTAGTCTTAAATTCTTGGAATACTACAAGGCAAAAAAATAATGATTGCATGGGGTTACTGTCCAATTAATGACCAAATTGAGATTGGGCACATTTTGCTTTCAGCTGCACGAGTTCGTTGAATACATTTGTGGTAAAATAATTGATTGCTTTGTATTCTCCAAACCAAGTTTGTTTCGCTGATTTCTTGACAGACAACTTTCGCCATTTTAAAGAAATTATGATGCTTCTTTAGCGTGCGGTCTACCTGCAACCTACAGTCCACCATTATAGCTATTATTCAAATGACGATTACTTTATGGAACTAATAAAATATAAAAACAAAATATAAACCTGTTTATCTGACCCATTTCTTCAAACATGAGTAGGTAAACCGTACACTTTAGTGTTTTATTATCTGCTATTTCCTCGCTTTAGCGTGGAAATAGCAGATAGACCACACACTAAAGCGTATAATTGGAGATGGACCGCACACTAAAGCGTGGAAATTGCAGACAGACCGCACACTAAAGCGTGGAAATTGCAGATAGACCACACATTAAAGCGTATAAATTGCAGATAGACCGCACATTAAAGCGTGGAAATTACAGATAGACCGCACACTAATGCGTGGAAGTTGTAGATAGACCACACATTAAAGCGTATAAATTGCAGATAGACCGCACACTAAAGCGTGAAAATTGCAGATAGACCGCACACTAAAGCGTGGAAATTGCAGATAGATCGCACACTTAAGCGTGGAAATTACAGACAGACCGCACACTAAAGCGTATAATTGCAGATAGACCGCACACTAAAGCGTGAAAATGGTAGATAGACCGCAGACTAAAGCGTGGAAATTGCAGATAGACCGTACAAAAGCGTGGAAATTGCAGATAAACCGCACAATAAAGCGTGTAAATTGCAGATAGACCGCACGCTAAGGCGGCCCCGAAATTAGTTACTTTTATATTTCGACCCTTTGGAATAACAAGGCTCAATCCACAATGGAATCTAAAATAGCTTACTCTAAATCCCTTACAGCATGACATTACCGCAACAGATGGAACCTTGTTATTCCAAAGAGTCATTTTGAAATCTAACCCTTTCTACAAAATAATATCATTGGAAAACTAAATATCAAAACAAACAAAATTGTCCGGTGGTTCTCGTTGTTTCAAAGTTTGCTTTTTGTCTTATATTTTTTTGCAAAAAAAATGCGAAAACGTCAGTATTTTTATAAGTCGCCCTATTTTCTTGCCGTGTTACGCTTGATTGTTACTTGCTTGTTACGGTTTAGTGAAAAAAAAACAAAATTATTGCTTTTAATATATTTCTCGGAAAAATCCAGTGAATTGGAATAACCATTGAGTTTTTTTTATACTCACCTCAACGGGAATAACATCTAAAAATAATAATAGTGTAGAGAATGGAGAAACTAACCGCAATATTCCTAGTAAAGCTTCTCTGACATTTACATTTACACAAGGAATTAGATAGTCGTCCAATTATAAGTTATCCCAGAAGATTGTTCATAGAAATCCAAAAGATTACCACATATTTTAATAGATACAAGCCAAAAATGCAAATAGTATCGAAGCGTTTATATTTCCTACTTATACAAACGATTTTTTAAATAAGATGTGAATAATAATTAATAATATTGTGTTAGTATTAAAAAATATGACTTTTTTATATATTTATGTAGATTGCAGATCAATGTATGCCGATTCTGATAAATATAATTATTGAATACTAGCGCAGACCCGTGAAAAAATAATTGTAGGATTCGTGAGGCTAAAAGTTTTTATAAAAAAAAGTATTTGCATTTCCAAAAAAAAAACCTTGTAAAAATGTACCTTTCGAATGAACACCTTTAGTAAAGTTGAAAATTTACGACATCTGCCAAACTTTTAACAGAAGAAATACGCTATTGAAATAAATTATTAATTAAATGATGAGTTTCGGTATGACTTTGTACTATTTTTTTTTTGCAAAGCCGATTATGATATTATTTTGATCTTAAATTAAACGTGATATCTTTCTTAGTTTTGGCGAAACTCATTTTGGCCAGTTTAAAAAATTGGTGTTCAATATTGATAATATATTTTTTTATTTACACTATCTCATTTATACGTGCGATATAAATAAGTTGCGATAAGTAGATAACCCTAAAAATTAATAAAAAAAACCACCGTTTCTCCCTTGCCCGCCCCCCTCCAGTTGGAGGGGGTCTCGGCTAGGTGCCAAAATGATACACACTGAGGACACAAGACTCGGAAAAAATATATAACTTTTTTTTATAAAAGCGGAATGATTATTGCTTGTGCAGTGATGGAGAGCTAGCATTGGTTTGAACACACGACGCAACGCCTAGATGGGAATCCGCCCTGCTTGACTTGGCTACTAGCCGATTAAGCTGGTGTGTGTTAGTGTCCGTTTTATGCAATAGGTACGAAAATATTTCCGTTAAAGAATATTCTGAAGGATTTTCATATAAAACTGGTTGAGAAACTGATTCTCCGAAAAATAAAAATCGGATTTATTGGTTTTGCGCTTCGACATATAATTTTTTTTTTCACCTTTTGTGAATGTTCTTCATTCATATTCCACTTCACTCACACCACGTTGGGGATACCATAGAAAACTCATACTCCCTTCACCCACACCTCATTGGGGATACCATAGAAAACTCATACTCCCTTCACCCACACCACATTGGGGATACCATAGAAAACTCATACTCCCTTCACCCACACCACATTGGGGATACCATAGAAAACTCATACTCCCTTCACCCACACCACATTGGGGGTACCATAGAAAACTCATACTCCCTTCACCCACACCACATTGGGGATACCATAGAAAACTCATACTCCCTTCACCCACACCACATTGGGGATACCATAGAAAACTCATACTCCCTTCACCCACACCACATTGGGGATACCATAGAAAACTCATACTCCCTTCACCCACACCACATTGCGGACACCATAGAAAATTTTTCGAGTGCAGCGTTTTTCCGTGAAATTTCTTCTTCTCCTTTCTGAATGTAATAATTCATATTCCACTCCCTTTAACCCCACCATAAATCTGCCCCAATTTTGTGTGTCATGGAAATATTTTCGCCTGCGGCGGTTTTTCTGGGCGTTTCTACACGTAAAAATTTATATTCCACTTCCTTTACACCCACACCGTTCCCAGGTCTATTTTCTATCTACGCAAGTAATCTACAAATTCAAAAAAATTATATAAGTAGATATTTAATTTTTATTTGACCTTTCCAAATGTAAAGGAATATTTTCATACGTAAATAATTGTGTAATACACCATTCAAATGATAAAAGCACTAGGAACTTACATTTAAAAAAAAATTTAACTTAAAAAATTAAACTTAAATTAATCTTACCAGAGCTACTGCATGAGCTTTTACACCGGCGAACTATGGACAAGATACTCACAAGGCGTCATGAACACACTTCGAGTACAATACAATAACGCATATAGGGCGCTATTCGGCCTACCTTGGCGATGCAGTGCCTCGCAGATGTTCGCAGAAGGAAGGGTACATGGGTTCGCCGCTTTGATGCGCCACAGAATAGCCGGGGTGAGACAGCGCTACCAAAGATCGGAGAACACTCTCGTCCTGGCCGTGGTCCAGTGGCAGGGCGCGCCTCTTCACCAAACATGGAGAATTCATCTGAAGCCCCCGTAGTAGATATACGAGTACTAAATATGTGTATATATATTTCTTTTTAAATCTTTTTTTATTAATTTATTTTTTCTTTTTCATATAGTATGTAATGTATACTTTTATATGGCTGACAGAGTATTGCACCCACCGCTCTGTTCGGCTGAAATAAATAACTTATTATTATTATTATTATTATTAAATGCTCATGAATCTCCAAATCACGATTATGTGGTATATATCTTGCACGGACCCCTTCAATGAAATTATAGAAAAAAGGTTTGTTATTTTCCCGTAGGTTTAAGGTTTTCAAAAGAGGTCCCAAAACTCAGTATGCACATGCCTCATTCGAAGCTCAAGTTCATAACCCCAAACAAAGTCGGGTACACGCCAGCTTGTTCTAGAAAAACAAACTAGTAAACATTTCTAGTTTTTTCTGACCTCTTGTTTATTTTGTTAATATGTTTGTATTCTAGATATACGTGTTTTATTCCTAGAGCTTCACAGAAAACTGGTTGCAATAATAATATGAAGAAAAGGTGTTAGATGGCATAGGCTCCGAGGCATCATCAGATTCTGACAAAATGTTGAAGAGGAGTCAGTTAGTAATGAATGGGCTAACGTTAATAAAATATGTTTATTATTATGCCTCGCTGATAATACCAACAATTATTATCCAACCCGTACCAACCTTCGTCGTAATCATTGACCTAGTATACCCTAGACAAGCCGTCTCATAGTAAAAATCAGAAAAAAATAACCCCAAGTATCAGTAATTTCGCAATACAACTCTCCTTCGAATTCCGCCGTCTTGCATGCGAATTCTCGGCAATATAAATCTGAGCACCGATTAATCCCATTGTGTGATTTGTCGAACTAACACTTCAATAGGTGGCCACGTTTTGCATGCGTGACGTTTCGACAAGCTGTGTTGTGTACAAATGGTTTTCAAAGTGGGGATCGCGAGACATTCATAAATTTAATTAGACAAAAATATTTTTTTACTTTATTATGACAAGCGATTCAATTTCGGAGGCGAGTATGGGTACCGCCGCCTCGGGAACCATTTATTGGATAACCAACGCCTCTGCGTATAGGTCACCCCAAGTGGTTCGCTACGTTTGGTGACTATGCAGGGGTGCCCGGGTTCATGGATTGAGGTTTGTCCGGGTCTTGGCGGCGGATGCGTCTGATAATTTTTAAATTTTATTTTTCTGATGAACCGTATGGCTCGTTGTCAACCACCAAGCAGCAATTTCGTCGAAGTTTCCTGTTGAAAGCGGTGTACACTGCAAACCATACTTTAGATTCGTGTACAAAAACTTGTACACAGTCCCGTATATGTATATATTGATCATGAGTTTTAAATAAAAAAAAATCCATTCATCGTTTGCTTGAAAATAATTACGAAAAATTGACCCTTTTACCGCCCACGCACCGTGGGCTGCCCAGGTTGGTCGCTTATCATTAACACAGTGATGAGCAACCAGCAGCCCGCAAGCCCTTTTACTGCTTTCCGGACTTATGACTACAAAAAATATCAAAAAAATTGCGCTAAAAAATATTCAAAGGCTTCTGTTCTGTTTTGCAAAATGTCTTAGCCGAAAACTATAATTTTTCTTAAAAGTTTTGAATCAGCTGCTCAATCATTAAGTTTTTTTTGTGTATAGGTAATAATTAAAAAATGACAGAAATTCGTAGTTAATTAAAGCCCGTTAGTAAGCGCTCAAAAAGAAGAGGAAGGTGAGATATGTAAATACGAATGTTAGAGGGAGCACGAAAACGATAATATTTAAGCGAAAATTGTGAAAATGTTTAATAAAACATGACTCGTTTAAACTATTTTAAAATAGAACCAAAATCTCGCGGGAAATGTCATAGCTTAGAAAAAAATGAATTATGATTTTTTTCATATATATAACTTGTGATGTAACAAAAATAAAGTGCTTATAATAATTTTCGAAATATACGATAATACGATTTTCTTCTATCGGAAGAATTTCATTCAATTACCGTTTCGGCATGGCAAATGTATAGATATTATCGTCAAAAACAACATATATTTTTTTAGACACTTACAAACTTTAAGTGTTTTAGAGAAATATGTCGTAAAACGGTAGAAATTCGGAATGCTATGGCTTAAGATAGGTTAACTTTCGACCTTAATTGAAGAATAGTGCAGCGGTTTTTTGTTAAGATCTGCATTTAATGTATTTTAAAGGTTTCCGTTTTATACAAACCGGGTCGCGTTTTTAAAAAGTTTAAAAACCACTGCCATACCGTGATGCCAGCCCTTTGTCTATGTGTTAGTATCGGTGTGTGGTGACGTCACAAGCATTTGGGTGATTAAGTGACGTCAGAAACTTTGCTTGCCAAAAAAATAATACGTCAATATTATTACATTTATTAAAACGCTGTCTTAAAGCCATCGGTAAGGCGTAATTTTTTTTATGTATTCAGGTAGCTTGTTACATTATCGAAAATAAAGTCCGCGGACTGTACCTTGTACAATATTCGGAAGTAGGATATTTTTGTGTTTGAAAAAATTAATTCCGTCAGGACGGCTGGGACAGCAATTAGTTTCAGTGTGGACCGATAAAAGGTAAAACACAAAGCACTACGCGATCCAAATAGTACGAAACAATGCTCGCACTTTTTCATAAATGGGCCTTGAGCCAGTTTTATTTGGTTTCTGGCGTCATTTTTAATTTCACAGGGCATGTCTTGATATACTTGGTCGAAGGTCGTAATACATAGGTTTTCTTCGACTGCTTTGCTTGCAATTACATTAAAACTACACTAACGCCATCTGTTGCATACGGTGGTTTACAGTGGGTATTTCGTTGCTGATTCAGTACTCAAAAAGTTTTGTTATAATCCGTAAGATGGCAGTTAAAAAAAGTAATATAAACTCCGCAGATAAATAATATTTAAGTTTACAAAAGTTAAGTTTTGGGTTGGGGTATTTCAAGAATAGTGTCGGAGATCTGTTCTTATTTACTCTATTATACTATATGCGCATTTTTATAACTAAATTATTGTACATTATTTGTACGACTGCTAGTACCAGACCTATCTAGATGGAATAAAACTATTTTTTTAGAACAAGAAATAATGGGTATAATGCCATCTTTTGACATTATCATTAACTACACTGTAGATAATTATTCACTCATAGAACTGCCAAGAGAGGGCGTTCTTTTTAAATTTAGAGAAAGCCTATCAGGGAAATCTTCACATGCTGCCCAGAATAACTCATACCAACAGCGCTTATACCGAGCACATAGATGCCTTGAAAACATGAAGCCTAGCATTTTCCACTATTATTCAATCAGTCCTACCCTAAATTACTGATTGAGTAATCCTGCAAGCTATTGTTTCTTTCACTTCTCATAATACAACCAACATTGTACAGTCTTGGTAAATAAAAAACAATGTTCATTTTTAGGGTCTCGAGGAAGACTTACTACAGCAGTTATTACAGCAGCAATCGAAAATGTGAAACAGAAAAACATATTTGCACCTCTGGGACTCGAGAAAGGCATATAGCCCCGGCAAGGTTAAGGTCCAGGGTTAAGTTCCTTGATGCATTATTCCGTTTCAAATTTTCGATTGAGAGACGATAATATTGCTTCAGTGATTAAATATTACAATTTGAGGTTTTGAGGCCATTCAAATATTGCGTAAGCAGATTTTTTGCAATTATTAACCCCCCCCCCCCCCCCCCCCCCCCCCCCCCCCCCCCCCTCCCCCCTCGTCAGCATTAGTAAGCAAAGCTCTTACCCCCCCTCCCATGCTTACGCAAACAATGGTATGTGTTCAAACCAAAATCGATTACTTAAATTTTTTAGAAAATCTGAAAAAATAAATAAAATAATATTGATACTGCTGACGTAATTACCATTCAGACTTCCCCACCCCCCATGTCATCAAAAATAAGCAAAGCAAAGACCCCCCCCTGTAGTTCTCACGTAATACTGAACTGGCGCCTTTACTTAGTTAAAGCAAGAATAAATACTAGGGTTTTCACCTCTGTAGTATCATTTCGCAATGTTTGGCCATTCGATGAACTAAATTGGTCATTCTGTCTGTCCAGGGTAACTAAATAATGATTAAAAAATAGATTTCACCCTTTGAGGAGTATCGCCGCATGGCGGCGGCACTCAAACGATCCATTTAGAGTATCGCCGCATACGTACGGCCGTAAGACTTAATATGTATAATTTTTCCTATTTGTTTGAGAGCCACTGAATTTTTTAAAACTATAATTTATAATGCAATCTCCGAAATTAACTTGTACAGAGGAAAGAAGACAATTAATTAAATCGATTACTTAAAATTAAGAAAAACTTGAAAATTAACTCGCTCCCACGGTGTCAATGATAAAAAAATAACTCACTAATCAAAGGATTAAAAATTAAAACACCCTAAAAATTATTGTAATATAGTAAATTTAATAAATGTGTTGAAAAATAATACATCTGTCAATGTAGCTCAAGTAAACAAAAGGAATGACGATTATTCTTCTACAGCCATAGAAGTTTCTTGCGCTTTCTCCGCTCGGGCAGCTTGCTTCTTCTCCTTCCTCTTCAGCTTCTTCTCCTCTGGTGTCCTCTTCAATCCCTTCATCTTCCTGGTCTGGAGTTTGGACACGTCCTGCTTGCCGAGATGGATGCGAGCGTGCTGGGTGCCGAAGGAATCCTTGGAGACATTCTTCTTAGTGACCGTGCGGAGCTCCTTGGGCTTGCGGATGGCTTGGCTCATTAGGTCATCTGATGCTAGCTTTGTTCTGCGGAGGGTTAAGTCAATTGATGGTCCTGGAATCAAAATTAAAGAGGTAAATGACAATTATAAAATAGATTGGATACCGTACAAGAAACTCAACTGCTCCCAACAGCCTGGAGCCAGTGGGACCATGGCATACGCTATAGTCAATGTAAATAAATAAACTGGCACTTGGTTGTTTCAATATAAAATTAGTGTTATTAAAAAACTATTTCGTCATTGATTTCTCTTTAGATTATAGGGGTATGTTGTTAGAGTGAAGGTAGTGGTGAAGGAGATGGGGAAGAGGAAGGTGAGGCAGTTCCTGGCTATTCATATCTGGTCGTCAAACATAGCTAATGCCATTTCAAGTAATTTTTCAATTCTGATGGTGGTCTTACACCAGGGCGATATACTAAGAGTATCTTCCACTCTGGAATGTGCCACAAATATACCTTTATGATTTTTAATGATTAAATTGTGAAATAATACAAAACAATCAAATAAAATTTATGCACACTGATTTGAACCTGTGACCTTCAGATTACTATTCGAGAGCCTTACCCCTCAATACAAAGGCCGTTGAGGGATAAATTAAATCGAGTTGTTAATTATACGAACAAAGATTTTAATTAGTCTTACTTATTAGATTCTCAAGTAGTTAAGCATTGCAACAGTTAAACCGGGTGTAAGAACGGTTTACCCATATCTAAACCGTAACCTCATGTCAAATTTTTCACTATTCCGACCTTACGAATAGCATAATACGCTGCATTTATAATTTATAAAATGAATAGTGTTGTTAGAGAGGGAATAAGCGGGTATCAGTTATGAGATTGGATCCCAGTTCCTTCGACCCACCAAGTCATCCATCTAATTAGATTTAAAATGACAAAGGAGAGCCAGGGGCTCTAGCACAGTGAAATCGATAACTTCACAATATCGGAATGATGTAACTTTATTCAAATATTTTATATTTAAAAATGACATGCTTATTTCTAATAATAAAATTTGGAAGCGTATTTCATCACCTTTCAAAATCAGTTTTTAGTTTTCAGATACATTCACAAATAGTCCATTTACTTAGATTTTATTGCAAAGCGGAAATGTTTTGACCTATTGACAGAATATGGTCGAGGACTGAGGGGTTAAAATCATTTCATCATGAATATTTTTTTAACCCTTTCCACTCCAATGTCGAGTGTCACTCGATATTGATTTTGTTCCACCAGCTCCAATGTCGAGTGTCACTCGATATTGATTTTGTTCCACCAGCTCCAATGTCGAGTTACACTCGACATGGTGTAATACTTCTTTTTGCCGACCATTTCAAAATAGGAAGGATTTTTTTAATAAATTTTTGAATCACAGTTGAAAGACTACTATTCTAGAATATATGTATATTTATTATTCTAGAATAATGGGGTTACCCGGATTCGCTCAGGACAACATTCGAGAGTGTTCTGGAATGTTCCACAATTTATTTATAGCGGACCCGACAAACGTTGTCCTGTACACAACTGTGGGGACAAACTAAAATTAAAATAGAATAATATTGAATATTCGATACTGCGATGGTAGCGCAGTCTGCCGGATCCAATGTAAAACATTCCAAAATCAACAACTCCTTAGAAATAAAAAATTAATTAAAAGAACATTTTCCAGTGGACCAAATTGTCAAAACTGTGTTGTCCTCAAAATCCTATCTCCAACTGTGCATTATATCGTGAATTTTTTCATGCAGACTCATTGAATGGATTATTTGTGATTTATATTTTCTACAGCTTTATTAGTGAAATAATTCTCGATCCCGTCATGTTTCAAAAAATAAAGGTAAATGTGACAAAAAGGCCATTTTGTTCTATGCCTTTTCAATTTTTTTCAGTTGATTTTTTAACTTATACTAAAATTAATTACTAAAAAAAAAACTTTAATTACTTTAAAAAAATGCAATTTTGGCATGGAGCTGGTGGAATAAAAACAAAAAAGACTTGGAGTGAAAAGGGTTAATTTAGATTATCGAAGAAAGCAAACACTTTGTGGCTTGACATTTTACAGAATGAAATAAGTTCTTTGTTTAAAACCACTTTATTTAAATTTATATGAGGTAAACACAAAATTTTATGTTTACTTCATTATCTTAACTCTGTACTTTAATTTAGTTTATATGTTTATTGTCCTGAAGAAGGTCGAGTTCGACCGAAACCGGTCGACGAATAAAAATTTAAATAAAGTGGTTTTAAACAAAGAACTTGTTTCATTCTGGGTTAATATAGATTTGTATCAAAGAATGTACATTCAAGAATGTGTGTTCTGGTAAATTACCTATTTCAACCAGTTCCACGCGGGGTGTTCTCTGCCCACTCTTCTTGAGGGTAGCTTTGTATGATCGGACGAAAATCTTAGAATCTTGAGTTGCTGTGAAACTAAGGACATGCTCCAATCCCTGCAGTCTGATCACACTAGCCTGGAAGGTTAAAAACATAAATCATTAGTAAATTCAATTTGGGAAGTGATTGTGGGAACCGCCGCCCTGAGACCATTTATTGGATAACTAACACCTTGGTCACCCCACGTGGTTTGCTACATTTGGTAACTTGTAGGGGAGCCCGGGTTCATGGGGTGAGGTTTGTCTAAATCTTTGCCACAGATGCATTTGCCCTATTGGTTGGTAGGCAAGATCGAGAGAGAACTTTTGAGAGAGGCCTTTTGACCTCTTCTTTTGATTCTATCGACTCATCGCCTTGCACTGCAGTGAGAGGGATGGATTCACATATCCATAATTCACACACTATAAAATAAAACCACTACCGAAAAGGGGTTCATAAGTAGAAGATTTTGAATCTTAAAGCAGTTTTTATAGGCCTGATTTTTTTTTTGGGCTTATCAAAAGACTTATCAAAAAATACTCAATTATTTCAAAGCCAAATATGTGTTCTACTCGCAGTATTTAATAAGCATCTAAAATATTTGCAAACCAAAAACACAATTTTGCATTATTTAGTAGTGCATCATATTAAAGTTATTTTATTGGGCAGGGAGGAAATCACGTAAATTGTAAAAAATCATTGTAAAAAAGCTCTACATACTTATTCGTAAGCAGATTTCATTTTCGAAGACTAAAATAGCAATACGACGATACGAGTTGCCTGTAAACTGTCGGAATCATTTATTGACAAATCACTCAAAGGGACAAGACCACGCCACCTCCCCAACCGGCGAAACTTGGTTCGTTCCCTCGCTCTTGGGCAGCTCTTTGTCTTATATAAGTGCTATTGTCTTATATAAGTTATAACAAGTGCCAAACTTTAATGCCGACCCGACGATGATACAGAAATCGTCACAATAGGTGAGTTAAGATCTGAAAATCGGCATGCCTCCCCATGTTGAAACAGAAATCGTCACAAATAGGTGAGTTGAGATCTGAAAATCGGCATGCCTCCCCACGTTGATACAGAAATCGTCACAATAGGTGAGTTGAGATCTGAAAATCGGCATGCCTCCCCACGTTGATACAGAAATCGTCACAATCGGTGAGTTGAGATCTGAAAATCGGCATGCCTCCCCACGTTGATACAGAAATCGTCACAATAGGTGAGTTGAGATCTGAAAATCGGCATGCCTCCCCACATTGATCCAGAAATCGTCACAATAGGTGAGTTCAGATCTGAAAATCGGCATGCCTCCCCACGTTGCTACAGAAATCGTCACAATAGGTGAGTTAAGATCTGAAAATCGGCATGCCTCCCTGCGTTGATACAGAAATCGTCACAATAAGTGAGTTGAGATCTGAAAATCGGCATGCCTCCCCACGTTGATACAGAAATCGTCACAATAGGTGAGTTAAGATCTGAAAATCGGCAATCCTCCCTGCGTTGATACAGAAATCGTCGCAATAGGTGAGCTTAATGTCTGAAAAGCGGCATGCCTCCCCACCCATGCTTTTGCCTGTTGCATATATGTAAATACCAAACTTAAATGCCGACCCAACGACGATACAGTAATCGTGGGAAAAGGTGAAATTACAAAAGCGTACAAAAAGCGGCATGCCTCTGCACTCGCGCCTTTCTCTGTCGCATGTATGTTTAACCTCTTAAATGCCACGGGAGGAAACTCGAAAATTTCGCGATGTTTTGACTTTGACGTAATATTTTGCGGATTTATTTTATGCTATCATGTATAATATTTACCGAAACACGTTCCCTGAACAATAAACTATGCTTACAAACAATATTACTTGCGTTTATTTGACAAATTGATAGTTTTATCGATCTTTTCATGACATGCGACGCTCAAAGTTTGACAGCTCAAATCGCGGCAGAAATGTCATTTCGAAAGTCATAGATATGTGCAAAGATGATTATTTGAGAGGCTAGGTGTGTTCCTTATATCCGTTATGTCAAGAACAAGAATGCCCCAAGCGATTTTGACCTTAACCTTCATACATTTTCTTTATACATAAGGTTTAAAATCGCATCTCAAAATTTTTATTTTTCATTTTTTTATGGCGCGTCCCGGGCGCGCAATCGGCAAACCAGAGGTTAACGCATTTTTTTCTTTCGCTTACAGTCATTGTAAAATCAGTAAAGTGACTGTAACTGCACGAGATGGATGGTATTAAGTTCAGATCAGCATTTAAGTTTTGCATCTACTAAACTCTCTGCTTATGTATAATATTATAAAAATTAATTATATCATTGGATTAAATACCTTTTCCCACTGGAAGAAATCAATAAATATTGACTTAAGTCGGATGAGATCTTGACTCTGTTCCCAGGCAGGTCCGTTGAACACCAGGCAAGGTTTGATGAAGGTGGCAATCTTGTCTACTTTGAAGTCAATCAGCTTCTTGAAGCCATCGACCCCCAGCTCAATCATGTCCAGCAATGTGTGGTCAAAGGTCCTTCCCAGTATCAGATTGTGGGGCCTTTTTTTACTGTGGGATGCTACTGAAAATAATGATGCGTTTTTCTGCCTGGCAAATCTGGAAAAACACAACTGATTAGTATTCAATCATCAAAGTGAGGATTCACTATAAACTAACAAAACAATTTTTTTTTAACTATTTTTGTTTTTAACGATATTGTATTTTTTAGTCCTCTTCACTAGGGGGTCCTGTGCCGAGGTGGACTAAAGTTATTTAATTATAGTTTATTTAAATCGTTGAGTTCCAATATCCTCCCTAATGAATTTTGGTCAAAAATTAGGTGTGAATGCCATCTGATGTGGCTTCTCACAAGGAATGCGATGCCGTTGTTATTATTTCCAAAAGTCTTCTAGTTTCTTTATAATTCGTATTTAAATATGGGTCTGAGTTCGAAAATACTCCGTAATTGCGACAACCAATCTCAGAAGTCAGTATTCCAAAAAAATCACCAAGGCCGCCAGATTATTTGCATATGTATGGTGCGTATCGTTGATTTTTGTCTTGCTTATTCTACTAATGTCTCAACAAAATCTTATATAATTATCTAATAATAGTGGCTGAATACCTTCCTGGTATATCAAGGCAGCTAGCGCGAAAACCAAAAACGTGGAAGAATAATTTAGAATGAAAAAATTAGTATGTAAACATTTAAAAGTTTTTTCCTGAATTTCATTGACGTTTTCAATGACTTCTGATTTTTGTTTAAATATTTTTGACCATCATATAATTTTATAAAATTATGTTTCCAATATTTTTTTCTAGATAAAGTCAAGGACATCAACAATTTGTTAAAAAAAATTATGGCATTGATTAGAAACAGTAAGAAAACCTCAGTTTCTACAAAAAATCGCTGATATCTCCAAAAAATCTTTCAGAAATTACACAACAAGAACTTCTCATTTGAGTTTAGGTGAAGCCAGAGAAAATTATATTGGTCTGATAATATAACGCCTTTTAAGTTTTCAAAAACAATGCTCTGTTACCGTATATAATTAAAATGACTAACTAGTATGTCTTATCTTAGCTGTTACATTTTTATTAAATATAAATGAAAAAAATGCAATCTTCTCTAATAAGATGTGTATTTTTATTTTTGTCATACAATATTTTTTATATGATTTCAACCTTTTCACTCCTCTGCACTGGCCAAAACAGCATATAAATACAAAAAATGTGTGTTCTAAAACCCTCCATATTTAACTCGATGAGTTCCAAAATCCTTCATAACTGAAAGCGAGTTCCAAAATCTGCACTAATGAAAATTAAAACACGTTTTTTAAATATATATTTAACATTTAAAAAGAAAATTGTATGAGGTTATTTATTACAAGATCACGCTAACGTGTAAAAAAATAAAATAACTGGAATCACGAAACCCATCAGCCTACACGTTTCACGAAAGTAAGAAAACCCATTAGGAAAGGTTTTGTAACTCTCATTTGTCTTCTATGTCATTTTTAGTGTCTTCATTAGGATTTTTTCATTGACCTCTTTCAGCCATATTATTATTGTTAAATTAAAAACAAACTTTGAAATTCAAGGTATGATTTGAGATTTCACAACCAAAAGTATTATGGTGATTTATTTGCGGCGTTTTATGCCGTGTCACGCTAACTCCTTAGCCAATGAAGAAATTCAATAACAAATTAATCTCTCTCTCTCCGATGGCGCTACAGTCCTTATTGAGCCTTGCCTCCCATAATATTCGCCTCCAGCTCCTCCTGTCCTCAGCAGCTGACTTCCAGTTGTAACTTGGGGAAGCTGTGCTGCATCCCCTCTTGCCTCGTCTTCCCAACTCAATCTGGGTCTTCCCACTTTTTTCTTCCCCATGGGTGTCCAGTCATAATTCTTTATGGGACTCGTGTGTCCGGCATTCTCTGTACATTTTTTTTTTTTTTTTAAAAGAAAGACGAACATTCCCGGGTTACGAATAACCCAACAATGTTTGAAAATCTCCTACTACCACCACAGAAAACCGAAAATGTTGCTTATGTTGTGATGGAGGACTTAGCCAGCCGAGGAATCGAACACGGGACGCCCACTCAACCACTGACCAGACATGCCCAGCCCATCTCAACCTGAGGAGTCTCATATGGGTTGAGATATGCTAGGGGCCTGATACATATCTGATTTTTTTTTTTCACGGTCGGGTAACACCCGACCGTGGAAAAAAAAATTACGAAGGATATTGTCACAAAAATATTGAACAGGGTCTATTATTTATATTCTTGTAGCTCTATGGCTCCCCGTGGAGTGCCCCGAAACGGGAGAATTTTGTGTCTGACGGTTATGGAGAAATCTGTATCCCTGAAATTCTGTGAGGTGTTCTGTATTTAGATTTGAAGTAGGCAAAAATAATACTTTTGAAAATGAAAATCTCAAATCACATCCCACATATAATAAAATGGTACCAAAAACTTACTTTTCTAATAGGGAAGCATCTTCGAAAGGAGTTATATCATTTTTTCGTTTGAACATGCATGCATTGGGTTTCTTCAAAGTGTAGAGATCTTTTAAGATTCCCATTGTCATTTCAGAACTCTTCCGGCCTTGCACCAAAAAGCACTGTTTCGCATCTTCTATAAACTTAGGCTCCAAATTGAGAAGGGCTTTCTTTCCTTTGCGTGTGGACGCTTTTCTGAAAACGAGAAAGAAAGAAATTGACATTTGAAGGTAATAACTTTAAATGCAATATGAAAACACTAACTTTCATAATGAATTTGTCAGGGAGTAAGCAGTGAAATCGATCCAGAAACACCTTTAAAATGTAATCAAAATAACAAGTTCACATGTTTGCAAACGACGAAACAACGTACAAAATCACGATTACTTACCTAATTCTTTGCATGAACACCATTTTCTATATATTTTTTTAAAGCAGAAGTTATTATGAATACAATATTATTTCGTTTTCTTTACGAAATAATAAAAATAACGTGCATCAAGCCAAGTAACCTAAAAAGTTGACAGGACTCAAAACTACACGTGAAGAAGAAGACAACTTAACCGCAGATAAAATAATGCCAAGTTTATCATAGAATTGCGTAGAATATAGATCTAAATTCATAATACAAGTGTTGCTAGTACAAACAAGCATTTACTTTAGTTCAGCTAAATACCAAATATATTATGAAAAATATTGTAATTAAATAATTTTTTTTATGATAATAACTTCAACGCATTTTTTAAATCAATGACCTTCGTTCTAAAATACCAGTTTTTTTTTTTTTGTTGAAGTTTGTTAAAAGTTGAAATAAATTCAAATTTTAATTTTCGGGTCTCCCAAAAAGCACTTAATCTACGAGTATGAATATCTGTGTGACGTCATCAATCACAAAAGACCTTTTTTTCAACGGGTGCTGTATTTTGTAAAGAGGGATGATAAAGGGCGTCAGGAGTCATACATTTTTTTATTCTTAAGATTAACTGCTTTTAATATTGAAGAACACTAGTTTAATGTCAGTATCTCATCACAACTATTATTTTACTTTACGAAAGTTCAAAATTACATATGTGACCGCACCTGATAAAATAGTTTATTGGTGTTCCAAAACCTGGATTATTGCGACGCTATTTATTTTTTAGCTCCACATAGGAGGCACTGAGGTAAATAAATTCCCTCAGGGCATGTCATCTCAAGGGATACTGTGTGGAGGGTTTTTTTAAGGAAAGGCTGAAGAGAAAGTTCTGGGAAGGAAATAGATATGAGGGATGAGTAGAAAGGGGATGGGTCAGTTTGTCCAGGAGTGACGGACGTATGAATCCTTCCCATCAACTATGTTGCAAGGCGATGGATCAAGTGATTCTGGCTGGAGAGGTCAAAAGATCTCCTTAACCAGTCTCTCTCTTTCTCTCTCAATCCGGACCGCCACGCAGCAGGTGGGCAGACACATTGGCCACCAAGACCTAGACAAACCTTACCCCATGAACCCGGCTAAGTCACCAAAAGTAACTTGGTTAAACTTACCAATAAGAAAAATTCTCCTTTATCACGTAGGTCAGGGGTTGGAATTTGCGGTTCTTTGCATAGGCGTCTTCTGCTTTTCGGCTCTTCAGACGTCAATTGCAATTTCAACTCTACGCAACCAGACTTATGAGATGGAGCCGCCAATCGATTATTTTTTTGCATTCTGAACACAAAACTGGTTTTAACGTAATAAGGTATCTATGCGCGAGTCTGTTTATAGAAACATGAAAACAGGCAGAAGTGTGGTATTACAGTAAGAATGTAGATAACACTAGCAATTCGTAATTATAGTTCCACCACATTTTCACATTTTTACTGTAATTTAATAATATGTTGTAATTAAAGTTAGTCATAGACATCTTGGTATCTTAACAGCATATTTTTTAATTTAAATTTCATGATTATTTCTAGAATTTTTTCTGTGTTGTATCTACTCAGTGGCGTAGCGTAGGTGTCGGCAGCCCGGGGCGGAGGAAAATTTTGCCGCCCCCCCTATGTAGGTATTTTTTAAATTTTGCCGCCCCCCTATGGAGGTATCGCAGATTTTTAACCTCCCGGGGGGGGGGAGGCATCGCCCAACATCGCCCACGGATCTCCCTCAATCTTTCTCACTGAATATTGGCCATAAACAGTCCAACCGCAAAATAAAATACAAAGAATTCTTGCAAGTCCCTACAGACGGTGTTGCCAGTCGCTACAGCGATCAAGATGACATTTTTATACGTTCATTTAATGAAAAAATTTCCCGGTTTCGTCGCAGAATAAGTTATGAAAAATTCCTTGCTCATTTCAATCGATCCGAATCGTAAGTGTGACAAAAATATGAAATGAAATGGTTATTTTTTTTTTGTTAAGATATTATTACAATTTATTGTGAAATTTTGCCGCACCTTGAAAGTGCCGCCCGGGGCGGACCGCCCCCGCCGCCCCCCCCACTCTACGCCACTGTATCTACTATTATTTTATAATTATTATAATGAATAATGATTATGTCAATTATATCACAGACTCCCCAAAATAATAAATCTTTGAAAAAAAAATTGAAATTTTGAAAAAAAAATCGGATTATTCAATTTTAGCACTCTCTAGCTCACGAAAGTTCTAGAACCGCCCCTGATACACAATCAGAATCTTAAATAAACCGTAAACGTAATGTTGAGCATGTTGATATAGGTGACTGGAGTAAATATAATAAACCAATCATAAATAAATGATACCACTGGTGATTAGTGGCATTACAAACTTCAGTACCAACAAAACGGGGTGTTTTAATTTGATGATCCACTTATAATGATTTTAAAAATATAAAACTTTTAAATTTAGAATCGGCTTTTGAAGATCGACTAATTTACATATATGATATAAATCCGTAATGTTTTTCACTGTGGTTTCTTTTTTTCTATTTGTCCCAAATTTATTTAATCAGTAAAGGCTTGTTCACATTGAACAAGTAGTTAGTCAAGTAGCGAGTATACTTGCTACTTGACTCGCCGAAAATCGTTCGCATTGCTTTCAAGTAGAGTACATTATTGCCCGCCGCCCGTTGCAAGATGACGGCAGATGCCGGCCTGCTACAAAACAAAGTAAATACGCTAATTAAGCATATTGTAATGCTTAGAAGAGGTGAAATTTTAGAAAAGGTGGAAGAATAAATTAGTAACATGAAAATAAATAAACTATGGACACGAAAAGAGATTAATTGCAGCATAAATAAATAATTTTACAAATGAACTCTGCTGCTAATACGACGGGTTTGCGCATGTCAGTGCGCAGGGACGCGTGGAGGGGATCGCTACTCGCCGAAAAAATAGAACGAAATGGATTGAATCGACTGAAGAGCTGACTCACTCTACTAAAATTATGGTGTTCGGACGCGTTTAGTTACTACTATACTCTCCACTCGACTAAAATACTAGACCAATGCGAACGGCTCAATTGTTTTTTTTTTAACGTTGGCAATATAATCTAAAAAATAATGATTCCTCGGCTACAGTCTGTGGTAGAAAGATACGAAAGCAAATCATGTCAAAACATCGTCCAAATTATTTTATGTCGATGCGTTAGAAAAATATTTTCGTTAATTTACTTCATAAATCAGTATATTAATACGCGAAGCAAAAACTTTTACCCCTTTTTACGAAAATTGCGCGGACGGAGGAGTATGAAATTTCGCACACTTATAGTTTATATAGAGAAGGAGTGCGGAATGCTAATATTTATTTTAAATATTAAATCAATAAAAAAACATCACACAAATTCAGGTATGTTTTTAGGTTTTCACGGCCAAAAGTATTTTTGTTATTTATTTTTGGGGTGTTATGCCATGTTTCGCTACCTTCTTCTTTAGCCAACGTTTCGGACAGCGTTACAGTGTCCATCATCAGGGCAGATGAGCGAATAAGCTCATGAGCTCATCTGCCCTGAGCGATGAGCCTAAATGAGCGATGAGCCCAAGCGATAAGCTCATCTGCCCTGATGATGGACACTGTAACGCTGTCCGAAACGTTGGCTAAAGAAGGAGGTAGCGAAACACGACATAACACCCCAAAAATAAATAACAAAAATCACACAAATTAATTATGGTCGAATTTCGACCATTGGGCGACCACTAGTAATAATTAATGAACGATTGATTGCATGTTTTATTGTATACGACGAGAAGAAGACGTTTCAAGAATATCTATGAAATTAAATTTAATATTATGTAGGTACCTACTTTAAACGCAGGTTTTTTTCTAATTTTAAACTGAAATAAGGAAGAGAAGGGGTATTTTTCATTAAATCAATGGATTTATTATTAGTTTCGAACATTAAAGGCATACTTTGATCAGTGTTATTTTTAATGTCCGTGAAGGTTAAAGCTCTTACATACGGAAGCCCATGAAATAAAAAAGCCCTCAACAATAAATAATATTAACATAACAATCAGTCCTGCCTCAATCTAAGTTGGCCAATAAAATTAGGTGTAATTGGGAAGAGTTGAATGGGTCCAATGGTAGTAATACAGTCTACGTGAGATCGTCTGGGTTATCTGTGTACCTACATGGCCAACAAAGCATGCTCACTGCTTGGCCAAATTTATAACATCCGCCCTGGTGGGTGACATCCAAATTAGCATCAAAGGAATTGACGAAACCAACATGTCTGCCATGACTTTAAAATCTGCAAGATGCAGCAACACTATGGTTTTATGTTCTGATATGTTGTTCGCCAAAATAAATGAGAATTCTAGCCTGGAGAAGGCACTGGGTACCTACCCACTTCAATGCTGGCAAAATTAAATGAAGAAGGGGAGGCTGTGTCTTTCCAAAAAATAGAGAAGAAAAGGGGAAAAAATACACGATACAATAGGTATCCGTAAATACAAAATATATTAAAACTTTAATTTAAATTTTAACGGATTTATAAATTATGACGTGCCAAAGCATTAAGGAACTGGGGAGCCAAGAAGCCACTTGTCTGCAGTTCCCAATTTGTTCAAAAAATAACAAGGACCCGAGATTGGCGTTACGGGGACCATTCAAATGAAAAAAAATCAAAATGGGCGAAATTGATCGCATATGATGAGATTTTGAAAGAGCTCAACACTCAACCCTTATATGTATACAGCGAAGCATATTAAACTGAAAGCAGCGAAGCTTCTATTCAATACTTATCCAACGTGTGATTTCCCTATGATACCTCTTCTCAGTGGCGGTTTTCGGGGTTAAAAAGTGGGGAGGCACACACATTTTTAAAGTAAGCATTACGTATATGTACGAGATCTAAACCGACCTAAACCTAGAAAAAAACAATGGGACTGTTACGATATAACTGTAATAGTAATGTGCAACAAAAGGTAGACCGTCAACGGCAAATTCGCCCTACTGAATAAATCAAAACAGCAATACTCCGTAGCAGGATCACCAGTGCGTTGGATAAATATTGGATGGAAGCTTCGCCGCTTTTAGATACATACATATATGGGTTCAGTGTTGAGCTCTTTCAAAATCTCATCATATGTGATTGAAATTTTTGATTTCGCCTATTTTGATTTTTTTTCATTTGAACGGTCCCCGTAACGCCAATCTCGAGTTCTTTTTTGCCTTTGAACAAATTGGGATCAGCGGACAAGTGGCTTCTTGGCTCCTTGGCTCATTGTTGCCTTGACACGTCGGCGCCCCAAGCGGGCTGCTCCAATTGCGACTGCACGACTCCTTCCTAAGGAATTGAGTAGAATTATGAGAATCCGGGATCTCTAAAATTCCTTGCAGTGCTCAGAACAAAGCCAAGCATTCTCAATGAAGTGCTGCAAGCCATCTGAATATGACGTTTGGGAGTCCATGCAATTTGGTCATAGCTCTGTGACAGTCAGGACGCTTCAACGCTTGTTTTCTTCTCTCAATTTTGTTGTGTGTTATCCACGTTTGACCACGTTGAAATCGTAGCTTCAATGAGTCGGTTGACACAATGGCCAATGTGGTTTGTCATATCATATTTCTTTCATCGCCACTTATGATATTTGATAACGAAGTAAGACACGTCTTCCCACACAGCCTCTTCGCAAATTATCCAATAGAACCTAAGAACTGGGCCAAAATTTGTTGAAGGAAAGAACAAGTATTTATTAAAATTAAATTTTTATTGGAATAACTTTTGTTTTAATAACTTTTGAAGGTGATATACATAAGACTAAATATGAGATGGCCGAGTTGGTTGAGACATTTGTCCCGGTAAGACAAGAGATTCTGGGCGTTTATCAGTTATAGTTTATTAAAAAAAAATAACTACCCAATCCACTTATCTTGTTTTTTTGAAAGATGTCTTTCAACACTTTTAAAAACACTAACAGAATAACAACTTTTTCAACAACCAATAAGAAACAATTTCCTTCACGGGTTCACGTTAACCACAATGAGCGAAAGAATTGAGAATGGCACAGGTTACGAGCGAGGAATATTTCAGGGGAATCTCCAACCAAGCAATAGTTAGAGCTATGAACGAAAATAAAACAACAGAATTTTTGCTGAATCCCTGACTGACCGAGCCATAGAGCTATGAAAATATAAATATATAACAAACCGTTCATGTGTAAAATATTTTTTGTGACAATATTCTACCTTCGTAATTTTTTTCCACGTTCCACGGGGTGGACCCACCGCCCCCACCGCCCTCCCCTAGCTACGCCACTGGTTACAAACCACTTCTTAAGAACTTTGTGATCGATTAAAAAGGCAGCAGCCAAAAATACAGGAAAAATTAGTCGAAGATAACACTGTTAATTCTGAATTTGAAATACGAGATCGACAGAGATGACAAAAATAAGAGGTCCCCATGGCCGAGTTGGTTAAGGCGTATCATAAGACAAGAGATCCAGGGTTTGAGTCCCAATTGCGACCGTTACGTTTAATTTTTCTATGTCTTGTTCTTTTTCACATTTTCGTTTAGATTTATAAGTATTATCTTGCAATTTTCTTGACTCCAGTGCTTTTCGTTCGAGAGTTTTTAATGCTCCAGCAGTCAGATTTTGGGTTTGAAAGTTAAATTCCATGACTTGTTTTTCCCGAAACCAATTATTATGAACTAGCAGACAAACGAAACACAACGCCATTACCCAACCTTTATAACCAACGCCATCTGTTAATTTGCATACATATCAAATCCACACCGCCCGCTTGCCAGCCCGCTGCCTGAATGGAATCTTTGAATTTCTCGGCTTTTCTCTACTATAATATGCATGTATTATACAAATAAATCATCCTCGTGAATCACTCTATTTATTGGTGTAAACCGCATGAAAATCCGTTGCGCAGTTTAAAAGATCCAAGCGTACAGACAGCGGGAGCGACATTTTATACTATGTAATAATGGTAATGACGATGATCAAAAATAATTAACAATAAGTAAGTATGTACCTAAAAGTAGAGAAAAACTTGCAGTAATAACATTAGAAAGTTACGTTTTACCGGATTTTTTTTTAATAATATTTTATCGATATTTGCTTAGTCAATATTTAGCAAATGATAAATAAATATCAGGAGGGTTTAAAATATTCCCCGGCCGCCTCTTCACAACGAATGTGCACATATCTCAGGTCATATTTTTATAGGTATGAAAAAAATCACGGTGTGTCTTTAAAAAATGCTGCTTTAAACATTTGTCGAGAGATTTTTGCTCTATTTTAAACGAGTCGTGTTTTATTCAATATTTTCACAAATATGTATAATCATTTTTTTATATTAGCGCGCTCCTTATAACTTGCGTATTTACGTATCTCCCTTTCAAACCATACCTTCTTTTTGAACGTTTACTACGGAACCTTAATATGAGTCATCAGCTCATTACAAGCACCCTGTTAACACAACTACCACTATGCAAACAACCGGAGTTCTCTGTTCCTGAAGACGTGGGCCTTACTAAAGCGCATCAAGTGCAGTCATTATGCACAAATTGAACAAAAAGTATTCTGAATTGTGTGAATGTGGACAAATTGAATAATACAAAATAATAAACAATGGAACATACAGCAGAAGAATGTCCTCTCTATCAGTATCCAGAAAATTCAAGTATGTATTTCACATATAATAAAGATTAGTTTAGAAACTTAATGCACCGGAAAAATAAGATAAACATAAATAATCTCGACGGTCCCGAAGAACAATATCGTATTAGCGATTTTGTAGTTTTGGAGTAGAGCTAAAGTTTCATTTCTGCTTACTATTTTTGAAATCAAGAAATAAAGTGTCTTTTTTTAGAATGTTTTTTCTTACTTTATGAGTAAAACCACAAATTATAATATTTAATTAAATGAAGACAATATTAGCGAAAATCTGGAAACAGAAAAATCAGAAAAAGAAATTTGCACCTCTGGGACTCGAACCCACCACCTTACGATTTCCGGGCAAATGCGCTAACCACTGCGCGGAAAGCGAAAGGTCCTGGGTTCGAATCCCAGAGGTGCGAATATTTTTTTCTAATTTTTCTGTTTCCAGATTTTCTGTTGAGTTTCACTAATATTGTCTTCATTCAATTAAATAGAGTGTAGTTAGATATTTTGCATTTCATTCATACTGACATTATATATATTTCGAAATACAGACTTTTAAATCATCAAAAAGACATTAAAATAAGCCAACAAATCATTTTAAATTTTTAGCAATTGTTCTTCGGGATCGCCGGTTTGTACTATTGAGAAAAGCATAGCTCTAAGTAAATTTATATAAGTGCCTAAAGAAGAGTCTCC
The DNA here is from genome assembly GCA_936435175.1 of Glyphotaelius pellucidus. NCBI lineage: Eukaryota > Metazoa > Arthropoda > Insecta > Trichoptera > Limnephilidae > Glyphotaelius > Glyphotaelius pellucidus. Next base: position 26,568,594 of record OW386550.1, on the reverse strand, counting down.
CGGCGTGGGTTTGTGTGTTTGATTTTTAAACACAATCTACAGATTTAGATCGAGATCAATCAAATTTTGCACACTTGACCTTCAAAACATGAGAAAATCAAGTGTGCAAAATGTTTATAAATTGTTTTTATTAAATTTCGAAAAACCACCACACAACAGAATTATGATACTTCTTAATAAATAAATTACTGTCTACCCACTGGAGCGATTATGGTCGAAAAGTGAACCACTTTGATTTTTCTGCGATTGATAGCGGTCCAAAATTGGACCTCATTTTCTTACCATACGTAAAACATTTATTGTAATTATTTAAAATATTACCATGGCCAGCCATTTATTTTAAAACGAAGTTAATGAATGCTTTATCTATTACGACCATAGATGTCGCAAATCCGAACTTTGTAGACTATTTTAGAACGATGTTAAAGTAAATTTTTAAAATATTTCTTCACGCAGAATTTGTGATCAGCTGTTTACGGTTAAAATTAAGTTCTTTTTCTATAGATTTACACCTTTCATTATCAAGTATATATACTACAGACAACATACAAAAATCTAAAATATTATGTTGACTCGAATAAGTACTTGTCACTGAGTTTCAAAATCGCAAACACGCAGGATTCGCTCGGTTATAAACTCTACGATTCTTTTATAATTTTTTTTATAAACGGTAAAATACAGGTTAACGCATTGGCTATATAGCACTATAATAAGTTTTTATGTCTCCATGTTAAACTTTGGCGGAATGATTTTTTTAACGTTGGCGAAAAATTTAAAAAAATGATCTTCTGGAAATCTCAACCAATTGACAAATTTATTTGTTTCGCGTAGTCGCTCCAGTGGCTACGTCTGATTTCGAAAACTCTGTGTAAAGCCCGGCCAACGCCGGGTCTTCAGCTAATATATAATAATTTTGAAACCCAATTTTCAGAACTGGCCTGTGGTTATTAAATCCGAAACAATATTCTTTCCTTTTTATCAATTCCAAAAATTTAGATCATCTTTATTTTTTTTCGTGTTCAACATTCTTGGGGATTTTCTCTACAAACAGAACACTTTCACACTTCATGGCCTGCAACATTCTGAAATACATCTCTTTGAATTTCACATTTGTTTTCTTGATTAATTGGGTAAATATGTACCTAATAGGGACACGCTCGATATGCATTTTTTATTACGTTCATACATTATGAACAAATTGAATGAATAGATTGCGGGGTTCTGCATTGTCTGCTCTGCCCTGGGCCGAGTTGGTGTCGCGGCGCAGATTATGTGCGATACATGCGTAGGCGGGCAATATTTCCCCGTGAGAATATCGCTTTTTCAGTTAATCACTTTGCCAAATAGTTTTTTTTTTGCGCTTTGAAATTAATTGGTGTTCTCTTAACAAACTTTTTCTGAACATAAATAAGTGTCATTCAATAAGATTTTACAGAATCAGTCAACCAATTATTCATCCGTATATACTTAACAACTCTACCCTTACCTCTGTCGAAGAAATTAAATGACATGGACATAACTTTCGACTCTGAATTAAACTTTTTATCCCATATAAACACAATTAATAATAAAGGAATGAAAATGCTTGGCTTCTTCCTTCGAAATTTCAGAGGTTTTTAGGAATATTACAACTTTAAAATTTTTGTATACATTCTTAGTACGTAGTCAAGTCGAATATAACTCCTCGATCTGGTCCCCCATTTTAAAATACATTCAGATTCAATCGAGAAAATTCAACATAAATTTCTAAGACACATTAATTTTCAACTCGGCATTCCCATTGAAAACATAAACTATAATTACTTGATGAAAGAATTAAATTTATTAAGACTCTCAGATCGAAGAATTATATCCGACTTAATATTTATGTTCGAAATTGTAAATAGTAGAATAGATAGTAGAGTGGGTCACGACTGTATGGGGAAAAAAATTCTTGTTTTGATTTGTCTAATAGTGATAAAAGGGTGTTAAATGGAGATTTAAATCACGTAATTTTTAAAAAAATATTTGGATATTATCTTCTTCCTCCGGATTGACTTTGAAATTTCACATAATAGAGAAAAACCCACCCTTGTTAAATCTTAAAGAAATGTTAGATAAACGATTAAAAATGAACTATTTTTAATAAAACATGAAAAGAAGGGGATGTTTTAATTTATTTATTAAAAAATATATTTGAGTATAATTCAAATTCTCAAGGCAGTGTATTCAAATACCCGCAAAATCCTTATTACTCTCGGATTTCGGCATTATTCTGCGAGACTCAATTTTGGGACTTTTTGTAAATATTTCGTCAAAATATACTACATTTGCTATGGAAGATTAGAAAAAAATATGGTTTGGTTAAAAAAAAAAACATTCAAATTTTCCAAACTTTGAAGTGAATCCGGAGGAAAAAGATCGTATCAGAAATTGGAAAAATTTTAAACACGTCGTTTTGAATCCATTTGGCATCCTTTCATCGCTCTTAGAATTAAAAAATAACATTTTTTGTTAAATGACCCACCTTAATAGACAGTCCTGATTTAACTAAACTCATTGAATTTCATGTACCTCTCGAGAGCCACTCGTTCTAAAATCCTGGTTAAATGCTACAATAACCGTACTGAGTATACAAAACACTCGCTTGTAAGGTTATACTATCAAATATTTTTAATCAGTATAAATTTTATTTGCACTATAGAATTTTATATGTAATTGTATCTCTGGTGGCATTTCTTAATCAAAAACCACAATTAATCGTTGAACTCTTTTTTATTATTTCTTATTTAACTACTATTTTGTGATAAGTAATCCGTGTTTATGGTATATGAATACCGTTTATATTAAATAAATACTTTTTTGTATAAAGCAGTTACTTTGTGGTTTGACATATTTAATGAAATAAAACATTTACTTTGTTTATGACCACGATATTTAATTAGCATTGATTTATTTAATTTTATACCCTGATAATGCTCGTGTTAAACAAAACGACCAGGGCCCAAGAAGGTACACGCTGAACTAAGCTGTGTCGCCTGCGTCGGTATTTCTGCTCTACACTGCTCTGCGCGGTCTGCGATTCAGCATACGCCCAGCCTAATACGGGCACGTGCCTAGTATGGTACTCGAAAAGGGTTCCATGTCAACTCAGAATCAACTCAACTCAACACCTCTTTGAAAAGTCAATAAAAACTTTGATTTTTTTTTTAAATAAGCAATAACCTAACCTAACGTAGCCTATTTAACCATTTTTTAAATGTATTTTTTACGTCACTTTTAATGACTTCAAAGGAAGTTCTGAATTAATTTCATTCTGAGTTGTACGGTCACCGTCGAAATGCTTGTAAAAAACTGTACAAAACTTATTTTATGAATAAAGTAAAAATATTTACACGTAAAAGCCTCCAAGGCGTTAATAAACGGATCAATAAATAAATGCATTTAGTATTTCTCAGCGATATCTACACATGTTATGCGCGCACTTAATTCAATAATAATAATATTCTCTGCTCTCTAGAAGTAGAGATGTAGTCTCCTGTAGTCTGTAGTCTGTACCTTGCAGGGAGTTGTAATATAGTTTATCTGGTAGTCGACAAGCAGCAGTAGGCAGGCCACAGACTCCACAGTCAAGTCTAGTGCCTGTGCCGGTGATAAGGTTCTCGCAGTGCTACAAGTGGTGGACCAACTTACGTGTGGAGATATTGAATCTCTAGTGTAAATTAGAAAATTAATTTTCCAACTGAAGATATTCGATCATTTTATTAGCTTTAGAAAAACGCGATTTGATGATGAAGCCAGAAGAAAATTTTCATTTAAACTGATTGGCTGATTTGTATAGCATCATTTTTGTGAAATATAACCTCAGGGGCGCTTAGAAAATAATTTAAAACGATGTATTAGATTTTTAGCATTTCTGACGGTTCATTTTTTACCATATTTACAGAAGTCCGCGGGCTGGGAATTGTTTCGAGTTTTTGAGATAATGTATCAATATAATAAAAGAACATGAAGACAGATCCAAAACTATAAAAAAGATTAAACAATGCATAAAGCAAATATCGAACTATTGATTTTAGAATGCTTTTTTAAAGACTACAATGTTGTCAAGGAATTTTTATTTCGTTAAATAAATGATCCCATTGGGCGTTTATTAGTAATAAAAAACTTATTTAAGATATTTCTTAAATTAGTAGATTTTAAAAATCACATTATTGTGAAAATTATGAATGTGTGACATTAGCAGAAAATCGAGAAAATGCGTTCATGATTTATTGATAAATTACATTATTTAATGCATGTAATTTTATCTGTTGTTATAGATGATAAATTTATTATTTTAAAACTATTTATTTACGAGAATCGGAAAAAATACGTTGTGTGATTATTTTCCGTGTTATGTTATTCAGCGTTTGCAAAAATAACATGTTTTTACGTAGATGACGGATGTATTTTTATTCGATTTATTCTGATAAATAACAACGCATTGTTTATTTTCTTTTTTTTTTAGCAATAGGGGTATTATGAACTTGAACAAAAATTAAAATCAGTGTTTTTGAATAATTAAAAATAAATAAAAGTGATTAAAAAATGACGGAAAACGAACGAGAAACTGTGAAAATAGAACTGAAAGATCGCAAATCTAGTGATGGTAAGTAATAAAACAAGGGCTATATTTTTAATTTTGCTTATTTTTTATCAAGATATTTACAGTACATTATGATACGATTTGGTATACTAAATTAATTATTATATGCTTAGAGTATTTATTACGTAAGTCCGTGGAATATCAACGGGTAATTTCCCCTGAGATGAGAACAGTTATTAAAATTTAACTAATGAATACGTAAGTAATAGTAATACAAAGGAAGAAGGAAGACTTTTACTCGAGTCATTAATTATTATAGCCAGGAAGTAAAACGCCATTTGAACCAAGAGAAAGGATAAAGAAGCTCGTAACTATTCATTATAATATGCAAACTATTATATTTCCCGATTTGTGCCTTTCTTCTAATGATGGAGCGGTTACCCAACCATAAATAAAATTTAAATAGTGTGTATTTTATTAATTGCATGATAGACAGGTGAAGATATGCACATAGTTTATGCAACAAATCAATATGCTTGAATCAATAATTTACATCTAAAGATATGCATGAATATTGTTCATGGGTTTTCCTTATATTGTGTTTATATAATAAAAGTTGCTGTATAATGTACATTATTCACACAAACCCCTTTGCTAATAAACGTATATGAATTTTGTGCAATAGACGAACAACAATTTACCCCACAATAGTGTTTGTTTATTAGCGGCGTAAAATTTAAAACACGATTATTAGTAAGGTCCAATAATAAGAGGAATTTAAAAAAAATCACACTGAATTAAAATATAGAAAATTGAAATACCAAATTAACTATCTACTAACTAAAATTAAAAAGATGACACCTTACATCATAATAGATGCAATAATCTATTAGGGCCAGTTGTTTCTCAGAATATGAATAATCCATCAAATTTTGAAGTTAATTTTCGATTTGTGTGTTCATTCGAGTTTCGTTATTTTTTCAGTACTTTGAAGCAACTGGCCCATAATGATGTAATAACAGAACTTGGAAAGAACTTGAAAATTAATTTTGAAATTTGATAAAGTGTTCAAATTTTGTAAAACAGCTTGCCCTTGGGACGAGTTTTTTCAAAACATTTTAAATTAATTTGTAAGTTCTTTTCAAGTTCTGTTATAAAATTATTATAGGCCAGTCGCTTAACAAAACTGAAATAATCACGGAATTTAAATAGAACGCGAAAATTAACTTCAAATATTTGATGAATTGTTCAAATTCTAAGGAACAACTGGCCCTTAATATTGTGTTTGAAATAATAAAACCAAGTAAATTCAAATATGCTACTTTCATAAAGTATTTTGGGCTGTATCCTGTTCTAATTTTTTTTAAATGTGACTTTTCAACTCCATAATAAAAAAAAACATGAATCAAACATACAAATATTTATAGACTACATAAAAAAGTTATTGTAGCGGCGATTACTGATAATTTTGTCTAAAAATATCACTAACATTATCAATATCTACCACCTTTGACTTCGGGGTTAATCGGAATACTTTGTAAATTGATAACCTTCTCGTCGATTTATTTTGGATCTGCATCCGTTACTATCCGCACTATTACCATCCACAATAAATTATTTATTAACCTTAATAAAATTATATGTAACAAAAGTTAAATGACCGAGTAAAAACAATAAAAATTTTTAAAAATCATTAAATTACCTATGTCCAATTTTGGGAATGAGAAAATTGCCTATGTCCTAAATGTTAATAAATATCTAAGAGGTAAACCAATATAAAGCGCGATAGAAATGAGGTTACTTTAGATCTGCATCCATTACAATCGACAATAAATTATTTACTAACTTAAATAAAATTATAAATTAAATGATCGAGAAAAAAAATTAAATACAATGAATTACCTTTGTCCAATTTTGGGAATCAGTAAATTGCCTGTGTCCTGTATGCGTAAAAATACCCACGTATGTCCAATTTTGATAATGAGATCAAAGTGTCTATGTCCTATATGTATACAAATGGCAAAGAGGTAAATCGTTATAAAAACGCAATGGAAATGAGAGTTATTTTGGATTTACATCCGTTACTATCTACACTATTACCATCTAAAATAAATTATACACTAACTTAAACTAAGTTGTATGTAACAAATGTTAAATGATCGTGAAAAATATTTCTAAAATAATTATCTCCGCCCAATATTGAAAATGAGCAAATTGCTTACGTCCAGTATGCATACAAATACGTACCTATGTTCAATTTTGATAATGAGTTCAAAATGCCTATGTTCTACATGTTTAAAAATACCGAAGAGGTTTAACCGATCTAATCGTGATAGGAATGTGTCATGGGCGTCTCTGTAATGTGAATTTTTCCTTAAATGATCTAACCATTTAATATATCGAACTTCTTTCCTGAATTGACGATATGTTTCATTAAAATTCAGAATGAAACCAACTCAGAACCTCCTTTGAAAAGTCTTTAAAAGAGATGAAAAAAAATTTTTAAAAATGGTTAGATAGTTACGTTAGGTTAGGGTTATGGGCTATATCAAAATATTTTTTTTCATAGCTTTTAATGACTTTTCAAAAAGGTGTTGAGTTGACTTGATTCTGAGTTGGCACGGAACCTGCATTAACATGTCTACAGCCAAGGAGACGATTGATCTTATATGAATTGCCGATGTCGGTTTTTTGTAGACCACTCTAGGAATGTTCTGTTCAGAGCCTACGACCTACATAATATTATTGTATAATAGGAAAACATAATATTATTTATGTTCCCAATAAAGAGATTACTTTGGAATCTACCCATTTCGAAATTAATTAATATAATATGTTCCTATTTTCCTGTTAGGTACTCGACATTTCGCACTCCCGCAATCATACTGCCATAAGTCGTAAATCGAGTGTTTTGACATAAGGTGATCCACTAGTCCTTAAAAAATTCGAAATCGGAAAGGTCCCGCCTCTTTTTATGAAGGATTGTAAAATATTTGACTAGGCTCGAGAATACTTGAAAACCAATGAAAAAGATGGGACGCGCTAAGTCCGTACACTCGAGATACGCCATCAAACACACAGTGGAATTTATGAAAAATATAAACATTTAAATTTTATTACTTATGAGAGCATACATTTCAAAGAAAACACACTAAAAATTCCACAACTCAAACTACCATGATTATCACAATAGGTATCTACATACATATTATACTAGTCCCAGCGAGAGATCGTGTATGACGTGGTCGTTAATAAGACGCGTGAGAAAGACGAGGACGAACATCGATGACGTCCGTACGAGCTCAAGCTGGGAACAGTTTAGAAAATTTTGTTGTTTTTTTCTTCTTTTTTTATGACTTCGCCGCAAATGAATGTTCTATACCAGGGGTTCCCAACCCCGTGCCCGCGGAACGATTCGTATGTGCCCGCCACTATTCGACAGAGTCAGAATTTTTTCATAAACATTAATTAAAAATGTGAATTATTTTTATTTATTTGTAAGAGTTTTAATTTTTTTGAGTGCTTAGGTTTATTAAATACGTTCGTATGTTTGCGGTATCGTATGTATGAGTGGTTCCTTTGCTGACAGTACTTGTCGCAACTTGTCTAGCGGCGAACCAGACTGCACTCTTCACGCCAGCCTAGAACGGGGAGTGCTATTTGCACATCACTCCTTGTACACGCAGAAAACCCGAAGTGAACGAACGCCACGAACTGAGCCGATGAACGTCGAAGGCTCCAAAACACAAATGGCATTTGTCGATTAAAAATAGGTGGTACCCGCCACCCTACCGATATTTTAGAATGTGCTCTAGAGTAGAAAAAGGTTGTGAACCCCTGTTCTATACAGTATCAAGCAGGTATTCTGTTCAATAATCGTCTCAGTACCAACACAGTTATTTGGATCTGTAAACAATATTGTATTTTCACATTATTCACACTTTCAAAATTAAATAAACATAAAATCACTATAATATTATTCGAGATTCGTAAGCATATTATATAATACATAGGTTATAATTAATAATATACTTTTTAATCGATTTATTTATTGGTTCTTTACATGGTGGGTATTATCGTCCACAGTTAAATTTTTAAATTTAAATTTTTTATTTAAATTTTAAGAATATGCCTGTGTTGAGGTTAATAAATTAAAAGTTAATTAATAATAAAAATAACACATATGATATGGGTATTGAAAGAAATATTTCTTTTTTATTTTATTAAACCTCTCTCTCTTTTCTTCCCACTTCACTTAACCTTATTCTCAAACGAAAGTAATTAAATAATTTAAAAAAACAAATTAAAAATAAAAATATGATGCTATTATAAAAATCACATAATATACAGCAATAAAGTTATAAACTACGTAGGTATGTTATTTAAAATTACAAAATAAAACTTTATAAAAACTGAAAATTGAAAATTACACCTCACATGTTTCGTCTGTTTTTACTTATTTTTAGGAATACTGTTAGTCGGCTCTGTGGTCCAGGGGTAAGGCTCTCGAATAGCAATCCGAAGGACGCGGGTTCAAATCCCGGTGTGTAAATTTTATTTGATTGATTTGCAAGTAAATTTTATTCGATTGATTTGCGTTATTTCACGCATTTCAGAATGGAAGATACGCTAAGTATCGTCCTGGTGTAAGACCACCATTTAGAATTGAAACGTTGCTTGAAATGGCTTTAACCATGTTTGGTGACCAGATCTGAAAAGTAATTTCCACTTTCCTCTTCCCCATCTCGTTCCTCTCTCCACTGCCTTCAACCTCACAACGTACCCCAACTGGGGATGCCATAACCTCACTGCTTTCAATTTAGGAGCCATTAGAACGTCTTGAAAAAAAACCACTTATTAGGTACGTACACAAGCAACGTAAATTTAATGCAATGTCTACCTAATTAATTGTGATAATTATTTATACGTCATAAATAAATAAATTATAATATTAAACAGCTTCATTGATGACGTATACCTACACACATAGTAAAGATATAAAACCGGTCATTGGTTGAGGTGGCATCGCGTTTGAGTCCCACCCAGCCGTCGTGAGTTATTCCTAAGCTGACTTAAGTCTTCCATCACGACTCTAGCAACATTTTCTGCTACTCTGGTGGTAGTAGAAGATTTTCAAATATTGTCAAATTATTAATTTTCGAGGGATGTTTGTTTTTCTTTAAAAAAATCCAAAGCTCGTTTACATAAATTTGACACAATATGTAATATTGTAAAAAACCGTCTAATTTTTATGCATATTTCCGAGCGTGTATTGATTAGTTCTCCAATCTTGAATACTTTATCATTCGAGCATCGCTTCGTCTCTTACTAATTAGAGCGATTGATGCCATTGGCTAATTTCACCCCGCCGCTCAGGTTTATAGATGTGATCCCTGGAAGGGATGTCACAGCTGAGATTACCGATGTAATGTCACGTGTTAACTCTAGAAAGTTAAGAAGCTTCCCGGTTTTTACCGAACATCTTCTGGAAAAACTCTGGCAGGATTGAAATGATTTCAGCTAACCTAGAGTAAATATACTCGTTGTAACCCTCTTGATAAAAGGTAAAACGAGCGAACAATTAAGTTTCCTTTGAGAGCGAACTTATAAATTTATTGTTAAAGTTTATTACTACTTTTTACTTACTATTGTTGGGCTACTCAAAATACGTGTCGTTCTTCTTTTTAACCTACATAAAGGTGTCTCCACCAGTTAGTGGAGAAAATTTTATCAGAATTACCAATATTATTATTATATAATTATTTTAAAATCTACCGTACTAAAGAGGTAACGAATGTGTGCGTTTTAAGGGTCCACTATTCGAATTTCGGTCGATTTCTTACATATCTCCCTTAAACATTTGAAGTTTTTAAGCGCTTAAAAAAATATATGTTATTTTTTTAAGATTATTATCTTAAAAAAATAACATATTTTTTTTATAATTTGCGTTTCGGCGTGGAACGTATCTAGATATTTCTAGATACGTTCCACGCCGAAACGCAAATTATATGAAATTCCCTCGATAGAAAAAAATCGCAAAGTTTGCTCCGAAAATTATTTTAAACAAGTCTATTTCTTTTATTTTACATGTTATATTTGTGAAAACGATACGTACGTAATTACATATCTTTCTATCTTCTTCTTTTTCAGCTGAAGAGCGCCGCCTTAAAAAATAAAGTGTTTATATTTTTGTAGTAAAAATTACTTTACAGAGTTGTAAATCCTCGTGAGAAGTGTATTTCGTACAAATCACAGTTGTCTCCCGCCACCTTGAATTGCACATATTCTATAATGTTACAAAAAAATTATATGACGACTTAAAACTATTTTTAAACTCCAAAAGTTATAACCTATCAAGTAACAGCGATTATTATTTTTTAAGACGTTTTTAATAAAATATTTTTTAAAATCTCAAAAACTTGTCTCCTACAGCTGATACGCAGCTCGTGCTTGTCACAGGCGTTTTTATTCCTTCACCCCTTGCTACAATTTCTCCTCTGAGATCCAGAGAGAATTCATTTATAGTAAAAAAAAATCCTTACTTTAGGTGGAAATGTGGCAGAGTGGTAAATGTTATGTAGGTTAAAAAGAAGAACAACCCATTTACAAATTGATTGTTCACAAAATAAAGACTAATTGTGTTCACCGTTAAAATTGTGCATTTTATTTGATTATAATAAATGTTTTTTAAATTGACTTAGATCGGGTATTTGCGGGTGTGCGATTTTAGATCTAGACTCTAATAGCTGTGTGTTGTACTAGTGTCTATTTTTATTTCCGATGGCCGATGATTGATTGTTTCTTCAGGTAGCTATTATAGAAATAACACTAGGTAATATTGATTAACTGTCTTATTACCTTCGACAAAAGGCGTACAGTAGTTTTGTTCTCCACTGTGTACGTAGCATACCCCATAGGGATAACCCTTAGAAAAATGTCGTCATTATCAATTGAAAAATCTGTAAGAGTCCATTTCTATGTTAATATTTCATTTAAACCATGAAATCTATTTATTGTTATGTCTCGAGTTTTTCTTACATATCTTGTGTTATTAAATGCAATATTATTATTTACTTAGGTACTCAATGTTAACATATTCTTGAGCTTGAATTCCCTCACCATACACAAGAGCCCTGTCTCTTTATGATGAGGAAAGGCTATTATTATATTCATTTTACAGTTCTGTTTAACATGTAAAAAAATGTATTCTTATTGTAAAAACAAACAAATATTAAATAAATAAAAAAATAAATATGAAATATCGGGAAAACTATTTTGTGCGGGTATTGATTTAGTAAAATATTTTTTTGAGAAAACCACACAAGAGACCCAGCTGTCAGGAGCTAGTGGGACTATGGCGTGCCCAAATATTGTGTGATTGAAGGGAGTGAAGAAGAGAAAGAGTTAGGAAAGAGGAAGTTTGTAAAAAACCTGGATATTCATCAAACTCGGCAAAAGGAATCTGGGAGGCGTTGGTTTCCGAGGCGGGTATGGGGCACCGCCGCTACGTGAACCATTTATTGGATAACCAACACCTCTTCCATAGGTCACCTCAAGTGGCTCGCTACGTTTGGTGACTTAGCAGAGGTGCCCGGGTTCATAGGTGAGGTTTGTCCAGGTCTTGACGGCCCACCTACTGTGTGGTGGGCAGGATCGAGAGACTGGTTGAGAGTGGTATGTTATCCTCTCCAGCCAGAATCTATTGACCCATCGCTTTGCACCGCATTTCGAGGGATGGATTCAAACGTCACTCCTGGACACACTGACCCCCAGATTCCTACACACCACTCATACCTATTTCCTTCCCAGAACTTACTCTCCTTATTTTCTTTTTAAAAAACTCTCCACACACCATCTTCTAAGATGAGATAGGCCCTGAGGGAAATTATTTTTTTCAGGGCCTCCTATGTGTGAAGCTAATGTAAACAAAGGAAAAAGAGCCATTTCAAAGAACAACGTTTCGATTTTGATTGGCGATCTTTCACCAAGGCGATAATATTTTGAATTTCTGCTTCTCTAGATCATTAATTTGATTGTTGTCTCTTAAATTCGTTACCGTAAAGGTTTTCGTAAACAAGTTTATGAATTTTTGTAATTTATTTTTGGGGTGTTATGCCGTGTTTCGCTACCTCCTTCTTTAGCCAACGTTTCGGACAGCGTTACAGTGTCCAGTGTGAAAACCTAAAAACATACCAAGTTTATGAATTAATTGCTTGATGGGTTAGCGAATTTACAATATAATTTGTCCAACGGTTTCCGAAAACCATTAAAAAAAATATAAATCCGTGAACGTGTTGTTATAGCATCATAAAAATTGTAAACATAATTATAATAATAAAATTATCAGCAATTATATTACCTACCAGAAATTTTTTTTTATTTAAAATAAATTATTTATAAGCTTATAAATTGTTCGGACACCAGTTAAATTATTATCTTTTTATCGTAGATACTACCTATTATTACGATTCAATGACAATTGATCCCCCGACAGTTGCCCCCCGGCATACTTATGTACAACTAGCTTTTCCCCGTAGCGCTTGCACATATCAATTATCCCCCCTCCCCCCCACCCACGCCCCCTCCCGCATTCCATAAATTCATTCCCTTACATTCAGTTTTCAAACATCTCGCCCGCCATTTAAATTTCATAATGCTATAGCTCAAAGAAAAAAAGAATTATCCCATGTTGTTCATGGAATTTATGCGCTTACAAACATTTCGGATGTTTATTTTTATTTAAATATTTGGAAGTTTGTAAGTATAATAAAAAATTGCACTACTAATTATTCAGTTTTTATAATCGTCACGAATTATATTTTTAATGTAGGAACTCTCATCTGACATTTATTCCAAAACATAAACTTGTACAAAAAAAAAAACATATTCTAATATTTGAATTTTCTGGAGCAGTAGCCGACCAGTAGTTAGGGGGCTGAGTACCTACCAGCATAGAGCCCACAAATATATCAACATCGTTTCCATGGAAACGATTTTTTTTCGGACGTTAGCAAAAACTGGCTTTTGTTAGCGACAGAAAACGTATGACAAATATAATATATTAATAATTATAATTTCATAACGCCAGAGCTTACCATCATATGCAGCCTATAATTTAGCTTTATATTGGTGAAAAAATTTTTAATGTCTTTTTTTTGGTTAGTGCGTGAAAGCGTAGCAAACAAATTCGAGCAGTTTCGCATTTATAATATTACAGTCGGTGTAGGGAAAATACGGTATACCTAATTTCATAAAATGCTACTAAGGACGGGTTGTTTCAAAAAATTTGATGGATTCATCAAATACTTGAAGTTAATTTTCACGTTCTGCGTAAGTTCTATTCAAGTTCTGTGATGATTTCAGTTTTGTGAATCAACTGGTCTACAATGATGTAATAATAGAACTTGAATAGAACTTACGCAGAACGTGAAAATTAACTTCAAATATTTGATGAATCCATCAAATTTTTTGAAACAACCCGTCCTTAGTGTCCCCGAAGGGGAGTTCAGAGAGCATGTACCGCCGAATAACAAAAGCACAAAACATATTTTCATTCAAATGCATCAAGGATTTATTTTATTCGTCACTATTAATAGTGCCAATTCGTTTGATATCCATACGAACTTATATTCAAATCAATTTTATGTTTGAAATTGATAAAAATCTATTTATAAAAAAATCAAAATATGCTTGCTTGGGGATGTATAGGTATATGAAATATCTATGTATTGCTATATTAAGCATAGGAAATGTTTGAAATTTTCAAAATACCTTATTTACACCCCCGCGAAGATTTCTGGATTATTATAACCACATGACAATACATCTGAAAAGTTTTTTAATCATTACAAAAACTCTTGCAAAACTGTCAAAAATGTCAAAATTCGAGAATGGCATTTTGCAAAACAATGATTGTTTAATCAAAATTCAATTTTCGAAACTCTTTAAATTGATGAATTTATTTTAAGTACTCGCTTAATACTTTGAAACGAATCAAGAATTATAGATATTTTAAATAGGTATCTATGTTGGGTATCAATTTTGATTGATTGTTCTTGTAAAATACAAAAATGACTATTTGTAATGTACGAACAAAGAAAATTTAAATAAAAAAAATGTGATAGGTGGTACGCGAGCTGTTTTAAAACTGAATGTACTGGAACTGAATACATGGAACGTGAGAGGGGGATTGACGGGACGGTGGAGCGGGAGAGGGAAGAAGGGAGAGGGAAGGCGGGGAAGGTGGAAAGGGAACGCGGGAGGTTAACGGGGACGCACGGGAAAGTTCATGCAGGGAGAAACAATTTATTTCAGGTATGATTTTAGGTTTTCACGGCGAAAAGTATTTTTGGGGTGTTATGCCGTGTTGCGCTACCTCCTTCTTTAGCCAACGTTTCAGGGCAGATGATGGACACTGTAACGCTGTCCGAAACGTTGGCTAAAGAAGGAGGTAGCGCAACACGGCATAACACCCCAAAAATAAATTACAAAAAAAATAAATTATTTCTTTGAATATGGCATTACAACGCATACCGGAAACCAGCTAGTAATATATAAATAAAACTTCTTGTACGTACAAGCGTATAAGTACAAAAAATCCATCCTGTTAGTAAATTCTTTTGTTATCCGTACCAACTTATTATCAAAATGTGTTTTTGAATAAAAAAAATATAATTTTATAATAATTATGATTTCGAGTGGCTAACCGTCGGGGTATGAACTGTCGGGTCACCCTTTTATTTAGCAAACTTTACTGCCCAATTTATTCATTTTATTGAGTTGATGAGTTATGAATTTATAAATATGTAGATAGATAAATTGGCAACGTTTATTACACATTCATGCATTCATAATTATACTGTATAGTATTAGCTGCATGGTTGAAAAGATGGCTGGCTCATGGTTCGTGATGCTCATGATGCGTGATGATTGTATTGAAAGGTTTTATTGGATGTTGTTACTGATCAGTGGCGGCCGATGACCTATTTTTTAATAAAACATATTTTTAGGTACCTATACGTAGACTTAATCAATGCCTCGATCCTTGCTATGTAATTATACATCGATCAAGCTGTTTTAAAGTCGTTAAAAGTCGATACAAAACACGTCAAGCGTACCAAACATAATACACACGTAAAGTGCGTAAATCAATAAATTTTTCATTGCTGGCCAATCCAAGGGAGCTTGCTTTGGCTCAATACAAAGACAATGCGAATTGGCGCTTTTCTCTATTCTCATATTATTTACGGAACATTTATGACCGCTTATGACCCAGTGCTTGCGGAAAATAAGATTTTTTCGGTGTTTTATTGAATAGTCTTGTAATTATAAAATAACTAGCTGTTACCCGGCATGCTTTGCTATGCCATTTAATAAATAAATTGTTTCTCCCTATAAAATGTCCCGCAAATATATCAACATCGTTTCCATGGCAACAATTGGTTTTCCACGGCAACGATTTGTTTTCCACGGCAACGATTTGTTTTGCTCAGCAATAACTCGCTTTTCTTAGGGATAGAAAACGTATGATAAATATAATATATTAAAATTTATAATAACGCCAGAGCTTACCATTATATGCATCCTATAGTACTCGCATATAATTTAGCTTTCTATTGGTGAAAGAATTTTAAAAATCGTTTTATTTTTTTATGCGTGAAAGCGTAATAAACAAACATAGTCAGTTTCGTATTTATAATATTACTAGCTTTTACCCGCGGCTTCGCTGGCATGGTATTAGGGGGAAATTACTATACCCCCCTCCCCCTTCCGCATTCCATACATTTATTCCCGTTTATATACATTATATGTTCAATACATTTATTCAGTTTTCCAGCAGCTCGCGTGCCACCTAAATTTCATTATGCCAGAGCTCACCAATAGTAAAAATAGATTTATCCAATTTGGTGCAGTCGTTCAGAAGTTATGCGCGTACAAACATTTCCGGCAAATATATTAACATCGTTTCCGCGGCAACGATCTGTTTGTTTTCTGACGTTAGCAATAACTCGCATTTGCAAGTGACAGAAAATATATTATAAATTATTTATAATTTCATTACGCCAAAGCTTACCATTACACACAGCTTTTATTGAATATACTCGCATATAATGTAACTTTCTATTAGTGAAAGAATTTTTAAAATCGGTTTATTTTTTTATGCGTGAATGCGTAACAAACAAACACGGGCAATTTCGCATTTATAATATTAGTGTAGATAGATTGGGAGTGCGTTGCACTATTTCTTTCACCTTAGCACGAGCCATCCCTGACTGCAACACGACTCCACTGCAACGAGCTAATTAGCGATTCTTTTATATTTATTTAAAAAACTATATAATGAATTTGAAAAAAAATATGTCACTTTGTTAGACGATTTGATAACGTGGAACAAGTACATTGTTTAGGATTTCCGAGAATGGTTTTTAGGTTGAACTAATTAAAAATTACAAGAAAGTTCCGGATATTTATCTGAGACAAATTCATTGCTTAAACACGTGGCAAAGGTCCCACACATCGTTAAATATTATCTAAAAAAATAATTGAGTTCTCACTTAACGACATCAAATCAATGTTTCTACAATTTGGTTAGTTATCAGTTTTTTTAGTTATCCTTCTTACGTCACCATTGGTTTCACGCAGTTCAAGTTGCATGCAGTAAAATATTGAAGTCAAATCCGCATTCAAATGGTAGCAAAAGGAGTTGTTATCTAGAAAATTTGCGATTTTTAATATTTATTCTAAAATATTTTTCATTTCAAAAAATTCATTGCGAATTATTTGGAAAATCCATTATAAGCGCGTTATAATTTTATTTTCTAGAGGAAGGTGGTTTTTAAAGTGATTTTTCATATACAAGGCGCTGTATAAATAATTTTCCTATTTTCGGGTGGATGGGTACCTTTTCACTATAAACTTCTTTAACAATATGTTTTGTTTTTCTATAAATAATGGTTACCCGACAGTTCATCTCTCGACAGTTGGCCCCCCAAAACTATAATTAGAATAAACTTTTATTTTGTATTTACGAATTTCAAACCAAAAATCGACTTAAAAATACATTAAGACGACACAATACCTACCCTAAAATATATTTAGAATCTTAACGACGTAAGTAAAGAAGCCGTATATATAAATTGCAACTCGCGACCCATGTATTGGACGAACCTATTGTTGTTGAATTTGCCCTATCAAAGAAAAGAAGAAATATAATGTGGGAATCTTTACGACGTAAGTGAAGAAAGCGTGTAAACAAATGTACGCCTGCTGCACGGCGTATTGGACGGACGTACCGTCGAAGGTGGCCGGAAAACTCGGAATGAAACCAACTCAGAACATCTCAGATAAGTCATTTAGAGTGATAAAAAAATATAAATATAAAAATTTGGTTAAATAGGTTACGTTAGGTTAGGGTTATCCGCTAATTTAAAAAAAAAAAAATTCATAGCTTTTAATGACTTTTCAAGGAGGTGTTGAGTTGACTTTTTTCTGAGTTGGCGTGGAACCGATTCAACATTTTTTGACGATTTTGCCTGATGCTCTCTTGCAACCTCTATAGTACCTCCATGTAGAAGTGTTGGTTAACTGTGTGGCCTGAAGGAACAATCTCTGTGTGCACAATATCTCTGAAAAAGCCAATGAGCATCGTCTGGATGTTCGATTTCAGCTGACTTTTTTCTGAAGAGAAGAGAGAGCACTCTTCCATTGGCTTACTGTTGCTTGGTTTCGGGATCGTACCCTTCACCATGACACATCACTCATCACCAATAATAACTTTGGAAAAAAATCTAGGTCCGCTTCCAGCTGATTTATCAGTTCGTGGCAGGCTTGAAGGCGACGCTCTCTTTGATCCTCAGAGAGGAGACTTTCGCATTTTCACCGAAAGAAGAAATCTTATTCTACTTAAAATTAAACTTTGGGCAAACGCGTGGAACCATATAAAAAAATCTACGTCCTCTTCCAACTGATTTGTCAATTCGTAGCAGGTTTGAAGGCGGCGCTCTCTTTGATTTTTCTCTTCTTGTTTTACTTAAAATTAAACTTTGGACGAACGCGTAGAACTACATCAACGCGGCTTAGCACACTAATCGAGAAAGAGTTTCCGTACAACAGCCGACCACACAAAACCCGTTCCCTGTACATTTCTCCCCTCTACCGCCCGAGTTCCGTTACTTTTGGGTCCCCCCTCGTAAGTACGTCCTGGCAAATGGTAAGAAAATTGCAATAGCATGCTTTGAAAGCAGTGGATAGGTAATCATTTTTTATATGCAGCAAAAAATGTGCTAGCTCTGTTTCGAAAAATTTTGGGCTTAATGTCCGACCAGTTTTCAGCTCCATGAATTCTTCCTGCTCATTCATCGGTAAGTGTCCAAGGGAAATGTTAGCTGATAATGAATTTTGTACCCAGTCCATAAGTTCAGGTCACACTTAGGAAAATATGACTTATTTTTTTTTCTGCTAATAGCTCCAAGTATTTCACTAACAAAGCCTACACTTTTTTTTTCTGAATCAGCAACAGAACATTTTTTCCTACCATTGGTAGCGTGGCTGATCCATAACACCAACTTAGCGCGAAAGCTTTCAAAGCTTCAATGTTAAAATATTAGAACCCTGCCCTGCCTTTTTTGTTGAGCTCATTTTCATGAGCAAATATGTCCGCCAGATATGTAAATTTTGATACCCATTCTTCTTTTATAAACAGAGAGGCAAAATCTGAACCCTGTGTCTCTACTAGGTTCAGATTTTGTGGGACCGCTGCTGGGACGACTAAGCGGGCGCAGCGTCGCAATGTAGCATTGAGGCGAGGCACACCAGCTTATGACCACGGTACACCAGTGTGCCGCGGCACACACTTTGCGGAATACTGTTCTAGACCATCATTTCAAATTATGGAGATAGGAGTAATTTATATATTTATTTAATAATTATATGGAAGTTCAGTGTCGAGTTCAGATTTAGAAGAGACGAGATATTGAACGGTAAGAGGCAATTTTAAATAAGGCTTGAGAAAGAAGAGAGGATATGTATTTGATTAGAGAGTGACAAATCGATGTAGGAAAGTAGTATTTGTTCAGAAAAAATATTATTAAGCCTGCTTTTCAGCCGTTGAAACAGGTTTGTGGAATAATGTTGTAAGTTGATCTCGTGACAATATCTTGAACGTAAATGCTTTGATTTATACATATGGTTTTTTTATTTATTTTTTAAGCCCAAATACATCAATGACATGTGAAAATTTAAATTAGAAGAGTTTGTTGATCTCTGTTAAGTACGAAGAGAAAAAAACGTTTAGTGGAATAACGTTGTAAATGAATTTTTATGTGTGTATAACATTTTTCTACTAATTCAGCATAAATTATTGTAATTAGATGTTAATTAAATTGCCTTTCTTCACGACTTTTCATTTAAAATTCCCAACAATTACATGTTTATTGTAAAAATATTTAATGTTATGCATCGTTACTGGTTTCGTATTCCCATTTTTCTCGGAAAGGGAATATTGTTGGATACGTCTTTATCCGGGCAAGGCTCAATTATTATAAAACCTATCAAAATATACTGCGCAATGCAGTACACACAAACATTGTTATATTTTCATTGGAATGCTAACCTAGACAGCCGCCCAATAACCAATAAGGGTTAAAAAAGAAAAATTGAAGTGAACGTCAAAAAATGCGCCATAAAAACCTTTTTTATCTACTTTTATGAATAAGATTCCTGCAATTTAATATAATCATTAGTGCAATTGATAATTCTTCTAGAGTGAAAGATATTTTGTATATCGCTCAGGTAAAAGCCAACTTGGAATAAAATGTTTCTCAACTAGTTATGAATTGATTTTTTGGTTTCACGACTTGGTTATGAATGTGTTACTCATCAAAGCTCACACATTCTTGTGTCACATAAAAAATGGTTGTTCATTTATAAACAATTTGGGAGGCGGGAATGGGTACCGCCGCCCCGGGAACCTTTACTGGATAGCCAACACCTCTGCCATAGGTCACCCCAAGTAGTTCGCTACGTTTGGTGATTAAGCAGGGGTGCCCGGGTTCATGGGGTGAGGTTTGTTCCAGGTCTTGGAGGCGGATGACTAGGACACACTGAACCCCAGATTCCTACCCACCCTTTAAACCCTTTTCCTTCCCAGAACTCTCCCCTCCTTCCTTTCCTTAAAAATAAATCCTCCACACAGCATCCCCAAAGATGACATAGACCTTGAGGGAAATTATTTTCCTCAGGGCCTCCTGTGTGGAGCTCGCGTAAAAAAAAAAGTAAAATCGTGATTGTATTGTTTTGAGTTAAGAGTGGGTATCAGTTGTTTTATAATCATGTTTTCCAATTCATAATAACACGAAACATAAAGTATACTGATTAGTAATTTATCAGTGTATTATTTATTATTGTATTATCTTTAAATTTAAAGTTATGTTGTTTTCAGTTGGAAGAAATCCACTTACTAACACTAAACCAACTATAAATAAACCATTTTTACACGATCTTCATAATTTTCAAAAGATAAAAAGAAAACTAGAATGAAATAAAACAAAAAATATTTAAATAGAATATAATAGTATGTATGATATCAACAAATCCCATATAGGCATAGCCAACTCGTGGGTATCTTATTTATAAACGTTTTGACCTTTTTGTTTCCAAGTGAAAAAAGGCGATGCAATAGTCTTGAAACTTTTGAAATCGGAAGGGGCGTGGCATTTTGGAAGGAATTATAGAATACCTACTTGATGACAATATTGTTTAAACATTAGTGAAATATGGGGGGATGAATGCACATTAAAATTAAAATAAATTGATTCTGGAGAGATTATCCCAAAACAAATTTGAACAGTTATTTGCATTGGCGTAACAAAAGGTCTCGTCTAGTATTCCAATAATAACAATTGTTAAAATTTTATGAAACAACCTATCGGTAGTCTGGTGTAACTCCCGCGAACCTTCTCCCCAAAAGCAAAGCAAAATTATTTGCATTTAACATGTAGGCAAATTATTTATTTATTTATTAATGGTTTAAAACATTTACAGAGTGTTAACAATTATTACAATAATAGAATTGCCATTGGTAGATTACATAGATATTAACACTCCAATTATTCAAAATATTTATCATTGCAACATCTTTCAAGATAATATCAACAAATTGTTAATTTGGTGTAAGGAAAATAGACTTTATTTAAATATCTCAAAATGTCAAATAGTTCGATTTTCTCGAATAAAAAATCCAGTGATCTTTAATTACTACATTGATGACAATGCTCTTGAGACACTAACACAAATTAAAGACTTAGGCATCACTTTCCAATCAAATCTTTCATTTGTTAACCACATAATGGAAATCTGTAATAAGGGCTTAAAAATGTTGAGATTTATAACTAGGCTAACTAGAAATTTTAACAATATAAAGTTTATTAAACTGTTATATTTTGCGTATGTTAGAAGTCAACTTGAGTACAATTTCCCCGTCTGGAATCCACATTATAATATACATGTACAAGCTGTTGAAAGAATACAAAACAAATTCTTACGTTTTCTAAATTTCAAAATGGGGATTCCAACAATTATGTTGAACTACAACACGTTAAATTATATGAATATGCTCAAACAGTCAGACAGAAGAATTTTCATTGACTTGGTATTTCTATATAAAATTCTACATGATTTAGTTGATAGTCCGGTATTGCTTGAATTGATAAGCTTACGGATTCCACAACGTAATACAAGAAGTCAGGATTTATTTCAGTGCAGAAATTCTGGGACTAAATACCATATGTATTCTTCTTTACCCAGAATACTAATGGAAGGAAACAATTACACCAAGTCCATGGACATCTTCAGTTTATCCCTAAACAAATATAAAATATTGTTACTGAGGCAGTTCAGTTATGTACAATAAATATTGTATTTATTAACGTTCATATGTAAAAGCCCTGAAAAAGGGCGTTGATCAATAAATAAATAAATAAATTAGAAATGTTCACAGCATGAGAAATTAATGTTAAGTTTATACTAGACGGAAATGCTTGTAGTGATAACAGAAATAATGATAATCAAAATGAAATATAAAACATAATATTGTCAAATATAATACCCAGCAGAGAAAAACAAAAAAGGAAAAAAGAAATAAAGGGTATGACAAGAAAGCAGCTATATACCTGTTCTCCACGAAGAGTCACGGTAGGAGTTTGATAATTTGTTTTTTGAAATATGTGAAATTGTTTGCATAAATATATATATGGTCACATTCAATAGTATTATAAACACAATTAATTAATTATATTAATTATCATGTCAATACATCACAAGTCTCTAATTTTAGAGGAAGCCACAAAATGTAAGTATTCTAAGTGAGCTTTATATCGCCACGAAAACATATAATAAGCATAAAAATAGCCTGGCAAACGGAGTCTATGGGTCTATGGATTTCAAGCGAAAAAGTTTTTTAATTTTTATTTTGTGAATTTGTGAATTACAAGATTTTGTGAATTTACAAGAAAGAAAAAAGTTAATCAATAAAAACATTCACCGATAATTTTATCCAAAAAACATATATTTATTAGTTACGTTTATATTTTTTGTTCAGTAATTAACAATTTTATTTTAATTCTACTCAATGAAAACGGTAGAAAAACTTCAATGCATCTTAAACGTGTTTTTATTGTACGTCAGTCAAAAATTAATGCCTCCTATTTTTTTTCTCCTTTAATTAATTGTCAAGAAATACAAAAATGCAATTACATTTGTCGAAAACCACACGATTGATGATTAAATTGTCATTTTTCAATATAATCTCGTTGCAATAATTTATTGGCTATATAGCACTATAGTTTTTATGTCTCCTTGGCAAAAAAAATTTAAAATGATCTTCTGGAAATCTGGAGCAATCGAGGCAAATTTATTTATTTCGCGTGGTCGCTCAAGTGGAAAGTCATAACGTCTTTCATTCTCTTGTTTCCTTTTTACGTAACACTTTTCGTCGTAATTGCATTCCATAGTACCTACCACACACTCTGCACGCTATTCATTAGTTTATTTCTAATAAATTAATGTATTTTCAAAAAGCAATTAAGTTTCTCAATAACACATTACAGTTCATTACTCATAACGAGTGTCAAAAACTGTAGTGGTATCACGACGGGACTGTCCAGTTTCCAGTGTCCATAACAAATATAAATGAAAACTTTGAAATTACCCAACACTTTCTTGACCCATCTGAGTCTTATCGTGAAGGGTCAAAAGTGCACGATTGTTAGTCAAAATACATGTTTTTACTAGGCAGTTAATAATATATTGTAGGCACGGGAATAAAATAGTGTCGGAGCTGTCTTTGATAAGAAACCAAGGCATTATTTATTAATGAGTTGAAGTCTAGAAAATTTAATTGCTTTTTATTTGTTGACCGTTTGAGAATCTTCAAATCGTTCAACCACCCCGACAGTTCATTACAGAACAGATGTTCTACGGTTTCGTTCAGGGCCCATGTATGGTATCTACGATATGGGATTGTATGGTGGGGAGGTCTTTAACCCCTCAGGCCTCGACAATATTTTGTCAGAGTGTTAAAATATTGTAGCTTTGCAATAAAATCCTAATAAATGGAATATTTCTGAACATATCCGAAAACTAAAAACTATTTTAGAAAGGTGATAAAATACGTTTTCAAATTTTATAAATCGAAAAAAAACATACCTATACTTTTTTGGGTACAAAAATTTTGGGTTCAAACATAATTTTTTTTTTTAAATGATTCACCTTACGTTTTTTTCTACCTAAAATTACCGATAAAGAGAATAAAAACAGATAGATATTTTATTAGACATATGCATTATAAAATGAAGTGAAGAAATTGAAATTTTTATAAATATTTTTAAATTGCGATCCGAAATTTTGGTTTTATAAAGATGCTCATTTTACCTCTTTTGTGTTTAACTAGATTTGAATATAAGACATGCTGTTTTCTCTTTCTAACACCGTTTAGATCATATTTCGAACCGTGATAGTAATGGAGACACAACGATTTCTATTTTACCTTTATGTGTTGTTCCGAAAAGTGAACAAATTATCTTGAGGGGTTAAATGGGGTGAACCTCGAATATACCCCTTGTTGTATATATCTGTATCTCGAATATACCCCTTGTTGTTGATTGTGGGGGAAGAAAACACAATAAATTAAATAGATAAATCATTTCACTATGAACTGTTGAACCTAAGAATATCCTCTTGTGGTAAATTTAATGTCAACCTCTATCTACAAATGTTCGGCATACGTTTGGTATGTCACCCAGCTGTACAATACTATAGTACAACTATAGACGGCCTTCCTGGTCGAGAGGTAAGGCTCTCTTCTGTATCGCTATAGCTAGCGATACAGAAAACGCGCGTTCAAATCCGACGAGTGCAATTTATTTGTTATTTCACAATTTAATCGTTTAAAAAATATATACGATATATTCCATTATAAGACAACTATTCGAAATTGATATGTTGTTTGGAATGACATTTAGCCATGTTTGAAAATTAAATTGTTGAAAATTAATAAATAAAATTATTGTATTTTGTGCTGTGTGGTTTTTTTTCTACAAAAGAGAGTTATTTCATTATGCAGTTATTTATTTGTTTTATGTTTTTATAATAATTTGTTAATGCGTAGTAAGCCACAAATTAACGAAATAATTTTGTGATCTTCTCGGTTGTGCGATCAACAAGCCGTCAATCGTCGCTAAATAGACCATGAAAATAATCATAAATATTATTGGTTTCTTCAAAACCATATTATTAGCAGTGATCTATTTAATAGCAAGGGCATTAGGCGGATAAATAGTCTAATGCTTACATTCGCAGATTCAGTTCATTCATTCCATATTGAAAACAATGTTTTCTGAAATTAAATAACGAATGTACACAGTCGCATAAAATTAATACGCAGTTTCCAGAAAACCTAAGATACCCTTAGCGAGGTCTCCTGCAACCAAAAACACAAACATTACCACAACTCAAACATTATTTGTTTTGGTCAACATTCTATCTCATCTTTGTTGAAACTTTGGGGAGCTGCGGGCGTGGTCACACACATTTTGTTTGATGGTATGTGGTGGAGACGTATCTACGCACCGCACACTTGACGTTTGACGTCTATGTTATTAATTACGTAGATGTCAAAAAATTTCAATATGAGTTCTTTTGAGGAAAAGACGCTACATAAGGGAGAAAACACAAGTTCCAGGTTAGATTGTACCACCTCAAAATTTTAACAGCTATTTATTTATCTGGAATTAAGAATAGAATACCGTTTCGGATTGGGCAGTTTCTTCTGTGTCTCTGAAACCGATTTTTCAAATTCTTCAGAATTAGTTTTAATTATAAGTACTACACGTGAGCCAGAAATCCAATTCGTATTTCACCAGAAATACGAATTGGATTTCTGGCTGCTTGCAATTCCTGCACGACCTAAATGTACCATTCAAGACTTTCAATTTCAAAACAACAATAATTTTTACCATAAATTGATAGATACATTTGTTAGGTTATAGGATGTATGGGATTGCACTCCCCTTCCCACATCCTGGAATAAAGACCATTATAATAATAATAATAATAATAATTTTTATTGAAAAAAATTGCCGATGGAAAACATTCTTCGAAATGGATGATTGTTTCTATCATGAAATAAATTATGAAGGACCTTATGAAATGGATGATTGTTTCTATCATGAAATAAATTATGAAGGACTTTATTTCATGATAGAAACAATCATCCATTTCGACATTATTTATATACAACACATGAGTATGACTCGCTCAGTGCACATAACCTCAAAAGCTCGATTTATGCTCTGTGACTGAACGCACCGCGCAGTGGTTGTCAAAAAATGTAACAATCCCCACCCATGCCTTCCCGCCTCCCACAGGCGGAGAATGTTTTCCATCGGCCAACATTGCAAATTTGCGTCTTTTCAACATCGCGTCTACAAACAAAATGTTGTAGGACACGCCGCCATTTTGAATGTTTGAACCAATGTTTGAGGTAATGTATTGTTTGTGGAGACGGTCGCAGAAGGCCCCGCTTATGCTCAACATGCATTACTTGATACTATCAACCGAGACAAAGCTACAAACACCAGTAATAATAATACATATGCTATGCACATATTACAATATGATATCGGTGTTATTGAAGGCATGGAAGGACCAGCGATAACCACAAAAAATAATGATATATTACGAGAGTATCAAATGAATTTCCCCTTTACATCCGGGAGCAATTAAATAATGATTGATGTATTAGAAATATTATCTTCTTTATTTTTGAAATATCTTACCCGTCTAATCACAGGAGACCCAAGTTGTCCCAAAACATCATATGCCGTTATAATAACAGGAGACCCAGATTGTCCCAGAGCGACCGTGCATTATTAAAAGTTAGATATCTCTCTTCCTGTCACGCATACATTTGTGATTTCTTTTATGTTAGAAAGCGAAAGAAATAATGCTTCTTATTGCTTTAGGAATATACGAGCTATATTGGTCAGATATTTTACAAACCCGATCATGTTGTGTGTCGATCATCAAGTGTCGATTTTATTTTGCGCCAATTTGTGACGTAACAAACATTTAATTTTAAAATAAAATTGTATGAATGTCATAAAAAGTGAGGTGACAGTTTTATTATAAATTTTCTTAAGAAAAGGAATCTGTGTTTAAAATGTTCAGTTTATTTTATTTTATGTACTTTTTCTAGGAATCATTAGGTATGTATTTTTAAGCTAATTTACATTTTCAATACCAAAATTTGAATATTAAAAAACAAAAATGTTGATTTCTAATAAACACATCGGAAAGATTATTTTATCTAGATTTTAGATCAATTTTTGTTTTTGCAAAAAGGTTAAAAAATAACCAATAAAAAGGAAAATTTAAAATGCACGGGAAGAACCGGGAATTTATTGCGCAAATCTTGACAAGCAAAAGTTCATAGATATTATTTTGTCATTATTCGAAGGGTTTATGAGTAAAACCTCAAATTTCAATATTTAATCAATGAAGACAATACTAGCGGCTGTCAAACGAAAAATTGAAACAGAAAATTCAGAAAAAGATTTGGTCGCATCTAGGAATTGATCCCAGAACCTCAGCCTTACCTGGCTCTGCTTTAACAACTGATCCAATTCGACCCCATCTCCTCGGTCATATTTAACTGTTTCATACTTCCACCAAGAACCATTAACATTTTTTTCATATTTTTATTGGCTGCTATTTTTTTGTACGATTGCAAGATTCTTCCTGCAATCAAAAGTAACTTTATTTAAGGTGATGGGGGTTAGTGATTGTTAACGTAAAACCAAATATGACTGGATTAATTATTGGAATGAATTTTGGGTGTAAAAATATACTATAGGCTTACATTGTAATAATCCATACTAATATTATAAATGCGAAACTGCCCGAGTTTGTTTATGACCTTTTCACGCATAACACAATATAAAGACTTAAATAATTTTTTCACCAATATTAAGCTAAATTATATGCGCAGACTACAGGTTGTATATGATGGTAAGCTCTGGCGTTATGAAATTATAAATATTAATATATTATATTTGTTATACGCTTTCTGTCGCGAACAAAAACGAGTTTTTGCTAACGTCAGAAAAAAATCTTTCCCATGGAAACAATGTTGATATATTTTTGGGCTCTATGCTGGTAGGCACTCAGTCTACTGGTCAGCTACTACTGCAGAAAATTTAAATATTAGAATTCGTTTTTTTTTGGACAAGCTTGGAATAAATGTCAGATTTGAGTTCCTGTATTAAAAATATAATTCGCAACGATTATAAAGACTGAATGATAAATAGAGTATTTTTTTATTATATTAACGAACTTCCAAATATTTAAATAAAAATAAACATCCGAAATGTTTGTAAGCGCATAAATTCCGAACGAATGAACAAAATTGGATAAGTAATTCTTTTTTTCTTTGAGCTATAGCATTATGAAATTTAGGTGGTAGGCGAGATGTTTGAAAACTGAATGTAAGGGAATGAATATATGGAATGCGGGAGGGGTTGGGGGGGGGGGGGTGGGGGGGGAGATAATTGATAAGTGCAAGCGCTACAGTAATTTCCCGTAATACCATGCGAGCGAAGCCGCGGGGAAAAGCTAGTATTATAATAAATGGAAAAAACCGTTTTTTTTTTCAGATTTTCAGAAATAAAATGTTATCAATTCGCACCCGGGGATAATGATGGCACAACTCAAAATACCTCTTTTTTCAGGAGAGCAGTTTGAATATTTCGATTGAGTGTATTTAATCTTTTTATTAATCAATAAAAAAAATTTTTTTACAAAAATTGAAAAGCAGTTTAGTAATATTTATTTGGTTTAATATTTTAATTGTGGTAAAAAGATTATTGTGCCACTATTTTTGCTTTAATTTGAGTAAAATATTTTAATATTAACACGAAAAATTTGTTTTTCAGGCCACAATAACATTTTTAAGAATTATGCCGTTTTTATAGAAGATAGAATAGATATCCAGGAACATTTCTGCATACTTAACTCAAAACTGCATTTTTTGACTTGTGCCACTGTTATTCCTCGGGTGCGAATTGTATTATTAAACTTTACCAATTTTAGCGTTAGATAATCGCATCCATCTTCAGAGTGGGTGTATATAATAACATAAACATAAACATTTTAGAAAACAATTTCGATGATCAGTTGCTTGCTTCAAGAGTTGGGTATCTACAAGCATAATATGTATAGGTATTATAAATAAAAAGGTACAAAAGCGGTTTATACTTCACTTGTCTATGACAGAAAATACATACTAACTATTCATCCTTGTTCCGATTTAAACACTTAGAAGCCCGAAAATATAAGAAAGCGAGGACTTCTGTCTATCAGAATGCGCCATTAAACAGAACGGCTTAACTGCTTAACGATTCTGTATTGACCGTCGAAATTTTCAACGTCACTTACAGACAGATCAGCAACTTACGTATAACTGCCTCCATACCTTTTTAATTTTTAATCTTCTCCGTGATTATGTATAAACGTTTTACGGAGAAAATGAAAAATAGATAATTAAATAAGCTTTTATTAATTTCAGCTCACAAAAACGACTTCAAGAAGCTACAACCAGTGCCAATTCCCACCGACCCAATCGAAGAGAGCATTGGAGCCATAGGAAAATGGCAGACTTGGACCTGCCTGGCCATCGTCATGGTCAAGTTTGGAGTGGCTTGGCATCAGATGGGCATCATCTTCCTGGCACCACCAACACATGTAATT
The DNA here is from genome assembly GCA_936435175.1 of Glyphotaelius pellucidus. Classification (NCBI taxonomy): domain Eukaryota; kingdom Metazoa; phylum Arthropoda; class Insecta; order Trichoptera; family Limnephilidae; genus Glyphotaelius; species Glyphotaelius pellucidus. The sequence continues at coordinate 26,538,728 of OW386550.1, read as the reverse complement.
ATATTAATTAAGGATAAACTTCAAATAATTCATAATCTGCTCGTTCAAATTTATAACTTTTTTTTTTTAAATTTTCTGGCTTTCACCCTTCAATGGTTTTCTAGGTCATCATTTAAAAATTTAGAGAAAGAAAAGGTGTATTATTATGTATTCATTTTATAAATGGAAAAATTTCAAAATTATATGGAAGATTGGAGTCGAGTTAGAGTTCGAAGAATGAAGGGGAGGGAATTTAGATAATGCTTGATGGAAGTGAGAATATTTGTTTAGAGAGGGACAATCAAAAAATGTGTGATATAATCTACATAAAAAAATTATAATTTTTTTTTTTTAAAGAAAGACAAACATTCCCGACTTGCGAATATCGTGCATTTTCGCTGAGACTAACAAAACAAACGGATATTCTACATTAACGTTAATTGTTTGATTTGGGGGTTCGTCCCCCTTGTTTTTGATTTGTGCGAAGCTGTAGGTAGGTACGATCGCGATAAGTGACTAGTTAATCTACATGCATTAAGAAAAATATTCGTAATAATAAATGTGAGGGGGCGATGTATTTTATGATGTCACGGCTCAAGTAAGATTCAAGGGTCCCACCATATGAAAAAAAAAAACAAAGTAACTACCTATATAACAATTGTTATTCTACCCGTTACCCTACCGTGGGAGTTGAGTGCATACGGATTATCGTTTGACTTTCATCAGAGAAGAGTAACTAACCATCACGCCGTTTCCTCGCAGGGGTAAGCAGAAAGGACGGACCGCCAAACAACTCGGTCTTGACACACTCCTTACCTCGTTCGCATTCATACATCGTCTCATATATGCTCTTCTATTATTCTGACTCTTGACATGGCCCGACTCAATTGTTGACTTGGTTCACTTGGGCAATTGATTCACTTGGTCGTGCCATTTCTTCCTCGGGCGTCCCTGACTTCTTCTGCCATTCACATTTGCATCATATATGCTCCTTACATTCCTTTCCTCGTTCATTTGCTCTACACGCCCAAACCATCTGAGTGTCCCTTTCTTGATCTTACTCATTACGCTTACATCAGCCCTGCATTATTTACGGAACTCCACTGCGTTTCTCACACAATCATACATGGTTTTACCACGCATACGCATCATGGATCTCATTTATGCATTCAGCCTACTTTCATCCTTCCTCTGCCAGTTCCATGCCTCATTACCAAACATCAGGGTAGGTACCAGCACTCCATTGACGGCAAGCTTCTTATTGCACAGTTTTTTGTTAACGTCAACGGCGTTCAGTCCTCCAATAATGGAGTTACCTGCATTTACCCTTCTTTCAATGCCTATATCAGCCTTCCCATCTCTCGTAAATATTCTTCTCAAATACACAAACTCATCCACCTGCTCATTCATCTGTCACAACCGTGTTGCAAATTGTTTTCGTTCTCTCTCCTTCAAATACCATGACTTTAGACTTACTTACATTCATCGTTAACTCATTCTTCATACATACTTCGTTCATCTTAGACACGAGACACTGTAGATCTTCCATACTGTTAGAAATCAGCACCGCATCATCAGCATATAACAGGCAACATAATTGCACATTAATTAATTTCGCGCGAGAAGAGTAACTATCTTATTAAGAGTAGGTACTTACCTTATTTCTGGATAAAGAAAGGTTTTAAAATGTTGCATGTCAAGGTTTCTCAGAAGTTTTCCTATCTTCAGAATTTTCCACAATTCCACGGAATTCGTCATAGATATATTTCAGTTTTTTTTTTTCATTAGGTTACATTTAATTACATTAGCTCCACACAAGCACTGAGGTAAATATTTTTCCTCAGGGCCTACATTATCTTTGGAGATGCTCTGATGTTTTTTTAAGGAAATGAATAGGAAGATTTGAGAAGTAAAAGGGTAAGAGTGGTGGAGTCTAGCTGGAGAATTCAAATGAATCTCTCTCGCAATTCGGATGCCACGCAATTTACTGCCAAGATCTGAACAAATCTTACCCCCCTATGAACCCGGGCACTCCTGCTAAGTCACCAAAGTAGCGAACTACTTGGGATGCCCTATGGCAAAGGTGTTGGTTATTCAATGATTGGTTCTCGGGGCGGCGGTCCTCAAACCCGCATTCCGAATTGTTGTTTACTACATATGTATCGACGAATTTGGATATCCAAAATAATGCAAGTCTAATGAAAGTGTAAAGAACACGATTAAGAAAGGGACGATTATATAGTTTGGACATGTAGAACGGATGGGCAGAGAAAGTAATTGAAAATTCGGTTCCATGACAACTCAAAATCAAGCAATTTCGACACCCCTTCGTAGTTTTAACGTCGCACGGTCAAGTGAGCCAAATACTTCGAGTCGGTACAATGCCAAGAATCGTAACAGAAAAACGTGTATGCTAAGTTGATGCAAGTTGTGTTTGTTATGATGGGGTGATATGGTCATCATATTCTCTACCCCTGTGATGAAATGGCCTGATGATTTATTATGAAAATAAATTGACATGCCGATAAACGATACCTAGCTTGGGATGCAAATACTGCCAAACATATCAAAATGCCATCAACTGCCAAACGTATCATCAAAACTCTTCATGTTTGGAATCCATTATTAAATAAAACATTTATGTTTAATCTGCAGGTGTTTTGCAAAGACCCCGGCCCAGAAGAAGAGATCTGTTCCGCAAACTGCACGGCCAGGGACTACGACCGTGAGACATTCTCCAACACGATCGTGATGGAGTGGGACCTCACGTGCAGTAGGGCGTGGATGAAGGACCTAACGCAAACCATGTTCATGTTCGGCATCCTCGTGGGGAACATGATATTCGGATTCTTTGCTGATCGGTGAGTCAAAAAATTGTTGATAGGCAGTGTCGAACGTAATGCCACAGTTTTTTCGTAAAAATCTAACCATATTTTATAAGAGAAGAAAATAATACTAATCTTAAATCTAAGCGAAGTAATAACGAAACAAGACAAAGAAAAATAAGCATTTTCATTTATGTCTTGACAATTTTTTTTTTTACATTAACTCCACACAGGATTCCCTGAGGAAAATAATTTCCCTCAGGGCCTATGTCATCTGGGATGCTGTGTGGAGGGTCTTTTTGAGGAAAGGAAGGAATGAACATTGGGCTTAAATAAATCTTTGTTGATCAGAATTAATTTTAAAATGCATCATAGATGTGTTTCAGAACAAATTTTGGGCAGACTTTACAAAACACAAGAAAATGCATAAATACTTATTATTTCTTTTTCCTCGATTATTCTTGAATAGATTCATTTGTAACCAGATCGTTTCGGCCATAAAGTGTCTTCATGCGCCATTATATAATACCATACTAATTGCACAATGCGAAACTAATCGAGATCATAGATAACAAGGAGTGTATTCATTACGATACCTACAACATATCATATTTCTCCGTTTACTGTTTTAATTTATTGTTTTGCTCCATTGCCAATCGTCTATCTTATAGTTCATTCGGATGCGGTTTTCTATCAAGATCCTTAATTAATACTTGTAGTATATTATTAACTTGAGTAACTGAGAAATTATGCGTTGTCACTTAATAAGTAGGAAACACCATCTATTATTATTCACCAATGCGGAAGATGGAACATCTTGACGTTTCAATGATTTTTCGCTAGATTTAGGTAAGTACTATTTATTTTGTGGTGATAATTGCACGTGAATAAGAATAGAATATAACCTTTAGGTTATGATTACATTAATTGGAGTTACAGGTTTCAATTAAAATAAATATGTATGCAAAACGCAAGCATTTAAAGAAATTTGTTAATTGAGTTTATACGATTTTTTGTGACAAAAAACAATGATTTTTAATTTTTTAAATTTTTTTTTTTTTAGTTATTTAAAAAAAAAATAAACAGAAAACACATTGTACTAAAGTTTAGAAAGTTACAGAAAGTGAGTTGTAGAAGGATGGATAAATTTATAGAAAAAGCGTTTCAATATTTACATTATTCAACCATAATTATTTAGATCACTTGCCCAGCATTCCTATTCTGATTTTCCAGATTCAGCAAAACACATAACCGTATCTAAAATAAAGTTTTTTTTCTCAGCTATGGAAGACGTTGGCCCTTGCTGGTATCTGTGGTTCTCCAAGCAGCTTCAGGAGTGTTGGCTGCCTTCTGCCCTGACTGGTACTCCTTCACGGCCGTCAGGTTTATCGTAGCTGTGGCCACTGGAGGGACCATGGTCACCTCCTTCGTGCTCATCATGGAGATCATCGGAGTCAAGTACAGGGAGGTTGCTGGAATCCTCTTTCAGGTACTGTTTGAAGTGTGATGAGTTATTATTATTAATTCTAAATGGAATTTGATGACTTTTCATTCATATTTTTAACCTTACTTTCCATTCTTTTGCGGCCTTCGTGCTTATTGAAGCCGTGGCCTAAAGAGAGACCATAGTCACCTGATTCATACTCATCATAGAGAATATCGGCGTCAAGTGCAGGGAGGTTGCTGGAATTCTCTTTAGGTTCCTACAGTGTCAAAGACCGATAATACTTCTTTGGGAAGATAATAACTTCTTCGTGCTTATAATGTAGACCTTAGGTAATTGCGGGGAGGTTGCTATGATCGTATTTCACGTAAAATGTCAAACGTTATTAATTTTTATTAATAGTTCTATGCTGACTGGAAAGCCTTTATAGCCATCAGAAGATTCTATCGTGAATTACTTTGTGCTCGACATGGAAATCATTAAGACAAGTACAGGGATGGTGCTGGATTCTTCTGTCAGATAGGTACTCTGTGAAGTGTGGTGAGTTTTCGAATCGAATTTTCTATCCCAACTGATAATTCTTCACGGCCATGTGCAGTGGGACCATGTTCATTGTGCAGTGGGACCATGTTCACTACATTTGTGCTCATTGGAGTCAATTACAAGAAGGTTGTTGGAATTTTCTTTCAGGTACAGAGTGAAATTTGATGGATTTTCAGGCATAATTCTTAGTGAAATGCGATGACTTTATGAATGGAGTGACTGTTGTTTCTTTCGTGCTCATAATGGAGATCATTATAGTCATATACAGGAAAGTTGCTAGTATCCTCTTTCAGGTAACAAGTGATGAGTTTTGATTCATAATTACTTGTGAAATGTGATAGTTTTCATTCATAATTCTTGACTAAAGATAAGCCGGTACTAAATACTTTGAACAGATAACCCGCAGATGCAAAGGGTCATCAGCTTATCATGTTTATAGGCATGTTAACATTCGTAGTTACTAGTTGGAGAGATAGGAAGAAAACATATTGAAGAAGACTTGAAACTTTGACCAGATCAAGGTCATCAAACTCATTTTTTCAAATAATCAATGAAACAATATTAATGACTTTCAAGGAAAGTGAATTGATAAAACTAAAAAGAAGAAAGGAAAGATTGAGATTTTTAAGCTATAAATTGAAATAATAGAAAATGCCGCTCTGGAGGTCTAGCATGGATGATCGATAAAATTCTATATCTATACGATAATGACCAAATTTTTTTTTTTATAGCTTTTAATGACTTTTCAAGGAGGTGTTGATTTGACTTTATTCTCAGTTGGCATGGAACCGACTTTTTGTACTCGTCAATACTGTCAATTCATGGAAAATACTTTCAGTGTTGCCAGCGCATATCGATTTCTTATTTCTTCCCGCTCAATATCGGTTTGGCTGTCAACTGTGAAACCGTGCTCGGGATATAAAATCAGCGGAAGCTACACCTGTCGATCTTGATATTGTAAAGTTATCGATTTCAATGTGATTTCCAGATATCCACTCGTAGAAATATGTTTCTATCGATGTCCATGTGTTTGTTTCAAATTTATTTTTTCCGTTTACCAAAACCTTCAAGTTGCGTTCTTGGTGACACCCTTATCCTGTGTGCCTATACCTAATTATTTGAAGGTTTTATCATTTTTCAATGTTTAATATTATGAGTGTAGAGCTAATAAAATTATTAATATTCCAGATTCCCTTCAACTTAGGCCACTTATCGCTGGTGGGTATTGGCTATCTGACTTCTGACTCCTGGAGCAGACTTCAGCTGTGGATCTCCTTACCGTCAATATTACTCTTCGTCTATTACTGGGTTCTGCCGGAGTCTCCTCGTTGGCTCCTAGCTGTGGGAAGACACGAACAGGCGGCTGCGGTCCTCGAAAAGGGAGCGAGAGTGTAAGAAATTTAAAAAAGAGAAACTAAAATAATAGGCTTTATAAATATATGCTTTAATGAAATCGCTGATACTTGATCTGTCTTGGTCGGTGATCCAAAACTTGGTGTCTGATTCATATTTCAAATAATTTGTGTTCTGTCTAATGGCCAGTGGAAGATCGTTGTACAGTTTTGTTGCAAAGAATCTAAAATTTCTTTGGCCAATGGTTGTTGTTTTAGCGAAAGGGACAAGTAAGAGACTATGCCCTTTGGTTCTGGTATCTCGAGCAGTTCGGACATTGTTTTGACTATGTCCGAACTGCGCTAGTATGCTTTTGGCATAAAGTTGCCTAAAGTCCAAAACACAGATTCTCCTAAAGATTTCATCCGAGCTGCTTGTGATCGGTAGATTAAGAATAATATTAATAAGTTTCTGAGCTTTTAAAATCGGATCAATGGCGGTAGCGTTTGCTCCTCCCCGAGCTGTAACGCCATACGCCATTAAAGATTAACACGGTGCATAGTAAATTGTTTTGAGTTGATGCAATCGTCATGTAAATTTAATCGTCAATTTTCATATTATTACAGAAACAAAATGCCGACAGAAAACATCGCCAAACAGTTGAAAGATTCCAGCGACATGCTAGGGGATAACACTGAGCCAAAAGAGAACATGTTGAGTTTATTCAGAAGGAAGAACATGCGCATGAAGACCATTTATATGTGCTTCGACTGGCTGGCCTGCGGACTATGCTTCTTCGGCGTCTCCCAGTTCATCGGACAAATTGGAGGAAACATCTTCGTGAACGTCGCCATCTCTGCTGCCATTCAAGTTCCAGGAACACTGTCTTCAATAGCATTCAACAGGATCTATGGAAGAAAGAAGACCCTGTTTTACTCTTATATCCTTTCTGGAAGTACTTTGATTGCCATTGTTATCATAGATTTACTGCCTTTGAGCATATCACCAGAAACAAAAACGGTGGTCAAGATTATATTGGCTTCTACAGGTATCTTCGGAATGAGCATTTCGTTTCCCACTGTTTACGTGTTTGCTGGGGAGATCTTCCCTACTGTTTTGCGAAATACTGGCATTGGACTTTGTTCTATGATAGCGAGGGTAGGCTCCATGCTTGCTCCGTTTGTAGCTGGTTTGAGCGCCTACCAGTTCTGGCTTCCCCCTGCGATATTTGGTGGTTTGCCGATCATCGCAGCCTTTTTGACGTTGATGCTGCCTGAAACACACGGCAAGGCTCTTCCAGACACTCTCAGAGAAGCGGAGTATTTCGGCAGAAGAAGAAAGAGTAGTGTAATTAGCGCATTTGAGACACCAAGAATGTAAATTTGAAATATTAACTGAGTTGTATTATTTTGAAGTACTAGATATTTCTTGATGTAGCTAAATGACACAAATCGAGCATTTTGTCTACGAATTCCAAATGTATACATATTTTTAAGGCAGTTTTTAGATAGTTTATTGCAAAGATGAAAAAACATAATAAGTTGCTACTATGATCGATTAATTTCTCTCGTACGCGAACCTAGTACTACCTATTTATTTGAACGTATTACGATTTATAAAGTATTTTTTAAATGAGACCTAACTGATGTAGATGTAATTTTGTTTCATTGTAACGAAAAAAAAGGTTTAAATGTTACTGAAACAGGATAATCAACTTCCTGTCTCCACTACTTAGAGTTTTATGACTTGTATAAACCAGTGAGCAATACTTCACATGACTCAAATCACTGTAATTAGGTTAAGAGTTTTATTTTTAAATAATTATTATTATCAAAATATAGGCAAATTTGCCGATTACTATAAAATCTAATTTTATAAATTCAGTGCCATTGCTCGTAATAGTTTTGCATATACATACTATGAAAATATAACTATATACATACTACGTAAAAGCCCATATGGGCGTATAACAACAATAAATAAATGAAATGGGATCAGTTGTTGTTAATCTTTATTACTGACTCACGATACCAAACCAATGCAAATCTGTTGAAAATAAAAATTCAATATTGATAATAAATATGAAATGTCTTTTATTGTCTTTTATTTCTTTCACTTATTAATAAGTTATTTCAAAATGGAAGCCAAGAGTAAGGGCCTCCGCTCATGGAGAAACTGAAAAGGAACCAGTTCTAAACGCAATTGCAATCAACCTCCAGAAAATCGATATTTTTCTGATCTGACATATCAAAACTTGCCAGTTCGTGAGCCGCTGCCATGGCAACCTGTCAACAATGCAACTGAAACTCCACTGCCGTGGCAACCAGCAGTGCTAGTTTCAGTTGCATTGTTGACAGGTTGCCATGGTAGTGGCTCACGAACTGTCAATTTTTGACACGTCAGATCAGAAAAATACCGATTTTGTTAAGGAGTTGATTGCAATTACGTTGAGAATTGGTTTTTCCAATTTCTCCGTGAGCGGAGGCCCTAATAATGTGCATTAGAGTTATAAGTAGGTATGTAATTTTCACCTACGCCAAAGAGCCCGGAAAACTATATTTAATGTTTGAACTCTAAGCTCTCAACCTTGTCTTTTCATCGAGTTTAGAAAAATAGAATTTAGAAAAATAAATTGGAGGATTTCTTCACTGAATCCTCTTTTGATCATTTTTCTTAGTACAACTCAGTTCTTCTCCTTTTACAACTCGTTCAAAGAGAAAGGCATCTTTCAGACCTCAAAAGTTCGCATTTTTTCCAACAATCATTTTTTGAGAGATTTTTTGACGGGATCGTCTTTGGATAATTAAAGTATTAACTAATAACATCTAGTACCTAACTGTAGATCAAAATTTAAACCGTCTCACCGTTTAGAAAAACTTCTTCTTGGGTCGGTTCCTCATTGATGAGGTTTTCAATTTCCATGGTGGACAAGGCTCCTCCACTCCTCGCGATTCTGCGCTGCATGGTGAGCCAAGGATACCGTTGCACAGTGGTCCCAAATCCCATTCTAGCTAGACAAAAATATTTTTCCACGGAATATGATGCAAAAGGGTCACAATATGATAAAAAAAATTACATTAATTTCAACCACTGTCACAGAATTTTCAAATTAAAATAAAATACAAATAAGTTGCGCGTAGTACAATGATTCAAAGAAGTCAAAACAATCTGTTTATTTTAATTAATTAGTTAAAATATTATTTGTAGCAAAATATAAGAACAAAACCGAATGACATTTGTCTATGGTCGAGTCACCATCATCACTTTTGTTAAATGATAATATTCCTATGTGGCACTGTCAACAGACCTCTGCAGTTTCTTCGTTGGTACTTCCGAAATCGACAATAATTTTAAGTCATCACAAGATAAGACATTAGGATGTTTTCGATATTGTGGTTATTTCGGATATTACAGCTTTCCGTTTTCCATCTGACCCAAGCTGACTTAAGCAGCATAAAAGAGTTCTTTTAGACTTCGAGAATTCAGAGGATATTTATTTTTCTTATTTTACTTTTTAACGAGTAAAAACCAAATTATTTTTCTCGCTCGCCACGTAGTCTATCATCACACGTAATTACCGGAAGAAAAAAAACTCTATTAAACCATTTCTGTTTTTTTTTACATGAATTTTAGAGTACATTTTCGACTATTTCCTATGAAATATTAATAAAAATGAAGCGATATTCTTCTTTTCCATTTTCTATGACATATTAATGGAAATGAAGCAATTCTTCTTTACTTAATTTTTTTCAAGACCTATAAAATTGGTTTCTCAACCAAAATTTTTCCGTATTGCAGCATAACTCGACTTTGATGCGCCTTTTTCTTCTAACATCTCCAAAATATCAAAAATAGAGATCAAGGGTAGAGGCTCTGTAAAAGTCAAAAGAGCAGACAAATTCTGTAAGAAAATATAGATAAAAAATGGTTTTATATGAAAATTGTTTAGTTTGGAGGTACAAAATGGTACACGATTTTGAAAGTCTAATCAAACTTTGGCAAATAATTGTAAATAGTGATATAGGTTTCACGATTTTTTAATAACTAATAAAAGTAATATGAAAGAAGCAAATCAATAAATACTTAAATACGTTTGAAAGATCATACTATGGACTTTAATTTTTCTCTTGACGTAATTTCTCCCCGATTTCAAATAACACCACTAACGACCGAACAGCGCGAACACTCGAATGAGATGGGTCGCAGGGAGGCCGCCTGGCACATTCAAAGTGTCGTGTTTACATCGTTGCCACATGTGGCGCGGATTGTTTTAATTTTTTTATCGATGCGAACATAATGCTATGGACTGTTTTCTATGCTATGAGTATATTTTTGTACATAAATAAAAACATCGTTGAAATCTTTTTGTCTAGCTAGATTGTTCTAAGGGAACCACCGTGCGTTGTAAATAACGCCAGTGATAATTTGTTACTTGGATAGCGGAGAAATTATATGCCGGTCTAGCCGGACATGAAAATTCCACAATTAATTACCTCACTAAATAAAGTGAGAATGATAAATTTAAACATGAAAAATTTAAAGTAATCCTCCGAAAGGAGTCTCCTAGATAAACAATAGGAAAGGAGCCTCCGACACTTATGTCTTGACATAAAAAATCTAAAGTAATCCTCCGAAAGGAGAAATCCTGCCACAAGTCGCACGTATTTCTCTTTCCCAAAACCCTCACAATATAAAAAAAAAATACCATCCAAGTAAAGTGTCAGTAGATTTTTTTTACATTAACTCCACACAGGAGGCCCTGAGAAAAATATTTCCCCTCAGGGCCTATGTCATCTTTAGGGATGCTGTATGGATGGTCTTTTTAGGCAAGGAAGAAGAGTAAGTCCTGGTAAGGAAAGGGGTATTAGGGATCGGTCAGTGTGTCCAGGATTGACAGACATATGGACGTTGCAAGGTGATTAGAGTATGGCTGAAGAAGTCAAAGGGACTCCCTCAACCACTTTGTCCCGATCCGGCCTGCCAGACTCCCGATCCCCTGCTGATCCCGAGCTGGTCAAACCTCGCCCCAAGAACCCGGGCATCCCTGCTAAGTCACCAAACGTAGCGAACCACTTGGGGTTACCTACGGCAGAGGTGTTGGTTATCCAATAAATGGTTCCTGGGGTAGGCACCCATTCCCGCCTCCCAATTTGGGATAATTCTATTTCGCAATTACGTTAGAGTCATTAAACTAATTGTTTTGGGAACTGTGAACACAAATGACGCCTAAGTCCAAGTCAACCTTTCTCTGCTTCTCATACCAAACACTTAGCAGGTGACTATAAGTTTCTCCAGGCTCCATCAGTTTGGCGAGCAACGTGTCCAAAGTATCTTAAAAAACGCAGTTAATAGTCTAATAATCCAGATAGTTTATAGTCTAATAATTTTAAATTGACTAGATACAATAGACATATGGGAGACATCTCGTGAATAACTGTGGAAGCATTATCTCTGCTTGTAACTGACTAATAGAGCGGGAAGGTTTAAAACAAATTCTGAAAATGTTTGAAAATATCTCTCCAAATTGATCACATTTTAGCCAGCGCACGCTCGCAAGTATTTGCAAATTTGCCAAAATCTTGACAAAACTGCCTGCTTTAATCAACCGATAATTCTAGTAACGCATATGGACAACATGTGCTGTTTTCTTCGTGAAGACAAACAATCAATTTCAGCAATATGATATTTTTTTCAAATCAGAAGTTTTTTGAATTTCACTCTAGTCATTGATCTCATATTTTAATGTTCTAATAAAAAAATCTTACATTTTTGTTTTACGATTAACTAATGAAGGGTCTTCCAATTGGAACTTCCGAACTTTGACAGTTGATAGCGGCCATATTGTTGAAGCGACATCAGTCAAATTGGCTGTCATTTATTCAGTCTGTTTTGCCAAATCGCTATGGATGGATATAGCGTTCAACAACATGTGCAAATGATAAAATTGAATGAATTGTTTAAAATTGTTTAATGATAAAATCTCACGTGGAGGAGATGTGAACTGGCCACCGAGATCGTGCGATTTGACCCCGTTATACTTTTTCTTGTAAGTTTTTTTAAGTCGCAGTGTATGCGAATAAGCCACAAACCACAGCGACAAAGCCAACAACCCAAGCCATCGGTCTAATTCAGCCTGAATTTTGCGCCCGAGTCATGGAAAATTGGACATTTCGAATGCGCTCCACCCAGAGAAGCCGCGGCAAACATTTGATCGAAGTTATATTACATACATAATGGCATCGATAGGCCTTTCAATGAATATAAAATTTCGATGGTATCTCACACATACTTTGTTTTATTTAAATTTAAAGAAATGGAGCGCTTAATGAAAGACCCTTCATAACTTATCATGAAAGTAACATTAGAATTTTCAACTATGCAAAATTTCATTAATAATTTTTTTTTTTTTTTTTACTTTTCATAAAGTTTTACTCATGTAAAACCTCAAATTGTAATATTTAATGAAATGAAGACAATGTTAGCGAAACTCAATCGAAAATCTGGAAACAGAAAAATCACAAAAAAATATTTGAACCTCTGGGACTCGAACCCAGGACCTTTCGCTTTCCGGCAAATGCGCAGTGGTTAGTGCATATGCCCGGTCTTGGTCCCAAGAGTGCAAATATCTTTTTCTGGTTTTTCTGTTTCCTGATTTTCGATTTCTCTAATATTGTCTTCATTTAATTAAATATATATGTATTTTTTTTTTCATGAGCTCCACACAGGAGGCCCTGAGAAAAATAATTTTCCTCAGGGCCTATGTCATCTTTGAGGATGCTGTGTGGAGGGTTTTTTTGGGGAAAGGAAGGGGAGGGAGAGTTCTGGGAAGGAAAAGGGTTTAAGGGGTGGGTAGGAATCTAGGGTTCAGTATGTCCTGGTCATCCGCCTAGACAAACCTCACCCCATGAACCTGGTCACCCCTGCTAAATCACCAAACGTAGCGAACCACTTGGGGTGACCTATGGCAGAGGTGTTGGTTATCCAATAAAGGTTCCCGGGCGGCGATACCCATTCCCGCCTCCCAAATTGAAAGAAATTATTACTTTAGTCACTGTGTGCCCTTAGTCAGGATCAATACTAAAGTCACTTCTTTTTTTTATTCTCGTTTAAGACTTTGCTGAAGGCGTCCGTTTTTCTTTTTTCCTCGTTAGAATCAACATTACATAAATTTCTGCATTTTCAAACGGAGTCAAAGAATTTAGATAAATTTATATTTTTCTAAATATGCTTCTTTCTAGTTCGGTCCTTCACTTAAACATTTCTATCACAGTCACTTATACTACTATCGGTAGCTTAAAATGTTATTTAATATTAATAAAAGTTAATAGTGTAAGTATGAAAGTAAATAAATTACGATTCGCGTTCATATCGTTATGGTATGTCGGTTTGTAGCTAATATCTTATCAGAACGGAAGATAACTAAAATAAATAAAAAGTTCCTGGTCTATTAGGTAGAATATCTACGCCCGAGGAAAATATATTTTCTACGAACCTTGATCTACGCCTAATTGTTGGCATTTGACTAACATCGTCATAGTAACTGATGCGGTATCGATACAACATCCAGCGTTTAAGCTAGTCTCACACGAGCGCTACGCTATACTCTCATAAAATAAGGGGATTGGAAATTTATGGCGAGCGATATGGTGAAATAGGCCAAGCCTATATAACGCGGGTAACCATTATATTTTTATAATTTAATTAAAGTACACGATATCAGCGAGTAATGAAAAAAATAACAGAGTGTGTTCACACCCTAAGCACCCTGAACAAGTTTCTGAAGGAATCGCTTAGGTACCTGCTCATGCACTTTACACCTCCTTCCGTGACTGGACCAAGAATAATCTTCCGATAAAAACAAAAAGAAATTTAAAAGGTGTAGATTTATCCTTTAAAGAGAATAGTTTTACAAATATAGAAAGAAGATATGAACTAAAATAGATATTGTAATAATTATTTCTATACTAGCTGGTACCCGGCATGCGTTGCAATGCCATTCAAAGAAATAAATTGATTATCCCTGCATGTCCTTTCCCGTGTGCGTCCCCGTTCACCTTCCGAGTCCCCTCCCCCTCCCGCGTTCGCCTTCCACCTTCCCTACTTTCCCCCTCTCTCGTCACCCCTCCCTCGAACCCTACCTCCCCCATTCCCCTCCCCCTCCTGCCTTTCCCCCCTGCCGCTAAAATATATGAAATACAAACATTTTCATTTATTCAAATTTCATAACGCCAGAGCTTACCATTATTTATAGCCTATAACCTTTGCGGGCGTGCGCACAACGTATCACCAAAGTTTCATCGCAATCGGAGGAGCGGTATGGCAGCGCATAAAATACGAACAAACAAACAAATATTGATTTTTATATATAAGATTTGCGATCCAATTTTTGTCGTGTTTGAATTTGGTCATAGTTTATATTCGTCTAATCGTAGCTAGTAGTGTATAGTATATTGTATAGTTTGCAAGCCATGTTTTTAAAATGTCTTTGTCCAAAAGTGGTTTTAGCAATTGGGAATTCTTTGTTTTTGACTCGAGAATTGTATTTAGTTTGTGTTGATTTGTACAGTGTTTTTTTGTTTTGGTGCAAATAAGCCAAAATGGTTTTTGCAAAGAGCTGCCACCAGGTATTGGGTACCTCGAATTACGCTGGTCTCACATCATACTATCATGGCTTCGCCTACACATTTCACTATGTCTGTTCGCCCACGCCCAACGGGAATGCATGACCACCGGTAAGCTGAAATAGGCCAAGCCATGATAGTATAGCATTCGTGTGAGACGAGTATTAGTGCGGCAATATTATGAACTAACTTGAATTGCCCTATCTAAAAACAACAAATGTAAGGGAAACAACATTTGTCCGATACCATACGTTGTCCCGTGTCCTATATTGTACATACTTCTCATACCTTTTTGCACTGCTTCGGTATTCAAACTCACAGAGCCAAGTATAATTGATGGTACAAATACATCACAGAGTACAACACAATGTCAGTAAAAACATAATCTAATGTCTTAGTTTTATCTCCCACTAAATAAACGAACTAACATTATTTATTCATAATCAACTAACTTCTTACTGGGATCTTGCCGACTTCGTAACCAAACATAATATCATACATTTTATTAAATTATAATAATTACCAAAACTACAGTTACCCCATCTTAAGCATCAGCTGCTCAGTGTCAATCCTCAGTCAGTGTCAGTACAGTACCAAATACCAGTCAGTAGTCAGTACTCACTACTCAGTACGATTATATAACAGTTCAGAGTAGACGTGTTTAGTTGGTGAATCCTCTCCTCGGTCCATCTCCGTGACCCCAGCTTCAAGTCCACAGCATCCATGGTCCAAACGGAGAACGAGAGCGATTATGAAGGTAATATTTTAATAAATTAGCCCAAGGTTTTATTGGAAATGCGCCATTAGTGTTTTATAAATTAAACCTTATCTGAAACATGGTTCATTGTGTTGTTTTATCGACAATATTTATGGCGTAAACGAAGTGTGTCGGTTGCCACGCAACGTGCAAGCACGTGGTTTATGTGTATATACAATCAGTTTTACTTTATTAGATCTGCTAACTTATCTGTGAAGTGGGGGCTACAATCTACGACGATTAAAAGTTTGTAAACAAAATGTAAACAAAGATTTTGAGAATTTAAGTTTCTTGTCTCAGATTTTTCTAAATTATACTTGACTTATTATATTTGACTTGCAACCAGTGATTCCTGACATTATTTACAGTAAAAATGTGAATGAAATTTTGGTCTCCGGTGTCATTATCTATATCTTAAAACATTTTTAAAAAAGGTAGGTATTGGGCAGTGGGGTCGGGAGAGGGGTTGGACGATTGAGGTAATTTTTCACAAAAACGGCGCTACACAAATCATCCAATTATTCGTATGAATTTAGGTTTTCACGGCCAAAAATATTTTCGTTATTTATTTTTAACTTCTTTAACCGAAGTTTCGGACATCGTTACAGTGTCCATCATCAGGGCCGATGAGGCAGATGAGGGCACTCATCTGCCCTGATGATGGACACTGTAACGATGTCCGAAACGTTGGCCAAAGAAGGAGGAGGCGCAATAAGGCATAACACCCCCAAAAATAAATAACGAACATCCAATTATTATAATTATTGTGTTTATTATTATTATTCGGCTGAGTGACCAGTCATCACATGTGGAAGATAAACCAATTATATCATTGAAGAAAAATATAAAACTGATAATCTAAACGAAAATATGAAAGAGAACAAGACACAGAAAAATAAAAAGATAACGGTCGCAACTGGGACAGAGAGAGGTGGCAGTAACGGAATTAGTAAAGCGTTTGTCCCAGTGAGACGAGAGGTTCTGAGTTCGTGTCCAAGTTGTCTTTTTATTTTTCTGTTTCTTGTTCTCTTTCATGTTTTCGTTTAGATTATTAGTTTTATCTTCTTAAGGCGGCGCTTCCCGGCTCAAAAAGAAGAAGATGGAGAGATATGTAATTACAAATGTTGGACAGAGCGCGCTAATATTTTCATTGATAAAATTGAAGCGAAAATTGTGAAAATGCTTAATAAAACATGACTCGTTTAAAATAGAGCAAAAATCTCGTGGAACGTATCTGAAGTGTCATTTAAAGAAACATTGTGAATTTTTTCACAAATATAACTTGTAAAATAATAGAAATAGATTTGTTTTTAATAATTTTCGGAGCATACTTTGCGATTTTTTTCTATTGAGGAAATTTCATATAATTTGCGTTTCGGCGTGGAACGTATCTAGATATTATCTTCAAAAATAACATATAATTTTTTAAGAGCTGAAAAACTTCAAATGTTTAAGAGAGATATATATGTAAGAAATCGGTCGAAATTCGGATAGCGGCGGCTTAAATGATGAATTAAATTGAAAAGAATAACCTTTAAAAGTTATAAAAAGAGAGTTGTTCTAATGAAAATTGGTTGATTTTGAAGAAAAATTTCATTGTAATAAAATCTCTACATAATATTATAAATTAAAGTCCTTCGCGGAGTTTGTCTGTCTGTTTCCGATAAACTCAAAAACTACTCGACGGATTTTCATGCGGTTTTAACAAGTAGATAGAGTGATTCATTAGGAAGGTTTAAGTATCTAATTTGTCATTGTTTTTATTTAATTCGTATGGTTTTGTGTAAATTGGTTGAAATAAATAATATATAAAGGATAATGTTTGTATGTGGTGAAGCGTGCGGTGTGGATTTGATTTGTGTGCAAATTAACAGATGGCGGTGGTTTTAAAGGTTGAGTAGCCATCCAGTAGATGGCGTTGTGTTTCGTTAGCCACTAATTTTCAATTATTTAATTATTCAATTTTCGGGCCTTCTCTTGGACCGGCTCGTAGCCAATTGTAGAGTAAAGCATGTCACCTAAGTTGACAGAATACATTGTCATCGACACCGAGTCTATCTGCCGAGTTTCAGCTCAATACAATATCGGGAAGTGGTTTAGTTTTCACTTCCAAGATTTGCATTCATTAAAGAAAATAAAATTCAGAGATGGATTTTAAAAGAATCTTTACTGAAACATTAAATCGGCCACCTTCGATTTTACTGGACCATTGAAAACGGAAAGTACAAACAAAATTATAGACATGCGAAATGCAAACGGTCGAGTTAAAACAGGAACAATAATTAGAAATTAGAAAATGAAAATCTCTGTAGAAATGCATTTATGTCAGGATAGCAGTGAAGAATTTTCGAAATATCTGCCTCAAAGATTTCACATCACGTTTAGAAGTATGTGGTAGCTAGTGTCGATGGTCGTTAAATATTATGTAACATAAGTTAAACGAGAATGAGTATCAAGTGCAGTATATTATGAGTCAATTAAAAAATAAATTAAGCAAGTGGAGAGGTCGAATTATTTAACAATTATCTACTTTTAAAAACTTTAAGTCATATCTCGAGTCTTGTCCGAATTATTGTGGGAACAATACTTCTCAAAAAATGTTTGTTATATTAGATAAATCTTTAGATAGATAATGATTTCAATAAGGCGACACAATATCCTTAAATATAGTTAGAATTTTAACGACGCAAGTGATTCGACGCGCGACCCCGGTGTATTGGACGGACCTACTGTCGAATTTGCCCTAGCAAAATACTATAGGAATCCTAACGACGACGTAATAGAAGAAAGCGTGTACACAAATATACGACGTGCGGCCTGGCGTATTGGACAGATCTACGGTCGAATTCGCCCTAGCAGGCCTGAAAATTTGATCTTTCCATCGGCTTTATTTTAATTAATTCTGATAAAAGTATCACTAAAATTTCAGATGTATCTAAACTCTAAACCAGTGATTCCCAAAGTGGTCCAGGTAATGTAATTGTGTCATTACACATCTGCCCTGATGATGGACACTGTAACGCTGTCCGAAACGTTGGCTAAAGAAGGAGGTAGCGCAACACGGCATAACACCCCAAAAGCAAATAACGAAAAAGATTGTAATAATTTATCGAAGATTTACATTTTATCTAAGATTGTAAAAATTTATCAATGATTCGAGTTTATCGTTTACCAATACGTCGAAACAATTCCACCATCAAGTCAAGTTAATTTCTGTCATTATTTCAAAGAGAACAACTATTATTAGATTCATCAATCATTTTCTGATTCATTAAAATGTTTAGCAATTTATTTGTTATCTTGATTTTAGCAATCGATTTTCTATGAACCATATAAAACGATTCACAGAAGCTTAAAATTATAAGTACCTCACCCCCGAACATTCAACGCCCGTACCTGTCACTAACACCAAACAAAATAATGCGACAAAATACAATGCAGGTAACCAGGTGGAATACCATCAACATTAAACATTTTTCAGTATTAATTCAAAACCAACAGCCAACACAGTTGAAATATCAAGCTCAAAATAAATCGGTTCATTCGCTGATTTTTGCAGACTTACATCAATAGCCTTGAAAAAATGTTGGCAATGAGAAATCGGGAAGAAGAGAAGACTTTGTCCCTTGTCTTTGATTACCCGGTTAATAATAGCTGAACGTGGATAAATTTAGCTGCAGTCAGTAGTTTGTGATAGTTTGGAACGGATAAGAGAGAAAATTTCTCATGAGGAACCAATATTTTCAGAAGTGCCTTCATCGTATTTGAAAAGTTGAATAGGATTTAAAGAAGTTACAAGTTTGTGATAGTTACAAGTGATTAGAAGGAAAAAGGTCTCATGAGGAATCGTGTGGGGACCATTGATACCGATACTGTTATTTTAGCAAAAAATGGAGGTGAGGGAATACATTTAGAAAAATTACATGTTTTATGAATAAATTATTAAATAAAATACTTTTGATTATAAAAAGTTGTTATTGAGATATTATCGATACGCATTTTTTATTAAATTAATTAAATTAATTTAAACTTAAAAAATCTTCAGTAATAAATTTTCGATTGTAAAAAAACATGTTTTTGAATGTTTTTAATTATTTTTTTTAAAATAATGAAGCATTCTTAGTTTCATTTAAAAAAAATTTATTTATTTTAAAAATCTGCTAGGTAATTATTATTAAGCATGACAGCGGTTTCGCCTTCTGAATACATCACAGTTTTATAATGCCTTCGGAAGGCTAAACAGCTACGCGTGATAATTATTACCCATTTTAGTAATTTCATTAATTTTTATCATCAATATTCGGTTTTACCAAGAAAAGATCCTCATTTTTACTGTTTTCACTATTCTTATTGTTTATTTGCTATTTCGTTTATTTTTTCTTGTGTTTTTGTTTACATTTTGGTACATAAATCGACCAAATTTTGATGAATACCTTTGCATAATTTGTTTATCATGTTATTAATTGAATTTTATTGGTTTATAATGCATTCATTTTACAATATTATAAATGTTGTTATTGCGTTTAGAAATCAAAATATTAAAAATAAATTCACAAAATAACTAAAAAGGAATCTGAAATCAGAAATAATAATTATGCTTCTTGTTGTGATGTAATCTATAAACAGCCAATCTCTAACTCTACCTATCCAACGCTCAAAGTTCCAAGAAGCATCAAATTCCAAGCTCGAAGATTTTGCCTTGAAAAACTAATCTCGTTTTTTTTCAGATGATGAAAAACCAGTCACCATCACAGACGATGTTGTCCAGGATTCCATGGGATCATTTGGGAAGTTTCAGTTACTGATCATAGCGCTACTCTTCTCCAGCAAATTGTCCACCTGCTTCCAGCCTCTTGGCATAGTGTTCCTGGCTCCTCCCGTCCAGTATATTTGTATGGATGGAGCTGACAATACCACAGCTGGGAGTCTCAATACATGTCCTTGCAACAATCCTCAATACAACACAAGCGTGTTCCAGGAAACAATTATCATGACTTGGGGTCTTATTTGCGAAAGAGAGTGGCTGGTTAGCTTGAACCAAACCATTTTCATGCTTGGTCTTCTGGTTGGGAGTATCAGCTTTGGTTCTCTCTCTGACGGGTGTGTATTATTTTGATTTATTTATTATCTTTAAGATAGATCACATCATTAATATGCAAACTTGTATATCACAAACTAATTGGTGTTTATTGTTTATCACTACAGTATTATTTTTTTTAACTATGTATAATGTTTATCCTGATGAAATAACCTTTGATTCTGAAACATGTTGATATTTTTTATTTAAAATAGTAGTGTAAACAAAGTTGGTTTTTTTTATAATCTAATGATATTTTTTTCACTCATTCATACGTCACTCTGGAGACATAATATGACGCGAATAATTTTCTCGTGCCTTATATCGTTATGAATTGATTGCTTAAGATTGGTGATGTTTTAAATTAAGTGGCTCGAATGTTCGTATCGTGTCGTGTATGGTCGAAGTGGTTCGCATTATTGTATGTATGTTATTAACATAATGTCGATTGTTTCTCTGTTAATCAACGGAGGAGATACAAATGCCTTGGGCCCTCGGAGAACTTGAAAAATATTTATAAAATTCATCAAATCTCAAAGTTACTTTTCAAGTTCTTTTAACATCACTATGGGCCAGTTGTTTCACATAAATAAAATAATGACAGAACTTTCACAGAAACACCTGGCCCTTATTCTACCAAGATTTTTTTTTAATTGCAAAATATGCTATTTGTGCATGGTCAGATTATGTATTTTCACTCACTCTTTCATAATTTCTTCAATCAGATATAAAAATGTTTTATTCCATATATTATGTATTATATATATATTTTTCGTTGTTGAACTATTTTGTCTATATTTTATTTTGTTTGAACCACATCGGAAAAGGGTCCAAATTGCATTGTGCATCTCTTGGCAGATTTTTCCCGTATTTATGAAAAAATCGGTAAATCAAATGAAAATGTTTGCATTTCGCAATGCTTCATATTTTTTTTTGTTAGTGACAAAAAGATACATAAATTACAAATCAATTTTATACAGTAATTACATAGGTATAGATTTATTTATTTATTTTTTTTTTTTATTTAACGACAATATCAAGTAAGGTAAAAAATACAATATGAGGTAAATTAAAAATATATAGAGTGAAGTATTTTGTTCTCTGATCTTGTCATCTGATATAGATGTATTTGATGTACCTCCATAAATAAGCAGAGCTTGTGTGTATGGGTGGGGGGGAAGTTATCATATTGGTTTTATTTGACATGATTCAGTTCAAGTATTCAGTATAATTTTTAAAGTGAGTTTTAAATTATTTTATATTAGTATTTATGTTTCAATTTTTATTCTGGTAATGAATTAAAAAAAATAACTCTGAGATATTTACTACTGTTCTATTGTTTTTTTACATTTTGGAGTAGGAAGTATTGACGTTTGTCTAAGATTTATGTTATTTTTAAAGGGTGCAACTTTATTTTGAATATTATCTTTATAAATTTGTAATGTTGCATGGTAGAAGTATAATGCACTTAATTTTCTTAGCTTAAATTGTTTGAATAAAAGATCTGACGAATATGAGCAGGAATTTTTTTTTAAATTGTTTTTGTTATTAGTTTTTGTGATATGTAAATGGTTTGTGTTTGATTTGTGTATTTACCGCCCCATCCTATTGTATAATTGATTGACAGAAAGCAAAGTATGTGGTTCTATGTAATTCATCTTCGTACAATGTGAATATTTATATTCATGATTGCAATGTTTGTTTTAATAAATCCTGATAAGGTGAGCATTGCTCACGAAACATGTAGGTTATCTGAACTATAAAAATGGTTAAAACAAACTGATTATTATACATTTTGATTTGTTTTCAGTTTTGGAAGAAGGTGGTCGATGTTGGCAGCCGCTGCTTTAGAAGTAGGAGCAGGCGTTTTAGCAAGTATGGTTGGCAACTACTGGCTCTTTCTACTTCTACGTTTTCTCATTGGCGCTTCCATCGGTGGAATAATGGTCATCGGCTTCGTTCTGATGATTGAAGTAACAGGAAAAAGGCACCGAGAGATGGCGTCTTGTTTGATGCAGCTGCCCTTCAACACTGGTTACTTGATCATGCCTGTTATTGGATATTACATTAGGAGATGGGAAATGATACAGATGGCGTTTTCCGTACCACCAATCTTGTTGCTGCTCTTTTACTGGAAATTACCTGAGACTCCGAGGTGGTTGTTGGCTACGGGAAAGACAGACCAAGCAATAGCAGTTCTTGAAAGAGCTGCTAGACTGTAAGTAGTTTAGTAACTAATGATGTGGAGATGTGCATTTTTTAGACAGCCATTTCATCGAAATTTGTAAAACATTATCACTTTAAAATAGGCCAGAGAAAAAAGCTTTGGCGGTGGTTTCGTTTTTTGGTACAAAACACGGAGGAGTGAACTTTCCTCCTTGGTAGAGACCAAAATTAGGTGTATCTGGGGTCAGTTTTATTTGAAAATAAAATTTAATAAGTCAGGTACGCCTCCTACGTCATACGTATGTCTGCCAATAATAAATTATCTTGAAAACCAACTCATCGGTCCAGGTGGTTAAAAAGAAGTGTGTGTGTGTGTTGATAATATAATACATCGAGTCTCGCATTATAACACACTACCTATCAAAGCTAATGTTAATGTTTCTTTCAATAAAAGTTCAGTTGCTTTTCCTGATTGCTGACCCCAGAAACGCTACATTTTTTCTCAAAAATTTAACTGAAGACGTGTATAATTTCCAAGGTGATAAATCAAATAATTTGATTGCTGTTTTATATTTATATTTTCCAACTTATTGTTATTATTTTTAACTTATTTATTTACCAGAACTACACAAATCTTAATTTAAAATCTTGGCTACAGAGTGCTTTGTGTGGCTTTTAATAATAAGATCGCAAAATTTCATGCATGGCTGAAAGACTGCGAGTGTATGTCTGGGCGCACGAGCCCCAAATTATGAAATCCGTGCTATCACCAAGTTAACATCACTATTTAAAATAGTTTAATCACTCTGTTGATCAATCAAGACGTTCGACCTCTTCTTTCTCAAGTGTCTGATGATATCAAGTATGGTCTCTCGTTTCATTAAATTCTCGTCATTACGCATTTCCGAGAAAAACCACTAGTGTGACTGATTCACTCCGAATATCTGATATTCTATCGTGCACAAGAAAAAATACAGTTGTTTTTAAATAACATTAATTTTGTTTCCAGCAATAACGTTACAACTGATGGCATCAAAGAGAAGATCCACCGTTATCAGGAATCAAAGCCTGTTGATGATGGCAAAAAGGCGACGATATTGGACCTCTTCCGCACAAGAAATATACGAAAAAATGTCATCTGCATGTCATTCAACTGGATCGTGTGTGCTTTTGGCTTTTTTGGCCTGTCCCAATACATTGGCCAGCTCAGTGGAAACATATTCATGAATATTACCATATCAGCGATTTTGACGTTCCTTGGAACTTTGTTTACATACGTTGGATTGAATTTGATGGGTAGAAGAACTGCCATGTTGGGAATGCATATTGCAACATCCTGCTGTCTTTTGGTTATTGCTATCATACCTGAAGAATACGCTTTGGTAAAAGTCATATTGGCTTGCATCGGAAATCTTGGAATGTTTATTTTGATATCTGTGATATATTTGTATTGTTCTGAGCTCTTTCCTACTGTTATTAGAAATGTGGCTGTAGGTGTCGCATCAATGCTATCAAGAATTGGATCCATGACAGCTCCCTTTGTTGTTTCTTTGAATACAACAATTCCTTGGCTTCCACCTGTTATATTTGGACTTGTGCCTTTGTTAGCCGCTGTTTTTTGCATCTTTCTACCGGAGACAAAGGGGTGTGAGCTTCCTAATACGTTATTGGAAGGGGAAGCGTTTGGACGTGGAAAGAAAGAAAAACAGACAGAGAATGGGGAAGAATGCGAAAAAATGAACGTCAAACAACCTGCGATAAGTTGAAGTTCTAGGTAATAAACAGGACAGCTAGGACAGCAAATCGAGTATCAATTATGTTTTTGGTGAAGCCTGCGGTGTGGATATGTTTACTTACAATAGAAATGGCTTAGCCACTAGGCTCGCTACATTAGTCTGAGCGTGAGCTAGGAGCAATTTTTG
Organism: Glyphotaelius pellucidus; assembly: GCA_936435175.1. NCBI lineage: Eukaryota > Metazoa > Arthropoda > Insecta > Trichoptera > Limnephilidae > Glyphotaelius > Glyphotaelius pellucidus. The sequence continues at coordinate 26,514,062 of OW386550.1, read as the reverse complement.
TGTCATTCCCGGGACATTATTTAGATTATGAATAATGTAACTAAATAAATAAAACCTGTTTTTTATTGAACCTTTTTAACAACATTGGTTACTGTAAGTTTTGTTTTTGTTGCAAAATATAATTTATAATTATTATTTAAATTAGAAAACATAACGATTTTCATTTTTTTAATTGACAATAGACGTATTGTAAAGGGTGTAACAGCACGTATCTGAATGATTTCAACCAGAGATTCCTAAGCACATTTGGAGTACAAAAAGTGGAAATACAAAAACTATCATTTAAAAAAAATTGCCTCTGATCACGTGATATGCACGCTATTTCGTGAATTACCGTTCTGCTAAAACGAGACGGAGTGCTTATCTCATGCTCCGCTAGACCGTACCCGACTGCTCAGTTTTTTTTTTTTTTTTACATGAGCTCCACACAAGAGGCCTCGAGAAAAATAATTTCCCTCAGGGCCTATGTCATCTTTGGGGATGCTGTGTGGAGGGTTTTTTTTTAAGGAAAGGAAGGAAGGAGAGGAGAGTTCTGGGAAGGAAAAGGGTTTAAGGGATGGGTAGGAATCTGGGGTTCTAGTCATCCACCTCCAAGACCTAGGACGACCTAGTTGCGACGTGTGATAGATAAATATATATATATATTTTTTTTTTTTTTTTTTAATTGAATAAAAATACATAATCGGATAGCAAAGTATATCTACATTTACAAAAATTTACAAAGATATCTTCATTTTTTACTTCAAATATGCAAAGGAATCTCTGGTTAAAATCCTTCGGGTACTAGCTGGTGCACCCGGTACAATAGTAATTTTAATTGCATTTTAAATAACACGTTTGCTCGTTCATATTATTATATTTTGTTAACATCACATCACGATAAAACTTAAGGGTTTACTATTCGTATTTCGACCGATTTCTTACACATCTCTCTTAAACATTTGAAGTTTTTAAGCTCTTAAAAAAATATATGTTATTTTTGAAGATAATATCTAGATACGTAAAAGTAGACTGAATGCTAGAGCTGAGAGGAAGTAAAGTAGACTGAATGCTATAAAATTGAGATCCCTGAGGCGTGAGTGTGGTAAAACCATGTACGATCTTGGGAGAAACGCGGAGATCCGCAAAGAATGCAAGGCTAATTAATGTAAGCGTAATGAGTAAGATTACGAAAGGAATGTTCAGATGGTTTGAGCATGTAGAACGAATGAACGAGGAAAGGAGTGTATGACGCTAATGTGAATAGTAGAAGCAGTCGGGGACGCCCGAAGAAGACGTCCGACATTTCAATTTGGGAGGCGGGTATGGGTACCGCCGCCCCGGGAACGATTTATTGGATAACCAACACCTCTGCCGTAGGTCACTCCAAGTGGTTCGCTACGTTTGGTGATTTAGCGGGGGTGCCAGAGCTCACAGGGTGAGGTTTGTCCAGGTCTTGGCGGCGGATGCGCCTGCCCATATGCTGCGTGGCGAAGAGAAACTGGTTGAGGGAGGCCTTTTGACCTTTCCAGCCGGACTCTCTCGACCCATCGCTTTGCACAGCTGTTGGAGGGATGGATTCATACGTTCGGCACTCCTGGATATACTAACCCCCAGATTCCCACCCACCCCGAATACCTTTTTCCTTCCCAGAATTTCCTATCCTTCCCTTCCTTAAAAAGACCCTCCACACAGGATCCCCTAATATGACATAGGCCCAAAGGGAAATTATTTTCATTGCGATTTGTCAAACTTGGGTTCGGTCATAATTAGGCACTACGGCACCGAACGGCTTAAAATTTTGGATTCTTTCTAAGAATTACGAACTGTACACGAATCACTAAAACGATCTTCCAAATGAAGATTTATAAAAATTTCCATACGAAAATCTCGTCGTTTCATGAGCGCTTTGTCAAACTTGGGTTCGGTCATAATTTAGGCACTATGGTACCAAATTGCTTAAAATTTTGGATTCTTACCTTATTAATTCTTAAATTACGAACTGTACACGAATCAATCAAACAATCTTCCAAATAAAGAATTTTAAAATGGTGGTTTCTCCGTACAAAATTTTGATCGTCTAAGCATGTCTATATGCATGGGTCGGCAACCTTTTGAGGTAAAAGGGCCAAATATTTTGTGTGTACCCGAAATTTGGTGACTTAGCAGGGGCGCCCGGGTTCATGGGGTGAGGTATGCCCAGGTCTTGGCGGCGGATGCATCTGCCCACCTATTGCGTGGCGGGCCGGATCGAGAGAGACTGGTTGAGAGAGGCTTTTGACTTTTCCTGCCGGACTCTCTCGACTCATCGCCTTACACTGCAGTTGAAAGGATTGATTCATACGTCCATCACTCCTAGACACAATGATCCCGGATTCCTACCCATCCCTCATACCTTTTTCCGTCCCAGAACTTCCTATCCTTCCCTTCTTTAAAAAGACCCTCCATACGGCATCCCTTAAGTTGACATAGGCTCTGAGGGAAATCATTTTCCTCAGGGCCTCCTGTGTGGAACTATTGTAAAAAAAAACCTTCAATATTTTTGTACAAATATTTTAGTTTTAAAAATAAAACGCTGTTTATTTATTGTAGTTAGTAAAATCAATGAGTTTTTTGTGATAGTATTGACATGCAAGTTTTCTTATATTAGCTTGCATTTTTGAAGTAGAGTCGCGTATCACTGTTTATTTTCTCAATAATTCAGAATTGTAAAAGCTTGTACTATCAAACATAGTAATTATTTGCTCAGCAAACCATTTTAACTCCTTGCAGTTTTCAGAAGGCATGCCCCCATAGTGATCCACCAAGTTTTTCCTTTAAATGTCACTGTGGAATCACTTTGCAAACCTACCACTTTGTTTTGCAAATCGCCCCCTCTTCGCTATCCCTTCGCTCCCCTTCTCACTCTCTTTCACTCAGTTGTGTATGATATCGTCCGTCACGTGCGTTGTGGCGAGAATCTTGCGGCCCGCACCAAGACGCCTCGCGGGCCGCATGCGGCCCGCGGGCCGCTGGTTGCCGACCCATGTATTAATGGACGCTTTATCAAACTTGGGTTCGGTCATAACTACGGCCCTATGAATCCACACGGCCAGAAATTTTGGATTCTAACTGATAATAACTGAAAATTACGATCTGTACACGAATCAGTCAAATAATCTTCCAAATGAAGAATTTTAAATTTGAATGAATTTTTGGATTCTTACTAAAAATTAGGAACTTTACACACAGAAATTTTGGATTCTAACTGAAAATTACGATCTGCAGACGAATCAAACAAACAATCTTCCAAAGGAAGGATTTTAAATTTCTTCATACGAAATTTTTGTAGTTTCATGGGCGCTTTGCCAAACTTGGGGTCGGTCATAACTAAGACCCTATAACACCAAACGGCCTGAAATTTTGGATTCAAACTAATAATTACAAACTGTACACGAATCACTAAAACGATCTTCCAAATGAAGATTTATAAAAATTTCCATATGAAAATCTCGTCGTTTCATGGGTGCTTTGTCAAACTTGGGTTCGGTCATAACTACGGCCCTATGAATCCAAACGGCCTGAAATTTTGAATTCTTACTGAGAATTACGATCTGAACACGAATCAATCAAACAATCTTCCAAAAGAAGAATTTTAAATTTCTTCATACGAAATTTTCGTCGTTTCATCGGCGCTTTGTCAAACTTGGGGTCGGTCATAACTAAGGCCCTTTAACACTAAAAGGCCTAAAATTTTGGATTCTCACTAAGAATTACGAACTGTATACGAGTCATTAAAAAGATCTTCCGAATGAAGATTTAAAAAAAATTCCATATAAAAATCTCGTCGTTTCATGGGCGCTTTATCAAACTTTGGTTCGGTCACAGTTTTGGCACTATGGTACCGAATTGCTTAAAATTTTGGATTCTTACTGATAATTACGAACTGTACACGAATCAATCAAACAATCTTCCAAGTGAAGAATTTTAAAATTCTCTCTACATCATTCTGATCGCTTTACGGGCGCTTTTATTAAACTGGGTTCGGTCATAATTTAAGCACTTCGGCACCGAACTGCTTAAAATTTTGGATTCTTTTTAAGAATTAAGAATTAAGATCTGCACATGAATCAATCAAAAAATTTCCAAATGAAAAATTTTCAATTTTCTTTCGAAAATTTCGTCATTTTCATGGGCGCTTTGTCAAACTTGGGGTCGGTCATTACTTACGTCCTATGGAACCGAACGGACTGAATTTTTGAATTCTTACTAAAAATTGGGAACTGTACACGAATCAATCAAACAATCTTCCAAATGAAGAATTTGAAAACTCTCCGTACAAAATTTTGATTCGGTCAAAACAATGGCACAACGGAACGGAACAGCTTAAAATTTTGGATTCTTTCAAAGAATTACGATCTGTACACGAATCAATCAAAAAATTGTTTTTAAAATTCGGTGTGTTTATTGCAGTAACCGAGTTAGTTCATGATTTGTAATTTTTGCTGAATTTGTTTTCAAAGGTATACTGGTACCGAAAATAAATGAAATCACAACCTCCGATTTTTCATTCAAGCCAGTTTAGTTGCAGGACAAAATATAACAATGCTTTGAGTGCACTTCAACAGATGGCGCTAACGTTCAACATTGGTTTTCAATCAAGGGTGAGAATCGCGGCTTTCCTCATAAATAGGTAGTCCATGAGATTAAAATTGGTAAAGTTGAATAGTTGAACAGGTAGGCATCTACCTAAATGAACGATTGATACAAATAAAATAAATTTAACTTCTAACTAAAGACCTGCAGATAAATTGAATAGACGCTCACAGGTTCTGGAGCACGTAATTTTTCCAGACAGATTTATTTCTAAATAATTACTCTTTCTAGATTATTTAATATAATATGAACAGTATTATGGTGAAGGTTTATTGTAAATATAATACGCGGATCTAATAAAATAGGTAGAAGCCAAAGAAATTGACTTGACTTATATTTCAATATCTTTGGTAGAAGATATGCTTTTCACCGAGACTAAAAAGTGACATCTCTTTATACTTTCCCAAAATTACATGCAAACGAAGCCTTCTAAATTATTGTTTACCTGAGTTATTTCTCTAGTACGATTTAAACTAGTTAAAGTACATCACGTATTAATTTATATAATTAAACATTTTCATTTTTTTAAATGACAAAAGCTAAATCTAAAAAATATATGTTATGAAAAAATTGAGTTTCTCTGAGATTCGTTCACTGTCCGCGCATACTAACAATATGAAATTTAAAAGTGACAATTTGTTCGACTGGAGGCGTGGCGTCCTCTGTAATCCGGCTTCTCGGAGGTCGGGTTCGGAGGATGGTCTGAGGCCGGGGCTTCTGCGGCTGAGTTGCCCACGTCGACCGGACGTCCGCACTAAGCTTGCCATCGATATGGCTGTCCGGGAGGAGTCCTGGACAGCCAGGTTGGCTAAGGAGGGGCGAACCGGGCCAGGGGGGAAACCCAGCAGCCAAAAGTCCCCGTGGGAGGCAGTAGTGGGACAGCGTCCGGGAGTGGCGCGCTCAGTTGTAGCCCGACCGACACGGCCAGACCCGAACCTTTTGCATTTTTTTTTTCAATATTTTAGGGTAGGTTATTATTTGTTTTAAATATTTGGGATACTTTAAACATCGTGGCACTAAAGTGTTATTAAAATAACAGATGACACTAATTTTATGTGGTGTCTGCCACAGCACTAAATACACATCAAAGTTCAAGTAAAGAAATAAATTTCCCTGGGGACCATCGCCGTATTTGGTGATGCTGTGATATGGTCTTTGGAGAAAAGGAAGGGTGAACTTGGATCTAGGTCTTGAAGAAATCCATGTTGTAAGAGGGAGGAAATAAAGATGCCGGAAAAGTATTCCTCGTCTGTTTAATACAAGAACATTTGTTAAAAAGTTTTACATTATGTTAAAATGAACTTTTTCCTAATTTGATGGAATTTTCATTTCTGAAGTCGAATAATACGTTTGTAACAGACTGTACGCAAGCAATGCACCCGTGAAAGTATGTGCTGTAACTGTATTTAAATAAAAAAAAAAATCGTGTTGACAAACTCTAAAAACATGGGAAAAAATTACATGAATTTTTTTATCCTGATTGGCTGAGCTTACAAATGCGTCTATTCTGATATCAGCCTGAAATATTTCCAACAGCGATGTCATTGAAACTTGGTATACATATTTTAACTTTTTCATTCATGTGCTCCTGGTATCTAGGCCGGTATGACAACATGCTGGCTTGCTACGCCGGCCGCGCCGCGCCGCTCGGCTCTGCCCTTGTTATTCGGAAAAGTAATTGTTTACCTACAACGTTTTCTGCGCTCCTGGTATTTCGTACGGAGTTTTGTAACAATTTATTGCGAACGTCGTGCAAACTTTGAACAACATTTTCCGACACCACCTAGTCACAGTCAGGGAGGGGGATTATGGCATGCCCGATTTGGGTTTGTGTGAGTAACAGGGAAGTTTGGAGGGGAAGGAGGAAATGAGGAGATGTTTGGGAAGTATGTTAAAATAAAGTTCATAGATTACACAATATATTTTTTTTATTTTTACGTAAATATGTTTTATCACAGAATTATTTATTATTTATATGAGTACCTATCCCAATCAAATCAACATTATAATGACTTTGTCACGTTATAATCGCATTATGTAATGCTAGGTATAAGCGGTTTTTTTCTTGTGTTTATACGCAACATGAGTATTGTAAAATGTATATACAATAATTTCAGAAAAACGGACAAATTAAAAAATATATGTAAATGATTTCGTGGCCAAACTTTTCACGCAAAAATAATAAATCTTTATATATAAAAATGATTTTTTCTTTGTTTGTCCCGTGTGCGTTCCTATAATTTTCTTCGTAATCATCCGATTACGAAGAAAATTAGGAAAATTAGGTGATTTGTTGGTTTCTATAAATAATGGTGAGCTATGGCGTTATGAAATTATTTCCTATACCATTCATCCGAATGCGATGAATGTTTAATTGTTTGGTAGTGATTTCATAGCTTAGCGAAAGGGAAGGAAGGCCATAGAGGAAGGGGAATCCGGAAGGGGGAGAAGATGGGAACGAATGAGAGTGGCGTTTGGGACGAGGGAGGGGGTGAGGGCAGGGAAGTTGGAAGAGGAATGCGGGAGGGATAATACGCAGGGGAGGGGTGACGGGGAGGGGCAGAGGGAAGGATTTCATTTTAACATACTGTAAAACGTTCATTTTAACATACTGTAAAATTTGAACAAATGTAATTGTATTAAACAGCTGAGGAATAATTTTCCGGCATCTCTGTTTCCTTCCTCTTACAACTTGGGTCTCTTCAAGACCTAGATCCAGGTTCACCCTTCCTTTTCTCCAAAGACATCATCACCAACTATGACATTGGTCCCCAGGGAAATTTATTTATTTACATATTTTAATATCGTTTGCACTTTGGTGTGAATTAAGTGCTGTGGTAAATTATACCACATAATGTATAAAATTAGTGTCATCTGTTATTATTTTTTGGAATATATGTTTTTATAATGACGTTAAAGTATCCCAAATATTTAAAACAAATCTACCTAAAAACCTGCCCTAAAACATTGAAAAAAAATGCAAAAGGTTCGGGTCTGACCGTGTCGGTCGGGCTACAACTGAGCGCGCCACTCCCGGACGCTGTCCCACTACTGCCTCCCACGGGGACTTTTGGCTGCTGGGTTTCCCCCCTGGCCCGGTTCGCCCCTCCTTAGCCAACCTGGCTGTCCAGGACTCCTCCCGGGCAGCCATATCGATGGCAAGCTTAGTGCGGACGTCCGGTCGACGTGGGCAACTCAGCCGCAGAAGCCCCGGCCTCAGACCATCCTCCGAACCCGACCTCCGAGAAGCCGGATTACAGAGGACGCCACGCCTCCAGTCGAACACAATGCCACTTTTAAATCTCATATTGTTAATATGCGCGGACAGTGAACGAATCTCAGAGAAACCTTTTTTTATGAAAAGTGTTTTTTTTTATTAATTTTCCTTGTAATTTTGCATTATTCTTTTAAAAATGTATTTTTATCAACAAAATTTTTATATAATAATTTTTTTTAATTTTGAGTTAAGAATAAGAAGAAGGTAGTAAGCTTGTTTGCATCCGTTGAACATTTTCGGCTTCACAAGGCTTCGATTTCAACAAAGTTTGGGAAAAGTTAGACAGATGTCTCTATTTTGGTCACATTCGGTTGAAAATGCTGTGGATATATTTATATTTTTTTCGGAATGATAAATGTATTTTTATAAGACTTCGTTGTGTTTATTATTGTTTGTTTTTTCAACCATTTTTCTTTATCATAAATTGTTGGTATTCGATACTAGTATAGAATAAATAAAAAACTAGAAGTTTCATACAAATTTGAATGGTAACAAATGTTCCAACAGCTCTCTGTTTTACTTACACTCACCTGACATCGTAGATCTCCATTCCATTTGAATTTCGTAATCATGGTGTATTCGAAATTTAATGCCCGACTGGCCCTATTTAGATCATGAAAACGTCCACAAGTCCTTCTTGTGTTCTTCTTTATTCTATGAGTACTAGTTTGTACCCTGTACTGTACTCATTTCGGGTTTAAAGATTAAGGGTTTCATCTCTATTATTAATTCATCATTAGTAGGTCATATTTTCTTTTCAGCAATCGCACAAAAATGCTTGAGATGTGCCCTTTCATTATTATGATGAAGCAGTCAATTACCTTTCCTCGTCTTTCCAATCAGTCAACTTGTAATAGATGGTGTTGTGTGGTCTCACAAATTGCTAAGCACTGTAAGTAGGAACAACCCTTTACTATGTATGTATATATTATTTTATTCATAAAATCAACATGTCCCGCTTGATTCGAACGAAATATAGATCTTCCATATGTTGTTTGTATTTGATAAAATTGTAGTAAGCTTAAAAAATAGTAGATAAGTGGATATTTAATTGAACGGCGTTATCAAAAATTACGATTATTTACTTAAGAATTTATTTCCCACGCTATTTATTGACCCTCAAGATTAATTCCTGAAGTTGTTTACTTTACAGAATTTTTCCCTTTACGCATGTAAACAAATCTTACAACTTTTTTTAACATTTCTAAATTTAAGACATTTACAATACTTATGTATCAACAACTACTGTTCAAATATAATATCAAAGTGAAAGAACCTAGGAACGAATCTCGGGGAATCTCTAAAATATTATTTAATCATTGAAAATTATATTGACAACATCTCACATATGAAGGGTTTATTTGAAAAACTGGCAATGCAATATTTTTCTAAACATATTTCTACACAATATTTCTAAAAAGCTAATTTTTCCATAAAAACGAATTTAGCGTAAAACGACTCTATCTTGAAAACTCGCCTTATTCCATCCAATGTTTAAGCCTCGATGACATTGAGCGAGTTTACAAGCTACTATCTGGGAAATTTACTATCTGTTAGTAAACTCGCTCAGTGTCATCGTATTACTTGGTAACTAGCAGATTGTTGGCAATCTACGATAAAAGTTGAAAGGTGGTCAAATTTACTCGCTACTCGCTAGTGTTTATCAACAACAGTTGATTTCGTCTGTCAGAATTAGTTCGGGCGGGAGCCGTTATTGGCTAGCGTGTGGCGCTAGCTGCGAGTTCAAGTTTTTTTCAAATTGTTGACCGAATTGGTTCGTGCGAGAGTCGTTATTTTAGCTGCTACTGTCGCTACTGAGCGAGTAGACAGTTTTGTGTCTCATCTTGACAATCTCACTCGCCGATTCACCCGCTTTTAATTTTACCTGCTAGTAGCTTGTAAACTCGCTCTATCTAATCGAGGCCTTACTATCGAAGCAGATTTTTTCTGTTTCAACCACGTCACGTGACAAAATGGCCGCCTAGTTGATTTGCATGAAAGTTGCAGTCAGTTATGTTATACGGCGTATAAAAATCAGCTTATTCCAAGGAAGTTGGTTGTAAAACAGGTTATTCCAAGATTGTCTCGTAAAACAAACTTACTGCAAACACAAATTGTAAATATCTCATTACTTTTCAATATTTGTTTAGGTACATTTTATGAATCAAGTCGAATATATAATAAAATCACATTTTTGACAACTTTATCATTTTTTGCGATTTCCCATCAAAACGTTTAGGTGGAATAAGTCAGTTTTACAAAAATACCCCTCAATTTATGAAAATAGGATGAGACACCGAAAATATAAGATAACGTTCGCAATTGGTACTCGAACCCAACATTCATAATATTTGTATTGATAATCAGTAATGTTAATATTATTTTCAATGGTTCAATCTTCAATGTAAAATATAAAAAGTATTACTTTCTACGTAACTATGTAGTCCGGTCAAGTTAGCTAGAAAAATAGGGGTCAAATAGCACAAATTCCGACAGAGCTGAATATTAGCACTAATAATATCGAAAGAACTGTTATTGATGACGAGATGGATGCAAATCTTCACATTACTGTTGAAAATATTCTAAATAATACTATTTCATACAATGCTATTGAAGATGATGGAACATCTGAAACATTACTTTAAAAAAATTCGCCAAGTACTACCTCTTTTGGTGTGGAAATGTGTGCGTATTATATAGAATGTAACTCCTTCAACTTTTAGAATCACTAAATCTCAGAAATGGTGATTTTTAGAAAAAAAAAGTATGATAACATTTTTTGTAGATAATTTTATGATCTACAATATTTGTCTAACTTATTTTTTGACATAACTTATCGTTTACGAGAAAAATCCAAAAAATCCGAAAATTTTGACCTTCGACCTTCAATTACTTTTTTAGCGGGCATGTGATCGATAGGGATTTTTGTTACTTTATTTATAATAGTGTATTCCAGATCTTTACCAAATTTCAGTTCTGTCGGAATTTGTGCTATTTGAAATGTTTATATTTAGCGGACTAATAATATTGATCTTGTATTAATTATTGCAGAGATGAGATAAAATAGTAAACAGGATATTTTCAACAAGTTTCTCATTAAACTCTACTTTTAACAAAACAACGATCGCGTAAATAAGAGGAATAAATTATTAATTCTACATTACGTAGGTAACTTATGATTATATGAATTTATTGGGTTATAAAATAGCGCGGCGAAATTAATTTCCTACCTGGTTTATCAGTTTAAACTCTGCACATAAAATTGTACTGCACAGTTCACTCTTTGTTAGAGGATTATAGTGATAATATTGTCTGGCATGAAGAGGCAGGGTGATTTAATAACTTATACAATATAAAACAAACAAGGTATTCTTGCCGACTCACACTGATCCTACCTCACTACCTGTTCGAAAGAACCTCAGGGTGGATTGTTAATGTTTGAAGATCTTTTTTATTAATTTATTTGAAATATGTTCGTTTTCTCGGGAGTCTCAATAGTTGTGTTGACTCATGTGACTAAAACGATTATGTTAAGATTTCAACTCACTTCAATAAAAAAACACAACCCATATAATAAGTAGTCTGAATTTATTAACAATAAAACAAATACATGCAAACTTTTGCGATATTGGTTGCTGTCAAAAATCGCTTTAAAATGCGGTCAAATGCATCTTACAATGCAGATTTAATGCATTCAACTCATGCTGTTATGATCTTAAAGAGAATCCATCCGGTGGTTCAATAGCATCTCAAATTTAACGAAGTACCTTGTAGTTGAAGGCTGTGGGAAAGGGATAGAGATGGGATGGGGTAGGCTGGGAGGTACCTGGCTATTCGGAGCTGGTCACTAAACCCAGCCAAAGCCATTTCAATGCAGTGTGATCATTCACCAAGGCGATACATAAATACCTACCACTCCGGCATGGTTCTGGAAGATGATAAATATGTTATAAGTGCAACAGATTTCTTGCATCGTCCGTAAGTATTCATTGTAATAATTATTATACCTACCTAATTAGCGTACCGATTCAGACGAAAAAAACTCATCATAAAATTTTAGCCTCTAGTACAGAGCCAAAACCAGAAAACATGGAGTAAGGCATGTAAACTACTAGTTCTATGAACCGTAGACCACAGGTCCAAAAAAGTATATTTCTAATTATCTCTTTATTCAATAAATCAAAACCAAAATTTCATTTTAAAAAATAGGTACAATTGGTAGGGGACAAATGTGTTGGCTGCGAAATATACGAGAGTGGACTGGTATTAGAAGTGTGGAATACTTATTCCGGGCAGCGCAAGACAGAGATACTTTTTCCAGAGTGATCGCCAACATCAGGGGGACCTGATAGGGCACACGAAGAAGAAGAAGTGGGTACTTAAATACCTATTTACGTAATCGTAAACCAAACAAATTTCACTTATCATTTTTTTTAATTTAGAATAAGGAATCACCTATAAAATGTGTCCAAAGAAATGTCACCTGCTCAATGACAATTCTTTTTTCTAACATTCTTCAGACAGGTAGGTAACGTGATATTGATTATTCCGAAGGTTGGAACCACGATCAAGTGAACTCTGGCGGGATAAAATGGTAGTGCTCATCAAGGCCATCATCTTGAACCGGAACTGGAATGTAACAAACGAATTTACAGATGTGTGAAATTAGGAACGGTCGAGTTTAAAAATGGACTTCACCACGCTCATCTAAATAATTTTTTTTTTATGTAATTATTTTTCGATGACGAAATTTATGTGACTTCTGACGTACCTATTAAAATTAATAAAAAAAAGCCTCTAGGGTCCACCCTATTGTAGTACCTAACATCATGTCCCACCTGTGACTAAAGCATAACATATTGCTCTATGACATTATTGTCAAGCGCTCAATGTAATTATTGCTGCTGCGAAGTACGAATTTGTGTGTGGTTTTGTCCGCGAAAAAGTTAAATATGTTGTTTTTGGCAATTCGTATCTAATATTCAGATCTGAATATTGTTCAGTTACTAAATGCAACATAATATTTTTTGTGAGTGAGTGAGTGTAAATTGTTACAAGCAGAACAGTGATGATCAATCCGAAAGGTTTGCACGAAATTTGATTTGTTGTAAAATTTTTAGGCTCTTTTGAACGTGTTGTCGTTATCACTTTATAAGCGGTATGGTTTATAGAAAAAATCTGTTGTAATTTTGAAATTCTGTTAGTAATCTCTCGATTGATGCAACTATAAAATTTGCAGAGATTTTCTGTCTGAAATTTCGAGGTAACGAAACTGTTTTTAGTTCGCAACGTTATTTCCTCCATGAGATATGGATTTGTAAAATATTCATTGAAAAATAGGAAAGACGTCAGGTTGTTGTAAAATTTTCAAATGATATTTCCTTAGAGTAAAGAGGTACGTTTGCGCGGCCCATTTCGGCCCGTTTCATACAAATCTTAATTCCGGATTTGAGATCAAAATACCCAACCAAACTGAAAAATTATTTTTATAATCAAAAGTTTATCAAATATCTAGTACGAGTGTGAGCTCCTTTATTTATATTTGCTTTAAATTATAAGATATAGGCCATTAAAGATTTTATTTTTTCGTGATTTTAGAGGAAACTTGGGCAATTGTTTGTGAGTAAATGAAAAACAATAAAAAATAATTTAATTTTAAAAATAATTTTAATAGCTTTTAATGACTTCGATTTGTCATGATTCTGAGTTGGCGTGGAATCGTCGCTTTTCCACTTCCGAAAACTGAGCTAAAGGGGACAACTGCATCTCGATATCTCCCCATTTTTCTCCTCTAAAACTGGACCGATTTTTAAGATTTTTTTTAACCAACTATTTTAGAAAAAAATATTCTATGTCTGTTTTCTATAAGTTTTTCTTTTTTTAACTATGTTGGCTAATTTGTATACAGAAGGTCTGCTGATGGCATTCAAGCCGGGCGATTTAAACAATTTTTGGAGGGTCCTAGTCCCTTATTAGGACTCCTAATTCCTATAAGAAGTAACTTAACAAAAAAGCATAACGTACCAACACGCTAATGGTCGATGTATATAATATATCAGAAAAGATTTGAACTAGCGTCAAAATTCAGAGAGGAAATTGGAGGACACGTTCGTATCGAAAAAAATTTGGTTGTCTGTAAAGTCGGTTTACGGACGATAATTTCACGTGATAACGTCATAAAACTTTTACATAGAATTTTACAGTCTCAAGCCGAACGCTTAGTGCCTCTCTATCGCTTGTTCCGCGTTCTCGCCGAACGCTTAGGCCGATTGTGCCTCTCTACCGCTTGTTCCGCAATCTCGCTGGCACGCTAGGCTCAGGCAGAACGTGACAACTGACAATGAGTCATATTTTTTTGTGAGTGCTGTCGGCGTTCATCGATTTTAAGACGTTATCACATCAAAAAACGCCGCCCGGTAGACTTTCGTAGTTCATCGATGCTAACACATTCAATCTTTAATTTACTTAACTTTATACATCCCTGAAGAAGGTTACGGCCTTGATATAATATTATATAAATACCAATTACTGGCTTTACGTACGTCGCATTTACCTGGTGAAAGAAATATTGCAGCGCTCAGCAATTATTTGACGGTCGCCGTTCATAATGTTATTTACGGAATTTGCTAGAAAGAATGGAATACATTTATGCCGGTGTCAAGAATGGAATACGTCAATACCAAGAATGGAATACATTTATGCCGGTGTCTGTGGGTACCTACATCCATTCGAGTAGTACCAACGTGTGTTCTGGTAGTGGCGTGCATAGAGCCTTTTTTATTTTACATTATAAAAAAAATATCTTTGAAGGGAAAGAAAATCTACCACATCTTGCTGTAATTTGAGAATTTTTTTAAAATATGACTCACACAATAAGACAAACCAAACGCAATCACAAACTGTCTTCCATAACACATCGATAGCGGACATTTCAAATGCTGCAAAGGACAGTAAATTCAAAAATGTGTAATTTTTCTCCGATCTTTCCTCTTTCGATCTGAGTCGTCCGAAATATTTCATCTTTCTAGGAAAATCGAAATATTTCTGGAGAAACTGAAAAAAAACAGTTCTCAACGCAATTACGTTAAGTTCTTTTTAGGGAAAGAAAGGAGAGGAATTTCTGGGAAGGAGAAGGTAATCTGGAGGTCAATGTGTCCAAGAGTGACCAGTGTGTCCAGGAGTGAGGAATTTTTATTTCATTAGCTCCACACAGGAGGCCCTGAGGAAAATAATTTCCCTCAGAACCTACGTGGAGGGTCTTTTTAAGGAAGGGAAGGATAGAAAGTTCTAGGAAGGAAAAAGGTATGAGGGGTGGGTAGAAATCTGGGGGTCTGTGTGTCCGGGAGTGACGGACGTATGAATCCATCCCTCCAGCTGCGGTGCAAGGTGATGGATAACCCGGGCACCCCTGCTAAGTCACCAAACGTAGCAAACCACTTGGAGTGACTTATGGCAGAGGTGTTGATTATCCAATAAATGGTTCCCGGGACGGTGGTACCCAGACCCGCCTCCATTAATCCATTGCTCTTTGCATCCTTTACTAGCGTCATTGATCCCCTCGGCACCGGTGCATAGTCGGGAAGCACGCCAAACGCGCGCTCAACATTTGTACACGGTTGACATTAGTCACATGAGAACGGGTCGTTTCTACGGCTCGTTCTTGAGTTCAACAGCTCGGCTGTGGAACCATTTGCCGGCCTCTGTGTTTCCTCCCTCCTACAATATGGGTCTCTTCAAGACCCATGTTCACTCCTTCCTCTCCTCAAAAACACCCTCCACACAGCATCCTCAAAGATGACATAGGCCCTGAGGGAAATTATTTTTTCCTCAGGGCCTCCTGTGTGGAGTTAATGTAAAAAAAAAAAAAAATTGCTCACACTGCGATCGAGTCTCTCCCGATCCGGCCCACCACAAAAAAAATAGAAAAGAATTTGAAAGAAAATATCTGAAAAATGTCAGTGCACGCCGGTGGTATAGATTTTTCAACATCATTGTTTGCGCAGTTGATTATAATCTAGTTTGAATTGATCTGTGCATACTGGCATTCATTGCTCATTTTCATTACATTCAAGGAAGTCAATATACTCGTAGTTTAAATTCGATTAAATGTAATTATTCATTGCATTCAACGTAACATAATATATCAAACATCGCAAATAATCGTAAACCAAGGAAGAAAATTTAAATTGTGTAAAACATTGGTTTTCCTTGTGTTTCTGAACACAAGAGATGATTCTTAGATTGCTTTTAGGGGTCTCCTCCGACATTGAAATGAACATTTGCTTGAGCATTATTACAAACATTGCTAATGGGGACATGGCCTTTTTTCGCGTGCTCGTTTTTATTTGCGTCTACAGTAAGGCCACGCTCCCATGCCAATGTTTAAAGTAATGTTCAAGCAAATGTGTAAGCAAATGTTCATATTCACGGTCGGAGGAGACCCCGCTTTATAGTGTTTATTGTGTTGTTAGCAATGATCATTTTAAAATTATCTACTTTTTTAGAATATCTAAAGCAGTGTCACCTACGACCGAAAACATGAACTTTTGCTTACACATTACTATAAACATTGGCAATGAGGGCGTGGCGTTACTGCAGAAGCATACAAAAATGTGCAAAACGTCCCCAATGTTTATTTACGTTGGCAATGTTTATAGTAATGTGAAAGCAAATATTCCTGCCTTCTTTTAATCAAATCAAGAAAATCTGGAAACGGAAAAATTAGAAAAAGATACGGTCACATCTAGGACCCGAACCCGAGGGGACGCTCTGCGGAGGGTATTTTTAGGAAAGGAAGTTATAGGAAGGAAAAGGGTATTAGGGGTGGGCAGTGGCGGATACATATGGGGGATGCGGAGAGCGCGCCCCCCCCCCCCCCCCTCTTGCGATGCTACCAGCCCGCACGCTATTAATTCGCTTCAACAATATCATTTTATTGTAAGTAATTGTAGTACATCAGTTTAATCATTCAAAAGACAATTTCTCTTATCTCTATTTACATGTGTGAACACCATTGTAGTCATGAAATAACTCTGATCGGGGGCAACATTCTGAATTGTGATACAAGTAAAGAGAACGATAATTCAACCGTTATTATTCAGTAAGCCTCTTTATTGAAGGGGTAGCCTTTAGATAAGACGATAATAAAATTATTTGGGTTTTTTAACATGACATGTACTAATTTTTGGTGCCTAGTCAAAGTACATGGTCTCAGTAGCGTACGTGGCAGACTGCTCAGTAGCGTGGGCAGAGAGGATGGAATGCCAAACAACTCGGTCTTGGCACACACTTCTTCATGTATTCACATTCATCTCTTGTTCTGACTCTTAACATGGCCCAACTCAAAAATTTGATTCATGTCTTCCTCGGGCGTCCCAGACTTCGTCTAACATTCACATTCGCGTCATATATTCTCCTTACACTCCTTTTCCGTTCATCCCCTCTGCATGCCTAAATAATCTAAGCGTCCCTCTCTTTTCCTCACCCTATTTTAACATACTTACCATAATTACCCACAACTGGATATAAATGAGCATCTCGTTCCAGACTGAAGATATCCAAGAGTGGGGCAATGTTTTCGTTGCCAAGCTCTTGGACATTCAGCAAACTGCTGCCATGGACTCGAGCGCTGCGTAAAATGCGCAGGTCTACATAGATCTTCGGAATGTACGAAACCGAGAGATACACCTGCCAAATGTGCCCTCTGCGAGGGCGAACACACAGCCAGTTATAAGGGCTGCCCCGCCAGGCCCCAGCCTAACCGTTTTAACAATAACAACCGATACCCATCTAATTACTGGCAGAATAACCGCAAAAGTTACCGTCAAAATACTGATTTTTCTCGCGCCGAGCCACAACGGCAAAGTCAACCACTTAGGCCTGAACCCACGCAGCAGCCTCCCCATTGCACTCCTCCTACGCCTCCCACTTGGCCTGCACTTCACTTCTACAAAAACCGTTCCTCCCAGGATCAACGGTCTCACAGTTTCCCGGCTTCCAGCCAACAATTCCGGCTTGAACGCCATCCCGAGTCCCCACAAATGCCTCAAGGCACTCCCCTGCCTCCTCCCCCTCCACCTCAATCTAAACCCAGTGATTCCGAAATACAAACACTTATTGAGAGGGCCACTGAGCTCCAATTTCTTATTCAAAATGCAACCAAAGAGCTAACTTCCATCAAGACCTTCATTAACAAACACAATGGATAGACAACCGTCAAAAACTCTAATCTACAGACGGCTTATTGGAATGCCAATGGCACAGTTCTAGCGTATCGCGAAGAGATAATTGAATTTCTCCATGATTATAATATCGATGTATTCCTTATAAATGAAACGTGGTTAAAACCTTCACGCAAACTAAGAATACCTAATTATAACATCTACCGTGACGATAGAACCACCAACAAAGGAGGTGGTACAGCCATTTTAGTTAAGAGCAATATTGAACATTGTTTAGCCCATTCATTTTCTAGCATTAATATTGAATCCACCGCGGTTAAAATCAATACTTCTACCGGCCCGATAAAATTCATTTCAGTATACAGTCCTCCCAAACGCCAATTGATTCCTTCAGAACTAGACTCGCTTCTTTCAGAAAACGTTCCCACCATAGTAGCTGGTGACTTGAATGCGAAAAACGGCTCCTGGCACAGTCGATATGATAATAAAAAAGGAAGAGATCTCGCCAAGTACGCGCTCTCGAACCAAATAGTGATAGATGCTCCGGACATCCCTACCCTACATCACCACGCCGGAAGGCCTGATGTCATAGACATAGTCATTCTCAAAGACACTAGCCATTTGCACTCCTTACGAGTACTTAATGATCTCGCATCAGATCATAATCCAATTCTGTTATCACTATCAGGAGGTTCAAATCCTCTGGTCCCTGATAAGCCAACTAGGACCAAAATCAAATGGCACAAACTTAGTGAGCTATTAAATACCAACACAACAGTGCCAACTTCTATTCCCGATGAAGCTAGTTTAAATACTGCCACTTCTTACTTAATAAACTCAATAAAATTATGTATCAACAAGGCATCCGTTGAAATTCCCAATGACTCAAGTCGTCACGGAATTCCTGAAGAGATCAAAGATCTTATTAGGGAAAAAAATTATATTCGTAAAGAGTGGCAAAAAACCTGCAACCCAATTGTCAAAATGCACTACAACCGATTATCCCGCCAAGTGAGGGACGCTCTAAGCGAATACCGCAACGAGCGTTGGCATGAGTTTATCTCATCTCTCGAAGACGACAGAGCAGCTTACTGGAAGCTCTCCAAAACGCTTAGAAGACCTACGACAAGAATATCCCCTCTGCAAGGCCCTAACGGAGTAGTATACTCCTCTGCAGAAAAGGCAGAAGCCTTTGCAGCCTTGCAGCACAATTCTCTCCAAATAGAGATCACGATGATCCGTCCTTTGTTTCAATGGTGGATTCAAAAGTAGAATCAATAATAAATACCGAATCTGATGACTTGCCCATCAAATTCACGTCACCTAAGGAAATTCAAAAAACAATTAATTCACTTAAAATCAAAAAAGCAGCCGGTCCTGACGGCATTTCAAACAAAGTACTCAAAAGTCTCCCTTTAAAAGGCATCTGTGCCATAACAGCTATCTGCAATGCATCACTTCGTCTACAATGTTTTCCAAAAGAATTTAAACAAGCAAACGTTATTCTGATCCCAAAACCTGGCAAAGACCCAACATTAGCTGTAAATCATCGCCCAATTAGCCTTCTCCCTTGCCTAGGTAAAATCTTAGAAAAAATCATCCTAGTAAGATTAAATGCATTTGTTCAGGAAAATAAAATCTTACCTGACTTTCAACACGGATTTAGAGTTGGTCATTCGACACTCTACCAACTTCTCCGTGTGGTCGAACACATCATTGAAGGTTTTAATATAAATAAACATACGGTTATACTTTCGCTCGACATAAGCAAAGCTTTCGACAGAGTATGGCATAATGGCCTACTATATAAAATGTATCTTCTGGGCTTCCCTATATCATTTATAAAAATAATTCATAGCTATCTTACAGGTCGTACATTTAAAGTTAAACTTGACGACATATTCTCCTCGGTACGTATTCTATTAGCCGGAGTTCCTCAAGGAGGACAGTTGTCCCCAACCCTTTATAATATCTTTTCTAGCGATATTCCCAAACCAATGAACCACAACGTTAAAATCACTCAATTTGCAGATGATAAGAATGTCATGTCAAGCTCAACCGTTGCGTCCACTGCTACAAGGCGCGTACAACTCCAAGCCATTCTAATACAAGAATGGTGCAAAAAATGACGAATTTCAATAAATCCCACTAAAAGTGTCGCGACTGTCTTTTCACGTAGAAAGCCAAAACAACCCCCGAACATAGAACTGTTTGGGGAAAAAGTCCCATGGGAAAAATCAATAAAATACCTCGGAGTAACATTAGACTCTAAACTAACGTGGAGAAAACACATTAATGAAAAAGTAAAATCAGCAAATAAGTCAATAGCTTCACTCTACCCGATGCTAGGTAGAAAAAGTCGATTATCAACAGACAATAAATTACTACTCTACAAGACGACCATAAGGCCGGGCTTCACATACGCTTCACCTATTTGGGGCCACGCAGCTCACACACACATAAACAAACTACAAACCCTGCAAAACAAAGCCATTCGACTTGCGTTGAATGCGCCGAAGTGGATCAGGGTTTCCACTCCTCACAATGACACAAACATTCCTCTGATAAAGGATTTAATTGTTACACATTCTGAAAAATTTTATGCCGGATTAGCCGGACATGAAAACCCCACTATAAATTCTCTCGCTACATATAGCGAGAATGAAAATTTTAAATATATTAAACCCAAGATAATTCTCCGCAAGGATTGAAACCCTGCCTCAAGTTGCAGTATAGTTTATTAAGTTTTATTTTCCAAAAAACAACTTTTAACAATAAATTCCATGTAAAGTATCTTTAGAAAATCCATTTAGTCATTACGTTAGAGTCAGTAAACTCATGTTTAGGAACTCTGAACATAAATAATATCCAAATTCAAATCCAAACTGAAGATATCCTTCATAATTAACCCGGTGAACTGTTATTGAAGTGATTTTATCTATGTATATTAAATACAGGGTGTAACGGCACGTTCCCGGAGGATTTTAACCAGCGATTCCCGAGCGTATTTGGAGTAAAAAAGTAGATGTCATTTTGTTGTCCGATGATATTTTTTTCTATTAAAAACAAAAACAAAAAATTGTGTGCAATTCACACGCGGTAGAAGTGAAACCTTCAGAAAACTAAGGTAGACAAGAATGGACAGGCTACGAAACACCGGCTACAAAGAGGAGACCGATTAGTCTATCTCATCAGGTTAAATCCTACATTTGTATGTGTTTGTCTCTTTTTAGTGTTGCTTTTTGTTTTATCGAGTTTCAAGTCACGACGATGCTAAAGAAGTTTTCACTTCAAAAAATTTTCAATCACAAGTCTTACGGTCTTCATTAATTTTTAAATGACTATTATTAATTCTTCATATATATAAAATAATAAAATTTACATATTCAGAATCAGCGTTTGTTGATCTATATTAAAATATTTATTTTAAAGGTTTAAGCCATTAATTTTTTTTCACTCAGGTTCCTTATTATATTGCACAGTTCTCTTAAGTAATACGAAAATTTTCCTTCTCTTTCAGAAAAAAATAAAGAACTGATTGATGATGAGGTGCAAAACTGCATCGGACCAATGGGGAGGTACCAGTTCCTCATCGTGTTGCTCCTCCTACCTTGCAAAATAACTACTGCCTTCCATCCTCTGGGTATAGTCTTCATGGCTCCCCCAGTGAGCTATCTTTGCATGGACCAAGCAACCAACGGCACTCTGGGAGAGTTGAACAAGTGTCCCTGCGACCATCCTCGGTATGATAGAAGCCTGTTCCAAGATACTATCATCATGAGCTGGGATCTTATTTGTGAAAGGGAATGGTTGGTTAGCATGAATCAGACCATCTTCATGTTGGGAATGCTGTTGGGAAGTTTTATCTTTGGACCCATGTCTGATCGGTAAGTGCATCTTAATATCGGTAAGTGATCGAAAATTGGACAAATAAAAATCAGTAAAAGATACGGTCACATCTAGGAATTGAACCCAGGACCTCAGCGTTGCCGGGGCTCTGCTCTAACCACTGAGCTGATTCGGCCCTCACCCCTTCGCTCATATTTAACTCTATCATACTTCGACTAAGAACTACCAACATTATCTTCACTTAATGCATAAAGATAGCGGGCAATAAAAATATGCGTTAAGGCGGCGCTATTCGGCTGAAAAAGAAGAAGATGGAGAGATGTGTAATTACGAATGATGGACAGAGTGCGCTAATATTATAAGTGATGAAATCGCAGCGAAAATGCCGAAAAAGCTTAATAAAACATGACTCGCTTAAAATAGAGCAAAAATCTCGTTGAACGTATCTTAATTATCATTTAAAGAAACATTGTGAAGTTTTTCACAAATATAACTTTTAAAATAATAGAAATAGACTTGTTTAAAATAATTTTCGGAGCATACTTTGCGATTTTTTTCTATCGAGGGAATTTCATATAATTTGCTTTTCGGCGTAGAACGTATCTAGATATTATCTTCAAAAATAATATATATTTGTTTAAGAGCTTAAAAACTTCAAATGTTTAAGGGAGACATGTAAGAAATCGGTCGAAATTCGAATAGTGGACCCTTAAGAAAATGAAGAAAAAAATTAAGGTACTTCTTAGTCGAAATATGATGCAGATACAGAAAAGGATAGGGTTCCATTAGCTCAGTGGTAGAGTATCGCCCCGGCAAGACTGAAGTCCTGGGTTCAATTCCTAGATGTTACCGTATTTTTTACTGATTTTTTTGTTCAGATTGTCGATGAAGAGTCACTAAACACTGTCTTCAGTGATTAAATGATTAATATAAGATGAATAATATAAGACATTTGACTACAGTACAGTTGATAAAACACTACTAATATATAAATTTAAAAATATATATATATCCATTAGGTACTAGTAGTTCTACATATCTAAACTTCCCCAGCAACACTCTTTTGTCCTGCCTTAGCAAAAATACATAATTTTACCCTCCACTATTATTCAAGACAAAGAGGAGTTCATTTTGTAGTTTGTCTCCAAATCTCTCTGCTGAAATATCCCTACTTCTCGTTTTACGTAATCATTTAAATTTTTGTACAGTGATACCAAATCAGTGAAAATCCTTCTGTCTGATATTTTGAATTTTTAGATAATTTAACTGAGTGTTATGAACAATAGTTACGGTTCAGGGATTTTTGGAAGTCCTTTCTCTCAAAAATATTCAATACCCTTTCGCAAAACCATTTAGAAAATTATGTACTTACTTATTTTCAAAATAAGTTAGGTGAACCTAAAATTATTGGCTAAATTTCATCATTGCTTCCATTTGCAAGGGAACGTTTTTTGGATTTTAAATATGAATGACTTTTTGTTTTTACAGATTTGGACGAAAGGTTATAATAGTACCAGTGATACTAGAAGTTGCAGCTGGTGTAGCAGCGAGTTTGATGACCAATATCTGGGCTTTCATTGCTCTGAGGTTCTTCGTTGGGTGCTCCATCGGAGGAACAATGATAATCAGCTTCGTCCTGTTGGTGGAGTTCACTGGAAAACAGTACAGAGAGTTGGTGGCATGTTTGATACAGTTGCCTTTCAACCTCGGATATTTGTTGCTGCCCATAGTTGGGTACTACATTAGAACGTGGCAATGGATTCAACTCACGTTTTCGTTGGCGCCTCTTCTGATGATCGTGATAACTTACTGGTTCTTGCCAGAAAGTCCTCGCTGGCTGCTGGCAACTGGAAGAACAAAGAGGGCAATACTCGTTTTAAAGACAGCAGCTAAAGTGTAAGTTTTTATTTCTATAAATATTGACCCAGCAACACAACTAATTATCATTAAACATTTTTAGGTATACGGTCATATGAATAAAATTACTACGAATGCATATTTATTATCTTCAGCTGTTAACACCTCTTTGTAATGAGAATCTATACCAAAGTGTTATGTTAATGATGCGTTGATTTGTGTGCTTCATTGTGCCTCTTTAGTAAAAAGGTTTTGGAGAAGAAAATTGTCTCTTTTGAGCTTGTGTTTTATGATATTTGATTTTATATTCCCATTTTTTGTGTAATTATACATCTTCCTTCCATTAATGATGAATATTTTTTTTTATTATACGATCACACAACCAATCCCATCCACAACATTTTTATGGTATTCGTTCAGGGTGTCGTTTTCCAATTCACACTCTGAATATAATTACAGTAGCATCATTTTAAACATCTTGATGATCTGTTGGTACTTTTAAATATAGCATTTGTTATTTTTTACAGAAATAATCGACCAACTGACGAAATAGAAAGCATCGTCAAGAAATACCAAGAAGGCAAGCCAAAGGAGGTAGCTAAAAACGGAAACATCGTTGATCTGTTCAGAACGAAGAACCTGAGAAGAAATATAATATGCATGTCGTTAAACTGGATCGTCTGCAGCATGGGTTTTTTCGGACTCTCTCAATACATAGGAACTCTCGATGGCAATATATTCATCAACGTCACCATTTCAGCATGTTTAAATCTCTTTGCCACCTTCACAGCATATATTTGTATAAAATTACTGGCCAGAAAGCCATCATTATGTACCATGCATATTGTTACATCGCTTTGCATGTTCGCTATCGCCGTTATTCCCAAAGAGGGTGCCATATTTAAAGTTATTTTGGCCTGTATTGGTAATGTCGGGATGTTTGTAGTTTTTGTTATTGTTTATTTATATACATGTGAACTTTTCCCCACTGTTGTGAGAAACGCTGCTGTGGGGACAGCCTCCATGTTGGCTAGAGTTGGTTCCATGACGGCTCCTTTTGTAGTTTCTTTGAACACAACTGCGTTGTGGTTGCCTCCTGTTATTTTTGGTTCTGCTCCAGTTATTGCTTCATTTCTCTGTCTGTTCTTACCTGAAACTAAGGGATGCGACCTACCCAATTCTTTAGCGGATGGAGAAGCTTTTGGCAAGAAAGAGAAAGAAAAAATAGGCACTGTCACTTCACAAATCTGAGACTTTCTTTCCTTCATTGGATGCAAAAAAAATATGGAAATTTTAGAATCAATCAGTAAAAAGATTGTTAAATTTATTGATGTTTTTGTACTTAATTACAATACTCAAACAATGGTCAATTTATTGGTTATGTTTAATGAAGAAAACTTTATTTTCATGTTCTCGTACCGTTTTAACACAGATTGAATTTCTCATCGTGTTCATTTTATTTATTTTACCTTCTTGTTAAAAGATACAGAGGTTTTTTTTGAATTTCATTGTTTCATTTCTCCCATTAAGATTTGGGTGCTTCGGCTCCCCCTACTGGAATGAACTTAGTTGTCTCAATGTTGTTTTGTTGGGTTTATTTGTATTAAATTATTCTTCCTTGACCAAGATTTCGGTCATGTCCATAAATAGGGCAGATATTAAAATAACGTAATTTGTCGTAACTGTGATACCATATCACAATAATAAAACCTCGTGACACTGCATAGTTTGTACACTCGGCTTTATCGTCTAAAATTTTTTCACGTCAGGACGTGAAAAAATTTATTACTTAATATTTAATCATTATTTTCATCATTTTTTACTTTTGTTTATTATTACACCTTTATAATTTTCTTCCACTTTTTATATTAATTACGGGACCGGTATCACCTTATGACAGGCATCTTCAGAATTTGCTGGTGAAACAATAAGGTGAAACCGGTCCAGTCATTTATAAAATAGTGGAAGAAAGTTATAAGTCCATAAAAAAAAACATATCAAATGGAAATCCACCGTGACTCAAAGGTTTCAAAAATCACGGCTAGTCTGAAATCCATTCGAATTTTGAAAATGGCAATTAAAATAATTTTCTGGTTTAAATATTATATTAGTATAGGTAGGTACCATAAAGTTTGTCTGAACTCTGAAAACAAACACTTCCAATTTTGAAAATGATGATTCTTAACCACTCGGACCCATAAGCTTGTTTTCACGATAATATAATAACATTACCAGACATATAGACGTATGAGGCGTATGTCTAATTAAATTCAAAGCAAATCCTTGTGTTAGAGTTCATTGAATCGGAATTACAGACACAACCAAAATAAGTATTTTTAATTTTATTATTTATAATAATGTTTTTATTATCATCACAAATGGTGACGTCAATAGTTACATTTACTTGAAAACATTAAACCTACATTGGTTTGTACATAGATTACTAAATGGTTTACTCAATGATTAGAAGAAGAAGACAATCAATATTGAAGACAATTGGCGAGGTTGGCAAACAATTAGGTCAATAAGCGGAGGTAAAGGCAAACCGCTGATAGATCCGCTGTATACAGATGGTTAACATCTCCATCTTTCTCATAAAACACGCACGTACCAGAATAAAACCCCCTACAGACGAATGAATTTGGTTTGTTCAACCGTTGAGTGTTGCGTACCTACAGACGACGCGATGGTTGATTCAATTTTGTCAGTTACTACTCAGAACACGTGTAGGACGCCTCCTAGTTTATCAAAAAACAAACAATATTTAAAATATTGCTTTTTAGGGTTTATATCGATGCATCCTTTTCAACACATAGATCGCCAATGCCATAGGTCACCCCAAGTGGTGCGCTACGTTTGGTGACTTAGTAGGGGTGTCTTAATGGGGTGAGGCTTGTCTAGGTCTTGACGGTGGATGCGTTTGCCTACCTACTGCGTGAAGGGCCCTGAGGAAAAATTTTCCCTCGGGGCCTATGTCATCTTTGAGGATGCTGTGTGGAGTATTTTTTAAGGAAAGAAAAGAAGGGGAGGAGAGTTCTGAGAAGGAAAAGGGTTTAAGGGGTGGGTAGGAATCTGGGGTTCAGTGTGTCCTGGTCATCCGCCTCCAAGACCTAGATAAACTCCATGAACCCGGGCACCCCTGCTAAATCACCAAACGTAGCGAACTATTTGGAGTGACCTATGGCAGAGGTGTTGGTTATCCAATAAAGGTTCCCGGGGCGGTAGAACCCATTCCCGCCTCCCAAATTGAAGACAATTTAAAAATGAAGAACCTAGTCCCCTTCAGACGGACTATCTTCACCCATCGCCTTGCACCGCAGTGGGAGGGTTGGATTCGTACGTCCGTCACTCCTACGTACGGACCCCCAGATTCTTACACACCCTTCGTACCATTGTTCTTCCTTTCCCTCAAAAGACCTTCCACACAGCAACCCCAAAACTGACACAGGACCCTTTTGTGTGAAGGTAATGTAAAAAAAACTTTCCGGGATCACAGGAGCTTCGTTCTTGGCATCTCTATCAGAGTATATCTTGCTTGAAGTATCCCACAAGCACGTTAAATCCTTTTATACAGTCTGAAAATCCACCAAAACTTCACATTTTAGCTATTAATTAGTTATGCCCCGCATTTTATTTATTTTTATTCGTAACTTATGTATTTAGTAAAGTTGAATCAACTTGTTTGGACGGGTGGGTGGCTTGATGTTCTGGACGTACAACCATTCAACTTGATAGCCACGCCCTTTATCACATACAACACGTCATTTCCACAAGGTTCAACTTTATTTTCAACTCAACCAGATTGATATAACCGCTCAACCAAATTGAGTCGTCTGTAGCAACCATAAGACATTACAACGGATCAAGATCAAAGAGGAATAGATTATAGCAGAAGATGCAAAACCACCGGAGAGATAATTCGATAAAACTGTGTTGTGGGCGTGTCTTTTGTATGCATTAAGAGGAATATAAACGCTAAAAATATTTCGATTCTACAAAATTTAAAATCGCGCGTCGTATTTACACGAGGCAAGTAAGCGAAAAAGTGGTTTTTATTTATTTTGTGCATAATTTTATAAGAATGAAAAAAAATTTTGAACATACAAAACCTCAAAAATGGTCTTAGCCATAAAGGCGTATTTTTAAAAAATTGTTTCTTTTATTACTTCATATTTAAGTCATGAAAAAATTTTTTTTTACTGGTTTACGCTTATATTTTTTGTTATGTAAATAATAATTTTATTGAAATTCCAATAATAGAAAAGCTAGTAAAAGCTTAAATGTTCATACTGTAAAACGATTCGTCGTTAAGATTAATCTAAATAGTATCTAAATTGGATTTCACGTATAGCTTCATCTTAACTCTAGGAGGAAGATAATTTCCCTCTGGGCTTATATCATCTTTGAAGAGGCCGTATGGATGGTCTTTTTGAGGAGAGGAAGGAGTCTTGAAGAAGGAGGAAGATACCCTTATTGTAGGAGGGAGGAAACAAAGAGGCCGGCAAATCCTTCTACAGCCGAACTGTTACCGAGTCGTAAAAGCGACCCGTTCTCATGTGACAAATGTCAACCGTGTACATATCGAAATTTGAGTTGAGTGTGCAGTTATATGTAAAATTATATTCTCTATCTGGAACAGTACTCAGATTACTCGAAAACACCACCAAATCAATTGTAATGCATTAATTGTAGTGAATAAACAAAATGTTGCTGTTTCTGGGTCACTAGTAGGATATTTCAAAATTTCATACTAATGTGCCCGACCGTTATGCCTCCGGGTATTATTTTATATTATATTTAATATGTAAAACACAGACACGTGTAAATAATATTTGTTTTACGGTGATCATTCGAATATCGCTTTCCTCATTATCGCAAAACTTAGTATTTGGAGATGTCTTACTAATCAACAGGATGATCGATATGTACTGGGGCCGAAGGGATCAATAACGCTGGTTCCTAGGAGCATCTTCTAAGAGTATGAATATTGTTCCATGAGCATCTTCCATTGTTTTTACGAGGACAGGATTCGAGGATACCTACCTGACGCATGTGCTCTAAAGATTGCATTCCGCTTTTTAATACAGGGGAATCAATCCGACTGACTGCCCGTTTCTGCACAGTCAGGGGGTTTTTTCAGGTATTTTGGGTGGCTGCCAAATTCAACATGGGGCGCACTGTGTGCCAAAAGTCAAATCGTTTTTTCTCTTCTGGTGAAACTGAACAAACATTTTAGAAAATTGAATAACTTTTTTTAACAGATTTATCTGTATTGTCTTGACCTACAAGTCGCGGGATAAATTGACGACAACCACGACAAACGTTTTCTTTCAAATCGGGATAGAACACAGCTCTAGGATAACCTGTTCAGTGTGCCAAGCGAATTGGTCAGGCAGTAGCTACGTGGCCTGACTTTTGACCAACCAAACCTTGGTTTCTGGGCCGATCCAATAAGAAAAGTGGAGCGAAGATTATTGGATGAATGCTGTGGTATAATTATTTATTGGCACGTAGCTATATTGTGTGCTAAACAGTGCGTTGACCCAGGTTTAAAGGTCAAAGGAAATTTAACAAAGGTCTAATATATCACAGCGCGGGACAGGTCCCAGTGGAAAATGTTAGAGGAGGCCTATGCCAAGAGCTTCGGGATATATTGTAACAAATAAGAATATGTCAAGATTCATACCTTACAGAAGTCCAGAATAAAAAGGCTATTATAATTATTATTATATATCATTTATTCAAGAGATGGTGAACTTTAAAAAAAATTTACTTGGTGTAAGGGGTAGGTAGGAATCTGGGGATAGTGTATCCGAATGTATGAATCCATCCCCCCTATTGCGGTGTAAGGTAGATGGAGGGATAAATCGATAGAGCCCGGCTGTACAGGTCAAAGGGTCACCCTCAACCGGTCTCTCCGGATCTAGCCCGCCACGAGCTGGTGGGCAGACATATCCGGCGTATCGGCCACCAAGTCCCGAACCCCATCCGATGAACCCGGGCATCCCTGATAAGTCACCTAAAATATCGAAACACTTGAGATGACCTATGGCAGAGGTGTTCGTTATCCAAGGAATGGTTCCGGGGCGGTGGTACAAACACCTGCCATCCAAATTAAAGTAGTAAATCAAATTGGTTTAAATTTAAAAACACCTTATTACAAATAAAATATTTAGTATTCTGCATTTTGGTTCAAACAAAAAACTTTTTCAAAACTTACTATACTTTCAGTGTTCACAGATACATTCGAAAGTGGGCTCTTCAAAATGATTTGCCAGTTTTCGTAGATAAACTTATTTCTAGAATATTTTAGTTGTTGATACCAATTTTTCAATGATTAGTAAAATACAATCAAAAAGAAAATACTGTAATTTCATGCACGTGTGTAGTTGGGTTTTTTGAAGGTAGGATGTGGAATGGTGACTCAACTAGGGATTGCAATCCCGCAAAACGGGATCACGCATTCCCGCGGGATGCAAATTAAAAATTTGAAGAAAGAAATGACATTATTTGAGTCCGATGGTATCAGAGGAGAGTACCTGATGCTCGCCTCTGAATATATCCTGACGGTTCAGCCTACTAGCGTAGAAGCCGAGAGAGCGTTTTCAGCATCAGGATATATTTGCAAATCACTCAGAAGCAGGCTCGGAGATGATACAATAAATGCCATTAGCTTCTTAAGAGCGTATTTTAAAAAGTTATCACCATAGGTTGATATCATAGTAATAGCATCCAAGAGAAAGTTGTGATTTGATTATTAGTCATTACATGAATAAGACTGAATTAAAAATATAAAACTGTTAGGAGTAAGGGTATAAACAAAAATATTAAACTATGCCAAAAATTTAAAGATGAATCTAAGAAAACAAATTACTTATACTTAATAAATACAAAAGAAATAATATATGTTGCTAATTCTAAGAAATGTTTAATAAAAGTTGATTTTTACACAAAAATCTGTTTGAATTTGATTTTATGTCATAATTTCAAAGATGCGGGATTCCGCGTGATCCCGCGCGGGATTGAGTAATCCCGCGGGATTGAATGAGCTGCGGGATTGCAATCCCTAGACTCGACAGTTGATCATCGCCAGTTAAATTTTATTAATATAAAATTATAAGTTTTTGTGCATTATTAAATTCAAAACTAAAATCGACTTAAAAAATATTTTTTTTTTTTTTTTTTTTTTTTTTATTTTTATTTATTTATTTATTCCATTTTTACAATTTTACAAAGTTAGGTATAAGTACAATTATTTTTTTAATTATGTACATGTAATGCAAATATTTTTTAATGGTGGTAATAATACCTCTCTAATTGAGAATTTCTCGTGTTTAGGGAGGGAGTACTAACACAATTGATATTTTGATGTATGTTTAATTGATGCTACCATGAGCGTATTTATGAAAAAATAAAATAAAAACAACATGTATGTAAAATTATATACCTGTGCACTATTTCAGGAAGAAATTTTTTTTTTTAAATTAAATTATAAAATATAAAACCTGTGTACACATTGAAAATATAAGTGGGCGTAATATAACACAAACATGAAATTACCTACTGGTGAAATGTATTTTAATTTTTTTCTTAAAAATTTTATAATTTTTTTCGGATTGAATATCTTTAGGGAGTTCGTTAAAGCATTTTATGGCTGAGTATGTGTAGTGGTGTTGGGCCGTTGTAGTATTAAGTTTAGGGATTATTATTTGTCCTGTTGTTCTCGGCCTGGTGCTAAATGAATTTATTGTTAGTTTGTCTTTATGGATTTGGAGTAATGCATTTTTTTGATAGATTCTGTTTATTTGTAAAACTTTGAATTCTTCGAATATTTTTTGAGTTGAATAGTCTAAAGGTTTTTTTAGTATAATTTTGATAAGTCTTCTATGTACTATTTCAAGTGGGGCTAAGTTGGTTTTATACGCTCCTCCCCAACCTATTATTCCGTATTGCAGAACTGATTGGGCTAATGCATAGTAAACCTTCAGTAGTATAGATTTATGAAGTATATTTCTTAGTTTGAGGAATACGTAAAAAAGTTTACGTATTCTGTTTATAGTTTGTGCAATATGTTCTGTCCATTTAATATGTTGGTCTATTATTATGCCTAAATATTTAATGTAGTTCTTTTTTGAAATTTTTGTGCATTTAGATGAGTTGCAGTTGTCAGTATAATTTTTACAAGAGCTATGAATAGTTATATTGGAATTTATAATTGGAAGGAATTTGTCTGATAGTGTAAATGTCATGAAGTAAGTTTTGTCAGAGTTTAAGGAAAGATAGTTGTCATCCAGCCATTGTTTTAAGTTGTTTATTTCTACATTTGCGGTTCGGTAGGCTTCATCCCAAGTTTTTTTTTCTATGATTAAGACTGTGTCGTCAGCGAAAGATATGATTTTTCCAATTTTCGGTATTGTAAGCATTTCATTCACGTAAATGATAAACAATATTGGACCTAACACTGTCCCTTGAGGAATTCCAAATTCTGAATAGGTGGGTTCACTCAATGTATTGTTAATTTTCACGTGTTGGTGTCTTTCATGTAGATAACTTTTGAACCATTCTATAACTGTTCCTTGAATTCCAATATTTCCTAATTTCTTGATTAGTTTTTTGTGGCATATACTGTCAAAAGCTTTTCTTAGATCAATGAATATACTTAAACATTTATTTCCCGAGTCAAGAGCATTATATATTCTTGAGGTTATTTTTGCGATTGCATCTTGCGTGCCTAAATTTTCTCTGAAGCCGAATTGGTTATCATTAATAATTTTATTTGAAGTGATGTGCTTAGTTAATTGTGACTTTACGACTTTTTCAAATATTTTTGCTACGTTTGATACAATAGATATGGGACGGTAGTTTGAGATGTCGGTTGCAATTCCTGATTTGAAAATCGGAGTTATTATTGTATTTTTATATATTTTCGGGTAAATTCCTTGTTGCATGCTGTTATTTATGATATGTGCTATTGGTTTTGATATTAGTTGTCTCATTTGTTTAAGTAAATTTACTGTGATATGGTCGAAACCAGGGCTCGCTGACACTCGTAAGTTCATTATTATTTTTTCTATTTCTATCTGTGTGCATTTTTCAAACTTTTTGAAAATATTTTGGCAAGTTTGTGTGGATGTACTGAAAGTTTTTTTAGATTGGACAGCGTCAATTTTTTTGGCTAGGTTCTCACCGACTTTTGCAAAGTAGTTGTTGAAAATATTAGCAATTTTAGTTGGTTCTTTTACTGTCTCTATTGTTTCATTGTCATATGTTATTTTATTTATTTGTTTATTTTTATTACCCTTGCCAATGATGTTATTAATTGTAGCCCAGACTTTTTTGTTATCTTCACCACAATCTTCAATTTTTTCTTTGAAGTAATTTTCTTTTGTTTTTTTAATCAAGTTTGTAAGATTATTTCTGTATTTTTTATATAATTGTAATAAAATAAAGTCATTGGGTTGTTTACGGGTTTGATAAAATAGTTTTTCTTTATTCCTAATTGAGGTAACTATTCCATGGGTGATCCAAGGTTTAATTTTTCTATGTTTTGATTTTAGTTTGACGTTATTTTCTTTAGTTGCATTTATTATGTGATCGCGAAGTGTTTTTTCGAAATTAATTGAAGATTTTTCGGCATCTTCGGTATTTAATATTTCTTCCCACTTTTCCGATTTTAATTTTTGTTCTAGAAGTTGTGTGTTAATGGTTTTTATATTATACTGCTGTAATGCAGTTGAGGAAAAGGATATTTTTTTTTTAAAATCAAGAATTAAAAAACACGCAAAGTGATCAGTTATATTTGTTTTCCAAATGACAGGTGTTAATTGTGTAGTTATGTCAGCTTTTGTCCAAATATGATCAATACATGATGGGTTTTGTCGGGGCACAACTCTAGTATAGTCGTTTATGCATGAAATGAAGTTCAGTTCAGCCATCGTATTATGTAGATCATTTTTTTCGACACTGTTTGAATTTAAACCTATATTTATATTGAAGTCACCCGTTACTATAGTATTTTGACATTTGTTTTTATTAATTAAATCTTTAATTTGCTCTATAAATTGTTGAGTTTTCGAACCGTGGGTTCGGTATATAGCAATAACCTGATAAATCTGTTTATTTACTTTTATTTGTAATGCTAGGCAGTTAGTGAGTGTCATGTTTATTTCTTTATAAGATATATCTTGGTGTTTTTGGTTAACGTATATAACTATGCCACTATTCTTGTTAATGTGCATTTTCGTGGTAATACATGTAAAGTTCGGTAATTGTTGTATACTATCAATATTTATTGTATTAAGGTGGGCCTCGGTCAAAACTATACAGTCGAGTTCAGTTTTCAATAGACTAAGAGTGCATAATAATTCATTTATGTTTTTGTAAATACTTCTGATATTTAAGTGCATAATGGTTAATGAGTTAGTCATATTTTTGAAGAGAAGGTTGCATTGATCAACATTATTACATACCTTTTCTCTTATATTATAAGTGTTATCTAGTTCGTCCGTAATAATATTATTCATCCTACTTTGAAATCGTGTATCTTATGTAAAATGATTGAGTATGTATATAAATATGTTTGGAGGTACGTTTTGTAGGGAATTGAGAATTCGTTTATATGAATAACTTCATAGTCGGGCGGAACAATAATAATCATATACTTAGTAATAATAA
Source organism: Glyphotaelius pellucidus (assembly GCA_936435175.1). Lineage (NCBI taxonomy): Eukaryota > Metazoa > Arthropoda > Insecta > Trichoptera > Limnephilidae > Glyphotaelius > Glyphotaelius pellucidus. The sequence goes on along the minus strand of OW386550.1, from coordinate 26,479,610 downwards.
TGCCACTCGACTGGGAGTTGCTAGTTCTTAGGTACATACTATGAATTTGAACAGGCGCTAATAAACAGGGTGCCGACTTTGATACTCTGTAAACAAAATATAGTTGAAATATTAATTTCTTACTTGTTTTTTTTAAAGAATATAACATTTTAATTAAAGTCAATTTTCTGGTAAGCAGATTCTGTCATTTTATTGACGTAGTGGCACTTGCTATCATTCGCTCGATGGTCCGAATTTGTTTTTCCATTTCTTGATTTATTAAAGGTTAGACAATTGTAGCACGTCGGTGGTTGAGTTTTATTCGGGCAGTTCGATAGTGTATGATCTTGTGCGCAGTGGAGACATCTGGGTTTTTCCATTTTTTTTCGGCACTTGTTGGCAGTATGTTCGAACCACAAGCAATGGTAGCATTGGGACAACGGGTTTGAGTCGCCTACATGAACCCGCATAAATCCCAGGTTTATTCTTCCTTTTTCGATTAATAATTTTCTCATTTGACCGGTTGTTTCTAGGACGTAGTTGGATAAGTTCTCGCTTCTTTTGTTTTTTATATTTGCCATTATTTTGGGCATGTGTTTACTATCGTCTTTGATAAGTTGGTAAATATCTTCGTTTTGTTCTATAAAATCTTCATTAATTCTTATTATTTATTATCTTTGATAATATTCATTCATATCTTTGATAATTATCTTTGATAATAAATTGGTATGGATATCAAACGAATTAATTTACAGTGTTGATTTTTTTGTATTTATACGCTGGTGTATACAGTATACACCAATATTCAATTTGGGAGGCGGGAATGGGTACCGCCGCCCGGGGAACCTTTATTGGATAACCAACTCCTCTGCCATAGGTCACTCCAAGTGGTTCGCTAAGTTTGGTAACTTACCCCATGAAGTCAGGTGCCCTGGGTTCATGGGGTAAGGTTTGTCTAGGTCTTGGAGGCGGATGACCAGGACACACTGAACCCAGATTCCTACCCACCCCTTAAACCATTTTCCTTCCCAGAACTCTCCTCCCCTTCCTTTCCTTAAAAAAAATCTCCACACAGCATCCCCAAAGATGACATAGGCCCTGAGGGAAATATTATTTTCCTCAGGGCCCCCTGTGTGGAGCTCATGTAAAAGAAATACAGCCAAGTAGTTTTATCCAGTTCCATACCAACGGTTTCAACTCACCTCAAAACCTCTTTGAAAAATCATTAAAAGCTATGAAAAAAAAAGTTTAAAAATAGCCCATAACTTATCTTAACGTAACCTATTTCACCAATTTTTTTCACACTTTAAATGACTTTTCAAATGAGGTGTTGAGTTGACTTCATTCTGAGTTGTCCGGTCACCGTTTTATCCTTGGTGCATTTGAATGAAAATATGTTTTATAATTTTTGTTATTCGGCGGTACATCCTCTCTACACACTTAGTTAAATTTTGTGCATGTAGGTATACGGTATTTTCCCTAAACCGACTGCATATTGTGTATAAGTAGGGGGGGGTATACACAATAGTATACAAGGGGGCAACTAACGGTCCTGGAATGAGGTGGAATAATGTTTTAATCATGTTTCCCAAGAGACAATAGAAGTGAATAATCTCTAGAATGTATTGACCGTCAACAGCAGTTTTGTAAATAAATTTCTGGTCTAATAAATAGATATATTAGGCCCATCCAATATGTACACACAGGTCACGCAGGGTGGACATCTAGATGAGTAAATTAATATGCTTGTCCTGTCAACATCGTTTACCGTAAATGTCTGCATAGATTGTTTGTACGATGACGCCACCATATTGTTGGAATGTGTCAAACAATTTGAAATTTTCAATGCTCTTAAATTGCACATCATTTATCCACTAACAACAAATTGAAGCAACAATGCAATGACATCAGGAAACGCGAAAGTTAAATAGTAACATCCGCCATGAATGGTCAACGAATAGTGTGAACATAATAATTTTAATTTCCTGCATCAATGAACTTTTAAACTGTTGCGGCATACAAAGGAAATGATAACTTTTTTGACATATCGTCACTTTTGTTGGACAGGGCTCCAACTTCACTTTATCTTTCTGATTTGGAGGTCGAATCTTGTATAAAGTATTTTGATTCAACAGATTTTAAAGGGAAATATCTAAATAGGATGTATCTCAACATATTATTAATTAAAGTCCTCCGCCGCGTCTGTCTGTCTGTTTGCGATAAACTCAAAAACTACTGAGCGGATTTTCATGCGGTTTTCAACAATAGATAGAGTGATTCATGAGAAAGGTTTAAGTATATAATTTGTCAAGGTTTTGTGTAAATTGGTTGAAATACATAATTAAAGGAGAATGTCTGTATTTGGTGGAGGAGCGGGATGGCAAGCGGGCGGAGTGGATTTGATTTGTATGCAAATTAACAGATGGCGGTGTGAGTTAAAAGGTTGGGTAACAATCCAGTAGATGGCGTTGTGTTTCATCAGCCACAGCAAAGCGTGGCCTGGTCAGCTAGTACTTACTATTTTAGGGTGACTGGACAACTCTGAATGAAATCAACTCTGAGCCGCCTTTGAAAATGACGTTGTCGTAATAATTACGTCAGATGGCTCTGAAAATTAATTTGGTTATGGAAATGAGCAAAAGAAATGGTTTTGCTTTCAAAGGTCATTTTTGAAAAAATAAATGCCAGTCAAAACCAAAGATATTGAAATATAAGGAGATACGCTATGATGTCCGCCCGACTGTCGACGTATTACAATCTAATGGTGCTAGATTGAACACGGAATTTAGTTGATTTTTCGAAGGTGGGAAATAATATTGGTTAACAATAAGGTTTGAATAAGGAGAGAATTAAGGAGAGAAACTAAGGAGAGAATTCGTTCATTTAGTTGATTTTTTTAACCGGTGCAATAGTATTAGTTAAAAATATCGGCGACACCAGGAAGCACAGTCCCACCCAGTAAAAACTGCCAATAGCCCATATCATTTATTTCAATATCTTTGGTTTCAACCGTACAGGCGTTGGCGTAATAATTACGTTAGATGGCTCTGGAAATTTATTTGGTTATGGAAATAAGCAATAGAAATGGTTTTGCTTTCAAAGATTTTTTCAGTAATTTTTTTTAAAAAAAGTCAAATTGTCAAAAAAAAAATTGTCCAATTGAAGATATATTTTTATGTAAGATAACACTGATAACGGTAGGCCTGGAGTTGAGCAAATAAAAACAATCTATTGATTTAGGCAGCCATGAAGATCAAGATCAACAAGACGAAGTGGTTGAGCGGATGATTGTTGACTGTAATTTTAATGGTAGGCAGTAAGTACCTATTCAATCTCGGTAAACGTCAGCAGTTACATCTCAATCATAATAAAAATCTAACATGTCGTAAAAAGGGAAGGAAACCATATATTATTATACATGTAGGTTGGTAAAAAAATTTGGCTGTGGGCCTTTTTTCAAAATTTGTGCGAATTCCACAATAGAGTCCCAACTATTCAGAGTCAGAGGGAGTATGGCATTACCAATTGGGGTACCTATATTAGAGCTGGTTCACACTCAGCTATCAAATATAAAAGATCATAGCACGCCAAATAACGCTCTCCATACAATCCCTTCAGACCGTTCACACCTAAGCGTTTTTAAACGCAGATCAATCATAGACAATACACATCTCAGACGTAACCGCTCCAGACGCGATATCCCAGAAGATAACTCTCCCCATCTCCGACTAAAACAGAAGAGGGAGTCATTGTAATTACGGAGCTGCCTAGACCCGTGGATGACAGATGTCAAGTTGACAGATTTCAGTACAAAAAATGTGCGTTCAGTTGTCGCTCCCTAATTCGACTGACCCCCTCTCCTACCACAGGAAGAAATATTTGATAGCCTCGTGTGAAAGGACAAAAGATAAGCGCTCGCGAATCAACAGATATCTGCTCGCAGATATATAGCTCAGTGTGAACTAAGCATTAAGAAACTGAAGGGAGTGGAGTGGAGGATGGCCTCCATGGTCTAGCGATCAGGAGGACCGGACTCAAATCCCGGCGTACGCAAATAAATTTATTTTGTTTTATTTCACAATTTTAATCATTTACAATAACTAGTGGTCGCCCAATGGTCGAAATTCGACCATACATGTAATGTTTTTTTATTGATTTAATGTATTTTTTATGCATAATTTAAAAAATATATTAGCATTCTGCACTTCTTCTCTATATAAACTATAAGTGTGCGAATTTCATACTCCTCCGTTGGCGCAATTTTCGTAAAAAATGGTACAAAGTTTTTGCTTCACGTATTAATATACTGATGATGATGATATATGGAATATTTGCGGCATGTTCCAGAGCGGAAGATACTCCCAGTATCGCTCTGTTGTGATACCATCATTCAGAATTGAAACGTTGTTTAAAATGGCTTTAGCCATGTTTGGTGACCTGATCTGAATAGCCAGATACTTCCCCACCTTTCTCTTTCCCATCTCCTTTCCTTCCCCGCTACCTTCAGCCTCACAACATACCCCGATAGGAGATACCGTAATCTCATTGGCTCAAGACGGGAGCAGTTGGGACTTCTGTGAGGTATTTACATAAAAAGAGGAAGATCACCAAATACGGTTAAAGTCGTGTAGAGCCATTCGATTCTGAACTGTGGTCTTCCAACAGGTCGATACTGAGATTATTTACCAATAGTAGGTAGTAATATTACCCAGTAAGCTTTGAGCAGGGATGATTGTCCTGATGATAGCCAATCTCCGATAAGGGGAGAAGGGACCAGAAGAAAAAGAAAATAAGATTTTAACACAAATTTCATAAGATTTGTCATTAAAAATTCGTGGCATTTTTCAATAAATTACAGGTCCAACAAAAATTGAAAAATGGTTCTGATATATATTAAGTTTGTATTAGGTGGATACTATAATAATGCCTGTTCAACTTTAAATATTAAAAAAATAATAATTAAATAAGTTCACATGAAAAACCCTTTTGCCCAAGGTCTCAACTCTAGATTAAATCTTTGATAACGTACTTTAAATTAACATACGAATCTATCCAAGGCCTAGTGTATTAACATTGGGAGATGATTGTACATAACGTCTTGATGGTACGATGGAATTAAGAAACATAACTTCCGACGGTTTCGCGGTTACAAAAGTTAAAATAGTATCTTTAATAAAATGACCATGAGAGGCCATCTTTGGCCAATGTTAATGTCCCGCCCTTGTCCGCTCTTGCTTCCGCACTTTTATTATGATTAAAAGTAATATTATGTAAATTAGTTACCCCTCACAACATTAATCACCCAAAACTGCTACATACTTCTTGTACCGTCGCGTCATTTAGAATCGTCTACTGGGACAAATAACTAATACCATAGGACACAGGACTTATTACCAAAGTACTCGTACACTTCAAACTTGATAACCTTTTATAGATAATGTGTTGCAGTGGAATCGTTTTCTTGTCATTTGTCAACAAATTTTGGCTTTTTGTTTTTTAAATGCGATTTTAACCCTTATGTATAAAGAAACTGTATAAAGGTTAAGGTCAGAATCGCTTGCACCAATACCAATGTTACACTAGAATATTTTTAAATGAATTATCTATGACTTAGCAGCTCGACTTTTGCAACTGTCAAAAGCGAAAAATTCGATGTTTTATGTTTTCAAATGCTTATTAAACTCTTTATTTATTTGAAAACTCCTTTGAATTGTGTTTTTCATATTGAGTATGTATTCAGATTAGTGTAGAAATAATAAAATCAGTTTATATTTATGTGGATATATTTTTTGACATATTATTGCCAAAATAGAAAATTTTTAATCTTTTTTTTAGTTAGTTAGCTATTCTGGAAAATTTTCTCACCATATGATCACGCAATATACATGAATAATAAGATACGTTATCTGGTAAACAGGAAACAATATAAAAAAACAATTCCGTTGTTTTATATTTGACCAAAAATCAGAAAGGTAATTTCCGCGAGGTTTTTCGAAATACGGCTGGCATTTGAGAGGAATATGACGACTGCGTTTAACAAGAAAAAATAAAACTACGAAGAGTCCCTCTTAATACATTGACTTTATATATATATATATATATGGTGAAAAATTGGTTATTGGAAAAAGAATATTTATTTTGATACTTGATACTTGATAAAATTTATGAAAAAATGTTTAAACTGTAGATAAAAGATGTAAATTATAACTTTAAATATATTTGTTAGTAATTATAAGCACCTGCTGTCAAGCCAATTGCAATTGGCTTAGCGGGACTGGATTGTTGATTTATAAAATAAATAAATAAATTTAAAAAAAAAATTAAAAAAAATGAAACAACGAAAACGCCCAAGAGGAAAACCGGTCGCTGAGAAATTTGAACAACAGATATTGAAAACTGTTGCTTTCTCTGTCATTGCTGAATAAATAGTTTTTTTTAAATTTTGTTATTCGGCGACATTCTCTCCGTACAGCCCTTCGGGAACACTTAATTATATTTTGTGAAAGTAGGTAATTTTTTTCCCTAAACCGACTGCATATTGTAATGTCATGAAATTACTAAAATAAAAATAAAAATTGTTTAAAAAATTATATTTTATTCTGATTAAAGGAAGATGTTTGTCTTTCTTTTTTTTAATATGAAATTTATTAAAAAAAAAATGTTTTTTTTTTAAGAGAAGACTTATTCATTGCTGTTTGATTTTAGACAAATATTTTAAAATTCGTCTAATAATATTCATGCACCGTTTTCTCAAAACATGAGAAAGGTAGAATACGTTTATTTTAAATTACATGAGCGATTTAGCAACATAGTTTTCTGAATCCATTATATTTTGAAAGAAAGGGTATTGGAGAAATTCCTGCACTACGTAGGAAGAAAAGTTACAGAAATCCCAGCCTCGTTATTAAAGCCATTTATTTACCACAGTACATTTCATGACATCCAATTAATTAACCGTGAAGTAGGTATATTTGAACTGGCACCTACTTTGACGACATTGATCTTTGATTACATGACGCCGTATAAAATGTTCTCCAAGCATCCTTATCTGCAAATATTTGAATAATACATGTAGATTAAAATAAATATGTGCATACTTATAAAATATCTTCGGTGGGATTATCATTTATTTCGAATTCAAATCCAATTAATTAAACCACCTGTAAAATCTTCGAACATAATATTAATAATGTATCGCCAGCGCAGTGGATTACATCAAATCAGCTTTATCGATGCATTTAATCGAGTATTAAATACATTACCGAATATAATCTTTAATTTACTAAGTCTTTTTAATAGTAATAATAAACAGTTTTAATTGATTGAGTCTCTCGTATAGTGCAACACCTTAGCCAATTGAATTGGGTAAAAATTTAGATTTTAAATTTTTTTTATTTATTCAATGATATTATTCGTTTTACAAAAAAAAAGGTTCTGCTGTGTAAATATGTGACAGCTTTTTTACCTTCTAGAGGCATTATCAAAGTGTTTGTGCCTTCAGAAGGCGAAACCGCCATCACGCATATTAATAATTTCACATCAAAATTGGTTTATATACATATAAGCTGTTTTTTTTAATGGTGAAAAAATATTATTGAATACGTAATAGAAAAACTTACAATTAAAATGAAATTGTACAAATTAATTTTAAATCAAAAATATTTAGATGTTAATTATAAAGTATAAAGATGCTAAAATAAAACATAAAATAGAATTAGACATCTTTATAAAAATAGCCTTGTATATTTAAAAAAAAATACCTATGTTCCTGTTTTTATTAACTATCTGGCAAAAAATTTTTTTTTACATGAGCTCCACACAGGAGGCCCTGAGGAAAATAATTTCCCTCGGGGCCTATGTCATCTTTGGGGATGCTGTGTGGAGGGTTTTTTAAGGAAAGGAAGGGAAGGAGAGTTCTGGGAAGGAAAAGGGTTTAAGGGATGGGTAGGACGTGAACCCGGGCACCCCCGCTAAATCACTAAGCGTAGCGAACCACTTGGGGTGACCTATGGCAGAGGTGTTGGTTATCCAATAGAGGTTCCCGGGGCGGCGGTACCCATTCCCGCCCCCCCCAATAGAAGTATTTGAACAAAAAAATTATGAAATACTTTATTATTTTCTCTTTTCTTTCTTTCTTCTCTTCCTCTGTACTTACTGTGTTTATATTTTATTTTGATTATTATTATTTTTGTTATTGAAGTGAAAACTTCTTTAGCACCGTCGTGATTTGAAACTCGATCAAACGAAAAATAGCAACACTAAAAAGAGACAAACACACACATCCATAGGATTTAGCCTGCGAGAGAATGAGATAGTGTAATTGATCTCCTCTTTGTGCGGTGCTTCTTAGCAGTCGCTAGAAAAACGAATAGATATACATATAATACGTTGTATTATTATTTTTTTTTTAGCGACTAGAATTTTTTATTTGTTATGTCTTGGGGAAGGATGTTATGGAGTTTTGTTGCAAAGTATGTGTAGTTTCTTTGTCCGAATGTGGTTTTATAACATGGAATACTTTTTTGTGTCATTTTTATTCGATCTATAGTTTTGCATACACGGTCTAGTTTAGAAAAACTTCGATAATATATTTTTGCCATATTTGTTATAGATTGGGTACGTCAAAACTATTGAAAATTTCAATTGAAGGCTTTCTAATGGGTTTTTTTTCATAGGTCTTTATAATTCCTTTTTGAATTGTATTCAAAAAGGAATTATGGTCAGTATGGTCTTTATAATTCCTTTTTGAATTGTATTCAGGTTATGTATGTGCTTATGTGTAACAGATCCCCATCTTACGATTCCGTATTCAATTCGAGAATGACATAACGCGTAGTAGACCCTTTTCACGTCCTTTTTATTTAACACATTTCTCAGATTTTTAAATGCTTGAGGCTTGTGAGCTTTTCCGTAATACCTTTGATGTGTAGTCCTACCTAAGGTTTTCATCAATTATTAATCCGAGATATTTTATGTTTTTTTCTAGAACTGAGCAGTGTCATTGAACATTATTATAATAGTTAGCATAATATAGACTAGTTAGCAGAAATGCATTGTCGATTTGTTTGTGATATACCTTTAGCTTAAATCTTCGATTGAATAAAAGATTTTGCAACACATTAACGCGATTTTGGTTTGTGTTTGCACTTCATTCTGATAGATGTTTTCACTGAGGTGTTAAATGACAATTTTACGATTCCAATAAGTAACCGACAAAGTGGAATTAATATGCATAAATTGGTTGGTCCGATGTTTTCTAAGAAACCCGTTTGTGCTGCGTGAATGTAAAAGTGATTTTCGAATTTCCATAGTGAGGTTATGAATACGTAGGTACCTGTCTACCGTTTTATTTGTATTAACTGTTTGTGAGGCGTTGTATTATTACATCGCTTTGATTTATAGATGTGAATGTCTCATAATACATGATTGTTATTGTTAAAAGTATTTCTTCCTAAATACTTTAACAATGCAGCGAGTAGTTAATCGAAATAATCACGTCTAGCATGGAGATCGGTAAAACGTTTTATCAATGCGATATTGACCAAGCCCGTCATCCATGGCCAATTATCAATATTTGTGATCACGGTCAACTCAGTAAGATATATTAAAATCGATGATTGAGAAATTTTAGCCCTACCTTCTTATATAGGTTTTACACGATCTCGTTTTTCGGCCCGATTCCCGTATAGAGATCAAAGACAAAATTTTTCGCTTAACGCGATCCCTATTTTTATCCCTCTTTTCATATCTACAATTTCAGTTGACATCGCAGTTAACAGCGTGGTTCATGTGTTGTTTGCTGTGATGCCAATTCGGGAATGAATTGGGCTGAAAAAAGAGATCGTGTAAAACCTACATTAGTCTCTACATATTATATAACAAAGTCCTCCGCCGCGTCTGTCTGTTCGCGATAAACTCAAAAACTACTGAACTGATTTCCTTGCGGTTTTCATCAATAGATAGAGTGTTTCATGAGGAAGATTTAATTATACAATTTGTCAAGGTTTTGTGTAAATTGATTGAAATATATAATGTCTGTATATGGTGGACGAGCGGGCTGGCAAGCGGGCGGTGTTTTTTTTTTTACATGAGCTCCACAGGAGGCTCTGAGAAAAATAATTTCCCTCAGGGTCTATGTCATCTTTGAGGATGCTGTGTGGAGGGTTTTTTAGGGAAAGGAAGGATAGGAGAGTTCTGGGAAGGAAAAGGGTATAAGGGGTGGGTAGGAATCTGGGGTTTAGTGTGTCCTGGTCATCCACCTTCAAGACCTAGACAAACATGAAACCGGGCACCCCTGCAGGTTATACCTTTTGGAGTTTAAAAATAGTTTTATATTTTATGTCGTCATATCATTTTTTGTAACATTATAGAATATACGCAAGTCGAGGTGGCAGAAGGCAACTGTGATTTGTATGAAATACACTTCTATCACGAGGAGTTACAACTCTGTAACGTAATTTTTACTACAAAAATACACACATAAATTTTTAAAGCGCACACAGCCGTTACGTCTAGTGCAGTAGATTTTAAAGTAATTATAAAATAATAATATCTGTAATTCTGTTGAATTTTCTCCACTAACTGGTGGAGACAACTTTATGTAGGTTTAAAAGAAGAACGACCCAAATACCTATGCTCGTTGAAGTATTTTCTGAAAGAGAAGCAAGATCAAAAAACGATATACTTTATTCTCTTTTGCTTTGTTATAAAAATCTCCATTGATCTCTAAGAAAGAAAGAAGATTCAAGATTATACCGAAGTGAAAAGATGGTTGACTGATTGCTGTGACCTCAAACGCGATTATAATTCAGCATTCAATATTCTCTCATGCTTTAACCTTCACTTAATTTGATAATACGCCGGCGAAATCTAAATCAAAACAAATTATTGCCGCTTCTGTACCTATCGTAATAAATTATTAATTACATTAGATATAATAATATCCTAGCAGTTACTATTCGACGATGGTGTAATATTAATTTAATTTAATTTTAACGTGTTTTAATGTTAACTCTGCACAGGCGTGCACCTGTGTCGTCTTTGGGGATGCTGGTTGGAGGCTATTTTAATGAAATGAAGTAGTGTCTTGGGTCTTTTGAAGAGACCTTGTAGGATGCGGAAAAGATTCCATTGACTGTGCAAAACACTGCTGTTGTTTTGGTGCTGGAACTCGTTCTCAGGTGGAAAATGTTAGGCCTAAAAAATGAAACACAATAATTTCCCTCAGGGTCTATGTCATATTTTTTTAATGCTGAGTGGGGGGTCTTTTTGAGGAAAGGAAGGAGTGTAGATGAGTCTTAAATATACTCATATTCAAGACTCAGAGAGCTGTTGCACTGAAGGGCGAGTCTTAGAAACGAACCGTTCTCGTTCTGACTTTGAATAATAAACATAATAATAATGATGAACGTAATATAACATAATCTTGATTTACTACTTGTTTTACAAATAATTAGTATTTCGAGGCTTCGTTGAAAAATAGAAATTCAACGAATAAAAGGCTATGAAAATTTCAAAACGCCAGAGCTCACCATCGAGAGTTTAACAGTCAATTACCTATACAGGTTCAATTTTCCACGTCCAAAAAAACAACGAAAACAGTAAAATTATTTTTCTTTAATTTTCTAAGTTTGTGGTACCAAACTAATCTCTTTATTTCAACCGAACCACGAATTATGGGAAAGGAACAAAGTAACCGTAAGTGGCGTTTCGCGCCGTTTGCTGTTGCTTCATTCCTTTCCCATAATTCGTGGTTCGGTTCGCGTTTTGTTGCACTCATGTATACGCAGACTGTATTGAAAACTACAAAAAAAAAATACTGGTTTGAACTCTTAATTTCATGTTAGGTAGGAAGTGATAGTAAAATGTTCCCAGTCAAGCAAGAAATTATGTTAATTCAGTTAGACATAACTTTGTCAAGGTTGCGGGCATTGTTGTTGACATAACATAACATCATACTAATTATATTCGAATACATAATTTTACAAAAAATAATAAATTCAGAGTGCGTAGGACGTTGATTTTTATTGCATGATGTTTGCCAAAATGTACCTACTAACTACAATGACAATATTGTATTTAAAACCAGATTTAACTGGACGAAAAATGAAAACCTTACGTACTGTAAATTAATATAAAACGAATATGTCAAAAGACGTTTGGAAGGCATGAAAAGAATTTGCAAGAAACCATGTGGCAATAATTACTAGCAGAACGGTTCAAAGTTCAATGCGCCGAATCCTTTGCCAGCTCTTCCATCATTGCACAAGTAACATTTGTTTATTATATCATTGAAGAAGATGATACTAATAAATCTAAACGAAAATATGAAAAAGAACAAAAGACAGAAAAATAAATATAACAACTATCACATTACCAGCCGGTTGGTCGTGAAATTTAAAAATTTGTAATTCGTCGTTTAAATTTTTTTGGCGTTTTTTCCGACTTAATTTTTTTATGCTGAGAGAGGGGGAAGAATTGAAGGAAAATTTAAATAGATAAAATTGGAACTTCTACGCTGTACGATGCTGCTAGACACGACACGATGATGACGGGCGATTAGAAGGGCAGTCACAAGCGCACTGGCTGGGCAGGCTCGCACGCGCACGCAGGGCCGTGGCCAGAGATTTCCGTCGTGAGGCAAAACTTAATTGGATGATCAAATAGTTATTTAACAATGATAAAGGATTACCTTGTACTTTTTCACCAGGTAGATAATAAGTATTTGTACACAATGTAATTCTTGATGTTTCAGAAAAGTAACTGCAGTATCAATGGCTTTTCATTTATTAAGGTTTATATTAAGTACCGAACATAATTTGAAGTTACAGAATAAAAGCAAAATTAATAATAATATAAAGTCCTTCCTTAACACAATCGAATTCTTCGATTCGACATATCATTAAAAATACGAAGTACTTCATTTAGATCAACTGACTTAGTTCTTTTCTTTTCAAAGGCTAGAAACACCATGCCTTCCATTATTTCGTGACCCATTGACAGCCTCTGAGGCCTATTGATTGTAGTCAATGTTGAAAACATAGATTTGCCCACAGCAGTGCTGCAGCCTATTGTCGCCACAGAGGCAAAAAGTTCACAGGTATCTATCTCTAAACGCCTCTTACCACGTTTTGCCATGCCTGTACAAATCGTGCATTGTGCTTTCCGTTTTATCCTCGCAACTACTCAAATAAGCTTTGACTACAGCAGCCCCTTGATGGAATGTTAGACCTGAAAAAATTGTTGAAATTGTGAATTGGAGATAAATAAATTACAGGCAACAGAAGTTTTGCTTAAGTTTTTTTAAGCTTACCTAAATTTTTCAAATGTACCATTTTATCTACATCCAACTAATCAAGACTCGCTATAGAGTTATAGAGTGATTCCTCTTTTTAAAGGTGGAGATCAACTAGATGTCAATAATTATAGACCTATATCCTTACTTAACACGCTTTCAAAAGTAATAGAGATTAGCTAAGTCGAGATTGGTATCATTCTTGGAAACAAATAAATTACTCTCTAGCAATCAGTTTGGTTTCAGAGAAAATAAAGGAACGAGTGATGCAGTGTTGAAGGTATTGTCGAAAGCCACTACTGCCCTGGATTATGGAAACAAAGCCTTAGCTGTGTTCTTAGATCTATCAAAGGCATTTGACGCGGTTTCCCATGGATTACTCCTCAAAAAATTACCTCTTGGCATTCAATGTACAGCATTAAGTTGGTTCAAATTCTATCTTAGCGATAGAACACAACAAGTAGAGATAAATGATAATTTAAGCACAAGCAAACAAATCTCTTTTGGGGTTCCACAAGGTAGTGTACTTGGACCGATATTGTTCTTAATCTACATTAATGATTTGTGTAATTTAGATATTCCAGGTAACATTGTTAGTTTCGCAGACGACACTGCTTTAATATTTGAGGGTAAAACCTGGAAAGATGCTTTTGACAAATGTGATTCAGGATTAAGAATAGTAAAGAGTTGGCTAAATAATAACATCTTAACTTTGAATACATCAAAAACAAAATATGTAACTTTTAGCATATCATCAAAAAGTCAGCTTCCAACACTCATAATCTAATTATACACAATTGTCTGCAAAATTGTAATTGTAATTGCCACCCTTTAGAAAGAGTAGACTGTATAAGGTACCTAGGTGTAAATAATGATAAATATTTGAGGTGGAATGACCATATTGACATGTTAACAAAAAATATCAGAAGACTTACCTATATTTTTAAAGAACTTCGTCATATATTGGATAAAGAGAAATTAAAATCTGTCTATTATGCCTTAGTACAATATCGACTTTCTTACAATATAGTTTGCTGGGGATCCTGTCTAAAGTCCAATGTAGAACCACTAAATATTGCTCACAAATTAATTCTTAAAGTCATGGACAAAAGAAATTTCGTTATCCATCTAAACTACTTTACAAGGAATCTAATGTTATGTGTATAAAACAGCTGTACATTACTAAAATAATTTGTACATTTTTTATCAATACTAAATCTGCAGAAAGAACCCAATAAATCCATACCACTAGAATTAGCTCAACAATGAACTTTATGGCAATACATACTAAAACATCTTTTGGCCAAAGAAACTATTTATACCAAGCTCCAATTATGTTTAATATTCTGCCAGAGTACATTAAATCTTCCAATTCGTTAGCTAAATTTAAAAAGAATGTTAAGATATTTGTGTTAACAGAGGATTGGCATACTATTTTTTCAACCTTGTCCTTTTTTAAATAATAAGATTTCAATTTTTAAATAATAAGATTTGTTTTTTAATAATATTTGTTTTTTTGAATAATAAGCTTTTTTTTAAATATTTATTTTTAACTCAAATAAAATCTAAATAGATTTTATTTGAGTTTCATTTGCCAAAAAAGGAGTGTCACCCTAAATGTTTTGAACTAGCTTTGTTTCTTGGTGGGTATAGTAATTAAAGATTTATTTATGGTCTATATTGTTACAAATCATACTTAAATTACCCATCTGGTCACTAATATGATATTTTTATTTCTTAATTTATTATAATATTTTAGTGTTTTAAATGTAGTGTATTTTTAGTATTTTGTGTGTGTAGAATCACTCAAATTTATAAAAGTTAACCTCAACACAGGCCTAGTCCTAGTGGGGTTAATTTTTTTTTTGTATGTAAAAATAAAAAATAAGAATGTATGGTGAGAAGTTAAATAAATAAAATAAATAAATAAATAAATAGAATTCAGTAGATCGTCGTTGTCCGAAAACCTTCTTTCTAATTCAGCAATTAGTATGGCCAACTTTTCGAAATACTCAATTTAAAGGGCTGAGCGTTCTGGTCTTCTATATTTTGACTTGCTGACGAACAAGAAGGGTCATACATCACGTAATCATCCATCCGATTTGATTTTTTTACGTGTCCCTTTTGCGCCTGGGCCGCTTCTGAAAATTACGTATTTGCTACATATATAACACATTTTTTAAGATTGTTTTGCGGATAGTTCGAAAAATCATCAATTATTGGTGGCATTGACTTCATATTAATCTTGTTGTTATTATTAAATATTATCAAAGACAGTATTGATAATATTTTATTTCCAGTTTTCAGAACAAACGTGCCAATGATCATGTCAAAGGGGAAAGCATGTTGACATATTTTGTGACTATGACGTTGTATGTTATTGCGGTTGGAATGATAACACTTCTCTTTTATCTTTCTGGCACACACTTTTTTATACCACACATAAATAATCTATTTGTTTATTTGAAAATAGTTCCGATGTTTTGTCTTTGTGTGTGAGTCAACTTTCATGTTTATAAAACAAATTTGTTTTTCGTTGCATACCTTTAATTAGTCAAGAATAACCGGCTGCGCTTCCTTTTACAAATCTTTGGATTGGAAAAATCAAAGTTAAAAATTATTTTCAATTTTTTATAAGGACCTCTCTCTTTTTATAACCTTTGAAGGTTATTCCCATCAATGTAATATATCATTGAAAAAGAAGATAACACTAATAAGCTAAACGAAAATATGAAAGAGAA
The DNA here is from genome assembly GCA_936435175.1 of Glyphotaelius pellucidus. NCBI lineage: Eukaryota > Metazoa > Arthropoda > Insecta > Trichoptera > Limnephilidae > Glyphotaelius > Glyphotaelius pellucidus. The sequence continues at coordinate 26,463,596 of OW386550.1, read as the reverse complement.
CAAGACACAGGACAAATAGAAAAAGATAATGGTTGCAGTTGCAACAGCAAAATGATATATACATTTTTTACTCAAAATATGCTCAGAATCGCTCGTTTGTACGTGCTGTTATACCCTATATACCTATGTTTATCATGCGTGCAATGTACTTAATAAAATATTAAAGTCCAAATATCTCGTGAATCTATACTTAATATTATAAATGCGAAAGTAAGTGTGTTTGTTTGTTACGCTTTCACGCCTAAACCACTAAACCGATTTTAAAAATTCTTTCACCAATTGAAAGCTGCATTATCAGCGAATGACGTAGGCTGTATATAATGGTAAGAAATGGCGTTATGAAATTTGTATAAATGAAAATCATGTATTTCATATATTTTAGCGGCAGGGAAGAAAGGCAGGGGGGAGGTGGGGTTCGCGGAGAAAGAAGAGGTGAGGGAGGGGGAAGGCGGGGAAGATGGACGGGAACGAGGACGCACGGGAAATGACACGCAGGGAGAATCAATTTATTTCTTTTAATAGGTACCAGCTAGTAAATAAATATTTGGAGCCTCAACTTGATTCCGATGGTTGTGAATAAATTGCAGGTATTTTAAATACTTGGCAAATTAAATATTCGCCTTTTGGTGTTCATGTATTACTTTTGATATGCACATATAATTTAGATAATCGATTACTTAAATTTTCGTTAGCAATTTGATGTCCGGAAAAATGTTTAGGTGCTAATTCAAATGGTTGCGTATGAAAATACGCAATTATTCCAAATGTCAAATCACTCGTGAGAAAATAATATTTGGCATTGGATGACCTTGGATTCGAACTTGTTAAAAAAAATCGCAAAGTTACAGACAAATATGTACATATACCGATCACATTACCATCATCAGGTGCCGACTTCATGTTGATGTTGACGAGCGGAATTCAGAACACATCCCCTACTTCTGTAGAATGAATCAATTACATAACATATTACTACATTTGTATTCATGTCCGCTTCTTTCAATTGCTCTGCTCAATTCTAATCCTGGTACTCCTTATAATATTAAAACAATCTATATCCGCGAAGCGAGTAAAGGACAAAGAGAGACTGCTAAAGGAACTGTTTTGTTCAACGGAATCTCAGCGAGAGGTCAAGAAGCGTGTCTGTTCAAAGTGTTTATTCAAAACTAGTACCTACCTAGTTACTGCCCGGTTTCGCCGTATATTATCTATACTATCTATACTAATATTATAAATGCGAGACTGCCTGTGTTTGTTTGTTACGCTTTCACGCATAAACCACTAAACCGATATTTTTTTATAAAATTATTTAAAAAAAATATTTTTATTGTACCCAAGCAAAACGATAGCAAAAGCTTCAAATTATCTAATGCATATTTTTTGGTATTTATAATATTAACCAATTTCTAGCAAAGATTGTTATAAAATAGTGATATCACTTTAAGCTTCGCCCTATAGGGTGGTATGTAACCAATGTTCGTAGAAAATTCGTGTTAAGTATAAATTTTCTACGTACGTACATTTTGGGTAGTAACCAAACTAACTTTAACACTCACTTTTCTTACAATACATACTTTCAATACAAGAAATTGGAATAATAGAAAAGCTCTCCAACTTAAGGGGGTATTCTGGTCTAGAGGCATGAATTCTAGGTGTTTTTTCAGGCGCAACAAAAAAAAAACAATAATATTTTTACCAACTTCTCTTTTGTAAAATATTTATTTAACATTAAAAATCCATTAAAAAAAGTAAAACTAAAAAATTAAAAATTCAGAAAGTTACAGAGTGTTGAAGTGGGGGGTCTCTAAAAAATGACGCGCCCTGGTTGACACGATTGCAACCCTCCCAGTAATCTAAAAAAAAAAAAAAAAAATTCTTAATCCAAACAAATGCGGCTATGGCCCGAACTAAGGAAAAGTAAAAAATTCGCAAAATTCGCAAAATGGCGGCTGTCTGAAATAAAAAAGACGTTTTTGTACCAGTTTTTTTGACTTTCCAAATTTTTTTAAAATAGTAAAAATTGAACTTTTGTTATAATTCTAGTTCCCGCCATAGAGGAATGTATAGAGAAGGCTCACACCAATTTTCAAGTAAATTGGTTTAGTAGAACTTGAGATATCGTGTCAACCGCCTTGAAAAAAGTGGTTTGGAGAAAAATGGGTTTAAAATTTTGTTTAAACTTTTAAAATAATGCGAATTTCAAAAAATCCTTTGAAGGAGATATTTTTAAATAATTAAACTTTGGAAATATGAAGAAAAAAAAATTGTTTTTTTTTTCTAGACTAGAGTACCCCCTTAATGATTAAGGCTTCTACAAAATTAAGGCTTGGGCCGGGTTGTTCCATCGTGTACAGCTCAAGCCTAAGTTTAACATTAAATTAGGAAAATATACTCGTACATTAGGAAAACCATAATACTTTTGAAACTAGTGAAATTGAATTTTTTTTCGTCGCCTTTAGTGATAAACCGAATAAAATAACCGGTCTAACTGCTTTCAAATGAGATAACTACGTAAGGTTGATCCAATGTTAAACTTGTAGTTACGATAATCTATTGTCGACTGGTTACAGGTAGACTAGATCTCAAACTGACCTTCTCAAGGGGAACCTGCTCCCAATAAAGTCCCTTGAACCTTTCAAGTAGACTTGACTATACCTGTTATAAAAGTAGAAATTGGTGTCAAGGTTAATAGATATTTCTTTTATGTAACTTTGGAAGGGCCCCAATTGTAAATTGATTAGATTCAAACTCTAAATCACCCATAAATTGTAGTACCTAGACCTACATACACCACAAGCTAGTAACGTTTCCTTATTTCACGAAGGAAAAATTGGAAATTTTAATTAGCAGTGCAGTGGGTTTAGAAAAAATACGGTATACTTACTTACACAAAATAACAAAAAAACACGCTTTTATTCAAATGCATCAAGCATAAAACTACTTGCCTTTATATTGTATACACAAGGAGAATAATTACAAAAATTGACACTGTAAATAAATAGCTTTAACATCCATACCAATTGTCGCGGCCGATGCCACGACACGAGAATGTAAACTGTAAATCCTTTTTATGACGAATAGACCATGTATTGTGTTCTGAAGTATGATCATAGGAGAATAGGTTTTGAAAGGAAGTCTCCTACCATTGACGGCTTCTTAAGGCTGTTCAGGGTCGTTTCTGGTTTCACAATATATTTGCACAACACAAGTTTCAAGCCACGACACTTTTGAGTTAATAAAAAATGGAATTTTCTATTATATGCGATATTTTCAAAGAGCGAGTTGTGACCCATGTCACTATCAAGATGCAACTGTTACAAGTAGGTAATGCAAACTTGGGTGGCAATATTGTTCAACATGTAGGTAAGAACATCTTCTTCTTTTCCTGGTGGAGACTTTGAGGAAAGGAGGAAGAGAATGGAATACATGATGGAAGGACTAGGGGAATATGGAATAAGTTTTTTTAAAAAACTGTTTCAGAACCAAACACCAATCTATTATTAAAAATATTTTTGAGGTCGATATTAGATTTCAAATTGTTAAAAATGCCCAAAAAAGTATAATTTTAAAATAAATATAATTCGGAGGGCCAAATGTCGGGTAACTATGCAGTTGGGGGATAATAAAACGGATCTTTAAAATACCATAAAACACAATTTTACACAAACATGGCAATTCAAATCAAGGAAAATTGTTAAAATAGAAGTAAAGTTTTCTGTGCGACAAATTATACGCAAAATTGAGAATATAATTATTTTAATAAAATATTCTAACGCCTACTATGCGGTTTGTTTACTTACTATTTGTATCTTGCTCTCAAGAAAGATCACATTTTAAAAGGAAATGGTGTGTTAAAATGTACCAATTTGATGTAGTGGTAGATACTCTCTGTATCGCCTAGTGAATGTCCACCTTTCAGAATCGAAACTTTGCTTGAAATGACTTTGGCATTTGGATCGGAACATCAAGGTTCTTACCCTCCTTCCTCTCCACACATACTTCAACCTCACAACGTACCCTAAAAGGGCATGCAAAAGTATCTCAATACAACGTTGACTTTAATCAACTCTGTAAATGGTCACATGATGCAGGGCTATTAATAAATGCTAAAAAAACTAAAGTAAAGCATATAAGATCACCTAATGCCAAATTTCAATTTAATCCTAATATTATTTCTCATAACTTTAATTGCATCCACAAAAATATTCAAATTAACTGTAATTGTGAAAGCTTAGAATTAGTTACTGAATATGTGTATCTTGGTGTTACAGTAGATTGTTTTTTTAAATGGGACAAACATATTAAAAAACCTGTAAAAGACTCAGATCAATTGCTAGCAGAATGTACACATTAAATTTTTTCCTATCAATTGATACACTTAAAATAATTTATATGTCACTAGCAGAATCAATAATAAGATATGAATTAACAATATGGGGAAATACTACTGTAACCAACCTGAAACAAGTACAAGTTGTACAAAACGCAATTGTAAAATTATTAGTTGTCCCTAACATTTTCAAACAAAGACACAATACTCCGTTGCTGTTTCAGAGTGCAAAAATTTTACCTGTGAAGGCAATACTATGGTATAAAATTATAATTCAGCATATATTTACCCCGCAGCATAAAGAGAAACTAGATCATAAATATAGCACTAGATTCACGCGTAACGACGGGTTAATAGTTCCGAAATTTAATAATAAGTACGGACAGAGAACGTTTGAATACAACATACCGAAGATATTTAATTTATTACCTGACAATATAAAGCAACATAATTCTATGAATAAGGTTAAATATATGGTGAAAAATTGGTTATTGGAAAAAGAATATTTATTTTGATACTTATGATAAAATTTATGAAACAATGTTTAAACTGTAGATAAAAGATGTAAATTATAACTTTAAATATATTTGTAAGTAATTATAAGCACCTGCTGTCAAGCCAATTGCAATTGGCTTAGCGGGACTGGATTGTTGATTTATAAAATAAATAAATAAATTTAAAAAAAAAAAAATTAAAAAAATAAAAAATAAAAAAATAAATGTTTCTGACAGAAGGAATTTAATACCATAATAATATGTAAAACTTAAACTTAACACTTAATATTTGTATTCTTCTCTTTTAATTAACACACACACACACACACTGTTTGTTATATGTGTTTGTGTGTAGTCATTTGTACTTATGCAACAAAGGTCGTTTTCCCTCTTCACTTGACATTATAATATAAGCCTTATTGAGTTGATTCATAATATATACAATACCAAAAAACTCATTCCTGTGTATGAAACTTTTAATTTAAATTATCAAAAAGTCAGTAGATCGTTGACAAATGCTCTGGATTACCTCGCAGGCGTCTGAGTTCAAATCTTCTGCTAGCAGTCCTCCATCATGACATGAGCAACATTTCCTGCTTATCATTATAAGCAAAGATGATAGTAGAAAGAGATTTTTAGGAGAGGAAAATATTGTCCGGTTATTGGTAACCAGAGAATGTATGTTTTTATTTTAAAAGAAACTTAATTTTATGCTGAAATTTAAATCTTTTTGATTACTTCGTTTCTTTTGTACATTAATAATAAACGTGGCAAAAAATTACAAACATATTAATAATTAAATTAAGTATAATTGTTTCATACGTTAATAATATACTAAGTAAAACATTTGAAAACAATATTAATAATGAAAATGCATACAATTGTTTCTTACATTAATAATAAACGTAGTAAAACATTTGTAAACGATATTAATAAATCAATCGCAAAAAAATTATTTTACATTAATAACACAAGTCGTAAACAACATCAACGAAAACAATATTTAATAATAATTCAAATGAAAACTTTTTTTTACACGTGATAAAACATTTACAAACAATATTAATAATTAAAATACAAAAACAATTGTTTTTTACATTAATTATATGAGTTGTGAAAAATTTGCAAGCAATACTCAAACGCAAATAATTATTTTTTACACACGTCGTCAAACATTTTCAAACAATATTAATAGATTTTTTTAATTTTTATTATTTATTAAAAAAGAAAAATTTAATACATGTTTTAGTACCACAAAGCTGTCACACGACGGCTTGTCTGTGGATTCTATTAAATAAAATACATATTTTTTAAATTAATAACACATAAAATATTATATAAACATAAAATAATGTATTTCAATGTACCTACCTAAATACAAATTGTTTAGGCAAGTACGTTGAGATGTTCAAAGATACATTGATTCGTCATTTATTATCCAACGCTTAATGTGATTGGTGCAGGGTCTTTCATTATTCACAGGTTTAAAAAACTTTTTAAATTTATTAAAAATCACTGGTATTAAGTATTTAAGCGTTCTGCTTCCATACTTATTTGTTATTCTTGGAGTTATGAGGCCCTTATTTTCAGTGAATCTTGTGGTGTGATTACGCACCAGTTGCTTTTTGTATTTGCTTTCTCCCTCATTATCCATTAAAATAATGTACCAAAGAAGACCCTTTATTGGAAGTAGGCCCTCAGAACCAAACAGTAGTTTTAGGTTACTTCTTTGTTTGTATATATTGGGTGCTACTATTTTTTTTATTATAGCAATTTGTAAATTTTGTATATATTTAATATAAGTAATGCTGGTGTGCCCCCAAGTTCGTATTCCATATCTAAGGATGGATAATCATAGAAAAATAAATAATTTTAAGAGTACAGTGGGGCAAAATAAATTTTAATTTATAATAATTACTCGCTAAAGATCGGAGCTGGTTACAAATTTTAGCCACTTGTTTATCCCATTTAAAATTATTATCTACTATTAGTCCCAGATAAGTATATTCATTTACAAAGTCAATTTTTTTTTTTTTTATATGAAATACCGCACAAGAGTCCCAACTGCTCCCGTCTGGAGCCAGTGAGACTATGGCATCCCCAATTGGGGTATGTTGTGAGGCTGAAGGTAGTGGGGAGGGGAAAGAGATGGGGAAGAGGAAGGTAAGGAAGCACCTGGCTATTCAGATATGGTCACTAAACACGGCTAAAGCCATTTCAAGCAACGTTTCAATTCTGAATGGTGGTCTTACACCAGGGCGATACTGATAGTATCTTCCACTCTGGAACGTGCCGCAAATATACTATATATTATTTTAAATGAATAAATTGTGAAATAACACAAATTAATCAAATAAAATTTATTTGCGCACGCCGGGTTCGAACCCGCGACCCTCGGATTGTGAGTCGAGAGTCTTGCCTCGGGACCACGGAGGCCGTCAATTGTATCACAAAAGCAATTATTTTCAATTTTTCTATGAATACATTCAGAATTATGAGCAATTATTTTAGGTATATTCCATATTCCCAGGCTCGGTAATCTTATATACATACATTTGGTTTTTTGACATTTATAATTAATCCTACATCGTGAGCCCATTTAAGTAGCTCTTTAAAGTCACTTTGCAATTGTTGAATAGCTATTGTAGGATTTTCATTGGATACTACAAGTGCAGTATCATCAGCAAAAATGAATCTAAACGATTTTTTAAAGAGTTTACACATAGCAGTAACATATATAATGTACAATTTTGATCCTAAAATTGATCCTTGCGGTACTCCTGATTTAATATATCTTGCTTTACTCATTTCATTTAAAATCTTCATTAAAAAATAAGAGGAGCTTACCACGGATTCCTATGTTTTCAAGTACCTTAATTGTTTATGGCTGAGAGTATCAAAAGCTTTTGAGTAGTCAATAAAAAGCACGAGTACATGTTTTTTAGAATTAAGCTGTGTATTTATAAAATCAGAAAATTTTTCCAGCAATTTATCAAAACTTTTGTTTTTCTGAAACCCATACTGGCATTCATCTATAATACTCAATTTATTTAAATATTTATCTAAGTTTATCGAAATATATTTTTCTAAAATTTTTTCTAGTGCAGGTAGAATAGAAATTGGCCTGTAATTGTTAATTTGAGAGTGATCTCCATTTTTTAAAATAGGCCTCACAGTGCTACATTTTAGTTCATCAGGAATGAGGCTTGTATCAATTATTCTATTGATGAAGTGAGCAATTACGGGACTAAGTAATTTGACATGTTTTTTTAAATCAAACATACGAATCAAATCTATGCCCGGTGTTTTGGAATTTTTCAAGCCTCTGATAATGTATTCAATTTGCTTGGCATTAGCTCTAGGTAAGTACATCGAATGTGGTAAGGATTCTTGCAAGTGTTCAGACGCTCGGATATTACATACATATAATAGATTATTTATTCCTTCATCAAAGAAGTTAGCAAAATTTTCTGCCACTGCATCAGTAGGTTGAGATTTTAAGAAATATTTAAATAAGACTTCGTCACAACCAGATTTATTTTTCCTACCCAAAATTTTATTAATTTCATTCCAAGTTTTTTTAATGTCCTTGAAACAGTGATTAAATTTGTTATTATAGTATATCTTTTTTGTATTTAATATTTGTTTATTTAGTTTATTTCTGTATTTTTTTAATTCGATTTCATATTTTTTATTATTTGGCGTGTTTTTCCATTTTCTCCACATGGCATCTCGTGTTAGAATACTTTCAACGAGGCTATCATTCATCCAAGTTTTTTGATTATTTCGATATTTTTTTGTACATAATTTTGTAATGGTACTTTTTTCATAAATATTTTTAAAAATAAATTTTAATTCTTCATACAAAATGTTTGGTTCCGATAATGTTAGCATTGCATTCCAGATACTAATTCAAATTCAATCAATGGTTTTTTTTACATTAATAATACACGTAGTAAAACATTCGCAAACAATATTAATAATTCAAATGAAAACAATTTAACAATTATAAATTAATTTTAAATTAAAATTAGCATGCGTATAATCAATTTAAACAATTTTAAATTAATTATACGCGTGGTAAAACATTCGCAAACAATATCGATAATTCCAATGCAAACAGTTGTTATTTTAACAACATTGTAGATTTTTTAATCATACGTTTTGTCAACATAATTTATGACATTAGTAAAACCGTTCACATTATCGTGTTAAGGAATCAACTTTAAACTCTGCGAAAATAATACCTGGATGAAACAATAAATCATTTTATTAATGGGCTATCAATAATTAATAATTATTATTTTTTAGGTTGTCTTTTATAAAGATCGAGACTTTGGGTGTCAAGGGTATTACAAATGTTTCCACAAACTCAATACTAAATTAATATTATTTAAATAGTAGTTTCGCTTGTCGGTGCGCATATGGGTGATGTGAAATGTTCAATTTTTATTTTATTTATTTTATTTATTTCTATTCTTGAACATACACTTTACAAATTATTACATTGGTTTAAGTAGATAATAAGTTTAGTAATAAGTAAGAAAAAAAAGTTAATGATCTGTAACTATATGTAAATAGGTTAGAAGTAGTATTTTGTGAACACCTCACAAGGCGAACCTGTGCTGAGGTGTTCCCATGTTTGGAATTAAGTGCTATTCTATCGACATAAGTAGAAACACCGTATCCTCCTTGAAAGCTGGTTCACATTACGCTATCAAATATAAAAGATCATAGCACGCCAAATAACGCTCTCCATACAATCCCTTCAGACCGTTCACACCTAAGCGTTTTTAAGCGCAGATCAATCATAGACAATACACATCTCAGACGTAACCGCTCCAGACGCGATATCCCAGAAGATAACTCTCCCCTTCTCCGACTAAAACAGGAGAGGGGGTTATTGTAATTACGGAGCTGCCTAGACCCGGATGACAGATGTCAAGTTGACAATATTAATATATAAATTTACTTCTTCATTTATATATAAATTTACCTTTCCTTTTTCTACAATTTGAAATGATGGCCTAGAACACCCTTGATGGGTGAAAGCCAGAAATAATTGAAAAAAAAGTTGACAGATTTCAGTACAAAAAATATGCGTTCCATTGCCGCTCCTTAATTCGACTGACCCCCTCTCCTACCACAGGAAGAAATATTTGATAGCCTCGCGAGAAAGGACAAAAGATAAGCGCTCGCGAATCAACAGATATCTGCTCGCAGATATATAGCTCAATGTGAACTAAGCATGATATTGTCAAGAAGGGCACTGTGGGTCGACCCATGGCGGCAGTATCATACACATATATTAAACATTGGTGAACTGTTCATTTTCAAAATTGAAACTGATAGGTATTTAGTATTAAATCACATCATACAAGCGACTAAGTAGATACATAAATTATTTTATTAATTAATAATGGAAATTCTATACTTGAAATATTTTTTACATTTCCTTCACAGTTAATCCCCAGACAGTTGCCCCCGGCTTAGCGCCTCCGTACATGGAGCTACTTACAAACTATTCGAGCCTGATGCGCGTAGCACGCACACCGCTCGTGGGTACCCGCCATACAATTTTGCTGGTGTTCGTACACGGCGCTGCGCGACGGATGTCAGGTTGAAGTCGGTAGCGCGCTAACGACGGTGCTGGTAGCGCGCTACGCGTTGTAGCATTCGTGTCTGCTACTTTCGTTTGACGTTTGACAGAAATGGCGTCTGAACATGAAAGTAATGTTAGATTTGTTCTGGAAGTGAATAAAAATGCGTGTTTACATAACTTTACATTACCAGAATACGCAAGAAAGGATTTAGTGAAGAAGGCATAGATTAATGTTGGAAAAAAAGTCATTTGACATCGTTCGACATCGTGCTAACTCCACGGCTGCACGTGAAAAATGATTAAGTTCAGTATAATTCGGGTAGTGCCGTGTACGGAAACCAGCTTTAAAAAGTAGTACATCTGCAGGGTACTTGTGGTTGTGTCACAATCACGTAGTTTGTAAGTATCTCCATGAACGGAGGGCCTTACTTATATACAATATGCAGTCAGTTTAGGGAAAACACGGTATACCTACTTAAAATATTACTAATTGTACCCGAAGGGATGTGCAGAGAGGATGTACGGCCGAATAACAAAAGTGTAAAACATATATATTTTCATTGAAGAAGAAGATAACACTTATAATCTAAATGAAAATACGAAAGAAGACAAGACACAGAAAAATAGAAAAAGACAATGGTCGCAACTGGGACTCGAAAATCTTCTTCTTCAATGATATATTACGTTGATGGGAATAACCTTCAAAAGTTATAAAAAGAGAGTTTTTCTTATAAAAAATTGAATATATATTTTCATTTAAAAAAAAAAAAAAGATTTTTTTAAGAACATAAGACAGGTATTTACTTACTTTTTATGTGAATACCTCGCACAAGTTCCAACTGCTCTTGTCTGGAGCCAGTAAGACTATGCCATCCCCAAATCGGGGTATGTTGTGAGGCTGAGGGAGTGGGGAGGAAAAGGAGATGGGGAGGAGGAAGGTGGGGAAGTACCTGGTTATTCAGATCTGGTCACCAAACACGGCAAAAGCTATTTCAAGCAACGTTTCAATTCTGAATGGTGGTCTTACACCACTGCGATGCTGAGAGTATCTTCCACTCTGGAATGAGCCACAAACATACTATATATTATATTTAAGTAACCAATTGTGGGATTCGATCCCGTGACCTTCTGATTTCGAGTCAAGAGCCTTACCATTCGACCAAATTAAAAAAAGTAAAAAATAAAACATTTTCAACGGTAGGTATTCACTGTTTGTGAAAATACCCTATTATTATCGTAGGTCAGAAATTTCTGCATTAAAACCGTCACTGGCCAAAATTGTATAATCGTTTTAATTTACTACGATAAGTTTTTTTTATACAAATAATGTGTCCACACCATTCTGGATACCGAATACGTTTTCAAGCGGTATTTATGTACGTACGTTTTACTCCGTCACATGACGCTGGTTTGTTGGAATTGAAGAGCGATAACACTATATCGGAGTACTTTCTCTTTATTTTGTTTGCGTTCCACGTTCAATGCTTTTTACGCGTGGATACAAGTTTTTATTCAGATTGGTGTCTGTTCGCTGAGAGCACTCAACTGTGAAGGACACTTGAAAATATAAATGCAGAAGTCAAAACCACAGAAGAAATAAATCAATAGAAGGAGTGTGTTGTAGACTTGTGTATAGTGTGTGTGTACATAATTACATGAGTGTAGACATGTGTGTATATAAATACATGAGTGTAGACATGTGTGTATATAAATGCATGAGTGCGGACATGTATGTATATATGACAAGGGTAAAGCCAATTTTTTCCTACTCCTTGTGAATTTGATGAAACATTCAACATCTTTGTAATGTCTCTAACCGTCGTAGTGCAATTGAAATGAACTAATACACCAGCATTGTTGGAAAGTTGTGAAGCTGGAGGAAGTGAGGAAGAGGAAGAAAGGAGAAAGAGAAAGGTTGGGAATTGTCTGGATATTTCAGACCTATTCACTGTTCTCATACATTGCTGAAGCCATTTCAAGTTTTTTCTCTACTTCTCTTTACCCTGTATTTGTAATCATCCATGTATTGTATATACGTGTTCGTTTTTTTTTGTTTTGTTTTCTCTTGTTGTTTATTCTATTTAACCTCTCTTTCTCCATTTTTGTACTGCGTTGAATGTGAAACTTATGTTGGTGATATCAAAATACCTATGTTAAATTGTACATATTACCTCCCTCTAGCGTATTGTAAGTTCTTCCCGTCCTAAAATGAGATTTTATCGGGATTGCTCTGGCAAGAAATAAAAAATGCAAAATAATAAAAGGTAGGTGAAAAGTAATTTTTTGAAATATGACTGTTTTAACTCTAAAAATTAAATATGTAGATGCTAAATTTTGCTAACACAGGTACTACGAGCGAGCATTTAAAAAAAAATCTTATAAAGATATATTTTATTACCAATTTCAATACCAATATTTTGTTTTATCACATTTTTCCATTTTTAACATATTTCCTATATTTTTCGCTTTTATTTTTATTTCTTTTCATACTAATTTCTACTTATTTTTAGATAGTTAATGACGGCCTCCGTGGTCGAGGGGTAAGTCTCTCGATTAAAAATCTGAAAGTCGCAGGTTCAAATCCCGGCGTGCGAAAGTATTTTTTTTATTTTATTTGTTATTTGATTTGTGTATTTGTGGCATGTTTCAGAATGGAAGATATTGTCAATATCGCCCAATAAGACAACCAATCAGAATTGAAACGTTGCTTGAAATGGCTTTAGCCGTGTTTGGTGACCAGATCTGAATAGCAAGGAACTTCCCTACCTTCATCTTCCCCTTCCCTCTCCATTACCTTCAGCCTCACAATTTACCCCAATTAATATGATGCCATATTGTCTCACTGGCTCCAGACGATTGGAAGCAGCTGGGGCTTTCGTGTGGTATTCACATAAAAAAAATAAGGAATGCAAGTAGTCTATTGTTATGTCTCTTAATTTCCAGTTATAAGACAATTGGGTATCTTACAAATAAGTTACAAGTTCGAGTGATTACTTCGACAGACGTCCTTCCTAGACTAGGCTCTAAGAAGTTCTAGGCCCGCCCAATCTCACTGATGCCTTCAGCCATCATCGTAACCGTCCATAGAAAACAAGAACTGCAATAGATCTTCTAATACCCTATCTACTCAACTGAGATCTATTGGGACATAGCAGAATTTCGTATTACAGTCTAAGCTATTACATCTATTAAAAGAAGCTGAAACTACACGAATAATCAATACACTACATTATATAAAAGTCCAACGGGCGTACGTAGGGGGACCCAAAAGTAACGAGACTCGGGAGAGAGGGGGAGAAGTGGAGGAGGAACGGGTTTTATGTGGTTGGCTGTGGTACGGACACATTTTCTCTGTCAGTTTGCGAAGCCGTGTCGCTGAGAGACCGCGCGTCCATGCAGAGTTTAATTTTATGTAAACCAAGATTTCTTCTTTCGGCGAAAACGCGAAAGTCTCCTCTCTGAGGCTCAAAGAGAGCCTTCGCCTTCAAGCCTGCCACGAATTGAAAAATCAGCTGGAAGAGTACTCAATTTTTTTTCCAAGGTTATTATTATTGGTGATGTGTCATGGTATTATGGGTACGATCCCGAAACCAAGCAATAGTCAATTGGAAGTGTGCTGTCTCCTCTTCAGAAAATAAGTCAGGTGAAATCGAACATCAGGACGATGCTCATTGTTTTTTTTTCAGAGATTTGAGTTTGTTATATGTTTACCTATATTTCTACATGAAGGAACTAAAGAGGTTGCGAGACAGCATAAGGAAAAGTCGTCGAAAAAGGTCGAATTCTTGGCGTACAGGAGACTGGTTCTTCAACCAGGATAACGCACCTGCTCACACCGTGTTGTCTGTGAAGCAGTTTTTAAGAAAGCATGGAATGACCCCGATTGTTCACCCGCCCTATTCACCCGACCTGTCTCCCTGTGACTTCTTTATGCTCCCTAGGAAGAAAGGGGACTTTAAAGGGAAATGTTTTCATACTGTTGAAGAAGTAAAACAAAAACCGCTGGAGGCCATAAAGGACATTCCAGTCAGTCAATTTTAAAATTGTTTTGAACAGTGAAAAAAAATGTTGGACTAATGGTGAACACTTTAAAGGCGACCAAATTTTGGTGAAAAAATATTTCAAAATAAAAAAAGTTCGCGTTTCTTGTGGGTATTACATATAAATAAATATTTTCTACGAAAACTCAGATTAATAATTTGACTCGAAGGTCGAAGGTATTGCTTGGCCTTCGAGTCCTATGCATGCCTATATTACTTAAGCTCTTCCTAAAGGACAACGGTGCGACGTGATGGATAGATAATTTATTATAATCCTTTCATAAATCATTGTTTCTAACTTAAAATACGTAATTATGCTGGAAACAAGAAACTCTTGAGTCATCATTTGGGAATAACTCACTTAGTGACTAACGACCTTCAGTCAAATTTAAACATTGCAGTAATTGGGGAAACTTTCAAAGGGTAACACATATTAATAATTTCCAACATTTTACGGAAATCGATAAGGGCGTAGGTAATAAAAATAAAAGCATAGATAACATATGATTAATTTATTATCCTGACGAAGAGAACGTTGTTTTTGAAACATGTCGATAATGTTAATAATGTAGTGGTGTATACAAAGTTATTTGTTTTCATTAAATCAATAATGACACACAGTGTTTTTGCAAAGTTTGAAGAAGAAAAAATAAAAGCAATTATTTTTTCATCACTAGAAACATGTAAATTATATAAATACTATTTATTTAGAAATAACATAAATATATCATCTGTAGGGCGTCTAACCACAGTTTGATAATGCCTTCGAAGGCGAAACAGCTGTCATGCGTAATAATAATTACATAGCAAAACTTGTTTATAAATTAAATCATTATATTATTATTGAATTTATAAAGGAAATTAAAATTAAAATGGAGTTCTACAAATTAAATTTGGAAACAATAAATTAGTTAATAGGTTTTGGAAATACCTATTAACTAATAGACACAGGATTGTAAGAATCACATGTAAGTAAGTTGTTGTGACCAAATTACACATTAAAATATCTAAAAATACATTACAGGGACCCTCCCGTTCCTTAAATTATTTAAGGACGAGGTGCGTACGTCGTACTATAAAAGCAGAACTAACTTGAAGAACCTCCGTAGTTCTTTCGCCCCCGCACTGACCACAACAACCGACTACGGCAGGTTCTGCCGCTGTAAATCTCTTAGTAGAAGTTGATACTTGCTCGTGGCCCGTCGCCGCGCAACCTCCAAACGGGTTACCCCCAAACACGGTACCTCACAACACCTCAAAATACCTCGCAACCACCACAAGACACGTAGTGAAAATCCAACATTCCTCTCCCACCGAAACGAACAAGCCCACAAATTCTCCCCAAACAAGACAAAATTTTTAAACGAGTGATTTTTAATTGTAATGCTAAAAAACAACTGAGTTTTAAATTGTGTTTGATGTCAAATACTTTAATTATTATAGGTGACTTGATCAAATAGTAGCAGTGTAAAATTGTGCAGTGAACAAAATGAAAAACAGTCATGACGGTTTGTACATTATTTTCATTTTGTATTGTTTACGATTTGCATGTATTTACATTGTATGCCAAAGGTTGCATTTCGATTACAGGCGGAGTGTCGTGGGATTGCCAAACATGCTTTTATTGAGTTAGGCAGAGAAAGAAATAAATAATATTATGATGTTTTAATTATATTATCTTAACTAGTTTCTGTCCGTTACTGGATGTAGGCGTAACTGTAGTTTCAATGCCATAATTGTTTTAAACTTTCGCTTTATATAGTTTCAGTGAATTCCTTCACCACATGAACTAATAAAAAACGATAACACAAAATTTTATTGATAATAGAGACGATGTAAATTTAAAAACATTTGTTCTCTCTTCTGAGTCTTTATCTCACAAATTTAACACAACCCAAAATATAATTCCATAAAAACTATTTTTTGATATTGCATAATTCTGGGATTAATTTAAATAGAATGGCAAAGTAGGTACCTACTACCTATTTATTTTTATATGTGATAATTTACAAGAGCGCCCCTCTCTGTAGTGTGTAAAAACAAGGAAACTAACTATATCGCCACCCGGATGGGTAGCGTTGTAAAGCGGGTTAAGATGGAGGAAGGAATTTATTAATGCGGATCTTGATCTTCTGTTTTTGTAGACTATGATTTTTTATTATAAAATAACATTGAATATATCTTTTAGAATACTTAATTTTTTTTGTAAATTTCTTTTAACAGTAAACTCTTAAAATGCACGTCGTAAAAGACGCGCTTATTTTCTGAGAAATATTTTGACGACGCAGATTGAAAGAGAAAAAAACAGGAACATGATAAATTTGAATCATTTTTGGATTTTTTTACATGAGCTCCACACAGGAGGCCCTGAGAAAAATAATTTCCCTCAAGGGCCTATGTCATCTTTGGGGATGCTGTGTGGAGGGTTTTTATTTTTTTAAGGAAGGAGAGGAGAATTCTGGGAAGGAAAATGGTTTAAGGGTAGGAATCTGTTATTCAGTGTGTCCTGGTCATCCGCCTGCAAGACCTAGACAAACTTTACCCCATGAACCCGGTCACCCCTGCTAAATCACCAAACGTAGTGAACTACTTGAGGTGACCTATGGCAGAGGTGTTGGTTGTCCAATAAAGGTTTCCGGGGCGGCGGTACCCTTTCCCACCTCCCAAATTGATTTGAAACTGGAAAAACAGGTCTCGTCCTACAAATAAGCCGACTTACACAAAAACAATGGTATCTTTTTAAGTTGTTTTTTTAGATTTTTAATGTTCTCCTGCCATTATGCACACTT
This sequence comes from Glyphotaelius pellucidus, assembly GCA_936435175.1. Classification (NCBI taxonomy): domain Eukaryota; kingdom Metazoa; phylum Arthropoda; class Insecta; order Trichoptera; family Limnephilidae; genus Glyphotaelius; species Glyphotaelius pellucidus. The sequence continues at coordinate 26,446,341 of OW386550.1, read as the reverse complement.
CATAAAAACGGCGGGAAAAAATTACAATTGAATTAATAATATTGTATGAAAAAAATACGTTGGGAGTAGGTAACTGTGCGGACCCAGACTTTATACCCAATTTCTAACTAGGTAGGATTTTTCGCATATATTATAATAATTATGTTAAATATTTTGTGAACTATCGGCATATGTGAACACGCTTTACTAATATTTTTTTTAGAAAAAACCTTTTTATTCACCTTTATTACCATAAAATACAACTATTTGCATTCTGGAAGAAGGAAAACAATGTACTCATAATTCCAATACAAAACGTCATAGAATACGGAAATAAATAATAATAAATGGCTGTCAGCTGTCATCCCAGACGACGAAAGCAATTTTTTCTTTAACGTAATTGAAATTTCAAATACACCAATATTAAATTAATTGATTACTTTGTTTTTAAGTAAGTGATTAGCGTGTTTTTTAGACCATATTTTTTTTACCTGCCCGCACCCTCAATGTGCCATCTCAACGCCCCCTATTTTTTTGGGTCTTCTACTTCCCCCCTGAAAGCCTTAAACACCCACAAGGAGGCGTTATCCCCCACGTTGAGAAACTATTACGTACACTAAACACGGGTTCAAAATCGACCTAACGTTCAAAATCAACTTTCAAAAAAAGAAAGTGTTCGAAAACCAACAAGGCGTTTTAGAATTTAATTAAATAATCGATAGAACAGCGTGCGCTGAGTGCAAGGGGCTTTGTGAATCTAGTTCTTTTTTTTTCAATCAAACAATTACGATTTTGGCGCCCCCTAAAACTGCCGCCCGGGTCAGGCGCTGCGGTTGGATAGATAGGTGCCTACCTATACACATTACTTTTTCATTTTTTTATTTAATCAAAACAGATTATTCTTTCGACACTACTCGTGTCATCATAAGGAACACAGTGTAAAATAAAAACAAATCTAAATTATAATAACAGGTAATCTTATTTACATTTATTGCGAGAGCTGTACAATATGTTCTTCTAGGAAACCTGTATGATAAAGAGGACGAATGGACAACAAACACACCTTTTTATGCATTACTCATGTTGTCTCACTCATACACGCATGTCTCTTTCATCTTTAAGATATACGTTCACCACAATAAACAACAGATTCAGAACATCTTTGTTTAAAGAATTTTGTTTATGAAGTAAAAACTTCTTTAGCACCGTTGTGATTTGCTCGATGAAACTAAAAAGAGACAAACACATCTATACGATTTAGCCTGTCAGAGGATGAGATGGACTAATCGGTCTGCTCTTTGTGCGATGCTTCGTAGCCTCCCCACTCTTTTCTACTTTCGTTGTCTGAAGGTTTCTACCACGTGTGAATTACACACAATTTTTTTTTGACAATAAAAAACTTGGAAAAACTAAGGTAGCTACTTCTATTTTATTAAAGTTTTTGAGTTTTTAATGCGAAATCCTTAGTCAGAAAGTTAATAACATTTAAAAAGAATAATGTTTTATTGTAAAAATTGACCCACTTCCCGACATCCGATCGAGCTGAAACTCAGTGGGTAGACTCTTTGTCGATGACAATGCATTGACGCACAAACACAATAACGTATACGTATTTTTCTGAAATAAAAGCACTTAATTTACGAAATAAATGTCAGTTTTAAAATTGGAATCGGTTTTTAGCGCGGTTGATTCCGACTACTGAGAAGGAAGGTTCAAACCTCAGTCAAGCCAGAAAAACATTAAAACAGACGTATTATTGTAAAAAAAACTCTGTTTTTTACTGGTTAATTTTTTAAACATATATATGGTCCTGCTGTGTTCAAAGAAAAATGGATTATTTCTGACTAATTTTTATACATAATAAGCAATTGTTAAGTGTCACCTAAAAGAGATAAATTTGGATTCAAATAAGGATAAGAATAATTTTAATTGTATTAATGAAACAAGGGTGGTAGACACTTTCAGTATACTTTCGTAAACGTAGCTTGAAATTATCGCAATGTTTGCTGACAAATCTGAATTGAATTGAATCTAGCTACTTTCTAACCTTACCTTTCCCCATCTAATTTCCTTCTCCACTCCCTTCAACCTCATAACATACCCCAATCGGGGATGTCATAGACCCACTGGCGCCGGACAGTTGGGACTAAAAAATTTGTATTTTGTAAATCAAAAAACATTTCAATTTGAAAGGTTGGTGTGACCATTTATCGGATAACCAACACCCCTGCCGTAGGTCACCCCAAGCGATTCGCTACGTTGGGTGACAGCAGGTTTGCCCGGTTTCATGGGGAGAGGTTTGTCTAGGTCTTGGCGGCGGCGGTTGCATTTTTACCGACCAATTGAGGGGGGGGGGCGAATCGGGAGAAACTGGTTGAGGGGGACCTTTAGATCTTTCCAGCCGGACTCTCTTGATGCATCGCCTTGCACCGCAGTGCGAATTCAATGCAATTCATATAACCGTCATTTTTTTTTTTTAAATAATTCCTGCTTTCTATCTTTATTTCTTACCTTTACCCAGATTCCTACCTTTTTTTTCTTTAAATGAAAGACACACATTCCCGGGTTACGAATAACCCAACAATGTTTGAAAATCTCTTAATATCACCACAGTAAGCCGAAATGTTGCTTGAGTCGTGATGGAGGACTTAGCCTGCCGAGGAAATGAACACGCGACGCCCGAGTGGGACCCAAACGCGATGCCCACTCAACCACTGACCTTCGTTCCTGCCCATCCTTCATACCTTTTTCTTTATCAGACCTTCATCTCCTACGTTTTCCTAAAAGAACACTTCCTCCACACAGCATCCCCAAAGATGACATTGGCCCCGAGGTATCTTTTTTCTTCAGGCCCTCCTGTGTGGAGTAACGTAACGTAACGTAAAAAAATGAACCGATTTTTATGACATTTCAACGAGGAGTTATTAAAGTTCTTTTAATATTAGCGAAATAAGCGAAGCAAAAACAATAGCTACGATTTAACCCTCAGGCTAATTTGTTCACTATTGTTAACAATCCATATAGGGCTCATAGATATCGTAGCATAGCCCTTACTTTCGCGACGAGAAATATGATCTAAACAGTATTAGAAAGAGAAAACACCACACTTTGTATTCAAATCTAAGAGTTAACCACAAAATAAGTAAAATGTACACCGCAAAAGATTCCGAACACAATTTTAAAAACATTATTACGGAACCCCTGTTATCTTTCATTATATTTTTTTTTACATAAAACGACACAAAGAAAGTGGCGATAACGGTTATAATAGATTAAAAAATATGTGTGTTTTTATTCTTTTTTCGTTATCAGTAAATATAGTTAGAAAAACTTAATTTGAGTCATTTTTAAAACATTTAATGTTTGTATAAAAAAAAATTATGTTTATAAAATTATATGCTTATTTCGAACTATTAAATTTGAAACCGTATTTAATCACCATTCTAAAACAGTTTTTTAGTTTTCAGATACGTTCAGAAATATCAAATATAAACAGTTTTTAGTTTTCGAATACTTTCAGAAATATTCCATTTATTTGGATTTTATTTCAGAGTGGAAATATTTTGACCTCTAGTTGTAATTATAGTATGTTGATTTAATTGCAAGTATACATTACTAGCTTTTCCCCGCGGCTTCGCTCGCATGGTATTACGGGAAATTACTGTAGCGGTTGAATTTACCCCTCCCTCCAAAAAAAAAAAATTATCCAATTTTGTTCATTCGTTCGGAATTTATGCGCTTACAAACATTTCGGATGTTTATTTTTAATTTAATATTTGAAATTTCTTAATATAATAAAAAATTACACTATTTATTATTCAGTCTTTATAATCGTTACGAATTATATTTTTGATGTAGGAATTCTTATCTGACATAAGAATTCCAAACCAGAAGCTTGTCCAAAAAAAACAAATCATATTCTAATATTTGAATTTTCTGGAGCAGTAGCTGACCAGGGGGCTGAGTACCTAACAGCTTAGAGCCCACAAATATATCAACATCGTTTCCATGGAAACGATTTTTTTCTGACGTTAGCAAAAACTCGCTTTTGTTGGCGACAGAAAACGTATAACAAATAAAATATATTAATATTTATAATTTCATAACGCCAAAGCTTGCCATCATATACAAAATATAGTCTTCGCATATAATTTAGCTTTCTATTGGTGAATGAATTTTTAAAGTCTTTTTATTGGTTAATGCGTGAAAGCGTCATAAACAAACTCGAGCAGTTTCGCATTTATAATATTAGTATGGATTTTGTAGGTACTTGGAGGTCGTGTCATTGTCTCGTTGTTATAAATCAACCTGCGTTGACCTAAATTACAAAATTTTAAAGCGTGTTTGATCAAAAAATCAAAAACAGTTTTTTTTAGTTTTCGGATACGTTCAGAAATATTCCATTTCTTTGGATTTTATTTCAGAGTGGAAATATTTTGACCTCTAATTGTAATATAGTATGTTTATTTAATTGCAAACATACACTATTGTGTAGGTACTTGCAGGTCGTGTCATTGTCCCGTTGTTATAAATCAACCTGCGTTGACCTGAATTACAAAATTTTAAAGCGTATTTAATCACCTTTCAAACGCGTATTTTAGTTTTCGGATACGTTCAGAAATTTGAATTTTATTGCAGAGTGGAAATATTTTGACCTCCAACTGTAATATAGTATGTTTATTTAATTGCAAACATACACTATTGTGTAGGTACTTGGAGGTCGTGTCGTTGACCTTTTGTTATAAATCAACCTGCGTTGACCTGAATTACAAAATTTTAAAGCGCATTTAATCACCTTTCAAAAACCGTTTTTATAGTTTTCGGATACGTTCAGAAATTTGGATTGTATTGCAGAGTGGAAATATTTTGACCTCTTATAATACAGTTTTTTTTATTTAATTGCAAACATACATTATTGTCTAGGTACATACTAGGAGGTCATGTCATTGTCCCGTTGTTATAAATCAACCTGCGTTGACCTGAATTACAAAATTTTAAAGCGTGTTTGATCACCTGTCAAAAACCGTTTTTTTGTGTTCGGATACGTTCATAAATTTGGATGTTATTGCAGAGTGGAAATATTTTGACCTCCAACTGTAATACAGTATGTTTATTTAATTGCAAACATACATTATTGTGTCGGTACTTGAAGGTCGTGTCATTGTCCCGTTGTTATAAATCAACCTGCGTTGACCTCCTCCGTAAAATACACATAAATGTTTGATAATGTTTGGCTCCGATTGTGAAACATTCACAATAATTATTAAATGTGCTCTTTTAGAACTTCGTGCGATCAAATTTACATAATATAATGAATTATGGCCGTTCCATCACATGGCAAGGCCTTATGTCCACGAGGATGGAAATACGATTCTTCGCTGTAGGTACATATTATTATCTTGCTATCAATATTACATAAGAACAACCGAATTATTTTTTGCAGAATTTAGCGCGAATCATTCAGGAAAATTCAGTTACTACAAATATACATACCGCTATCTTGACACTTTGAAACATTGAAAACTGAGAAAAAATGTAGATGGCGATTTAGAACAAGAGCGCTGTGAAAATTTATAACTTACTAGCTGGTTCCTGGCATGCGTTGCTATGCCATTCAATGAAATAAATTGACTCTCCCTTCTTATCCTTTCCCGTGCTACCCCGTTCCCTTCCACTTTCCCTGCCTTCCCCCTTCCTCATCTCTTCCCTCTCCACGAACCCCACCTTCCCCCTACCTTTCCTCTCTCCTGCAAAAATATATGAAATACATACATTTTCATTTATACAAATTTCATAACGCCAGAGCTAACCATTATATACAGCCTATGTTACTTGCTAATAATGTAGCTTTCTATTGGTGAAAGAATTGTTACAATCGGTTCAGTAGTTTCGGAGCCTATTCAATGCAAACAAACAAACAAACAATCAAATCTTTCCTTTTTATAATATTAGTACAGACTAGCCTTTACCAGCGGCTTCATTGCACTTATCAATTATCCCCCCGCTAACCTCCCCTCCCCCTCCCACATTCCATGCATTCATTCCCGATACATTCAGTTTTCAAACAGCTCGCGTGCCAACTAAATTTCATTATGCCAGAGCTCACCAGTGGTAAAAAAAAGAATTATCCAATTTGTTGCAGTCGTTCGGAAATTATGCGCTTACAGACATTTCGGATATTCATTTTTATTTATATCGATAGAAGATAGATATCAACAACGATTTCCCGCAAATATATCAACATCGTTTCCACGGCAATGATTTTTTTTCTGACTTTAGCAATAACTCGCTTTTGTTAGCGACAGAAAACGTTTAATAAATATAATATATTTATATTTATAATTTCATAACGCCAGAGCTTATCATTAAATTTGGGAGGCGGGAATGGTTACCGCCGCCCGGGAACCTTTATTGGATAACCAACACCTCTGCTATAGGTCACCCTATGTGGTTTGCTACGTTTGGTGATTTAGCAGGGGTGCCCGGGTTCATGGGATGAGGTTTGTCTAGGTCTTGAAGGTGGATGACCAGGACATACTAAACCCCAAATTCCTACCCACCCTTTATACCCTTTTCCTTCCCAGAAATCTCTTTTCCTTCCTTTCCTTAAAAAAAACACTCCACACAGCATCCCCAAAGATGACATAGGCCCTTAGTGAAATTATTTTCCTCAGGGCCTCCTGTGTGGAGCTCATGCAAAAAAAAATTATATACAGCTTATATTACTCGCATATTATGTAGCTTTCTATTGGTGAAAGAATTTTTTAATTGGTTTTTTGATTTATGCGTGAAAGCGTAACAAACAAACACACGCAGTTTCGCATTTATAATATTAGTATAAATTTCCTCAATATCACTTCTAACTTCTAACTACAGACTAAACAAACTATTATTACAACTTATGGCTAACAGATTGCATCCACCGGTTCGTCAATCACTAATAAAACTATGATTATATATAAACAATTAATTTGACAAATGAACGTGATGCTGCGCGTAAAGATACATATTATATTGTTTTATTTCTACTCTGTACATGCATAAAAAACACAGGATCATGCTTACCTGGGAGATTACTTGAGATTAACACCGTTTATTGATTATTAGAAAAATTTCAATACACTTTGCACGCAGACGACATAACTGTGAACACGTGTTATTGGAAATGCTAATATTAATTTAATCCTGGTAGATATTTTAATAATAACATATAATATGTTCTTTAATTAACGTGTTTGGGAAAGCAAATAAAAAATTATGATGGGCGGTGCATAAAATTTTACTTTTGTTTTTTTTTTATATATGAACACGTTTGTTTTCAATTGTGAAGCGCCTTGAATATTAAGTACCTGCTTGTTTTCTTTTTTTTATTTGGGCCTAGAGATAGGTTATAAGTAATAAGTAATAAAATAACTAATAAAAAGAATTAGTAAGTACTTTACTAAGTAAAATTTCACTAGAACATTAATTACTGTACAAAATTATGTAATTATTGTGAAGTCGAGTCGTTAATTGGTAATATAACAATCAATATATTTTAAATTTAATAATAATGTATGAAACACTTTTATTTTATTTTATGTGAGTACCACATAAGGCCGTAAGGTAATACGTTCTAAGGTTGAGGGGAGGGGAAGAAGATGGGGAAGAGGCGGTTAAATCTATTTCAAGCGATTCTAAATGGTGGTCTTTCACAAGGGCGATACTGAAAGTATCTACCCCTCTGGAATGTGCCGCTTTAAAAATTTACTTGCTCTCGCCGGGATTTGAACCCGTGGCGTACGGATCCCTAGTCAAGGATCGTAACCACTCAACCGTCGTCATAATTTAGTATTAGCTACTGTTTGGACATGTTTCAGAATCAATGGTTCCTTCTTCAGGAGACAAAGTATACTTTAACGTTATTATAAGTTTGTAACGACAAAAGTATATTTTATGTTTGTAAAGAATGACATGCAGAACCAATGGTTCCTTCTTCAGGACACAATGTATACTTTATCATGTTAAGTATATTTTATGTTTGTAACGACATTCAGAAATACGGTTCAGAAAGAATGGTCTCATCTTCGGGATACAAAGTATACTTTATAAATTAATTTGATTTTATGTTTGTAACGACTTTCAGAATTAATGGTTCTATCTTCGGGATGCAAAGTATACTTTATCACATTAAGTATATTTTATGTTTGTAATGACATGTAGAACCAAAGATTTCATCGTTGGGATACAAAGTATGCTTTATTACATTAAGTATATTGTATGTTTGTCGACCATCGACATCGACGATCGATTCTGCATGTCATTATGCAAAATCGATGGTTCCATCTTCGGGATACAAAGTATACCTTATCATATTAAGTATATTTTATGTTTGCATCGACATGTTTCAGAACCAATGATTTTTTCTTCAGGATTCAGGGTATTATATATATTTTATGGTTTTATCGACGTGTGGTTCGTTTTTCAGGATATTCTTTACCATTTACTTTTCTCTCTACGTTTCTCCGCCGTTTTTACACGGGCTCTTTAATTTAAAAAAAACTCCGTTTCACGTTATTTTGTATCTTCGATTAATAAAGAATACTTTTTTACATATTATTAAAAACTAAGTGTATCATACCTATTCAATAAAAAATGGTGAATAAGTAATTTTATAATTATTATAACTGAAGAAGTAAATATATTTAACTTGGTAAGCTGAACGAACCCCGATTTCACAGGCTCGGTTGAGCCTGTGAAATCGAGAATGGTTGAACACGGGTTCGTGTTCAACCATTTAATCTTCTCTTGATGGTCATCCACTACATATTATTATTTTTTATAAAAAATATTATCGTACGCCAAAAATATTTTGTTTTAAATGTGGGGTAAGAGGGTGATTTCTTGTGACACAACGGAAAAAAATTATTCATTTCGATTTTGTATTTACTCCAAAAAAATACAGCCCATTGGGTAAAATGGTCGTATCAAAAAAAATAAGATTTCTTGTCCAATTTAAAATCAAAACACTGAACTGTTGACTCGGTGAATAAATTTACAGAAGTTAAATAAGGAAATTCATACAATTACTATGCATTGCATAGGGTACGGTGGAATAAGCATCTCGTAAAATCGTATTTAATCACCATTGCGTAAACGTATATTTATATTTCAGTATCGGTGTCAAGTTATGAATACGAAATAATATTAGAAAGGAAAAAATGTATGTATCCCGATCGTGATTTATTTTTGGGGTATTACGCCGTGTTGCGGTTTCTCGATTTGGATTTATTTTCACTTACCATTCAGACCAAAATAACTTTTATCAGAATCAGGGTCAATTTATTTATAATAACAATAAATTATCCCTCTCATAAATAATTTCGAAATCTAAAAATAACACCATCTAAGGCAATTTCATAATATGCATAATTCCCCATCTTGATGTACAAGCTTCTAAATACGTGCGCGAAACCATTTAAAATCGTTCATTTTGTGACAAAAGTGTTGCCGCAATTTTTTTGAGGTGAAACTTCTATAGCCTCGTAAGTGATTTGAAATTCGGGTGAAACGGAAGTGCGTCACTAAAATGTATTATTTGATGGGTCCTTGGTTCTAATATAATGCGCTAAATTCGCGCCTCGGCTCGAACCTCCCGTAGCGCAGCGGCTAAGGCGCCTAACAAATTCAAGCGCCTAGAGATACAAACACCCAGCGAACGGAGTTCGAATCCTACGAAATTCAAAAAAATAATATCCAATCTTCAAACCACTTTAAAATAAACATGCAAAAGAAAAGAAAGCGACATCTAGTAACTTTCTAGTTTCACTTCTACGGCGTGTGAATCGCACAATCTGATTTTTTATCAACTGTTACTTTAATCGATTCGCCGCAGCCTCTAGTTGTTAATTATGATGTCCGCAAAAGCCCCTACCTAAAATATTTTTATCTGTCTCAAATTCGTAAATGAAAATGAGTTTCACAGCTAGTTTTATGAACGAAGTTAGGACGAACTTACTAGCATACAAATTTGCTCCGTGCAGACCAAAAAGAGTTAAGATATTATCCTTTCCAATTTTAAACTATGAAATACGGTTATTGGAGGCGACCCACACTTTCCCAACGGCTACGTGAGGAAACTGATTGTTTAATCTCCTTAGCCGCACACGTCAGGACGCTACATTTATTTTTAAACGAATCTAGACTCTTCAATGCATGCATGATTGTTAGTAAGAAGGAAAAATACGGTTATACGAAGGGCTTTGAAACAAAGAATGGACGGTTACCTCGAGAGTGTTTTCTCTTGGGGTAAGAATAACCTCGTCGAATTTAATGTTTCAAAGACCCAATCATGTCTGATTACGTCTAAAAGGGATCAAAATGATAATCTAGTCTCCTTCAACGGAAGCATTCTCCCGAACAGGCCTTCCATTGATATGTTTGGTGTAACTCTAAGTGACCAGCTCAGGTATGGGGGCTCCATTGAGGCCAGAGTTAGGTTAGCCTCTCAGAAACTGGGCATACTGTACAGGGCTCGCAGATACTTTAATAGTACACAACTGCTAACCCTGTACAAATCGCAAGTGCGCCCCACGGTTGAATTTGGCAGCCACCTCTGGTCTGGAGCCCCAAAATACCTGAAAAAACCCTTGACTCTGTGCAGAAACGGGCGGTCCGTTTGATAGACTCTCCTAATCTAACAAACGGATTGCAATCTTTAGAGCACAGGCGCCAGGTGGGAATGCTGTCCTTGTTCTACCGGTATTAAAATGGAAGATGCTCCGAGGAACTAGCGTCATTGATCCCCTCGGCACCGGTGCGTAGTCGAGAAACACGCCAAACGCGCGCTCAACATTTGTACACGGTTGACATTAGTCACATGAGAACGGGTCGTTTCTACGACTCGTTCTTGAGTTCAACAACTCGGCTGTGGAACGATTTGCCGGCCTCTGTGTTTCCTCCCTCCTACAACATGGGTCTCTTCAAGACCCATGTTCACTCCTTCCTCTCCTCAAAAACACCCTCCACACAGCATCTTCACAGATGACATAGGCCCTGAGGGAAATTATTTTCCTCAGAGCCTCCTGTGTGGAGTTAATGTAAAAAAAAGTACTCGTCCTTTTTGTTTTAAAATAGGGATACAAAATTTCTTCTGAGTATAAACATTGGATAGATCCTCCGCTGTTCAAATTTGTTACCTTCTACGAGTGTACAATTCTTATCGTGCTAATTCTGACGTAATAATTGTGTTTTCACAATATGTTAACGGACGTATTGTGTAACCAGGTTTTTGTGCTCAAATTCAAGTTCATTGTGCTGCCTACCTAACATTACAAATTCAAATCACCTCGCAGATTATAAACCTGCCATAAAAATTATTAAATGATAGTTAGTGTCAATCTTCCTACAATGGTATAATGGCTATGTAACTATTTTGGCAAGGTTTAAATTTGGTTCCATCCTAACTGTTTAAAGTGTATAATGGGTGTCAATGTACCTACGCTAATAAAAAATGGCCACTTGTTCAAGGGTGGCCAATAATTTGCCAAGGGCAAAGTCCAAACTATGCTGTCCACGTAAGCGTTTATGCTTGAATTGATTTTCATTTTCATTTCCACATTGAGTTGTAGATCACGCACACACGCACTCGCAGAACAAAACTATTTTATCAAACTATATACGTTCATATAAACCGTGTCTAGAAACTCATGGTTTAAGCGGTAAACTGTCATGCGAGTCTGTTATCTACATTGCATTTTGGGAGGCGGGAATGGGTAACGCTGCTCCGAGAACCTTTATTGGATAACCAACACTTCTGCCATAGGTCACCCTGAGTGGTTCGCTACGTTTGGTGATTTAGCCGGGGTGCCCGGGTTCATGGGGTGAGGTTTGTCTAGGTCTTGGAGGCGGATGACCAAGACACACTGAACCCCAGATTCCTACCCTTCCCTTAAATGCTTTTCCTTAGAACTCTCCTCTCCTCCTTTACCATAAAAAAACCCTCCACACAGCATCCCCAAAGATGACATAGGTCCTGAAAATTTGATGTTTTCGTCTTTTAAGGCGCTATAGCTAGAGACCGTTGGCGATAACTGTTTAAAAAAACGAAAAGCAATTTCAGATCGAAAAAAACAGTTTTTAGGTTCTCTTTGTGATGTAAATTTACAAGTTCCCAGTGTAGAGACTCGGTATGTGTCGATTTTTGTAATGGTATCATTGTTTTCCATACACTGGCCACACCGGAGCTCGAGAAGGTTCGAAAAGTCACAGGCCCGCCATTACGGTTACTGTATCAGAGTCGATAACACATGTCGTATGTCAATCTAAATCCTTCTGATAATTGTCGCGGTTGATAAATTAATTTGTGCAAAATTTGTTAAAGTTATAAATAAATGCAATCACTATCGCCAAATTTTATTAGTCATGGCATGGTATAAGGGTTGCGGGAATGTATTCCAGGTAAGTTATACCATTCCGCACAGCTATAAATGGTGACCCCGACGAGATTTGAACACGCAACCTTCGGAGACAGCTATACCACTTTCAGCTTCACAAATTTCTGGACACCGTGTATATGTAATAAAATATTTGAAAATTTTCCAGAGTGGAAGATAGTATCAGTATTGCCCTAGTGAAAAACCACATTCAGAACCGAAACGTTGCATTGCTTGAAATAACAGTGAACTGATCTCAATAGTCAAGTTCTTCCTCAACTTCCTCTTCCCCATCTCCTTCCCGTCCTCATTACCATCAGCCTCACAACACAATACCCTAGTTGGAGATGCCATAATCTGACTGGCTCCCATAAAATTTTGAAAAATTCCCTTTTTGACAAAGGGCACTTATTTATTATGAATGATCACAATAAGAAAATGACGTTTACCTTTACTCATTTATTCGGTAAATTAATGGTCATTTATAAGTCCTGACCACGCTATTAGAATGACATTGGAAACATGAAAGTGAAAACACATTATTAGCATTCCTGAACGAATTAGTTACTAGTAATAATACTTAATAATAATCGTAGTTAACAGCAGAGGCGTACATTGCTCGTTGGTAGATCATGGTTGGTGTTCTCTAATGATGCTAGTTAATAATTTGTGAAAATCAAAATATTACAACATTAAACGTATTGTGCTAAATGGATTTGTAATTCTTTATGTCAAAATTATCAAAAAATAAATAATGCTTAAGATGGTGGCCTAAGGGCCTTCGCTGTCAATAATGCAACTGAAATGCGACTGCCGCGGCGACCAGCAGTGCTGGTTTTTCAGTTGCATTGTTGACAGGTTGCCTGACATGTCGAACATCACACAAACTGTTGACAGGTTGCCTGACATGTCGAACATCACACAAACTGTCATGTTTGACATGTCAGATCAGAAAAATATCGATTTTTTTCAGGAAGCGTCGACAACTAGTTTTTTTGCAATTGCTCCATGAGCGAAGGCCCTAAAAGTTTATTAAACTCATTAATTATTACGAAATATTATAATGATAAATTTGGGGCGCAGCTTTTTGAGCTTTTTGGACTGTATGCCATTGCTAAACCCTGGTAGTGGCCATTTGAATTTCTGATAACTCCGTTCGGCCAAAACTTTCGAATTATCTCAGTCGAAAACTAAGCGTGATATTCAGCAAATCTCTTGTATTTGTTGAACCATTTCCGCGTTTCACAATGAAATTAAATTCTTACCCTTGTAAGTTTATGTTTCTAGGCCTTACAGCAGGCAAAGGTTAAGACAATTACTAGATTATGACCAACTACATTAACCACTAACCACTAACCTAACTTTTAACCACTTGTGTTTAAAAATACAGCAGAAAGCTTTGGTATATGTAATGTTTGATGTTTGCCAAACACTACCAGAAATGAAAGAGTATTAGATATTTTTTTAAATTAAATCCAGTGTAGACCCGTGAGCTTATATATGTTTACCACTTGTGTTTAAAAATACAGCAGAAAGCTTTGGTATATGTAATGTTTGATGTTTGCCAAACGCTACCAGAAATGAAAGAGTATTAGATATTTTTTTAAATTAAATCCAGTGTAGACCCGTGAGTATATTGAACCGGTTTTCACCAGGATGCACGGAAATCGAAATTAGTGGGGTTTGATGATTGGATTTAATTTATTAAAAATCTATTACGTTGATCGTATTTAAATATCATTTGAAATTATCTGAAAGTTTTCACAGTTGTCCGAAAAGTTTTACATTCTGCGGATTCTAGCGCAGACCTGTGAAACACTCATAGGATTTTATGATTCCAATTATGAAAAAGACAATAAAAAAATTATATTCTGTTAAAATATTATATTACAGGTACCCATGTATTTTATCGCTTGTCTGAATTTGTTTGACACCTAAATTCAAAATAAATTCGAGCTCTTAAGTTCATTGAGCCGGTATTACAGACAACCGAAATTTGTAACCGATTATTTTATACGATTTTCATTATTCCAGGACTGAGTGGGGAGAACAGTGCAATCCTGCACGTCCTGTAGAGGACCGTAGCTGGGGGGGGCATTATGGGACAATGGCCTATCTTAAAATACCTGTGCCCTACCTTAAGAAATACCATCGACTATGATAATATGCTAGTAAACTGTTTGTTCGTAGTTTGATATGATTGATGATGATACGGTCTAACAATTCCATCAAGGGAAGAGGCTGCTGTAGTCAAAGCTTATTTGAGTCGTTGCGAGGATAAAACGAAAAGCACAATGCAAGTTTTGTACAGGCAGCGTTTAGAGATACGTATGAACTTTTTGCATCTGTGGCGACAATAGGCTGCAGCATTGCTGTGTGCGAATCTACGTTTTCAACATTAACTGCAATCAATAGGCCTCAGAGGGTGTCAATGGGTCTCGAAATAATAACAGGCATGGTGTTTCTAGCCTTTGAAAAGAAAATATTTAAGTCAGTTGATCTAAATGAAGTACTTTGTATTTTTAATGATATGTCGAACCGAAGAACTCGATTGTTTTAAGGAAAGACTTATTATTTTTAATTTTGTTTTTATTCTGTAATTATGTTTAGTACCTAATATAAACCTTAATAAGTGAAAGCCATTGATGCTGCAGTTACTTTTCTGACGTTCATTGTTAGCAATGATCAAGAATTACCTTGTGTACAAATACTTATTATCTACCTGGTGAAAGAACAGAAGGTAATCCTTTATCATTTCATAAATAACTAAATATTTTGATCATCCGATTAAGTATTGCCTCACACTTGTAGACGAAAATCGATTCACCAGATCAGATCAAGTTACATTTTTACTTACGCCCTACCTGTAATTACCGTTGCCCTATCTTAAATTCGGTGACCGGACAACTCGGAATGAAACCAAATCAGAACCATCTCAGATAAGTCATTTAGAGTGATAAAAAAAATATATATATAAAAAAATGGTTAAATAGGTTACGTTAGGTTAGGGTTATCGGCTAATTTAAATTTTTTTTTTTCGGAGCTTTTATTGACTTTTCAGGGAGGTGTTGAGTTGACTTTATTCTCAGTTGGCGTGGAACCCTTAAATTCAACTCTGGCTACGGCCCTGGTCCCATAAAGTTGCACAATTTTATACAGTAGATTTTAGATAAAGAAACAAGTACATAGAATATAAAAAATGTTGTTTTAAAAATAAAATAAACGATCAATTATTATTTAGGCCTGCAGCGTGGCATGAAGTGAAATCTGGTCCTGTGCTCACTCAGGAATGGCACTTGGTGCTAGAAGGCTGCGGTCACCACCGGAAGCAAAAAATCTACTTTTTTTTTACTTTTATTTTTACCTATTTTTATTTTACAAGTAGTACGCCCTGTCAAAAAGATATAGAATTGATACTAGAATCATCATTTTAAACCCACTGTAAGACAACAGTGTTATTTATATTTTAATAAATGCGCAATGCTGTATTTCATTCATAGAAAATGATCCTCCTTACTAATAAATTAAAATTAACCAAAGAAAATGATAGCATTTTCATGTTTTGTGGATGTCAATAATTCATAATGTGATTACGTTTACTCTTGTTCGAGTATTTGGCTTTTATGTTCGTAAACATGTGATTATTTTATTACATCTGTTCAAATAGTATATTCACAGACGCATTTTGACCACGCAAAATAACAACCGTTCATTTTGTGACTCGGTGAATCAGTACACTAAAATATTAATTTTATAATTAAAATCTGGTGTGACAACTGTCCGCAACCAGCGGTACTTTTTTATTTTTATTTTTTTACTTGCGACTACCAGGCATGCGTTCCAATGCCACGCAAAGAAAATTAGGGTTTGTCTTTTAATTTTGTGTATTGAAGTGTTTTTAGATACACAATATGTTTTGTTTTTTTCATCTGGAGCGTACACGAATAAATCGTGAGCAGGCCACATACAGTTGTCCACGTGAGAAGCATGGATTTTTACAAATTTACCCCCTGCTGTCCCCTACGCTACAATGTCTCCTTTTCCTCCCTCTCCCCCACCCTTTCGTCACTCCCGTCTTCCCTGTGTGCTTTCCCATGCGTCCCCATTCCCCTCCCGCGTACCCTTCCCCATCCCCTCCTTCACCTTCCATCTCCATCCTCCCTTCCTCCCTCCCCCAACTGCCGTCCCGCGATAAATTAATTTTATATACAACTTGCAAAACGCCAGAGCTCACCATTACATATAGCACGTATAGCAGGCGTAAATAACTCACCAAAGTTTCATCGCAATCGAATTAATGGTACCTATAAGAAGGCATACGGGACAAACAAAGAAACATTAATTTTTATATATAAATTTTAGTGACATTTAAAAAAAATAAAAAGTAAAATAGTTTTTTAACAGTCTAGGGCTGGTTTTTGTATGTGTATTAACATCGTTATTACCATCTATTACCTTATCTGTTGATTTTCACAAAATAAATAATAAATTAATTAAAAAACCTTTATGTTTGTTGTTGTAGATATGTAGATAGTGTCAGTGTCACTCCATAATTTGAATGATGTCCTCATCTTCATGATTAGTAAGCCATATTTGTATTTCTTTCATAAACTTTTTACCTTATTACTTATTATGTAATTTTGTTGCACGAAAATTATGGTTTTGTGGCCAAAAGATGTATTTATTGTCAGTTTAAAAAAAAAAACAAAATTCAATACTTCATATGGAATATAGACTCCGTTAGTATTTACGGATACAGAAAAATTATTGACGCCAGAGCTCATCGATCGAAAGTTATTAAACTTCTGCTTTGTTCGCATAAATTATATATTTTACAGATACGATATGTAAATTTCGTGAATAAGGAATAAGGACGTAGCTGACACACATACCTGTTATTTAAAATTATGGGTTCTACCTGCCCAATTCTACGTGCAAAAATGTGAAACGAATCGAATCGCTTTTTAAGAACCGGTTTTTGATCTTGTCCAATTGTGCATCGTTGCAAGTAACGCCCCCTTTCTATTATGTTGTTGTGATATGATAAGTCAATATTGTACACCGTATTACAACCTAACCAAAGACAACCAAAAATGAATGTCTTTGAACATGACCTTCGTAGACACGTACAATTCTCGTTTCAATTGTTTCGAATATTTCCAACACTACGAGCAGTAGAGTCGGCATATTCGTTTTGATCGTAAATGCCGGTTCCCGGACGATGGCGATTATTTACGCCGGGACATCACTGACCGGAGTAACCTATTTACAACAGAGATAATATGTATATTTCACGTCCCAGAGGTCAAGACCTCTGACACAGATTTTGGATAGTGATGTTTTTATCACGAATAACTTTTCGAGATATTATTTTTTCTACATTGAAGTAAAATATAGGCAACGTCTTTTGCTAACATGTCGTAATTTTATTTGAAAATGTTATCCGTGTTTCTGAATTTGGTGTTACCAGCAGCCTGGGCCGTTTCTCCTGAGGCGTGTATGATAGGTGTAGTTCATTGATCCCCACAAAAGGAATATACATAATAAATTCATCAAACAACGTGCCCAATTTGTCAATATCGGATGTGTTAATTGGTAACGTTGCACAAGAGTTGTGTAATGTTGCTTCAATTTTGTTTTTTTTTAGTAAAGATATAGACTTGAAACATCAATCATGTAAAAACTTATCTTAGGATTTTTTTACATTAACTCCACACAGAAGAGCCTGAGGAAAATAATTCCCCTCCTATGGGCCAGTGACATCTTTGGGGATGCTGTGTGCTGTTAGTCTTTTTAGGGCAAGGAAGGAGAAGAAGTTCTAGAAAGGAAAAGGGTATGAGGGATGCACAGGAATCTGGGGGTCAGTGTATCGAGAGTGACGGACGAATGAATTCATCCCTTGTCCAAATCCCGCTGAGAATCCTGCTGGAGAAGTCAAAAAATCTCCCGCAACCAGTCTCTCCCGATCCGGCCTGCCACGGAGTTGTTGAGCAGACGTATCCGCCGCCAAAATCCGGACAAACCTGACCCCATTAACCCGGGCACCCCTGCTAAGTCACCAAACGTAGCGAACCTGGAGTAACCTGTAGAAAAATTGTTGGTTATCCAATAAATGATTCCCGGGGCGGCTGTACCCTTAGGCTGGGGGCATACATCCGATTTTGCTTTGCGGTTGTCTGATCAGACAATCGGATAAGATTAACACCGCACACATACGATTCGAAAACCGGATAGGTAATGCGACTGGGGCCGCGCCCTTTTTCAGACCGGATTGGACGGCTGGCGTGGAAGGGCGTGGCCTATTTATATTATTACCGATCAGGTTTTCGAATCAGATGTGTGCGGGCTTTCATAAGAAATGTATGGCGCGAAAGCCTTCCGGTTGTCTGATCAGACAATCGGATGGAAAAATCGGATGTATGCGCCTAGCCTTAGAGTTTTTTACAAAAATAGTAAAGATTGCAGACTTGAGACTTCAATCGTGTAAAAACGTTTCCCGAGGATTTGTTTTGCACTTACATTCCCAATGCTGTAGTTGCTATGCCACCGAATGCAAAGTTATTTTTATGAGCTGTAAATTCAAACAAATCGTTGAATTATAAACAAAACGTTAGTTTCTTGTTTAGCAAACTGACATTTTAGATGTTCAACGGCATTGGGAGTAATTACTTGTTTCAGCACAGATGTGCCTCCGGAAAATTAATGAAAGATGCAAAGTACTCTGTTGTACAGATTAGGACGTAATCTGTTCTTTGAATGTTATAACACCCAACACGGGCCTAGCATGGTGGTCGAAAAATCCTCAATTCATGTAACAAACAATTCAATGAATAAAAAAAACTTAGAGTGTGTAATTCACACGCGTTAGAAGTGAAACTAGAAAGTCGCTAGATGTCGCCTTCTTTTCTTTTTCCTGTTTATTAAGTGGTAGATTTACAAAAATTAAAATGTTTATTTTTTTGGATAAATAGGATTCGAACTCCGTTCGCTCGATGTCTGTCTCTCTGGCCGTTTGAATTTGTCCATTGCGCTGCGGGAGGGTCGAGCCGAGGTGCGAAATAAGCACATTAGGTATATTAGAACCGATGACCCGTCATATAATAAATTTTAGTGACGTATTTCCGTATCATCCGAAATTCTAATCACTAATGACGCTTAAGAAGTTTCACTTAGAAAAAAACATTCACAAAAACATTAAAAATGTTTGGAAGATTTAATGTTTATTTTTCTGATTCAGATCATTGCACAAAAATTGCAATGATTTTAAAATTAATTTATTAAAAATTATTGATTTGAAAAACAGCACATTCCGAAACGTTTCCAACTGGCTACAACGTTAATTTCAATTTGGAAAGCGGGTATGTGTACCGCCGCCCCGGAAATCATTTATTAGATAACCACAGCAATCATTTATTAGATAACCACACCCTGTCACAGGTCGGTGACCGGACAACTCAACAACGTACATTTTGAACACTTCCTCTGAAAAGTCATTAATAATTATTTTAAAAAATGGGTTAAGTAGATTACGTTAGGTTAGGTTATTGGCTATTTTTCAATTTTTTTCGTAACTTTTAATGACTTTCAAAGGGATGTTGAAATGCCACTTTGTTGAGTTGTGGAACCCATAGGTCACCCCAAGTGCTTGCTACGTTTGGTGTCTTAGCGGGAGTGTCCGCGTTCATGGGGTAAGGTTTGTATAGGTCTTGGCGGCGAATGCGTTTGCCACGTACTGCGAGGTGGGTCGGATCGGGAGACGAGACTGGTCAAGAGAGACCTAACCTACACCTCTCCAGCCGGACACTCTCGACCCATCGCCTTGCACCGCAGTGGGAAGGATGGATTCGTACGTCCGTCACTCCTGGACCCTAGATTCCAACCCACACCTTTTTCCTTCCCAGAACTTCGTCTCCTTCCTTTCCCTTAAAAGACCCACCACACAGCATCCCCAAAGATTGCACTGGCCTGAAGCGATTTTTTTTCATCCGGGCCACCTGTGTGGAGCTAATTTAAAATATCACGTTTTGGCGGCAAATCGAAAACATCACATTTTTAATCATCATGGAAAATTTATTCGTCATCGTTTGCTGTTTTACATTATGTAGAGGGAGGGGGGAGGGGAAGCATTGAATAAAAATATACTTTAGATAAAGTTGAGAACATTTACGCTATACGCTAGAGTCTAGCGAAGGTATAGCGCAAATATCTAGAGTCTAGAGCAGTAATTCCCAAAGTGGTCCAGGTGGACCCCTAGGGGTCCACGGACCGACAGGGGTCCACGTAGGCGCGATAAAGAAATGGAGGTCCACAAGTTGTAAATGGAGATCCACGAATTGGTTTCCCCATTTGACCCCCACTTGCCCCAGATATCCCATCCCACCCCCTTCTCATATCCCATTATTCCCCCTCCATAATAGAGCGACTGGCGTACAGCGTAAGTTGTTCTACCGGATATGCATGAGATCTTAAAATGCCCAGCTAGGCAAAGGGGGGAGGGCGTAATGGGATATGGATGTATTGTACTGGGATGGGAACATACCCATACCCCCCCCCCCCCCCCCTTCCCCCCACGTTCCATATCGTTCCGAATAGTGGTCCATTTTGCCCCCGTTTGAAAGTAGATCCATTACTACTACTCCGTTGTGACAGACCTTGCCATTCAATACCTGTTGTGACTACCTTGCCATTCAATATTCAGTACAACGCGTGTCGAGTTTTGGGAAAAGGGTAGAAACGTACCAGCAGGGGGTCCACCGTGACCAGTAAAATTTTGAAAGTGGTCCACGAGAAAAAAAGTTTGGTAACCTCTGGCCTAGAGGCTAGACGATGACGACGGGCGATCAGACGGGCAGTCACAAGCGCACAGACTGAGCAGGCTCGCACGCGCACAAGTGACGTCGACGGTCGCGTGGTCCTCCAAATTACATATTCATACAGCCCGCCACCAAAACTAATTGACGACCGCTTTTATAGAACATCGTTATAATATAATCTGAGGGAACAATGTAAAACATTTCTCTGACGATACAATGTACATTGATGTAGGTGATAATGCATTTTGCTTAGATACTATTAAATATTATCTAGACAAAGTATTATTTAGAATGAAAAGCGGATGATGTTGCATTCGGCGCACTCTCTAATCTCTATCAAAGGGGCAATGCTCTTATCAACACCATAAATATCCGTATTAAAAATTATAACAAAATGCTCACACTATTTTGTATGCTAACAAACTGACAGCACTTGTGATTATTTACAAACCGGGAACTGACATGTTGGTATAATAATTATTTCTATCTTGTTACATATTAAGATCCACTTGCGCAATGGAGATTTCCGGGTGTTCGGATTTCGATTCGGGCGTTGGATTTACGATTTAATTAATATCATACATCCAAATACGGAAAACATATAAGCTGCTCTCTGCCTTTTAAAGCCAGTAAATCCATCTGCATTTTACGGGGTCTAACACGGCCGATCGATAAAACCTCATGTCAATGCGATATTGACTAAATTCGTCATCGATTGTCTGTTGGCTTTGTTTACGAGCACGGTCAACATATGATTCCGACATTCAGTTGACAAAAACCGCCAATTATATCGCGGTCGACTGAATGAATGTCAGTTAAGCTGTAATATTATCGAATAATGTCGTTCGTTGTGCAAAATATCTGGCTTATTAACGAATGGAGGTAAACTAAAGAAGCTTTTAGAATTGAAAGAAAATGTATTAGAAAGTGTAAATTGTACACGCATTTATAGTCTTAATTAATTAATCTAAGACGGGATCAATTTATTCCGATCGATCTTGGAGAAACGAAAGTGGTTCAAATATGACTAAAGTCTTCATTAACTAATTAGCTCCCATTTTGTCTCAAAAAGTACAAGCGGAGTGCCGACGTATATTGGCACTTCGCATGCACTTTAACTTTATTTTTATCTACGATGGGATCAATTTATTCCGTTCAATCTTGGAGAAACCAAAGTGGTTCAAATATGACTAAAGATCTTTTTAACTAATTAGCTCCCATTTTGTCTCAAAAAGTACATGCGAGGTGCCAATGTATATTAAAGTTAGTATTTCGATTCGAAATTGACAATTTTTTAGTATTTTTGACTTTTCGTAGCGGTTTTACGTTTAGGTATTCATTAGAATCCACCAACTTTGTCAGCGATATCGATTTCGTATATATTCCCTGTCAATATCTGTTCGGCTGTCAACAATGCGACCGTGCTCGGGATATCGATATAAAATCGTCAGAAGTTAGCCAAATTGATCCGTAAAGTTATCGATTTCACTGTGCAAGGAATAATAATAAAAGCATTTTGTAAAAAAAAATTGTATTGACTGCACGTGTATGGCCCTGGAGGAAATAATTTCCATCCGGCCCTTACGTCATATTTGGGGATGCCTTGTGGAGGGTCAAATAGAGAACATTGATAATATGTGGTTGTTTACGGTATTAATGCGATGTACGATGTTTTTTAAAAGAATTTTTTTATTATTTTGTTTGGCGCTTATCGCCTTATCAGTGTGAACATGAACTCTGTTAATATAAGTAATTACAAGTGATTTCAGAATTATTGTTACCTTACAGAATAATTTCGATTTGATTCAAATCAGTAATTAGTAATTTACCCACGAGAAGTAAACCTTAATATTGATTAATTAATTACCCATACTTATTATTAATTTTAAACAACTGTGAGAAAAAAAAAAAAAATTCGTGCACAATATCTAAAGTAACGCCACCCTGCACCAATAGGTACGTGTCTTCAAATTTTTTATTTTATTTGATAATATTTTTAATCTATAATGCTTTTCTTTTGTTTAATTGTTTGAAGATGCTTAGTCTAATTAATAAAGTGAAGTTACTGAAACAAGGGACTTTACTGAACTAGGTTCAGTGTACATCTGTACATACACAGTGTTTTGCGGGTAGTTATAATAATGTATATTATGTATAGCGATTTCATCCATTCGTACACACAGACTAACCTTATATAATTAAATATATAATAAAATTAAATAAGACTAACCTTAATAATAAAAGCGAAACCGGTCGGTAGTGGAAAAATTAAATAAATCGTGGTTACAAACAAAATTATTGTGTTATTTCAATTTATTTATTTGCACATATAGATGTCGTAACTTTTCAAATTCAGGTTTTATTTGAAAGATAAATTTCCTCCTTTGTAAGGCAATGATCCTGAGATGTAATATCCCATGATTTTTCACGGGTCTACGCTAGTATTGTAAATTAAAAGTTATAGACGGGTTGACATAATATTTAAAAAAAATCAATAATTGATAACCATTTTTAAATCTAAAATTTAAAAAAAAAAACATTACTTATAAAACAACTGTTTTCTTTTCTAATCAGTGTACAAAATTGCCTGCCAATCGTTACGGTACTACGGTAATATGAACACATAAACTCATAAACATTTTTTATGATATGATTATTATTGATATTGCATTTTTCATTGCTTTTGGTTGTTACATATGCATACAGAGCTGTATGATTTTTATCAGATTCTCTCTGTGCACCTTTACCAATATCAAACAGTCCTCAGATCATAGATTGGGGTATTTTCACAAAATGTGAATGGGTTGTTCTTCTTTTTTTACCACTCTGTCACATTTCCACCTAAAGCGCGGAATTTTTTTTTTTTACTATAAATGAATTCTCTCTGGATCTCAAAGAGGAAATTGTAGCAAGGGGGGAAGGAAGCCTAAAACGCCTTTTGGGGGTGACAAACACGAGCTGCGTGTATACCTATTTCGAATGACAACCCACGTGACAGAATAACGTAAAACATCAGTTGTAGGAGACAAATTTTTGAGATTTTTAAAAATATTTTATTAAACATCATAAAAAATAATAATCGCTGTTGCTTGATAGGTTATACCTCTTGGAGTTTAAAAATAGTTTTATATTTTATGTCGTCATATCATTTTTTTGTAACATTAAAGAATATACGCAAGTCGAGGTGGCAGGAGACAACTGTGATCTGTATGAAATACACTTCTATCTCGAGGTTTTACAATTTGTAATGTAATTTTTACTATAAAGATATAAACACGTATTTTTAACGCACACAGTCGTTACGACTTAAGTACAGTAGATTTTAAAGTAATCATAAAATAATAATATTGGTTATTCTGTTGAAGTTTTCTGAAGATAACTTTATATAGGTTAAAAAGAAGAACAACCCGAATACCGTTAAAAATGTGTGGAAGATTTAAAATATTAATTTCTGATTCTGATCATTGTACTGGACATGTTTAATTATAATAGTTTTATTCATAATTATTGATTTGAAAAACCGCGCTTTCCGAATCAGTTCCAACTGACTACAACGTCATTATGACATAAATAACGCAACTGGCTGGTAAGACGGCTGTCACCAACGTTTGCGGCGTGACGTCAACGCTGCCGAATATTCCAATAAAAACGAACATGTCGTTTTGGCGGCAAATTGAAAAATGGCACATTTTAAATCGTCACAGAAAATTTATTCGTCAATATAAAAATAAAGTAAAAATTCCCTCATTACCGTAATTTGTTTCATATTTTTTTTTCAGGAAACCGTGAAAAATTCTGAGGTACTTACAATAGTACTTATCAAAATGGAGGACTCTGCAATCATTGAAAAGGGCATAACAGGAATTTTTCACACAATATGTGTACAATTATGATCACGTATGTTCACAAATTAGTGATGCTTTCCGAGGGGAGACGCTTCTACCGGTACCACGCCTTTTAAGCGAGATATTTGTGTGTAGAAGGATTGTTTTTGATTTTTTAATTGTAAATAATATGTATGTATGTATTTCAAGTATTCATTTTTTAGTCGACCTTCTTGGTTGAGGATTAAGGCTCTCGACTAGCAATCCGAAGGTCGCGGGATCAATTTCTAGCATGCACAAGTAAATGTTTTTGTTTGAATAGTGTTATTTCACAATTTAATCATTTAAAATAAAAATAAGATTTATATTTAGTGGAATGTACTCTCAGTATTGCCCTGGTGTAAAACTACTAATCAGAATTGAAACGTTGCTTGAAATTGCTTTAGTCGTGTTTGGTGACCAGACATGAACAGCCAGATACTTCCCAACCTTCCCCTCCTCACTACCTTCAGCCTCACAACATACTCCAATTGGGGATGTTACGGTCTCACTGGCTCCAGGCGATTGGGAGCAGTTGGGACTCTTGTGCGGTACTCACACAAAAAAATTAGATATCAAATATTTAAAATTAAACACCGAGTGAAAGAAACTGTCAAAAATTGTTATCTCGTTTTGTTAACAAATAAAAGTTAAATAAAGTAAGCGTTCAAAAAGAAGAAGAAGAAGATATTTTGAAAGGAAGAAGTAAATACGAATGTTAGAGAGAGGGCGCTCGTATTAAAAAAACGATAATAATTAAGAGAAAGTTGTGAAAGTATTTAATAAAACACGACTCGTTTAAAATAGAGCAAAAATCTCTCGGCAAATGTCTAAAGTAGCATTTAATGAAACACTCAAAAATTTTCATACCAACAACATGTTAAATAAAGGAACAAAATGTGTTTTTATTAATTTTCGGAGTTTATTTTGCGATTTTTTTCTATTGAAGGAATTTCAAACAATTACCGTTTCGGCTTAGCAAATATATAGATATTGTCTTAAAAAATAATATATAATTTTTTAAGAGCTTAAAAACATAAAGTGTTCAAGAAAAATATGTTACCAATCGGAAGAAGTTCGGAAGCCGGGTCTTAAAATTCCACACGTTATTTTCAATCTCTTACGCAATATTTTGACCAAATATTCATATCATTCGTATCGCAAAAACCATCAAATGCAAATCTCTTATCAATCCTCAGATAATGTAAAAAGGTTCAAATGTGGTTACATGTACACCGACTTCCCCGTTTTATCAATTAATTAACCAGCCGACATTTTATTATTATCTGTTCAAAACAGTACTTATCTAAGAGCTGAAACAACATAACAGATAGCTTGGTAAATAAAAAAAAAATAAAAAATTACTGTACATTTTGTCAACTCATTTGGACAAGGTTTTAACTGACACTTTTTTCAAAAATGACCTTCTAATGTAAGACCATTTCTTTTAGTAATTTCTACAACCAAAATTACTTTCGGCTGTTTTGTATTTCCACAGATAGTTAATCAAGTTTCCATTTATTTCACAAGGTTCTAATATCACTTTGAACCATTTGCAATTGTCATTTTGTTTACATATCTGATTGTAGTTTATCGTTTTTGCGGGGGATTGTTTTTACAGAGGTCAGTAAACTAGAGGGATCCAAAAGTAACGGGACTTTCTTTGTAACTTTTTTATTTTCTAATATTTTTACACCAAAATTTGGTCGCCTTCAAAGTGTTCACCATTAGAGGGTATGCTCTTGTCCAACCTTTGGTAAATATTTACCTAATAAAGACACGCTCAATATGCACATTTTATTACAAAAACACTTAACATCAGTTAGATAATAATGGGAAGTAAGTATTTCAGTTTCCGGAATTGAAAAATAATGAATTTTTATAGTTATTTCGTTAAAATTAGAAACGAATATTCGCTTGGCGGCCATTGTCATTAATGTCAAAGTTTTGAGTTTAGTTTTTTTTCTCTTTTTTTTAATCCAAAATATTAACAAATAGGTTCTAAGGTTCTTAGTTTGGGTTTAATTAAAAAAGGGAAAAAAAAACTAGCGTAAAAAGCTATTTTAATATTATTACATCAAAACATGGCGTGAAGAAAAGATGTGAAATTGTCTGTTTTTTAATGAAATATCTACTAAAATGCATTTTTTTCCAATTCCGGAAACTGAAATACTCACTTCTCATTATTATTCAACTGATATTAAGTGTTTTTGAAATAAAAAGTGCATATTAAGCGTGACTCTATTAGGTAAATATTTACCCAACCTTTTTTTCCATTGTTCAAAACAATTTTGAAACTCACTGATTGGAATAGCTTCCAGCGATTTTTGTTTCACTTCTTCAACAATATGAAAACATTTCCTTTCAAGTCTCTTTTCATCCTAGAGAGCAGAAAAAAGTCATAGGGAGACAGGTCAGATGAATAGGGCGGGTGAACAATCGGGGTGATTCCACGCTTGCTTAATACTGCTTCGCAGACAACGTGACGTGAGCAGCTGCGTTGTCGTGGTGAAAGAACCAGTGCCCTGTGCGCCAAGGATTCGACCTTTTTCAACGATTTTTCCTGATGCACTCTCGCAACCTCTTTTGTATCTCCATGTAGAATTGTTGACCTGGAGGAACAAACTCTGTGTACACAACATCCCTGAAAACCAACGAACATCGTCTTGATGATCGATTTCACCTGACTTTTTTCTGAAGAGGAGAGAGATCACTCATCCATTGGCTTGACTGTTGCTTGGTTTCGGGATCGTACCCATAACACCATGAATCATCACTCATTACCAATAGAAAATCATGACTCGTCACTAATCACCTTGGAAAAAAATCTGGGTCCTCTTCCAGCTGATTTTTCAATTCGTGGTAGGCTTGAAGACGACGCTCTCTTTGACCCTCAGAGAGGAGGCTTTCGCGTTTTCGCCGAAAGAAGAAATCTTGATTTACTTAAAATTAAACTTTGGACGAAAGCATGGACCCATAAATCCGCCAGTTATCAAAATTTGCGAACACGTTCAACTGATTGATAACAGATACTCCGACCAACGATTGTAGCGTGGCCCCCATAGTATCAAGTTTCGGTTAACTGTCAATTTCCACATATTTTTTAATAATGGCGTTCGTTATGCAAAATTACTGGCTTATTCTGGAGACTGCGGAAGCAATTCATTTTCAAAAAAATGGGGGCAAAATGATCATTTCGGACAATACACCACAACTAATAGTACACTTAAGTTGATGTAATCAGTGTAATTGTCGCTGATGAACTCCTGTTGGATTGTCCTAGTCCATATCCTGCAGTTTTACTAGTTAACGAAGCCATTTAATTGGAAATTTCAATATGAAATCTTGATATAGAAAAAGGTAAACAGAGCACTCAGAAAACGCGGGTTTGAACTTTTATAAATGTATCTACCTACCTATGTGTGTATGTGTATGCATAAAAAACATTTTGTTTCAAATTCTATATGAAAACTTCTTTCCTCTTGGCGACTTTAATACATAAATAAGGCATTTTTTTCTTCCACCAAATAACCATATTGTACATATTTTATAGTCTGTTTTTCTTCTCTTTCTTATAAATTACAATTAATTGACTGTTTTTGTAAATGTATGACAATGATATATAAACACTTGACTTATTCTGCTACTTTATATGATAATAATATAACTTTTTCTTCTTGTAGTTTGCTACTCGATTGTTTACACGGTTTTTTTCCTCGATTTCATAAAATATAATAATTAATAGAACTGCTTTTGTAAATGTTTTTTACTGTGTGATGTTGATTTTTTCGGCTACTTTATAATAAAGGGTCAGCAATTTTTTTATAAGTTCCTACTTTGTGTTTAAGCATATAAGTTTATTTTTTATATACATATCTATGTTTATTGTTAATTTTGTTAATTTGTTATTTTGGTTTATTTCTACTTAGTTTGTATCTTTTCTTTATATTTTACACCTCTCCTTGTGTTTATACTGCATTGTGCATGAGAAATTTATAATTTTCTTTTATCTTAATCTTTGTAAAAATTGAATGACCTCCTTTGTAAATTTCATTTCTGAGCGTAGCGAAGTCCTGTTTTGACTGATCCACTTTGCATTACGTATGTCTGTAATTTTTTTTTTACATAAGGAGGTTTTTTTACACACAGGAGGTCCCGAGGAAAACAATTTCCCTCAGACCCTATGTCATCTTTGGGGATGCTGTGTGGAGGGTTTTTTAAGGAAAGGAAAGGAAGGGAAGGAGAGTTCTGGGAAGGAAAAGGGTTTAAGGGGTGGGTAGGAAATTGGGGTTCAGTGTGTCTTGGCCATCCACCTCCAAGACCTAGACAAACCTCATCCCATGAGCCCGGCCACCCCTGCTAAATCACCAAACGTAGCGAACCACTTGAATTTTGTTTATGTGTTCCGTGTCCGGACAATACTGTCAAGATGATAGCCATTTTTGATAGCCATTTTTATTCCACCAGAACGCATGAGCGTTGAGATACTGCGATTTCAAGTCGAAGTAATCAACATTACGAGAAGTCTATTATTCACATAGCTACTATTATGTAATGAGTTATTGTTATTACTAATAACATGTGTCGTTTCACATAATATAATGCCCTTATATTATTACTTATTTAAAATAATTATGCACTATTTATCGGATAATCTTGTTAACTGGACACCAGAAGTCTAGACACTAACTAACTACGATATTAAAACAAAATCCACACCCTTTTTATGATATGTATCTTCATAAGTGTTTTTACAATCACTCTAAAGATTGACAAATAATAAACCGATAAAGGTGATAAATACGAAAACCTA
Organism: Glyphotaelius pellucidus; assembly: GCA_936435175.1. Taxonomy (NCBI): domain Eukaryota; kingdom Metazoa; phylum Arthropoda; class Insecta; order Trichoptera; family Limnephilidae; genus Glyphotaelius; species Glyphotaelius pellucidus. Next base: position 26,416,460 of record OW386550.1, on the reverse strand, counting down.
CACAAATTACACCTCTGAAGCTATCTTTAATGCTTGTATATCTCTATTCGATCCCAACAGATATCACACAATCTCAATCCACGAACTGGCAATTTGATATAAAGTATAGCAAAGATTTTATGGACACTCATCCATCAATCACAATTTGCTGTTAGTTGTAATACTCGTAAATAATAACTGCAGGTACATCAGTCGTTGTTAAGTCGTGCACTTAATGGTAATGTTATAATGTTATTAGAGTTAAATGCCTGAACGGTTTTATTGTGTTTGTGTATTTTATTGATTAATGGATTTTTGTGATAAAAATGGAAAAATTAGAGCAATTCCTTCCAGGTGAATATTGTGTGCTTTCCCATACTTTTTATCACCTTACATATATGCGGGTCACACATGACTTTGCAAGTATTATTTTGCGCTATTGTTTTACGAGCTAAAACGATGTGTTTTGTGTTAGTTTTGTATGTAGTTTCGCTGAAACCGGGTAATAAAACACATCATAGGAACATCAAGTGAATATGTTGCCCTTTCCCATGCGTTTGAGCCACACAACATATCCAAACGGTTAAAATATGTATACATTTTGTTAATAAATTAGTGAGTTAAATCTCAAATTTTAATATTCATTCGTTGAAGACAATATTAGCGATTCTCAAATAAAAATTTGAAACAGAAAACCAAAAAAAGATTCAATCGCATTTAGGAATTAAGGCGGCGCTTCCCCGCTCAAAAAGAAGAAGATGAAGAGATGTGTAATTACGAATGTTGGACAGAGCGCGCTAATATTTTAAATGATAAAATTGAAGCGAAAATTGTGAAAATGCTTAATAAAACATGACTCGTTGAAAATAGAGCAAAATTTTCGTGGAAGGCATCTTAAGTATCATTTAAAGAAACATTGTGATTTTTTTCACAAATATAACTTAATAATAGAAAAAGACTTGTTTTTAATAATTTTCGGTGCATAATTTGCGATTTTTTTCTATCGAGGGAATTTCACATAATTTGCATTTCGCCGTGGAACGTATCTAGATATTTGCTTCAAAAATAACATATATTTTTTAAGAGCTTAAAAACTTAAGAAATCGGTAGAAATTTGGGTAGCGGCGGCTTAAATCCAGGAATTAAACCCATTGCCGGGGCTCTTTTCTGAGTACCCCGGCAATCCAAGCGTCCTGGGTTCAGTTCTCCAACCTTTTTTCCGATTTTTCTGTTTCTAATTTTTGTTTGAGAGCCGCTTATATTGTATTTAGTGATTACATGTTGAAATATGTTTCTTCTTTTTAGTCCTTCATCGTTTTATTACAATGTGCTACAGTGTCGTATTTTACTACCCTGTTTCGCCGGAATTTCACCTGGTAGGAACACCAGGAGCATGTAATGTCACTTCCAAAGGCATTTTTTATCACCCGTGCATTTATGCGGGTTACACTTAACTTAACTCATTAACTTAAAACGTTAAAATATTTCCCTCTTCTTTAAATTGCTTCATCGTTATTATTCGTGCTATAATGTTGGTAATATACTACCAACCTATAATTGTCCGGTCAAATTAGTTCAAAAAACAGGGGTAAGATTACAATAATTCACATAAAGCTGAAAATTTGTAGTAATGTTGAAAACACTATTATAAATGAAATGTGAAAAGTCCTCATTGATCCCACAATTGCAAAATAAATTATTCATGGTCAAAGTTCCTAAATATGGGGTTTTTGCAATTTTCGGCGAAAGTTTTATCATAAAAAATAGCTTAGACAAAAATTGTAGATCATGCAATTATGTTTAAAAATTGTTCTCAGACTTTTTTCTAAAAATCACCATTTCTGAGATGTAGCGATTCAAAAACTTACCGTTTGGCTGAAAAATGCAAAAATTAAATTTTTGCGAACTTTGGCCCTAAAAACATTTTAATGCAGACGTATGGGATCGATGAGGACTTTTCACATTTCATTTATAATGGTGTACCCAATATTCGAACCAAATTTCAGCTTTATGCGAATTATTGTAATTTTGAATGTTTATTTTGACCGGACCAATAACACGAAATACTTTTTTTATCAATAGATAGTTATTTTGTTTCATAGTTAAAAATATCTCTCAAAATTATCCCTGTTCAGATTGGGAATGTTTTATTCCTAATCTGAACACAGGCTGCCAACGATGATTTTAAAGCATATTTTTTAATCGTCGTGAACGTTGTTTGTTTGTTGGCGATCTACGTAAATACCTCCATCGTTATATCCATGCACCACTGGGTTGCACCCCAATATTATTTATATTATTTTTTATTGTTTTCACAACAAAATAATAACATCTACTAAATATAAATACTAAAGCAATAAACATTTTAATGGGAATACTCACATATTCAAAGTTTTTAATGACTTTCATATTGATTAACACAATCATATTAATAAAAAGTCTTAATTTTAAACAGTATTTTATCACAATTCGCAATAAAAAATCATTATTATAATGTAGCACATTTCAGAGTACTTACAGATTTTACAGATGTTTTACTTGCTTTACAGGTTTTACAGATGATTTCAGTATCGCCTTGGTAAAAGACCACCATTCACAATCGAAACGTAGCTTGAAATGACTTTAACCGTGTTTTAACCAGATCTGAATAGCCATGTAGGTACTTACATCACCACCTTCCTCTATCCCATCTTCTTTCTTCGTACTTCCCCTGCCCACTACCGTCAGCTCCACAACATACCTCAATTGGGGATGCCATAGCCTCACTCACTCCAGACCATTGGGAGCACTTGGAACATTTGTGCGGTACTCACAAAAATTAGATATTATTTGTAAACCTTTAATGAAACATGTTTTTTAACCTCGTGATAGTTTTTTTTAAACTATTATCTCCACACAGGAGGCGCCAGGGAAAATAATTTCCCTCATGGCCAAATTACCGAATCTGAGATATTATGTTGCATTCTCAAAGACAAAATTTTTCGCTTTACGCAATCGCTATTTTCATATCTACGATTTCAGTTGGCATCACAGCAAGCAACGTGGTTCATGTATTGTTTGCAGTGATGCCAATTGAAGTCGTAGATATGAAAAAAGAGATGAAAACAGCGATCGCGTAAAGTGAAAAAGTTTGTCTTTGGTCTCTACCGGAATCGGGCTGAAAAAAGGGATGTTGTAAATCCTGCAATAATAACCATTTGATGTGAATAAAAAAACCTTTTTCTAATCCCAATCTCGGCAATGATCTTTTTCTCGCGTGTTTTTCTGTAAATACATTATTATTTTGAAGATTATCGATATTCGTTTAATATTTAATACCCAAACTGATACAGCAGGCTTACAGGCAGATTAGATTGCTTATATTAGGTCAGTTAATAAGCCTAGCGTCGTTAAATATCTGAGAAAACGCAGAGAAAATGTAATAATAATTACTTTTATCTCGTAGGTACCTGCCTACAAATTAAGTAAAGCCGCGGCATACCCCATTTCCACCGAATTATTACATACTAGCTTTTTTACCCGCGGCTTCGCTCGCATGATATTAGGGGAAAATTACTGTAGCGCTTGCACTTATCAATTACCCCCCCCCCCGTTTCCCGGGGTTCCCGTCGCCGTAGCTGAGTCGTAATCTATTCGTATATATATAAGAAATAGATTACGGCTGTATCTGATCTGTTTCCTAATGTTTAATGTGTAAGAAAGAGCTGCAGCATTATTGGGATAAAAAACGTAGGTTTTATACTTTTTTGTGCTGTCACGGTACCATAATGGTAAATCGTCACGGTAATAATAAAAGCTCTCAATCATTTCAAAAAATATATTTTTCTCTATTTACTACAAATGTGATGAAACACAAAATAAAAATAAAAAAACATAAAAATGTTTTAAAAAAGAGTGCGTAAATTCAAATTATAAACGACCGATTAACGTTGTTAACACAAATTTATCGTGTATAAAAAAATCTACTCAAAGAAATTGCCTTTTTTACTATTTTTTATTTACGTTTCTATTATATTAACTCAGTAGGTAGGCTGTGACTATTTTTTTAATAATTATAATTAACTCATTTATTTATTTAATTGCCAATATATCTTAACTTAAAACAAAAATTTATAAAATAGCATTTATCCGTAATAGACATTTGCTATCTGATTAAAAAAAATATTATTCAGTTTGGTTGGGTATTTTAGCCTTAAATCCATATTTAAGTTTTATGTGAAAACACCGTGCAGCTCTTCCTCTTAAGTTAGGAGACTTATTTTAGACTCCTTTTTTATAAATAACTATTAATATTTGGTGAGACGTGCTGGAATCATTATATAGGCCTAATTTGGAGGCCGTCAGATTTTCAATTTCATAAAAATAAAGTATTTTTTTCATTTATGGCAGGTTTTGAAACATATTTACTTTGCCATCCAGAAGTTCGACGTACGTGTGACGATATGTTATTATCGTATCATAGAGATATCTACATAGATCTTCATATAGAAGGAGAAATATTATAGTTTCTTCATTTTATGACCAGAGCTGGGCAGTATTTGAATTACTTGTAATTGAAATACGTATTTGAAATACAAATACTTGTACTTCAATTACTTCCTAAAAATGCTTTTGTAATTGGTATATCAATTATCTGATGCTGAGGTATTTTGTGATTTGTATTTCAAATACTTATGGCTTCAAAATACATTTTCAAACACATTTAGCGATCTTAATAATGAAAAATGAAAAATAAACTGACATATATAATACATAGACTAAAAACGCTAGAATCCAGACCAAAATATGTTAATATTTAGAGTTGGCAACACTGTATGTCAAAGCAAGTATCTTGTCAATTGTCATTTTCATTGCTTCGCGGTATTTATTCATAAAGTTGTGAGTTAATTGATAATGGATGATCAAATTCCGTCAAAACCACGAAACTTTACAAGTGGAGCGGAGCTCCACTCAATGAACTCAATGTGGCTTCTGAGCAATTTTTACACGTCTCTGTTTCACTCTGCTCAGCTTTGCTTCTATGGAAACGCACCCTTAGATAAGGACACTTACGACAATTTATTGCAACCAAAGGTTCTACCAAAACCAAAAGTATTTTGTATTTGAAATTTAAAAAAATTGTTGAAATCCTGTATTTTGTATTTCAAATGCACGACTTGAAAGTATTTTGTATTTCATATTTTAAATACATGCGAAAAAGTATTTTGTAATTTGCACTTTAATTACAGCAAAGCATGTATTTTGCCCAGCCCTGATTATGACATATTAATAACGATATATTATGATCAATAAATTTAATAAAATAAAATAAAGATATAAACTTCATAAATAATTGCAAATTAACTGTGTAACGTCATTGAAATAAATTAAAACAAACCACTATAACGATGTATAACCACTTGTTTAATCAAAATTTTCAACATGAGGATAATTTAAATTTCATTTATGAAAATTTACAAAAAAAATAACCAAAAACAGACAAGTAAAGACAAATAAGTAACTATAGGCCAAAAAAATACAATACAAATAGTGGCGATTTATTGTCCTGAGGAAGAAACCACTGGTTTCGAAACGTGTTTGTAATTTTGATTTATTTTTACATTAGGTCCACACAGGAGGCCCAGAGAAAAATATTTCCCATCAGGGTCTATGTCATCTTTGGGGGTGCTGTGTGGAGGGTCTTTTTAGGAAAGGATGGAGAGGAAGTTCTGGGAAGGAAAAGGATATGAGGAGGGGGGTAGGAATCTGGGGGTCCGTCCCTTCCATTACGGTGCAAGGCAATGTTCCAAGAAGTCCTGCTGGATGAGTCATAACGTCTCCCTCAACCAGTCACTCCCGATTCGACCTGCCGTGTTGGCGGACGCATCCGCCACCAAGACTCGGACAAATCTCACCCCATATAAACCAGGGCACCCCTGCTAAGTCTCCAAACGCTGGAGTGACCTACTATAAAATTAAACCGCCACCAAAATAAGATTGATAATCCCTTACGTATTTATAGTAAGAGATTTTAAATTTATACGTTTATGACAAATTGCTTATCTTTTTATTGTTTTAGTTTTAACGGTGTTTTTCCGTTGTGATATAAGGTGTGGAACATGGTGTCCGGAAACTAGCGGTACAAGCGCGAAAAATCTGCAACGTATTTAGGGTTGATTTTGTAATGCGACTTGTTTTGGTTTTTGGTTTTCATTTTCCGGTTATTCGAGTTCTAAGTTGTAAATATATATTTTTTTTTTAATTTATATCATATATTTTATTTATGTTATTTTATAATATATTTATGTTATTTACGCCTATATGGACTTTTACAAACATGTGATATACATAATAATTTTGTGGAATTGTAATCATTAAAATGGGACTGAATGTACGGAAAGCTTGAGGGGGGAGAGGAACTAGGGAGGGGGGTTCACGAAAAATTAAAAAAATATATTTTAAAATCAAAATGTGCAGCATTCTTTGTTGGATTCCCTTTTTTTAATGTGAATACCTCACAAGAGTCCCAACGACTCCTGTCCGGGGCCAGTGAGACTATGGCATCCCTAATTGGAGTATGTTGTGAAGCTGAAGATAGTGGGGAGGGGAATGAGATGAAGAGAAAGGTGGAGAAGTGGGGAAGAAACCTGGCTATTCAGATCAAATGGTCACCAAACACGGCTAAAGCCATTTTTTTTTTTAGTTTTTAAAAGAAAGACAAACATTCCCCGGCTACGAGTAACCCAACAATGTTTGAAAATCTCCTACTACCACCAGAGAAAGCCGAAAATGTTGCTTGTGTTGTGATGGAGGACTTAGCCAGCCGAGGAATCGAACACGGGACGCCCGGGTGGAACCCAAACGCGATGCCCACTCAACCACTGACCAGACGAATTGAATTGAATTGACCACTAAATTTCGATAAACGTTTCAATTTTTAATGGTGGTCTTACACCAGGGCAATACTGAGAGAATTTTCCACTCTGGATTGTGCCGCCAATATACTATGCATGTTGTGAAATAACACAAATTATTCAAATAAAATTTATTTTCTCACGTCGGGATTCGATCCCGTGACCTTCGGATTGCGATTCAAGAGCCTTACCCCTAGACCACGCCGGCCGTGTAATGTAGATTCAGCAGTTTCCCTAGTAAACTAATAGTTTCCGGTCACCGTGTATTACAGAGGTTACTAGCTCAGATAAAAAAGTTGTAATTTTTTTTTTTTTACATTAACTCCACACAGGAGGCCCTGAGGAAAAAATAATTTCCCTCAGGGCCTATGTCATCTTTGAGGATGCTGTGTGGAGGGTGTTTTTGAGGAGAGGAAGGAGTGAACATGGGTCTTGAAGAGACCCATATTGTAGGAGGGAGGAAACACAGAGGCCGGCAAATCGTTCCACAGCCGAGCTGTTGAACTCAAGAACGAGCCGTAGAAACGACCCGTTCTCATGTGACTAATGTCAACCGTGTACAAATGTTGAGCGCGCGTTTGGCGTGTTTCCCGACTATGCACCGGTGCCGAGGGGATCAATGACGCTAGTTCCTCGGAGCATCTTCCATTGTAATACCGGTAGAACAAGGACAGCATTCCCACCTGGCGCCTGTGCTCTAAAGATTGCAATCCGTTAGTTAAATTAGGAGAATCTATCAAACGGACCGCCCGTTTCTGCACAGAGTCAAGGGTTTTTTTCAGGTATTTTGGGGCTCCAGACCAGAGGTGGCTGCCAAATTCAACCGTGGGGCGCACTTGCGATTTGTACAGGGCTAGCAGTTGTGTACTATTAAAGTATCTGCGTGCCCTGTACAGTATGCCCAGTTTCTGAGAGGCTAATTTAACTCTGGCCTCGATGGAGCCCCCGTACCTGAGCTGGTCACTTAGAGTTACACCAAGCATATCAATGGAAGGCCTGTTCGGGAGAATGCTTCCGTTGAAGGAGACAAGATTATCATCTAGATTATCAATTAAAACGTGACAAGCTTTATGGTACGCCTAGAACTCACTACTCGTAAAAATATAACCCAGGTGCAACTACCTAATGTAAGCAATGACTTCATAAATGTAAGCCGTGTATATAAACATATCATACCTAGCATTGTTTTCAAATAAGTTTTATTTGATAACTGTATTTTCGTAATTAATTTTTAGTATAAGTATGCAGATGATTACATCAAAATTAACCGCCGAAAACCACATTAATTTAGCTTAATATTATACTGAAATATTTACCTTAATTATTATAATACTAGCAGACCAGGGCACACGTTGCTGTGGCTAACAAAACACAACGCCATAACCAATGCCATCTGTTAATTTGCATACATATCAAATCCACACCGCCCGCTTTCCAACCCGCTGCCCACTGCCTGGATTGAATCTTTGAATTTCTCGACTTTTCTCTTCTATAATATGCACGTATTATATTCGTATATATAAACCTTCTTGAATCACTCGATCTATTGGTGAAAACCGCACGAAAATCCGCTTGAAAATCCGTAGTTTAAAAGATCTAAGCGTTAAGACGGCGGGACCGACTTCATTTTATACTATGTAAAGATTTGAAGGCGGTAACACTTCTACGTATGTATCGTCCGGTTGATTAGTCAGACAACTCCGAATACTAAGTTTTGAGATAATGACGAAAGCAATATTCGGTAACAGTGACTGTTTTACAAATTATGCTATAAAACGACACCGGGAGGCATAACGGTCCGATACATTATTATTAGACATTTTGAAATATCCTACTAGAGAACCCAGAAAACATCAAAATTTTGTTTAATTCAGTTTTTCTGCATTGTAATCGATTTGTTGATTTGTTTATGAGTAATCTGAGTTTTGGACCAGATAGAGGGTACACTTTTGCATATATGTAACTGCATACTCAAATTTAGTTTTTTCGGAGATGTCTGACTAATCAACTGGACTATCGATATATAACGGGTTCCGTGGTAGAGGGGTTCTCGTTCCAGAGTGAAAAATACTCCTAGTATAGACCTGGTGTAAGACCACATTCAGAATTAAAACGTTGCTTGAAATGCCATGGACCCACTGGCTTCAAACGAGAGCAGTTGGGACTCTTGTGCGGTATAGACATAAAAAAATCAATATTTATATAACACACAAATATACAATAAATAATATAATACAACACACAATATATAACAAACACACTTCACCACAATTTACACATCTGCCCTGACGAAGGACACTGTAACGCTGTCCAATCTTTAGCTAACCGTTGGTTAAAGAAGAATGAAGCGCAACACGGCATAATAAACCAAAAATTAATGACGATAATACTTTTGACAGTAAATATCTCAAATTATATCTCAAACGTATTGGTTAATTCATCTCCACCAATCAAGGAACGCGTTTGGATAAGCTACAATTATTTAATTCCATAGACTTCAAAGGATCAAAGGCTATGGTATCTTGAAAAGAAATTACAAGATACCATAGCGTACATAACTGAACTGCCTCAATAACAATATTTCATATTTATCCAAAGATAAATTGAAGATGTCCACTGACTTGGTATAATTGTTTCCCTCCATTAGTATTCTGGGCAAAGAGGAATACATATGGTAGTTAGTCCCAGAATTTCTGCACTGAAATAAATCCTGACTTCTAGTATTACGAAGTGGAATTCGGAAGCTTATCAATTCAAGTAATACCGGACTATCAACTAAATCATTTAGAATTTTATATAAAAATACCAAGTCAGTGAAAATTCTTCTGTCTGACAATTTAAGCATATTCATATCGTTTAAAATTGTGTTGTAGTTTAACATATTTGCTGGAATACCCATTTTAAAATTTAGAAAACGTAAGAATTTGTTTTGTATTCTTTCAACAGCTTGTAAAATAACCGAAACAAACGTGTTTATAATAATTTTCGGAGCATCCTTTGCGATTTTTTTCTATCGAGAGAATTTCAAATAATTTGCTAAAATCGATAAAAATTTTGATGGATTCATCAAATATTTGAAGTTAATTTTCACGTTTGGTCTAAATTCTATTCAAGTTCTGTGATTATTTCAGTATTGTGAAGCAACTGTCCTATAACTATATAATAACAGAACTTAAAAAGAACTTACACAGAACGTTAAAATCAACTTCAAATATTTGATGAATCCATCAAATTTTTTTAAACAACCCATCCTTAGAGTTTTTTGTAGTACGTATAACTTTTGTTTACAAGAAAAACGAGGCCAAAGCAGATTTTTTTAGGTCTAGCATGGGCGTTCGATAAAACCCTATGTTAATACGATATTAACTAAATTCGTCACCTATGGTCAGTTATCGTTATTTATCGTTAGTTATCGCGAGCACGGTCAACAATCGATCAGAAATATTCCTCCCGATGATTGACAAATTTTAGCTCGGCTTCTAATACATATATGTATCAATACACAAGTTTCTTTTTTAATATTGTCGGTCGTTATTCAAAATAACTGGCTTATTAATGAATTGAGATGAACTAATGAAGCTCTTAGAATTGAAAGAAATCGTACTCGCGATTCGTTGACTTTTAAAGACGCGATCAATTTATTCCGTTCGACAACCCGCCTGAACCTGTACATATATGTCAAAAAATACTTGTGTTTAATCTGAATGTTCTCATTTTTCCAGAGGAGCACAGCACAAGCACAGAAGATGACCCCGGGAAACAGCCGGTGGACGCCATACAGCGGTCGATCGGTTCCATGGGCAAGTACCAGATCTGCCTCTGCCTGGCTGTCTTCCTCACCAAGTTCCCGGTGGCCTTCCATCAGCTGGGCATAGTCTTCCTGGCGCCCCCTGTCACCTTCACCTGCCTCGATGGCGGCCTCAACGAGACCAACAAGTGCCCGTGTGATGAGCCACTCTACGACACGCATATCTTCCAGGAAACTATCATTATGGAGTGGGACTTGATCTGCGATAAGAAATTCCTGGCTGACTTCACGCAGACCATCTTGATGTTGGGTATCCTTATAGGAAGTGTAGTTTTTGGATCTGTTTCAGACAGGTAATTTTTTCTTTAAATTATTCACTTACTTCACTGTCCTATTTTAACTCGACCGTTTTGCGTTTCGTTTATCTGTTATTTATTCTGCTCCCGTTTCAAGATGGTGGCCGTTTTAATGGTTCAGTAAAGATTCTTTTTTCAAGTGTGACATCGTCATATTTATTTGAATTTTCTTATTCGCATTTTTTTTTCAATATTATGGTAGGTTTATACAGTTGGTGATGTCGTAGCGGAGCGCTAGTGATCTCGTTCGAGAGGCGGAAATATAAAGTTTTGTCCCGACACAGTTTAGTCGCCATCACGCGTTGAAACAGTGAGGAGCGTGCGTTTGCCGTTGAGGCCTACTTTTCGAAAGTATGTTCTGTGATCGCAACCCAGTTAGTTATGCTGCCGCAGTCATTAACGATTTGCTGGCCTCTGTGTTTCCTCCCTAAGGATGGGTCTCTTCAAGACCCAGGCTCACTCCTTCCTTTCCACAAAACGATCATCCGCACAGTATCCCCTAAGATGACATAGGCTCTGAGGGAAATTATTTACCTCGGGCCTCCTGTGTGGAGGTAATACATATTTAATAAAAAGGTTGGTACCTACCTGCCTGCAGAAAGTTTTAAACAAGAATTGGTAGTTTTTTTGGACAAATTGTATAATTCCTTATTTGAAATTTTAAAAAGTCAGTTAAAATAATCCATACTAATATTATAAATGCGAAACTGCTCGAGTTTGTTTATGACCTTTTCACGCATAACGCAATATGAAGACTTTAAAAATTCATTCACCAATAGAAAGCTAAATTATATGCGCAGACTATATTTTGTATATGATGGTAAGCTCTGGCGTAATGAAATTATAAATATTAATATATTATATTTGTTATACGTTTTCTGTCGCTAACTAAAGCAAATTTGTGCTAACCTCAGAAAAAAATCGTTTCCATGGAAACGATTGCTACTGCTTCAGAAAATTCAAATATTAGAATATGTTTTATTTTTTTGGACAAGCGTCTGTTTTGGAATAAATGTCAGTTCCTACATTAAAAATATAATTCGTAACGATTATAAAGACTGAATAAATGAACTGAATAAATAGTGTAATTTTTTATTATATTCACAAACTTTCAAACATTTAATTAAAAATAAACATCCGAAATGTTTGTAAGCGCATAAATTCCGAACGAATGAACAAAATTGGATAATTCTTTTTTTCTTTGAGCTATAGCTTTATGAAATTTAGGTGGCAGGCGAGATGTTTGAAAACTGAATGTAAGGGAATGAATGTATGGAATTGGGTTGGGGTGGGGAGGAGGGGGTATAATTGATAAGTTCAACCGCTACAGTAATTTCCCTTAATACCATGCGAGCGAAGCCGCGGGGAAAAGCTAGTAAATATATAAATGTGGTTTACAATTGAATAAGGAAGTATATAAGTAACAAATCTTACGATTTAGAAGAGAAAGAATTCATTAGAGAAAATTAAAAACATAATTTTTTGGACTCGAGTTCTACTGTTTACAGAACTACTAATTTTAATAAAACATGTTATGCGTTTACTCGTTTGTAAATTGCAAGCGTTTTAGATAATTAGAACTTGCAACGTCTTTGATGAAACTCGGGTGTAGCGAGGAAAAAATCTTTAATTAGATTTATGAAACCGGATAGACGACAATTTGTTTACCACATTATTTAGGTCTTCAGGTGTCACATTTGTGGTGGCAAATCATTAAACTAATTTGAGATTTTCCTTAAAACGACAGTCACGATATGCTAATTTTTAATTGATTCTTAAAAATTGTAAACATGTTTGTAAACAGTGTGTGAACAAGGCTTTTACACGGGTACCATAAATAGTATACTCATACTATTTTGATAGATACATACCTTGTGTAATAATAATAAATTCGAAAGTGTGTGTGTTTGTTTGTTTGTCCTTCTTTTACGTTGCAACGGAATGAGCGATCGACGTGATTTTTTTTTGTATGGAGATAGTTGGTGGACTAAGTTAGTGACATAGGTTACTTTTCACCCTGGAAAACATTTTATTCCTACGGGAAAATTCTTTGTATAGTAATTTCTCCTAATTTCAAGCGAGCGAAAGCTAATATAATATAGGCACATATCAGTGGCGGTCGATGACTTTTTGTAGAAGGGTTGCTGGACAATTAATAAGTATGATACACCTACTATAAATAAATTTACAAATCTGTATAATGGCCCACCAACAAGTTGCAATTTCTGACAAAAATAGTATAATTAGCTCTATAAATCTATCACCAATGTAAACAATTCACTTGTTCATCCATCAATCCAATCCATTCGTTGTATGCTATTTTGTGCATTATACCCACAAGCGTTAAAGTCGTTTTTTGTTTGATGGATGCGTATTTCACGCTCATAGACCGAGACAGACAGAACTCAATGCGCATGCTCGAGTTTAGAATACTTTGCACCATTCTGGATGCGGAGAGTTCCATAGCATCCAATACTGCCGGACAGTGCGTATCGCGTCCTGTGTGTGTTGGAGCAGCGAGTCTCCGAGAACACATGCTGGTTTGTGTGTGTTTAGGCGCTGTACGTTAGACGATTGATATATATATCGATAATTCATATGTATTTCGGCACGCTCGAGTGTCGTGTCCGTTATGTTTGAGTCTCTGTTAGTAAATTGCAGTATCTGTTTACGGCTTGAAAAATTAATAAAAAGCTTGTTTTTGACTAGAACTTAAGGGATGCTATGGATACGGGTGGTCCATACATGCATCCAAAGCATGTATGGACGAGCCGCGCCTGGTACATATCATATTTATAATTATAGAATAATAATATAACATATATATTAACATAATACCCATACTCATAATACGTCATACAAAATGTTCGCTTGCATTAATTTTATGAACTCCTATTAATCCACTTCACTGTAATATTGAAGACGAAATTTGTGATGAATTTGATTTTTTTTTGCAAACAGATTCATTTTTAATAACTGTAACTATAAATCTCTTCAAACTTTTACATCTCTTTTTACTTTAACTGACATTCTTTCCACTTTGTCATCCACTTTTTAGCGACCTTGCGACTTTGTCTTTGCAACCTACAGAATCTTACGTTGGCTTTATGCTCAATAGATTTTTAAATTTAATCCCTTTTGATATTATGAATACAATGATACATTTATTAGATTAATTTACCTGCTTTTCTTAGAACTTCAGATTCGGCCTAAGATGTTCTTTCGTAGTCTTTGGGATCCACAGAATCTTTCTAAGGATATATTGTCATTGTCATTGGATCATTGTCATTGTCATTAGATTCTCGTGTCGCCTTTTGACATGAATACAAAAACTTTTTCACATTTTTTCAAGTTTGTTTTCAATTATTTATTTGACTGCCGACGAGGTTTTCTTGTAGCCAACAAAATTGTCGAGTTGGTTTTTTTCACATTCACCTAATTTTGGATTTCAAATATTTCAGATTCGGGCGAAGAGGTCCTCTCGTGGGTGCCGTAATCCTGCAAATCATATCAGGAGTCGGAGCATCCATGGCGCCAGAATACTGGTCCTTCACAATCCTGCGCTTCATCCTCGGAGCAGCTACCGGAGGCACCATGGTTGTAGGCTACGTCCTGACCATGGAGTTCATGGGCAAGGAGTACAGAGAGCCTGTGTCGGCGCTGTACCAACTGCCCTTCAACATCGGGCATCTAATACTGGCGGGGTTGGGCTACTACTTCAGGACCTGGTCGAGCCTGCAGCTGGCACTTTCTATACCCTCTGCGCTGATGCTGATGTACTACTGGGTGCTGCCGGAGTCCCCTCGGTGGCTGATGGCCGTTGGAGAAACTGAACGAGCGGTGGCGACCATGGAAAAAGCAGCTAAAGTGTAAGACCACTCTTTCACCACTTTCTTTGTGTTATACTATTTGTGAAACTTTTACTATGAGACCAGTTTGTTTGACTTCCTGGGTTCGAACGCTACATCTTTTATTTGAGAATTTCTGCTGTTTCCGAAATTAAGATAAATTTTAAAAAACCAACAGATTTTCTAATATCCTTCCTTAGTTGTTTGCTATCAATTTTAATATTGTTTTCTGCTAGTACCTACTTTTTTTTATATTGTGGCAGTCGTTTCACATATGTTTCGGAAGCATATTGACATAGTTTTTCTCTTATAATACGCCTTCCTTGTAATAATTTTAACATTAATAATATTGACTTATTATCCTAATAGCAATATTATACTTACCAATACAAGTACAGAGCCATGAATACAGAGTGGTTATTGAGTAAACGTTTAGGTACACTGAAGCAAATTTAAACCTGTTTTCGCATCCTTGACTCGTGATTTATACCTACTATCTGATTTATGCCTAACTCCCAAATTTCCGCAATGAACATCATTGAAAATTGAGTGAAGAGTTTTTTTTATTATTGTATAAAAATTGCATACAATGGGAATTTATACTCGCTAAGCTACTGCAAGTACTCGTAGCTTGTCAGCAAGAGATTAGTTCCACAGATTAGTTACAACAACAAATGAAATAATCATGAACGCATTAGCGTCGCAACAACATACATAGATAACAACATAATATAACATACCTACCAAAATTGTGATATTTAAATTTTGAAAATATTTCAGAAACAGTATTTTTATGGTTAAAAACACTAAAATAGGAAAATATATTCATATATATATATTTTTTAATTTCATTAAACAGTTAAGAATGCAATACATTTATTAGCAACATAATAGCAACAATACATACAATAGTAATTACAGTAGATAATACAATATACAATAATCTGTATACAGATTTAGGAAATGAGATTAAAATAATTTGGCATTCTCAGACTATAAATATATTACCATTTGTTATTTTGGCTACTGGCATTATACCTAGCTCTCTCATTCAAAATTTATGCTTATTAGATTTGTCAAAGAATCTTTACATAAAAATGCAAAAATCAGTCATACTAAATACATGTTGGAATACGAAAGATTTTTAAATATTTATATTGAGGGATCAGTAGGATTTATCGGTCCAGTTAGGAGTTCTACCGAGCCGAACCCTCTGATATGAAAATATCTGGAGTCGGTGAATTATTTTCCCATCTGGTCTCTGGTAGGTTGACATGTTGTTCTTGTATTGTTTTGTATTTATTATACTTATAAAGTGCAATTGCATAGCGTGGATTGACTAGATGATCATTTGTGGAAAAGTGTGTGGAAGGGTTAAGTTTTTTCCTGTGGGGAAGATTTAACCCGGACATAAAGTCTAAAGAACAATAATGCAATAGTAAGTAATCACATAATTGCAATTTAATTCATGGTGAGAGTGAGCAAAATATAATCTTAATACATAAGGTTAGTCCCTAATAGCCAGAGAGAGTTTTGTTAAGGCAATTTTCTTTAAATTCGTGTGGCAATTTGTTAAATATTAATGGTTAAATATATTCAAGGGTTCTGTGACCATATTTGTTTTGAAACACAGGTGCTTTCATTTCTTTATTTTGTATGAAACGCGTATTGTGTGCATAATCCACCATTGTTTTATACGGACTGTCGGATATAATATGCTGTAATGTAATGTTTTGCCACATAAGAGCACGCACTGGTAATATATTGATTGATTTATATAATATTTACGCCTTTGGTTAAAAATGGTTTTGCTTACTAGCAACTTTACCATGGCGTTTTGAATCATCTGTACGTGTTTTATGTTGGCTTTACATGATTGACCCCAAGAAGTTATCCCATATCTCACGGTTGATTCTGCAAGAGACAAATAAATCAATTTCATTGTTTTTATAGGCACATGATATTTTATTTTATGAAGTCTACCTACAATAGATCGAAGGCGCTTACAAAGTTTGGAAATGTGTACATTCCATTTCATGTTACAATCTACTGTAACTCCTAGATAGACATAGTGGTCAACTAGTTCGATACTTGTACTTGTACATACATATGTGATATTGTTGTGAATGCAATCGAAAGAGTGAGATAAAATTACAGGTGCCTCGCTGTACTTGGCGATGTGGTGATCTTATATGAATCAAGTTGTTCTACCGGCTAAATGTAGATTTTCTCTTGATATAAAATTCAGAAACCATCAGCCTCGTGTTTAATTCTGTCCATTCTGACATTTGTCTCTTTCTTTTTTCCAGGAATAAGCTTCCCACAGAAAACATCGCTGCCAGAATGAATGAATATCAAAACACCAGAACCAAAGATCAGATGCAGAAAGGAAACCTCTTGGACCTATTCAGAACACCAAACATCCGCAAAAACACCATCTGCATGTCCATCAACTGGCTCGTCTGCGGCTTCGGGTACTTCGGAGTCTCTCAATACATTGGCAAACTGGCTGGAGACATCTTCGTGAATGTTGCCATATCTGCAGTAGTTACCATTCCTGGAACTTTGATATCAATTCCACTCATGAGGCGAATGGGCAGAAAGACATTGATGATTGCAACGCTCCTCCTAACGTCCGCTTGCTTATTCGCTATTGCGATTATCCCTAAATCAGCCAACATCGGTCAGGTTATCTTAGCTTGCATAGGGGACGTGATGATGTTCATAGCCTTTATTGTTGTGTATCTATACGCATCAGAGATGTTCCCAACTGTTGTGAGAAACGCTGGGATAGGATTATGCTCCATGTTGGCAAGAGTTGGATCAATGGCTGCTCCCTTCGTAGCTGGGATGGGGGCACAAGCGGAATGGCTTCCCCCAATAATATTTGGAATAGTTCCACTAATTGGGGCCGGATTATGTCTCCTGATGCCAGAAACGAAGGGGTGTCAGCTCCTCAACACCATCGAAGAGGGAGAGAACTTCGGGAAGAAGAGAAGAAACTCCACAGCCATGAATGAACTGAAGCCGTCACTAAGACAAGCTAATTCTAGCTAGGATGTTAAATTATTCGCTGTGATCAACAAAAACGCTTATTACCTCTAAAAGTAATGACACCACTTTTATATGAAAACTAAAATAGAAATAAAGATGTATTTATTTTTATATGATATTATCACACATCTCCCCATAATGCCCAAACAATGACTAAATTATCCCTACCTCACTAATAAAAAAAAACATAAATTTACAAAACCATATTTTTTTAAATACAGTCCCTGCCATGAACCTAATGTAGCCTGTAGCAGCTTAAATTTTGGCATCTTTTCAATTTGAGAAAATGGTGTAGGTATAGCGCAAGGTTCGTAGAAAATGCAGCTCATCAAGGGGATCGGTGATTGTCTAAAAATTCGTGACGTAGCTTGGAGTCCATGTCCCACTGGAAGACTTAAATTAACTGCATTACAAGTGGCAGTCTTTTACTTCAAGCTACGTCGGTCGAAATTTCGAAAGCGGCTCGACGATTTTTTTTCGAAAAAAGCCCGTATGAGCTAACCTTGTTAAAGACATTTTCTACGAACCTTGGGTATAGCGTTGGTTTAGGCAATTACTACTTTTAAAACATTAATTTTCAGAGATTCCTCATCAAAACAACTAAATAAAATTGTATTCACATCAAATAATTTAAAAAAAATATATTTAAATCAAATTTAATAATGTTATTATTAAGTTCTGGGAGTATTTTAGTTTTTTTTTTTATTATTGTGACCATTTTCAAGTTCTACTTCAAAATCAATTGATAATATAAAAATAATTAATAACTTCACCAGCAGTTAAAAACCCGCTCCGCAGGTTTTACTGCTAGGCCCTGCAGGTGACTTTTGGTTCGGCTTCGCCCAGTTGGTGATTTTATAAATCCAATAGGAACTGGTTCCAAA
This sequence comes from Glyphotaelius pellucidus, assembly GCA_936435175.1. NCBI lineage: Eukaryota > Metazoa > Arthropoda > Insecta > Trichoptera > Limnephilidae > Glyphotaelius > Glyphotaelius pellucidus. The sequence goes on along the minus strand of OW386550.1, from coordinate 26,397,698 downwards.
ATTAGCCCGTTCCTCGTATCCACTGTCAGCCAGTTATGGCTAGTCACCGGGACAAAGTAACCGGGACGACAATGACGTATGACGTCATATGTAATATACAGCCGCTTGATACTTGATATCCGGAGAGATGCTCCAGATTCACAAATTCGTAGAACTTATACCTAGAGTGGGGGGCACATTCCTATGCATCCTGCCGACGGAAGTGGTGACATTTTGTGTCGAATTCTTGAATTCAAAACCGAATTACAACGGTAACTTTGTTTGAAATTCCACGTACACAGATGTTATTTGTGGCGCGGCGCGTATGGCGTGGCGTCAGACATGCACTCGAAGTTGGGTTCTCAAATTCAACCACGCAGACGCAAGCCTAATAATACTATTCGATTCGATATCACATGGGTAGGTATGGTTCTGTAAACTATGCAACTTCTGTGTTATAAAAATAGATAATATGATAGAGAAATAAGAACACAACTTTCAAAATGAATATTGTATTTCGACTGAATTCTTTTTGTTTGTATCTTTTTCTACAACGACTGACAAAAGCAAATTGTGGATTCCGTAAAATTTTGCATCATTTTTAAAGCGGAAAAAATAAAGTTGATTTGCAAAACCGATAGCTTTCTATAAAGATGCCGCCTAAGCCAGGTAAACTTCTCTCAATTATTGTACTATTTCCATTTCTGAGTTTGGAATACGTCTGGTCATATTGTGAATTGACAGTATATTGAAAGAAATATGGTATTCGAAGGGCATTTCCAATGATACAAAAGCGATCTAAGAAAATTGGTCACTCATTATGTGACCGAGGAGGGAGGGGGGGGGGCGTTAATTGTTAATTTTTTAGATTTGGTAAAATTGTATAAGCCCACCTCACGGATAATACGGAACGTTCGTGTTGTTGAAGTTCGATGCGCGGATAATACGGAATATTCCTTTTTTAACTAATAGACAAACCTTATAAAATAAATTCTCGTCAAAATAAAAACAGAAAAGTACCTACTTCGAATTATTCCTGAGTTGAGATTCAATCTGCAAAAGCTGGATGTCATCATAATTTAGATATACATCCCAGATTTTTAATGTTTTTTTTGGCAAAGCGGGGTTTGTCTAATGTGTAATTATTATAATATCTTTATTTCCTAATAATCTTCTTCTGTTAAAAATACGGGTTCAAACTTGTCAATAATGCATTCACTTCATAACCCGAATAAAGTATTGTTTTATATGGCAATAATAATTTTTCTATGATTGGCAGCATTGATTGATAATTGATTGTCTATGAAATGTAAACCGAAAAATGATGGAAATAAACATGGCGTATATAAAGTGATTTAACATTTTAACTCACTAGAATGCTAAATCAGTGAGAACCCAGGGTATCTAGCATGGTCGATCGATATATAACCCTAGATCAATACGATATTGCCCAAATCCGTCATTTACGGTCAGTTAGCAATATTTGCGGTCACCGTCAACAATTGGTAAGAGAAATTTCAATCGACGATTGACAGATTTAGCCCGGATTCCATAGTATCAGAGTTTCGGTTAGCTGTCAATATTTGCATTTATTTGAATTTTGTCATTCGTTAATCAAAATTACTGGCTTATTTAATGAACGTATTGAACTAACGAAGATGTTTGTATTGAAAGAAGCCGTACGCGATTCATAGACTTTATAATTCAACTAATACGCAACCAAATTATTCAGTTAGAATTTTGAGAAACTAACGTGGCCGAAATATAACTAAAAAAATGATTAACTAATTATATATTTTTACTTATTTGACTGGCGTTTGACGTTTCTTAATGTGAATTTATGGACAAATCCGCCAGTGTTGCCAGCGTACATCAATCAATCAATTTATTCCCCACCAATATCGGTTCGGCTATCAACAGTGAAACTGTGCTAGGGATATCGATATTAAAATCATCGGAAGTTACTCCTATCGATCCGATATTGTAAAGTTATCGATTTCACCATGCTAGAGCCCCAGAGCTTATTTGTTTGCAACGAGACGGTTCCATCTGGGGATAATAGAAGACAATGACACCCGAGGTGTGTTGCTTATGTCCAGTGTATTCCGTTGTTTTGTTTTGGTTACTTCAAAGAACCCTGGTCAGAAAGGACGGACATAGCAATAGGGATTTAAGCGCTGTGGTAGCAATCTTAGCGTATTCCGCAAAGTTTTTAATCCAGAACACCAGTATAATTGTTGTCTCGAGCGTAGTTTTAAGGCCGTCGTCATTTGTCGACATGCTGGATTCGCCTGTTTTTGTCGATAATAATTATTATATTCGATTTTTTTTACACAATTTTGATATTTAAGCAGAGCCTGGGGCGGCACGGTGCCATTTGATCTACGGATCGGTACCGGTCCACGGCCCGAGGGTTGGGGACCACTGACCTTATGTATGTTGAAATATTTCCTGTGGAAGCTTTCTTAGAATGTTAAAAGGGAAAAGCAGTGGGATATTTCAAAGGGATAAAATTATCAGACGACAAATAAAATAAATGTTAAATTTTCGTAAGAAAAACTCTCTTTTTATAATTTTCGAAGGTTATTCCCATCAATGTAATATATCATTAAAGAAGAAGATAACAATAATAATCTAAACGAAAATATGGAAGAGACAGTTGCGACCATTATCTTTTTCTGTTTTTCTGTGTCTTGTTCTCTTTCATATTTTCGAGATTATTATTGTTATATTCTTATTCAATAATAAAATAAATATTTACAAAATGGGGACACGCTCAATATATACACTAAAATGTTTCTAGTTAGACACTAACTAGAACGAATGAATTCTGAAAAAAAACATGTTTATTTTGTTAACTTTAATGAACGCGAAACGTCATTGTTCAAGGACCACCATCTTTTTAATTACAACGTCAAATACAATTAACAAAATAACCATTAAAATGCTTTGTTTTCCAATTCCGGTAACTGAATTACTTACTACTATTATCTTACTACTACAATGTTTTTTTTTAAGTGTATGTTAGGCGTGTCCCTATTTTGTAAATATATACCAAAATAAATAAATAAAGTAGCCTAAAAAAACTATTAGTATACGAAAACATGGATTACTATTTTAAATCATAATTTTCCTTTTAACGATCAGATAACAATCTAACCGATATAAAGTGTTTTAAAATAAAATGCTTTAAATTTTATACAACTGATACCACAGCCATTTATGTGTGTGCGATTCGATTTACATGTATGGTGAACGATTTTTAACAGCTGTGTAGAATTAAAAAAAAAGTTAACACAAAAAAAATATTATATTTAGCATCTCTTCTGTCAATGTGATGTAAATAATAAAATGTTGTGGTAAGTAGAAGTCCCATCCCCCCTCCTTTACTCCCTTGCTCCCCCCCCCCCCCCCCCCCCCCCCCTAGGAATGAACCTCCCCCCTAGGGTCAAATCCCCCCATACGAACGCTAAAGCTTCGTCAACCAATATAATTATATCAGCATCGCATTTTAAATAATTAGTAGTCCGCGCATACTGCTGGGATGAAAAATAACAAAAGGTATGTAGATTACAATGGGTACGTGAAACTGTAGGCTTTTCAAGAATGTGAACCCAGTGCGTTGAAAAAGGCTCTCTTCCTAATTTGCGCAACATTCATACGAGGGGGTTCAACCAATTTGTTCTTACTCAGAGTTGCCTCTGAGATAAGTCAATAAGATGATGCCTGCCAAATAAAAAGACAAAATTTAAACTGAAGTCTTTCTGAGACTCTTTTTATATTAGAGAGGAAGTTCTGGGAAGGAAAAAGGTGTGAGCGCTGGATAGGAATCTTGGGATCAGTGTGTGCAGGAGCAACAGACGTATGAATTCATTCCTCCCACTGCGGTGCATGGCGGTGGGTCGAGAGAGTTCAGCTGGAGAGGTTCAGGTTAGGTCTCCCTCAACCAATCTCTCCCAATCCAGCCCGCCACGCAGTGAATGGGCAAACGCATTGGCCGCCAAGACCTAGATAAACCTCTCCCGGTAACCTCTGCTAAGTCACCAAACGTAGCGAACCACTTGGGGTGACCTACGGAAGGGGTATAGGTTATTTCATACATGGTTCCCGCCTCCCAAAATGACTAAGCAGTGTCCAAGCTATGTGATACATTATAATATTTTTGACTTGTTCGAAAGATGAGGGCGCTGCTGCGGCTCCGCCCCCGGCTCCCGCTCCGGCTCCGGCTCCGGCTCCAGCTCCGGCTCCGGCCGACGAAGATCCCATACAAAAAGCCATGGGCTCATTGGGAAGGTACCAATTATTCGTGTGCTTCCTGGTCTTTCTGACAAAGTTCCCGGTGGCCTTTCATCAGATGAGCATCATCTTCTTCACCCCTCCAGTCAGCTATACCTGCAAGGACGAAGGGTCATCCGACGGCCGCAATGTCTGCCCGTGCAAGAATCCTGAATATGACAAGAGCGTGTTCACAGACACGATCACAATGTCTTGGAACCTGATATGCGATAAGAAATATCTTGCTTCACTGACCCAGACCTTCTTCATGGGGGGTATGTTGATCGGAAGCATCATTTTTGGAGCCATGGCTGACAGGTAAGATTTTTTTATGTAATATTGAAAGAAGACCACCCAATAGTTGCCTTCCATCTGACCGCCTGTCACCTGAACAAAGAGTATCTTGCGTGTTCAGTAAATAATGATAAACACTTATTTGGTACATTACAGAGTTGTTAATAAACAAACGTACGTTCACAAAAATTATCACTTAAACAATGGTTTAGATAGGGCGTCAAAAATATATCGTACTGTTACGAAGGAATGGCAATAGTATAATCACTATACTCCTCCCAAAAAATATTAAAATTTTCCATTTCGGCAGCTTGGACTCTGGGATGTATGCTCTCCTCTTCTTGTTGAGGTTTCTCTCTCCTCATTGTGATTTCGTGAGCATGTGTAAGAGTAGATTGCGATACTCTGAGGTCTTCCTCTCAAATTCCTTGGGAATATTATTTAAATATACTTTGTTGTTACTTTTTAGGTTCGGCCGCAGAATTCCTTTGGTAGTCGCCGTCATTCTGCAGCTCATTTCCGGAGTGGGTGCTTCAGTGGCTCCGGAATATTGGTCTTTCACGATGTTGAGATGTGTCCTCGGAGCGGCCACCAGCGCCACCATGGTTGTTGGATACGTGATAGTCGTGGAGTGTATCGGTAAAGAGTACAGACAAACCATGTCGGCCCTGTACCAGCTGCCGTTGAACATTGGACATCTCATGCTGCCTGGCTTCGCGTATTTCCTCAGAGACTGGAACAGCTTCCAACTTGCGCTGGCTCTGCCTTCCGTTATATTACTGATCTATATCTGTTTGCTGGATGAGTCTCCGCGGTGGTTGTTGGCAACTGGGCAAACTGAAAAAGCTATTCCAATCATTACAAAGGCTGCAAGATGGTAGGATTCATTTTCCTCCTATATTACGATGAAATATATATACAGGGTGTTAAGAGACGTACGCAGGGCCGGACTTTCGCTAGAAGCCTGAGAAGGCCGGACCTAGGGCCCCAACGTTGGGAGAGCCCGGTCAGGGACTTTTTTTCCAAATATTTCATATTTAAAAATTTTGCGCATTTCTTAGGGCCCCACATCGGAGGGAGTCCAGCTAGGTTGAGCTGATATGTTTTAAAGGTTTCCGATTTTTAAAATATTTCTAAAAGATTTCCATTAAATAAAATACTAAAGGATTTTCGATAGGTAGTATGCAACAGCTACACGTGTTTTGAAATATAAGTTTTATTTGACACTTCCAATAGCAAAATAATATTTTCAAACATTAATTGTGTAATACACCATCATAATTCAAAATGATAATAGCGGTAATATCAATGTTAATAATAACTTTCAACTTTTATATGCTCATATTATATTTCCAAATCACGATTAGGCGGCATGGCACAAACTCCTTAAATAAAATGACAAGACACATTATTTTGTGGTTTGTTTTCAAGTAGGTTTGCAATGGTGTGACTCAGCGCCTAGGGCCCTCTGGATGTACCCGACTCACTTAACCATTGATTGTTTGGTAATATATTTTTTAACTATAAACATTAAAAAATCAGTAGATATTGGGCAATTCACCGGAGAACAAAATTTTATTTACTTTTTTGTTCTCCTAATATTGTCAGGTACGTCTCTTAACACCCTGAATCCTGCTTACATTACAACATAATTTGACGCCTGTCTCTTAAAATTTAGAGGGGAAGAAAAGGTATTATTGTAATATAAAAATACAGATAAAACAAACCTACTTCGTTTCTCTTTATGCACGTTGGCTTATCTACCTTTTTGTCCTTTAAATGAGTTTTTTTATAACATTTTCCCCTCAGCAGATTATATGTCTAAATAATGATATACCTACCTAAGTCAAATAACTTATTTTTAGAATTAAGGCAGAACATAATGTTTGCTATGATTTCAGGAATAAAATGCCCACGGAAACTATCGTAGCAGACATAAATAAATATCAGGCAAATAAAACTGCGGCGCAAAATAAAAAGGGGACGCTTTTGGACTTATTTAAGACCCCAAACCTCTGCAAGAATACAATAGTCATGAGTTTCGCTTGGATGGTCTGCGGCCTAGGCTTCTATGGAGTCGCCCAGTACATCGGAAAGCTAGGCGGTAATATATTTCTGAATGTCACCATCAGCGCTGCGTGCACTATCCCTGGAACGTTGCTGTCAATCCCACTTATGAAGTGCATGGGACGTAAACCGTTGGTCATAGCCACATTTGTAATAACCGCCTGCTGTATGTTTTCAATTGCAGTGGTTCCCGACTCATTTAAAATAGGACAAGTGACATTTGCCTGCTTAGCCGGTGCGGGTTACTTCATTGTGTTCATTGTTGTTTATTTATATGCATCGGAACTCTTTCCAACTGTTGTAAGGAATGCGGGTATTGGGCTAGTGTCTATGCTGTGTAGAGTGGGCTCTATGGCTGCGCCGTTTGTGGCTGACATGGGCACCTTGGCACATTGGGTTCCTCCCTTCATCTTTGGAATATTGCCTTTGATCGCTGCTGCCCTCTCATTTTTGATGCCAGAAACGAAAGGGGTCCAGCTCATGAACACCATCGAAGAAGGAGAAGCCTTTGGTAAGAAGAAGAAGAAGCCATAACGTTCATTGGCTTCGAGAAAAATAATAATTGTTTCAATTTATAAAAGAACCCCATGCATTCGCAATTAATGAAACAGATCGTCGCCTCAGTTCGTATTTGTCCAACAGACCATTTTAATTTTTGTTCAATCTCCACTTTTAAATTAAAAACAGAGTATTAAGAAGTACAGTTATTCACTTAACTAAGAATTATTTGAACTAATGAGACCTTTACCTTTAGGGGAAGAGCTTTATCTTAAGCACCTTTCATAATGTTTCATTGAAATAATGAAAGAAAACCTTCTCCTCCTGTAAAATTTTCAAATGGTCTGTTGGACAAATACAAACTAAGGCAACGAGATATAGCTTCTTCAAACAGTAACGGAAGTATTATAGTGTTGTGTCAATAATTTATTTTATAACGTTTTAACTGATAAAAAGATTTTTGCTTTCTTAAATAAATATATTTTTATTGTGTTAGTGAAGTATTTTTTTGACGTATGTAGGTACCTACATTTAACACGATTATTAACTAATATTGGCGTTGTATTAAAGACATAAACCCCTTCCTCGATTTCACAATTTTTTTAAAGTGAAAACTTCTTTAGCACCATTGTGATTTGAAGCTCGTTGAAACGGAAACGAGTGACACTAAAAAGAGACAAACACAATAATGAATAAATCTATATAATTTAACCTGTCAGAGAATGAGAGAGCAATGAAAAAATATTTCTTCTTTTGTTTGTGGTTAAAAATTTATTTTGTGGCACCATTTTCGATTAAAATTAAAATATTTCTTTGTTTTAACTACTTTTAATGTCTATAAAACCGGCGTTTTTCGAGAGCGAAGCTCCCTTCCTCAGGGTTTATTAAAAACTACTTATTAAACCTTTAATAAAACTTTTTGATAAACCCTGAGGAAGGGAGCTTCGCTCTCGAAACACGCCGGTTTTATAGACATTAAAAGTGGTTAAAACAAAGAAATCTTTTAATTTCTATTAAATATTTATTTATTTCACGGGTACTCAGTTCCAATATAATACGATAAATCCACGGTCCCACGCAAGTCTCTTTTGGTCTTGTGCTATGAAGCGCCTGACGAACCTTAGCAGACAGACATTCAGCGGACCAAGGGTCCAATCCTACAAATATATCCAAAAAAATATACTTATAGATTTTTATGTTTGTAAAATCAATATTCAATCTTCAAACCACTCCAAAATCAACAGGCAATCAAAAAAGAAAGCGACATCTAGCGACTCCGAAGAATAAAACACAAATATATTAGGTGACCTAATGTTTATGAAAAGGTGCATTGGAATTCGACGACAAACATGGAAAAAATCATCCTTCACATTGATAAAAAAAACTGCTTCGCAGTCTCCCCATTCTTATCTACTTTAGTTTTCTGAAGGTTTCACTTCTACCGCATGTGAATTGCACACTCTGATTTTTTTATCGATCAGACTTCTACTAGGATAATGTAATTATTACTAATGTGATGGAATAACGAGCAGGGCAAAGGGTACGGAATGAGCAGAGTAAAGGGCTTCGGAGACTAAGCGGTTCGATGGCAAGTACGTAAATTTGTTGTCTATAATAGCCAAAGGCTTGCCACAACTCGCGCATAAGGGCCCGTTTATATTAGGAATAGTCTGTAATCCGTATTCGATAAGCCCTAGGCCGTAGAAGTTGGAAGATAGGAAACCTGTGTAACCGTTTATAATATATGGCAATAATCTTTAATAATTTTCCATAACCGAAAAGATGGTTCAACTTTATCTTTTACGGTTATGGATTACAGAAAGCTTAGATATATGCTGAGATTTACGTATTTTCGATCAATACTCTATGGTATCTACAATTCACTTTAGTTGAATAATAATTTTGTGAACAAATATTTACGCGGAGTTAATAAATATTTTACCGAATACGTACTAATAGTACCCTTTACACACAGAGTTCGGAGCGGGACGTGCCCCGCGCCACTTCAGGCCGCCGCGCAGAAAAGTAAAGACCGAAAGTAAGATAACGGTTTACAGCGCAGTTCACTGTGAGACTTTTTTTGCGCGGCGGCCTGAAGTGGCGCGGGGCACGTCCCGCTCAGAACTCTGCGTGTAAAGGGTACTATTGTCACTTCTATGGGCATATTCTATTCTATTCCTATTCCAATTATAAACGACCATCTAAAATATTACGGATTACGGATTACGGCCCCGGCCTATTCTTATCGCTTATTCCTAATATAAACGGGCCTTAAGCGATAAGAATAGGCCGGGGCCGTAATCCGTAATATTTTAGATGGTCGTTTATAATTGGAATAGGAATAGAATAGAATGTGCACATAGAAGTGACAATGCCGCTATCACTTGTCTATGTCAACTGTCAACCGGGAGATTATATTAGATTATAAGAGATGTTCATTACTATTTATTAGATCACTTTCGTCTTCAGCGAATATAAATTTAAATTCGGTAAAGTATTTATTAACTCCGCGTAAATATTTGTTCACAAAATTATTATTCAACTAAAGTGAATTGTAGATACCATAGAGTATTGATCGAAAATACGTAAATCTCAGCATATCGTCGACTCAGTTCTTATTTGTCCAATAGACCAATTTAGTTTTTGTTCAATCCCCACTTTAAAATTAAGAATATAGTATTAAAAATGATAGTGAATCACTTAACTAAAAATTATTTAAACTAATGAGACCTCTATCTTTACGGAAATAGTTTTATCTTAAACACCTATCATAATGCTTCATTGAAATAATGAAAGAAAACTTTCCCCTCCTGTAAAATTTTCTAATGGTCTGTTGGACAAATACGAACTAAGGCAACGATATATCTAAGCTTTCTGTAATCCATAACCGTAAAAAATAAAGTTGAACCATCTTTTCGGTTATTTCGGTTGGAAAATTATTAAAGATTATTGCCATCTATTATTAACGGTTACGCAGGTTATCGAATACGGATTACAGACTATTCCTAATATAAACGGGCCTTTATGCAGAGCACCATTGAGTGGGTGGAAGTATTCATAACACACAGCATGTTTTAAAAGTACAAAAAATTATATGGGTACAGGTACTTAAAGTTTGTGTAGTTAATAGGGTACATGCAGTATATGTAATATAGTATTTTCAATGCATTTTATATATGTAAAAAAATTAACTTAACTGGAATATCATACTCAAAACCCCCCAAAAAAAAAATTGAATTAATTAATTCACTTTAAAAGTTGTATGAAAATTCAAATATCAAAAACGAGTCATGATTGACTAGTGAAGTTGTGACGTCACAACGCGCCACTGAGTCCCACGTCAAGTTGTTTTTACTCCAGTTGTTGGTTTGAATTTGAATAAGTTTGAGAGTCTAGAGAGTTTAGTTACGCATCCTAAACCCATTCGTTTATATAAAACATATATTTAAATACATACTATCATGACAGACAGTGGTTTTCATAAAAGGACAGTCTGATAATTTTTCAGAAATCGACGCGATTGTGGTGGCAGTTGTTTAAAGCACCTTTCATCGCACGACATCGCTTTATACATAATAACATCATTTGGGACGTTTATAAATAGTTTGTTTGGTGTTGAAGATGTTGTATTTGTACACTTTGGTACAATACTATTTATAAACGGTATTTACGGTCATTTTCTTTGACAAACAAATGATCAACTGAAGACTGATTACTAATGACAGCTGTCAAGGTGCGCAGTGACGTCACAAGCCAAAACCGCGGGAAGAAGGCGTTTTAGCCCTAATTTGAAATGTGAATATTCAAAACGTTGTTGAAGAACTATTCCTATCGTAAAAAAAAAAAAATTGAATATTCCAGTTTGTAATTTTTTTCTTTAATTTTTGGCAAAAAAAAAAAGATTGTACCCTATTGTGATTACCGCAGAAGAATCCCAACTCCCCGAAACCAATAGGGCTGGGATATGCCGTGAAGCTGAAAGAAATTGAAATTTTAAGTAGGTACTCTTATCGATACTAAGCCAGAAAATATCGATTTTTGTGTTCATCTCTAGCAGCAATGTTCATTTTTTTCTGTTGCTAAGTTCATTTCTATCGCGCCGTGACAGCTGTTGTCGGCGTTGTCAGTTTTCGCCGCGTTTACTATTTTATTTCATCAGGGGCGGAGATTTTGCGCAAATAAAATGGATTTGTTCAGTGAACATGCGGTTATGTTATTCATAATCATATTTATGTGGCTGGAATATCTTTGGGAAGTATTCTTAAATATACGCCAGGTAAATAAACAACAATTTTTTTCCGAACGCGTGCATTCCTCACCAATTTGAATTAGCATGCGGACTCAAATGTCACCCAATAAATGCAAACGAGTTTTTTACTCTTTCAAAAATGCAACACTCATTCTACTGATCTTTGAATAACTACTGTTTAATCATTTATTTCAGTAACTGCTGTTTTGCCATCATAGTTATTCTGTAAACTTCAGTTGCATTCTGACAAGTGCATTCATTACATTACAAAGAATATTATTTATTTATATATTTACTGCCATACATAATATGCAATTGATCAATATAACCGATCAGCGGAATTGCGTTTTTTGTTCTTATCATGTATACTAATAATAATTATACTTACTGTTTTAGTTATAATGACGTTATTTATGTTGCATTGTTTTTTTTAGATAAATGTTTACAAAAAGAGCACCAAAATACCCCAGGAGCTGCAAGGAGTTCTGGATAAAGAGACATTTGAAAAGGCGCGAGTGTATGGATTGGATAAAGCTAACTTTGGGATGATCAAAGACTTCTTCTCGACAGTTATGAACACCGGCGTGATAGCATTCGGCTGGATGGCTCTGCTGTGGGGCATGGGTCAGAGGACCGCCACACAACTACATCTTCCTGTGGGGAATGAAATCGCCCTCAGCTGCTATTTCATGCTCATTGTAAACTTCTTCTCTACACTCATAGACTTACCATTCTCAATCTACCACACCTTTGTGCTCGAAGCCAAACATGGCTTCAACAAACAGACGCCTGGATTCTTCTTCAAAGACAAATTGAAAAGCTTCTTCGTGGGACAAATCATCTCTCTCCCTCTTACATCCATCGCAGTTTACATAGTGCAAAGTGGCGGAGACATGTTCATCTTTTGGCTGTGGGTATTCTCAGGAGTTATGATTCTGCTGCTGGTGACCATCTATCCCGCTGTGATTGCGCCACTGTTTGACAAGTATAACCCTCTCCCTGACGGCCCCCTGAGGACATCCATCGAACAGTTGGCTGCTTCCTTGAAGTTCCCTCTAGGCCAACTTTACGTTGTGGAAGGTTCCAAGCGTTCCGCTCATAGCAATGCTTACTTCTACGGCCTATTTGGTACGAAGCGCATAGTTCTATTTGATACATTATTGGAAAACTATCAAAAGATAGAAGATGAGGCGTCGGTAAAGAAAGAAGAATCTAAGCCGCTGATAGCTGAACCAGAAAAGAAGAAGAAGGGATGTTCCGACGCCGAGGTGCTGGCGGTGTTAGCGCACGAGCTGGGTCACTGGAGTCACGGCCACATTCATTTCAATTTAGTTCTAATGCAAGTCAACCTGTTGCTGATGTTTGCGGCGTTTGGTTTGATGTTCCAATTTGCCCCTCTGTACCGAGCGCTGGGTTTTCCCGCCGGACAGAAGCCCATCCTTGTGGGGATGGTTGCCATCCTGCAGTTAGTCCTCGCTCCGTACAATGCGCTACTCACATTCCTGATGACCGTCCTCTCCCGGAGGTTTGAATTTCAGGCGGATAACTTTGCCATCAACCTGGGACACGCGCAAAACCTCAAGAAAGCCTTAATAAAATTGAATATTGATAATTTAGGATTCCCGATTTATGATCCTTTGTACTCGTCGTGGCATCACTCCCACCCCACATTGCTGCAGCGAATGGAGAAAATGGACAAGAAAAAGGAAAGATGAAGATGCTAATTATTTAGCCATTCTTTAAATTCACTTTAACAAATTTACATCCCCAGTGTACACAGCACAGTCAACACAAAAATACCAGTTTGGATGACTGTAATAAATTTATTATTTATTGAACTTAATGCTCAAGTTTTTGTTATTACATATTTAAATGCATTTCAGTTTATTTATGCAGTTTTTTTATTGTTATTATTTTTGAGTTTCAGTCTGAAGAGTTCACAGATGTACAAATTAATATAAAATTATAATGTACTAGTCAAATGCAAGAGTTAAATTATCGGACACTATTGAATTACACTACCAGTTCACAAATTACATAATAATTATTTAATTGACAATGTATTTTACCACCTTTGTGATATTATTTTTTGTAAATATCTTAAAACATAACATGTAGAATGACCATGTTTTACATTTGAATTAAAAATTAATTTAAATAAATGGGAATCAAACATGCAACTTACAGAATGTAAATCATGTGTTACCATTACGTCAAATAGATCTTTTTTTAATATGCCTCACTTTTAAAAATAGTTAACATTTTCAACTCAGTCGAACCGTCCATAAGGAATTACATAATAGAAAACCATCACAGCTCATCTAGAGTAAAAGTGTTAAAATTGTTAACACATTGATTATAATATTAATATTATAATATTGCTTTCGGTCCTTTGCTAAAAAAAAATTTCAAAGTAAGAACTGTTTTTTTTTTTTTTTTTTTTCAGGCTGACAAGTTAAACTCTAAAATAAATTTCTACTTTGGAATTGACTTGAAAATAATGAGCTTAGAATGGTTTTCTTTATACAGAAGACTGCGTTGATGCTATAAATATTCACGTTATTAGATTTATAGATCAGCGGGCCTATTAAATGACGCACTTAGTATGATTGCCAACTCCTGGTTTTAACAATTTTGCCCTCGGTAATTTTTCAATAAAAAAAAACAAGGGATGGTTTTTTTTCACAGAATTTGAACAATTTGTCAATTTTCAGTTGATTTTCAAGTTTTGTTATTATTTCAGTCATTCGTACTTACTTAATCGTTTGTCTGAATTATTCTTTACACAAGCTGTTCCAATTTTGTAAATGAAACTTAAATTCAAAAAAAAAATAAGTTCATTGAATTTTAATAATTTCTCATGGGAATAATCACACCAACAACTAAAAATAATGCACACAGACAACTAAAATCAGTATGCTTGATAAAATATTATGATAATGTCAAAGTTCAACTTTTTATTGACTTTGTTTGAACCTAGCCATTTTAGATTTGGTATTATTAAACCATTTTGAGCCTAACGTTATTAAGCTTGGAATCACAGAGGCCTATCAATGTGATGCTAAACCCACAATAGTTCATCGTGTTAAACCAGTTAGTTGCCGAGTGAACAAATGCGAGGGGTTTTCAGGTGTCACAGGTTCAGTCCTCTGCTCGCCAGGTTCTTAATCATTCCACAAGCTACAATTTCTGCTTTTATTAGTGGTACATAGTAGGGAGGTTTGTTTTTATATATTTTTAATAATTATTTACAGGAGTAACAGCACATACCTGAAGGATTTTAACCAGTGATTCCTCAGCATGTTTGGAGTACAAATGTAATTTTAAATACCCCTGATGAAGGTTAAGATTGAACTGAAACCGGTTGGTTTAATATTTTAAACAAAAGTAGTAGCATTTGTGCAAAAAAAATATGTCACTCTGCTGTCTGATGATATTTTATCATCATCAGTATATTAATACGTGAAGCAAAAACTTTGTACCCCTTTTTACGAAAATTGCGCAGACAGAGGAATACGCAATTTCGCACACTTATAGTTTATATAGAGAAGGAGTGCAGAGCGCTAATATTTTTTTTAAATTGTGCATAAAAAATACATTAAATCAATAAAAAAACATTACAATTATGGTCAAATTTCGACCATTGGGCGCGACCACTAGTTTTATTAAAAAAAATGAAAATACTTTTCATTCACATGTCGCCACTGATCACATTCCTACACATCGCGACGTGATTCACATGCTGTTTTGTGCTGCTGGAACGAGACAGAGTGCTTATCACTGCTAGGCTATACCCTACGACTACTCAGTTGTGTGATGGAAAAATATTTTTGTTTTAAAATGAAAATAATATCCAAAATGCTCAGGAATTAATAATATGTAATAATGTTAGGATCATTTCATTAGCGCCTTTTCGTGAAAAAATCACCTCGAACGTAATTTTCTTACTTCAATTTATCTTCAGATACATTGTTGAACATGTCATCTGTTGTAATTTTATACCTTAGTGTGTTTTAGTGTTGCAAAAGAATCAATATCTTTATTTTTGTTATTTTTAAATACATCTATTTGAGTTTCAATTTTCTTTTCTTAAATTAATGCGAATATTGGAAGTGGAAATTAATCCACTTCTCGACATCCGATCTAGCTGAGACTCGGCAGATAGACTCGTTGTTGATGGCAATGCATTCTATCAACCTTTGTTATTGCACACATGCACAAATTTCTCTGAAATTGGCTACTATTCGGCCCAACAGAGAGTGAAAATTGAAAATAGATAGATTGTATTTATGGTAAAAAAACTTTGTTTTTATTACTGGTTGATTTTTTTATACTTTGATAATTTAATCAATGAATAAATAAAGTTATCATCACAATTATCTCTTTAAATTATCAACAAGTTTATGTACATTGATAACATCTGTAATTTTTTTAAGATAACGATGTATCATTTATGTATTTATGACACATTTTTTTATTTAAGGGGGGAAATAGGTGTAAAGGCTTCAAAAAATTCCTTTTTCTTTCATAAATCGATTGTGTACTATTCAAAAATTTCAAACCAGAATTCCACGCCGTTTAAAAGTTATAAGCATTTGAGTGAGTGTCCCTCGGCACATAGTTTCTATATATAAATACGCTATATTTGAACCTCAATCCTAAACAGTATCTTTATTTTAATAATTTTTTTATTGCAAAAACCGTACAAAATGGTAAAAAATCACAAAATTACTAAAATCACAAAATTTTCCTTGAAAAAATATTAATTTTCGATTTTTTTATGAGGAGTAAGTAGGTTCAAATAGAAGAAACACTTCTAAAAAAGAAAATTTTCTTAAAAAATTGTGACCTTCAGGAGTTACACAAATTGCCCAGCCGGATGGTGACTTACAATGGGCGGCAGCTGATATCTCCGTTATTTTTTGAGGAAAATTTTAGAATATACTCTTGAATGTATGTGTAAAACGAACCCAAAGTATAAATAAAATATATTCCTTATGTGTTCAAAAAATTCATGAAAATCACTAAAAATGCGACTTCCTACACCTATTTCCCCCCTTAATACACACATTCTCAGATGTAATATTTCTTGTAATAGTTAAAAGACAATATCAAGAATTGGTTTTCTGCTTCATGAAAATAAATTTTATATTCAATGTGAAATGTTTGATATTTATTGTTATTAAACAGTTGACGCCTTTCGACATTTGATTTTGACGATTTATGCTGCTTATACATTTTCGAACTGAAGCGTAGCCAAACCACAAATTATGGGAAAGGAACAAAGCAACCGGAAGCGGCATTTTGTGTCGTTTGCGGTTGCTTCATTCCTTTCGCATGATTCGTGGTTCAGCTCACGTTTCGGTTCGCAAATGTATATGTAGTATTACATTGCATAGATAAAGAAATTACACTATTCAAATTATACATATAAATTATTATATATCTGACGACCTCCGTTGTTGAGGGGTAAGGCTCTTAACTAGCAATACGAAGGTTGCTGGTTCAAATCCTGGGGTGCGCAAATAAATTTTATTTAATTAATTAGTGTTATTTCACAATTAATTAATCAAAAATAATATATAGTATATTTGCGGCGAGTTCCAAAGTGAAAGATACTCTCAGCATCGCCCTGGTGTGAGACCACCATTCAGAATTGAAACATTGCTTAAAATAGATTTAGCTGTGTTTGGCGACCAGTTCTGAATAACCAGGTACTACATCACCTTCCTCTTTTTCTTTCCCATCTCCTTCTCCTCCCCACTACCTTCATCCTCTCAACATACCCCAATTCGGGATGACAGAGTCTTAGTGGCTCCAGACAGAAGCTGTTGGGACTCTTGTGTGGTATTCACATTAAGAAAAAATATATATCTTTTACTAAACTACAGTAAATCAGTTCTTTTATTTCAAGGACCTTACGAATAAAAAGTGTTTTAAATTTTACACAACCATTTATGTATGGCAAATGGTTATGTAAAATTAAAGGCACATTTATTAGTACAGGGCAAGTGTTTTAAAAATAATATTTTCTGTAAAATCATTCGATAATGTCTACAATATTGGAATTTTGTAATGTTTTCAGTTGAATTGTTTTCCTTGACTTGTGTTGGGTATTTCTGAAAAAGATATGCATACAATGTATTAAAACCAGTTAAATTGTACATTTATTATGTTCAGTTAATAATTCAGATATTTGCTAATTACTATTTACTTTATTACTTCCTACAAACCAAATAAGAATATAAGGCTCTTACGGTTTAATCAGTTAATGAAAGAAAATAATAATATCTAGATATGATTTGAGATTATCATGACCAAAATTATTATCGTGTTTTTTTAATCATATGGACACTATGATGCTATCCGAAACTTTGGCTAAATAAGGAGGTAGCGCAACACGGCACAATAACCCAAAAATAAATTTCGGTAAATAATATCTAAATTACTTTCATAAGGATTAAAATTAAAACTTTTCCCACTTTGAAATTGATGTACATAACAAAAAAAAATTGGGAGCAATGGAGGGCGCTGCAAATGTTTAAATGGCAAAATCAAGATGGTTCAAAGGTAAGAAGTTTCTGTTTGTCTTGCATCTTGAAAGGCATTAATGCCGATACAAACATTTTTTTATTTTTGCTTTCGGCCAGTGGCAGTTCTTCACAGGGGGACAGTGGGGTCAGTTCCCACCAGTTACATACAAAACCTACTAAAGGAAATAACAGTCGATACTTTGTCTTCACCGAAATGAATGAATTCTTTAAATATAAAAGCAATTAACATTTGCAGAAATAAAATACAAAAAATTATTCCGGATCTTTTAATGCGACCAGCGCACAAACCGTCTCACGCAGTCCATTTTTCAGTGCGCAGGGGCTACTGCGCACTTGGGGGACAGTACGCATTATCCCTCAAAGAATTTTGATATTCTTTGCGTTGCTTTCTCGGTCATAGAGGCAATCCAAGAACGGCGCAGGCGCACTAGTATGTGAATTTCAAATACCGTGATAATGGATATTATCCCCTCATGACGGAATACCGAACCATTTGTTTGCGGGTTTCGGGTGGGAATTGCTCGCGTTCAAATAAGTTCGATAATAATCTTGCAAGATAAAGCGATATTTTTATTGTACTTTATTATAAATTGTTATATAACTACAGAAATTTTATATTTTTTTGCGTTTAGTTATCCGATTAGCATGATTTGACCATCAATATTTTTTTTTGAGAAATTTTATATTGGGTATATTCTCCGGGTGGTAAGATTACGGTACCTACAGTAGATACACATAAAAAATGTTAATCCCCACCATCAAAGAAGTGCTCGAGCCACCACTGCTTTTAGCTTCACAAATATCTTGTGATTTTTCATGGGTCTTTTTGCACTATGTTGCTTTAGTTCTTTTTTGTCCAACAGACCATTAGAAAATTTTACAGGAGAAGAAAGTTTTCTTTCATTATTTCAATGAAACATAATGATAGGTGTTTAAGATAAAGCAATTTCCGTAAAGGTAAAGGTCTCATTAGTCTAAATAATTCTTAGTTAAGTGATTAACTGTCATTTTTTATACTTTATTTTTAATTTTTAAGTGGAGATTGAACAAAAACTAAAATGGTCTGTCGGACAAATAAGAACTGAGGCAATGACTAGTTATAAACCAAAAGAAGGAAAAGTTATAACGGAGTTTTCTGGGGGCCAGGGTCATAGCTAAAATTTTTTGCAATAGGAAATGAATTTCAAAATGTTTTTTGATAAAAAATCTTACCTGTCGTCTTCTGCTTGTTTAATTGTGTCTGGAAGGGGGCAGCCCTTAGTATTGGGTAGAGGATATAGTATAATAGTTTGTATGAATGTTAAAAGGCTTAGAAGAATGAAGGGGGAAGAAGGTGAGAACTTGTGAAGGATTATCACAAAGGGAGAGATCATTGAGCCAAGGCGGGAAAACATTGAAGTGCAACCCACGCCTGCGTTACGTACAACCGTAGGATATATTTCTCCAGTATAAAGGTATAATGCTGGCAGAGCAACCTGTAAACAAGACATTTATTCAGGTATTGACATTTCACGGCCAAAAGTGTTATCGTGATTCATTCTTTTTGTAAATATTTTCCTCAAGGCCTCCTGTGTGGAGTTAAATGTAAAATTAAAAGAAGATGATATTACATTTATGTATATGTAATTAAGTGTAGAGTTTGTCAAATAATAGTAGAAAACAGGAGGGCGCCACTGTTGTTAAAATGGCAAAACTAAAAATATAACTCACGGTATAAATGTAAAGTTGTGTAACCTACATTTTTGTAAAAAATTAAAAAGGCATAAAAGTGAAAAAATTATTTTTTCATTGCAATTATTTTTGCACAGTTATTAAAGCACAGTTTAGAAATTGCTCACATTTATTTAAAACTAGCATTGCGGCTTTAAGATCATGTCTCTAATTTTAAATCTGAAATTTAACTCATTCAGATCTAAAAGTAATGTAACTAAACTTATCATTAGTGATTCTTCCTTTCTACCTACTGTTAAATTTAAATTTATGTTAAATTAAATGAAATCAAATCACTTTGTAAAACACTATTTAATCAAATTTGTTATTAAGTAGGTTCTTAACAACAATGCTTCTTCGATTTTTTTTTCTTTAAGAACAAAAAATGTTTTAAAATGTGATTTATTACAGTGTTCTAAACATTCAGTGTCATTGTGTTTTAAAAGAATATTTGACAGTTAAATAGGTGTTGCCAGCCTACAAATTTTGTACTTCCATTTTTAATATGTTCTACTCTTAATTGACAGACTACAACTAGTCTATTTTGTAAGTAATTGCCTCTTAGAATATATAACTTACTGATAGTCCAAAAATGCCGAATCCTGAGAAAAGAACTCTCGGCCAGTCTTGTGGATAAGTGCCGATAGGAACTGTTAGTATGAGCAGAAAGCAAACGGCCGTCAGAAGCTGTGAGGCCACAATGGTTACTTTGCAGCCAAATTTCTGAACCGCCGGAACGCAAGCAAGTGCTCCGGGAATCACAATGATTCCTCCCGCTATTACGGTGAGAAAAATATTCTTTCCGACAAGTCCAACGTGCTGGGAAAATGCGAAGAAGCAAAGTCCTCCAATGAACCTTTGAAATAAAAATTATTATTTTTAAGAAACATTTCAAAAAAATTTAACAATTCATCATATATTTTAAGTTAATTTTCACATTCCGTGAAAGTTCCAGTTGCTTCATAAAACTGAAATAATCATGTGCTGTGATTATTTCAGTTTTATGAAGCAACTGGCCTTCAATTATATAATAACAGAACTTTAATAGAACTTACACGGAACATGAAAATTATGTTCGAATATTTGATGAATTGTTAAAATTTTTTGAAACAACCCTTCCTTGTAATGCAAAATCATGTGTTTTTGGTTTAAAAATTAGATTGCTTAGAAATATTTAACACATACTTACTTGCCTTTGAAATAATTTTTTTTTTGTCAGTCTTCTAAAGGCCTTCGTTCACGGAGAAACTGAAATGAAACCAGTTGTCAATGCACCATCACTTTTGCTTGTATGGCAGTTGCTTTTCAGTTGCCTTGTTAACAGGTTGCCACGGCAGCGCTCACGAATTTCGAATTGCATTGACAACTGGTTTCATTTCAGTTTCTCCGTGAGCGAAGGCCTTTATAAGCCCGAAAAAAAATCGTTAAGTGTCAGGCTTATAAAAACTGTTTTAAAGTTCAAAATCACCTATGAAACCCCTTTTAGGTTATGGTTTTATTGTGTAATATGGAAAATTAAATTCTTTAGAAAATTATAGTAAAACATATAAATATTCGCCTGAACTTCGCGAAATAAAATAAAACCGGCTTTTTGGCATTGTTTTTTTTTTTAATGAATCAAAACAGGCAGCTGGTATTAAATGGGAATTTAAACCTTATCGCCATCTACATAAGTATTATTGTTAGCTGCCTCATCCCGAATTTTACACGCTGTAGTGCAGCACCTTAATTTGCTAAATAGATGTAGATCTACTTGTCTTCTTAGGTGTCAATCTATGATTAGTGTAAAAATGGTGCTTTTGTGATAAAAATATCAAATTATAATGACTTCATATTCTGACTTTTACTTACCATTCCAAGCTAAGAATAAGTGTTTTAAATCTTAAATTCTTTGATTGCAGCACAGCTTTGAAGGTGACTTTCTTATTTTCTCCCTGATTTTGTACTGCGTAGTGAGTGTTGATTGTATTTTTAATAGTTGACGAATCTTGTCCATTGAATATGGCAATATTTTCAAGGAGAGCTGTATGGAAGAAAAATAAACACATTATACCAACTACTTCAAATAAAAATTTTCAAAATCAAATTATTTAAATATTTGAGTCTCAATTATCCGTAGCGAGGGCTTAAAGTCAAACGTTATCTACATAAAATATACAAACAGTTTGAAGGCTTAAAGTCAAACAACGTTAAATACAAAAACACCAACAGTTTGGAGGCTTAAAGTCAAACAACGTTATCTACAAAAAATATACCAACAGTTTGAAGGCTTAAAGTCAAACAATGTTATCTAGAAAAGATCAACCGGATGATAATTAATTAATTTATTGTTATGTTTTTTTTAGATACCTAATGTTTATTAGACTTTAAGACCTTGAAATATTGGTAAGTATGTTTTTTGTAATAATATAAGTTATTTGACTTTATGCTCTAGAATCTATTTTATTTTATTATTTATTTCTACATACCATTGAAAGTGTAGTAATATATAAACATAAGACTTAAGTAATGTAAATATAAGATAAAAGTAAGTAATGGGAATCTACCAAGGCACTGCCTATTTGCTGTTTTAAAAAAAACCACCAAATACCTAAGAACAAAATGTAAAAGTTTCATAATTAAAAGTTATATTAGGTATAAAAATATAGATATGTAAGAGAAAATTACAGCAAAAAATTGGACAAAAGTTTCATGATTTTTTTTTAATACAGTTTCACGTAAATATAGTTAGTTTTTGAAGTTATTGTAGTATTGCCGTGAAAACTGAAACATGAAGGTTTACAAATTATTTGTATGTTTTTGGTAGATAGCATTGTTTGACTTTGAGCCCTTGCATCATTATATTTTTTAAATGTAGGAGGAGTAGTCAATTTTATTATCGTAATGATTACAGAAATAAAACATTATTTTTTCATTTTATTCTTGGAGGTTTTTGAAGAAGAAAATGTTACCTATTGCTTTTTCATTTTGTCCTGTGGCTAAAAGCCATCTCGGAGACTCTGGCAATACGAAGAATATTATTAAGTACATCGAAGAAAGCAACGATAATGCAATTTGTAAATATCTCCAGTCCCGGAGCATATAGGCCAATCCAGCCATCATGGAATTTCCCACTCCAAATGGGACTTGATACAGAATAGGTATAATTGTTCGCCAAACCCCTCCCACTACCTGGAAATATTAATAAGACATCTATGGATAACCAAATAATGAAATACCATAGACAAATGATTTTTACTATTGTTCATTACAGGCTCACAATTTTAAAAGTATTCCATTTCTATTTTTGAATTCAAGTTTCCAATGTGATTAAATTTAAATATTGTTCATGCTTTCCGAGAGAGAGAATGCGGCAACTTACATAACAGGCACTTTTGTATCTTACTTAATAATTTTTTAACCTTTCAGGTGGAGGAAAGCGTCATGCCAATAAATGCATGATATATCAGCATGATACTTTTGACCCTCGAGTACGGCGTGCTATTATAAGTATTGGCTGGGCCATACAAATACATAAGTCTTGCATTATCTACCTTTACGAAACATATTTATTGCACGGGAATACATATTTAATAAGGTAATTTAAAATAATTAAATAGTATTGGCATAGCTTCCAACTATCTATTGGGCATGGCCTTTGAATAAGCCAGGCTTGTCCAATCTGCGGCCTAATTTTTGAGTTCTATGTTTTGGATTTTGAAATTCGTACAGAAAAAGAAAAAAATCATTCTCGTCAGTGTGTCATATTTACATTATATTTTGTGAAATTAGAACTTTCTTGTTATTAGACCTCGGACTCTAGATGGGAGTTTGGTTTATTGCTTGAAAATGCCAGGTGCATGGCCGTACCAGGAATTTATTTTTGTAATCAATTCCAACGAGTATATTTTTTCCGCATATTTCTCGAAAGATTTAATGCAGCTGACCTGATTTTGATAAGTTTAGGGTAAGTGTAAAGGACATGCGTAGGCGCCCGTCTAATGGAAAGCGAGAGAGTGCCAAGGGCAAAAAAACGGAAGATAATGTAAAAAAATATTAGTAGTTCATCCCCTTAACATTAAAATGATTGTTTATAACGTTTTATTGTATATAATATCAGTTTATACCAAAGATATTGAAATATGAGAGGTTTGCTATGATGGCCGCCCAACCGTCGTCAGACTACTATCTAATGGTCATAGTTTGAATACGGAAAGAATTCATTCATTTAGTTAATTTTTTGAAGGTGTGCAGTAGTATTGGTTAACAATATCGCCGACGCCAGGAAACACAATCCCACTCAGTAAAAACTGCCGATAGCACATCTCTTATATTTCAATATCTTTGATTTATACCTTCTAGCAGGTTTTTCAGTAAGCATTTCAGCAAATGCTGACCGTTAATAAAATATTTTTAATAAGTTCTTATTCCCAAACGATTTGGATTGGGAACCCCTGGATTAAGCAAATGTATTCTATAATATTATCGTCGGAGAAAGATCACTTCACGATTTGTAATCTTTTGGCTGAAACAAGTGCACTTCCACAAAGTTGCTCCGTGCTGCAGCCTGCAAGGGGAAGATTGCTCTAATGACAGCCAACCCCCGATGTGAGAAATACCAGAGGGAGAATAATAATGTTATTTTTATTATATATATTATCACTTACCTCCATGCAAACAACAAATGAGACGATAGCTATTCCCCCCGAAGCCATGGCGAGCAGAAATCTCAACACCAAGAATGCAGTAACGAAAGGGCTGAATGCGGAAGCAAATCCAGCAATCGTCTGCATGGCTATGGCTATGAACAGCATTTTGCGGCGACCAAATTTATCCGCCATTACTCCAAATATTACGTTTCCAAGTAATACGCCAAACATCAGGGTCACCTGAGAAATCTGAAATACTCAGTTATATTTATTATGATACTAGCTGGGTATCTAACAGTTCTATCCTAATAGTTTTTTTTTTTTTTACATGAGCTCCACACAGGAGGCCCTGGGGAAAATAATTTCCCTCAGGGCCTATGTCATCTTGTTCTTGATATTAGACAGCTACACCAAAACTAAACGCAGAAAACCACACTAAGAAGATTAAATAAAAGTTTAATGTGTTAAGCAGTTTAATAAAAGTTTACTTACTTCAACATAGTATTGCCTTGAGCACACAAGATTCCATTCGCTCACAATGGTATTAGAAAATGTTGACAGGTCATATTCAAAATCGGTGCATCGCACTGAAGGGATATAGTCTCTACTGGAATAATTTCCTGATACTAATATTTTAGGGTCATGTATGAAGCAATGATTTGTGCTAGAATTCTGAAAAATGGGAAAAACATCAATAAGTATGTGAAAAAAACTATATAGTAGGTAAGTATATGATTAATTTCTAATTCAATGAAAACATTTTTTTGATAAGAAAGTGTACTTAGCAAAATGTTTTGTTCTCAACTCTGGCTATTATCATGAAATAGTAGTTATGAATTTTATGCTATTATCATGAAAAATTAGTTATGCATTTTAATGCTACTATCATGGAATAGTAGTTATGCATTTTAATGCTATTATCATGAAATAGTAGTTATGCATTTTATCATGAAAAATTAGTTATGCATTTTAATGCTTTTATCATGAAATAGTAGTTATGCATTTTATTTGTATTTAATTGAGAAATTATTATTTTTAGTTTGCAACATCGTTTCCATCATAAGAGCTCTGAAATATTTATTTAACTGTCAAAAAATAAGACAAAAAGTTGTAGATATTATTTGTTCCACTTTTTAATATTTAAAAAAAATTACATTGAATCACGCGCACATTTCAAGCAATAATAATAATAGATGGATGCTTTGTCCGTTTTTGTGTAAAATTACCTCAAGGAGAATGTATATAAGAAAGTGTTGTGGTCCATATTAGCTGAAAAGATGTGCCTTAAAAAATGAACCATAAAAAGAAAAAGGAATAAAAAATTAAATATTGATGAATATTACAAGGAATTTGATAAGGAACTTGAACTTGATTTACTAATATTAATTTATTCATTTTGCCACAAAAATCAGCGGAAGATTACATGGAATTTTCCAAATATTTAATGCACAACCATTCATAACTTTGAAAACTATACACAGCACGCTAACTATACAACCAGAGATGATTTTCATATAAATTCAAAATAGGAACTATTATTGGAACCTGTTAATAAATTCAAAATACGAACCATTATTGGAACCTGTTCGGATATTGAGCATCAGAATAGATTGATGTACTCAGTGGGTAGGTACTGAAAGTAGGAACTATTGAATACATTTGTAATATTCACAAGCAGGAATATTATTATAATATAATATTCAAATTTAGTTTCTACATCATGTCCAAACTATGTTATTAAACATTGTGAAATTTTTGCAACCTTCAGCATAGGCCTACTTAACAAATATCATGTTCATTCTATTGTTACCACGAGTTCACATTGTGTATTATTTTCATAATGACAATGGATACTTACCACTCACCGCATAACGTTATGAAACTTACCGATTTAGACATGGTTATCCATTCATTACCAGAATAATTAGCAAATACGGCCGGTTTTTGAATCAAAAGTATTGGGGGGGGAGATTATTCCCAACTGGAAAATAGCTCCTTACCACTCAACACACAATGTTAAGAAACTTACTGGTTTAGACATGGTAATCCATTCGGTTTCAGAATAATTAGCAAATGCAGCCGGTTTC
Organism: Glyphotaelius pellucidus; assembly: GCA_936435175.1. Lineage (NCBI taxonomy): Eukaryota > Metazoa > Arthropoda > Insecta > Trichoptera > Limnephilidae > Glyphotaelius > Glyphotaelius pellucidus. Next base: position 26,371,357 of record OW386550.1, on the reverse strand, counting down.
TTGCACCAAAAGTCTTGAGGAGGAGCGAGGAAGACTATCCCCAACTGGAACCACGCAACGGATAGTTTTAAGAGACCCATAAGGACGCTTATCCAAAACTGCCATTTGCCATAATCACCAATAATGTTGCACATAACATCATTATTGCCTTCCCCAATGTTCCCATTTTTCTCTCGCTTTTGTCTCATTAGTTTTTCGGTTCCGGCCACTAGAATAAATTTTAATTTTTCAGCTTTTATTAAGTATTATAAAAAAAACGAGAGTTGCAACTACCTAGAGCCTTAAGAAATAAAGTGGAGTTTTGAGAATGTTGTAAGTTATCACTTTTCATGTGAACCTCAACTGTGTCTTTTCCTAGGTGTGTGTTGGCAGTGGCGCAGCTAGGGGGGGCAGTGAGGGCGGCCCGCCCCGGGTGACACCCGACCATGGAAAAAAATTACGAAGGTAGAATATTGCCACAAAAATATTTTACACATGAACATGGTCTATTATATTTTTGTAGTTCTATGGCTCGGTCGGTCAGGGATTCCTCAAAAATTCTGTTGTTTTATTTTCGTTCCTATCTCTAACTATTGCTCGGTTGGGGATTCCCCTGAAATATTCCTCACTTGTCACCTGCGTCATTCTTATTTCTTTCATACGTTGTGATTCACGTGATCTCTTGAAGGGAATTATTACCTATTGGCTTTTTTTTTTACATTAACTCCACACAGGAGGCCCTGAGGAAAACAGTTTCCCTCAGGGCCTATGTCATCAAAGATGCTATGTGGAGGGTCTTTTTGAGGAGAGGAAGAAATGAACATTGGTCTTGTAGAGACCCATGTCGTAGGAAGGAGGAGAAACAGAGGCCAGTAAATCGTTCCACAGTCGAGCAGTTGAACACTAGAACGAGTCGAAGAAGCGACCCGTTCTCATGTGACAAATGTCAACAGTGTACATATGTTGGGCACGCGTTTGGCGTGTTTCCCGACTATGCACCGGTGCCGAAGGGATCAATGACGCTAGTTCCTCGGAGCATCTTCCATTGAAATACCGGTAGAACAAGGATAGCATTCCCATCCGACGCCTGTGCTCTAAAGATTGCAATCTGTCTATTAAGATGGGAGAATCTATCAAACGGACTGCCCATTTCTGCACAGGGTCGAGGGTATTTTTCAGGTATTTTGGAACTCCAGACCAGAGGTGGCTGCCGAATTCAACCGTGGGGTGCACTTGTGATTTGTACAGGGTTAACAGTTGTGAACTATTAAAGTATCTGCGGGCCCTGTACAGTACGCCCAGTTTTTGAGAGGCTAACTTTACTCTGGTTTCGATGGAGCCCCGTGACGTGAATTAGTGAAAAAGTTATTATTCTGTTAGTAATTTTAAAAGTGTTGAAAGACCCCTTTCAAAACACAAGTTAAGTGGATTAGATAGTTAATTTTTTTGTAATAAACGATAATTGATAAATGCAAAACCCGAATACAAATATAGCAGAATGGATCGATAACTTGCCGAAAAATTATGAATCATCTGTATATTTTTTCGGTATTTCATTTTTGTTTGTACATAAATAAATAATTAAGGAATAATAATAAATAATAAGTAATTTTGAGAATTTCGAAATTTTTTTGCTGCACGTTTGACTTGCTAGTAATATTTTTATTTTTTAAGAAGTCTAAGGATGGGTTGTTTCAAAAAATTTGATGAGTTCATCAAATATTGAAACAACCCGTCCTAAATTTGCTTTTTGAATTTTTCAAAGTCAACTTTATTGGGGGCTGGTATGTGTTATTCGTTATTCGCATCCACTTTGATTCCGTGACCTATAAATACTTCGAAAAGATTTCTTTTTTCAGTTCAAATGGTTTTCAAATTTCCCGGGCGGCGAATCAACAAATTTTTGCCCCCATTTTTACAAAAAAGTTCTTTGACGCGTGAGTGATGGGCATTATCGAAATATCAATATTTCTAAAATATCGATTACATTAATATTTCACGTTAGGTACTACTTTTGTTAAAATTTGAGAGGATTATAAGATATACGAGGAAAAACGATTTCGATGTCAACACAAACCAATAAAAATAGGATTTAATTAATGAAGACAATATAAGCGAAACTCATTCGAAAACCTGAAACAGAAAAATCTTTTTCTGATTTTTCTATTTCAGATTTTCGATTGAGTTTGGCTAATATTATCTTCTTTGATTAAATATTACAATTTGAGGTTTTACTCTTTAAGTAAAAATAAAAATTATGATATTATTGCATGAAGTTAAAATTATTAACATTTACGGGGACCCCTCTGACCGAAGCTTATTTTAACATTTTTAATGACGTGGGGAAAATTTTAAGTATCTTCTTTTTCATAATGTAAATTATAAACACACTTTGTGTTATTGTTTAAAATTGCATTCATATTTTCACACTTGTTTTTGTTTTTCCGGAAATATAAAATAGCTTTGTATTTTTCCTACTTGCTACAATTTCTTAAAAATTAAAACAGTAAACACAGTTTTTAATTGAATATTTTTTTATGTTTAGTTTGCTGTTAATCCTAATTATAAAAAAGTCACTTCTTACCGGTCATATTGATAGATTTCATATTTATTAATATTTAAATGCTTTAGCAATCACAGAAAAACACACGCATCTAAACATATGTTTGCGTTGATTTTACTTTGTAAATACATTGTGCCAAACCATTCCCAAACACAACACAACGAGATAAACTCACTTTACGTGCAAATCAATTAATACTTCTTTACTCAGAGAGCTTGCTCAAAATACTGAATTGAAAACTTTCATATAATCTGCAAGAATCCCTTCCCTTTCCAATCTGATGCCATATGTCAGGGTATGCAACAGAATATTTATAAAAGGGTAAAAAGATCTACAAATTAGACAAAAAAAATAATCAAAAATAACTTACAAAGAATGTAGGTAGGTACCTTCACGAAGTTATTTTGTAGCGATGGAAAAATTGAAAAGTCGATTAAATATTCTAAGTAGGTAAGTACCTACTTGCATGCACCCAGCAAAAAATAGAGGTGCTTGAAAAAAATATTCACAGAAATTGCGGGATAGGTCCCCGGATATTACTTTTACCACTTTATTCGTAAAAAGGTGCTATAAAGTAGGTAGTGTTTGATGCCACTCGGTTTCCAAGAATAATAATTATGATTAATAAATGTTTGCGTGCTTGCGTGCATTTTCTTATGAAGGGAAAACTCAAATAACTCAAGGTGCAATCGTAAACCTGTTTGATTTCCTTTGGCCATGCCGTGGAGGTTTTTGTTCTAACCTCTCTTTCTTACATATGAATCGATTATGAGTAAAAGTGAGATGGTTCGACGGGTTTATACTATACCTTTATTTAATCACACGTTAATAATATCAATAATGATTAACACGTTTGGTGTTGGTACTATATTATCAAGGAAAATTATGAGTGGAAATTAAAATCGTGTTATTCGTAACTTTATTATGTTTTTATCAACCCTGAACATAAAATTTCATGTTGTGGCACAAGTGAAATTTTCTGCCGGGATGTGCGTGTTTGAGACGAAGATGTTGCTTTATGCAATGATAATATATATATTCTCAGGTAGGTAAGTTTACTTTCACGTAGCATGACAGGGGACACCGTTGCATTAAACTGCATTCTCCAAGCACGCGCATTATATAATAATTCGCAACAGAAAGCAGTAAAACTAGTACGATATAATTTCAATGGAGGTATAAACACTTGCTAAACTATGCAGAAAAGTATTATTTGTTTTGAAAGTTTTGTATTGTGAAAGGTACGACATAATGTTCGGTGGGAAATGTAGGTAAGTACTTACTTAACATACCTACTGAGAACAATTCTCTGATTAATAATTGTGTTTTAATTAATAACAAAATATTTGCGTCTTAAAATGTTTATTAATTGTGACATTATTTTGCAGGATTCTATTTTTAATCTAACTGAAGCACCCGGCATTGGCCGGGTTTTATTCTGTTAAGGGGTGGGAAAAGGTGATGGATAGTTTTTTTTCCAAATCTTCATTGAAAGTAACCTTCCTCAAGTTTAGAAGCCCAATAATTGTGCAAAATGGGTAGATTTGTATAAAAATCAAATCCACGCCGCCCGCCCTCACGCTACGAACACTCATTTTTGTGTATACCTATATAATTTATATACATTAGCTCCACGTAGATCCTGAGGAAAAAAAATCCCTCAGGGTTTATATTATCTTTGGGTACGCTGTGTGGAGTATTTTATGGAATGGAAATTTTATGGAATGGAAGGAGATGAAGTTCTGAGAAGGAAAAAGTGTGAAGGGTAGGTAGGAATCTGGGGGCCAATATGTATAGCGACGGACGTGTGAATCCATCCCTCCCACCACGGTGCAAACCAATGGTGGGCAAACGCATTGGCCTCCAAGACCTAGACAAATTTATCCATGTGGAGTCCCACAGGGCTCGATTCTAGGACCCCTACTTTTCTTACTGTATATTAATGATATAACTAAATGTGGCATCTCGGGAAAACTTCAACTTTACGCTGATGATACTGTGATTTACTATCGTTGCAAAAATCTGAGGGAACTTGAATCTTTAATGAATAAAGATCTCGCAAAGCTAGCTAAATGGCTGCGAATAAATAAATTAAGCCTCAATGTCAAAAAAACCCACTACCTCACTTTCGGGAAACAAGACTACACGAGCGTGAATATCATTCTTGGAAATGAAAAGCTCCAAAATGTACAACTAACGAAATATTTGGGGTTATTCATAGATTCTAACCTGTCATGGAACTCCCATGTTGAACATGTAAAATCCAAAATTTCCCCGATAACTGGTGTACTCTATCGACTTCAAGATGTGCTCCCCGTAGCTCTACTGCGTGCCACATATTACGCTATGATCCACTCTCACCTAAGTTATCTGGTTAGTATCTGGGGCACCACAACGAAGAAGCAAATATCCGAAATACAAGTCATCCAAAATAGAGCTATAAGAAACATATACCATCTACCATGGGATACACACGTCAAAGATATATACTCACTGACCCAAATACTTCCTTTTACGATTCTGCCAAAATATAGCATCACCACTGCCATCCTACAAATAATTCAACACTCCTCACACACCAACACTAAACCAGCCTTTAATTCCGATATACACCAGCACAAAACACGATCACAAAATCAAATACACCTATCATCATCTACTCACACGACTAAATTTGGGATTAACTCCTTACAATACGTCGCATACACGCAATACAACGCACTACCCAATGACTTAAAACTTCCAGCATCAAACAAAAAAACATTGGCAAAGGCTCTAAAAGGGTATTTTCTCAGCAGCTTTATTAACCTGTGACGAATTTAGCTATCTTACTTTGTAATTCCTGTATATTCTCCGTATAAAATATAATTACTAACTATATCAAGTGCGTCTAGTCCATTTATGTACTGTTCATTAAACTCTCATTGAATTTTGTGTTCTTGTGTAAAAATAATTTTCTTTTTGTTTTCTTTTAATTTTTCTTAAATTTCTTTTCTTTTCTTTTATTTGTGTAATGTTGTCCTTCCCGAAATGAGTTTTATTAAACTCATTGGGAGTAATATATTATAAATGTTATGTAATATATTATCACTAATAAATAAAAATAAATAAATCCCCATGAACCCAAGCACCCCTTTTAAGTCACCAAACGTAGCGAACCACTTGGGGTGACCTATGGCAGGGATGTTGGTTATCTAATAAATGGTTCTAATATTAATTAGGTATTAGCTGAATCACCCAGCGTTGCCCGAGCTTTATTACGCTTTGGCAGCGATTGGGAACCTTTTTACCGTTCGTAATTGTGCCCACATTTTATAAACCGATTTTTATATGGTGGCATCCAAAACTGGTTTCAATTTAAATATACGAAACTAGAATGGTTTCGAAATTCATCCAGCATTGGGAAAACAAAACTGGTTTTAACTTCAATGGGTATCTGTGTGCGTTTCCTCGGGTTCAAAACTACACCCAGAACTCGAAAATGGTTTCCCTAATATTGTTTCAGCACGTACTAGGTAGGTACGCAACGTAAATATTATAACTGCACTTAGAATACGAGAATGATTTCCTTGGAAATGCGTCAGCACTTGAATCCGCAACTGGATTTTTTTTTAAATTTCTGAACACAAAACTGACTTAAGAATGAATATCAGAAAATGAGTCCACCAGCTTAAATTAAAATTGTAAGTTCTTCTTTTTTGAAACGGCTCAAGGAATTCGAAGGCGATTTTGGAATGTTTTATTGACTTTCGCATATTTAACCTTCGACAAAGGTTTGCCTTTCTGTGAATTCAACTTTTTTTATAATTTTTCTATCATTTTTTTAATTAATTTAAAAATACATCTGACTTACCGCAAAAAAAAACATTCTCGCGTTCTATTTTTGTGCGGTTCTTTCAGCACGACGCCGCGACGTACCAAAGAACTGGGGAGGCCGCACCAAAAAGTCTCGCGTACCGCAGATTCCCCAACCCTGCTTTATGGGGTGGGAAAAGTGGATGTGGTGGTTTTTGGAAATCTCATGCACACAGTGACCTTTCTAATGTTTTGAAAGTCAATCTCGGAATAAAACTACAGATACCTTTATTTATATATTAGAAGATATATCAGAAGTGTATCCGGCGTTGACCGGGGTTGTGATTGGTTTGGAGCAGAGGTTCACAAACCTTTTTTTCTCGTGGACCACTTTTAAAATTTTACTCGTCACGGTGGATCCCCTGCTGGTACATTTCTACCATATTCCCAAAACTCGACACGCGTTGTACCGAATATTGAATGGCGAGGTGTGGTCTGTCACAACGGAGCAGTACCGGATCTAAGACTTTTTCAAATGGGTACAGTGGACCAGTATTCAAGATTATATTTACCACACGGAGGGGGCGTAATGGAATATGGAACGGGGCGGAATGAGGTAAGGGTATGTTCCCATTTCAGTACATTACACCCATATCCCATTGGCTGCCGATTCAATAAACATAGTGCAGGATTTGATAGTGAAACACTCGAAGCACAGGCTAGTGAAATACAGCAGAAAAAATGAACTCGTATTTTCTTAAGTATGACCTGCAAACTATGGACTGCATTCAAAATCCATTCTTAGATAGCGTTTTCCTTGGACACTTACCGATAAACGAGCAGGAAGAATTCTGAAGACAAAAACTGATCAGACATTAAAAATAAAATTTTCCGAAATAGAACATTTTAGTCTACGCATGAAAAATGAGTATCGACTGTTTTCAAACCGTGCTATTGCAATTATCTTACCATTTGCCACAACCTATTTATGCGAATTAGGTTTCTCAACTCCCACTACGATATGAAAAAAGAGAACCCCTGGGGACGTCAAAAAGATGAGAGAAGCATTATCAATGATTGCTCCAAATTTTGATCGCCTGTGCTCAGTTAAGCAGGCTCACATTTCTCATTAATATGTTTTCATTATATATTGATTTTAATAATAAATATTAAATAAACATTGTTTTTTTTCTTTAGTGTACCTCAAATTTTTTTTGTTTTGGTAGGTGTACCTTGATCACAAAAAGTTTGCGGAACACTGCTGTAGACAAAGGACTTAGGAAAGAAATATTTTGACAATTTTCCTAGGGCCCCCACATCGGCTAGGTGCCAAAATGACACATTGAAAACACACGACTGAAAAAATATTTAACATTTTTTAATCGAAGAATGTTGCTTGTGCAATGATGGAGAACTTTGGCACTAGAGGGTTTCACCCGCGACGCCTGGGTGGAAATGGGACGATTTTTTCTACTCGGCTACTAGCCAATTAAGCTAATAGGTAATATGTTTTAAAGGTTTCCGATTTAAACAATTCCAAAATATTTCTATTACAAAAAAAAAATAAAATTGAAAGCGTTTATTGGTTTGCCATCAAACTTTTCCGTGTCTTTATGAATTTATTAATCCATATTTCACTTCCTTCACCCACACCAAATAGGTACCGGACACCCTGGAAAATTGCTCGCTTTTGTCATCGTCACTTTCTCCAGTTGGGGATGTTATAGTTCCACAGGTAACTAACAATGTAGGTATTTAGCTACAAATTAATTGAAAATAAATTTCGTTAAATAAAAGACCTTTTCAAATGCAAAAGAATATTTTCCTAATCAAATAATTGTATAATACACAGAACACCACGCAAGTAAGAATCTTTTCAAAATGATTCTACTTTTACACACTTGCACTTATCTTGTTTCCGCCCAAGGTTCGTAGAAAACGTACTTGATTTCCGCCTGCCTAATTATTGAGATAGTTAGGTACATGTAACTAAGCAGGTATTTAAGGTTGACTGTCTCCCCTGGAACCCAAGTTTGATATTGATATGAAATTTAACCAGAGAGCGTTTTAAACATAACATCATATTTCCTTTCAACCAAATTGGTGTTGTCCATAAGCCGTTTATGCCCTCCATTTTTCTACTTTATTTTGACAAACTGTAATTTAATTTTGCTTTATTTTTACAGGGACTTTTCTTTAGTACCTACCAAAATGAAAAATATTCAAGAAAATCACACCTTTGTTTTGTTATTTTTGTCATAGTGCAACACCACGTATTTATCAATCAAGTAATGAATCAACTTTTTATCTGTGGTATATATGGCGGCCTTGATTGTCAAATTGTGAGGTGAGACGACTAGTACTAAGTACTGTGTGTCTAGCGTTATCCTTGACAGAATTATACACAGCTTTTCATTTAATCAAGAGGAATATGCCATTGGCAAATTCTGTTGACCCATGGCAAGTCCAAAATATCGGGGAGAGTGTGGTGAGTAATATCCTGCGATATAAATAATAACTAGTTGCTTGTCATTATGTCAAACATCTTTATTGATGTTTAACATTGTTATGTTCGTATACATATTTTGATTTTACAAACATTTAATGAAATATCAATTTTCTTTAATTTTTTTCGTATATTTCGTTATTATTTGTTTATCGTTTTTGTATTGAATACGAAATAATGTAGGTAGGTCCACATTGTAAATCTAATTTACAAATATACATCCTTGATAACTTGAAATGGGCGTTTCGCGGTTTCTAAAAATGATATCACGATTGCTGCTGATAATGAAAGATAAATTGTAATATTGAAGCCCTGGCTTGGTTTGTATTGAATGTGAACACACCTTGAATGTAACTTAGTTTATAGACGTTATCGATGTTTATTTTGGGCTAATCTTAAATTATGTGCATGCAAAAAATATTGTTTTGTATTTGTTAAATAATCGGAATGACTAAATGTTTTTTTATTGCCAATTTTTTTGTTTGTGAATGGTGGCAGCTGTTGATGTGAATGTTTATTGATTTATTCAAATTCTTCAATGTATTTTGCACAAATAAAATTATTATCCAATTAAAAGATTATTTTTCATGTTTTTAAAGTTATTCACTGTAAGCACATTGCTATTCAAAGGAACCTTTTTGACTGAATAAATTTCTCTGTTATGTTTTAAGACTGTTCCACTGTTTCTTTGATAAACATGTATTAAAAATTTAAAAAGAAAAGATTTCTTTATTAAATGACTGAGTGATGAAAATACCATGGAAGTTAAAGATTTTTTAATTCTCATTTTAACACCTGGTTTCGCATGTGATTTGGTTTCTTGATTTCATTTGCCCTTATATTTAACTGAAAAATCTGAAAAAATTATGCTTAGTACCTAAAAAGATGAAGCAAAAAAAAACAAGTAAGAAACATGTATTTCAAAATGCTTGTTGTTATTTAACATGATTATTAGTATACAACAAACTACATCAAGCTGTTAAATTAATATTTCAAAACTCTATAGCTCATGATAGAAATGGCAATTAAAGTACCAGCCAGTGTTCAAAATTCGTGATGCTAGAGCTCACTGGTTTGAGAGTTCTTGCTGCTTTGTGCAATTGAAGAAATTAATAAATCTAAACAAACATGAAATTGAACAAGACACAGAAAACAAGAAGGTAACAGTAATAGGGAAAATTAATTGAGGGTTGTGATTGTTAATTCTGAATTTAAAATATGATTTGACAAAAATGACAAGTCCCAATGGCTGAATTGGCTAACCCTCAGGCCTTGGGCGTATTTTTTCGGAAGGCCAAAATATTTCCTCTTTGCAATAAAAAGAAAGGTGATGAAATATGCTTTCAAATTTTAAAATTCAAAATAAATGTATAATTTTTAAAACACATAAGTTTTGAAAATGGCTCACCTTAAGTTTTTTCTAACTAAAACTTCTAACATATTTTTTAGGCAAATGTAGTATTATACACATTATCATCAACTTACTTTTTTGTTGTTTCATGCAAAAATAATTAATAAAAAATTCTCAAAGTTTCATACTTTTTTTTTCAAACTGCGGTTGGAAACTTTGGTTTCATAAAGTTGTACATTCTCATCATTTTGTAGTTAACTTTTGGATTTTAATATAAAGTGTTGTGTTTTCTTTTTCTAACACTTTTTAGATCATATTTCTAACCATGATGGTAAGGGAGAGACAATGATTTCTATGAGTCGTATACAAGTTCCAAAAAGCAAACAAAAGCTTCAAAAACGTATTCCAATTAAAAATTTATTATTTTTCGGCTTTCGTAGCTTGATTCATCACTAATCTTCTTTCTAATAGGATGACTGTAATCTTATAGAGGACCTCCTACACCACTTTCTACCAAATTACCCATTTGTCACCCTTTAATAGGACCTAAGTGATGAATGTATAAGAATAGTATGAAACATTAAATTTTGTCACGGTATTGTGATAACGATAGGGTTAATAAATACATAAAATAATATAAACTGATATGTATTGAAAATCATTGGTGTTGATGTTAGGAATGGGATTAACTGTTGATTTCATGCACGCAAAGTGACTCAAATGAGTAATATTAATTTGTAGTACAGTCAATTGCTTTTACACGATTTTGAAATAACATAATGCAGCGCCCTTGAGGTGATTTTTCACAAAAACGGCGCTATATAAATCATCCAATTATTATTATTATTAAAGCGTGGTGGCAATATCCATTCTTATTAGAATCCAATATTTTAACGGCCTCCGTGGTTGAGGAGCAGGGGCTCTCGACTAGCAATCCAGAGTATTTGTGTTATTTGACCATTTTAATTGATTTAAAGTAATGCACAGCGTATTTGCGGCACATTCCAGAGTGGAAGATACTCAGTATCCTCCGGGTTGAGCCATGTTTGGTAACCAGATCTGAATAGCCAGGTACTTCCCAACCTTCCTTGACCCCATCTCCTTCCCCTCTCCACCACCATCAGCCTCACAACATACCCTGATTGGCGACGTCTTAGCTCCAGACGGGAGCAGTTGGGAGTCTTGTGAGGTATTAAAAAAATATATATCATATTTAAAAAAGGCCTGTGCATTAGAGATGGGTAAGTTCTGCATTTTGCCAGAGGCCTCCGAGAAGTACTTCCTTTTAAAAGTACCCGAGTTCTTGGGTGCCAGACTTCAGAGCCGGAACCTGCGAAAGAACTCGAACCCGGGACCTGCTCTCGACAGATCTGTTTTATGTTATGATATCCTGGTTATGATTTTCATATCATAGAACTTAACTCGTTTTTTCCTATACATTAAAATGTATTTTTTACAATTTTTTTTACACAATATACAGATATCCCCTGTTTAAAAACAGAATCAAGTTTATTTCTTCATGGGTTAATACCAAATATATTGAAATATAAGAGATGTGCTATCCAGTGGCGGTCCTGCCCTCAGGTCAATTGGTCAAAATCCTTCCAAAATTATAAGATGACAGTAAAACATAATATGTATTATGAAATATGCAAATCAAAACAACTGGTGGACGGCCTCCGTGGTCCCGAGGTAAGACTCTCGACTCACAATCCGAAGGTCGCGGGTTTGAACCCGGCGTGCGCAAATAAATTTTATTTGATTAATTTGTGTTATTTCACAATTTATTCATTTAAAATAATATATAGTATATTTGCGGCACGTTCCAGAGTGGAAGATACTATCAGTATCGCCCTGGTGTAAGACCATCATTCAGAATTGAAACGTTGCTTGAAATGGCTTTTAGCCGTGTTTAGTGACCAGATCTGAATAGCCAGGTACTTCCCCACCTTCCTCTTCCCTATCTCCTTCCCCTCCCCCTACCTTCAGCATCACAACATACCCCAATTGGGGATGCCATAGTCTCACTGGCTCCAGACGGGAGCAGTTAGGACTCATGTTGTGCGGTAAAAAAAAAAAAAAACTGGTATTACTCTAATGTATTTGAAACGCACCGCGAGATAGCAGGCAGCGGCAAGCAGTGACTTCTAACGTCTTAAATGGAAGCTTTCTTTCCCACGCACTATGATTGGCTGGGTCAATTTATCAAATGTCCCGATATCATGTCTTCTGTCTCTTTACGCACCAGACAATAAACGAGATGGCACTATGTCACATAGTAAAAAAAATTTCGAATTCTAAATTTCGGACAGTTTGGGTCATTGCCGTGAGGGAGAGAGCATGGTGAATATTATGCATCTGAAAGAGATGGTTCGATAAAAGTTGTTTGATTTTCCATATTGTACACTTGTTGCATAAAATAATTTACTACATTAAATACATTGACTCTCAAACTCGTGAGGTACCTACAAATGAATATGATTGTATTTAATTTGATATTGAATCATATTATGGTTTTTTTTAATGTCCTTCCACTTCTGGACCCCTAGAGCCGCCTCTGGTGCTATCGGCAGTTTTTACTGGGTGGGACTGTGTTTCCTGGCATCACCGAAATTGTTAACCAATACTACTGCACACCTTCAAAAAATCAACGAATTCTTTCCATATTCAAACTATATTGTTAACCAATACTACTGCACACCTTCAAAAATTCAACTAAATGAACAAATTCTTTCCGTATTCAAACTACGCCCATTAGACGGTAGTCCGCCGATGGTCGGGCGGCCATCATAGCATATCTCTTGTATTTCAATATCTTTGATAAATATCTAAACGCGTCATACACTAAAGCCTACATTCTAACTATTTAATGCACTACAAATTACACCGGTGAAATGAACTGATTATTTTTTTATGTGGTAATCGACCTGAATGTACTTGTGTGTTATCAGAAGTATTTGTTTGTGTGCGTTTCATGTTTTGTTTGTGTGCGTTTCTTGATTCCTTATCAGCCCGTAGATTATTCACTCCGTCAATCACCCGCATGGCTTTTTATTGACGGCACTTCACCTATTTACGATGAATTAAATATATCAGAGCTGTATTGGGCAATAGTATGCGCTCTGACTTATTAGGGTGCCCACATAAAAATTAGAGATGTCACTAATTCGGTATTCAGTCCGAATACTAAAAGGTTTATCAAAATACTAAAATAATTTTACTTATCACTATATATCGTATTTTGGCACTATCAATGCCAAAATACGCACGAACAATGTCCAAATAAGCACTAACAATGCCAAAATATATCGACGCTGGAATGGATAAATGACTAAAACGCGAATTGGAAGTATGGCGCTTTAGCAGTTTATCCTTTTCCCGAAATTGTAATAAAAAGAGGGTCATGTCTTTTGGAAAGCTAGTTTTTTTGCAAAATTTTTGATTTTACGCGTTCTCCAAAAAATTTCATTTAGTTCATATTTTGAAGAATAAAATGATGCATTAAGAGGAACGTGTGTGTGGCTCATTTTGGTCAGTTTCATACAAATCTTAAATTTGGGTTTGAGATCAAATTACCCAACCAAACTGAAAAATTATTTTTGTAATCAAAAGGTATATTAAATATCTAGTACAGATGTGAGCTACTTTATTTAGTTTTGTTTTAAATTATAAGATATAGGCCATTAAATGTAACTAAACATGTAAATAAATCAACAAACAATCAACAGAATACAAATTCAAAGTGAAAACAAAAGCTAATCATTAGCATCAATTTTTGGTTTATCATTCGTGGCACCTAGTACCGAACATACTCATAAAATCTAAAACTAATCTTTCTAAGACATTCTCATATTCCAACAAAACGGTTTTCGTGAACCTCCCTAAGATAGGTTTTAATTCTACTTCTTTTCCTGCTCTTGTAAGTTTCAGTTTATCGTATTGGGAATACTGTATCTTGAAGCAGCTTCTCTTAAGGACATCTTTTTCATAGTTACTTTTTCAATTGCAGCTTTTAAATTTTCGGATTGCCAGCGACTTTTTTTCGCCCTCTCCATTATTTAAGATATAAGATTATCTGAAATAATAAAATGGAACCTTTAATATTATTTAAAATAAAATAATTGCGGAAAAATAATTCTTCGATCATAGGTGAAAAAACACTGTTCGGTCCTAGGGACTCATAGAACAAAATTAACATAAGAATAACCTTAAACATACTTATTTAATACAAGTTTTAAGCACTAAAATTGTAAAATTCTTTTCAAAGACAAATAAAACTCTAATAGGAGAGTTTTAAAGTAAATCTTGCAACAACCAGTATTTTCTTGTATGCACGATACGTCACATTCTTGCGCAAAATGAATGCGTTGGCTCCGTGAGGAAGCTACGAGCATGACTAACTGCTTCCGCGCCTCTCGCGGCCTCACTGTCTCTTTCTTTACCACGACAAATGACCATTTTCGTTCGCTTATTTGTCATAGATTTCATATTCGTTCGGTACTACCTGCCGTTCGGTGCTAGAGGACTTCCCCCTATGTCTCTTTTATAAATTTTGACCAGGAGTGAGTGACTGCTTTTTAATATTTTATTTAAGAAATTGAACTATAATAAATGTGTCATTGGCCGCCTGTTATGCATCACTGTTTTGTATGTTTTTAATTCAATGGCAACACATTTATTTCTTCTGAAGTAAGGATGTTTACCAATCTGATAGTATTATTATCTTAATGACTGTACAGTTTGGATTGTTGTAAATGGAAGTAGCGCCCTCTGTTATTTTCAAAAAGGACTGTTGAAGTTTCAAACAGCATCCCGGAGAGAATGTCAAGAAGAAAATTAACAAAAACAAAATTGGAAATTCTCTGTTTCAAAAACTTTTATACAATTTTCTGAGCATTTTTTTCCAATTTTCCTAAAAAAAAATTTCCCGACTATTTTCCAACCAGTTTTCTGGTTTTCAAAGAAAAATTTTTTCAGAAAAATAAAATTTTTCAAAAATCTAAAATTTCCCAATTCTAACTTCAAATAACGAAGTCAAAAAGATAAATGTCTAAACCATAAGTTCTCAACGTGGGCGATAACGTCCCCCGTGGGCGTTTCAGACTTTCAGGGAGGCGGTAGAAGGCCCAGAGAAAATTAGGGGGCGTTTCAGACTTTCAGGGGGGCGGTAGAAGACCCAGAGAAAATTAGGGGGCGTTGAGAAGACACAGTGAGGGCATGCACAGATAAAAAAATCACGTATGAATGTGTATTATTTACGTGTATGACAATATATCATGAATACAAGAAGCAAACTGTAACCCCCCCCCCCTCCCCCGCAACCCATCCCCATCCCCGTTGTGGTAAATAAAATCGTCACAATAGTTGTCAGCGACAGATGGTAAGTAAAAACAATTGGGGGGCGGTAGAAAAACTGTATATTCTCAAAGTGGGCGGTGGGCATAAAAAGGTTGACAACCTACGGTCTAACCAAACAACGATTTTCAAAATCAAATATCAAGATTGGAAAGAAAAAAATATAACTTATTAACCCATCAGCATATGCTATGGAATTTCTGCACGGTTTTTTTTGTCCCAGTGACTTTGGTGCCACTGGATCGCCCAATATTTTCCAGGGAATCGGCTATTTTTGGAATCGGTTCCTTTTAACTAAAATTCTTAAATTTGAGCTCTGCCTATGAAAAAAAAAAAATATTTAAAGTAATATAAAGTATAAATGGTAATCTTGAAATTTTAAAACCTTCAAACAACCGATTTGGTTAAAAATTGCTTTAGGGGAGCAAAATGCACAATTTCGGCGGCATTCTTTAATTTCTTTAGTTCTGGTTGGTACTACATTTTTTAATTAATGGGAGTTTATTTAGAACTATTTAGTAGATATTAGTTTTCGTTCATCCAGTGCACTTCAAATTAATGAAGTTATACGACATACATCTAGTCTCCTTCAACGGAAACAATCTTTCGAACAGGCTCTCCATTGATATGCTTGATGTAACTCTAAGTGACCAGCTCAACCAGGGGCTCCATTGAATCCAGAGTTAAGTTAGCCTCTCAGAAACTGGGCGTACTGTACAGGGCCTGCAGATACTTTAGTAGTACACAACTGCTAACCCTGTACAAATCGCAAGTGCGCCCCACGGTTGAATTTGGCAGCCACCTCTGGTCTGGAGCCCCAAAATACCTAACAAAACCCTCGACTCTGTGCAGAAACGGGCGGTCCGTTTGATAGATTCTCCTAATTTAACAAACAGATTGCAATCTTTAGAGCACAGGTGTCAGGTGGGAATGCTGTCCTTGTTCTACCGGTATTACAATGGAAGATGCTCCGAGGAACTAGCGTCATTGATCCCCTCGGCACCGGTGCATAGTCAAGAAACACCCCAAACATGCGCCCAACATTTGTACACGGTTGACATTAGTCACATGAGAACGGGTCGTTTCTACGACTCGTTCTTGAGTTCAACAGCTCGGCTGTGAAACGATTTGCCAGCCTCTGTGTTTCCTCCCTCCTAAAACATGGGTCTATTCAAGAACATGGGTCTCTTCCTCTCCTCAAAAACATCCTCCACACAGCATCTTCAAAGATGACATAGGCCCTGAGGGTAATTATTTTTCTTAAGGCCTCCTGTGTGGAGTTAATGTAAAAAAAAAATACATACATTACGTAAGCATTCACAAATGATTTTTATTTGATTAGAAAAATGAATAGGTACCTATGTGATAAGTAAATTTTTGCACACATTCTAATTGCTGTTGTACATACAAAGGGGCAAAACTCTATTATCAGGGAATTTTACTAAATTGGGCGAAACCCATCAAAAAGCCGCCTTCAGGGCCTAGCAGCAAAAACCCGCAGTAACGGGTTTTTATCTGCTGAATCAAAGCATAATGGCCACTGTTCGTTTAGCTAATTGTTTGTCTTCTTCAGAATCTACTTGTGTCATTTTCGATGAAACAATAACTGACTTATTGATATTGTTTTTAATTTTATAGATAAGGGCTAATTTATTTATTTTGTGTCTAGGTCCTCTACAAGTATTCTCAAATACAAGCACATTTTCCGTTCCAATAATCAGTTGTGTTCAACAGTCTCCACCTTTCAATGTTTTTTTTTTCACGCTGTAATTAAATTGGTGTTTTATGAGCTAATGTCTTGAAATCAATTAGTTTCAAGTCATAATTATTATTGTGGTTATAAGAATGAGTCATTCAAATTATTTCTAACAACTTATTGGCTGATTTTATAATTCCCACGGTTACGGTATGGCAACGGCACAAAAATGTAATAAACATATGTTTCATGCTGCAACTCTTTCTCACATGCTAATTAATAGTGAGACAAACAATGTATGTATGTCTGCTCCCGCTAAAAGAAAAAAGTAGTCATTTTCTTGCATCTCCCTCATTCTTAATAAGGAAATGAGATGCCACCAAAGCACCTATTGCGTACCTACTGTTTACCCGTCAAGTCTATTTGTTCGGTTTTCGGAACAACTACAGGTCTCATAAAAATCGTTGTCTCTCTTACTATCATGGTTAGAAACATATCTAAAAGGTGTTAGAAAGAGAAAATACCACGTTTTATATTCAAATCTAAAAGTTAACCACAAAATAATTAAAACGCACACCTTTATGAATCCAAAGTTTCCTAACGCAATTTTAAAAAATATAATAAAACTGAGAATTTTTATTCATTATTTCAAAAAAAGTGAGTTGACGATAACGTTTATAATACATTTGCGTAATAAATTATGTATGTGTTTTTATTTTTTTTCATTATCAGTAATTTTAGTTAGAAAAAATGTAAAACTTATTTATGTTTGCATTCAAAATTTTTGTATTTCAAAAATTACAAGTTTATATCTAATTATAAAATTATAATTACGATGCATTCAGAAATATTCCATTTGTTTGAATTTTATTGCAAAACGGAAATATTTTGACCCTCTGATAAAATATGGTCGGGGCCTCAGGGGTTAACCCTTAGCAACACTCACTATTTTCAGCCTACACAAATTCCAAATTCGCTTGTGGGAGACCTAGGTCCTCCATGAATTTATGCTTCATAAAAATAGAAATAAGCACTTTTTTCGAATTTATTTATTTAAAATTAATATAATATAATAAGTCCGCATAAATTAATATATAATATAATAAATCCAAGAAAACTAGTTTATTACATAACTTAAATGTACAATTTACTAAAATAAAATTAATAAATAAAATAAAACAAACATGTGACATTTATAGGAATTTCAAGCGGAGTCATCTCATTTCACGATCAAGCAAGATCGTAGGCCAGGCAAATGCACAATAATGTTATGCGCTCGAACTCGTGACCGCGATGGCGGTGTTTCTCCCCATTTGTACCTGTTTTTGCCATAAATCGCATTAGAGCTACTGTCCCTTAGATTTGAAGTATCCAGGCTATCATTTTCGGAGTCACCAATGAATAAAAATGTAATCGAGAAATTTTACTTAAGTAACTTCCCTCGTGGGGGACCTAGATCCCAGGTCCTAAGTCAGCCCGGGTGATATTCTTATTGTCGACCTCTCGGGCGATACTAAGAATAAACAGAGCTGAAAGCGCGTAAGGCTTAAAATAAAAGAAATATTTGCAATAACCTGCTTGAAGGGGGACTCTACTCCCCCACGAGTGTTGTTAAGGGTTAAAATTATTTTTTTGTTGAATTAAACAACAAAAAACATGCAATTACAAGTTAAATCATATTTAATCTCTTTTTATATTTAAGAATAAATCATTTTTCCCTGATAATTGAGAATTTTTCAATGCTCAGTTGCACAATCAATTTTTATTTATTTACTCTTCACATTAATGACACTTATCAAGTGATGTGTGCATTTAGCATTATGTACTGTCACTCCTCTCTTATATTTTAGTTGAGCTGTGTTAAGTTGTTAAGAGTTTCACATTTCTTCTTAAAAATCATGTTGTGAATAGTTATCGAAATGTTGTGTGTATGTTTTTCATGTAAAAAACTAAAAAAGATTACACAGTCAATCTTAATAAGCATTGTAAGTCATCTATACCTAATTAATATGTTTAATTCAAAACATCTGTAGCAAAGTAGGCAGGACACTTAATAGCTTTTGAACTAGAGATTACGCTTTCAATTATTATTTCTTAAAAAGTGTAATTACTTTGAAAATAATTTTTATTTGCACAAAATATACAACAGGTATTTTATAATGTGGCTCCACGTTTTAGTCACAAGTGACAATGGCCAATAAAGAATAATTCAATGAGATCATTATTTATTTCTGCCATACTTCCAATTTTTCTCTGATCGAAGTGTGGAGACTGATGTGATTTTAGTTTTTATTCTACATATGTATGTACTGTTATTTTGTCTATTTTTTGGAATATTGTTATTTTGTCTTTTTTTTTATTAACCCCTCAATCTGTTCGCTTTGTGGGAACAGCTCGTATAAGAAATCTTCTTCCTTACTATCAGGGTGAAAAATGTCATTTAAACGATGTTAGAA
Organism: Glyphotaelius pellucidus; assembly: GCA_936435175.1. Lineage (NCBI taxonomy): Eukaryota > Metazoa > Arthropoda > Insecta > Trichoptera > Limnephilidae > Glyphotaelius > Glyphotaelius pellucidus. The sequence continues at coordinate 26,351,656 of OW386550.1, read as the reverse complement.
AGAGAAACACCACGCTTTATTTTCAAATATAAAAAAGTAAACCACAGAAAAAATTATTTTTAGATGTACACCTATATGAAACCAAAGTTTCCGACAGCAATTGGAAAAAATTTTATGAATTTTTTATCAATTATTTTTATATGAAACGACAAAAAAGTGAGGTGACAATATCTTTTGTCCTTTCACACAAGGCTATCAAATATTTCTTCCCGTGGTAGGAGAGGGGGTCAGTCGAATTAGGGAGCGGCAACGGAACGCATATTTTTTTACTGAAATCTGTCAACTTGACATCTGTCATCCACGGGTCTAGGCAGCTCCGAAATTACAATGACCCCCTCTCCTGTTTTAGTCGGAGAAGGGGAGAGTTATCTTCTGGGATATCGCGTCTGAAGCGGTTACGTCTGAGATGTGTATTGTCTATGATTGATTTGCACTTAAAAACGCTTAGGTGAACGGTCTGAAGGGATTGTATGGAGAGCGTTATTTGGCGTGCTATGATCTTTTATATTTGATAGCGTAATGTGAACCAGCTTTTATTATACATTTGTCCTTATAGTTTATTATACATGTGTACTTCATTAGTAATTTTAACTTTTTATATTTCAAAAATTATATGTTTATTTCTAATAATAAAATTTGAATGCGTACTTCATCACTTTTCAAAAACTGTTTTTAGTTTTTGGATATGTTTAGAAATATTCTATTTATTTGGATTTTCTTTGTCAGAGCTCATCGTTTGTGAGTTTTTTCTGCAAGAAAACAGATTACAACAGAAGAGACCATTTGTCATACTTAATTTACAAAATAATATGAACTCTTGTGATATTTCTACTATATGAAAAAACTGCTGTAAGTAAACATAACAAGATTTGTAAGATTAACCTTTCCACGACCAAGAGATATTTAAATATTCATGAGCCTTATGTGGTTATATTTATTCATAGTACACAATGGATGAAAATATACTGTCTTTTTAACATTGCGCCCAGTTTTTCCATTTTGCATTTGTTTGAGGTCTGCAAAAGGAAAAGTGGATAATGCTTCGAAGATATTGTGCATTAGCACAGCTTCCGGGCAAAACTAGCACCTAATATGGACATAACATCTAACATTTACAGTGAAATTCTCATATAAGGTTCCCGGATAAGAAGTTTCGTGCTTAAAGTTTTCTTAACCCTTCAAAGACTGCTAGTAAATTGATCTACACAGCTGTCGTCAGGTGCGGCTCGTCCTAACATTCACTTGTGCACTGCCAAAAAAATTAAACAAGATATTAGAGCTCACTGTATTCTTACACAATATTTTTAATTATGAAATTACGCACAAAATAAAATTAATTACCTATCTAAATATATGAATTTGGTCAGTTCTACCGGCTAGGAACCACGTTAAATTCCATTCCGTGTGGTGCATTCAGCTAAGTGCGCCATTTGGGAATTATCGTTTTGTATAGAACCCCTCGCAGACATCTCCAAACAGTCAATAAGGCAAAATGTACCGAAAACATGGTGATGGTCCCACGATGAGAAGCATTGAAAACATCCGAAGAAAAGGCTTCAGCGAAATAATTTTACATATTCAGGATAGTAAAATTTCTCTTGCAAAATGCAACCATGGGTCAACAGGTCTTGTTATGCTTGAAATTTAACCCTTCGAACCCTACAGACAAGTAAACCGGTCTGATTTGGCGAGGCATATACCTTAATGGCCGATTTACCGGCATCGACATCTATCTTTATTTCTTATGACCCGGAATACCGGTCTGCGAAAAAAAAACCGGTACGATAGTTTTGACTCATTAGCGACGTCTTCGCTATGACATCATAACTATCGTATCGAGTGCAGGAAGAGGGGGGAACTTGCTTAGGGCCTAAGGGTTCAGAAATCTATTTGACATTGCCATTACAGTTTGTTATCTTTTGTTTGTGTGCATTTTAAATGCGCTAAACCGGGTGCTGGGAAGGAGCTAATTCAAAACATTCCCGATTAAACGTGTGTTTGAATTCTTCACTCGACAAAAGGATCGAAGAAGTGATTTTCACTATAAAAAGGTTAGGTATCCACAATTATATTATTCATTTCGTTATTGATTTATTGCTCGGTACCACCAAGCACCCAATACACTGATAGCACTCGGCTGTATGTATTCCATCGGTGGCTATCCCGTGCGTGGGTATCGAATATGTGATCCATTAAGTTTCACCAATAACAATATATTGTGTCAAAAAAGGCCAGCATTAAAAAGGTTAAGAAATGTCCTTATTTATACCTCGTAGCAATTTTTTTTTTGGTCCCTTGGAAAATTTTATAAGAGAGTTTCACTGTATGAATCGACTGTGCCTGCACTGCAGAATGTATCAAACTCCTACATTTAAAAATTATGTGAATACTACACTAAAGTCCTAACTGCTCCCAATCGGAACGAGACAAAGCCAACAGTAGACCAGGGGACTATGGCATGCCCAATTGGGGTATGTTGTGAGGCTGAAAGAATGAGGAACGGAAGAAATAGGTTGGAACTATGGCTGAACAACCTTAAAACATTACTTAAGTTAAATTTTACTGACTGGTATCCCTGAGAGTAGCTCTCCGGTCCAATGCATGATATTGCAAATTCATTCCGGTTCCCGCGTCTGCTCAGTTCGGCTTTTTTTACATTCCCTCTCGTGACTCCCTCTAGTTGTTACGATTTTAATTTTGTAAATATATTTGACCCGCATAATCAAGAGTTCTTATTGGCAAATTTCCCCTACACACGCATCTCAGTTTACAGAACTAATCTAATTTGTTATTTATTCCAGTGCGCCTCTTCATCCCAGTCTGCGGAGAGCTTGCACATGGCCATCGATGGGGAGACCACCATCGCTGCCGACGGCCACACCCTGGACCACGATGCGGAGCACGAGATTGAGCTCCGCGATGTCATCAAGGAGGGCCACGACAAGGCGGATCCCTCGCAGTTCGAGCTGCTCAAGGTCCTCGGAGAAGGCTCCTTCGGAAAGGTGTTTCTGGTTAGAAAAGTTGCGGGACAGGACTCAGGAGTTTTGTATGCTATGAAGGTATATTTTTCAAATTAATTTTTATTTAAAATTTAGAGAATGATTGAGAAGTATATTATATAGTTCAGGAAGTGTGTATATACAGTTAAAGTCTCGTGTAAGGTACACCACATAAAAAGTTTTGATAAAGTTGCCGAATTCCACTGCACGCTTAATATAGGCGGAATTCTACCAACTGGGCTAATGTGTCCCTGTCCGATTCCGTCATATTTAGCTATATCATACTTCGAATGAGAACTACCAACACTATCTTCATTATCTTCATTCCGCCCTGGCAATACTTTTAACATTACTAGAGGCGTACCTGAGTTATTAAATAATATCCCTAATGTGGTTCTTAAAGAGGAAATCTGATACCCATTTTATAGTTCAATGTGCTGTCTTGTGATATGTATCATTCTACACACAATCTTTAATTTATCTTATTGTGTGTGTCATATAATCTTCATATTCATAGTCAAGTATAAGGAATGTTAGATGTAAAGTTAATATTCCTTATTTGCGGATTTTAAATAAAGTCACAAAATGTTTTCTTTTCAAGGTCTTAAGAAAAGCAACATTGAAAGTTCGTGACCGAGAAAGAACAAAAATGGAACGTAATATACTTGTGGACATGGGACACCCTTTTATCGTCAAACTTCACTACGCGTTCCAGACGGCAGGCAAATTATATCTAATCCTAGATTTCTTAAGGGGTGGTGATTTGTTCTCACGTCTCAGCAAGGAGGTATGTTGCTTTCCATTTCTATTTATACAATTATTATTATATTTACCATAGTGATCCATGAAGTTTCATTGAAACACGTACATTGTGTGAAAAAATGCTGCCCGATGGGATAGATTGCATTGTAAATATTTATCACTGAAGTAATAAGCTAAGAGGTATGTTGTGAGCGTTTCTGTGTAACCATAATTAATGTGGTCAATTTGCCCTTACTGCAGGTGAAATTGATCTAACATTTTCTCTCTGGAAAATTGACCGTTATGTTTCTTAAAGACTGTCAGAAGGTTGGAAATTTTTTTGTTTATTTCCGCTTTCCAATAAAGTAAATAGATTATTTCTGAACATATCCGAAATTTAACACTGTTTTTGAAAGGTGACGAAATACGCTTTCAAATTTTATTATAGTGAAACCCTCTTATGAAGTTCCCTTTAAGAAGTTTTCCTGCTTAAGAAGTTTGGTTTTTTTGGTCCCTTGAAGACTGAATGGCCCAATTTGTCTCACTTTAAGGTTTTCCCGCCTGTTAAAATTGTTAGGATCCTTTTTTTAATAAAACTCTTTTGGTTAGAATTTTCACTTGTATTTTAAAATCACAGTAACATGTTTTAAATGTGTAAATAACGGTGATAATATTGACTACACCGGGCCAACATCTGGCAGTTGTTCTACTACTGAACTTGCGAAGGAAAGAAAGGGCGGTGAACCATAAAATTCAGCCTTTTTATAAGAGTAAAAAAACACACACATTCACAAAAACAATAAACATAACCTTTAATATCTGACGTTTGTATGAAGTGGTGGTCAAAACAGATTGCTACTTGATAAAACCGGCCAAGCCATTAGCCAAGGTTCGCACCATTTGTCTAGGTAGAAAAACCATAGGTGTTTGCTCCAGCAACCCATAGATGCCGGTAGTATGTCAATTTTTAACACCGCCTAAGAAGTTTTTTTTTCGGTCCCTTGCAAAACTGCTTAAGAGGTTTTCACTGTATTAGAAATCAAAGTTTAATTTTTTAAATATTAAAATTTTTAATGCAAACATAAAATCGTTTAAAATATGGCTAACCTTACGTTTTTTTGTCTAAACACTGAATTAAAATTACTGTTTACAATAAACAAACATTTTTTATTAGACAAATGTTGTATTGTGAACATTATTGTCATTTCATTTTAAAAAATTAATAAAGTCACAAAGTTTCATAATGTTTTTGTCAAATTGCGTTCAGAATCTTTGGTTTCATACAGGTGTACATTTTAATTCTTCTGAGGTTAACTTCTACATTTGAATTTAAAGTGTGATATTTTCTCTTTATAGCACTGTTTAAATTATATCTCACCATGAAAGTATAGGAGACACAGCGATTTCTATGAGACCATTATGAGCTGTTCCTAAAAACAAACAAATTGACCCTAAGGGTAATAGCTATTTGTTCACAAAACTGAACAAATTAGCATGAGATTGAATAATTTATTTTGTTTACCTGTTTGGGGACCAGGAGTCCAAATTATTTAAATTATTTGCAAAAATTAATTAATTAAAACCTACGCAATTGTCATCACAACATTGATGAAGACGCAAATAAAAATATTGGCATTGTTTCATGTTGGCGACAGGAAGAGACCGTATTATTTTTTATAATAATATATAAACTTGTTTCTGCGTCTTAATTACTGGGGTTTCCCACTATGAGGAATTTTCTTTACACGCGTTATTTGATTGTTAATATGACAAATGTTTCTTGAATAATTATATAAACAGTTTTCCTTATTCATTTTACTTACGTACTTCTTTGAGGTGTTTCCAACACTATTATATTTGATGACAATCTAATCGACAAACAGCGCCTTTTTGAATTTTGACATTTGAATGGTTCCCATTAAATGCCAATGGTTAGCTCGTTTCTGCTTTTCGTCAAACTGTGATCAGCTGGCAAGCATAATGGTCATATTGTAATGCTTGTCAGCTGATTTGATCAAATGCTGAAATTAACCAAGCAGCATTTGACGGAGCATTTAATTATCATTAATGGGATGACGTTTGAAACATCCCAACCTTATTGTGCCTTGAATAGATGACACAGAGTTAGTTCATAGCCAATTAGAGTATAACTCTGTCGTTTGGTCACCTCTATAAAATTTTAAACTTTTTTGTTTTTTTGGTTTGACTGAGCATTGAACCTTCCTAGATTGAGTGATCGGAATCAACCGAGCTACCAACAGGGCCAAATCCCGTGTTAATAAGACTGATAATTATTTTGTATATTTAGTGCAATAATGTCACTGAATTTCATAGAAATGCATATATTTCCACACGTGCGTTCATGATCGCCACCAAAAGTTGATAGAATGCATTGTCATCGACAACAAGTCTATATGCTAAGTTTCGGCTTGATCGTATGTCAGGAAGTGGGTTAATTTCCACTTCATTCTCACATTAAAACACACCTAAATAATTTTTTCATTTCAAAATATGATTTTTGTTAATTTTAGATTTTTTTTTTCAATTCTGTTATTATCAAATTGTGAACCATTGTAACACATAAGTAATTATTGTACGCAACCATGGTTTATTTTTAACACAATTTAACCATTTCGTGTAAACAATTTAAAATCCCTATGTGCATATAAAAGAGTACACTAAAATAAAATTAAAATAAATTTTATAAATTATTCTTCTTTTCTAGGTTATGTTCACTGAAGAAGACGTAAAATTCTACCTCGCCGAGTTGGCCCTTGCCCTGAACCACGTCCACTCCCTTGGCATCATATACCGGGACCTCAAGCCGGAGAATATTCTGCTGGACCAGGATGGTCACATCGCTCTCACCGACTTTGGCCTCTCCAAGCTCCCCTTGAACGACAAAGCCTACAGCTTCTGCGGCACCGTGGAGTACATGGCCCCCGAGGTGGTCAACCGGAAGGGACACTCGTTTGCTGCGGATTGGTGGTCGTTTGGAGTCCTAATGGTAATTATTACATACGTACATTATCAGCGCTGCAGACTTACTTTTTTGTAAAAAAAAATTCCTCCTAGAGAGAACTATCTTCCACCTTCGATCAATAATGGCTAGATAGGCCATACCTTACTAACTCGCCTTTGAAAAATGACCCCATGTAACATTAATTTCACAATACAACTCTTCTTCGTATTCCATCGCCTCGCTTAGAAAGCCTCGATAATATTTGCAAGTTCCCTACAGTATAAAACAGATCACAAAGTTCGTTCTCAAATCCCATTCTGTAGTTTATTCATTTATCAACCAATAAGATGCCTCAAATATCATACGTCACATGTTATGAAGATGAATTTAACAATCCTACTTGGTATAAACTAGCCGTACAAGTTCGTAAAGTCGCTTGAAGAAAGAACCTGAGAGCGTTCATTGTGTGACTAGAAGTGTTGTTTTAGTTTGTATACAAACGTCAACAAATACGTCACGAAACCAAAGCAAAGGGCTGAATCAGGTAAAGGATAAATAAATAACAAGAAACATTTAAGCTTTCATTTTTAGTTCTTACATTCTGAATGTGTTCAGATGTTCAATGTACCTGTAGAACCAAAACAAGAAACGTGTACGTTTTTATTATTGGACAAAGGTGTTTTTTTTTAGTAAAAAATATTTTTATAAAATAGTTAGTAGATAATCATCAAAAAAAGTTTGTGGCTTGACATTATAATTAAATGGAGTTATTTATTTATTATTGTATCAACTATTATTTTTAATTCTTCAGGACAGCTTTATTGTACACTAACCTAAATACAGATAGTAGGTACATTAAATTAATAGGCCCTGAGGAAAAAAATTGGAAAGATGCTGTGTGAAGGGCCTTGATGGAAAGAAAGGAGAGGAAGCTCCGGGAAGGAAAAAAGCTATGAGGGCGGGTAGGAATCTGGGAATCAACGTCCAGATTGTCCTGGAGTATTGGACTTATGAATTTATTCCTCCAAACGCGGTGCCGATGGGTCGACAGGGCCCGGCTGGAGAGGTCTAAGTTACGTCTCCGCCAACCACTTTCTCCCACTCCCCCAACCACGATCCGTCCCGCCACGAAGTAGGTGAACAAACACATTCGCCGCCAAGACCTCGACAAACATCACCCCTTGAACGCAGGCACCTCTGCTAAGTCACCGAACGTAGTTAACCACTTGGAAAGACCCATTGCGGGGGTGTTAGTTATCCAATAAATGGTCAGCGGGGCGGCGGTTATGGGTTTCTCCCAACCACCTGGAACCAGTTAGACTATGGCATCCCCAATTGGGGATGTGAGGCTGATTGTAGTGGGGAGGGGAAGGAGATGGGTTAAAGCAGCGGTTGTCAACCTTTTACCTGCATACCCCTTAACTCTTACTACAAATTTGTTGTACCCTCTTTCTATCTTGTGTACCCCTTACCTATTGTACCCCATACCCTCTATTTATTCCTATCACGTGTAAAGAAATCACAATGGGGATTTTCGCAAACTATGAAAATCGTTAAAACGTGTAGAAGATTTAAAGATTATTATTCTGATTTTGATTATCATCGTACTACGTAATTTTAATATTTTCATTCATAATTATTGATTTCAAAAAATGATCTTTTTTTTTAAAGTTTTCTTTATTCATTTAAATGTTTGTTACATGAATTTGATGATTTTTCGACCACCATGCTAGGCACATGCCTGTGTTGTGGTGGTCGATTTTCTATACAGTACTTTAACATATATGCAATATAAAAAATGTGCGAGAATATAAAAAAAAAATATAAAATAATATAATAAGAAAGAATATTATTGAATACAAAAGAATATACAATAATGTAAATGGCTATGGAGTAATATGAAAAAGTAAAGAAAAATAAAGTAGAATATAGAAAAAAAATAATGTAGTACTAAAAGTGTAGAACATAGGAAGAACATGGGAGTTCAGAGAACATAGAACACAGGAATACTAAAAGTGTAAAGTAAAGAACACTAAAAGTGTAAAGAAAAGAAAGCATAGGTATACATGAAAGAAAATAAAAAGCATGTTATTATAAAATATATAAGATAAAGTATATACGGTAAAGTAAGTGCTATATAGTAAGCACATAATAAAAGGTTTTTCATTTCAGTGGAAATCTATCTGTGCGTGGTTATATTTGTAGGTAAATTATTTTACAAATAAATTTTATTTTTTTTTTATCTAAAACCACACATTCCGAAACGATTCCAACTGGGCAATATCGACATAATACAACCCTGTTTAGCAGTCAGACGGACATTACGCACACTTGTACAGTTTGTGACGCGTTCCAACGCGTGTTTCAATATTGTGAACTAACACATCGACAATTTATCACGCGATGAATGCGTGCGTCGCGTCGACTTGATAATTATATCAAAATTAATAAGATTTGTAATAACTTACCGATGGAAAGGTAATACGCTATTGTTACTTTTGATGTCCAACGAATTGTAGCAACTATTAATTATACATTTAGGCATTTTAAAGTGTGTAAAGACCAACACACAAGAAACGAGAAGCCGTTATGTTTTGAGCCTCTTCAATGTATTAGTGAACGGACCGGGCGAGGTGAAATGACGTCAGAAACTTTGCCTGACACTATTTAAAAACCTTACTTTTTTCACGTTAATGAATGCGGTGTCCAAAAGCTATCGGCAAGCCATATATTTTCTTTTGTATTCAAATAGCTAAATAAATTTTCAAAATTAAAGTCCGCGGCGTGTACCTTGTATAATATTCGGAAGTGGGATATTTTTGTGTTTGAAAAAATTAAATCGGTCCGGACGACTGGGTCACAAATTAGTTTCATTATAGACCAATAAAAGGTACAACACAAAGGACTATGCGATTTAAACGGTGCAAAAAAATGCACGCACTTTTTTATAAATGGGCCGTGAGCCAATTTTATTTGGTTTCTGGGGTCATTTTGAATTTCACAGGGCGCGTCTATCTTATACTTGGTCGATGTCTTCCACCCATGATCTGCTAAAAACTTTAAAGTTATTTAGTTTACACCCAACATAATAAAATTGCAAAATATATTATGTAAAAATGTTTTCAAAATTGATCTATTATGTAAAAATGTTAATTAATAGGTAAATACTGTAGTACATAGAAATAAATAAATTTTAAAATTGCATTAAAATTATTTTAATTGCATTTAACTCGTCATATGCCACGGGAGGAAACCCGTAAATTTCGCAAAGTTTTGACTTTGACGTAATTTGTGGGTTTATTTTATGCTATTGTAAATTATATTTACCCAAACACATTCCTTGAACAATAAACTATGCATAAAAACAACATTACTTGCATTTATTTGACAAATTGATAGGTTTATCGATCTTTTTGTGACCTACGACGCTCACAGTTTGACAGCTCGAATCGCGGGAAAAATGAAGCCTGGAAGTCATGGATAAATTTAATAAAATTTATTCCAAGTGTCTAGATGTGCTTAGAATATCTGTTACTTCAAGAACAAGAATGCTCCAAGCCATTCTGACCTTGTTCTTCATACATTTTCTTTATACGTAAGGATTAAAATCGCATTTTAAATTTTTTTTTTTGTTTTTAATTTTTTTTTATGCTGCGGCACCGGATTGGTTAATGCTTTATTTTCTAAGTCAATGAAATAATTACACTAATTTTTTTCATTTATAAAATTGTAGTAATGCAAATTAAAGTAAATAATTTATGCCTAGTTAACTAAATTAACCCCTAGGGACCGGACCCCTGCATTTGCAGTGTTGAAGAATCGTGCCCAAGTGCGGTACGAAGCACTGCAATTATAGTGTCGACATTTTACATTAGTTTTGCCTTTGTATACTTCCTCTATTCGGTAAGTTAGGCAAAAATATAAATGTCACTTGTCGACATTATATTTGTGACTCATATTGTCTAGTTATTGGCTTTAACAAAAATACCTTTTTATTTATTGAAATTTCTAGTTGGCCTTAAACTTAAAGTATAAAAGTGTAATTTACCTTAGCTTAGACCTTGGTTCAAATACTGGATGTAAATTAATCATTATTTTTTTTTTTTTAATTTTAATATACAAAAAGCTCCTTACACAGTGAAACCCTCTTAAGAAGTTTTTATGCTTAAGAAGTTAGGTTTTATCGGTCCCTTGGAGAATGAAAGGCCCAATTTATCCCACATTTAGGGTTTTCCCCGCTTAAGAAGTTTTTTCCAGTCCCTTGGAAAACTTCTTAAGAGAGTTTCACTGTACTATGATACTAATCTCTACAACAAAATCCCTTTCTCATTCCAAAAATCGTGACAATGTAACATTTAAAACTCAAGTGAAAAAAAAAAGCTGGATACAAAAAATAGGAAGATCAGAAATAGAAAACATACTGATACCAAATATAGACTGACAATTTAAATGATCAAAATAGCCTTATTTGGAATCCACATTTAAGTTTTTCTACATAAGAAGTTTTTTCTGGTCCGTAGAGATTTCTTATAAGAGAGTTTCACTGGATTATGAAAAGTATTTATGATCAGTGTACTTATCTGTTCCCAAATAAATAATCTATATGTATATTTTAAACCATCTGAATAATATTTTTGTTCTTTCTTTAGTTTGAAATGTTAACTGGAAACCTGCCGTTCCACGGAGCATCACGTCCCGACACCATGACACAAATATTAAAAGCCAAACTCGGGATGCCGTCCAACCTGAGCGAAGAGGCCCAGTCGCTGCTCAGAGCTCTCTTCAAACGGAACCCTCACAATCGGTAAATTATTTACAGTATTTATATATATTATGATATTCATTACTGAGAAAATATTTAGTATTCAAACAGTATACCAGATGGCTTCCCAATTTGTTCATGTACAGTGAAACCCTCTTAATCCCTCGGGCCTCGGGCCTATTTTGTCGGAAAGTCGAAAAATTTCCGCTTTGCAGCAAAATCCAAATAAATGGAATATTTCTGAATGCATCCAAAAACTAAAAACTGATTTGGAAAGTTGATAAAATACTCTTACAAATTTTATAATTCGAAATAAACATTGTTTTTGAAATATAAAAATTTTTAATGCAAACATAAAAGAGTTTTAAAAATGGCTAACCTTGCATTTTTTTTTCTAACTAAAATTACTGATAATGAAAAAAATATTGTGTGCAATTCAAACGCGGTAGAAGTGAAACCTTCAGAAAACTAAAGTAGACAAAGTAGGGAGCCTATGAAGCACCGCACAAAGAGGAGACCGATTATTCTATTTCGCAGGCTAAATCCTATAGATGTGTGTGTTTGTCTCTTTTTGGTGTCGCTTTTTCGTTTCGAGTTTCAAATCACAACAGTGCTAAAGAAGTTTTCACTTCAAAAATAAAAACACACATATTTTATTAGGCAAATGTATTGTAAATGTTATGGTCAACTTTCTTTTTATTGTTTTGTGTAAAAAATAATTAATTAAAAATTCCCCAAGTTTCATAAATTCTTTTCAAATTTTGGTTTGGTTTCATAAAGGTGTACATTTTAAATATTTTGTGGTTAACTTTTAGATTTGAATGTAAAAGGCATGGTGTTTACTCTTTCTCGTTTACCGTAGATCATTTTTATAACCGTGATAGCAAAGGAGGCACAACAATTTCTACGAGAACTATACAAGTTGTTACGAAAGCGAACAAATTAGCCTGAGGGGTTAAGAAGTTCCCTCGCAAAAAGATTTCGTTCTTAAGAAATTTGGTTTTTTCGATCGCTTGAAAACTGAATGGCCCAATTTATCTCACATATACGGTTTTCCTGCTTAACCACTCCAACCCCTGATAGAAGTCAAGTACAATAAGCTTGTTTTCAAGCTAACGCGTGTGTTCCCACAGAAATCGTTCCCATATAACTCCGTTTTTGTTCTAGTTACAACCCTAAAACAAAAAGTAGAATATTTACAATAAAACACGCTACACATCTCTATTCAACGTTGTCCATAGATACAGTGAAACCATCTTAAGTTCTCTCTTAAGAAGTTCTCTCTTAAGAAGTTCTCTCTTAAGAAGTTTCGTGGCTTAAGAAGTTTGGTTTTTTCGGTCCCTCGGCCCAAAATTGGCCCAATTTTTCCCACATATAAGGTTTTCCTGCTTAAGAAGTTTGTTTTTTCCGGTCCCTTGAAAAACTTCTGTCACGATAATATTTATTTCGATTAAATAAATATTGTCTTGACCTATTTAATCTTAAACTCACCTGGCCGCTGTCGTTTAATTATGATCGCCGTAAAGATTAAACCGCTAGCGTCTAGCGCCATCTATTTCCGGCGGCACTTTTTGAATTTGCTTCGCCTGGGGAGCGGGAGTCAATTCGACCAGTCACTTAAGATAGAGTTTTGTGGATTTTTTAATATGATAAAGTTATTTCAAACCGCGAGCCGGATCCTGATGTTTGATCGAATACAAAACACGACCCATTGTAGTGAATCGGGCTTTATCGGTCGCCGGTTTTTGTGACCTTCACGTGGAAAAACCATGACTTTGTCGGAGTATATCTTTTTAATCCTGTCTCGGATGGCGACGTTATTTGCGGGAAAGCACCTTGATGGCCTTGCTTGGCCGCTGCTACCCGTATTTCTGTTTTGACGAATTCCCGGCGGACATAATGGATGAAGGCACCTTCTGGAACTTGACAAATCTCAGGGTACCTTGGTGCGCTCAGCCGAGGACCTGATCGAGGGCGTGGAACCTGCTGCCTGACAAAGGGAAGGGGCCTGGTTTGTAGAAGTGTCTCCTAGAGTCTTCTTACTTTTCTTCGTATTTTCTCGAGTTTACGGCTTGCAGCCCATCGGCGCGCAGAGTGATATCTATTAAAGTGCTTCCGGGATATAGTAGTAAATTAGAATTGGTCCAACAGGTATGTTCTGTCACGATAATATTTGGAGTCCCTTGGAGGGCACCTATGTATACCCATACCTTCAAAATATAGGTGATATTGTTATTTGCTAAATTTGCTATTTCTTTTATTTATCACAAAATACCCGAAGATAAAAAAAAACTGTATTTCCCTTCCCACAAGCTTGAGGGAGATTCTGTTGCTCTGCCGAGAAATGCACGTTACACTTCTTAAGAGGGTTTCACTGTATAGGTAAAAAATACTTATTTTGTAGAAACAGTTTTCACCCGCCAAATCACATACGCACCGTTAGACAGTGTTAATTTTTTATTAAATATTTTAGTATAAAATGGTAAAAAAGTGAGGTGATAAAAATTTTTATTATACATTTGTCCGATAAAATAAGTGTTTTTTTTTTTTAATAATCTGCAATTTTAGTACCGTTTTCACATCAAACTTCACAGTGAGTCATTTTTACAATTTTTTTTGTGTTTGCATTCTAAATTTTAAAATTTAAAAATGTTAATAATTATTTGTAATAATACAACTTGAAAGCTTATTTCATAACCTTTCAAAAACATTTTTTAGTATTCGGCTACGTTCAGAAATATTTAATTTAACTCGTGACGTGCCTTGGAGCAAACGGGTAAATTTCACAATAATTTGACTTTTACGTAATATTTTGTGGGTTTATTTTATGCTATCTTATGTACTATTTATGTAATATTTACCGAAACACATTCCTTGAACAATAAACTATGTTGAAAAATAACATTACTTGCGTTTATTCTATGAATTTATACTTTTTACGATCTTTTTCACGACAACGGCGCGAGAGTTACGCAAGCCAAACTGACAGTTCAAAGGCTGGAAAAATTCTTGGCTGGAGATCATAAACAATTCCACAGAAATTATTCCGCTGTGCTAGATGTGTACACGGTGTTTTATACCTTATGAACAAGAATGCCCCAAGCGATTCTGACCTTATCCTTCATACGTTTTCTTTATAATTAAGGTTTAAAATCGCATTTCAAAAAATACATTATGAGTTTAATTTGGCTCGCATCTGGCGCGTGCGGGCGTGTAATCGGCAAGGATCGGTTAAAATTGTTTTATCTTTATTTTGTAAGTGAAGATTCAAACCAGAACAAAAACACCTACTAAGTGTCAGTCATCAATGAAACACCCACTTTATTTTGTGGAAAATCTTATAAATTATGGTTATCCTAAATATGCATTTATGAATATTCATTATCAAATCTCATTAGAAATCTGCTTAATTTAGTACGTACATATTGACATTTAAGCACTTGAGGTGATATTTCTAAATAAAAATGTATATTAAAAATAGCCATGTGCTGTTGTTGTGTATAAATTAGTAACGTCATCATTTTATTTAAAGCTTTAAGTACTCAATAAAACTAGTCAGGAATGTAGCGGCCAATGCATTAGTTTCAATATGAGAAAATTATTATTGTTATGTTGTTTCTAATGACCAAGCCAAATTATAAAAACCGTATATTTTTCTTTCCCCATTGAATTACGTTCATTAACCTAAGCAGTGTACTTATATTAACTGTTCTTATATCAGTGTTGTGTGTTTCTTTTAACACCTGAATATTTGTGGTGGACTCTCTTGGAAAGCGTGGATAATATCAAACTGCATTGGTTAGTCACACTATGCTTACATTATGCACAATGGATAATTAACTTCTTGGTCGCTGGCGCAAAATTTTTGCCGTGCTCCAGCTGATTCTATTTTTGTAATACTTACTTTTTTTTTTTGCAAAATAATGTTTTTGTATAAAGTACATACTGTCTTACCAGATAATGTGGAAAAACTATCCGTTTTGCCAATAAAACATTTTTTTAACTGATGTACTACACACCTCAAAATCAACAATTGAACAATTTAGTTTTTGGCTGTTACAGCTGTATTGCTTTCTTGCGAAGATATGTTTGTGCAGTTATAAAAATAAAATATAATCTACCATTAATAGTTTCCCCAAAATAGCTAGTTAAATTCAGAGAAATGATTTTAAATAGAATCCTTAACAATTTCCACTCCAAGCCTTTTTTGTTTTTATTCTACCAGCTCCACTTCAAAATTGCGTTTTTTTAAGTTTTAGTTTTTTTTTTTTTAAATAATATTAATTTTAAAATATTTGAAAAAATTGAAAAGACGTAGTACAAAATGGCCTTTTCGACTATTATTTCGCCAGTACACAATCAAGCTATAGAAAATATATATATCACTAATAATCCATTCAACGAGTCTGCACGAAAACAAACACGATAATGCACAGTTGGGGTAAGATGTTGAAGACAACACGGTGCGATAACTACTAGTGTATTTTTGTAACATAGATACCTGCGCTGAGGCCCAGCCCTAAACAATTCATTCATCGCTTGACCATAGCAGGTGCTACAGTATTATGCGATTCTAGAATATATGTATATAAATATTCATTCGTACAGTCATTCAATCGTGAATATATATACATATTCATTCATACAGCCATTCAATCGTGAATCAAAAATTTTAGTAAAAAAAATCCCTCCTATTTTAAAATCCCGCAAAAAGAAGTATTGCACCATGTCGAGTGTCACTCGACATTGATTTTGTTCCACCAGCTCGACATGGGAGTGGAAAGGGTTAATTAAGGATGCGCTGGCGAACAAAAGGTTAAGTACTGATGTTGACTGCCAAGTGCTTTTGTGTACAGTGAAACTCTCTTATAAGATTTTCCAAGGAAAATAAACCTTTATTGTTTCATTCTTCAAGGCACCAAAAAAACGCTTCTTTATCATGAAAACTTCTTATGTGGGTACTTTTTAAGTGGGTTTCACTGTAGCTGAAAAATCTCAGCATCCCTATGTATAAATACATCATTGACGCTACAACTCTTAAAGAGTCTTGGTCTAACGTCTCCACTCCTGCTGATCTCCTGCAGTTTCCTTCTGATTCATTTCTTGGACACAGTGAATGATTGCGTTGGTGGATGCTATTTAATAACTGAAAAATCTTCGGCTTCCTATAACGCTGTCTTAACACGAAAAATGCAGAATCAACCTTCTGATAACCTGACTCCTCCACTCCTCATAGTCCTTCACTGCATGGAATGTCACTGAAACCCACATTCGGAATATCTGTGATATGAGAACACACTGTGAAAAAAAGTAGAAAAATCTATTGCAAAATTATAATTTATATTTTTTCTTTCTAGCCTTGGTGCTGGTCCGAACGGCATCGAAGACATTAAACGCCACGAATTTTTCTCTACCATCGACTGGGAAGCTCTCCTGAAAAAGACAACCCGTCCCCCGTTCAGGCCCGCTGTCTCCCGGGCCGATGACGCTTTCTACTTTGATTCCGAGTTCACCTCCCGCACCCCCCGAGATTCCCCTGGAGTGCCGGCCTCTGCCAATGCCCACGAGCTCTTCCGTGGGTTCAGTTTCATTGCTCCCTGTTTGCTGGATGAAGGCATCGACAAGACAGTGAGCGGTCAAACTGCTGCCGTGGCGACCACTCAGCCCAACAACGCTAGTCAAGAAACATTCTGGGTTGGTGCCATCAATAGAAGTCACTTCTACGAAGAATACAAGTAAGATTATTGCAATTAATTTTCAACATTTGTGTGTTTTTTGAAGAATAACACAAGTCCATATGAATAAAAGTGCCACAATGCTCAATTTAGTTATAATGAAAAAAATTGTGATTACATATACATATTTGTTGTATCGTCGTTGATACTGCAATACGTGTATGTCACCTGACAAGTGACAAATTGGATTTTCCACGGTGATCTTGAGAAATAACAATTGCCATTTAATCTGTAGATATATTAGTACCGTTCTTAGTCATATTTACAACGTTTTGAAACTATGTAAAGATCAGAAATTTGGATACTTTTTCATCAAAAAACAAATACTGTTTTTTACGTATGATCTATTGATGTACAAAGTATATCAACGATGACATGCAAGTCCCGTACCCATGCTTGTTCATGCTCGATGGTTTTACACTCGTTACAACTTGTCTCAATGAATGTACCGTCTCACTCAATGCTTTTTTGTTCGAAATTCAAAAAGATTCAAGGTTTGTAATTCTTGCTCGGTGTTTGACAGAAATTTACGATTGACTGAGCATCTTCATGGTTTATCTATGGAGTGTCTATGTCTTGCTATCAATACGTGTCAGACTTGCAAATTGATGTACCCAAAATAAAGACTGATAATTAGTAGGCGACTGGTGGAGGCAAAAGCATTGGGAATGTATGGCGAGCGATATGCTGAGTAGGCCAAAACCAAATGATCTTTTATAGCTAAGTCTGTTGGCCCCATAAAACAAATTAGACCGGTCAAGTAACAATAGTTTAATTTTTTTGTCTTTAATAATTAACGGCTCTGGAATTTTTGGTTTGCCTTCGCATTCCGCCTTCTACTAATAATTGTTTTGTACTGATTCTAATTGTTGGCGTGCATTGTGCGTTTGTAATTTTGATGGACTTTTAAAGGTTCTGTTTTGTTTCAGATTATTAGGTGAACTTGGATCAGGGTCATTTTCAGTATGTAAGCTCTGCGAACATAGACCAACCAGAACACAGTATGCCGTCAAAATTATAGATAGGACTGTCTACGATCCCAGAGAAGAAATAGAAATTCTTTTAAGGTGTGTATTATTCTTTGAACTTCTTTTTTTCTCTGTGATCAGTTGACAAGCATGGAAAAGTGACCATTATGCTTGTCAGCTAATCACAACTTGATCAGAAGCTTTTTCATTTTATGTTTTGCTAAAAGGTTTCAAACAATTTCAATTCAAACAGGCTTTTGCAAACAATTCAAAAGACATTTTTCATCATTTTGATCATCGTCAAATGGGCTCCATGCTAACTCAGAATCAACTCAACTCAACTTATCTTTGAAAAGTATTGAAAAAAAAATTTTGATAAATAGCCGATCACCTAACCTAACATAACCTATTTAACCAATTTTTTATATATTGTTTTCATCACTTTTAATGAATTTTGTGCACTTTCAAAGGATGACTTAGAACTAAAATGTTGCATCTCCAGTTTTGGTTGAAAATGACTTAAGTACTGAAATGTAATGAAGATATGCTATATTTTTTGGTTTCAAATGTTGCATATCGTGAACTTATCATTCAAAAGATATACAGTGAAATCCTCTTAAGAAGTTCCCGCTTAAGAAGTTTTGTGGCTTAAGAAGTTTGGTTTTTTCGGGTCCTCGGTCCAAAATTGGCCCAATTTTTCCCACGTATTAAGTTTTCCTGCTTAAGAAATTTGTTTTTTCCGGTCCTGTGGAAAACTTCTTAAGAGGGTTTCACTGTAAACATAAAAAATAAATCGTAAATCCTCCAGGTAATGTTTTTATGCGCACAGATATTGTATCTCCTTAACAATATCATTCATCTTTATGCTAATTGAAAATCCATGCCAAAATATTGTATTTACATCAGATACAGACACTATAATATGGAACTAAACACTTATTTTACTTAAAGTTGGCAAACTTTAAGTAAAATAAGTGTTTAGTTCCATATTAATAACCACTATATATATATACCACTATCCAGAATGTGTACTATAATATGGAACTACAGTAAAACTCGCTTAAGAAGTTCCCATTTAAGAAGTTTTCACGCTTAAGAAGTTTTGATTTTCGGTCCCTTGAAAATTCCATACAAAAAACTGCAAAAAACACGATTTTTTCCCACTTAAGAAGTTTTAGAGCTAAAACTGCTTCCCGCTTAAGAGGTTTTAGAAATCTGGCGGTAAAATCAACAAACGAAATATTGTGCCGCAAAATATCTAAAATTAACCTTTTTCCAAGTCATAAATTGAAAGATTGGTTTCACAGATTACGCGCGATCCTAGTACCTGAGACCATAAACAGACACCCTTTTTCGGCCGCCGCCCGCCGGGCCGGGCCGTAAGCTGTAACCCCTAATCCCCTAACTAGGTACAATAGCAATGCGAAATATGGAGCGAATATGCAATGCGGAATTATGTAACGAATATGCAAGCGTCTTTAAGGTTGAGTTTAATATAAACTTTCATGTATTTTTCGGCCTTAATGACAATGTGGGCTAGATCTACATTTGCCGCCTCCTTCAATAATCTTCCTTTTGATACTGAACATAGAAATGTTTCTTAAAATTATTGTATAAAATTTTTATTCCATCGAATTTGTAAAACACGAAAAACTTTTGATTAAATCTATTGGATCACAATTAATACGGAATATTTCACCTTCAAATAAATATATTTAGCTTTATTATTACATAACATGATGAAATATGCCGGGGGAGATGGTAAAAGATGCATTATAATTACGTTTTTTTTTAATCAAACTTCAAAATGTGCCGTGCATCATGTTTCATCTGACATTTGTCGTAAATTAAGTTTGAAGGTTAGGAAATACATATGCATAAATTTAAAAATTAGATTGAAATGAAACTTCGCACATGATTTTTGTAGTTGTTTTGTATTTACCACGAGGCTGAATTCGATAGTTTTACCGACTTTGGATGCGTTAATGGATTATAATTAATTAATTAATTAAGCTTCAAACAGCTCGTATGATATAACTTTCTGATTCAAGCCATTTATTTACGCGCGAAATCTTAGATATTCGACGTCTGGTAGGTAGGTAGGTACATAATATTGGGCTGCGCGTATCATTTTCTTAACCGTTAGAATGCTACGCGGCGCAAAAGCGCTGCGATTGTTTGTATCGAAAATTGCGGCGCAGCGCAAAAGCGCTGCGAGTTTCAGTGTGTTTTCGGTGCTCCGCGGGAGTGCACGTACGCTAACCTCGCGCGTAATTTGTAATGAGAGTGCATTCTTATACATTTAAAAATAACTTTTATCGTTTTTTTATATTATTTTAAAAAAATAACCATGTCACATGCTATTATTTCGAACGTTGATTCGATTCCTAGTGATTCTACGGGGAGTGAAACGACAGATACAAATAGTGATGATAGCAGTATTATAACGCATCGAAGAAAAAGATTGAGGATTGAAAGTGAGTCTTCTACCTCCTCTTCATCTACAGAAACAGAAGAAACACCAACTTTTGCCAAAATTCCTCCGACAAAAGTGTTTTCTAAATCAACAAATGATTTTTTCGAGACTCCTGGACCTAGGCGGGCGCCTCCTCCCGATGGCACACCCATAACCTATTTCAACATATTCTTTACCATATCACTGCTCGAAACCATCGTAAGGGAAACAAATCGATATGCTGCACAGTTTTTGGCCTCGCACACTGTATCGGATAATTCTCGAGCAAAAAAGTGGACGCCGACAACAATATACGAAATGAAAGCCTTTATTGCTGTCATACTCGAAATGGGAATAACGAGAAGGCCAACAATTAGTAGTTATTGGATAAAAAATTCCCGACACATACCATGGTTTGGGACAATGTTTTCAAGGGATAGGTTCCAACTGATTTTGAAGTTTTTTCACTTGGTTGATAACAGATTATTATTTGAACCAGGCCATCCGAATTATGACCCATGTGGCAGGTTTGATGTGCTTGTCAAACATGCAAATACCGTATTTCATCAGCATTATGTACCAAATCAACAACTATCCATCGACGAGTCGTTAGTTGGTACTCACTGCCATTCTTCGATAAAACAATATATTCCAAACAAAAAACACCATAAATGGGGAATCAAATTTTGGATGCTGTGCGACTCGGTTTCCAAATATTGCTTGGGTTTTTTCTGCTACAAAGGAGCTAAAAATACAGATGACAGAGATTCGGTAGAAAAATATGGTCTTGGATTTACGGTAGTGCAAAAATTGCTTTCAATTGGAAATTACCTGAACAAAGGTTATCATTTGTTTACAGATAATTTTTACACAAGCTTACGATTGGCCAAAGCCCTTTTGGAACAAAATACATATATAACTGGAACAATAAGACGTAACAGAAAAGAGATTCCTCCAGAAGCTAAGAAAGCAATCGTAGGAGAAGCCAAATACCTAGCACATGAAAATGTTTTGATGTGTTCATTCAGAGACAAAAAGTCCAAACCAAAGCCAGTCATATTGATTTCATCCAATGCAGATACTAATAGTGTGACGATCAAGAAAAAGAAAGGGAATTTTGAATACGAAAAAGTGAAACCAAGCATGATTGATGACTACAACAAATACATGGGAGGTGTGGACGAATCTGACAAAATGTTGTACGTGTATTTGGACGAGCGAAGAACCCTAAAATATTGGAAAAAAGTAGTATTCAACATTTTTGGAAGAATGGTACTCAACTCTTATATTTTGTATGTTTCCAACACTACCGAAAAAAAAATGACCCGGCTCCAATTCACATCGAAAATTATTGAGGATCTCGAAAAGGAGTGGATGAATCATAAAAATAGCGTGTCAACACAACCATCTTCATCAAAGAAAAAATTTGCGCTGGAAAAATTACCGGGACGTAACTTACGCCAGTGCGAGGTGTGTAGCAACAGAGGGAGTGGGATAAAGCGATCCCGCCTTATTTGCGTACGCTGTAGGAAAGGCCTACACGCTATTTGTGCGGCAAAACATAATTGTTGAGCTATTTTTTTTTTTGATTTTTTATTTTCTAAAAGAAATAAAATACAATAATATTGATATCACTTTATGTTTAATAAACATTAATAAACAATAAACATTTTATCTTTATAATGCAAAAATAATTAATAAAATTGATTGATATTTGTCTAAGTTAGAGTGTTTTATTTGACACCATTATTTTTTCCTCTAAATTAATCAATATGTGTAAAGCAATTTTCATTTATTTTTGCCAAAATTGCTTAGCACTAAAACGGTTAAGTAATTTTTACGAATTTACTTCGAATATCCCAATTTGAAGAGCTGGCCGCGGCACTAATAAGCAGCAAAAATTTTATTTACGCGGAAAATATGCGATATTTTAAAGAATTTATATAGAAAAGGTATTTTGAATTAAGAGGGCCGGCCGCGACGGGTTGCGTCTGCGAAATTTCGATTTACGCGAAATATATCGTGTTTTTAC
The DNA here is from genome assembly GCA_936435175.1 of Glyphotaelius pellucidus. NCBI lineage: Eukaryota > Metazoa > Arthropoda > Insecta > Trichoptera > Limnephilidae > Glyphotaelius > Glyphotaelius pellucidus. The sequence goes on along the minus strand of OW386550.1, from coordinate 26,329,002 downwards.
GAATTTATTTCGAGTGGGTATTCAAATTTATGAATTATAATTAGTAATTTTATGAATTTTCTTCGAATATCTAAATTTGAAGAGCCGACCGCGGCAGTAATAAGCTGCAAAAATTTGATTTTCGCGGAAATTTGCGGTATTTTTACGAATTTATTTCGAGTAGGTATCTAAATTTAGAGGGCCGGTCGCGACGGGATTCGGCCGCGAACTTTCGATTTACGCCAAATATATCGTAATTTTACGAATTTTCTTCGAGTATCTAAATCTGAAGAGCCGGCTGCATCGGAAATCGGCAACGAAATTTCGATTTACGCGGTAATATATCACATTTTTATGAGTTTAACGGGATGGCCGCGACGGTCGTGGCCGCGAAAATTTGATTTATGCAGAGATTTTAATTAATTAATTAATTAAGCTTCAAACAGCTCGTACGATATAACTTTCTGATTCAAGCCATTTATTTACGCGCGAAATCTTAGATATTCGACGTCTGGTAGGTAGGTAGGTACATAATATTGGGCTGCGCGTATCATTTTCTTAAGTAATTTTTACGAAAGGATTAAAATATCTTTAAAAATATATGATAGTCAACTGTGCCTGGCGAAAATACACCATAACAATAGGCCATAAATTAACTAATACCCAATGGGCTCTCCGATTTCCGACACGTGAACGCCATTCGAGCAAGCAGCCAGCATGCAAAAAAGTTAAGTCCGCCAAATAATAAACAGTTTACCGCGAAGGACTTTGTGAGATTTTTCTGCGCAGGGCCATGGCAGGGTTGCAGCACTCGGAACGCTTGCTCTGAGGCAAAGTAAAACCCGCTATCATAGAAGTTTGTTTACAAACAAAATTGTAGTGCAGGTGTCCTTTTATCAAACTGTTGAAAATTAACCAAAACAAGTCTTTCTTTCTCCCTCAGTTCATATAGAAAACCAAAGCGTAAAAAAGAGACAGCGTATATCCACGGCGCTGTCTTCAACTGTCAAGTTAAGCGCGAGTAATCACCAGCAAGTATAATCCATTGCCTTTACACCAATTTAAAATAAGATCAACAGTATTAACCTTTTGGAATGCTGCAACTTTTACTATCCGAATTCGAGTGGCTTTTCTTACACATTTGCTTGCAATTGCGATGTAATCCTCGGAAATACGTATGGTATAACAGTTTTAAAATTGTGTTTACTTTCTCTTATGCCGGTAAGGGAAAAAAAATAATAATTTATATGTAGGTATGCAAATAAACTTTTTATAATCAACTATGTTCTACCATTTTTCATTTATTTCACATTGCCACCTTTTTCTAAATAGTACTAATTATTATGATGTGTAACTATATATATATATATTTATAATTTATTTTTTTTTACCGTTTGGAGCATATAAGCTTGTTTTCATGACAATTTAAAGTAGGTAGACATAGGAATGCCCCGGACTGACGTATGCCCCGGACTCGAGTTATTAAATGGCTAAAATTGAATCCCACTTAAGAAGTTTTCCCACTTAAGAAGTTTTTTTTCCCCGGTCCCTTGGAAAACTTCTTAAGAGAGTTTCACTGTAAACACTTATTTTACTTAAAGTTTGCCAACTTTAAGTAAAATAAGTGTTTAGTTCCATATTATATACCACTATATATATATACCACTATCCAGAATGTGTACTATAATATGGAACTAAACACTTATTTTACTTAAAGTTTGCCAACTTTCAATTTCAGCTTTCTCAATTTGTACAGTGAAACCCTCTGAAGAAGTTTTCCAAGGGACCGGAAAAAACAAACTTCTTAAACAGGAAAACCTTATAAGTGGAAAAAATTAGGCCAATATTGGGCAGAGGGACCGAAAAAACCAGACTTCTTAAGCCACAAAACTTCTTAAAAGAGCTTCTTAGGAGGGTTTCACTGTATTATGATTTATGTAGATAGAACATTTTAAATCTGTTTGTTTATCCATTAAATTTATTTTTCAAATATCTTAACTCCTGTCTCCAGATACAGCCACCACCCCGGCATTGTGTCCCTTCGCGGAGTGTACGAGGATGGGAAATGCCTGCTGGTGGTCACGGAGCTGCTGCGGGGTGGTGAACTCCTGGAGCACATCACGCAGCGGGGCCGCTTGCCTGAGGCAGAGGCCAGGGCGATACTGAACCACGTGCTGCAGGCGGTGCACTATCTGCACCAGCATGGGGTTGTGCACAGGTAATGAATATTCATGTTGCTTTATATTATTAATACCAAATTCTACTGAAAATACTGAGTGCGATTCCAAAGGGAAGACGTGTCCCAGAATAGTTGGGAGAATTATTTCCAGAGGCTGGGCCTATTATTATTTGCCGCCAAAATGACTTGTTCGATTTTCCGTGAATATGGCTGCTTTGAAGTCACGCCGGGCAATGTTGACATACATCGTACAGCCAGTAGCATTTTCTGTCATAATGACTTAGCCAGTTGGAACCGTTTTGGGATGTGCAGTTTTAGATTGTTTTTAAAATCAATAATTATGAATGAAAATATTAAAATTACATATTTTTAATACAATGATCAGAATCAGAAAAATAAACTTGTACATTTGTAAAAAATTCAACCGTGTACATATGTTGGGCATGCGTTTGGTGTGTTTCCCAACTGTGCACTGGTGCCAAAGGGATCAATGATGCTAGTTATTGTAACACCAATAGAATATAGACAGCATACCTACCTGATACCTGTGTTCTAAAGATTGCAATCCGCTTGTTAAGATAGGGGAATCTAACAAACAGACTGTCCGGTTCTCCCCGAGTCGAGGGTTCTTTTTTAGGTATTTTGGGGCTCCAGATCAGACGTGGCTGCTAAATTCAACAGTGGGGCGCACTTGCAATTTATACGGGGTCAGCAGTTGTGTACTATCTATAATATAAGTATCTGCGGACCCTGCTGCTGCTTCGATGGAGCCCTCATGCGTGAGCTGGTCACAAGCATATCAATGGAAGGCATGTTGGGAAGATTGCTCCCGTTGAAGGAGACATAGTTTTAAGTTTTCTTTATTCATTGAATTGTTTGTTACATAAATTTTAGAATTTTTCGACCACCATGTTAGGCACATGGCTGTGTTGTGGTGGTCGCATAGTTATAGTGCATATTAAGAATTCTTTTTAAAAATTTTACAAATGTTTTGTAATTTGCAGAGACATCAAGCCGTCCAACATTCTGTTCACGACGTCAGAGCGCAAGCCTAGCGATATCCGTCTGGTGGACTTTGGGCTGGCCAAGCAGCTGCGTGCCGAGAATGGTCTCCTCATGACACCCTGTTACACCGCCAACTTTGTGGCCCCCGAAGTGCTCAAACGGGCAGGTTATGACGCTGCTTGTGATATTTGGAGCTTGGGTAAGAGTGCACAACTTTACTTCAAAACCTTATATGTGGGAAAAATTGGGCCAATTTTGGGCCGAGGAACCGAAAAAATCAAACTTCTTAAGAGGGTTTCACTGTATTACAAGAAAGCACTTTTTAGAACTGCTCGAAGCCATTGAGACCAATTTGGAGTAGTAATCAATATTGCCAATTGGAGTGTGGTGTGACACTGAAGGGTTTGGGAAAAGGGATTCAGATTGGTCAATAAACACAGCTATAGCTATTTCAAGCCATTGATTCTGAATTGAGGTCTTTTTCCTGGGCTTTATTAAAATAGTCATCTTATTATATTACATACTTGTAGATGAGATTTTTTTAACCTTTTTTCTAATTATTTTTCTTTTCTTTTAGGTGTCTTGGCATACATAATGCTGGCGGGCAAGACACCCTTCGCATCGACGGGAGACGACTCTCCAGAGGCCATCCTAGCTAGAATTGAATCGGGAAAAGTGGAACTCAACACGGGCGTCTGGACGACTATCAGCACCGCTGCGCGCGCAGCCGTAAAGCGGACCCTGCATGTAGATCCGACACGGCGCCCCACGGCCGCCCAGCTGCTGGCCGACCCCTGGCTGCAGGGAGATGGGGCTAACTTCCACGCGGCTCAGCCACAGGTAATGAAAAATTTCATCATAATAACCAACGGGGCTACGTCCCATGGTGGGATTTGGCCTCCTCCGCAAATGTTTTCCATACTCGCCGTTTGTCTCCAGTCCTTTCCATCCTTCTTAAATCCTCTACCATAACTCTTCCTCGGTCTGCCTCTGATGTTACTCCACAAGGGTAGAGAAAGAAGATAGACTGACTGCCACACAACTCCATCTTGGCACACACTCCTTGCTTCACTCACATTTGTATATTTTGTCTCATGCATTATATTCTTCTTCAGTCAGAACTCTTGACATGGCCGGACTCAAGTATTTTAATCACTTGATCATGCCATGTCTTCCTCGGGCGTCCCTGACTTCTTCTACCATTCACTTTTGCTTCATATATTCATCTTGCACCCTGTTCATCTGCTTCACATGTCCAAACCATTTTAGGGTTCCTTTCTTAATCTTGTAAATAGCTCTTAAATTTGGGCATGGGTACTGCCGCCTACACCCGCCCTGCAGAAGATTGTTGTCGATCCCGAAGGGAACCATTTACTGGATAACCAAAACCCCTGCCATAAACCCCAAGTGGTTCACTACCTTTGGTGACTTAGCAGGGGTGTCCAAGTTCATGGGGTGAGGTTTATATAGGTCTCGGCAGCGAATGCGTTTGCCCACCTATTGCATGGTGGGCCAGATCTGGAAAGATTGGTTGAGGGAGACCTAACTTAGACCTCTCCAGCCGGACTCTCTCAACTCGTCGCCTTGCACCGCAGTTGACAGGATGGATTCATATGTCTGTCACTCCTGGACATATTGACCTTCTGATTCCTATCCACCCCTTATACCATTTCCTTCCCAGAAATATCTTCCCACTCCTTTTTATCCCTAAGAAAGACCCTCCACACAGCATCCCCAAAGATAACAGGCCCTTAGGGAGTTTTTTTCCCTGTGTGAAGTTAATGTAAAAAGAACGCTCCGTTTGCCTAGAAATTACAAGCAAATAACTGCATGTGAAATTAAAGTTGTTACTGATTAATTAGACAGAATTTTTTCTTTATGGTCAAGGTTAATCAACATTCTGAATAACTCATTTCAGCCCACCCATCCGCCGCCGGCCAACGTGGAAAGCGTCTCGGGGCTGCGGAAAGCCGTGGACAAGACCTTCCAGGTGATGAGCACCTCCCCCAAACAGCCGCAGTGCCTTGGTCCCGTCAGTCTGTCCCACCTCGCCCAGAGAAGAAACAAACTCATGAACTATACCGCTACCTCATCAGGCAAGGCCACGCAGGTGTAATCTCCAACTAAAGTACAAACTTTACTGAACCTGAACCTTTTCACAACGGATTGTTGAATCACGATACTTCATGTCTGTATTTTGGAAACCACACACATAAGATTCGTCTGTATTTTGGAAATGACTTACATAAGATTCATCTGTATTTTGAAATCGACACACATAAGATTCGTCTGTATTTTGAAATCGACACACATAAGATTCGTCTGTATTTTGGAATCGACACACATAAGATTTGTCTGTATTTTGTAATCGACAAACAAAAGATTCATCTGTATTTTGGAATCGACACATAAGATTCGTCTGTATTTTGTAATCGACAAACAAAAAATTCGTCTGTATTTCGGAATCGACATACGTATATAAGATTCGTCTGTATTTTGGATACGACTTACACAATATTCGTCTGTATTTTGGAATGACATACATGAGATTCGTCTGTGTTTTGGAATACATAAGATTCACTATTTGGATGTGTATAATTATTCGTCCCACCGACAGGAAAATCGGTGTCATCATCACTATATAATGTCATCTATTGTAAGATTGATAAATAATCAGAAGGAGCATTTAATTAATTGGAATTAGCACATCGAAAGGAGTGCATTATTGATCCAGAAATCGTTATAGTTGTTGGTCTCGAATGTATCACGCATAAATGTGTAATAAATGTGAAATGTTATATTATCTGATATTTTATATGATATACATAGTTCTTGTGTATGTTGAAAGTCTGCGTTTTGAGTATATACTGGATACATTGATTTTCTTAATGAAAGAGTCATTGATCCATTGAAAATTGTTAAGAGGACCGACATTTTGATGTTATCGGAAAAGTATGTAGTTCAAATATAAAATTATATTAGTTGTTCGATTTATCATGTTGTACTTGAATATCTACAACGTTATAACTTACTTCAATTAGAGACACCTCAAATCACTTGAATGCTTTTCAAAAGTCGTACTTATTAAAACTTTTCGGCACCGTAAGGCATATTGAAACTAATAGTGAATACAATAATCGTCTCTATTGAATTATTATTAATATAAAACATTGTTGATTAAGTCTGGAGTTGCTAGTCACTTCATGTTACATTGTATTAGATTCTCTACTGCAGAAGATTGTTGTCAATCGCCATCCAATATAAAGTAACACATATTCTCATACCGAGTGCCACACTACTAGTTTGTTCTGAAGGAATAATTACCGTTGAAGTAGATTTAGCAATGTAGATATTATTTTAGTTGTCGCTTGCTGGTTGATATGGAACTCAACTTTGCGGGATAATTTACAACAGTTCTATATTAATGTACATAATAATATTACAATATACTTAGTACCTTATGTTTTTATGGAAACAACTCCATTTACAACAACAAAATTATTTTGCAAATATCATTCAAATTTTTCTTTTTTATTATTTTCAGTATTATTCCACACTTTTTAAATGTGTACATTAATCTATCTTATTACATAGTTTATCCTTTCTCAGATTTTACATTCTAACAAATATATAGTGAAACTCTCTTAAGAACTTTTCCAAGGGACCGGTAAAAACTTCTTAAACTGGAAAACCTTATATGTGGGATAAATTGGGTCATTCAGTCTTCGAGGAACCGAAAAAACCAAACTTCTTAAGCAAAAAGACTTCTTAAGAGGGTTTCACTGTAAATGTATTTATTATGCACCTATTTATTTATTATTGCATCTACAGTCATAATATATTATATACAATTTTTTGACACAGAAATATTTACAGTGAAACTCTCTTAAGAAGTTTTCCAAGGGACCAGATAAAACAAACTTCTTAAGCACGAAAACCTTATGTGTGGGAAAAATTGGGCTGAGGGACTAAAAAAATCCTTCTCTGAGCCACAAAACTTCTTAAGACGGTTTCACTGTATAAACTTGTGCAAGAAGTAGCAGGTTTTCACCTTTGCATCAAATCTAGGAACAAATTTTAATCTATTTTATGAAATTCCATAAATACAATATATATCTCTATTGTATTTCTATCACAAAAATATATATATATATATTCTCATATACACACTGTTGTTAAATCTACTGTATTTACAAAAGAAGTGCAATACAATATTATGTATCGAAAACATTTATTTTTCCACTTTGTAACATACAATATATTATATTTACAAAACTATAAATGTTATGTAGAGAAAAATGGTTTTAAACAGATGTTAACGGTAATATAGTAATATGTATTATGTTTGAGCACATATTATATATATAATACGTATTATAATTGCGTATCATTTTTCATTAGAGGTGTTTATGTTTTCTTCTTAATTTGGTTTATATAATGAATACAGTGAAACCCTCTTAAGAAGTTATCGTTTAATATATTTTTTCCACCATTTATTTCCTACACCAAGAAATTCCAATTATGAATTTTGTTTCTTTATAACATAAAAACATACTTCTGTGTCATTCGATGCCGGCATCTATGACCCATACCCATTCCGATTTTACCAATGTCTAAATAAAAAAGAACGCAAATTCGCTTTTGGTTTTGGTCTTTTTATCTTTTCCGAATATAAATGGGTCCAATAAAACTCTATTTGCAATATGTAAAATAACTAATTAAATAATGTTATATTTCTCAAATGTGCTAATTTCCACAAACTTACTTTATTGCAAAGTTAAAATCTAGTTTAATTCAATTATTATTCAAAAATGTATGTTTTAGTTAGCTGGACCCTTAAAAACGTTTTAAAAGGGTTTCACTGCGCAGTGAATCTATCTTAACCCTTAGCGGAATTTTTTACTTTCTTTTTTACTTCAAAATTTTGAACTGAATGACAAAAATGTCAGTAAATACATATGATGTTATTCAATTTTTTTTACGAAAATGCAGTATTAGTTACTACAAAATATATATATAAATATGTGTTATTTTAAAAAGCTCTCTGCTACACTAGGTTCTAATTATTTTGTGTGTGTTATCACTGGGATACCATAATTCCGCTAAGGGTTAAGAATTTTTTCTAGGAACCGGAAAAAAAAACTTCTTAAGAGGGTTTCACTGTAGTTGTTTCAATGAATTCCTTTGCTGAATTTTCATCTTGCCAGCATTATAAAAACAAACTTAGCCATGAATGTAATAAAGTTTGCATACTAAAGGTACAATCTTCTCACACAAATTTAATGCAGTTCCTCATTTTTTCTACCTAAACTTTATATTTGCCAACAAAAATTTTTGAGTACCATTTTTGTTCTATATTATTAATAAACTGGCCAGATTGATACTGTATTAATATAAAGCAGGGAAAACAGGTTGCATCATTTGAATGAGAAGACTGTTCTATTTATTATTTCAATGAATATTTCTCAACTGTAGATTAATGAAGTAATTGTGATTTGAATAAAATTAACAAATTGTGGGTTGACTTTTAAAATTCATGATGCTCACTTCTGTCTCAAAATTGCACAAAAAAATAATTCTACTAAATGTAGAAAAAATGACCTTCTAAATTAGTGATCTCTGTATTAACACACTTCAGGCGGGCGAAAACAGGGAACTTGTTCGAGAAAATGGAATTTGTTTTAAAATAATACGTACAATTGAACAAATTTTTTATATAGCACTCACCACACCCCAACTATAAAAGAACCCCGTTAATTCGAAATCCATGAGACATTAAAAATAAAATTTTGAATCAACAAATTCTTGTGTAATTTGAAATTTTTTGAAAATAAATTTGTTTTTATCGAAAAAAAAACAGGCTTATATCGCCGCGGTCCTACGTTCAAAGAAATTCATAAAAATTCAATATTTTCCACGTAAATCAAATTTTCGCGGCCGTCCCTTAAAAACTCATAAAAATATGATATATTTCCGCTTACATCGAAATTTCGCAGCTGATTCCCAATTCAGATATTCAAAGTAAATTCGTAAAAATACAATATATTTCCGCGTGAATCGAAATTTCGCGGCCGAATCCCGTCGCGGCCAGCCCTCTAAATTCAGATATTCAAAATAAATTGCATGCATTTAAATTTAGATTTCTATTCTAAATCTGATCGAATTTTCGCAGCATATTTACATCACAGTCGGCCAATCTAATTCAGATATTCAAAGTAAATTCGTAAAAGTACCGTTTAATTTCCGCATAAATTATGTTTTCGTTCTACTGTATTGTCCAAAATTATAACCTACTTTGTAATAGGACTATATAAACAGAAGTTGAAGTTAAGTGTTGGGCCATTTAGTGACTTTTTATTGTTAAAAAGTGTACATATTTTATTACATTACAAAAATAATGGTTTTCACTTTGGAACAAATCATTACAAAAAAAAAAAAAATTAGGCATCTCCAATGCCAAAGGGTAAGTTTCCTTTTGATAATATTCTTCCACACAAAAGACAAGGAGATCAGAAGATGGGGAAGACTTGTATCACATATGCATGTATATTTATATGTTTTATACATATAGTTAGAACCCTTACAAAGAGATTGGTTACAATATTCATATGAAATACTTGACAGCAATACCTTTCGTAGCCCATCCTTAATATTTCAATCCCCTCCTGCCCCAAGTGTGTTAATATTTGGAGGTATGATATTAATTAAATCTAACGGCCGATCCGAAAACAAAACACCTGGCAATCTCCATTGCTGGAGTGGTTATATGTACTATGTTTTTTTACTATGTACAGTGAAACCCTCTTGAGAAGTTTTCCAAGGGACCGAAAAAAACAAACTTCTTAAGCAGGAAAACCTTATATGTGGGAAAAATTGGGCCAAGGGACCGAAAAACCAAACTTCTTAACTGGGAACTTCTTAAGAGGGTTTCACTGTATGTCTTTATATATTACTTCATTTTCTACTCCTGTTTTTTTGAATCTTCGTCCTTGGCCATAATTGAGTTTAAAAACAAACTATTTGTTTCAAAATGTCTCCTGTCTCTTTGTCTCTTATATGCTGAGATAATTTTAAGATGGCCCTGTAGCGTTAAAAGGATTCAAATGTGTTTTTACTTTAAATCTGTCATTTTGGCGATAGTGGATTTTATCTGTCAACCCATAAAATATTAGGTAGGTATAAGGACAAGCTGAACACTAATACAAGCACACACGGAATACCTACGCCTAATGCTTTAATATAATAATAAAAAATACACACTTGATCACAGATTGAACAAAATATTTTTATAACAATATTTATTTAAGAAATGTATGAAGTACAAGCATTCAATCATATCTGTATTATATAAAAAAAATATATAGGAAATTATTCATGCTTAAACTTTAACATATAAAAAATCTATCTCTTAAACACCTTAAACTTGATAATTAGTCTATAGTCTACATACAAAAAATATACAAACAGTTTCTTATTTGTTATGATTTGAGATTTTCACAGCCAAAAGTATTACTAATTTTCACAATAATTTATTTAGTTTAAAAATCGCAGGATCGCTTATTTGCCCGGCGTAAATTTTTTGACATTGTCGCAAATCGACGATCAGCGCCGTAATTTTGAACTTTTTGAGAGTTAATTCTCAACATGATAGCGTTTTCTTGAATGTTGTGTTGGATTGTTTGATCACTCATTGATTCGTCCATCAAAATTAACCAAACGCTGAGAATATAAAAATTCAAGTTAAATTTCAATTTCTGTAATCAATATATATTATAAAAGAAAGTGTACTACAATGTGCGTGCCGCTAAAACTCAAAAACGAGTCCTGAACGATCAAAGGAGTTATATTGTGTGGTAGCCCTCTATTCCCCATCCGTGAAGTAGGTTCCCATTTTTATGCTGGAAGTTTCGCCCTCTAGAAATTTCTAGAACAGTCCGGAACATTTTATAAAGTCGTTTTAACGTTCCATATTATAATGGCTGATTTACCAGCAATGTTTTGGTTGCTTGTAATATATCCTGAACTCCCAGCCATTTTGAATATTATCAACTCGTAGAAATTATACGCTGTAAAAATATGTGTATCAACTGTTTGACATTTCAAACTCACACCATAGAAATCTCAAAAACATCAGGAAATAGACAATATTCACAGGGCTGCATATAATCATCTCTTCGACCATTTGACGTTGAAGAATACATAAAGATGAAACATTCGACAAAGTTCGTCTCAACGACGAGTAATTTTTCGTTCGTAGATGGCGCATAACGAGTAACGATTGATCGTTGCTCTAGAATCGCAGCCCAGATCACTCTCGAATGTTGTGGAATGTTCTGGAAAGTTGTGGAACATTCAAAGCCTTTTTTGTGTGGGTGGGACTACCCATTGGTAGGGGTATACAAAGCAAGATCCATCGTGGGTTTGAACGTAAGTTCAATCTCATATCAACTCACTGAGCGAAGCTGGGTACCCCAGCTAGTTATTATTAACAGTATGGATTCACAGACCACAAATGTTTTTATTATCCACCAAGAACATGCTAAATATTGTTGTTTAGCGTTAAAATAAAATAAATGTTTGCACTTGCTCCACTTTTACACTGAGTGACTCATTCTTCTCAAATTCTCTGTTCTAATAATTCGAAAATGACATATTTTATTCATCGCTTTCTGAAAAATCTTTATGTATCTTATACATTATGTTTAAATCTATTAAATTGATCATAATTTATAACTCTCTGGTCAATGGATTATATTGTGCATTAATTTAATAGTAAAAATGAAAAATGCATTATATGTATGTATATACATATATCTCTTTAGTGTAAAAAGCAAAGAAAATATTTTATAGATTTAATTAAATAGTGCCATGTTTATACAATATAATTTAATTAGTATTTTTGTATATTATTTTTTAAATCTCTTTCCATATTTGCATGATTCCTTTATTTTTCGAAGATGTAGGTCCAATATTTTTGTGATTAATAATTTATAATTTAACGAAATATTCCAAATACTGTTTTTTTTCTTCTTTTTTAATATTAATTTATTTACGCTTTTAGTTAAGGTATTATTTGGTATTATATGTTTAATTATGTTAATATTTTGCACTACGAAATTTCTATATTATTATAGATTATTTTTATGAATTAAAATAAAAGAGCGCTTCCATGGGATTTAAAAATAAATCGTTTGTACATTTTCAAACTTTAGTGCAATTTTTTTGTAGATTTTTGCGGGCAATGTGTTTTTTCCAAATTGGGATTGGATATTTTTAATATTTTTATGAATTAAGTGATATTTTTCTTTAGGTTGAGATGTTTTGCAGAGATTCAAATGTAACATTGTCATCAAATGGTCAACGTTTTCTTATTTTGACATTTGAAACTTTTCTGTTAAACGCCGATTCTAGGTCTTTTTCAGCTTTCTATCAAATTATGATCGGCTGACAAGCTTAACAACATGATAGTTGTACTTTTCTGCGAATAAAAAATTGTTTGAAAGCTGAAATGAATCTAAAATCAGTGTTTAACTATGACCTTTCAAATGCCAAAAAAAAACAAAATGGCGCCTGTTTGGTCTTGAAAAAATAATAAGCTTGGTTCCTACTGAAATATCATTTATCTAGTACCTACCCTTCCCTCACCATAATCACTAGCTGGAAACTATTCAAATAAAAGAACAGCTGTATTGCCAGAAAATTGTTCAAGTTCAAGGGTTTTTGTTTTGGACTAAGGACGGGTTGTTTCAAAAAATTTGATGAGTTCATCAAATATTTGAAGTTAATTTTCACGTTCTGTGTTAGTTCTATCCGAGTTCTGTTATTTTATCATCATAGGCAAGCTGCTTCATAAAACTGAAATCATCACAGAACTTGAATAGAACTTACACAGAACGTGAAAATTAACGTCAAATATTTGACGAATTCGTCAAATTTTTTGAAACAACCCATCCTAAGAAGAAGCATTTGGACTATCATGGAAGTAAGCTGTCTGTGTATGTAATCCCCGATTTACCCTGATCTGGGTAGAGGACATAAAGGTATTGAGAGCAACGAGCAGGCTGACAAACTAGCAAGGAAAGAGGTGAAAGCACCATTTACGGGATCCAAGCCGGCCGTGGGAGTAGCAAAGGAAAAAGCAGAAAGGTGGGTCAAATCGCAGCACTGGAAGGAATGGGAGAGGGCACCCGGAATGAGGCAAGCCAAAGTACTCATAAACAGAACAGACCCTGGAAGAACCAGGCAACTACTCGATATGGACAGAAACTCGTAGGACTACTAACGGGACACCGCCATCTCAGAAGACATATGAAGTTGTTGGGATTGGAAAACACCACTAGATGCAGGAAATGTGAAGGGGATAAAGAGATTCCAATTCATCTACGGTGCCAATGTCTCGCTCTGTTGGAAACAAGGCTCAGATACCTGGAAGATACGTCTTGGAACCAGAAGTCACAGCCGCATATCCAACGACAACCCTGGTGAACTTTATTAAAGGGACTGGGTTATTGTTAAAGGAATGGGGTAAAATAGGAGATGACACAATGGGCCTATGGCCTAAGTACTCAGGGGAACTATTCGTAAAGCGTCTCCGCTTTCAATGAAAATAAATAATAATCTCGGATTTTAGAACTTATTCGTTCTCTGTTCGTTTGGCGATAATTACCTCGAGGTATCGCAGTGGAACTAACTATATTGTGATAGTGTTGTGTGCTCCTTCACAGTGGTAACTGATTGGTCATCCCGTTTTCCTTCCATACCTTGTCCATCAGACGCCATTTCGTTCCGCTATTGTTTACAGTCCACTTGTAGTTTCAAATGAAACAGCAAACGTCCAATTTGATGACAGAGTTACATTTGATTTGCTGTTGAACACCACAGCTTTAGTGTGTGTTAATACATATTATAGTTTGAGAAGTGTTGGCCTATTGATTCTTCCATTCACTGCGCGTATGGCTTTGTGTTGCGCTGTGCGTAGGCAGTGATAATCTTGTCAATTCTTTAAACATATATCAAGGACGTATTGTGCAAAGTTAAGTCTTTATTACATGCACCAGTCCGTTGTTAATAATAATAATATGTATGTATTTATCTGCTTATAATCGGGGTTCGTTCATTGTTTTGAAGGATCTTGTAGACTTAAGTTTAATGTTGAAAGAATTTATTATTAGAGAGTTTAACATACTTACAACTTAAGTGCATTAGTAAATAACTATAAACTATGTGCTTTAATATGTATTATGTGTGTGAATTGAATAACTATTATATTATCAACATCGTTTTAATATCCCCCATATCATATTAATTAAAAAAAAAACTCATAGAACTTTTAATTAGAATCATTTTTACTGAGGCTGCAGACATTTTAGTTACTAATTAAAGTGTCTACTAAAAAACTTTAATGATGTAATTTTCTTTTTGAAAATTATAGAATAAACAATATGGCGTCTTTCAATTTTTTATAGTTAAATGAATATTTAAAAATTTCAATAGTCCGTCGTGAAAATGATGTTGGAATTTGAACATATAGTTTTGTTAATGTAGAAATTCATGAGAGAAAAATCTCCGCGAATTTCATGATGCCAGAAATCTCCTTACGAGAACACACTGCAAACGTTGAGCACTTATAATAAAATTTATCAATTATATATGTTTTTAGCGTTGATGATTTTACGTGCCATGGCCATTAATAGTCTTAACAAAAGACTAAATTATTATTATTGATTTCAATGTTAGTTTATGAAAGAAGACTAATTTTACTGTACGAATTGAAGACACAAGTGGATATTGCAAAATCTAAATTATTAAAAACAAATTAAATTGTGCAACTAGGCATATCCAATAGTTTGTTAGTTATTAAGTTTGAGTTGTTCCAAAGTTCGTCACATTGATGATTATCAAATCGCCATTTTGAATTTTTAACATTTTAGCATATAGTTTTCAAATGTCGAAAATTCAAAATGGCGCTGGCATTTGAAACATCCCTCTCCTTAAGATCATGCAACATCTGAAACTTTAGATGTCGCTATGTACATAACACCTTCAACCACGCAAAAGTAGCAGTTTTTGTAAATTGGTAGCATAACACCTTCATCCCTTGTGTCTACAATTATTAGTTACTTACTATTGTATAATTTGTTTCCAATTCAAAGATCATAATCTATATTAGTATATTTGTAAATAATCAAGTGGTTTTCTTTCTTAACTATTCAACACTGAAAAAGACTCTCAGATTAAAAAAAATTCTCCCAACATAATTTTTTTTAATCAATGGGGGTTGTGAATACGTATTTTTATTCCGTATGGATTTATTAATATATGTAAAGTTGGCTGTACATATGTATTTTAACAAACTCTGTAACTATGTGACATGTACGTACATATTAAAAAAATCTTTAAACCCTAATCTAAATCAAGAAATGAATACAGTAAACCCTCTTAAGAAGAGACTGGAAAAAAAACTTCTTAGGCGGGAAAACCTTATAAGTCAGATAAATTGGGTCATTCAGTCTTCAGCGGACCGAAAAAACCAAACTTCTTTAGAGGGTTTCACTGTAATAACAATGTTAACAACAGGTAAATTAAATCACAAACTTTAATTTAACACAACTGACTCTTTCTTACAATACAGGCAAACAACTAGTATGTAGTTACTACTCACTGTCTTCACCCGAATATAACATTATTTTGTTAAGAGATTTTTAAAAATAATGAGGAATAAACAATGTGGCATCTTGTCTTAATTTTTACGGTTAAAAACAATTACATTCACCTAGAAATTTCTGATAGGAAGAGATATCCAAATTGCATGATTTATATTTTTAAATTTCGAATAGTGTTTTCATCTTTTTCAAATGGCACATAGATAATATTTATTTTCATAAGAAATCTTAATTTTAAAAAATGTTGCCAGTTGTCAGTTAAATCCTGGAAGATGCACAGTCGTTGTTATTGCTCCATATAGAAATACCTTTTCACATATAAGATAATTACACAAACTGTACTAGAGAAGATAAGTACAATTGGTACACGCAAGATATTTTTAAGAAATTGAGATAAATTTATGAATGTTAAATTAAAATAATGAAATTTCTATTGTGGTTGTTATTCAAATTCTAGAATATAGTTACATAAAAATATGAATCGCTCTAATTTGGTAGCTTCCAAATCTCTCATTATTACCACACATTTATAGATTGTTTATTAAAAGTTATAGATGTAAAATTCTAAAACCACAAGAGACTTGAAAGTACTGAATCGGTTAGAGACATTGTTTTCTATTGAATAATAGGCGCTGGTAGTAATAGTTTGCCAGCAAATCTTAAAATTGAACTGTAATTATGGCAAACAAACAGAAGTCAAATACTTGTGCTTCCAGTGTTATTTGATTTGGATTAAACCAATGAGTTAAATGTGACACTTAATAGTGTCTGCTGAAAAGTATACACAGAAATGTCTGCTGAAAAATATACATGTCTGCTGAAAAATGTACACAGAAATGTTTCCTGCTGAAAATAGACACAGAAATGTGCAATAAATCTCATGTTTTATATTCGTATAGATTATGTAGTGCAAAAGAACCTTAAGTGTGATATTATTTTTTTTCAGATTGAAATCCAAAAATATCTGCTTGATTCACGTCTTTGTTGTGTAAAAATATAATAATAATATTTAGACAATTTGTAGAGTGCCGTTTTTGAGAAAAATCAAGGGTGCTTAAATATCTGCTAAAAACCTACATATATATATTTTTTTTTATTTAAATGAGTGTTATTTTAGAATTTTGTAAAAAAGAAGGGAACCTATTAGTGCTATTTAATGAATTATTGCACTATAACAGTGATTCCCAAAGTGGTCCAGGTGGACCCCCAGGGGTCCACGGGAAACTCGACAGGGGTTCATAAAAAAATGGGGGTCCACAAGTTGTAAGTCCACGAAAAATTATCTGGTTTCGATAATAAATAACAAAATGTTGGCTTGGCTTTTACGAGGGGCGGCTGAAAAGTTTTGAGCCTAAGGTATTAAAAATGCTGATAGAAATGTATAAAAAAAATATTTTTCAATATAATCTCCCTCTAATTCAATGCACTTCCTTCACTTATTAAAAAGAGCTTTTAACCCGGTAAAAAAATATTCGCCGTATTTGCCTTCAAAATGTTCATTTACGGCCGCCTTCATTTCCTCGTTACTTGAAAATCTCCGTCCTCGGAGGTCCTTTTTCAAATTGGAAAAAAGGAAATAATGGCTAGAGGCCAGGTTTGGACTGTAAGGTGGGTGGTTTATTTCTTTAAATCCTGTTTCGGCGAGGGCACGCCTTGCAACTCTGGCAGTGAGGACGGGCGCATTGTCTTGCAAAAACAGGACCCCTTTTGCCAGTTTGCCTCTCTTTTTCTCGACAAGCACTTGACAAACCTTTGTCAACAATGCGGTATAATAGTTGCCGTTCATTGTAGTATTTTTGGGAAGGTAGTCGATGAACAAAATTCCTTCACAATCCCAAAAAACAGTGGCCATGAGCTTGGATGCCAATCTTTCCACTTTGAATTTCCGTGGCGGCTTTTCTCCCTTTTCTTTCCACTGCATTGATTCTTGTTTTGCTACAGATCATGTTGTCTAATCCATGTTTCATCCACAGTAACAAGGCGAGAAAAAACATTGTCAGGATTATCGCCACAGATGTCCAAAAACTCCTCCGAAGTTGTGACGCGACGCTGCTTGTCAAGCGGCGTGAGCATTTTCGGCACCCATCGCGCACAAACCTTTTTCTTGTGCAAATGATTTGGCAAATTTTGGCTTCAGCTAACTGTCACAACTTGATTCGCAGATCTTCCAGAACAATTTCTTTCACTTTTTTTATGTTTTCTTCGGTAACGGCGGTGTTTGGGCATCCCGACCTGGGATCATCTTCAAGCTACTCCCTGCCGTGTTTGAATTCACGGGTCCAATGTTTTACGGTGGCAAATGAAGGTGCTGACTCCCCATAAACTGCAGACATCTCTTCAAATATTTCCGTCGGCATTTTGTTCTTCTTTGTGAGGAATTTTATGACAGCTCTGTACTCCAATTTCCTAGAAAGCGCTGATGAGTCAGACATGGTGATGTTTAAGGTTCAATTACTAAAAATGTAATGATGCTAATGACATGAAACTTGGTATTTATATTATTTGGAATACCTTCAATTAGTGGTGTGCAGCGCTACACATTAGTGATGATCATAGGTACTTAGGCTCAAAACTTTTCAGCCGCCCCTCGTATCTGTCAATGTAGGTAGATAGTACACTAGTATTTCGGTGAAAAATGGTCATATTGAGACCCATCCCGCCCGCCGTCTCATATCACGTTACCCCCCCCCCCCCCCCCCCCCCCCCCCAACAAAGTTTGGGAACCTCTGCAGTACATCCTCGATGTGGACATATTGATAACATCATTTAAGGAGTCCTATTCGAGCCGCGGTCAACAGTGGTTGTGTGTACCTTACCTATTGCTTAGTGCCGTTCGCCCGTTCCCGTGCCTCATACAGATAAGAGATTATTGTTACATTTTATTTAATTCTGTTTATCGTATACTTGTTTGTTTGCATTCCTACTTACGGCTAATCCGTTTTTGTTTGTACAGTCAATGAAATAGACTGCGTATTATTTTTTCAGTTTAATTTTTAAAAGTTAAGTTTTTTTTTTTATATAATGGAGGAAGACGAAGATAGACCTCCCGACCCAGGATCGATATTAGATTTTTCTGATTCGGAATCTAACACTAGCCAGGCTTCTATTACGCTTCCATCTCGTAAACGACGACCATCGCAAAGCCTTCACATCCCATCGAAAGTTAAATCTATACCGCCGATTCAACAAACCTCGACCTCTAACGACCTTAACCCCAATAGTAACACCCAGACAAGTACTTTAGCTAGCGATAATACAAAAAGTACTGACTTACTTTATCCTGCTTCCGCTTCCGGTCCTTTTATCGTAATTGTTCAGAGAACTGAACAAGGAAAACTTATTCATCCTTTAGATTTTGGAAAATTCTTATTTGACTCAAAAAATAATAACCTTGGTATTGTTAATGGTTCAATTAAACCGGAAGGGCGATATAAATTATCTATCGAGTTTAATACTGCCGCTTCCGCAAATGGATTTGTAAAAAAAATTGACTCGCTCTCAAAACATAAATATAAATCGTTCATCCCGTCATTTAACCTTACGAGAATGGGTCTTGTTCGAGGAATTCCCACGGATATCCCAGAGGCTGAAATTGTTGATGCTTTGAATAATTCCCAAGGAACCCCGAAAGTAATAAAAGCACGTCGACTGAACTACAAGGATTCTACTGATGGAAACAAGATCTGGAAACCTTCCCAATCTGTTGTTGTTACATTTGAGGGACAATCACTTCCGTCTCGTGTGTTTATTTATTATTCCTCGCTTCCCGTCGAAGTTTATAAATTTCCAACTGTTCAATGCTTCAATTGCTGCCGGTTTGGACATACAAAATCCGTATGCCGCTCCCCTCCACGTTGTTACTTTTGCGGAGAAAATCACCCATTTGATCAATGTCCAAAATCTTCCAATAATCCCATTTGCATTAACTGTTCGGGTGCACATACCGCGGTCAGTCTAGCCTGTCCGGAATTGACAAGACAGAGGAACATAAAACATAAAATGGCTACCGACAACATTTCGTACTTCCAGGCCTCAAAGTTATTCTCTCCTGCGAAAAAATCTTTCGCAGAGATGACATCGTCCTCAGCTCCTTTCCAATCAACCACCTTTTTAAATTCAACGTCATCTTCTCACAGAGAAACCATTCTCAAGCCAGTCAAACCCAACCCAAAATATACTCCTTACCTTGATAAAAAACAATTGAATAATATTTTGACCAGCCCGAATGGGAATGTCAAATCTCGGACCCCCAATGGGTGTGCCATTAATAGTAATACATCCCCTCCTGCTCTCCCCGAAATATTGAATAATAATTCTTTTATACAAACTTTAATTACCCTTTTAATTTCTATCCTTACAAACAACAATACTGTACCGTCCAACGCTGCCGATTACATTAAATCTTTATTATCTTGCCTCCCCAATGACTTCGAAACTGAACAAAATTCTTCAGTGGAACAGTAGAAGCCTCTTCGCTAACAAATCTGACCTAATTCAATTACTCGACGAACACGACGTTTCAGTGGCCGCCATTTCTGAAACGTGGTTAAAACCCTCCTTTCACTTAAGAATTCCGGGTTATTATTGTCTCAGACACGACAGACCGGATGGTAAAGGCGGCACGGCTCTGATAATCCATAATTCTATCCCGTTTAAACAAATTAATATACATACTCCCTCCGACGATATCCAGATAATAGCAGCTGTCTTATCTGATATCACAATATTATCAATATATATTCCTCCCTCTACCACTTTTATTGAAAATGAATGGGCACCAATCTTAACCCAGATTTGTTCCCCTTTTATGATCCTAGGAGATTTTAATGCACATTCCCCTTCTTGGGGTAGCAAAATAACAAATCGTTCTGGCCGCAATCTTTTAGATTTTATTGATACCCATAACCTATGTTTCTTAAATGACGGATCTCCAACCAGATTCACCCCCCCTCATCAACGAAAAAGTGCTGTTGATTTATCTCTTTGTTCATATTCGTTAGCATCTAAATGCTCTTGGGACATCCTAAACGATCCCCTCTCTAGTGATCATTTTCCAATTATAATCCGATTCCAACATCAATCTAACACTTATCCTCCACCAGTTAAAAATAATCTCAAATTTAGAATAAATGATGCGAATTGGAGCACTTTCTCTTCTGAACTAGATAACCTTATTAATTTTAAAAAAAAATCGTCCCCGGGAGACATCAGATTGCAATGTGACACGTTTCCCTCTATGGTTATAAATGCAGCAGAAAAATCCATCCCGAAACGCAATGCGAACATTAAAATAAAACACTCTAATCCGTGGTGGGACGAGGAATGCACTCGCTCCGTCAACTCTCGTAAAAAAGCAATTTCCTCTTTTCGTAAGTGTATGACACTAGAAAATTTTTTATCAGTTAAAAAAGCCCAGGCAGAAACCAAACGAATTTTGAAAAATAAAAAACGCGCTGGATGGCGGAAGTTCTGTGAGAACCTGTCTCCGGAAACTCCCCAATCTTCAGTTTGGTCTAGCTTAAAAAAATTCGGATCATCGTATTCTCCGCCGAGTACCAAGCATATATCAGAAGAAATTCTTATAGGATTTGCGGATAAAATAGCCCCCCCATCAGTGGCCGGATGTGAAGAAATGCCTTCTATTAAGCCATATCCATCTCACTCTAACTGGCTAGATGCTCCTTTCTCCATTGATGAGATGAAACTAGTAATAAGAACCCTTTCTGACTCTGCTCCGGGTCCCGATGGAATACTTAATAGTTTCATTAAATCATTTTCTGATATGGCGGTTGAATATTTCTTATCTCTTATTAATAATATGTTTGAAACAGGACTAATTCCGGATGATTGGAAAACTCAAAAAATCATTCCCATTTTAAAACCTGGAAAAAATCCATCTGAAATTTCGTCTTATCGGCCTATTGCTCTTTCATCATGTTTGATGAAAGTAGCGGAGCGTTTGATGAAGAACAGATTAGAGTGGTTTGTTGAAAGTCAAGATATTATCTCACCAAATCAGTATGGTTTTCGGAAAAAGAAATCTACAATGGATAATTTAAGTTTGTTCACAACTGATATCCGAGTTTCCCAATCCCTAAATTCTTATACATTGGCCACATTCCTTGACCTTTCATCAGCTTACGATGATGTTTTACTGAATGTTTTGAAAGAAAAGCTAATTAAAAAACAAATCCCCCCGAAATTAGTCCAATTTATTATTAATTTGCTCTCAGATAGGTCCATTATTATTGAGTCTTCCTCTAAATGCTTAAGGCGCAAACTATGGAGAGGTTTGCTCCAGGGTTCTGTTATTAGTCCTCTGTTGTTTAATATTTATATAAGCGACCTAGACTCAGCAATTCCTTTTTCTATCAAGCGTCTTTACTTTGCGGATGATATCCTTATATATTTGTTACATAAAAATATTATTCTTGCAGCTAAGGAAATGAATTTGGCTTTACAATATATTAAAAGCTGGTTGTCAATAAATGGGATGAATCTGGCGGCATCTAAAACAAGGGTCGTGGCTTTCACGCGCAAAAGAAAAATTCCCCAATTCTCAATTTCTTTTGATAATGTGCCTCTACAAACCGCTACTCAAATCAAATTCCTTGGTCTTCTTTTGAACCATAAACTTTCCTGGCTTCCACACATTCAGATAATTTCTACAAAGTGTGAAAAGGGACTTAATATGATGCGAGCAGTTTCCAGAGTATGGTGGGGATCTCACCCTACCACTCTTAAATTAATGTATAATTCCCTAGTTCGGAGCCACTTGGATTATGGCTCATTCCTTTTTGACCCACTCCCTAAATATCTAGATAAGAAAATGGAAAGAATTCAATCAAAAGCCCTCAGAATGATTATTGGAGCTATGAAGTCTTCTCCAATTAATGCTCTTCAGGTGGAATGTGTGGAGCCTCCATTATATTTCAGAAGGCAATTCCTTGCCAATAAATATATTTTCAAGGCTTTATCGTTATCACATCATCCTATTAAACAAAGTCTTAATAGGTTAAGTGTTAATTTGAATTCTAACAAAAGATTGAGAGAAAAACAATGTTTTCCTCTCTTAATTAAAAGTTTTCATCTCTATAATTCTCTATCATCTTCCCTCCAATATCTTCAAGAAATTCCCAATCTTCCTATATACAATATTCCATTTAAGGCAATCACTTTTATGCCGAACACAATAACATCAGTCTTTCGGAAGAATATTTTATCTTCCCCAAATAAATTTCAAAATGTGGATGATTGTTTTAAAAGCATAGTGGCTTCGAAATTCCCTGGATTTTCCATCCTTTTCACGGATGGTTCCAAATTTGAAAATAAAAGATGTGGAGCATCTATATATAGTCCAGAATTCAACATCAATCTCACTTATAAATTACCGAAAGAAGCTTCCATATTTACAGCCGAATGCTTTGCAATTGAACAAGCGCTAAATCAAATCCAGGTTCTCAACATTCATCGAACCTTACTATGTACTGATTCGCTAAGTGCTCTAACTAAAATTAGGTCAAATATTTTACGTTATCCGGAAGACAATATTATATGTAAAATAAAAAATCTTCTCAATTCTCTTAGTGAATCTGGGTTTGAGACGATATTGGCCTGGGTCCCTGCCCATTTGGGTATCGAGGGTAATGAGATGGCCGATTTTCTCGCCAAATCTGGTTCAGATTCCGGAACTATCCCACTAAATTTTAGAATTCCTATATCCGATGTCTTTCCGATTCTTAAATCTAATATGACTCGTGCCTGGGAAGAAAATTGGGCAGTCTCCAAAATAAGAACTGGATCTTTCTATGCGGGAATTCAAAACCATATCCCTGCTAAGCCATGGTTTCACGGTAAAAAACTTTCAAAACGATTCATTTCATGTATCTCGAGAATGAGAATTGGCCACTGTTCAATTGCATCTCACTTGTCTAGAATTAGAGTTTTAGATGATCCGTTCTGCCAGTGCGGTGTGGAAGAGGAAACCCTCGACCACGTTTTCTTTAACTGTAAAAACCATTCATCTTTCAAGAACATATACCGCCGGCTTATTAAAATCACACACCAGTCCCCCCTTAACATTTCATACCTTTTATCTCTTAACAATTCTCGTGTTCATACAGCTTTATGTAAGTTTATTAACCTGAATGAATTCAATATTTAATTTGTTTTAGTGATCTAAATGAGTCCAATATTTAATTTGTTTTATTATTTTCCCATTAGATTAACCGAAATTTCTTATCCATTTTAAATATTACCGGCACAAAGCACTCTCTCCAGGGTGAATTGCCTTAAACCAAAAAAAAAAAAAAACATCATTTAAGGGTCAGACATTAAAAAATATGTATGATAAATATTGTAAAATGAACACTGTATTATTTTATATATAGCTACTACATATGTATATACACTATCGTGATCGAGGGTAAGGCTCTCGAGGATAAGCAGAAGGTCGCGTGTTCAAATGCCGTTGTGCGCAAGTAAATTTTATTTGATTAATTTGGGTTATTTCACAATTTACTAATTTAAAATAATATATAGTATATTTGCGGCACATTCTAGATTGGAAGATACCGCCCTGGTGTAAGACCCCCAGGACGTGACCAGATCTGAATAGCTCAGGCACTTCCCAACCTTTTACCTACCTCCTCTCTCTCTCTCCCTACTGTCACAACATTCCCAATTGGAGATGCCTTAGTCTCACTGGCTCTAGAACGGTTGGGAACAGTTAGAGCAGCACATTTTAAAAAAATGATTGCACTTGTGGCTATTTTGCACTACATGATAGATACAAACATACATTTATTTATATCAAATTAAGAGAAACTGTATAAAGTTGCAACCATCACTGAATACCTATTTTATTATAAAACGATGTGTAATATAAATTGTCTCTTATTATCAGATTTCTAATATAAACCTTGCCATGTTACAATAATAATAATATTACTGCGCCATATAGTACTGTATTCATAGATTCACATTTTGGTGAGACACGGTAGACGGCTTTACATAAAGAGCCAAGCAAAATGTTATTCAAATCTGCGCTTTATATTTAAATGTTAGTTTTTCCTTTTTTACGGCCTGTAAAACATGTCATTGTTTTTAATCGGCAATAAAAACTCATGCTTCGTACATATTTATTGTCTTCCAACTAAAAAAATAGTACCGCATTATAAAAATTCTGCCAGATTCGTTTCGCATAATTTAAAAATCATTTACAATAATTTTGTAGCCTAACTATCCATTTGCCAGTATTGCTTATCTATGCAGAGTGTACTTACCTCATAATTAATTGACAAAATAATTTTATTGTTGCTTGCGCAGTAAAACTAATGACAACAGAAAAGTAAAAAATATATTTCGATCATGACAAAAGACAATCACAAAATTTTATGCCAAAAACTCTCAACAAAAGATTTTTTAAAATCTGTATTATTTTATTCAGCAAAAGAATCTGCGTGCAAATGAGCAGGGTGTTTTCTTCAGACAAGTGTTGAATATGTTTAAATTGTAAGAGTAATTTAGCAACGCTTTTGAGCCTTTTCAATTTATGTGTAAGACCATGTAGGAAAATATAAATTACTTATTAATTACATTATATAATATTATATTTAATTATTAAGTGTTGACGAATAGGATCTGCTGCTCTAAAGGTAACATGGTTCCATATCAAATATTTTTCAGAAATAAATATTTAAACCGAAATGTATTTTTTTAATTATTTAACCCTTCCTTCTAAACTTTAAACGTAATGCAGTTCTCTCTCGCTAATCCGCCACACCAAAAAATGGGCTGAGTGTCCAGTTTGTGAAAATGGCAGGTTATAGGACGTATGTACAAAATATGCAAAAAATAGAAACAAACAAACACAGCTATCGATCTTTCATAAAATTTCCATTTATTTAATTAAGATTAAGGGGGTATTCTAGTTTAGAAGCCCGAATTTCGAGCTTCTATAAAAATTCTCGTTGATAAAAAATAATTTATGTTTTAAATAAATATTCGTCGATAAAAAAAAAAATTTATATTTAAAAAATAGTTAATATTTTAAACAAATATTCGTCGTTAAAAAAAAAATCATATTTTATGTATAAATTTTTTTATAATTTACTTACTGTCTGGTCAGTGGTTGAGTGGGCATCGCGTTTGGGTCCCACCCGGGCGTCCCGTGTTCGATTCCTCGACTGGCTAAGTCCTCCAATACAACACAAGCAACATTTTCGGCTTTTTGTGGTTGTAGTAGGAGATTTTCAAACATTGTTGGGTTATTCGTAACCCGGGAATGCTTGTCTTTCTTTATTAAAAAAAAAAAATTATATTTTTAGAATTCATACAAAATTTAAAAAAAAAAAAAATTGTGCAATTCACACGCGGTAGAAGCGAAACTTCAGAAAACTAAAGTAGACAAGAGTGGAGAGATTACGAACCACTTATTTATCAATGTGGAGGATTGAAAGAGATGGGATTGGGCGAGAAATTGAGTAATCTGATAGCATGTTACCTATTGTATGCCTATGATGCTTTGCTGATTTCCAACAAGGATGAACGAAGTATGTATGAAGAAAAAGTTAATTATGAATGTAAGTAAGTCTAAAATCGTGGTGTTTGAAAACTAGAGTACAAAAACAATGTGCAACATAGTTGTGAATGATGAATACTTGGAGCAGGTGGATGAGTTTCTTTATTTGGGAAGTATGCTTACGGGAGATGGGAAGGCTGATAGAGATATTGAAAAAAGGGTAAATGTAGGTAACTCCACTAACGGAGGATAGAACTCAATTGGCGCCAACAAAAAACTGTCAAAAAAGCGAAGCTAGCCAGGGTAGGCCTGATGTATGGCGGTGAGGCGTGGAACTGGCAGAGGAAGGAAAGTAGACTGAATGCTGTAGAATTGAGATCCCTGAGGCGTGAGTGTGGTAAAACCCGTACGATCTTGGAAGAAACGTGGAGATCCGCGAAGAATGCAAGGCTAATGTAAGAGTCATGAGTAAGATTACGAAAGAAACGCTCAGATGGTTTGAGCGTGTAGAGCGAATGAACGAGTAAAGGAGTGAAGGAGAATATATATGACGCTAATGCGAATAGTAGAAGCAGCGGGGGACGCCCGAGGAAGATGTGTTTAAATTTAAATTTGGGAGGCGGTTATGGGTACCGCCGACCCGGGAACCATTTATTGGATAACCAACACACATGAGTGAGGTTTGTCCAGGTATTGGTGGCAGATGTGCCTGCCCACCTGCTGCGTGGCGAAGAGAAACTGGTTGAGGGAGGCCTTTTGACCTTTCTAGCCGGACTCTCTCGACCCATCGCTTTGCACAGCTGTTGGAGGGATGGATTAATACGTCCTGCACTCCTGGATACACTGAGCCCCAGATTCCTACCCACCCCTTATACCTGTTTCCTTCCCAGAACTTCCTATCCTTTTCTTCCTTAAAAAAACCTTCTAACATGACATAGGCCCAGAGGGAAATTATTTTCCTTATGGCCTCCTGTGTGGAGCTAATATACAAAAATTTTGAAACTTGGTAACAATATTACGAGTAATAAATAGTTCCTCGCATAATAAATAAACCCTACAATAGAGAATTCCAGTCCAATTTTTTTTTTTTTTATGAATGACCTTCTAACTTAAATAACTGCAAATTTATTTTTATTTTTAGAGTTAGTTTTAATAGTTAAAATAAATGTCAAAGTTTTAATTTTTCAAGATCCCCCAAAAACCACCGAATCTAGTGTGACGTCATCATGACTAACCGAAGTATGAATCTTGTAGGGAACTGGAATCAGCTGTTCGACTCCCGCCATTTTGAATTTCAGCATTGGAGCGTTTTCATAGACATTACCGGGCAATACGATCGTTTTTTGTACAGTTAAAGTTTTTGAATATTTTAAATAATATAGATAAACTAATAGAGATACTTTATTTTTGATACTGAATTATTTAGGCCTAAATAATGTTTCAATAAAAACAAAAACTATTATATGTCCAATTCTCTATAAACCAATAACTCGGAATGCCGAACGGCTTGCGTCTTCATTTCTGTTGATTTCTATACAACTTTGACTCAGGTGACGCGGCGCGGTGACGTCACGCCGCCAAAATCCAGCAATAGGGTGTTTTAAAATGGACTTTTTATTATTTTTTTTAAAACTCTACGTTAAATATTATGTAATAAAACTTATATATTCAGAATCAGCGTATATTGGTCTACATGAACATATTTTTTTAAAGCCATAATATTTTTCACTGGAGTTCCTTAAGATTAGATATTATTTTGCAAAAATAAAAACGTTTATTTTCAGACCGCTAATGGTTAGTTAGTTAATTAGTGAAGGATGATTTTCTCCATATTTTTGTCATTGAATTCCAGTGCACCTTTTCATATACATTTGGTCATCATATTAATATTTACGGTTTTTCTTCGGAGTTGTTAGATGTCGTTTTCCTTCGCCTTTCATTTTGGTGTGGTTTGCAGATTGGATATTGATTTCACAAAATAAAAATGTTTTTTTTGGATTTCGCAGGGTTCGAACCCCCGTTCGCTTGATGTCTCTATTTTTGATGTCATTATCCGCTGAGACTTGTCAGGCACCTTGCCAACTACGCTATGAAAGGCACGTGCCGAGGCGCAAAGTTACGGCCTTATAGTTATTAGAATCGAGTATTTGTGCAGAACTGACGTTGTGACTAGTTGTGACGCACTTCAGTTTCACTCGAATTCCTAATCACCAACGAGGCTAAAGAAGTTACACTTCAAATTTTTAAAAATTCTAATCCTGCTAATAGGTGGTAAGGATAGGTGAGGATTTACTACAAATCAAAATGACAAATAAAATCTAAAAATATTTAATTGATAATAATTACAATAAAATTACATTCATTGGTTGTAACTCATACATTTACCTGCGAAAATAAGTTATCCTGTGGCAATATCACACTAAAGAGATTTTGTGATATAACTCTAATAAATATTATTATCTGTAGTATACAATATAAAATCTTTATTAAAACATTGTCAAGTGTTAATACGATCATTCTCTCGCGTCAGTTAACAACTCTACCAAACAAATAATGAGAATATAACAGTGAAATAAATCTTCTAAACACCCAACTCTTTATCGGCTGGGTTCAAAATTATTTACTGAAGAGACCACGGGTTGCAAAACATTAAAATAATACAAGTTTGTAATTAGGAACAGATATTATATTCTATCCTCCTTACTTATAAACACGGTGTAAATATTACGCAGTGCGTAAGGTTGGAATAGTGGAAACATGATTTATTACCACAGCTTAGGTATAGGTAAACCGGGATTAAGGTCAGCTTAACTATACCTACGCTGAATCGGCATGCAAGAATCTAAAGCAAGATGAATTGGGGAAAAGTATTAGATGCTTATTACTTTCTATCTCGGGATAGGTTTACATTTAACAATATTTCATAAACTTCCTAATAATAATATATTTACACAACTATATTACAATATTGTTGGCTTGCCGCGAAAACTCACTAAAAACTACCATGTTCCCAATGCATTATTATTGTACAATTTCCAATGTGTTTTCATCGTTTGAAATAATTGGTGACTTCTCACAACACACATTTCAAAAATAATCTAATATCAATCAATCTCCAAAAGTTAGCCGGTGAATTTTCGCAGCAAACCTAAGCTATATTATATAGTATAAGAGTTTAGAATTCTTTGCCTCCCATTCACAGCAATATCAGTCTATAAACAATTATTTTACGTTCAGAAAGAATTTTTTATACCACTGGCTTATTTCTACAATCTTTTAACTCACGATAATTGAAGAAATATATTTTTTTTCAGTACAAAAACTTTTTCCTACCCAATTTGAAAGCAGATGAGATGCGGTCGCTGTCCATCTAAGGGTAATTATAAAATGACACAGTGCAGATTGTAATTTTTTTGCATGAGAGAGAAAAATGGAATGAATCAAATAAATAATAATTAAGTGCAGTGACACATAATGTTATGAAACAATTCTGAATATTATGCAGAATCACAACTTATGCCAGGCGTATTATGAAAAACTGCGCAGATTTTACCTTGTTGCTTTCTGGTCAAATATCCATAAAAAACAAAGGAATTGCTTTTTTTGCAATTGTTTTTGGTTTACCAGATAATATATCTTATTATTCATGTACATTATGTGATAATATTATAAGAAGTTTTCCAGAATAGCTAACTAATTAAAAAAAAAAAAGATTAAAAAATCTCCCATTTTGGAAATATTTCCCAAAAAATATAATCACACAAATATAAACTGATTTTATTATTTCTACACAAATCTGAATACATATCCAACATGAAAAAACACAATTCAAAGGAGTTTGCAAATAAATAAGACCTTTTATACGCATTTGAAAGCGTAAAACTTAGAAATTTCGCCTTTGACAGTTGCAAAAAACAAAGCGCCAAGTCATAAAAAATTCATTAAAAAATATTCTAGTGTTGCTAGATTTATGAAACCACCAGCTACGTCAAGAATGATATTGACGCAAGCGATTCTGATCCTGTCCTTCATACAGTTTCCTTATACATAAGGGTTAAAATCGCTTTAAAAAAAAAAAAGCTAAAAAATTTTTGTGGCCGCCGGCAGCCTTTTGGCAAACGACTGGTTAATAGGCGTAATGATATAGAAAATAAAAGATACACTTACACATATTACTTTTAATAAGATCTAAGTAAATCAAGATCTGCATCAATAAATCCCTTCCTACAGTCCCTCCCTTGACCCGCCTCACAATGCTGCCCAACTAGGCAGCCCTGCCTCTTGTAAGGTGTCACATAAAAAAACGAGGTTCAGTTGTCCATGTTGTATTATTCGGCAGCCTTTTCATATTATAAAAAATTATTTGCAAGTTTCTTAAAATTCAAATACATATTTACAGCGAAACAAATTACTGAATCAATAAATGAATCTCTTACGCTATTTTAAACAGGATTAACATTATAATAGAATTTAAAGAGAAAATGTGGTTGTACTTTTAGATTCATTGCTTAATTTTTTTTTTGCAGGTATCAAAATTGTCTCAGTGAAAATATTTAAAATTATTGTATGTTGCATCTTTATACTTAGGAGCTATTTTATTTAACAAATTAAATGCACACCACGTTATCAAGGCAATGAATGCAGTACTTTTGAGAGAAGTGTTGCCATCTGTGATGTTAGTAGTACCTACATATTTATTAAGATGGTGTAGTTTTTTTATGCAAGCGGTTGATAGGCGTACCGCTGATAACTCAGTTGTAAGCTCTCCCTCTTTCGCATAAATGACACATGTATAGTACAAGCTAAACTTTAATACGGACCTGATGTTGATACAGAAATTGTCGCAATAGGCGAGTTTAAGGTCAGAAGAATGGCATGCCTCCCCACCGACACCTTTCTCTGTCGCTCAGTTCAGTTGTAAGCTCTTCCTCTTTCGCATAAATGATACATGTATAGTACACCCCAAACTTTAATACCGACCTGATTCTGATACAGAAATCGTCACAATAGGCAAGTTTAAGGTCAGAAGAATGGCATTCCTCCCTGCCGACACCTTTCTCTGTCCCACATATTTATGCATCTTTCGCTTATGGTCATTGTAAAGCCATAAGACGGTTCGAAAACTCGGCTATTATGGAGAGCATTAGTTTCTATGTTCCCGATGGTTGTCACCGACAGCATAGACTGTTTTATCCCCCGGCTTGCAGAACTAACTTGCCAATGGTTGTGCCAGTCGGGAGAGCAGCCTTGTTGTTAAATAGAATCACTTTGAATATCGACATGTTTAGCATCAATGAAGCACAATTTAGACAGCAAGTTTTATTGCTGTTAGTCTGATTGTGCTTCATCGATGTATAAATTGTTCATTGATGTTTAAATTGCTTAATTTCTTTTTTATTTAAATTGCTTAAATATACTTTAATCTTAATAATTTCTCTATTTTAAAAACGATTTGAAATTTTAATTTTGTTATGTTTTTAAAGTGAATAAATTGAATTGAATTGAATATACCTGCTCGATAATGGATCTTACCAAGTTCAGGGCGGCATTAAAGTTTGGCGTGTACTATAACAAAAAGAGAAGATACAGCGGAGCTCTCAACATCGGGACCATCTGTTAATGTCAGCTTCACATTAGCCACAGTTTACCACTAAAATATATAATATTTTATGTAATAATACTTAAATGTAAACCTATCTACATTTTTTATGTTTGGTATCCAAAAGAAAGTTATATTTTTCAGTTCAACTGATAATCACATACTAACAAATGAATGCACATAATAAAATAAATAATTGGAAATAAAAGTAAAAATACCTACACAAGATTACATACATCATTTTATAAATACAGTAATATAAATGAGTGATGTTTTTACAGACAGTAAAATCTGTCTCCGCTAACAACATGCTTACAAATAACATTTTCACATTATTTGCATAATCTTTACTATTTACACATAGTTTGATAACGATCATAAAAAGTTAAAAAAATGTTTATCGCAGGCCAGTGCACAAAATAAATGGAATTTAATTCTCCCAAATATTTTTTAATATTCGTTCAAAGAGATTCAAATAATGGGTCGACTTGAGAGGGCCAATTCGGTTTGCGCCAATTTTTAAAGACAAAATATTATTTTTTACAAATTTAAATATTGTACAGTAAAAAAAAAAAAAATTAAATGAGAAGTTTTTCATATTTTACTAATAAATCTTTGATACCATAACATTTTAATATTAATTTGTGGACATAATAATTTACGTATCTTGCCAAAACTTCGGAAAGGTTGTTAAATGATAAAACAAAAGGTATAAAACCATTCAATATCAAATATTTTGCAAACAAAATGAGAATTTAATAAAAACGGTGAAACTTCATTCATTTGTGTGATGATCAATTTTGCAAATGCAGGCAAACCATAGATAATAGAAACAAGTGGAGATATGACATTGAGCTAAGACCAAATTGCAAAGACTAAAAAAAAAACAGCGGAGCCAACGAAAGTTATGCTTTTATAGGTAGAAACAAGACGTAGACAATCGATTGGGAGGCAGGTACGGGTACCGCCGCCCCGGGAACCATTTATTGGATAACCAATACCCTACAATAGCTCACCCCATGTGGTTTGCTACGTTTGGTGACTTGGCAGGGGTGCCCGGGTTCACGGGATGAGGTTTGGCCTGCTCTTGGCGGTAGATGCGTCTGCCCGTCAACTGCATGGGAGAGAGGCATCGGGAGAGATTGGTTGGGGGATACCTAACCTAGACCTGTTCAGCCCTCGCCTCGCACTGCAGTGGGTGGGAGGGATCCAATGCCCATACCCAGCCCTCATACCTTTTCCTTCCCAGAACTGCCTCTCCTTTCTTTCCCTAAAAAGACCCTCCACACAGCATCCCCAAAGATGACATTCTGTGCAGAGCTAACGTAAAAAAAAAAATATGCTGCTTTGTAGAGATGCGATTTGCAGTAGTACATCAGTTCATATTAATAATCAAAGATATTGAAATATAAGGAGATGAGTTTATCAGCAGTTTTTACTGGGTGGGACTGTGCTTCCTGGTGTCGTCGATATTTTTAATTTAAAAAAAATCAACTAAATGAACAAATTCTTTTCATATTCAAAAATTGTTAACCAATACTACTGCATAACATCAAAAAATCAACTAAATTCCGTATTCAAACTATTCCCATTAAGAAGTAGTTCCGGCGACAGTGGGGCGGACATCGTAGCATATCTCCTTATATTTCAATATCTTTGCTAATAATGCTTCATGATTCATCTCCCTTGCTTCTATTATCATTGGGGAAAACAAAATGAGAATAATTGCAAATATAGCTAAAGTAACGATAGGACAGAAATATTTACAAGATGTGCTGTTAAAAACAAGCCGGAAACACGAGTATAGATAAATCACACGTACCTATGGCATTCCTAAATAAAATGCTATTAACAGCCCAGATAAAAAAACATCTTTACAAAATATAAAAATATGTCTGTAACTTTCTGTACAGCCTTAACTAGAGGATACAGGGCGGCTCATGTACAGTATTGGCGGCGGCATTTTATCTTAGTCACCAGGTTGCAGATCTTCAGTGCCGGACCCAGCTTCAGGCCCATGTACTTCATCATCATGTCGGAGTTGAGCAGCAGGAGGGCCTTTCCATCTATCTCCTGTAACCAACCAGATAAGCACGCCATTAGCTTACTACACACACTCCGCACAATGCACAACCAACACTCCCAACTAGCAAACAAATAACAAAGTTGTTTTAGTAATTAGGGATAATTTATTGAAACTTATATACCTCATTGTAAATTTAATTATTGAGGAAGAAAATAACAATTCTCAATGAAAATATAAAATAGATACAGAAAATAAATATGTATAAAACATCTATGGAATAGAAGGAATGAACCGCGCTACCAACCGGACCAAATCATTTTGGTAAGACTGACATTTATTTTGTATACATATTAAATGTTTAAATTTCTTTGAATTTCAGGAAAAACATATATGTCCATGTGCGGGTTCGTGATTGCCACCAAAAGATGATAGAATGCATTGTCATCAACAACGAGTCTATCGAGATTCAGCTCGATTGGATGTCGGGAAGTGGGTTAATTTCAGCTTCATTAAAACAAACAAAAGTGAAATTCAAATAGATGTTTTTAAAAAGGGAACAATTGCAACTGGGACTAGAACCCTGGTCCTCTAATCTTGTCGGGACTGGCACTCTACCAACCGAGCTATTGCCACCTATCATGTCATTTTTATCAATCTCATACTTCTATTTTTTAATTATCTTCTAATATTTCCCTTTTTTTCTGTAATCTTTGATTGCAAAGAATTGCTACCATATATATCATTACAATATATACCGTACATTGCTACCAGAATATATCGTTGCAAGAAAGCAATACTGCTGTAACATCCAAAAAAAAATTGTTCAATTGTTGATTTTGATGTACGTACATCAGTTTAAAAACGTATTATTGACAAAACAGCTAGTTTTTCCAACATCATACAGTTTTTATTTATCATTGTAGAGTCACGGGACCCAGATAGATTGACGTAGAAAAAAAACCTCTGCAAAATGGTGTATAAAAAGTATTTTCATAGGCAGTGGCGGTTACAGCAGTATTGCTTTCCTGCGACGATATTTACAATCTAGTTTATAGATTCTCAACCTTATTATGCCCACTGCCCACTTTGAAAATATTATTTTTTCTAGCGCCTCCCAATTTTTTTTACTTGGGAAGGGTGGGGGGGCTTAACTGTCACGGATTAAACCTTCGTTATTATTATATTTTAACCATGTTATTTATTATAACTTCTTGTTTAGGAAGTTAAAAAAGCAATTCTTTTATATTTCAAGTATCGGGTTGTTACCTCTTTCCTTCTTGTATTCATTATAAAGTGTCAATTCTCAATAATAAGACACGTTAGTACGTGATTGGCATGTTTTTTTGTATTTTTTAGACCATATTTTTTTACCTACCCACGCCTTCACTGTGCCATCTCAACGCCCCCTAATTTTCTCTGGGTCTTCTACTGCCCCCCTGAAAGTCTGAAACGCCCCCTAATTTTCTCTAGGTCTTCTACTGCCCCCCTGAAAGTCTGTAACGCCCCCTAATTTTCTCTGGGTCTTCTACTGCCCCCCCTGAAAGTCTGAAACGCCCACGTTTAGATCTAGATGGTGTCTCGGATATACCTATCTAGATCTAGATGGTGTCTCGGATATACCTATCCGATTTAATTTATATGGGATAATTTTTAACTTTTTCAATAAGTCTGGATTGAATATTCCTTTTTTTTAATTAGGGATAATTTAATCACTCGAGCGATGGTTCTATTTTCGATTTGGCCATTCGATTGAATTAATACCATACCTCCTAATATTTATACGGAAACATATGAACTGCTTACTGCGGTTTAACCCATTGACCTTCAAACCTTGTGCAACGCAATGTCTTAAACTCCAACCACGCCAGGACAGCGGGTCTGAAGTATGTCAGATTCAAATTTTAAATGCCAAACGCTCTATGGATATTAAGGCATTCATTTTGCAGTGTTGGCAATAATACATTTGTTAAGTTTTTTTCCCTGATATTTACGAATGAATTTTTGTTAGCGGTCGGCGTCATTGAAAATTCATTTAAAAATACATAGTTACTAATGAAGCATGTTTTTTTAAATTCATTTTAGTAGCATGTATAGCAAAATTCAAAATGTCATTAAAAAAAACATACCAATGTAGCATGTATTTTGAAAATCATGGTATATTTGGTTTTTTTTTTTTAACAACCTTTCAAATTAATTTTCAATAAAATTTTTCACCAAATTTTAAATTGTTACTACTGTTTGTGAGAAAAATAAAAAAAATAAAAAAAAAATTAAGTCACTCATCTCAAAATTATCTTTGTGGAGATACAACATATTGACTCATCATGCGATGCGCACATGTCACGGATAGCTGCCGATACATGAGGCAAATACTCAGTAACTCATGCTTCCCACATGGTAATGGCAAAACAGCGTATTCGTGGGGTTGTCCTGACAGAATGCTGTATTTTAAGTTGCAGTTACAGCATTGTGCCATCGTCAATTCCTTGAGAAGCAACCACATAAACAAATAAAAGAAAGTTCACATGATGTAATTTGACGAATGGAATTGATTGAGCACTGTAAAGCCAAAACGATATATCTACAGATATGGCTTATCGCCATAACTCGGGCGCAAAGCTGAAAGTCAGAAGGTTTATAAAGAATAAGAAGGGATATGCTTGGCATTATAATATAAACATAGAATACATACATGTTTCCTAAATAGATCCGCATGCACCGCCAAGCCAGGATCTGAAGCCGCTATGAACCCAATGACGTCCTCAATAGACCAGTCCAGCGGGTGGTGGGAGGGCTTGAGTGCGATGACAGGTGGAGGTGCCTGCAGCAGCACCACGGGGGGCGGGGCGGGCGCGGGGGGCGGGGAGGGAGTCGGGGGGGCGGAGCAGGGGGTGGTGGAGGTGGCTGGCTCGGGGGACACCCGGTTCACTTTGGCTGGGGTGGCAGCCGCCGTGGGACTCTCCGTGCGCTGGGTATCCTGGAATATAATACATAACATTACATGACAAGCTCCCACAAGCACTCAGACCATAGGCCCATGAAAAAAACCTGTAAACAATGTGTTAATAAAGTTGTAAATGTGTTGATAAAGTTCATCAGGTTTAACAAGATTTGGTATTTTGCATTAATTTGGCTAATTAATGCAAAATACCAATCAATTAATCAAGGCGGCACATTGACACCATAGCAGGGACTTGGTGGTGGATGCGACTGCCCACCTGCTGCGTGGCGAGCCAGATCGAGAGACTGATTGAGGGAGGCCTTTTGACCTCTGCAGCCGGACTCTCTCAACCCATCGCCTTGCACCGCAGTTGGAGGGATGGTTGCAAACATCCGTCCTGACACCCTGACCCTCAGATTTCTACCCACCCCTCATACCTTTTTCCTTCCTTTCCTTAAAAAGATCCTCCACACAGCATCCCCTAAGATGACATAGGCCCTGATGGATATTATTTTCTTCAGGGCCTCGCCTCTTGTGCGGAGCTAATGGACCTTCACAACACGGGCAAATGCCAAATGGTGGTCGAAAATTCACAATTTACACATTGAAATGAATAAAGAAAAAAGAAAAAAAACTAATTACAATATTAGCGAAAATTTATCAAAAATCTGGAACAGAAAAATATACAGTCACATCTGGGACTCGACCCCAGGACTTACGCCTTGCCGGGGCAGAACTCTACCTACTGAGCTAATGTGTCCCTATCTGATTCGGTCAAATTAAACTTTTACTGTTACTTCGACTGAGAACTACCAACATTATCTTCATTTTTTAAGATGCTTATTTTTATTGACTGTTATCTTTATGTATGATTGCAAGATTCAGACCCGAACTAAATGCTGTCTTGGACAAATTTATCCATTTTATTTAATGTGCGACATCTATTGACTTTTCTGCAAGTCTAGGATGAATATTTATTTTTAAGTTAATGAGTAAAACCTCAAATTTTAATATTGTCTTCATTAATTAAATATTACAATTTGAGGTTTAACTCATTAACATAAAAATAAATTTAAAAAAAAAAATAAAGTTTGTTTATTTATGTGACATATCGTCACAAAAGATCCTTTGGCTTACAACAGTACAGCCTTATAATGTTGTCGATGTGGTTGCTTTATTCAATTGTTTAGTTTTGGTTTTACTGTAAGTTTAAAATGACAATTTTGCAATTTACAATAAACATTACAAAAGCGCCTTCTTCTCACCTCAGTGTGTCTTTTGATTGTGGTCGGTCTCTGGGGAGTTGAAGAGTTGCACTTGGTGCAGGGTCCGCTGACAGGCTCCACGGCAAAGAGGCCCGGACAGAATCCCAGGCAGGAGCTGAGCGCCTCGATCCACGGAATCAGACCCTCCGTCCCGTCCAAGTTGTCGATAGCTGGGATTTTCACAGTGTAAGTTTTGCCATTCACTACGAGCTGGAAATTCAAAATACATACATAGTATATTTATTACTTTAAATAATCTCTGGATCCGGGTTCAAGTCAAGGTGGCACCTTCTTTCAAAAATGTATAATATAATAATAGTCCTCCACATTACCAGCCGAATTCTAGTAAAAGCATTGAATTCTAATATTCAGTTAAAAATCTAAGTTATAAATTGCAAAATAATCGAAATCTCCATATCTATAATAATGTTATAAATGCGAAAGTGAGTGTTTGTTTGTTACGCTTTCATGATTTAAAATTTCTTTCACCAATAGAAAGCTACATTATCAGCGAGTAACACAGGCTGTATATAATGGTAAGCTATGACTTTATGAAATTTGTATAAATGAAAATGTGTGCATTTAATATATTTTAGCGGCAGGGAGGAAAGGCAGGGGGAAGGTGTGGTTCGCGGAGAGGGAAGAGAAGGAGGGGGAAGGCTGGGAAGGTGGAAGGGAACGGGAAAGGAAATTGCTACAGTAATTTCCCCCAAGTACCATGCGAGTATCTTATAATCTCTTTATTAATCCATTTTTTCTATCAATGTTCCCAACCTTCCTCTCAATCATCTCCTTACCCTCTCCACCCACAGACGTGAAGCAGTAGGGCAATTTTTCACAAAATTTACCATTACACCATGAATAAAATTCTGTTTGTCATCATAATCACGCCGCCACATCCTAGGGCCTCTTCCACAAATGTGCTCCACTGGCTGAGGACCCTCACCATTCTGCTTTTGTATCAGCAGGATTAGTTAGGTGAGGATTAAAAAATGAGTAGAGTCTTACCTGCGTGTCAAACCCGTCCATATTGACCAGCCGGGCCACGACAGCAGGCACGTCGAGAGATGCGGCCAGCACATCCCTCAGCAACCTGCGGGCGGCCCCCAGCGGCTGCGGGCTACCCACGCCGGCAGGGGGGAGTGTGGTAACGCGCAGGAAGGGGCCCGGCACGCAGGTTGGCCGCAGCGAGATCCGCACGCCCCCCAGCGGGTTGCCCAGCCCCGGGGTGGGGCTGTCCGCCTCGGGTAGTGCGGCCACTGAGGCTCGTACCTTGAACCTGCCGGGTTAAAATAGTTCAATTCAAATTTGAAAGAGAGTTTATTTATTCTAAATCTATCTTTAATCTGGATGATGAAAGATTCAAACTTCCGAAATGAGACTTTTAAGAGGAGATAGAGGCAGGAGTTACAATTACAAAATGGAATCGGATAAGAAGCATATATTCCACTAAAAATACCAGTGGGATTCCAGACAAAAGATGTCCAGTGGCCCGCCCCAGGCAAAGTTGGGAGGAACAATTCCAGAGTCAGTAAAATATTGTGCAGGTGAACTAATTCAATAGTTACGCCACAAGAAAATCGCTACGTTTTATGTTGGATGAGGTTTATCCAGGTCTTGTTTGCAAATGCCTACCAGTTGCATAGCGGGCCAAATCGGGAGAGGCCGATTGCGCAGTGGGAGGGATGGATTCATACGTCACTCCTGGGAACACTGACCCCCATATTCCTACCCACCCCTCATACCATAAAATACCCCCCACACAGCATTCCCGAGATAGGCCCTGAGGGAAATTATTTTCCTCCTGTGTGGAGTTAATGTAAAAATAAATAATGTTTCACCTGAGATTTGGATTGCAAAATATGATTACAAACAATAGATATTATCAAAGCTCACAATGTTCCAAAAGTTTTTACTGAATTTGACAACAGATTTTCTGGTTTACAGGATATGATGAATTATTGAGGAGAAAATTTTTCAGCCAAAAAAAAACAATCTATTGAAGAGACGACTTCAAGCGTATGTAAGGAATACATTTGTTCAAATAATTAATTTTAATGCTACACCAGATAAGAAACCCACTAGCTGTGTCAACGGTGTAATAAGTTAATATACACACATAGGATCTCTTTTCCTCAAATATTATTTACATCTAATTCCTCAACACAATTGATGAAATATTTAGCCATTATCACACCGTTATCAAAATTGATTAGTAGGATAAATGTTCTAATCTTTTTATGAACACGAGGAATAATTTTAGTATTCCAACATACAAATTCTCAAATCACACAATGTTTTAAGGATGTGCAACGTAAAAATAAATGTTTGCATGTAAACAAAAGATTTAGAAATGATATTCATTGATTGCGATCACTGACAGTAGTAAATAAAACAATGAATGACTAAACTACAAACATAAAGAAAGGCAGAAGACGAATTAACATCTGAACAACTTACAATCCATATATTTTCCTCGAAAATAGATGCATTGGGAACATTCTTGTCACACACAACCCAATCCTACGCTTCCCATACAACACCGATCTGCGCTGTCCAGATCTATCCTGTTATACACACTCTTGACATGACCAGATTCAAGAACTTAATTCGCACGATTGTGCCATTAAAATAACACTGTTTTTTTTTTGTTTTAAGCTAATGATGCAGATTGCTTTTAATTTTTACATAGAAGTCTTGGTTTGTAGATGTGAACTGCCAATATTATGTGTTTTAAATGAATTTTATTACTGATAAAAATGTTATTACCTGTTAGTTCCTGCAACAGTTTTCTGCCCCGGTGGCTGCATGGGGTGACCAGAACGAGCACACCAGCCCACGGGGAATATATCCCGCGAGTCAAATCTGCACCAGTAGTCAAACGCACCTCTCCAACCATCAAATGTCACATGAATCTGATCCTGTTTCACTGCCCCCACAGTGGCCGTACAAATCAGTTGGGGGTTCTTTTTATCTACAGCCTCTAACTTCTGGCCCACAACAAACAGATTACCATCAGGAGTGGGCGGCTCCTTCTGGAACACTTTGGCCGGAGCCATCTCCGCACCATTCAGAGTCTTCAACAAAAACATTGGCCAACTGCTAGCGTTCATTCTGAAGCCTAGAGGAGGCTGCAACATTCCACCGTTCTTCTCGCAGTGACCGATTGTATGAATGTCATTTGAATCAACAAGTCTCCAAAAATCATTTTTGTTGTCACTGCCGTCGAGCCTTAACCTTAAACGTGGTCCCAACACTCCAACTACAGTAGCGATACAGGTGGACGTCAAGTTTCTAGGATCCAATGCCTCCAGTTTCATTTGAATCTTAAAATCATTGTGCGGGGGAAGAGGCGCTTGCTTGAAGCACTCCTGCGGCGCCGGTATGCTGTTGGTCTCCCGCAGATACTCCGACCAGTCGAAGATCTGATAAGTCTCGTACTGAAACGGACCAGCAGGGGACGCGGCACTCCCGGGGTGATCCGCTCCGGTGGGCGCGATGACAGATAGAGGAGAATGCGCCGCTTTGTCATTTTTCTTCTGATACTTGTTGAGACAATAGGTGGAACAGATATCTTTACTGTTTGATGGAGCATTTCCTCGAATAACATTATCACAAACCATACAAGCTCCTTTGCTGTAGGCTTTCCTAAATTCTGACAGGCATGTCTCTGAACAGAATTCTTTCTTTCCATTCGGTTGGGGAAGTACGAATTTTAGCGGTGTTTTACTTTCCGCACACCAAGTGCAAATGACTACCTTTTTAGGAGGCCTGCCGGGGCCCCGAACCTTACCGGAGCCGATTGACGTTGCGGTGACGCCACCAGGAGACGACATCCTAGGAGGCGGTTAAAACGGGATGATTTACGGTTTCACATCAGCTTTTTCGGGCTAAAAACGTAAGACTTAATGAAAAGCATTCACAAAAGAATTCCGCGAACTTAAATATGACAGTACGGCGACATTACTTTTCTGTTTGCGAAAACTTGGACGCCATGTTTGAAAATTTTGCTTACAATCATACATCTTTTTTTTCTGTGGCTATAGGTGAGTTATGTATGTGGCTATCATGAAGCGCGTTGAGGTACCTACGTATAAATTAGAGGACAAGGAAAGGGTTACCGAATAAATAAAAAATGAATTCACTATTTCTCGTAACGATTGTTTTTTTTTATTTATATAAACATATATTGAACGAAATAGACATTAGGGCAGGCCGGCGGTTTTCAAACTTTTTACAGGCGTGACTCTCTTTTAGTAATAAATAAAATTTCATCACCTCGCAACCCCCCCAGCGTTTATTGTGCTAAATCAATCAATGGTCGACTTTTTAGCCGGAGGGTCAATTTATCCATTTTTAATTTGTACGTAGGCCATAAATGGTAGGGTAAATACAGCTTAAGATTGTTAACTTTGCAGTCGGTAGTGTCGCAAACCTTCTTTAGTTTTATATTGGTATTTTTTTATTTATTGAAAGAAAATAACTTAGTTTACATCACTTTATTTATTTTATACTATCAACATGTTTCGTGAACTGTGTTCACTTCTTCAGGAATAAAAGTATACGTATACTTTTATTCCTGAAGAATATATGCATACTTTTATTCCTGAAGAAGTGAACACAGTTCACGAAACATGTTGATAGTATAAAATAAATAAAGTGATGTAAACTAAGTTACTTTCTTTTAATAAATAAATAATGACATCACAAAGTAACAACCTTTTAGAAGAAGTTTTCTTCGAAAAATTAGTATTTTTTTAATAAAATTATCAAAGAAGGCTAAAATAAAGCGCCGGAGTCGAAAATTTTATATCCCCCAATACTAAAATATTAATGATTTCGATTTGTATTATTCTGAAATATTAAAAAATAAATAATAGGTACTTTTTTGAGGGTTTAATTCAAAATAAACAGACAAAAGTTTGTCGCGAAAAGAGGCCAAAAATTTTAATATCAAGGTCAAACCGATAAATGCTGTTGATTTATTATCGTTCGGAAAGTACAACATTTCGTCAAGAAAATGTTTGGTATTTTATAAAACAAAAATCTTTAAAATGCATCAAACTTAGGTTTCAATCAAAAAGCGCTGCACTGTTTTGCAATTAAGGTCGAAAATTAAGCTTTCAAGTAACCTGTATTTTTAAGAATACATTGAAAAAAATTTGGTTGTCTGTAAAGTCGGTTTACGGACAATAATTTTACGTGATAACGTCATATAATAACGATGGAGTGGAAGAGAGATAGATGCGTCACAAGCCGAACCCTTAGGCCGATAGAGAGGCACGATCGGCCTAAGCGTTCGGCTTGTAACTGTAAAATTCTATGTAAAAGTTTTCTTATAACGTTATCACATACAATTATCGTCCGTAAACCGACTTTACAGACAACCAATTTTTTAAATGTTTTATTTACTCAAAGCTGGGGCTGCACGAAATTGGCTTGCTGTGAAATGGTGTAATTTTTTTTATAAATATCAGACTTTGCACAGGCGCACTTTTCCTTCGTAGCAATAAAAACGAAATATAGAAACAAACCAAAATTGGAAGATGACCTCATATGCTGTGTCTCAAATATAGAACTAATGTTCGACCAAACTAGTTGAAAAGCAAGCTCGTCGCATTAATTTGTATTACTTGGTTACATTTTTTTTTCTGTTAGTGACCAGCTGTTTGCTTATTTGCTACCATTGTTTGCTTGTTATAGTAAAGTAAAAAATATTTTTATCTAATTTTATTTATGAATCACGCGAACCCTACTTTGAAAATCACTGGGGCAGACTATTTCTTCTGGAACAGAAGTTATCTGGGATTCAGATGCATAATAATCTTCTTCTTCTTATGTATAAAAAATCAATATTTGTTTGTTCGTATTTTATGCGCTGCCATACCATTCA
Organism: Glyphotaelius pellucidus; assembly: GCA_936435175.1. NCBI lineage: Eukaryota > Metazoa > Arthropoda > Insecta > Trichoptera > Limnephilidae > Glyphotaelius > Glyphotaelius pellucidus. Next base: position 26,284,931 of record OW386550.1, on the reverse strand, counting down.
TCCGATCGCGATGATACTTTGTGCGCACGTCCGTGAAGGTTATAAGCTATATATAATGGTAAGCTCTGGGGTTATGAAATTTGTGTAAATGAAAATGTGTGTATTTCATATATTTCAGCGGCAGGGAGGGAAGGAAGGAGAGGGAGAGTAACGAAGGAGGTGGTGGTTCGCAGGAGGGGTGACAGGGAATGCGGGAGGGGAAGGGAACGCCGAAGGGAAGCAGGGATGCATGGGAAAGGAAATGAAGGGAGAAAAAATTACTTATTTGAATGTCATTGCAACGCATGCCGGGTGGCGTATTTCCTTTTCCGTGTTCAATAGGAGGCAACCATGCCTCGAAACCAACAAGGGTTTGTAACGCTAGGGGAGATGTGTAATTGTGTTGAACCTGATAACGGACACTGTAATGCTGTCCGAAACGTTCGCAACACGGCATAACACCCCAAAAACAAATAACGAGAATACTTTTGGCTGTGAAAATCTAAAAACGTATCCATCTTGTTCTTCTTCACCTCTTTGTGTGAACAAACCATCTAAGGATCCTTTCTAATCCTGTTTGTAACAAAAACATTGGCGTTGTATTCTACTTGGAAGCTCACATCACTTACATATTTAAAAAAAAATATATTTACTTTTATTAGCATATTTCACATAACAGGTAAGTATATAATAAAAAAAATACCAGTACCGGGTAGGTACCTATGTTGTTAATAATCATCAATATTCAATAATATAGGTATACGTATATTATAAAAGAAAGTCCAAAAAACGTGCGGCCTGCAAAAACTCAGAAACGAGTCCCGGTAGGATCAAGGAAGTTATATGGTGTGTTCGATCTCTATCTCCCCTCTAGGATGAGGTGTACTGTTTACACCTAAAGGACATGCTTTTGAAGATATAAGGGCTGGAAATTTCACCCTCTAAAAATTTCAAGAACAGTCTTCTTCAGTTCTAGAAGGTTAATGTCGGTGAGTCTAAAAGTTTCGAGAATGTTCTGGATGGTTTGCTAATGCTCTAGAAAGTTATGGAAGGAAAAAGTTCTAGAAGCATTCATAAATAAGTGGTGGTGTGTGTTGGTGAGTCTAGAAGGTCCCGGAAGTTCTGCTGTAGAAAGTTCTGGAAGGAGTGGCAAAGTATGTCGGTGAGTCTAGAAGGTTCCAGAAAGTTCTGAATGGTACGCTAATGCTCTGGAAAGTTATGGAAGGAGAAAGTTCTAGAAGTTTTCAGAAATGAGTGGCGGAGTGTGTCGGTGAGCCTAAAAAGTTCCGGAAAGTTCTAGAAGATTCGATAAGGCTGTAGAAAGTTCTGGAAGGAGTGGTGGAGTATGTCGGCGAGAACGAGTCGGTAGCGTGTGTTGTGTGGCAGCCCTCTGTCCCCGATCCACGAAGAAGTTTCCCGTTTTTACCTGAAGGACATGCTTTTGAAGATATACGGGCTGGAAATTTCGCCTCCCTTGAAATTTCTAGAACACTCCAGAACACTCGAGAATTCCACAACATTCCAGAACATCCCGGAACATTCTGGAATGTTCTGGAATAAGCCAGAATGTTCGGGAACATCCCAAATCATTGTGGAACATTCCAGAACACTCCCGAATGTTGTGGAATGTTCTGGAACATTTGAAGCCTTTTTTGAATGGGCAGGGCTACCCATTGGTAGGGGTATGTAAAGCAAGATCCTTTGTGGGCTCGAACGTCAGTTCAATCTCACATCAACTCCCTGAGCGAAGTTGGGTACTATTTGAGAGCATTCCACAACATTCCAGAACATCCCGGAACATAATGGAAAATTGTGGAATATTCGGGAATAGGGAACATAAATGTGGGACATCGCAGAACTCTCTCAAATGTTGTCCTGAGCGAAGCCGGGTAACCCAGCTATTATATTATAAAAGTCCAAAAAAAACGTGCAGACTGCAAAAACTCAGAAACGAGCCCGGGTACGATCAAGAGAATTATATGGTGTGGTAGATCTCTAACCCCCCTCCAAGATGAGGGTTCTCGTATTTACCAAAAAGGCGTGCTTTTTAAGATACGAGGGCTGGAAGTTTCGCCCTCTAGAAATTCCAAGAACAGTCTTTCGGATAGTTCTAGAAGGTTCGGTAAAATTCTAGAAAGTCCTGGAAGGAGTGAGTCTAAAAGTTTCGAGAACGTTCTGGATGGTTCACTAATGCTCTAGAAAGTTATGTGAAACATTCAAGAACACTCAACTCTGAACGAAGCCGGGTGACCCAGCTAGTTATTAATATTCAAAATACAAGGATAATTTACGGGAGGATAACCATCAGGTGATTTAATATTTTATTTTTATTCAGTGGCAGACCTACCATACATTATATAAATACCTGTCAATATTTTTATAATAATAAATATGTAAAAACCAGAAATTGACAGAATGTTTCATCATTTCCCTACTTCTGGTATCCCGGCATACGGTTATATTGTTCTTGCCTTGCTATTTCCACTTCATTTAACTCATTTTCAATATCCGAATAGATGTGAAAGAAATCGTCCAATAGCCATGGTTGATAGGAAGCTGAATATTTGATCAGGGCTTTCACATATTGGAGGGCTTGTCTGTGATTAGGGGGAGGATTGGCATCAAGATCGGTATCTCCGCTTAAACCCAAATTATTTAATGTCTTTGCCTGTTTCATAACTGGCGGTTTTACGGGGAAAATATCCACGATTCCTTGATTGCCATACTTATACAACCGTTCTCTTGGAAATTTATCTTTCAAATGTAATTCCTTTTGATCTGACGCAGAACGCTTTTTAATGTGACAATAGTCTAAGTTATTTGACTGCGTTGATTTAGATTTTTTAGCTGAAGATGTATTTACTTTTGATTTACTTCTGCGGGATTTAAAATGAATGTTATTGTGTGTTTTGAAAGCATCTAACCATTCATTACTGGCCTTGAATTCTTCCATTTGAAATTCTAGCGCTAACTCTTTAGCTTTATTTTTTAACATTGCGCCTGTGATTGGGATATTCTTTTCTCGGCATAGATTGTAAAAGTTTAAGACCAGAACATTAATTTCATCTTCTTCCATCTTGTTAACATTCCGCTTTCTGACGTTCATAAGATAGGATTTTTGCCAATCACTTAATATCTTCTGGCGGTTTCTTTGCAAAATTCCGATGGCTGACCTGGATATATCAAACTGCTTAGCTATAAAATCTTGACTATTGCCCTGATTGAGCAAATCTAAAACAACTTTCTTGATTTGAAGACTTATTTCGTGCGTTTTACGTCCGTGATCCATCGCAAACCGCCTCGTTACGAATTTAAAACAGAAATTAGGCAAAATTAATAATAATTTTACGTGAAGTGAAAAAAGCCTTAAATTAATTCCATCTGTCACAATCGCGATACTAAAAATTTATACCAATCATCAAAACAAATGTAATGAAAAGAATCAATATCTGAATTCATCACCGGAATTTATATGAAAAATGCATGCAGATAAAAATTAAACTCATCATTATTGAATTTTTACCAGCCTAACATAAAAATTACCCCGACAAAACATATTAAAAAGTATAAAATAGTTAGGTTAGATCCATCGAAAACTCCGGAATTTTCGTTTGACAGTTACGAAAATAAACAAAAACAAAACACAAGAGAGATTTCTCTATGGTTCTAGAAACGACGAGATATCTCTGGCACGAATATTTCGGTGATTGCAAACCGATGATAAGCGTGCCTAGAATCTCGTATGATCCTATAAATACGTAAACTACGCCACAATAATTAGATTGCACATTTATATACAGATATGTTTTAAGTAAAACCTATATTTATTAACAGAATGTAACTGCCCTTACTCGAAGGATTTTAAGCAGCGATTTCTGAATACATGTGGAGTAAAAAATGCGGATGTCATCTTGCTGTCCGACGAAAATGACGTTATATATTATAATATTGACTCACAATTGTCTCACTAACTCAAGATGGAATGTGGCAAATTAGTGTGAAACACTCTGTGTATGTTTTCAGTAAATCCTTAATTCAAAAGTTATTCATGTACGATAAAGAATTACAGTCAAAGAATGTGTGTATGAACGGCATAGATATAGGACCAGGTGGTATTTTTATTTGCGCCGAAAACTACATTCTACATCACGGGTATGACTGAGATGTCAAGATTTGCTTACACTAAAATGAATGCTGTGTGAGACGACGTACTGTCCTAAGCTGTCTTTCTTTTACTTAATTGATACTACATTTGCTATCTCACTTTCTCCAATGATGCTACAAGTCTTCGGGAAACAATCGAAATAATGTATTTTTGAAATGAACTTCTTTAGCACCATTGTGATTTGAAACTCAGATGAAACGGAAATGGCACTAAAAAGAGACAAAAACATACTTTTATAAGATTTAGCCTGCGAGAGAATGAGATAGAATGAAACCTTACATATGAAGAGTTGCGCTGGCCACATTGGCCGCTTTGATTATGACATCATTTTTCGAGGCTCCTATTGTTTGATATTGTTTTAGTGAAGTTTCGCTTCTACCAAGTGTGAACTGCACTCGATTTTTTTAATAATATTAAATAATTTGCGAGTATGAACGAATGAAATGTTATTTTTTGGCTTTTACTAGTGTTTGCAGTGTAATGGAAACATTTTCTTTTCACGCACGAGGGCATTTTGGCGCTTTTTAATGCAATAAGGAAGTTGAGTCCATTTTTTTTATTTTTTTTTATCAATGTTCACATTAAAACTTAAATACTGGTATTTTTTTTCAAAGTTCGTTTTCATAGTTAAATTAATTCTCCAAGTTTAAATTTTATTAAGCCCGCCAAAACGAGCGGAATCCGAGCGGTAAGAGGCGGGGTGTGTGTGTGACGTCATTTGGATCGGAAAAACACGATGCTTTGGCATTTTGTATGGAGATTTTTTTAATTCTTCCATAAGGAATTCCAGTAATTTTTTTTATCAATATTAACCGTCTATCAAAATTAATGGTATTTAAAAAAAATAAAATTGATCAAGATTTCATAGTTAAATTAATTTTTAAAGTTAGAATTTTTGTTTCTCCCGCCTAAGAACTTTCCAGCACGGTATTATCAAGTGACAGTTTATTGTCGAACGAGCGTTGCGCTCTACAAAATGGGTAAATGCGTCGTAAAACAATGCGATTCAAGGACTCAAACACATAATAATCAAGCGAAATTACTTTCCTCACGGAAGTTTATTGTTGACATATTCATATTTAATTAAAAAACGCAGGAGTTGAAATAAAACGTCAAATTAATACTGTAATATAGGTTCAGTGTTGCCACTAAAAAGTCGTTTTGGTTTTACCACATTTTTGGGAGAATACACAATTTATGGAATAAGTTACTATGGTTACTAAGTTACCTCTCATTTAAAATATTTTGGCAATAATAATAAAAATTACTTTTTAATCTTCATACAAAAGAAGTTTTTACAACTTATTTTAGTTTATTAATGAATAATGTAGTAATTACATTTTTTTATCAAAGTATTTTTTTTTAATAATTTTGCAGGGCACCTAAAGACGCAGCATGCCGTGGGAAGTGGAAAATATTTCGGAAATAATTCGATTGCTGAGAAAAGAACTTTGAAAATACCCTTTGAATCACTTTTGAAACACTTTCCGTTTTAGTATTATGTACTATTGGTACAATAAAAAATATTTGAACAAAATTAATTATTTCATTAGTTATGCTTACTTTTAGTCATATAATAAAACAAAAAAAACACATATTAAAAATAATTAAAATTAGTTTATTTTATTACAAACTAACGTTAATAAAACTCTATTTCATTGTTAATTTTGGGTAAAATTTCTAATGGTAGGCAACACCAACTTACAATAGCAGGTTTGTGTTTCTGTCTTTGTCTAATTCTAGCGGCGGTGTTGTTCTCGTGGCTTGTGCAAGTGAGACAAATATATATGTTTACATTCAAATGTTTAGTTGTTAGACGCGCGGTAATGATGTTTGCTCTCTATTTATTTAAAATTAATGTTTATTTGTGTGTTTATATTAAAACTATTTTTGTTTGGTTTTTATGTTTTTGTGATACGAACGATAATTTATTTCTGCAGTTTGCTGTCCAGTTCTGACTGTAAAGAAACCGGTTTCAAGTAGACATTTGTATTTGTATACAACCCGTCTCATCATAAATAAACCATCTCTCATGTAATAGAAAGAGATGCACCATAGGCTTTCCATTCGCGTACAAAGCGCCGTACAGATGACGTCAGAATTCTTTCGACCAATCATGAAGCGTTTGGGGTTTCAAGCTTTTTAATCATTTTTAAGAACGTTTAATTAATTCTAAGAACAATAATAAATAAATATATTTATATATTTAGAATCGACATTTTTTAGCCTACATGGACGTATTTTTTATAAGTCAAAATATTTTTCACTCAACTTCCCTATTTACTTACTGGTAGGACCCGACCTCACTCGACGCGTGGTAGTTTAGAACTAAAACTATTGAGTACAATGCAATGCCTTGTTTTTAGCTTACCACTTTGAGATTTCTACCACGTGTCTATAAATTATATATAATGTCATTGTCACCGGAAAGTAAAATGACATCTACGTGTTTTTCTCTAAATAACTTCAAGAATCGTTGGTTAAAATCCTTGAATACATGTTCTTAAATCCCGTATAAGGTGTATGTGGTGGCGTGGCTTTTTATTTATATAAATCTTCAGGTTTATTGCCAGATTGATGAAATTTTGCGCACTTTATCTTAAAAAAACAGGAGGAAAGTGATTGTTTACGGAAAATATCTGAAAACCACCCCTTTCTTCACCCCTTTAAGCAGAATTGTGATACTTCTTGTTGAGATTCCGCCCATTTGACATACAAAATAAGAAATTTTTTGACATTGACATTAGACATTTAAAATTACTGCTTACATCTGATTAAGTTAACTAGAGCTTTACACAGAGTCTAGTAAACTCTGCATAAAGCACGGGCAACACTGACTTTATTAAGCACTTGTATGAAAAAGAGTAACTGTGGGTGTGTTTTATATTCACAGTTTTTTTCCGAGATTAATGAATTTTCACAAGCTTGACCTTCAAAATAAGACGAGGTCACTGTTTACATGAGATTTTGAAACCCCAACGCCACCAGTTTCCGCCCTTAGAAGAATAAGCCCAAGCAATGCTGAGTGATTTGGCGACTGTATTATATTTAAAGAGATAGTAGTAAAATGAGTTTTTAGCTGGATAAGTTTTTAGATTTTCACGGCCAAAAGTATTTTCGTTATTTGTTTTTGGGGTGTTATGCCGTGTTGCGCTACCTCCTTCTTTAGCCTGATGATGGACACTGTAACGCTGTCCGAAACGTTGACTAAAGAAGGAGGTAGCGCAACACGGCATAACACCCCAAAAACAAATAACGAAAAAAAAAAGTTTTTAGATATTTGTAAAAATAACGAAGTTATGAGCTTTGAAAATGAATTTGTGTAAAACGACAACTCGAGGTGCCTTTAATATCACATGACACAATTTAGTACAATGAATAATTCGAACAGTAGTACCGCAAACTGCCTCACAAGTCATTATGCAAAAAAGTTAAAGGAGTTTTCATTATTATTGAAAAATGTTGTTATTTATGTTCAAAAATAAATTACACAAAAGAATAATTGTTATACTTATTCAGTATCAAAATATTATGGGTCAGTTTGATTTACGGTGTCTGATGATTTTCCCGCAAAATAATATTATTTCAAAATTAACAAACACTTAGTTTAAACCACTTTTACTGATTAGAAAACCAACATGTGTCAAAAGCAATCCCTTAATCAGGGTTTGCAAAAATATTATTATGCCGTCTTTCGAATTTGGAGGAATAAAATGTTTACAACCCCAAACGTTGGGAAATTACTCGAATATTCTCGCAGCTATTGATTGGCGGAATGCTCTGGAAGGCGACCAATAGCGGCGGGGCTATATAAGTAGCCGTTCTCGGCGGCAGCGACAGTTTCATTTGAAATATAACCCGAGCAACATTGAGAAGAGAGTGATTTTCCTGACTCGCATTCAGTGACCCACTGTGGACAGAATATTGCAAGAGCGCAGAGTGTAATCAAGTTATCCAAGAAGACTTACGAGAGCGATAGTTACATCGAAGAAGAAATGAATATAAAGTGAATAAGTGAGGAGGACAAAGAAACTGATAAAAACACTTGGGAGAGAATTATAATTAACCAGCGACAACTTCGCAGTTTTCCAGAAGATATAGGAGAAAATTATTCAGACAGTACCTGTAACAAGAAGGGAAGGGAAGAGAAAGTAAAAGTAAAAATGGTGGCAATCGGAATCGACCTGGGGACAACATACTCATGTGTGGGAGTCTGGCAGCAAGGGAAGGTGGAGATCATCGCCAACGATCAGGGCAACAGAACAACGCCCTCGTACGTGGCGTTCACGGACAGTGAGCGCCTGGTAGGAGACGCTGCCAAGAACCAGGTGGCTATGAACCCCGACAACACAGTATTTGACGCCAAGCGACTGATCGGCCGCAAGTTTAACGATCCCAAGCTGCAGGGTGACATGAAGCTCTGGCCCTTCCGCGTGGTACCTGCGGGCGACAAGGCGGTCGTGTGCGTACAGCACAAGGGTGAGGAGCGCCGGTTCGCTCCCGAGGAGATCAGCTCCATGGTGCTGGCCAAGATGAAGGAGACTGCCGAGGCGTACCTAGGCTGCAGCATTAAGGACGCGGTGGTCACCGTGCCCGCTTACTTTAACGACTCCCAGCGCCAGGCCACCAAGGATGCCGCCGTTATCGCCGGAATCAACGTGCTGCGTATCATCAACGAGCCCACGGCGGCAGCGCTGGCCTACGGGCTAGATAAGAACCTGGCGGGAGAGCGGAACGTGCTCATCTTCGACCTGGGCGGTGGAACTTTCGACGTGTCCATCCTAAGCATCGACGAGGGCTCTCTGTTTGAAGTTCGGGCCACCGCCGGGGACACGCACCTGGGAGGCGAGGACTTCGACAACCGGCTGGTAAACCATCTGGCTGACGAGTTCAAGCGCAAGTACAAGAAGGACCTGCGAGGCAATGCCCGTGCGCTTCGGCGCCTGCGCACAGCCGCAGAGAGGGCCAAGAGGACACTGTCCTCCAGCACGGAGGCGACCCTGGAGATCGACGCTCTCTACGAGGGGATGGACTTTCTCACCAAGGTGACCCGAGCGCGTTTTGAGGAGCTGTGCGCGGACCTCTTTCGCAGCACGCTGGAGCCCGTGGACAAGGCGCTGAGGGACGCCAAGATGGACAAGGGCTCCATCCATGACGTGGTGCTCGTAGGCGGTTCCACTCGCATCCCCAAGATACAGAACCTGCTGCAGAACTACTTCAACGGCAAGAAGCTCAATCTGTCCATCAACCCCGACGAGGCCGTGGCATACGGCGCAGCGGTGCAAGCAGCCGTACTCAGCGGTGAGCAGGACTCCAAGATTCGCGACGTGCTTCTAGTGGACGTCGCCCCGCTGTCCCTTGGCATCGAGACAGCCGGGGGAGTTATGACCAAGCTGGTGGAGCGCAATGCCCGCATTCCTTGCAAGCAGACGCAGACCTTCACCACATACTCTGATAATCAGCCCGGTGTCACGGTGCAGGTGTTTGAGGGTGAGCGTGCCATGACCAAAGACAACAACTTGCTCGGCACCTTCGAGTTGGCAGGCATCCCGCCTGCGCCTAGAGGCGTGCCTAAGATCGAGGTCTCTTTCGACCTGGATGCTAACGGCATCCTGAATGTGTCTGCCAAGGAAATGGGTTCGGGCAAGAGCAGCAACATAACCATCAAGAATGACAAGGGTCGGCTGTCGCAGAGAGATATCGATCGCATGCTGGATGAGGCAGAGAAGTTTCGCGCGGAGGATGAGGCTCAACGAAGGAGGGTGGAAGCGCGTAACAAACTGGAAGGATACGTGTTCGGGGTGAAGCAGGCCGCAGAAGAGCAACCTATGTCGGCCGAGGACAAGCAAACAGCTCTGGCGGCGTGCCAAGAGGCTATCCGCTGGCTGGACGCCAACACTCTGGCCAGCGAGGAGGAGTACCAGCACCGGCTAGAGGAGCTGACTAAGGTATGCGCCCCCATCATGACCAGGCTTCACCAGCAGGCTGGTGCTCAGCCCTCCAGCTGCGGCCAGCAGGCAGGCCAAAATTACTCGCAATCCCGCCCCACCGTGGAGGAGGTGGACTAATTCTCGTCACTTACTTCTCTAACTTAACTTCTAGTGTGCAAATGATGAACTCGAAATGTGTATTTGTAGACGTAGTTATGTTTTGTGAACATCTCGAGACACCGAGCTGATAGCATATATCTAGTCTAAGCCTGTGCTTCATTTACTGTTATGTACATGCAAAAAATATAGTCTGATTAGGTTAAGCAAAAGCAATAAAAGCCACGCATTTATTTATTAAAATATTTATTTTGGTTGTAAGTTATTTTGTGTAAATAAATATGAAGAAAATTTTAAAATCTTCTTTTAATTTCGACTCCATCCCCCTGACACGTGTCCTCCACAATGAGCCAGTGGTGGTTGCAATCAGTGGCGTCACGGGTGTTTGCATCCGCAAATGCGGAATAATCACATTAATTCAGACATCTTCATCCGCATTTGAACCTCTAATAATCCGCATTCACAGATTGTCAAAATTTTTGCATCTGTAAGAACCATGGTTGCAATGTGTCTACACCAAGGTTTCCCAAACTGTGTTCCGCTGAACCTGAATAGGGGTTCCGCGACAATTTTTCGGAAGAATTTCATTTAATGTAGTGTACACATATTTATATTGCAACACTACTGATATTATTCACAAGAAAATATTATTTGAATAATTTTTTTCTAATAGTTCTTAATTTATTTAGTAGACCATTCCAGGTAGAAGATCAACCTTTAATGATTTCCGGGCGAGTTTTTTCAGAAGAGTACCCTAATTTATTAAAACAAGTTATTGTTTTACTTCCGTTTTCTACAACCTATTTATGTGGTGCCACACCAGATATTAGAATCCAACTTACCAATATTGTGCCTAATATCAAGAAGAAATGAAATTCACAGACTCGAAATCATCAATGTGATTTATTTATTCCATTTTTTTGTTTGTATGTATTCAATTTTTTCGTTTATATTATAAATATGTAAACAAAAAATCGAATACAAATAATGTTAATGAATTTATACATAACCAAAAAAATGTAATATAAATGATAAATTATAAATAATGTGCTTAATAACATTTTTTTTAAATTTTTGCTATTAGAAATTATCCAATCTAAACTATAAGCCAAGTGTTCCATTAAAATTTGCGGATTTGCAAAGGGTTCCGTTGCTACACAGATTGATATGTACGTATTTATTTGTAGAATAATATTAAGATTTTTATTTGTATATTCAATAATAATTCAATTTGGAAGGCGGGAATGGGGCCCGCAACCCGGATAACCAACCCCTGTCGTAGGCTCCCCAAATGGTTCATTACGTTTGCAGGGGTGTCTGGGTTCATGGAGTGAGGTTTATCTAGGTCTTGGCGGCAGATGAACGCACTGAACCCAAGATTCCTACCCATCCCAGAACTTTCTCTCCTTAGAATCCTTAAGAAGACCCTCCACACAGCATCTCCAAATATTACAGGCCTTGAGGGAATTTATTTTCCTCGGGGCCCCCGGTGTGGGGAGCTATTGTAAAAAATATTATTATTTAATTTGTAAAAAAGGTTTATTTATAAAAACATGTTCTGCCGTTTAATTGGTAATATTATGCATGATAGCCTTCTCTTCAGAAGTGTAATGTAATTAATGCCTTCGCATTACCAAGTTTGATAATGCCTGCGAAGAAGAAGACGAAATAGCCATCAGGCGTAATAACAATTACACAGCAGAACTAAATAATAATATTATTATGGGCATTGAAACGTTTCTACTGCGGTGATGAGTAGTTAGGTGTCAATAATCATTTGAATTATTATTGAACTAGCTGGTTCCTGGCATGCGTTGCTATGCCATTCAAATAAATAAATTGACTCTCCCTTCTTATCCTTTCCCGTTTAGCGTCCCCGTTCCCTTCCGCCTCCCCCGCCCTCCCCCTCCCTCGTCTCTTCCCTCTCCACGAACCCCACCTTCCCCCTGCCTTTCCTCCCTCGTGCAAAAATATATGAAATACACACATTTTCATTTATACAAATTTCATAACGCCAGAGCTTACCATTATATACAGCCTATGTTACTCGCTGATAATGTAGCTTTCTATTGGTGAAAGAATTAAAAAGTATAGATATACAAATTAAAATCTTAAAATTAATATGTAGTTCTAATAAAGCTATAATAATAGTTAAACTTGATAATAATAAATAAGTATCAATCTGTGTAACGTAAGGTTAAGGGAGTACCATTCTAGGGAAATAAAGGACTTGGAAGGAAGTCTGTAAATAAATAAATTGCGCATTAGATTATATTTTGTGCTGATTGTAGTATTTCGCTAGAGAGATCATAAACGACTGAGACCAAAAAAATCAGATGTGTGTGGCGGGGTTCATCTGATCCAATAGTCTGAACAGACAATCGGAAAGCAAAATCGGATGTTTGCGGCCGGCCAAAATCAGATCGGTAATAAAATAGGCCACGCCCTTTCCCTTCCTCAGACTATCGGAAGGCCTTCGCGCCATATATTTTTTGAGAAAGCCCGCACAAGTCTGATCCGGCTATCGGATTGGTAATAAAATAGGCGACGACCTTCCGATTCGGCCGTCCGATCTGATCCGACTGCCGGATCGGATGGCCAAATCGGAAGGGCGTGGCCTATTTTATTACCGATCCGATAGCCGGATCGGATGTGTGTGGGCTTTCTCAACAAATGTATGGCGCGAAGGCCTTCCGATAGTCTGATCAGACTATCGGATGGAAAAAGCGAATGTGTGCGGCCGGCCTTATACAATAAAGATGGCCTATTGATGGGCCATCCGATCGCCAGCGATGATGCAAAGCTTACTAGATGATGACTGAGTCCATCAGAATGCTTTCTGAAGTTGAACTGGTTGCATAAAATTGCCGTTGCCCACTGTAAACAGATCTTGTTTGAGTTCCTGACAAAAAAATGCAATTTTGTGAGGATTATTTATATGCACAATGATGTTCATATTAACAAGGCGGTATACTTTGTAATATTAAATGAAGAATATGGTAGAAAAAGTCCAGGATGCCTGAAAAAGACATATGTATTCAAATAAAAGTATAATAATGCATTATTTAACAATTTTAGTCACTTAATGCTGATTTAGGATAGAATTTGCAGCTACCAATTTGTCAATAAATAAAAAAAATTGGTCCCTAGTCAAATATCAGCATGAAACTTTAAAAAAACTGCTCTCCTTTAAAATTGACTTTTTGACTTACAACACTCTTTTATGGGTGTGCATCAAAGATATTGAAATATAAAGAGATATGATATGATGTCGCCCGACTGTCAGCGGATTACGATCTAATGGTGCTAGTTTGATTACGGAATTTAGTTGATTTATTAAGGTATGCAGTGGTTCTGGTTAATAATATAGTTTGAATACGGAAAGAATTCATTAATTTAGTTGTTTTTTGAAGGTGTGCTGTAGTATTGGTTAAAAATATCGGCGACACCAGAAAGCACAGTCTCCCAACCAGTAAAAACTGCCGATAGCCCATCTCCTTATATTTCAATATCTTTGGTGTGCTTGTATAAAAATATTATCCAAAATTTAAAAAAAAAATTCAGAGACGAATCAGAGACCTTTTTATTTGGTAGGCGGGTATGGGTACCGCCGCCCTGGGAACCATTTATTGGATGACCAACACCTCTGCCACAGGTCACCCCAAGTGGTTCGCTACGTTTGGTGACTTAGCAGGGGTGCCCGGGTTCATGGGGTGATGTTTGGTTGGGTCTTGATGGCGGGTGCGTCGGCCCACCTTCTGCGTGGCGGGCCGGATTGACGACTGAGGGTGGGCTGCCCCATCAACGAGTGAAAAAACCCCGCCGCTGCTGTTGTGCCGGTTCGTGACCGGAGGGGACCCAGCAGCAGCGTTTGGGGCGCATTGGGCGACCTCTCCAGCCGGACTCTCCCTGCCCATCGCCTTGCACCGCAGTGGGTGGGTTGGATTCATACGTCCATCATTCCTGGAAATTCTGATACCCCAGCATCCTACCCACCCCTCATACCCTTTCCTTCCCGACCTTCCACTCCACACACACAAAATAAAAACAAAAATAAAAATGAACTTACAAACTTTCAAAAATAACTTTTCAACAACGGCGAGAAGCAGGAGTCCCCGGTGCAGGCCAAAACTGTTGGTGAATTTCACCAACATTCGCGGCCTGCACAAAAACTTAAACTCTGTCCACCACCATCTTCTCTCCCAACGTCCTAACCTTCTCTTCCTCTCCGAAACGCAGATAGCCGAGCCTCCAGATGCCTCCTATCTGGACTGCCCGGGCTTCACCCTCGTAGGCAAATTTAGACCCAAGGGAGGTGTGTGTCTCTACAGTCGAGCTGACGTCAACTGTGTGCGTCTGTTGAATCTGGAAATCTCCAGATTCGACGTAATGTGGGTGCGCGTCAATCTTGCCAGTACGGTAAGGTTTTATGCGTGTTTATACCGCTCACCTAACCTTAGCGAATCAGACACGTCCGAGCTCTTCAAACATTTAAGCAACACTATTGATGACCTCTTGCCCCGCTTCCCTACGGCAGAGTTTGTGGTCCTGGGGGACTTCAATGTTCATAACGAACCTTGGTTGAAGTTCTCGGGATCAACAGACTCGGCTGGACGACAAGCGGAGTCCTTTGCCCTTTGCCACGGACTGGAGCAATGGTTCAGGAGCCTACAAGGGTTCCTGATGTCCAGTCTCACCGCTCTAATCTGTTAGACCTGTTTTTAACCACTGTGCCACACGGTTACAAGATTGACGTCACAGCGCCTTTAGGATCGTCGGACCACTGCCTGGTGACGTCATCAATCCCCGTAACCTTCAGACCGCCAAACGAGAGGCTGAAAAGAAAAGTGTGGCACTATAGGTCTGCAGATTGGTTCGGTCTGCGGGCACATTTTAATGCTTTCCCGTGGTCAGCTGTCTGTTTTCGGACTTCGGATCCCTCAAGATGTGCCCAGGAAATTGGTGAAGTCATCACGTCCGCGATGGATGGCTTCATCCAATCCACTATTAAGGAAACTGGTGTGGGCTCAAAGCCGTGGTTCAGTCGACAATGCTCTGAAGCAGTGCGACGAAAAAACGCGGCTTACCGAGCCTACAACACATCTCGAACGTCCGAAAACAGAATATTATACAACCAAATTGCAAAGGAAAGTAAGAGAATCATCAATAGGTCGAAATTCGAGCACGACCTGCAGGTCAGCAGAAAGCTGGCTGCCTGCCCGCATGGTAGCAGAGCGTTCTGGTCGCTTGCGGGCTCTATAGGTCGCAATTTCTGCAAACCCAGTCTGCCACCTCTTACCAGACCTGACGGCTCTCTAGCAAATACCGCCGCCGAAAAGGCTAACTTATTAGGCAAAATGTTCGCGGAAAACTCGACCCTCGACGACCAAGGTGCTATCCCGCCGTCGGTTCCTCACTGCGGTTTTCGTATGAAAAAGCTCAGGATTCGGCATCGGGATGTACTCCAAGTCTTACGAGGGCTTGATGTTAATAAAGCTAGTGGGCCTGACGGAATACCTGCCCTGGTATTGAAGAGGTGCGCTGCAGAAATAGCTCCAATTTTGACGAAGCTTTTCAAAATGTCCCTGAAGTCTGGGTCTGTGCCCTCTGGTTGGAAAAAAGCGATCATTCACCCTATTCCAAAGAAAGGTGACCGCTCTAACCCGGCCAACTACCGCCCCATAGCGATCACATCTGTTCTGTCAAAAGTGATGGAACGTGTGGTCAACGACAAACTACTCACATACCTCGAGAAGAACAAAATTATTAACGACCGTCAATACGGATTCCGGCGGAACCGCTCGTGCGGTGATCTTCTCGCGTATGTGACACATGTTTGGGGGCGGTGCCTGGAACGCTTTGGTGAGACCCAAACCGTTGCACTGGATATTTCCAAGGCCTTTGACCGGGTTTGGCACCGAGGGCTTGTCAACAAACTGCCTTCTTACGGACTTCCCGCTTCCTTGTGTACGTGGATTGCCGACTTTTTGAGGGAGAGGTCGATTCAGGCGGTTGCTGATGGTTTCACCTCTTCCTCGCATTCGATAAATGCTGGCGTCCCACAGGGATCGGTTCTGTCTCCGACTTTGTTTCTGTTGCACATCAATGACCTCTTGACATGTGCACCGATTCATTGTTACGCGGATGACAGTACAGTCCATGATAGCTTTTTGTTTGACAAGCCTCCAAAGGGCTCACAAATCCCAATGGCTCGGAGGGCTTTGAAACAAAGAATGGACGGTTACCTCGAGAGTGTTTTCTCTTGGGGTAAGAATAACCTCGTCGAATTTAATGTTTCAAAGACCCAATCATGTCTGATTACGTCTAAAAGGGATCGGAATGATAATCTAGTCTCCTTCAACGGAAGCAATCTCCCGAACAGGCCTTCCATTGATATGCTTGGTGTAACTCTAAGTGACCAGCTCAGGTACGGGGGCTCCATCGAGGCCAGAGTTAAGTTAGCCTCTCAGAAACTGGGCGTACTGTACAGGGCCCGCAGATACTTTAATAGTACACAACTGCTAACCCTGTACAAATCGCAAGTGCGCCCCACGGTTGAATTTGGCAGCCACCTATGGTCTGGAGTCCCAAAATACCTGAAAAAAACCCTCGACTCTGTGCAGAAACGGGCGGTCCGTTTGATAGATTCTCCTAACTTAACAAATGGACTGCAATCTTTAGAGCACAGGCGTCAGGTGGGAATGCTGTCCTTGTTCTACCGGTATTACAATGGAAGATGCTCCGAGGAACTAGCGTCACTGATCCCCTCGGCACCGGTGCATAGTCGGGAAACACGCCAAACACGCGCTCAACATTTGTACACGGTTGACATTAGTCACATGAGAACGGGTCGTTTCTACGACTCGTTCTTGAGTTCAACAGCCCGGCTGTGGAACGATTTGCCGGCTTCTGTGTTTCCTCCCTCCTACAATATGGGTCTCTTCAAGACCCATGTTCACTCCTTCCTCTCCTCAACAGCACCCTCCATACAGCATCTTCAAAGATGACATAGGCCCTGAGGGAAATTATTTCCCTCAGGGCCTCCTGTGTGGAGTTAATATAAAAAAAAAAAAAAAAATAAAAAAAAAAGAGGCTAATCCGAAAATTCCTTGTATTATGAAAGAAAAAAAGTTCTGGTAACCAGCTCAAGTAGCAAAGCACATTTGGCTTCTAAGAAAGTGGGCGTCTTGTACAGGGCAAGCAGAATTCCAGCTACTAACCCTGTACAGTTGAATTTGGGAGCAACCTCTGGGCTGGAGCCCCAAAATACCTGCCTGTGTGAAGGAGAGTGGTTCTTGATAATAGACCGCTTACCATCTCTAATGGCAATCGGTAGATGCAAAGTAGGCATGTTGAGTATGTTCTAACTAACTAACTAACTAACCATCACGCCGTTTCTCCGCAGGGGTTGGCAGAGAGGATGGACCGCCAAACAACTCGATCTTGGCACACACTCCTTGCTTCGTTCACATTTAAACATCGTCTCATACATGCTCTTCTGTTATTCTGACTCTTGACATCGCCCGACTCAAGTATCTGATTCACTTGGTCGTGCCACGTCTTCCTCGGGCGTCCCCGACTTCATCTACCATTCACATTTGCGTCATATATTCTCCTTACACTCCTTTCCTCATTCATTCGCTCTACATGCCCAAATCATCTGAGCGTCCCTTTCTTAATCTTATTCATTACGCTTACATCAGCCTTGCATTCTTGTATGTTCTAAAGGTATTTAAATTGAGCCCGCTTGAAGGAGCTAGCAGCATTGTATGCTAAACTTAACCCTGTCCGAGCTTGTATGCTAAACTTAACATACACAAACGGAACACCCTGGCTTTATGAGAAAGGATCGTTTTTTCTCTCTTCGACAAGAACTTTCTAGAGCTTTATCGAACCTTCTTGAACTCTCTCCTTCAAGAACCTCTTATAGACTCACCGACACACTCGGCGGGTTCAACAATTTGAAGCATTCGCGGCCTTCCCATAACAAAGCAATATGTTAGAAAACACATTTTAGTCACCCGCTCCCACCCACTCTCAGCCAACCGCAGGGGCTGTGTTTAGGAGTGATGGTTGTATGAATCCATCCCTCCCGCTGCGGTGTAAGACGATGAGTCTAAACGTTATCTATTATATATATATATATAGATAACGTTATCTATTATATATATATATATATATAGATAACGTTATCTATTATATATATATATATATAGATAACGTTATCTATTATATATATATATATATATATATATATATATATATAGAAGAAGAATTCTGCGCCATTGAAGAAGAGGAAGAAGTTTAAGATAAGTAATTCATGTGTATTTAGATTGAAACGAAATTTCGCAATTGTCAATCCATACAACAAACCGGTAAACTTACGAAAACACTGGAAACGCTTAATACGAACATTTTTAAGAAAAAACCTTTTGATTCACCATTACTACAAAAGACAACTCTTTCTTTGCATTTGGGGAGATGGAAAATACTGCATCCTTCCGTTTCATCAAGTTTCAAATCACAACAGTGCTAAAGGAGTTTCAGTTCAAAAACTTTAATCTATTCAAAGTAATTACTTGTTTCTTGTGGTAATTAAGTTTAAACGTATTGTAATTTCCTGTAAACGTATTGCAATTTCCTAATTGTGCCTAATAAAAGTGCAGCGGTTAGTTATAATTCAATTTTTATTCAATCAAAATTCAAAATTTCCCACATAAAACTTTCCTTTGCTGCCATTTTAATTTTTTTTTTGTATGGATTTGACATTTGCGTTTCAATCTAATGTTTTTTAGATGTCCTAGTAATTGTTGAAATGAAGTGTAATTTCCTTAATTTGCGCCTAGAAGTGAGGCAGCCTACGGAACATTTAATCTTCAATCCAAATACTCATAAATTATTCAAATAACTCAAACTAAAAACCTAGTAACCCATTTCGCGCATGTTTTTCCATCTCCCCGACGTAAACAGTTGTTTCCTGCGCTAATGTTGAAACGTTACTTTAACGGTGTGCGGTTTGGTATATTTATGCTTCAATGATTTGGGCGTATTTAGCAGTAAGTGTAAGGAAACTTTACCCTGATTATTAACAATCGTTAAAACGGTGACCGGACAAGTCGGAATGAAACCAACTCAGAACCATCTCACATAGGTCATATAGTGATAAAAAAATATATAAAAAATTGGTTAAAAGGTTATGTTAGGTTGAGGTTATCGGCTAATTTAAAACAATTTTTTTCATAGCTTTTATTGACTCTTCAAGGAGGTGTTGAGTTGACTTTATTTTCAGTTGGCGTGGAACCCGTTAAAACAACTGCCTAAGATCGAAAACATTCAGTCGCAATTACCGACAAATCATTATTGATTGAATTCACCAATACAACCAATATTTTTCTGGAAAAAAATAAGCCTCCGTGGATAATTAAACTCACCGTTATTCAAGTTTTAAAGGCCTAATAAAAAAATTACCCCGATAAAACATTAAAAAGCATTAAACAGCTTTACGCTCATCGAAAACTCAGGAACTTTCCATCACGCATCTGACACTTCGGCTCCTTCTGCTTCTGACTTCTGACAGTGACAGCGACAGCTAGAAATTGCTAGAAACGGCCAAACGCATAAACCACCCACGCCAAACGGCTAGAATGGGGTAGAAATAAACAAAAGAGAAACTGAGACGTTTCTCTATGGTTCTAGAGACGACGCGATATCTCTGGCAATATGTCGGGGCTTGCCAACCGATGATAAGCGTACCTAAAATCTCATCTATTTTTATTTGTAAAAGATAATCAATTATTAAATATTACTAAAAGGTGCACGTAAGTTGAAGTTGCCATTATGTTTACACGAATGATATTAATTCCTTGCTAGACATGTTGCCCGCACTAAGTTTCTAAGGAAATAAATGTGTTAGGTATCAAATTATTATCAAGTTTTTTAATTGTATAGTGGATTCCGAAATTTTACTACGTGAGTCTACGTGAGGCTTGAGAATAAATTCAGTTCCGTTGATATTTTCATTTATTCCGTAAAAAAATACAAATTGAAAATTTCTAACACTTTGTTTCGCTAATATTATTATATTTTATGAGTAACTTACTTTTTGTGTTATTTTTACATAACAGACTTTTTCTTTTAATGTTGATTTTTGCTGTTGCTGCTAGACGAAGTAAGATATCATCAGCTTTTATATTCAGAACATATATTTGATACGAATTATGATATAGGCATATTCTCGTGTAATTAAACCTAATAAAACCTTTAAAAAAATATGTCATAGCTAACATTAAATAATTTTGAAAATCCTATTGCAAGTTATCATGCTGTGAATCCTTTTCTTTCACTTGCCATTGAATTTGCTGTAATGTGTTCACTTTTAGTTGTAGGTATTGTGTAGTGAGGATAAATTTTTCAATACTCTAAGTTTTGGAATTTATTGAGCAGGTTATTAGTTTATATTTGTGTTCTTGTTTATTCTTTTTTTTATTTTAAATTTACAATGTTGTTTTTTTTGTAAATATGTTAGCCATATGGGTACAGGACCCTTACATTTTTTTATTATAATTTTAAGTTATGTGAAAATCTATTATTGGAGTTTCCGTGTGTTATTAATTTTATTGTAATAAATTTAAATAATCTGTTGATTTTCCTAAATAAATAAAATAAAAATCAATTTTTATTCTCTCTTCTTTGTATTTTTTGCACTAACGAGAATTCATTTTGTTCCTTTATCTATTGTATGCAATTTGTTGGGAGCATCACTTATTACCTCCACAATAAAGACTTAATGGAAATGCTTGAAGTATTCAGACCGGCTCAAGAATCGGGGCCCCATAGAAGCCCCAGTAAATATGAAAGAAACTGGGCGTCTTGAATGGAACTAATTAATATTCTTCAGTGACCAGCTGCTAACCCCGTACAAATCTTGGGAGCCACCTCTAGGCCGGAGCCCCAAAATACTTGATTCTGTGCAAAGGAGGGCGGTTCGTCTGGTTGACAATCCGTTGGTAACATACCGATTGCCATCTCTGAGCCCAGACGAAATTTAGGGAAGCTGAGTCTGCTCTACATGTATTTCTATGGAGCATGCTCTAAGGAGCCAGCACTATTGATCCCCTGTACGCGAAACTTGACGGACCCGAGTTGATGCTGACTTAATGAGAACGGGTCATATCTTCTACCTCACAACCGGGTGGCAATATATTTCCCCTGTTTTACACGGTGTAAAAAGGGGCGCTCTTGCGAGGTGTCACGTAAAAAAATAAAATAACAGCTAATTGAGTTTGTTCGGTTATCGAAAATTTTTGCGATTTATTCATGTTCAAATAAAAATTTATGCGACACAATAAAAGAGCTTACACACAATAAAAGTGCTTGCTTATTCAGAATCAGAAGAAAATATGCCATTTATTCCACTTCCATTATTGGACGGAAAGTCTTTTGGTGACTTTGTGGTTTATTTGGTTTTCACATGGAAAAAAGTTGCATTTCAGAATTTTGATAAAAAAATGTTGAAGAGCCCTATGGTTTGGAAATTTCTCGAATATTCTCGCAGCTATTGATTGGTGGAATGCTCTGGAAGGCGACCAATAGTGGCCAGGCTGGGCCGAGCTATATAACCGGCCGCTCTCGGCGGGAACTTCAGTTTCATTTGAAGTACAGACAGAGCAATATCAAGGAAAAATAATTTCTCCTGACTTGCATTCGCGACCTGCTATCAAAAATATTACAAGAACGCAGAGTGAAATCGAGTTATTCAAGAAAGACTTGCGAGAGAGATTGTTATAAATAAGAAGAATATAAAGCGAAAAGTAAGGAGGACAAAAATACTGTTAAACGCATCAGTGACAATTTCGCAGAAGAAGTTAAACACGTCAGTGACAATTTGACAGTTTTCCAGAAGAGGTAGGAGACAATTATTCAGAAAGTAGCTATCACAAGAAGGGAAGGGAAGAGAAAGGAAAAGTAAAAATGGTGGCAATCGGAATCGACCTGGGGACGACGTACTCCTGCGTGGGAGTCTGGCAGCAAGGGAAGGTGGAGATCATCGCCAACGATCAGGGCAACAGAACAACGCCCTCGTACGTGGCGTTCACGGACAGCGAGCGGCTGGTTGGAGACGCTGCCAAAAATCAGGTGGCTATGAACCCCAGCAACACAGTGTTCGACGCCAAGCGACTGATCGGCCGCAAGTTCGCCGATCCCAAGTTGCAAGGTGACATGAAGCACTGGCCTTTCCGCGTGGTACCTGCAGGCGACAAGGCGGCCGTACGCGTGGAGCACAAGGGTGAGGAGCGTCAGTTCTCTCCCGAGGAGATCAGCTCCATGGTGCTGGCTAAGATGAAGGAGACTGCCGAAGCTTACCTGGGCTGCAGCGTTAAGGACGCGGTGGTCACTGTGCCCGCTTACTTTAATGACTCCCAGCGCCAGGCCACCAAGGATGCCGCCGTTATCGCCGGAATCAACGTGCTTCGTATCATCAACGAGCCCACAGCGGCAGCGCTGGCCTATGGGCTGGATAAGAACCTGGCGGGAGAGCGGAACGTGCTCATCTTCGACCTGGGCGGTGGAACTTTCGACGTGTCCATTCTGAGTATCGACGAAGGTTCCCTGTTCGAGGTTCGGGCCACGGCCGGGGATACACACCTTGGAGGCGAGGACTTTGACAACCGTCTGGTGAACCATCTGGCTGAAGAGTTCCAACGCAAGTACAAGAAGGACCTGCGTGGCAATCCCCGTGCTCTTAGGCGCCTGCGCACAGCCGCAGAGAGGGCCAAGAGGACACTGTCCTCTAGCACGGAGGCGACCCTGGAGATCGACGCTCTCTATGAGGGTATGGACTTTCTTACCAAGGTGACCCGGGCGCGCTTTGAAGAGCTGTGTGCGGACCTCTTCCGCGGCACGCTGGAGCCCGTGGAGAAGGCTCTGAGGGACGCCAAGATGGATAAGGGTTCCATCCACGACGTGGTGCTCGTGGGCGGTTCCACCCGCATTCCCAAGATACAGAGCCTGCTGCAGAACTACTTCAATGGCAAGCAGCTCAATTTGTCTATCAACCCCGACGAGGCCGTGGCGTACGGCGCGGCAGTGCAAGCGGCCATCCTCAGCGGCGAGCAGGACTCCAAGATTCGTGACGTGCTTCTAGTGGATGTAACCCCGCTGTCCCTCGGCATCGAGACGGCTGGAGGAGTTATGACCAAGCTGGTGGAGCGCAATGCCCGCATTCCTTGCAAGCAGACGCAGACCTTCTCCACCTTCTCCGATAACCAGCCTGGTGTCACGGTGCAGGTGTTTGAAGGCGAGCGCGCCATGACCAAAGATAACAACTTGCTCGGCACCTTCGAGTTGACAGGCATCCCACCCGCACCTAGAGGCGTGCCTAAGATCGAGGTCTCTTTTGACTTGGACGCTAACGGCATCCTGAATGTGTCTGCCAAGGAGATGGGTTCCGGCAAGAGCAGCAAGATAACCATTAAGAATGACAAGGGTCGGCTGTCGCAGAGAGACATCGACCGAATGCTGGATGAGGCGGAGAAGTTCCGCGCGGAGGACGAGGCACAACGAAAGACAGTGGAAGCGCGTAATAAGCTGGAGGCATACGTATTCGGGGTGAAGCAAGCTGCAGAAGAGCAACCTCTGTCGGCCGAGGATAAGCAGGCGGCTCTGGCTGCGTGTCAAGAAGCTATCCGCTGGCTCGACGCGAACACGCTGGCCAGCGAGGAGGAGTACCGACACCGGCTAGAGGAGCTGACAAAATTGTGCACCCCCATCATGACCAGACTGCACCAGCAGGCCTCACAGCGGGCAGGCGCTCCTCCATCCAGCTGCGGCCAGCAGGCAGGCCAAGCTCACTCCCGCAACCGCCCCACCGTGGAGGAGGTGGACTAACTCTTATTACTGACTGCTTTAACAAATGGTGTGCAAGTGAGCGTGTAAATGCTGAACTGTAAATGTGTATTTATAATGTTATGTTTTGTGAACATCTCACCAGGAGATACTATTAAGTACCTGATCAAGTAAGCTTTTGCTTCGTACATTCCTGTACATAAATAAAATTATGGTCTATTTAGTTAGTAACTTCAAGCATTTACTTGTTAAGTTAGTTAGTTATTTATTCTAGTCATAAGTTGTAAATATTGTACAAAAAATAAATACAAATCATTTTTTATATCTTTCTTCTTTCAATATCATCGTCCCAGTTCCGCATTGCCTTTGTCAAGACAATGATGTCCCGAAGCTAGTGGTACAAATGGGAATCTACGTCACACAGAGGATCCGAAAAATCTTTTTTCATCATTAAAGACAATATTAGTACTCGCTAATGTTGTCTTCAATGCTTAAATTTCCATTTGAGGTTTTAGTCGATAAGTTATCAAAAAAAAAACAATTTTTTTTTTTCTATTCGATATGGACATTTTGAATTTTTTTTCGGATGCTGATGATTAAGAAAATATTGAATGTAGGTCTAAGCTTTGACCCACTTAAAAGAAATTTAAAAAAAAATTGACCTAAAAATTCCCTTATTTTTTTGTCTTGCCTTTGTCAAAACAATGGTGAACACCCTGAAGCTAGTGGTACAAATGGGAATCTAAGTTTACCACAGATGACCCAAAAACAAGTTTTCTTTTCAAATTGGGCATTTTAAAATTTCTTTTCACAAACTGAAAGTTAAAAAACTATTGGAGCTGGATCTGAGCTTTGATCCATTTTAAAAGCCAGTGTTTAGAAAAATTGACCTGAAAAATGCCGACTTGGACTTAACACAAAAACGAAAGCTCTAATCAAAAATTGACACCGCAAAATAGACTCCGAATTATGACAAAGATTCCACTCGTTTCTGGAATATGTACAAACCACCTACTTACCCGTTTTTACCTGATATTGTAATTTAATGATAATGTAATTTAAAGCACTTATTTTCAGATAAACTTTTACTTATTTAAAAAAATTACAAGATATTTTAAGGCATTTAAAAAATATACACAAGACGGTTGTATAAAAATTAGTTAAAAAAATAATATAAGGTGCGGCAGCATAACTTCCTTTTTTTAAATGTGCGCCATTCAGTCGGTTGATGTCGTAGCGGAGCGCTAGTGATCTTGTTCGAGAGGCGGAACTATAAAGTTTTGTCCCGACACACTTTAGTCGCCATCATGGATTGGAACAGTGAGGACCGTGCGTTTGCCGTTCAGGCCTACTTTTCGAACAGATGTTCTGTGATCGCAACCCAGCGCGCCTGTAGGGTGCAGTAGCATAACTTCCTCTTTTCAAAACTTAATAAAACCCGTTGTATAAATCAGAAATTTTTTATTTGTTTTTATAATGCAGGCACATACCTAAAGTTTTACTTAGTTTTTGAAGATCAAATCAGGTAGGTGACATCCTAGGCGCACGTCATAGGCGCGTTGGGTTGCGATCACAGAACATTATAATAATAACGTGGTATTTATATAGCGCAGTTTTGTGTAATTTCACTTCAACCATTCGAAAGTAGGCCTCAACGGCCAACGCACGCTCTTCACTGTTCCAACGCATGATGGCGACTAAACTGTGTCGGGACAAAACTTTATAGTTCCGCCTCTCGAACGAGATCACTAGCGCTCCGCTACAACATCAACTGACTGAATGACGTGCATTTTAAAAAAGGAAGTTATGCTATCTCAACCTGTTCAAGATTGTGGCAATTTCTAAAATTTCAAATGTCAAAGAGCGCTATTACAGAAGAAAAAACACAGAAATTACTAAAAATACAAAGCAACAATTAAATTAAAAAAAAAAAATTTTTTAAAGTATGTGTATATATACATAAAGTATAGTTCAATAGATAATATAAATACACAGATGGTGAAGGTAAAAATTCTATTAATTTCTCTCAATACCAAGTCCAAGGCCAGTTATCCGACGGAATTATATACGGGAGCGGGTGGGTGCCTTTCTGCGCAATTCCCCCTGTCCGTCTTCTTTCATATTATCTGAAAAATAACATTTTAAAATAAAATCATACGAAGCAATTACTTTGTTTTATTCAATATTTTCGTTAGTTTATTTATATGTAAAAATGTAAGCTTTTTTTGTAGTTGGGAAAAATAAAAATACAGTTTAAGAAATACATAATACTGTTTGTTACATTGGTATAAGTGTAATTAAATCACTATATATAAAAAGAAACCCGTGTTTCCCTATCCGCTTAATTTTCTTCACAATCTGCCACCCACCAGTGGTTATGGTGGTAGATAGCCATTGGTGTCATATAGAAATCAAGAAAGTTTGGTGGGGGTGGCTGAGCGTGGGTGATGAAATGTGCTTTCTAGTATATTGCTTTGTTACGGGAAGGCCGCGAATGCTTCAGATTGTTTCAGATTGGGCCCGCCGACTGTGTCGGTGAGTCTGGAAGGTTCCAGAAAGTTCATAAAGGTTCTCGAATGCTCTAGAACAACGGCTGTCAACCTTTTTCAGCCTGTTTTTGTCTCTTACTACAAATTTGTTGTACCCCATACCGTAAGATAATTATAATTTCCTAGAAGGTTCTGGAAACGGAAAGTTATAGACGATTCCAGAAAGTTCCATAAGATTTCGGAATGCTTTAGAATTTAGAAGGAAGTTTGGAAGGTCCTCTCTAGAATGTTATGTAAGGCGAAATTTGGCATGCCAGTGTCAGTATTGCGAAAAGTCAAAGAATATACAAGTGAAAGTTTTTTAAAACTGATCTTGAATTTTTTCGTTTGAATTTTTTTTGTTGTTTAAAATGCCAAAAAGAAAGAAAGTATTTACACAATCTCAAACAAAAACAAAAAGAGAAAAGGCGGCCCTGAGATACGAAACAGAAGCAGAAAGAGAAAGACGTTCAGATTGGTGACGAGAAAAGTTTCAACGAATACAAAAGAATACAAGTGAAGATGATCAGAAAACGCGGTAGAACAAGAAAAAATCTGAAGAGAATCAAAGAAAGAAGCCAACAACTACTAAAACTAAACTAAAGAAACAGGGAAAGAATGCAAAATCTTCGCGAAAGACGGCGGGTCAAAACAGAAGAGCAATACACTAGCATGACTGCGATCGAAGAAAGAAGACATTGGAATTACAATCTAGAATTTGAAGCATTTCATTACGATCACATGAAAGAAAAAAGCCAACATCTAAGCATCGTTATCGGAAAAATTGACCAAACGTGCAGATACTGTGGCGCAAAGAAATTCAAAGGTGAAACTCCAGGCATATGCTGCATGAATGGCAAAGTTGATGCCAGCATTAGAAGTTCCTCCACCAGAATTATTTAGATATATGACAGGCGAAACAACAGAGTCGAAACATTTTCTACGGATTATACGCCATTACAATGCTTGCTTCCAAATGACATCGTTCGGGGCTACATTTATATAACACGAAGACCACTTCAGCTCAGTTTTTAAGATCCAAGGCCAAATTTATCATCGTGTGGAATCGCTACTGTCAACACCAAATGAAAAACCGAAATTCCTGCAAGTGTATTGTTAAGTGGACCAACATTGCACCAATATTGCGGGACTGCAACAAGAAATCATCCGGTAGTTACAGCATCTACTCCAAAAATTGGTGAACATGTTCAAGACATCTCTGGAGTGAATGATCTCAGACAACTGTAAGATTGTTATTTGGACTGACAAAAAAACCAACCGGTGAGCACGAAAGAAGTTTCAATGCATCTTAAGGCGGCGCTTCTCGGCTGAAAAAGAAGAAGATGGAAAGATATGTAATTACGAATGTTGGACAGAGCGCGCTAATATTTTAAGTGATCATATTGCAGCGAAAATTGCGAAAAAGCTTAATAAAACATGACTCGTTTAAAATAGAGCAAAAATCTCATGGAACGTATCTTAAGTATCATTTAAAGAAACATTGTGAATTTTTCACAAATATAACTTGTAAAATAATAGAAATAGACTTGTTTTAAATAATTTTCGGAGCATACTTTGCGATTTTTTTCTATCAAGGGAATTTCGTATAATTTGCGTTTCGGCTTGGAACGTATCTAGATATTATCTTAAAAAATAACATATATTTTTTTAAAAGCTTAAAAACTTCAAATGTTTTATGGAAATATGTAAGAAATCGGTCGAATTCGGATAGCGGCGGCTTAAGTCAACGAAGTTACAGTGGTAATCGTCAATAATGAATGCAGCAAGCGAGACATCATCATCCAACGCCGAAGTAATACATTTGATTTGTCATCATAACATTCTATTTTAGTTTGTTTTGGTTTAACCAAAGCTTTACATGATTCAAGTCAATCTGAATTTCTTCAATGGTGTTCTGCAAATTTTTACTACCTGTGTATAATGTACCATCAGCAAATAATTTAAATAAATATCATTCATATATTATAATATGATCAACAACAGTGGACCTAAGAAAGAAACCTAAGTGTAATGCCTTTTTTTATGACGTTATATGTTATAACACCATAACTTTCTGTATATTTTGATTATGTGATCACCATATTTTGTTACTCGTGTTCTTTCTGATAGATAATCAGCAAACCAATTTTCTTTACCAATGCTTCCATTATTTCTTAATTTTTTTATTAATCTCTCTCTTTTAATTATTTCAATTTTTCAATACTGTTTTAATCTCTGTGTTTAGATGTTGTATTAAATCAAACAAACACTTTGTATTAAACGGTGACCGGACAACTCAGAATGAAATCAACTCAGAATCACCTCAGAAAAGTCATTAAAAAAATTTAATTAGTTAGGGTTAAGGGCTATTTCAAAATTATTTTTTTCATAGCTTTTAACAACTTTTCAAAGAGTTGACTTTATTCTGAGTTGGCATGAAACAGTATTAAACCACAAACTAATTATGTTTAACCTCAACCGGTTTCGCTTGGATCAAGTTTCATCTGGACAATTATTATAATAAATAATAAAACAGAGTTATCCGATATATATCGAAACATATCGAAAACTGTGTAAAAAGAATTAGAAAACTTACTTACATTTTTTTACGATTAAGAAATATCCTAAATCTTTCAAATATTAAAATGGTTTACTTTGCTCTTGTGCAGTCAGTTTTGCAGTACGGAATAATCGCATGGGGGGGCATCTACAAGAATAATCTGTATCCGATAGTAACAACACAAATAATGATCATCAAAGTTATTATTAAAAAACCAAGAATTTTTCCAACCAAAGAACTTTTTGAAAAATTTAAGGTCCTACCGGTTTCAAAACTATTTCAAAGAAATGCTATTTTAAAAGTTTTTAAAGAATCTGAAATGTCCTCAACGCGAAGTATAAGACCTAGAACTTCTGGGAACATATATGTACCTAGATGCAACACGACAGCTGCACAATACCATTATGAATATGTAGGCCCAAAGTTATTTAACGATTTACCGGATAAAATAAAAAGTGAGAAAAACTATTCTAAATTTAAAAAAAAACTTTCGTTGTATTTTTACAGAGAAGATTGACTCGCTTTTATCGATGTTTTTCAGATATATTCAGATATGTTGCTATTATTTTTGTTGATTTTTTGTTGATTTTTGTTGATATTCTGTTTCTTTAATTATATGTTATTTTCTTATTGTACAATATTTTTGTAATATTTCACAGTATTTTTGAAAATCTTATTTTTCCATTTTTGTAACTATGCATATTATTTATTATCTTTATATATAATTACATAGACTAGCTCCCCAGTTAGACCCGAGAATATTTCTCTACTAATTGGGTAACCAAAAAAAGTCTGATATGAAATGTAATATATTATCTATTTATTGTAAATATTTACTTTTTTCTAATAAAAAAAAAAATATATATATATATATATACATAGAAAGAGAGAGACACTACAGAGTATACTCGTAAATAATAATAATATTTTTTTAACAAAATCGAACACCTTTCAGCGTTAATGTTACAAAATATAACATAGTATGTAAAATCATTATAATAACTATATGCAAAATACACACAGAATATTTTATTGGTCGTCCAGTTCATTAGTCAGACATCTCCGAAAAACCTAAATTTGAGTAAAGTAAACAGTTATATGTCAAAGTGTAGCCTCTATCTGTATAATACTCTGATTACTCTTAAACGCCACCAAGTCAATTATAAAATTAGAAAAACTTGTTGTGAAATAAACAAAAACAAAAAAATTTCTGGGTTACAAGCAGGAAATTTCAAAATGTCATACTAATGTACCAGACCGTTATGCTTCCCGTTGTTATTTTATAGCGTGTTTAATATATAAAACACAGGCTTGTGTAAATAATATTTGATTTATACGGTGTGTTAGAATATTGCTTTCCTTATTAACTCAAAACTTAGTATATGGAGATGTCTGATTATTCAACTGGACGATCGATATAGTTATAATTATGATTTTATAAACCAGAAAATGGCTTGAAAAATAACATATGTACCAAATACCTGGGCCAAGGATGCCAACAATTTCGTCAAAACGCATTTCGCTTTTGCTCAATATTACCTAAAAAAAATCATTAATTAATAAAAGCGTTTCAACACATAATTCTAACATTGGGGTGTAATAGAACCTGGTTTAGGTACAGCGGAAGACAAGGTGGAGCCTGGAGTTACACAACTCTGTCTTGGAACATGCTTCTTGCTTCATCAAAATTCATGCATCGTCTCATTTATTCATTTTTATTTATTTTATATTATAAAACCATACAGTGCATTGGTTACAGTGGTGAAACAATTTGCAGATGTTAAATATTTTATAGTGGATACCTATGATATGTTTCTTTCTAACTTTTTATTTTTTTGGATGTGCATAATGTTCAGGTATGTGTGAATGTGCGAGTATGTTCGTGGGTGTAAAAAGTGGTGATCTGTTAAGGGATATTTATTACATTGCGCATTGAACAGTTTATATCATTGACGTGATGCTCCTTTGAATCCGAAAAAAGGCAATATTATAGTTTATACATATCATTGAAGGTATGAAGAGCATGGTTAATTGGCGAAATAGTTGCTGCATTTGTTTTGTAATTAAATGGGTGGAATACTACTGCATGATGTTTACATCTCAAAGGTATGTTAAAATTAATACAGAAGATCGATACAATCGAATTAATTGTATAAAATTCTATGTATAAATGTTAAATCAGCTGCATCTCGCCATTGTCGCAAAGTTTGAAAAGTACATTCAAAATTATTATATAAAATTGTTTTGAATACGTTCTATGCTATCAATGTTTATACTGCGGGTTCCAAATTGGCGAAGCATATTCCAGTATACTTCGGACTGATGCGAAATATAACATTAAGATTGTACGTGGGTTACCGAACACTTTACTTATACGTAGAACAAAACCACCTATGAACGATTGAGTCCATATACTTATTAAATATAAGTTTGCTATCAAGGTAACGCAAAGATATTTAAATTTAAGAGATAAGCTGTTGGCAGTTTTTTAATGGGTGCTTCCTGGTGTCACCAATATTTTTAACCAATACTACTGCAAGCCTTCAAAAATCAACTAAATTCCGGATTCAAACTAGGACCATTAGACAGTAGTCCGCCGGCAGTAGGCGGCCATCATAGCATATCTCTTGTGTTTCAATATCTTTGAGATAATGCCAAGATCTTTACAGATGACAGGTTGTTGTGGATTGATTAAGAATTCTTAGTTTATTTAATTAAATGAAGACAATATTAGCGAAACTCAATCGAAAATCTGAAACAGAAAAATCAAAAAAAGTTACGGTCACATCTGGGACTCGAACCCAGGACCTTCAGCTTTCCTGGCCGCAGATTCAGATTTTCGATTGAGTTTCACTAATATTGACTTCATTTAATTAAATATTACAATTTGAGGCTTTTTTTAATAAGTTAAAAATAAAAATAAATCTTAAATATATTTGTTAAATACTCTACAAGAATCCTGTTATGTAAATATCTCGGAGTTTACCTTGGTAGCAAACTTCTATTTAACGAGCACTTTGACTCAATTGTTCATAGTCTTCCCATACATATTCTTGTGTTTTCTTGACTCTTGACATGAACGGATTCAAGTAATTTTATTATTATTATATAATGAGCAGGCAGCATTCTACTGATGTGCTTATCTGTTTCACGATGAGTTCAACAGTAAATTGAGTTGTTTTAAATTTAAATATAAGTTAGTCCTTTCTTCTGTCCAAATATTAATCCAAAATAGCTTTAAATTGGTTTATATTAGTAGCATCAGAAGTTTGTTCCATGCATCCACTACTCTATTTGGAAAGAAGTGTATTCTAGGATTGGATGCTAAAGATGTTTTGTTAATTTTTTTTCACGAAGTTTTTCACGAGTTTTTTTCACGAAGATTTATATATTTTTTTATGGTAAAGATTTCTCGGATGCCAGGGCAACTATAATGAAATAATAAGAACCACTTGGTCGTTCCACGTGTTCCTCGGGCATTCCCGACTAATTCTATCATAATGGGGGTAGGCACGGTGGGGCAAGGTGGGGCGTTTCTTTGTATTCACAGAGCCTAAAGCATGCATATGTTGTAGAAGCCTACTTTCTTCGGTACCCACTCTAAATTTTTATTTTTTTGCAAATCAAAACTTGGCTATGCCTATGATCATAATATGACATGGAAGTGAAGTTATAAATGTGGAGATCAGAATAAAATGCAGAGTTGATGCAATGAATAAGATTTAAAAAAAAACAAGATATGTGCCCAAAAACAAGATCTTGCCGTTTCTTAACCTTTATAACACGTTCATACACAGTTTTACCACATGTACGCATCCAGAATGTCTTCTTTATAGCATTTAGTCTAATTTCATCCTTCCTCTGCCAGTTCCCTGCCTCCCTGACATACATCAGGGTTAGTATCAGCATTTGCTACCTGCTATTAGAGACAATACATCCTCCATTAATGTAGTTTCTTGGATTTACCCTCATTTTTCCTTTCAGCATGTCCTGTTCATCTCTCGTGAATGAATATATTTCCAAAATACACAAACTCTGCAACTCAAACATGTAAAAACTCAAAAGTAAATACCATAATGCTTTTTGCGTCCCGCGATGTATTGTCACGACTGAGTTCAATAGCGACATGATCTATCTCATTATAATGATTTAGTATGTTTTGACGGTACTCTTGATTTCGCTTCGCCTCTTCCTTCACAGTGTTGAAGAACTAGAAATACACAATAAATACAGGTAATATTGTACAAATTATATTGATGGGCAGGAAAATATTAAAATGTAGATTCTCAAAATTAACCCTTTGCACTTTGTAAGTCTACCACGAGAAGATATTACAAACCCGACCCACTGCTCTCAAGTCTGCTGTAAGAGTCGAAAAACGCTTTTCAAATACAATGCTATTTACCTAAGCTGGAAGAGGATATCGGATGCTGAATCAGACAGGCATAAGGTTCTGGTAAAGGAGCAACTTTTTACGGCAATTTCGTGCCGATTATCTTCTATTGCCTACTGACCGGTCTTGCCGGTAAGTTTGCTTGGCTTCCGATTTTACGACATTATTGTCGGGCCAAATCTATTTCCTTTTCGCTCTATTACAATGTGCGTCTCCCCTACAAAATGATACCCGGATTAAACTAAAGGGGAACGAATAGCCGAGAACAAATATCGGGTCCTATAGGCCCATCACTTTACTTCCAATATTAAGTAAAATAACAGAAGTTTGAAATATTTAAAAAAACATTATATTTCTTGATCTTAAAAACAGTAAAAACACAGGAACGAAACATTAAACAGCTCTACTGCAAAATTACACATCGACATTGTTCTTCAGAAGTGTCGATATGTTTGACGTGTTTATAATAATAATACAGAATTGAATATTGTGAGGAGGCGGGAAATTGCCCACTTTATGATCAGTTTATTTTGTTGGATAAAAGAAGATATTTTTCTTTCATATTCATTTGTTGCAACCTATAACCAAATGCATGACTTTAATTGGCTCCACCTTTGCGCTTTGACAGTCTACGTAGTTCACTCGTAGCTCTGCGACAGTCGGCACGCTTCCATGCCTCTCCTTATCTTCCATATCTCTCTATGTTTCTATTATCTATAGATAGGAAAGGACTTACTTTTCTCTTTATATTTATGACTGCAAAGGCAGCGAGGCCCTGTAAAAAAGATACTAAGTAAATTCTTATTGTTGTTAACCCTTCAGTCTAAATAGTTTGCTCTTGGGAACAACCATATAGGTCTCGTAGAAATCGTTGTCTTCCTTAATATCATGGTGAGAAAGATGATCTAAACAGGCTTAGAAAGAGAAAACACCACGCTTTATATTCAAATCTAAAAGTTAACTACAAAATAATTAAAATGTACACTTTTATGAAACCATTAGAAAGAAGAATTTATTACAACCCTGTGACAACCTATGTACTCCTGTTAGGCCCTCCGTTCATGGAGATACTTACAAACTACGTGATTGTGACACAACCACAAGTACCCTGCAGATGTACTACTTTTTAATGCTGGTTTCCGTACACGGCGCTACCCGAAATATACGGAACTTGATCATTTTTCACGTGCAGCCGTGGAGTTAACACGATGTCAAACGATGTCAAATGGCTTTTTTTCCAACATCAATCTATGCCTTCTCCACGAAATCCTTTCTTACGTATTCTGGTAATGTGTAGTTATATAAACACGCATTTTTTCCACTTCCAGAACAAATATAACATTACTTTCATGTTCCGACGCCATTTCTGTCAAACGTCAAACGAAAGTAGTAGACCCGAATGCTGCAGCGTATAGCGCGCTACCAGCACCGTCAGTAGCGCGCTACCGACTTCAACCCGACATCCGTCGCGTACCGCCGTGTACGAACATCAGCAAAATTGTATGGCGGGTACCCACAGCGGTGCGCGTGCTACGCGCATCAGGCTCGAATAGCTTGTAAGTAGCTCCATGTACGGAGGCGCTTACAATGTATGAAGTTTCCGACTGCAATTTATAAAAAAAAATCTGAAACCTTGTGAATTTTTTTATATTATTTTTACATGAAACGTAAGTGAGGTGGTCATAATGTCTATAAATACATTTGTGCAATAAAATATGATTGTTCTTATTTTTTCATTACCAGTAATTTTAGTTAGAAAACATGTAAGGTGTGCAATTTTTAAAACTTTAAAATTTTTTTATATTTAAAAAATTACATTTCTAATAATATTTTATTTTTATTTTTTTTATATGAAATACCGCACAAGAGTCCCAACTGCTCCCCTCTGGAGCCAGTGAGACTATGGCATCCCCAATTGGAGTATGTTGTGTGGCTGAAGGTAGTGGGGAGGGGAAGGAGACAGGGAAGAGGAAGGTGGGGAAGTACCTGGCTATTCAGATCTGGTCACTAAACACGGCTAATGCCATTTCGAGCAACGTTTCAATTCTGAATGGTGGTCTTACACCAGGGCGATACTGATAGTATCTTCCACTCTGGAACGTGGCGTAAATATACTATATATTATTTATATAGTATATTTATAAAGTGATGCTTAGATGGTTTGGTCATGTAGAGCGAATGAATGAATAAAGGAGTGTAAGGAGAATATACAACATGAATATGAATGGTAGAAGAAGTCGGGGACGACCGAGGAAGACATGACACAATCAAATTAACCAAATGTCTACTTGAGTCGGGCCACGTCAAGAGACATAAATTTTTTTTTTTAATTTAATTTTTTTTATAAAGAAAGACAAACATTCCCGGGTTACGAATAACCCAACAATGTTTGAAAATCTCCTACTGCCACCACAGAAAGCCGAAAATGTTGCTTGTGTTGTGATGGAGGACTTAGTCAGCTGAGGAATCGAACATGTGACGCCCTGGTGGGTCCTAAATGCGATGCCCACTCAACCACTTTTGGGAGGTGGGAATGGGTACCGCCGCCCCAGGAACCTTTATTGGATAACCAACATCTCTGCCATAGGTCACCACAAGTGGTTTGCTACGTTTGGTGATTTAGCAGGGGTGCCCGGGTTCATGGGGTGAGGTTTGTCTAGGTCTTGGAGGCGGATGACCAGGACGCACTGAACCCCAGATTCCTACCCAGCACTTAAACCCTTTTCCTTCCCAGAATTCTCCTCCACTTCCCTTCCTAAAAAAAAACCCTCCACGCGGCATCCCCAAAGATGACATAAGCCCTGAGGGAGATTACTTTCCTCAGGGCCTCCTGTGTGGAGCTCATGTAAAAAAAAAAAAAATGTTGATCGGTAATAACAGAAGGGTATGTAAAAGACGATGTATGAAGGTGAATGAAGCAAGAAGTGTGCGCCAAGACAAAGTTGAATGGTGGTTCATCCTCTCTGCCTACCTCTGCGAAGAAACAGCGTGATAGTTAGTTTTGTATTTTTTATACATTTCTTAAAATGACATAGACTTTTATTGCTTCTAAAGTTTGTAAAAATGCATTTTCATTTTTTATGAGTATACCATATAAGAGTCCTGACTGTCCGGAGCCGGTGGGACTATGCCATCCCCGATTGGGGTATGTTGTGAGCAGTGGCGTAGCGTGCCTTGGAGAGGCCCTGTATCAAAATTAGTTGGAGGGACAAATGAAGGGTAAAGATTTCTCACAAAAGAAACAAAAGCCTGCTCTCACAAAAGAAACAAAAGAAACAAAAGCCCGTATCTTTGATACGGCGGTAGCTACGCCCCTGGTTGTGAGGCTGAAGGGATTAGGAAGCGAAGGGCGATGAGAAGGGAGTTGAGAAAAGAGTTGGGAAAATATCTGGCTCTTCAAATCTTGTCATCAAACACGGCCAAAGCCATTTCAAGCAATGCAAAGTTTGGATTCTGAATGGTAGATCTTTTGCCCCGGACGACAATGCCTTCTGAAGGAATCTACCACTCTGGAACATGCCGCAAAATTTCAACTATTTACAAAAATAATTAACATGAAATAATCCATAATAACTATATAAAATTATTTGTGCAAGCTTGGATTCAAACCGCGACTTCTGAATTCTTAGTTGATGGTTTAACCCCCCAGTCGAAAAGACATTATTAGCCATAAATATCATATTCCATTAGAGCCTCGAAGGATAGATCTGGCCATGCATTATAAAAGTGTTTCTATATTTTTTTCCATAATGTGGAGATATGTGATTCGTTCGTTGTTGGAAAGAGAAATAAATATTTTTCTCAGTTTGTCTCAAATATTTGTGTACTTGAATCCATGAATAAAATCTAAAAAAATTGTCAAAGTGTGTGATTACAATTACATTGATGTTTGAAATTTTTTTTACATTAGCTTCGCACTGGAGACCACTGAATACAGAGCTTCGTGCTTTCTCTTTCTAACGTCGTTTAGATCATGTTTCTAACCATGATAGTAAAGGAGACAATGATTTCTATGAGTTGTTCCGAAATGCGAGCAAATTAGCCTATAATGGTTAATAACACTTGGTTTTAATTATTATCAAATCTAGAAATCAATAAACAAAATTGCATTCTTTATTTTATTTTTGATGTTTAAAGAATTTATTTAAAAATTGTTGCTTTTTTGGCTACCATAAATTATCAGTCAGAACCAAAAAAAAATATAAATGAAACCAATTACATTATCTAGAAACATTAATTTATTAGTAATTTTTAAAGTATAATTAATGACAGAAGCAACTTACAGATAACCCAGCGATGGATGACAGTGGCATGGAATTACTTATAAGCCATGAACAGAAACAAACACCGAAACACCTTGAACACTTCAAAATTCTGACCGGCCACACCTCTTCGAGAGAATATGGTAAAAAGTCCAAAACAAAAAAAAATCCCAAAGTTACCAAAATGAATGAGCTAAAAATGTTTCCACATCTCCCCATTGTAAAGAGTTATATAATTAGAATTATGTATATTTTTTAACAAGGTAATAACCCTGTAGAAATTTCAAAACTGTAAGAAATAATTGTTTTCATTTAAAAATCTATTTTCAAAATTTCTTTGTTACGGTAGGTACTTGATAAATTCTAATGTTCATAGGTAAATAAAAGTGCC
Source organism: Glyphotaelius pellucidus (assembly GCA_936435175.1). Classification (NCBI taxonomy): domain Eukaryota; kingdom Metazoa; phylum Arthropoda; class Insecta; order Trichoptera; family Limnephilidae; genus Glyphotaelius; species Glyphotaelius pellucidus. The sequence goes on along the minus strand of OW386550.1, from coordinate 26,246,761 downwards.
TGTCCGTGTTGGAAAAATCTGTATGTTTGTCTCACTAGATACGATGAGCTTTGGCATCATTAAATTTGCGAACCTCATTGTACAGCTCTAATCCTTTGTCAGGTGTCTAGTCTCAAAGTAAAATAAAGTATTTTGCTTATTATTTATAATCAAATGGCTATTTTTAGTTTTGTTTTTTTATTGAAAACAGAAACGTTTTTTCAATTTTATTTATGAACTAGCGAGTTCCCGGCATACATTGTAATGCCACTTAAATAAAGAATTGTTTCTACCTGCGTATCTTTTCGCATTCATCCTTGTTCCTCTTCCGCCTCCTGCATTCCCCCTCCATCTTAGGAATGCTCAAGGGACACACAAAGAAGTATTCAGTTTTATATATATTAAGACTATAAATAAAAACATCCAAATAATAATATGTAAAATAATTGGTAAAATTTGGATATTGGTGGCCACGGCTATTACGAATAATTTTTAGAAAAAAACTTTAGATTTGCCTTAATCACTATAAAAGGAAACTTATTGCATCACGGCTGGCGGAAAATAATGCATTTTAATTTTCAATATCGTTAAATAAAATTTCACTTCGCCAATCGATCTACGACAGCCCGCCCGCTGCCGGTTGCCGCCCGCCATTTTGTCATTGTTGGTATCCCTGACCTCACAACTAAATACGATTGTAGGCAACTTCGCGTGATACATGATGGGCGCGTAATTATGAAAAATGTGTATAATAATAATTGTAATAAATATTGTGTAGCGGGCTTATGTATGTTATCTTTACTTTAAAAAACAGCCTACGTTTTTGAATGGTTTGTTTGGCTACGCAGGGTTTGTGTAGCGGGCTTGTGTATGTTAGCTTTACTTTAAAAAACAGCCTACGTTTTTGAATGGTTTGTTTGGCTACGCAAAGTTTGTGTAGCGGGCTTGTGTATGTTATCTTTACTTTAAAAAACAGCCTACGTTTTTAAATGGTTTATTTGGCTACGCAGGGTTTGTGTAGCGGGCTTGTGTATATTATCTTTATTTTAAAAAACATCCCAGGATTTGAATGGTTTGTCTCCATTCCAGTACCTACGCGCTTCCAGTACCTAAGCGCCTTATTATTTATCCCGCGAAGTCGACTACAATCGTTTGTGTGAAGTCAAGGATACCAACAACACAACAGTTGACAGAATGGCGAGCGGCAGCGGGCGGGCTGTCGTAGATCGATTCGCGAAGTGAAATTTTATTTAACGATATTGAAAATTAAAATGCATTATTTTCCGCCAGCCGTGATGCAATAAGTTTCCTTTTATAGTGATTAAGGCAAATCTAAAGTTTTTTTCTAAAAATTATTCGTAATAGCCGTGGCCACCAATATCCAAAAATTACCAAATAATTATCCCACCTTTATAATAAGCCTAGTTCAGATGTTTCAGTTTTAATAAATGTTAATTTTTATTGATGTATAAGTGGTTCCACCATATTCCCAAAACTCGACACACGTGTACTGATTATTGAATGGCGAGGCGTGGTCTGTCACAAAGGAGCAGTACCGGATCTACAACTTTTTCAAACGGGGGCAAAAAGGACCAGTATTCGAGATTATATTTGCCACGACGGAGGGGGCGTAATAGGATATGGGTATGTTCCCATCCCAGTACACCCATATTCCATTACGCCACGTTATGGAGGGGGCGTAATGGGATATGAGACGGGGGTGGGATGGGATATGGGGCACGGGATGGGTCTCAATCGAAACCAGTTCGTGGACCCCCACTTACAACTTGTCGACCCCCATTTCTTTATCGCGCCTACGTGGACCCCCGTCAGGTCTCCCGTGGACCCCTAGGGGTCCTCCTGGACCACTTTGGGAATCACTGGTCTACAGCGTCAGGGTGGGTGACCAGACAACTTAGAATGAACACCTCCTTTGAAAAGTCAAGTGATGAAAAAAATATATAAAAAATTTGTTAAATAGTTTACGTTAGGTTAGGTTATGGGATATTTTCTAATATTTTTTTCATAGCTTTTAATGATTTTTTAAAGAGGTGTTAAATTGGTACGGAACCGTCAGGGTAGTATTATCTAAGGCAGTGAATTATCTGGAAAACTCATCTAGAGAGACTATCTTAATTGTTAAAATACTTATGAACTGATTGTTTTATCCAGTAAGAACAAAAAATTTACCCTTAATAATATGTTAAAACAATTTTTTACTTTTTTCCACTTCATTTATTTCACAATTTTAAAGCCATCTATGCAACATCAATGAGCATATGATGAGCATGCTCAGAGTGCTCATCATATGCTCATTGAGCATGATGCCAAGATTCACAGAATTGAAAAAGATGTGCTATCTTTCCTACAATATCGTCGCTAGCAGGAATGTGACGGCAAACACAAAAGAGCTTAGAGTTAGTTAATGGGCAGGGCAAAGGTTCGTCACAAAATTTTAGAAAGCGGACAGGATATAATAATAAAATTTGTAGCTAGCAACGAAATACAGAACGGCGAAAGCAAAGGAGGACCGTAATAAAATTTGGGAAGTCGGCAACGGACAAACAAACTACCCAACGTCAGGCTAATAAAACGCCACCCCGGTTTGTCGCCGAGCCGGACCAGCGACAAACCTTTTTGCTTTGATCACGGGGTCGCCGCGATCATAGGAATATTCCAGGGCCAAGCAAGAAGAAGAAGAACAGGCGGAGAAATGAGAACCGCAGAGGGTCGCAATTCGCTTTTCCCCGCAGGAAGTCGCCGAGGCTCTTGCGCGAACTCCCGACCAAGGGGTTCCAAACACTCTTCGTTGCAGCCCAACCAGGGCTCCGCTAAAGCTCTCCAACGTCCACCAACTTGCGTGAACTCTTGTCTAGGGATTGTGCAATTTCCACTTTGCACAAATTTTCAACAACATAGAACTTTTGCAATTTCCGACCTGTGCAATAACTAAGTGTAAGAATAAAAAAGTTTAAAGTGCCAGTCTATCTACCAGGACGATTAGTGCGTACGCAGGACTCCATCATCAGCAAACAGGGGAAGTGACTGTACATTTTACTAAATTAACCGCAGAAGTGATCAGACTCTGTACTTTATGTAGGATTTTATAGGACTTTTATGTAGGATTAAGCAAACAGACATTCTAATATTAAAAACTAGTCAATTAAGTAGTTATAAGACTAACATTAGATTAATAATTAACTTCTGCCTTTTATAATAATAGAATAAATGTGTCATTTCTTAAATCAGTAGCTCTTTTAATTGTTTCCTCCTTAATTTTAATTTAATAGTTTAAGTTTGAACTCGCCATAAGTCTCGGGCGTATCCATAAATGAACCATACATTAGATTGATAACTCCGTGCTTTTTGTATGGGCAAGGTTTCGACACTGTTTAACTATATATACGTACACATATATATATACCAATATCTGGCGGCGCCGTGTGACGTCATACATACCATAGACAAAAGTTGAGGACACAAAAAAAACTCGACCATAGACAATATACGAATATCTCTTTCGGTACCTACCCTATTTTTTAGCCTAAATTACTATTTAAAAAATAAATGAAATATGGTTTCAGCAGAAAAATGAAAAACCCTGGATTAGATGTTTTAGTCTTTTATTTATGCATGTATTTAAATATAAAAACAGATAAGACATAAACCGGAAATACAATATAAGCACAAAACACTGAAAAACCAAAATTTATCGCTTTCTTTATCAATAAGTTTAAATAAAAACCAGAATAAAAAATTATAATACACCAAAGTAAATGTAGCAGAACTAATTGCAATCAAGCATGTTCTATAACTTAGTCTAACTTCCAAAAGTAAATATCTTGGTGTGTATATAGGTTAACATTAATGGAAAACCTATATGGTTTGTATCACAAAAATCATTTAGAGGTGTATAATATAATAACACAGAAACAGGAAATATGAGAACAAATAATTCAAATCTGAATGTGCCTTCCTACGACAATATCAATTTTTTACATTTCTCTGTAACAGAAATTTAACTCATAATTACATGTTCAAGTATTTTATTTATTTGTGTATTAATATATATTAATACAGATAACAACAAACAGGAAATTCAAAAAAGCGAAAAACATTTATAGAAGAAATATAGAAAATATTCTTCCTTTCCGTCCCCGACTTCATCTACCACTCACATCTACGTCATATGAATGTACTTACATTCCATGCTTCGTTCATTCGCTCTACGTGCCCAAACCATGTGAGGGTCCCTTTCTTAATCTTACTCATTACGATTAGCCTCGCATTACAAAGTAGACAAACTATTGGCTAAACAACTTAAGGCTTAAAATCGCATCCACCGGTTCATCCATCACTGATATGAAACCATACGTACAACGATTTGACTAATAAACGGTCTGCTGTGTAAAAGTATACCTACATCATTTTATTTACACTCTGTACAGGCAGAAAATATAAAGGACCATACAAGGTTTTACCACACACGCCTCAGGGATCTCATTTCTACGGCATTTAGTCTACTTTCATCTTTCCTCTCATCTTCACTGCCATACATCAGGTACAGTACTACATTGTGGACTGTTAACTTCGCTTCTTTAGAGAGTTTTTTTGTTAGCTCCAACGGCATTCAACCCTCCGTTAATGGAGTTACCTGCATTTACCCTTCTTTCAATATCTCTATCAGCCGTAAATATACGTCCCACGACATATAAACTCATTCACCCGCTCTAAGTATTCATCATTCACAACTGTATTGCACACTGTTTTCGTACTCACTCTACTGATAAAAATAGTACAAATAATATAAAGTACAGAATAGAAAAGGCGACCGTGCTGAGTGACTTGTTCCTGTCGTTTCCTGGTCCAGTCCATGGATTCCGTCTTGTGTTCTCTCAAGAACAGCGGCGGCACAAAGTAATGGGACACATCCGCCCCACATCTCCTGACATGAAAATTATATATCTACAACAAACAATCATAACATCATTAAGATACTAAATTAATGCTTTTAAATGTGCATCAAAATAAATTAATTTTAATAAAAATATTTAATTTATGTTAAAATCGTCATACTGCATCTGGTGGATAAAGTTCACCATCAAGCGAGCTTATCCTTATAATATACGTATATCTTTACCTATGTAATAATTTATAATAATAAAGTAAAATGCACACGTACCCAGACAGGGCACGGGCCATCGCTCGTGGGTTGTGCACTCCAAGGAAATGAGTGTACTCCAGCACTAGTAGCCACCACCAGACGTGGGTGGTTTGGTATATTTATGCACCAGCCTGACAGCTGACAGGGAAGAAAGTAGACATCCTGACAATAGGCTGTATATCCGTCATTTGTTTGGGCATTGTGTGTTTCGAACTGAAAACATTAATCAAAACAACTCTCATGAGACACATCACGACAGACAGATCAAAACAAAACAAAATAAATGCATGAAAACAAGGTTTAACTCTGCAAAAGAATGTACCCTTGCACTATGAAATGATTGAAATTAAATGCGTTATAATAAACTCCACATTTAGAAAATAACAGGACGAAAGGAGCTTAGAATTTCATATAAGTAATCAATATATATTTGTACCTGTACTTTGGTTACAATGAATCCTGTTTACACGAGAGTTGCATGATTTCAAGAAGTGAGCTAGGTACGGCGTCATTTTACACTTTTCAATCGCGAAATTTACCATTCCGCGATAGTTTGAGCTACAAGCACATGCACGAATTCTCAAAATCGAGTTATCAATATATTAAAGTCTGCTCATTTCCCAACGCGCCGACATTTAATTATTTAGGAAGCAATCTTATGGGTAAATAAACCGCCATAACGATGTACTCGTAGCAAACGTCAAAACATACAATTCAATAACAAAGCTTTCCACTGATCCCGCCGTGAATCGAGTGACGTCACACGGTGGCGCCGTGTGACGTCACTCGGTTGAAGATTTATATCGAAGTTATACCCCCCTGGGCGTATCAATCACACTCACACAAACAAGCCGGCTTGTTAATGAGCGTGTGTGCCAGTACCATGAATCTGAAAAGTTTTTTAATCTTTACAAAAACTCTTACGAAACTGTCAAAAATGTCACAATTTGAGAAAGACATTTTGCAAAATAATGATTTTTCAACCCATGTTCATTCAAAATTCGATTTTCGAAACTCTTCAAATTAATAAATTTATTTGAAGTAAGTACTTACCTCATCATACTCACCAAAACTGAATACTTTGAATCTAATCAAAAATTATATTTATTTGATATAGGTACCTACGTTAGGTAACATATTTGATTAATTGTTCTTATAATATACATACAAAATGAAATACATACATGTAAATGAATGTTTTTAATAGAAAATTTGTAAAAAAAAATTGGAATAGGTGGCCCGCGAGCTTTTTGAAAATCTGAATGTACCGGGACTGAATATATTGAACGCGGGAGAGGTGAGGGAAGGGGAGAGGGAAGGCGGGGAAGGTGGAGGGAGAACACGTGAGGGGAAGGGGACATGGGGGGGAAGGGGAGGCGGAACGGGAATGGGACGAATGGGAAAAGACACGCAGGGAGAAACAATTTCTTTATGTGGCATTGCAACGCATGCCAGGAACTCGCTAGTATAAGTATAAATAAATAGGAACTCACCAATAAAATGGAGCAAACTTAACCAAAACTGTGTTTTTCTCTATTTTACAATCACACAGTTATTGGTGAACTTTTTTGAACTAAAAATATCAATACACGATTACAGTATTAATTATAAAATATTATATATTACCTAATCGTATTTATCGGAACTTTAGCGTGCTTTTTCCGAAAGTATCTTTTTTTTGACTCGTCAATTAGAGTAATAGTTACGGTCAGGGACCTTTTAAAATAACTTTTTGCGATAACCGGTAGATAGGAACTAATAATTTAAAAAAAATTGTACATTCATTACAACCAACGTATGGCATCATTGGTTTACTTCGTCAACTTCACATTTGTGACATAGATAAAATTTGAGAAAATATAATATTAACTTGAGGTTACGATTTTCTGAGTGCGTGATTCTGTGTTATTTATGTTTTGCCGACAATTGTTTACAAGATGTATCGTCTACTCACAACCCAAAATTTGATTGTTCAGAAGACCAATTGCCTCCTGAAGACCAATTGTGAGTAATCTTGAATTCTCATTTTCGAAAATATTTTGACATTTCAACATGCTTTCATCACAGTGTTCCCTTTGTTTATATAATCGAAAATTGAGAAATACAAGCATTGATAATGTGTCACTTACCGTAATACAACAATATTATTTTTTTGTAAATTGATGGGTTTATTTATTGTATCACAGATTCCTGCTACTGCAATCAATGGAAACTCCAGGGACATGCATTGCCTTGCCTCGTCTCCAAATCGAACATTTCTCCGGTATCATTGGGGAAAATATCTTCAAGATATGCTAGTTTAGATCATTCTATTGTTGACAATAACTGGAAGGTGCTGACACCTAAAGGTGGCATTGTTTTTACTAGACATTTTTCGGTCAGTAATGTTTATTTCGAAAGTGAACCCCTCAAACCATCTTCTAAAGTTGAAGAAATCGTACAAACTTTGAAAAAGAAAAAAGAAACTGATGCAATAGAAGAAGAAACAGGCGTAAAGAAGGTACCCGTCAAGAAAACACTGAAACAAAAGATTGTTGATGAACTTCTACATTACTATCATGGTTTCCGATTATTATTTATTGATATAAATGTCTCAAGGAAACTTATAGGTAGAATTTTGAATGGAAAGACACTTACCAGACGAGAACACAAACTGTTGGTTCGAACTACAGGCGATGTATTTAGATTAATTCCTTTTTCAGTATTTATAATTGTACCTTTTATGGAATTCCTGTTACCAGTGTTTGTTAAGTTCTTCCCTGGTATGTTGCCATCAACATTCGAAACGAATACGGAAAAAGAAGATAAAATGAGGCAAAGTTTAAAGGTCAAGTTAGAAATGGCTAAATTCTTGCAAAAAACTCTGGATCAGATGGCTCCGCAATCAAAAAATCACTCGTCTGAGTTGGCCAAAGAGTTCTCCGAATTTTTCATCAAGATTAGATCTACTGGAGAGCAGCCAAGTAACGAAGATATCTTGCGTTTCGGTAAACTGTTTGAAGACGAAATAACTTTGGATTCTCTCAACAGACCGCAGCTTGTAGCATTGTGTCGAGTTTTGGAAGTGAATACGATTGGAACGAGTAACATCTTGAGGTTTAACTTGCGGATGAAGCTGAGAAGTCTGGCAGCAGATGACAAGATGATAGACAAGGAAGGAGTTCCCAGCCTGTCTCTCGCTGAGCTGCAGCAGGCTTGCAGGGCCAGAGGAATGAGGGCATATGGTATGCCAGAAGATCGACTGCGCTCGCAGCTGGAGACCTGGCTTCACTTGTCTCTGAATGAGAAGGTGCCCCCATCCCTTCTGCTTCTGTCTAGTGCCCTCATGATACCTGAGAATGTGCCCACTTCCGACAAGCTGAAAGCCAGTATTTCTATTCTCCCCGAAAATATTATTGTGTCACAGAAAGCTGCTATTTCTGAGAAGGAGGGAACTGTCGATAATAAGGTTCGTTTCTTTAATATTCTATCGGCAATATGTTTTTCAATCCTGTCATTTTTTAAATACAGTGAAACCCTCTTTAAGAAGTTTTGTGGCTTAAGAAGTTTGGTTTTTTCAGTCCCTCGACCCAAAATTGGCCCAATTTTTCCCACATATATATGACGTTTGAGTTTTTCGACCCTTGGAAAACTTCTTAAGAGGGTTTCACTGTAACACCAAAACTAAATGATTTCTTCTCAGACGATATTTGATTCATGTAATCAAATTAATAACCCTTCTTCTGACCTTTGAATATTGCTTCCGGCCTTCAAAGGGTTCAAAAGCCTCAGTAACGGTAAGCCACCCAGTAAGGCCAACATTATTGGATGGTACTATGAAATGTAAAATGTTGTTTCAAAATAAAAAATAAAAAAAGATTAAATTAAAAATATTAACTTTTAAATCTGTGAATATCACTTGTTCTCTACATACACCCCACAAAAGAAAATATCTCATTAGTTGATATTTGGGATCATCCAATTCTCTGAAAATTTTTAAAAATTGAACTCCTTAGCTTATTTAAACACTACATAACTCGATAATCAAACAATGTTTCTGAAAAATTTCAGGCTAAAATCGAAGCCATCAAAGAAGAAGAGCGTAAGATCCAGGAGGAACGACAAGAACAACGCGAGGAGACTATTCGCCTTCAGGAAGAGGAAGCCGCCCAGGACAAAGCTCCTATCGTCAGCGCCGACTCTACCCCAGAAATGGTCGACAAGGCACCTATCATTTCTGCAGATGCTGACAAGCCCAAGAAGGAGATCAAAAAGGAAGAAGGAATATCAGTCAAGGACATTGAAATTATCGAAGATGCTTTGGATAAACTGGGTATGTTATTTTTCACCGCAAGTCACAGACACTATGTTCATCTGAAATTCATTCAGAAATATTCGATTTATTTTGATTTTATTGCAAAGCAGAAATATTGTGACCTACTGACAGAATATGTGTAAGGCTTAAGGGGTTAGATTATCAATATAAATACACATGTCAAGTTGTGTACTGGTTCTTTTATTTGTTATTACCACTACATACATACTTGTTCATAAATGTGTATATTTTTTTATCATACTTCATTGTACCTCTCAAATGTCAGCCGTATTTCGAAAAATCGCTCGGAAATTACCCTTCTGATTTTTGGTGAAATGTCCACATAAAATAAAGGAATTGTTTTTTTTTGCGATTGTTTTCTGTTTACCAGAAAATGTATCTTATTATTCATGTATATTGCGTGGTAATATTGTAATAGGTTTTTTCAGAATAGCTAACTAACTAAAAAAAAGATTAAAAAATCTCCCATTTTGGTAATAATCTATAAAAAAATATAATGACACACATATAAACTGTTTTTATTATTTCTACACATATCTGAATATATACCCAACAATGCAAAGTAGTTTGCAAATAAATAAAGACCTTTATAATCATTTCAAAACATAAAACATTGTATTTTTCACTTTTGACGGTTGGAAAAGTCGATCTGCTATGATCATACATAATGCATTTAAAAATATTCTAGTGTTGCTATATCAATAAAATAATTGGCTATGCCAACAATGGTATTGGCGCAAGCGATTCTGACCTTATCCTTCATACAGTTTCTTTATACATAAGGGTTAAAATTGCATTTAAAAAAAAAAATTAATTAATGACCTTCACACCTTCTGTCACCGAAGCGTCACTCCTTTGTTCTAAAGTAAGTGTTCTAGGTTTAAATAGAAGCTTCTGAAGTCGGCTTGCTTTCATTAAAAAAATGTCATGTCCAAATAAAATTTGGTATTGATTCTAGGTAAGAACAAGAAGAAGCTTCTCCTTGAGAAGGAAGAAATTGCTGATCTGAAGGAAGAGATGGCGGACTATCAAGAAGATGTTCAGGAAATGAAGGAAATGAGTAAGGCAGACCGATTGAAACTTAAGGAAACTCTGGGAGCAAGAAGGTATAACTTACAAATATTTTCATCTGTCCACTTATGGATCAAGGTTATACACAGTAAAATATTTATTTACTGTTAGAACAATATTGTTTTGATAATATAGCTGTAAACATTGTAATCTTTATTATAGATCTGAATTAGATTAAACACTGGTTTAATTCAGATTTCCATAAATGATTGAATTTTTTTTGTTTTTTACGTTAACTCTGCACAGGATCAATTTGGGTGGCGGAAATGGGTACCGCCGCCCCGGGAACCTTTATTGGATAACCAACACCTCTGCCATAGGTCACCCCAAGTGGTTCGCTACGTTTGGTGACTTAGCAGATGTGTCTGGGTCAATTTAGCAGGGGTGCCTGGGTTCATGGGGTGAGGCTTATCTAGGTCTTCCAGGTGGTAGATGACCAGGACACACTAAACCCCAGATTCCTACCCACCCCTTAAACCCTTTTCCTTCCCAGAACTCTCCTCCCGTTCCTTTCCTAAAAAAAAACCCTCCACACAGCATCCTCAAAACCCTCCACAAATTATTTTCCTCAGGGCCTCCTGTGTGGAGCTCATGTAAAAAAAAAAAAAAACCAGGAGTCATCTTCTATTTATATTTTTTTCTTGGGTCTTTTTGAGGAGTTGATGGAATTTTGTAAGAGGGAGGAAACACAAAGACTGGCAAATCATTTCACAGCTGAGTTGTTAAACCCATTCTCGTGTGGCAAATGTCAATTGTGTACTAATGTTGGATTAATAATGTTGAATTATATTTTCTTGTCCTATTTTTTTTTATCAGTGGAAACTATAAAATATTCTCATCTTAATATATATATTTCTTCTGTCCGTGTGTATGTCACTGAACTCCTAAACGGCTGGACCGATTTTGATGAAATTTTTTGTGTGGGTTCAAGGGGATTCGAGAATAGTTTAGATTCACAATTTGGTCCACTGGAAAATGTTCTTTTAATTAATTTTTTATTTCTAAGGAGTTGTTGATTTTGGAATGTTTTACATTGGATCCGGCAGACTGCGCTACCATCGCAGTATCGAATATTCAATATTATTCTATTTTAATTTTAGTTTGTCCCGACAGTTGTGTACAGGACAACGTCTGTCGGGTCCGCTATAAATAAATAAAATAAATTGTGGAACATTCCAAACACTCTCGAATGTTGTCCTGAGCGAAGCCGGGTAACCCAGCTATGTTTATGTAATAATTAATAGTTAATCACAATATTTATAAATAAATATTATAACACAAAATTCTTGCATCATTATCAAGTTTAACTGATAATGAAAACTGTTCAAGTAATCGTTTTCAAAGGTTAATCAGTAAAGATTATTTTCTGGGTTATTCTAAGATGTCATTTGCTTTCTTATTAAAACATGTACAATTTTTATTAAAATAACTCATTTACTTCCGGGCTATTGCCCATCGAAAAGTATAGAAAAAAAAAATTTCATCTTGTCTTTTTCTATCACAATATTTTAAAATACATGCTTACGTCATTATTTCAAAGCTCTGATGAAAATGTCTTTGCAAGGCGAAAAAAGTTGTGTTGTCTTGGTGACTTAGAAATCCCAGACAGTACGGTATTTGACGGCCGGTGTGGTCGAGCGGTAAGGCTCTTGACTCGCAATCCGAAGGTCGCGGGATCGAATCCCGGCTTGGTAAATAAATTTTATTTGATTAATTTGTGTTATTTCGCAATTAATTCATTTAAAATAATAGTATATTTGCGGCATGATCCAGAGTGGAAGATACTCTCAGTATCGCCCTGGTGTAAGACCACCATTCAGAATTGAAACCTTGCTTGAAATGGCTTTAGCCGTGTTTGGTGATCAGATCCGAATAACCAGGTCCTTCCCCACCTTCCTCTTCCCCATCTCCTTCCCCTCCCCACTACCTTCAGCCTCACAACATACCCCAATTGGGGATGTCTGGCTCCAGACGGGAGCAGTTGGGACTCTTGTGCGGTATTCATATTTTTAAAAAAAAAAGTAAAGCTTGGCAAATCATTTGTTTGTTTCACAATTTGGGAGGCGGGAATGGGTACCGCCGCCCCTAGAAACCAACACCTCTGCCATAGGTCACCCCAAGTGGTTCGCTACGTTTGGTGATTTAGCAGGGGTGCCTGGGTTTATGGGGTGAGGTTTGTCTAGGTCTTGGAGGTGGATGACCAGGACACACTAAACCCCAGATTCCTACCCACCCCATTAAACCCTTTCCCTTCCCAGAACTCTCCTCCCCTTCCTTTCATAAAAAAAATCCTCCACACAGCATCCTCAAAGATGACATAGGCCCTGAGGGAAATTATTTTCCTTATGGCCTCCTGTGTGGAGCTCATGTAAAAAAAAAAAAAAACAATTTAGGTGATAATGATAATTTAGGTGATAATTCAATTTATTGTGATATTGAAAATAATTTTTTTACACTTTTAATTTCTAGGTTGTACAACAAAGTCAATTCTATGATTGGCAAATTGGACACAGTTCTCACAAACTTGGAGAAGGAAAAAGTCAAGCAGATAGAGGAATTAGCACCGGAAAAAGCCAAAGCCAGTGAAGATGAACTGGTGCACATCGAGGAGTTGATGACTGCGATAAAGAAGATACGAAACGTACCCGACGACTCGAAAATGGACCAAATTCAACACATCCTCGGCAGATTGGATGATGATTTTGATGGCCAACTCAAGGTTGACGATGTCTTAAAGGTATGAATATAACCTATGTAAAATAGGTAACCATGCCGGGATTCGATTCCGCGACCTTCGGATTACGAGTCAAGAGCCTTACCGCTCCCGCTTTCCAACACAGGGGTGGTTCTCGTAGAGCTAGAGTGCAAACATTGAAAAATACAACATCAGCTGATTTTTTTTTTTTCTAAATTTCTTTTTTTTGTGTGAAGATTTTTCAATCTGGGAAGGCAGTCTCCCCAAAAAAAAAAATCTAAATTTAAATAAAATAAATAGCTCAGCTCACTGAAAATTCATGGACCGCCACTGTTGCAATAAAATTCAAATAAAATAAATATTTCTAAATGTGTCCGAAAACTAAAAACTATTTTTGAAAGGTGATGAAATACGCTTTCATGTTTTATTATCCATACTAATATTATAAATGCGAAACTGCTTGAGTTTGTTTATGACCTTTTCACGCATAACACAATATAAAGACTTTAAAAATTCATTCACCAATAGAAAGCTAAATTATATGCGCAGACTATATTTTGTATAAGATGGTAAGCTCTGGCGTAATGAAATTATAAATATTAATATATTATATTTGTTATACGTTTTCTGCCGCTAACTAAAGCAAATTTTTGCTAACGTCAGAAAAAAATCATTTCCATGGAAACGATTGCTACTGCTTCAGAAAATTCAAATATTAGAATATGTTTTATTTTTTTGGACAAGCTTCTGTTTTAGAATAAATGTCAGTTCCTACATTAAAAATATAATTCGTAACGATTATAAAGACTGAATAAATGAACTGAATAAATAGTGTAATTTTTTATTATATTCACAAACTTTCAAATATTTAATTAAAAATAAACATCCGAAATGTTTGTAAGCGCATAAATTCCGAACAAATGAACAAAATTGGATAAGTAATTCTTTTTTTCTTTGAGCTATAGCATTATGAAATTTAGGTGGTAGGCGCGATGTTTGAAAACTGAATGTAAGGGAATGAATATATGGAATGCTGGAGGGGATGGGGGTGGGGTGGGGGGGGGGGGGGGAGATAATTGATAAGTGCAAGCGCTATAGTAATTTCCCGTAATACCATGCGAGCGAAGCCGCGGGGAAAAGCTAGTTAGAAATAAAGAAGTAATTTTTTAAATATAAAAATTTTCAATGCAAATATGAGAAAGTTTTAAAAATGGCTCACTTTTTTTTTTAAATTACTGACAATTTTTTTTTTGTAAACATTATCATCACCTCACTTTTTTATTGTTATAAGTAAAAAAATATGATTTTTAATTTAAATAAATTAATTTTAAAATTTTTGTTTTTTAAATGGCGGTCAGAAACTTTGGTGTACATTTTATTTGTTTTGTTGTTAACTTTTGGATTTGAATATAAAGCATGGTGTTTTCTTTTTTTTTTTGAGATGATTTCTATGAGACCTATATGAGTTGTTCCTCAAAGTGAACAAATTAGCCCCTCAAAGTGAACGAATTATTAAATTAGGTGAACTTGAATTTTACACATGTCAAATTTCTGAATTGGTATAAAACTATGTAAATAAAAACATACGAAAATTCCATTTATGCATGCTAACTGTGAGAATTTACAAAACGCGCAAAAGCAAACCACGCTTGGATATTAGATTCATCCTTCCTTTGCCAGCTCCATGCCTCAGGGTTGGTCTCGGCACTCCATTGTGGACTGCTAGCTTAATTTGTTTAGCATTGTTTCCTATCATCAAATAAGTTGTGGGTCATCAATCATTGGATAAATTTGATTAAAACCCCAGACATTTTTATCAGTTTCAGATGTGAATTGTATCTACTTTTTTAACTTTGAAGTCTGTCTAGTAAAATTGGTCAAATATCAAAATTATTTCTTATAGATAAATAAATAGAAGAGAAGAATGAATTTCATTGGCCATCTAGGAGACTCAAATTCTTCTTTTAAATCGGTTTAGATCACGCTTCTAGAGATTATCTTTTCAGTGGAGGTGTGCGTTAGGATTTAAAGTTAGTTATCAGAGAGATTAATATTATCTTTGTGCTAAATTTCTGTAAAAAAAAATTATTCATCGTAAAGCGCCCTTGAGACAGCGCTATAAAAAATTATCCAGATACTATTATTGTGTTAGCTTTACCGCTGGCTCCATATTCTTGGAATGACCTTAGTTCAAGGATAGAAACTGGTTCTAAAACCTTTAAGACCCTTCTTCCGCAAGGACACGCAAGTATCCGATACTCACATTGCAAACAACTTGTCACGCACACATCGCTATTGAAATCACGAGATCCACGTCACTACCATACCATCATGGTTGAATTTTCAAAACATCAAAACTAGAATGCTTTCATAACTTTACTCATACCAAACAGTTGCTGTCTTTTTATATCCTGTCATTCTTTGTTGATGGTTTTTTGTTCCTAGCATTGACTAAAGCAGTCGCATTGTTACGAAACGTCTGATACAAGTGACACCATGTTTAAAGTTTTGATGATGTGAACCTCGTCCGGCTAGTTGTGGGAGATTGGCGTTGCGGACGTTGACGAAAATGTCGGCAACGTATGCCTGTGTACGAACCTCCGAGCGAATGTATGTTCTAGTTGCTTGAATAAGATTAAGATAACTGAATAATCGAACCGAGTATCGAATACTTTTTTTTCGTACGGAAGAAGGGCCTAACGCTTTGTACACGTATATTCATGCTCAACGGTTTGGCTCGGTCAATCATGTTGACTTGGAACCATGCTCGTCATGACGTACACACGCTCAACGTAATGTGCCATAGATATATCACCAAAACGCCCAGTCAAATTGTAAATTTCTGTCGAACATCAGGATTTGAGGTCGTAAGAATTACGGACCTTGAATCTTTTTCTTATTGTATAAAAAAGCATTAGTTTTGGAACCGATTCCAAAAATAACTCGTTTACTCAGAAAAGATTAAAATATCAACCATTACTAATTTGAACAGCTTATATTGAAAAATATGCACTGATGACCAAAAAGGTTTAAATATTCAAGTCTATTTAATCCGATTTGTAATTATTCTTACCTTTCATTTTTTTCAGATTATTGAAGCGATCGGAACAGAGAATGTGAACCTGTCCCAAGAGCAAGTGGGTGAGCTCATCGAACTTCTGGACAAGGAAGAGGTCATCGATGTAGAGAACAAAATACAGAAGGCCCTGCAGAAGAACATGGAACAAGAGAAGATTGCCAAGGAGTCCAAGAAGCTTGCAAAGGAGGTTGCGGATAGTTCAGGAGATGCACCCAGTGCGCTACAAAATAAGGTTGGTGCTTCTTTATATACTGCAGATTGTTATCCAAAGAAGGAGTGTTGATACCAACACAGTGAGGCATGGAACAGGAAGGCAGGAAGATAGAATGAAAGCAGACTGAAAGCTGAAAAGAAAAGACTCCTAGGGCAAATGTGTGGTAAAACCGTGTTTGAATGTGTTGCAAAAGTGGAGATTCGGGAAGAATGCGAGGTAGTGTAGTGGACAAGATTACAAAGGGGATGCTTCGCTGGTTTGGGCATACAGAGCAGATGAATGCAGAAAAGTGTGTAAGGCATATATGATGCAAAAGTGAATTTTGAATTCAGGAACACCTGAGGAAGACAAGTCACGGTCATGTGAATTAAATGCTTGAGTACAATCATGAAGTACAAGACCATTGTTAGAACTGTACTGGCATATGGATGTGAGGCGCTGACACTGAAGGTAAAGATGACTGAAATGCTAGATACTTTTGAAAGAAAAGTGCTGAGAAGAATATGTGGACCCGTGAAAGAGGGGGAACAGTGGCGCATCCGGCACAACAAAGAACTGTACGATATATATCAGGCCCCTAACATCTCAGCCCACATGAGACGCCTCAGGTTGAGATGGGCTGGAGATGTACAGAAAATGCCGGATACACGCGTCCCAAAAAGAATTTTGACTGGACCCCCAGGTGGAAAGAGAAAAGTGGGAAGACCCAGACTTAGGTGGGAAGACGAGGTAAGATGGGATGCAGCACAGCTTCTCCAGATAACAAACTGGAAGTCAGCCGCTGAGGACAGGAGGAGTTGGAGGCGAATGTTGTGGGAGGCCAAGGCTCGATATGGCCTGTAGCGCCATCGGAGAGAGAGAGAGAGAGTCATGAATAATAGGAGAGTATGTATGAGACAATGTATGAATGTGTATGAAGCATGACGTGTGTTCTAAGTCAGAGTTTTGTGGCGTTGTATTCTCTGTACATTATTTGTACCCCGTTGTATTCTCTGTATTATTTGTACCCCTCCGGAGAAATAGTATGATGGATAGTTAGTTTTTAACTGATTTTTCATTCAAATCGCAAATTTATCACAATTTTATTTAAAAGATATTGAGTGATAAGTTAATCCGCCAATAAGGCTGAGAGTATTAGTAATATGTGATTGATCTGAAAATAATTATTTTGTGAAGATAAGTTTGCTTTCCGGTACAAAGTTCTGGCAAAGAGGTTTGATGTTTAAAAAAACTTAAATTCTAAATTAATCCCCTCCCAATAATGCCAGGTGCAGCTTGGCATATTATTCTGGAAATTTATTCAAATGGTATTAAAAATTTTCATTACGATGGCAACACAAAGCTACCCACTTTTTGTTTGAAATTCGTTCTTCAAATTCAAATTTCTTCTCATTCCAATTTGGCAGTTCATTTTAAACAAACATGGACGTCCAAAGGGAAAACAAAAAACCCAATTTTCAAATGTTTTTTTAAATTTCTAGTTTTGATCTGTTAATTAGATTTTTTATATTTTAACATCTAATAAACGGCTATTTTGATACATAAATTCAAAAGAATCACCCTTCCAGAAAAAATAAAAAGGTTTTATCTTATTTTGACCAGTCAGTGGCTAAGTTGGCATCACGTTTGGGTCCCACCTAAGCATTGTGTTCGATTCCTCGTCTGGCTAAGTCGTCCATCTCGACACAAGCAACATTTTCCGATATTTCCTTTATTCGTAACCCGGGAATGTGTCTTCCTTTAAAAAAAATATTTTAAAAGCACCATAATGTGTTTGGAAAACAATACAAGTATGAAGGTTGATGGGATGGCTCAGTGGTTAAAAGCAGAATTACGGATAGTTGAAGATCCGAGTTCAAATCTGAGTTGTTGTAATAATCGTTTTCTCACAAGTGTTTTTCTACTTACCACAACCAAATATCCCCGAAATCAGTTTTTTTGAGTCACACAAAACCATACCTTTATTTCTTTGTCCAAGCATGCCACAACACATATTATGTGTTTGGCATACATGGGCGTATGCATACATGCATACAAATGCGAGAAAATAAAAGTATGGTTAATTGTGTGTAACTCAAAAAAGCTGGTTTTGGGATTACTTGGTTGTAGTAAGTAGGAAACCATTTGAGAAAAATGATTACTACGGCAACTCAGCTTTAAACTTGGATCTTCAAGTATCCGGCATTCTGCTCTAACCCTGAGCTGTTGCATCAACCTTCATATTGTACTTGCGTTATTTCCCAAACACATATTATGGTGTTTTTAAATTATTGACATTGTTACTTTTTTTTTCTATTCATTTCCCTCTGAATACGTGCCTGCAAATCTTTCAATTAGGGAGACGGGTTTGGGTACTGCCATTCCGGGAACCATTTATGGATAACCAACATCCCTACCATAGGTCACCTCAATTGCTTTGCTATGTTTGGTGACTTAGCAGGGGCTCCTGGATTCATGTGTGGGGTTTATCTGGGTCTTGGCGGCTGATGGGTTTGCTTTATGATTTTACTGTGTGGCGGACTGGATCGGGAGATACTAGTTGAGGGAGATCTTTTGACCTTTCCAGCCCGTACTCTCTCGGCCCATGGCCTTTCACCGCAGTGGGAGGGATGGACTCATACTGTCACTCCTGGACACATTGACCGCCAAATTCCTACCCACTCGTACCTTTTTCCTTCCCAGAGCTACCTCCTTCCTTTCCCTTAAAAAATCCACCACACAGCATCCCCGAAGATGATAGAAACTTTTTTCCTCAGGGCCTCACGTGTTGAGCTAATGTAAAAAAAAACAAAACTATACCCATGATGTTATGGAAGTCTAAATGATTCCTTAATTCATAAATTCATTAAATTCTCTCCCGTTTCCCTTGTGCTCTTTGAATATTAAAATATTTAAAAAAATCAAACTCGCAATCAATGTCACATCTGTAATAATCACAGATATTAGAAACAAGGGAGAGGACATGAACCATTGTTAGTATGAAACCGCGTGCACAAAACTGTCACCAACATCGTTCACAAAACTACTACTCACCAAAATAACTTTCATTGACTCCGCTACTCCGAGAAGCCCAGTGACATTCAGTACGCTTCCATGCCGTGTCTCCCTGTGTTTCTATTATCTGTTGGTAATATGATTGATCTGACAAGCACATGAATTAGAAATATTGAACAAATTTTTAGGCCAATGAAAATCTTTTGAAGGAGGCGGAAAAGCACAAGGCCATTCAGGAAGCCATCGAGAAGCAGAAGGAGGCCATCCTCCCCAAGATGGATCCCCCGGAGGTGCCTGCCAAGCCCGTGGGAGACTCCCAACATAAGGACGCTGCCAGCGGACCACCAAAAGGACTATAATTAATTAACTAGGGCTATCTTAGTCTTAGGGGTATTTCACAACTTCTATTTATCCACTGCTGAGTAAAGCTACCCCTCAAGTAAATATCCGATTTTACAGCAACGAGTTACTTGATGAGTAGTTACTCAACAGTTTACTCGGAGCTGGTGACATTCCCCTTTATTGGGTAATATTATGGTTAAGGGAAGAAACTTCCTGAGTGTAGTAATATATTGTCATATTAATCGTTGCGTTGAATACGTAGGTTGGCCTTTGAAACCGGAAACAGTCGGTTTAACACATATTTCAATTGATGATGTGACAATTAAGAGTGCTGCCTTTAATGGAAAGCGCACATTTGACACTTAACAAATAGTAACTGAAATTCATTTGCAAGGTAAATTTTTTCTGTGCATATGATGCGTCTTTGTCTGTTGACTATTTGGAATATTGTTTATTTAATAATAAACCTACATTTGGCAAGTTCTACAACTTATGTAAGGGACATTTCAAAATAAATATTAGATTACCTGCTGCAAGAGTGGTAAGGGTCTGAAAGTTGAGCTTCAAAACCCGTAAAGTGAAATTTCTAATGTTGATTTTGACTATTTCACCACATACAATATTTATACTGACCGATTTCTCGGCTGGCTAAGTCCTCCACCATGATACAAGCAACTTTTTCCGCTTACTGTGGTTGTAGTAGGAGATTTTCAAATATTGTCAGGTTATTCGTAACTCGGGAATGTTAGTCTATCTTTAAAAAAATATATTTATACATAAACCAGAGGTTCCCAAACTTTTTTTTCGCGTAGACCACTTTCAAAATTTTACTGGTCACGGGAACCCCCTGCTGGTACATTTCTACCATATTCCCAAAACTCGACACGCATTGTACTGAATATTGAATGGCGAAGTGTGATCTGTCACATCGGAGCAGTACTGGATCTACGACTTTTTCAAAGGGGGCAAAATGGACTAGTATTTGAGATTATATTTGCCATGACGGAGGAGGCGTAGTGGGATATGGGATGGGGGGAGGGTGTGGGTATATTCCCATCCCAGTACAGTACACCCATATCCCAATACGCCCCCCCTCTTTGCCTAGCTGGGCTTTTCAAGATCTCATGCATCCGGTACAACAATGTGCGCTGTACGCCAGTCGCTCTGTTATGGAGGGGGCGTAATGGGATATGAGACGGGGGGGTGGGATGGGATATGGATAGGGGGCACGGAATGGGTCTTAATCGAAACCAGTTCATGGACCCCCACAGACAACACTTACAACTTGGGAACCCCCATTTCTTTACCGCGTGGTCCACCTGGTCCAAGGGGTCAACCTGGTCCAAGGGGTCCACCTAGACCACTTTGGGAATCACTGATATAAATGTTTTTTTCTTGGATCAAAACTGTTATGACAGCAGGACTCTTGTGTCACATTGTTTTATTTTTATTTACCCAATTTCTAGCAGGGCAAGGTCAATCTATGAATTCCATGCCAATGGTATTACTTCAGTCGTTTAGCAACTACAGGGCTGTGTTTTATTTAAAGTAATGAATGTTATTCTTATTTATATTAGGGTCCTACCAACGCAGTCTTAAATATTTGTCCATGGCAATTTTGAATTTTTCTCTGTTGGAGCTCGTAGCAATGGATGTGATAAGTATTTATTTACTCGTAGGTGATTCTAACAAATCCAGTGTATATAATTATTTGTTTGCCTTAAAGGCATCTATACTAAAACTTTAAACCTCATGTATTACATTGGCTATCCACCCTTACATTCATTACAAAATGTACTACATAATCATTATTTTAACACAAATAAAAATTCCTTTTTCTTGTTTGAGAGGTTTTAGACAACTTACTGTTTTTTTTTCTACTGATGTGTTATTGATTACATGAAAACAATTTAAATGATTACATTACAATAATAAAAAGCTAATATACTCATTATCATGTACTTTACTTTTTATCTGTTGATAAAAATGTAATACTTCATTACAGGATATCAGAAGTGTTGGTGTAAAAATCAACTTTTTCGCATAATTAAAAATCCTTTGCATGCAAAATTGCTTATTGCTTAACATGTTTGAAGCAGTCAGCTACATCTTCAGCCAATAATTCTGTCATGAGTACTTATTAACTAAATTACAAACACTTTTTAAATCATTTGAAAAATAGCCATTAAAATCGAAAACGATGAATACTTAATAATTATATTATGTATCTAACAACACACCTAGATATTGTATAGGAATACAATAATAAGAATAACTTGAAGTAGGTATTATAATTTCTTATGTGCATTACTATCCATTATTATAAATAATATTGTACAGAATATAAATAAATTGATGTCGCTACCGTACTAACTGGAATTTAAATTTAAAAATAACCTTGACGAGAGTACAATAGTAATTAAAATTATAGACCTGTATTTTTTTAATACTAAAACTTATATTATAATCTTTGAAAATGGGTGGTTACACTAGGTACAAGACCTCAATAGTGAAGCATTGTCTAATTTATTTTTAGTTAAGTTTTTTTTTGTTTTTAATTCACAAAGTATATTTTTTCTGTCTGTAACTTACCGGCACAGAAATAAATGCACTTTTGTCTGTCGTACAAAACCCTTTTCCTTAATCTTACGTTTACTTTACCAGTTCTCAGTGTGAATGAAGAATTTTATTTTTTTAAATAATCTTGTAGGTTCAATCTCTGATTTACATCAATCTGTTTTAAATTTCACCCGTCAGGTCACAACATCAAGAGCCGGTGATAAAGCTTCATGAAGCTCATTATATCTTCTTTTCTATTGTGGCCAGACATTTTATGAATAAACAATTTTAGAACAATCTTTCAAAAACAGTATTTTGCGATACATTCAAAAACAGCAAACATATTTTAAATTGGATGCTATATTGTCTAACCTCAAGGTGTTAAATAGTAAATTTTAAAATCTACGTACATATTGGGTAACCCAATAAAACTTTGGTTAAACAATCAATTTTTCCCAATTTACCTAGATAGCTTTCTTTGCATCTCAACATATTTATAAAAACATTCCCCAACAATAGTATTCTAAATGATTAACATCACACATTCTAAATTCAATTGTTAAAATGAATCCAAGCCTTCAATTTTTTCAAAATATTAATTTCTTATCCCTCTCCATAGGTATGTTTCTTTATTATTTTTCTATGGATTACTATTTTTTGATGAAATTCAGCATTCATAGTTTGAAGAACTTGAAATCATTGTGATGCTATGTTATACCATTTTTTTTAGTGCTTAGTGAATTAGTAAAATGATTTATTTTTCTTTATGCTGTTACATTTATTTATAAAAAGGTGCTTGTGATTAATTTACAAATAGATTATATAATATACACCAATATTAATTAACTATCACAAAACCTTTTCGCTTTTACAAATAACAACTGCTTTGAAAAAATAATTTAAAATAAATTTCAGCGAATACAATATTCAATAAAAAAAAAAATTTAAATCATGCTGGTTCATTTTTTTTTTAATTAAAACATTTGAAACAACTTAAAACATTTCAAAGAACTGGCGCCATTGAGTGTTTAAAATTAATTAGTTAGTATGTG
This sequence comes from Glyphotaelius pellucidus, assembly GCA_936435175.1. Classification (NCBI taxonomy): domain Eukaryota; kingdom Metazoa; phylum Arthropoda; class Insecta; order Trichoptera; family Limnephilidae; genus Glyphotaelius; species Glyphotaelius pellucidus. Next base: position 26,223,297 of record OW386550.1, on the reverse strand, counting down.
AATTTTTTATATTGACCAACAAATAATAAAATAAAAACAACAATATTTTTTTAAAGTGTTCTCAAATTTGGCATTTTTTATTTTCAACTTTTATTTACCCTTCTCAATCCTGGTGAGGATAACTATACATATAACTGAATAATAATAAATTATATTATTTTATAACTGGTTTATTACAATAATTCATTTCTATAATGATTGTATAGTAAAATGCTATAGTTAATACAATGTACATTTTTTTAAATAAATAAAAAATACTCAAGACTGGTGGTTTTATTATTTATAAAGGGTGCCCGCAGACAAGAGACTTTAGTTGCAGAGACAGTTATGTTTTGACAGTTGCGGGCAAAAAATCCATTTTGGTATATTATGGAGGTGAGGGTGCATGTTAGATGTGGGTAAGTACTGCATTTTGCCGGAGGCCTCCACGGAGTGCTTTGTTTTAAAAGCACTCGAGTTCTAGGAGCGGGTCCCGGGTTCAAGTTCTTGGTTGCGGACTGGGCGCTGGGACGGCGCACCGAGGCGGGACGCACGAGTTCGGACAAGAACTCGGACCCGGGACCTGCACAGGAACTAGAGCCCGACAGCGCGCAAGGATCCGGACGGACTGAGTAGGTACTGGGCGCTGTTGCGGCGCACCGAGGTGGGACGCACGAGTTCGGACAAGAACTCGGAGGCGGCCTCGGATAGATCCTGCAGAAGAACTCGGAGCTCGGACAGCGCGCAAGGTCAGGCCCCGAGTCCGCGCTCCGGTCGAGCTTCACATACGGGTGTGAGTTCGCACGCGGGTGTCAAGCGCTGGGAAGAGGCATTCGTTCGAGTTCTCTGGGAGTGGTTGGTTTGAAAAAGGAGTGGGAGTGGGGTCCGATTCCCGCAAAGGACTCAAGTTCAAGAACCCATTCCGGCTGAACCTACTCATCGCTAGCGCACATGAAACTTTTTTTAAATTTGTATGAATTTTAGATGATATTTAATTTTTATATTTAGATGATAAGATGATGGGGCTATTCACACGATTAGAAGTCAGATCTGGCACATACAGTCGGATGCAGCGCATCTGTTGAAAAATTGTGTCGGGTTTTGTTTGCTCATAGGTTTGTATGAAGCTGTTCTCACTTGCTGTCTTGTCATTCCGGCAAGAGCCCCACTACACTTCAACCCCTCAGTCCACCCACTTTCCAGTGGTAAGGAAGCATGCACGCAGCGTGATCATGCTATTATCTATCCGTTTGTTAGGGAATGTGTATGGGTCCTTTTGTTAATTTAAAAACATTCTGAGAGATTTCCACCGAGTTATTTATTTACAACTTTTTTTAGGTTAAACCAATGACGTTACATTACACTGTAGATACGGGGTAGAAATCTCAAAGAGGGAAGCCAAAAATAAGGCAATTGCACTAGTCTCAATTTCTAGTACTTCAGTACTAGAAATTGAGACTAACAAAGAAAAACAGTATTTATGTTCAGTACTAAACTGTCACTCGTCGAGTAAGGTCGTGTCTTACCAGTAGGTAAATAGCATTTAAAAAGCACCGAAATGCCGTCCAGTGGGATGAGAAAATGTTTCCATTACACGGCAAACAGTAGTAAAAGTGAAGAAATAACATTTCATTTATAAGTACACGCAAATTACTTATTATTTTCGATTATTATAAACAATACAATTAATTTTCATGTTTCCTGCCAGACAATTTTATACGTCATTAGGAAAAAAACACACATTCTTAGATTGTTTATGGTACGGCCACACTGAGGCCAACTTCCAACTACAAACATTCGGATGATTGTGTAGAGGGGTGGTTCATGCGTTGGAAGTTCGAGTTGAAAGGTTGGCTTCGGTGTGGAAGTAGCGTATCTTTTTTATGCATGAATAACTTTTGAATTAAGAAATTACTGAAAACCGAAGAAAACAATAGTGTTGCTTACTTCACTTTATATTGTGAGTATGTGAGACTATGGCGAGTTTATTTATATAACGTCATTGGGTTAAACATGATCAAAGAAACACTGAAACATGTTACAATATTACACAGCCACAATGGTTCAGCCGAGGCCGGTTCCCCGTTTGTACCTAAAGGCTAAAACAGCCTTGTTGTTATTTGTAGATCGTCAGTAAAAAGGAAGAACAAATACGCTGAGATCACCTTTTTATAAAAAATTGTGAATCCCTTCCAAAGAAACAAAATGCTTTGTCATTTCAAATATCAACAAAGCGCCCTCTGCTTGGGCTGTAGTAACCTGCATTGCCGACATACGATTTGTAGGTAATCAACTTAGATAAAAAACTACAGGTGTCACTTACTGTATTAATTTATAGCTTTAACACCGTTTTTAAACGGAAGTGGGAACAGGGCATCCATCTGATTTTTTATCCTTCCGTTTTTTAAACAGAGCGTCCGACGTTCAATTTTTTGCCGTCCAATTTTTAAACGGAAGTTTAAGGGAATGTTTACTGTAAATAAATAAATATTTTTGGAATAAAAGTTTTACTGTACAGTAAAATTAATTGTAAGTACATTTTTCAGTAATGAAATATTGGAATCAGTCTGAGCTGTTATTAAATGCGGCTAATAAGTCAGGTGCGCCTCATATTTCATACATATGTCTGGTAATGTTATATTATCGTGAAAACAAGCTTATGAGTACGGTTGATTAAGTTAAAAAAAGGCAATTTGAACCAGAAATAAAAAAAGGTTAGTTTAATATTTTATTAGATTAATTTTATGTTTTATCTTTTGATGATTAACCGTTTGATTGCTGATCGTCGACTTTCGTCGATTCGTGTTTTAACGAAAATTGCCGATCGTCGATTTCCGTCGATTACGTCAGTCGTGCTCTGATTCGCGCGTACGTCGGGTGTGGTGCTGCGGCGTTGGTAAATATTATTCTAATATTATCTTAATAGTTGTAAGATCGTAGTAAACCGTTTAAATTTCAGATTCATTTATTTTTTTTAAAGAATTTATGGGGTTTTAAAAAAATATATAGTTTCATAAAAAATGATGTTTTTTTGGTGGCATTTTACAAGAAACTGTATGCATTTTTTGGCACTCAAATGGTTAAATTGATATTTCAAAACGTCATAGCCTTTGATTTAATTAAACTTCGAGCTGAACATAGCTGTGTTGATATAATAATAATATTTGGATGATTTGCCAAGCGCCGTTTTTGTAAAAAAATCACCTCAAGGGCGCTGGTATAGGAATTCAGTGTCAATTTCATAACTTTTAAATCGTTCAAACCATTTTAAGCTTTTAGCTGCTTCAGCACACAGAACGAATTTCTGGTTTAATGCTTGTACATTTTACTAGTAGGATTTTTTTTATTCACCCTTGTTGACGTGATAACGTCTTATAAATCGATGCTGCACCGGCTGCATGTTCGAAAAAGCATGACTCATTGTCACGTTCCCCCTGAGCCTAGCGTGCAAGCAAGCGGGCGGAACAAGCGATAGAGAGGCACGATCGGCCTTTTTTGGTTTCAGTCGCTCATGACCTGTCTAGCGACACGCTACAATCGGCACAAAAAATCTACGGCACAATTAATTTATTTTTAGACTTTCTAGTATAAGTAATAGGAAATATAGTACTAAGTCCTATATTTCCTTAGCACGGTACTCTCTTAATATTTCGTTATACAGATTGATACTCATTTATTGTTATCAAGTTAAATTTGTAGAACTACTTACATAGATATTAATTTGTTTATTCAATAAAAATTCAATTTGGAAAGCGGGAATGGCGCCACTCAGGAACCATTCATTGGATAACCAATACCCCTGTCGCAGGTCTCCCTAAACGATTCGTTACGTTTGGTAACTTAGCAGGAGTGTCCGGATTCATGGAGTTTGGTTTGTCTAGGTCTTGGCGGCGGATGACCTGTATAGATTTAAATTTGCACATTCAATAATAATTTATTTTGGAATATTTAATTTGGAAGGCGGGAATGGGTACCGCTACCCGGGAACCATTCAATTGATACCTAACATCCCTGTCGTAGGTCTCCCAAAACGGTTTGTTACGTTTGGTAACTTAGCAGGGGTGTCCGGGTTCATGGGGTGAGGTTTGTCTAGGTCTTGGCGGCGGATGAGCTGAACACACTGAACCCAAGATTCCTACCCATTTTGTTATACCATTTTCCTTCCCAGAACTCCGTCTCCTTCGTTTCCTTAAAAAGACCCTCCACATAGCCAAACCAAATATGATAGGCCCTGAGAGTATTTATTTTCCCTCAGGGCTTATCATATTGGGAGCTCCAGTTATTATTATTATTTTCCTCAGGAGGCCTTGAGGAAAATAATCTCTCTCAGGGCCGTGTCATCTTTGGGGATGCTGTGTGGAGGGTGTTTTTAAGGATAGAAAGTTCTGGAAAGAAAAAGTGTATCAGGGGTGGGTAGGAATCTGGGATCCAGGAGTGACGGACGTATGAATCCATCCCTCCAACTACTGTGCAAGGCGATGAGTCAAGAGAGAGCGGCTGGAGAGGTCTAGGTCAGGGGTAAGGGGTGTTCTAGGGGTGAGGCTCTTGACTCGAAATCCGAAGGTCGCGGGATTGAATCCCGGCGTGAGAAAATAAATTTTATTTGATTGATTTGTATTATTTCACAATTAATTAATTTAAAAATAATGTATAGAATATTTTTGGCACGTTCCAGAGTGGAAGATACTCTCAGTATCGCCCTGGAGTAAGACCACCATTCAGAAATGAAAGTTGATTGAAATGGCTTTAGCCGTGTTTGGTGACCAGATCTGAATAACCAGGTACTTCCCCACCTTCCTCTTCTCCATATCCTTCCCCTCCCCGCTACCTTCAGCCTCACAACATACCTCAATTGGGGATGCCATAGCCTCACTGGCTCCAGACGTGATCAACTGAGGCTCTTGTGAAGTATTTGCATAAAAAATGGTTAAACCATCCTCAACCAATCTCTCTTGATCCGGCCCACCATGCAATAGGTGGGCAAACACATTGGCCGCCAAGACTTAGTCAAACCTCACCCCCATTGACCCAGACACATCTGCTAAGTCACCAAACGTAGCGAACCACTTGGGGTGACCCTCGGCAGGGATGTTGGTTATCCAATAAATGGTTCCCGGAGCGGCGGTACTCACATCCGCCTTCCAAATTAGTGCCTATCAGTAATAGCCATCAGGCTATTATGCATTCAGGTTATGGTTATAATAATTACACAGCAGAACTTGTTTACAAATTAATCTGTTTTAAAAAAATTAAATAATAAAATTATTGTATAGGCATTGAAACGTTTCTACTGCGTTGATGAGTAGTTCGGTAACAATACTCATTTGCCACCTGTCGATTCGAAAGAAAAAGCCGGAAAGGTAATAAAACCGGGGCCACTCCCTTTTTCGTCCGATTCGATCCGGTTGTCGGACCGGATCGGACGGCCGACGCGGAAGGGCTTGGCCTATTTTTATTACCGATCCGGTTTTCGAATCGGATATGTGCGGGCTTTCATAAGAAATGTATGGCGCGAAGGCCTTCCGGTTATCTGATCAGACAATCAGATGGAAAAATCGGATGTGCGCCCAGCCTATGACGCATCAATTTTACATCAATGTTTTCTTATGACGTTATCACGTAAAATTATTGTCCGTAAACCGATTTCACAGAAAACCATTTTTTTTTATTTTTACTATGGGTATGAGCGCACAAAAGTTTGAGATTATTAGTTTTTTCATAGACATATGAATATTACTAGACGAGAACAAACAGTAGAGGGGTACAAACCAACTATAGCGGGACGCGAAGGGGGGAAGATGACTGTGATGTATGTGATTTGTCAATAAATCAATCTGACAGTATATAGGCATCTCGCATTATAATATCACCATTTAGTTCTTAAAAGTAAAATCTGGTTTTGAATGAATAGACCTTTTTACATGGGAGCGCTCGCCACTTTACGAACAAATTTGCGAAGTCCAAATACGGCAAAGTAAAGTTCACCTGTTTTCAGAGTCGAATATTTTGTTGCCGTATTTAGTTAAGACACTTTTATAAATGTTTCATAATTTACTTACCCCAGTAAACAGCGACGAGCACACTTGAGAAACGCCTACATTCGTTATGGTCATAGATGGTTACTAAAACTGATCATTTTATATGATCTGAATAAGCTTAAAATATAGTAAAATAATACTTACCCATGGAAAGTAATACAACAATTGGGTTTATTCTCTTTTTCACTTCCATTTTTACAGGCTTTTAATAGAACAAGCCACCATTTTTGCCGCGTTATTTCGTAAAATGTTCCGATGAGAGCTCGATGCTGGTTCAGACGAGAATGATGACGTCACATTTTTTCGATTCCCTCGAGGCCATTCGCGAGCCCAGCCGGCTCCAAATGGAACCGGTATGGGGAGGGGGAAATAATACACTTTTATCACTTAGGGCAGGTCTAGTAATATTCATATACATATCTACGGTTTTTTTTTCATATTAAATTAGCAGTAGTAAAATAGGTAGTTACCTATTACTAATATATATATATATATAATGGATGGCAAGACACTTATATATAATAAATAAAATGAATCCATTAATTAATCCAACACAATAGCACCCTCCACACGTAGACTTCGGAGCGACCGTGCCCCACGCCACTTCAGACAGCCGCACAGTGATGTCTCACAGTGAACTGTGCTGTAAACCGTTATCTTACTTTTGGTCTTTGCTTTTGTAAACTTTTACGCTGTAAACCGTTATCTTACTTTCGGTCTTTACTTTTCTGCACGGCGGCCAGAAGTGGCGCGGGCCATGGTCGCTCCAAAGTGTCCTTGTGGGGGGTGCTAATATCATACTTGGTAAAGTAACATTTTTATTTTTGTCTTTAACTCACGGTAGAGGTAATATCCGAAGGCGAAATTAATATTTAAGGTCGACACTGCAATTGCAGGGCTCCATAAGAATCCATAGGGTAAATAAAGTTTTAATTATTATTATTTTTAAATATATTACATGCATTATTAATATAATATTATCCAGCATACAAGAGATTCTCAAATAATATTAACGTTTCTGATTTTGTCGATAATCTTAGAAATGTAACTGTAATTTTGATTAGGACCATGACCTTTTTTGTTTCGGCAGAGATACATGTCATTTGGGTCATTGACATTAGAAAAAAATAATATTAACACTTTGAAAAGCTGCGGCAGGACCGGAACCAAATAATAATTTTCTAATTTCATTTTTCTTCTAATTGATAAATCATAACATTGAAGTGGACGTTTGTTTGTGTATGTCATTATAATACAATAACAGAATAGTGAAGACTCCAATCGCTTTGTCGTCTCGGAATTAGAATTTCCCGCTAGTTTTGGTTCTGGTTTTAGACGCATTTCCGTTAGAGAAAATGAAATAATCTCGTCTCTGATTGGTTGGAAAATGGCACGCGCTCGTCGATAAGGCCTTGAAATTGTTCTCGACCAATAGGAAGTTAGCGCTCCAAGAATTCCGGGACTCTGTCTATAGACAATTTGTAATTTTAAAATTAGCTTTTTACGATTGGCCATCACCACAGCTAGCGCAGTTGCGCACATTTTCGTCTGGGTTATTTTCCCGGTTGCCATGTTTTATTCTCGCGGGGTGTGTAATTGTAAACGGGGTGAATAACTCCCTTCCAACAGCAACGGTGAGTGTTCAGCATTAATTACTCGACCATTTTACCCTGCTATTGGTACCTGACACAAAGTGAAAGTTTAGCAAATGATAGTGCGGAAATCCAACTCGTGTGTTACATGCACGCAATCTCGTTCCTCAATGTCGCAATCTATGCACTCTGCGACGTGAGTCAGTAGAATTGCAAGGTTAACGGTTGATGTTTCTTTGTGGGTTATTAATAGTTGATTATTTCACGTGTCGCCCGAAGTTGTCAAAGTATGTGTGACCCGAGGCGCGAGATCCTACCTGCCAGTCCCCCGTACCCGTAATGTCATCGGCCCACTTTTGTGGCGCGAACTAGGTGTGTGTGTGCTGTCGCGCTATGGCTATGTAGGCAACAAACTATCATGGCTCTGCCTCTGCCCGTCATCGTACGTACTCACTATTTCTTTATTTTGTTTCTGTTCCTTCGTTCAGGGTTCATTCGTTACAGTAATGATATTGTAGCGATAAAACCGTTTGTATATCGATCCCTCAATTGCAATATAGTTGTGTGCATACATCGATGATAGATTGCTCCCCTCGTATCCAGTATCCATGGATAGTTTGTCGCCTGCCATGATGTGATTGTTATAAATCGTTACCCGTCGTAAAGGCTGACTTTTCTGTTTCTAGGTTGGCAAGTGAAACAATAGAGAAAACCAAAGATATAAACATGTTTTAGTACGTTAATTTGAAAGCTTCACGCTATGATTGGATTTTGGCTCATGAAATAAGGACATAACGAATTTTGGAACTTAATTATAACAATGTTTGACAACGAGATATTTGAATCGAAGAAGAATGCCTAAATACAAGGAAAGGCCTGGCACTGCTGCTCTCATCACAAGCCGAGAGCTGTCACCTCATCACTTCCATCCTTTCTGATGGCTACATCCATCCACCACCATCAGGTTAGTAGTCAGTAGTCGTAGTCAGTACCTACCTTCCTCTACACTATGTTATTATCATTTGCATGTTTCTGTTGGGTGTCAGTTATGTAATCTGAGACTACTTGTATGTTACCTTGAAGCACTAATTCATATTTTGTATAATGCCAACATTTCCAGTATGCACAGTGCACAGTGTCAATAATACTAACAGCATTTCATTGCCTAATGCCCAGTTTTAACATCCACATGCCCAGGATGATATATCATTTAATTCCGCTAATTATTATTTTATTTATAATTTAAGATTATTGAAAAATAGTTTTCAACATTCATTTGTGGCCTTATGATATAAGTGCCAAAATGATCATTTTGTGACAAGTTTGTTTGATAACTGCTTATTACACACAAATAACAAACTAAACAAAACAGGGAAAGTTAAAAATTTCGTTTTTCATAGACAATCCAAAGAAATTGTAATTTTATTTTATATTATATCGACGCCGGAAAGGATACCGCTATTTAGCCATTTATCCTTTTCAGCGTCAATAAAGTACATCTTTATCACAAGAAATAATAATTTTGAACATGAGGAAAGAAATAATAATAAATAAATTACAACAGAATTTGCTCTCAAAGTATATTATAATATACGACTTACACGTATTTTACTGTATAATTTATGATAAAACCCTGAAAACGCTAATTCAAAGGGTATCTTATTAACGTAAAGAGACTTGCAGATGAGTACTTTACGAAGGGCATGTTATGATAATAATCCATATTATGACAAAACAAGGGCTTATGGTAACTATAATTATTTATAGGTACATGCTAATATTATAATTAAAACTAACTCCATTAGCTTACGCATGTACTAACACAATAAAAATTAACCTTTGGACCTGGGAAGGAAATGCAATGATAAGGCTTGGTAAATATGGCAATCATTTAAAAATTCTTTATTATTATTTCTATTCTATCACAAGTACAAATACGTTGAACCCAGCTGGTATTATGCTAATGTCCCAATAAATAACAAATACCCACAAATTGTTAAGTATTCGGTTATCAAATCATGATAAGAAGATAACAAAACGTTTGACCATTATTATTATTGTTATTATTTTATCCCCACAAAAACTGATAACATATACCCACAGCTGATGGTCTTCAATACCATTTGACACCAACCATTACTGACTTGTCATTCAATGCATAACAATGCATTCAATCTGTGTGTTTTCAAACAATTGACTTCCATTTTGTATCTATTATCATCTAATAAGTGTGGAAGAAATTTTTACTCCCTTTTAACTCTGTATTATAGTATTTATTATTTAATCTAGTGCAGGATAAAAATCTAAGTGTATTATGCCAAGTATTTTTTTAGCAGGTAATATTTTTAAAATTATTTTTCTATGATTTTAATGCTGTCACAGTTTAATAATAGTATTTTTTTATTTTTTACTTAAGTTGTATTTAAAATGTTGTGGGAAAGCAGAAATGCACACAGTGTTACTTTTTGACCTTCAGTGCCTTCCCAAGGTCGGCAGTTCTTTAATCTTGATGAGTCTACACGTTAGACCGTGTTTGTAGTTTTTACTGGGAATTATACAGGGCATTCCTCTTCAGAATAAACTACATAAATATACAATAATTATGTTATTTTCATACGAACGAGATTTTATGTGAATTTACTATTCTGTGCGTTTAATAAAAATTATAAGCTATTGTATCGAAATTCTAAATTTAAATACCCACATAAAACTTATTTATTATTCCATTGAAAAATAGGCTTAAACTAGGTACCTTTCTTGAAGATCCTCGAGAAAATGTTTCATACAAATGTCTCTCTATTATAATATAATTAGTCAATTGTAATGCTTAATAATATTTACAATAATTTATAATGCACGTATTTCCACATGCGCCGCCATTCCTTTATGATATCACAATAGCATTATTTTCTCAGCACCAGTTATTTTGAATGATTTCAAATGTGTAATTTAATGTGGTTGCTTGATTTGCTCTTTGAAATCTTCTGTGAGAGTTTATTATGGGATTCATATTTGTCAATAAATCGTAAATCTTATTTTATTATTAATAGTAAGAATCCTACGTCTATGTTTTTAATAATTTTATTTTGATGTGCAAGTGGCAGTCATGGCTTCCTGTTAAGCCCAGACTACCATTGTTCTATGAATATATTTTATTTGTCTTATTACTTTGACACTCCTGCAAAGTTTCCAAGGCTACGTACATCTACATTGCCAAGTCTGGCCTTAAAAGAAGTCTGAAACGTAATTACTTTCAAGTATACAGGAATAAAGAAACAGAATTTGCGATTCACACGCGGTAGAACAGAAACCTTCAGAAAACTAAAGTAGACAGGAGTGGAGAGGCTACGAAGCACTGCACAAAGAGGAGACTGATTATATACTATCATTCTATGATAAATCCTTTAGATGTATGTGTTAGTTTCTTTTTAGTGTCGCTATTTTTTTCATTTTATCAAGTTTCAAATCATAACGGTGCTAAAGAAGTTTTCACTTCAATAAAATTTATTCAAAGATACTATTTTAATTTTTTTTTTTTGTAAATGATTGTATAGTTAGAAAATTGATAGAGTCGAGTGGAAAACCCATTTTCAGTTGATCTCAGCAGTTTGAAAATGAGCCGTTTCTCCAACTTGTTCTTATGTGAAATGAGCCACCATGACTTAATCTGGACCCAAATATCTTCATATAACCCATTTAACCTGCCTCACAATATCACCGAATGGGGTGGCGATATAGTTCCACTGTTTGTACAGTTCGATAGGGGAACTCTTCACCTTGTCCGTCCACTGAGTTATGTTATCATATCTATACATAATAAATATCATTTAGTCATCTCGTTTAGTTATTTAATCATACGAGGATGGCCAAGCATTTTGGTGTGAATTTGAGGAAATTCAGTTGGCTCTTGCTACTTTGACTTCCTATATTAAATATATTAAATATTTACATTATTTTCATCAAACTCATCGTCTGTAACATTTAAGAAAAATATTGCTTTCAACTCTTATACATCATCATCACACTGCTACGGAGGGTGTTGTCACATCAAATTATCTTTAAAAAAATCTTACACGTAGGACTCCAGTACTGTTAAGCGTGTCTGAACTGTGCCCATGTGTAGAAGATACTTGAAGGAAAATATAAGCCACATCAAAAATAAGGTTGGGCAGTGGCAGAGTGAACTTGTGGCTTCACAGACCTGTTTACTAGCTCCATGCGACAATCGATTCGTCCTGCTACAGTGATGTGCACATGATACTTTTACGACACTCCAAAGCAGGGCCAGCCAACCCGCGGCGCTCTTGGATGCGGCGCTTATCGGTACCATCCAAGTACCTACCCATGCGATCCTTGGAAAATTTTAGGTCATCAATGCGGCCAGTGGTGCAATTTGGGTTGGCCAGGCCTGCTCTAACAACAGTACAAAACTGCGAACCAATGATTTATAGAAATATTGGATATTATTTTTAAAGTGGCCCCAGCATAAAAAGGTGCGCGCATCACTGGGCTAGTAGATAATAATAATAATATCTAGTAGACAATAGTAAATAGCGTAGTCTAGTGACTAATGGCTAGTATGGTGCGCAGGCGCGGGCATGAGGACCGACGTGTGGACGGCGCACTGGGAGGGAGCGCTGGGCGCTTGGCTGCGTGGCCAACTGGACGCGCGGGGCATAGACGCCCCGTACGGCCGCTACGTGCTGAGCCTCCTCGCACGCCCCCTGCAGCCGGCTGATCTTAGCCCCGACACCATTGAGGGCGCCAAGGTATTTCCCATCACTCCAGATACCGCATCTCCAGTGCTTGCCAAACTAACCCCCCGAGTGTGGTGGATGCTTGTGAAGCGTGCTAAATGATGATGACTTGTTTTATACCTAAACTCAATACGCAATATACCGTGGAAATTATTGTTGATCGTAAAGTGTTCTTGTCCTGACAAACTTAAATCTGACATACTACTCGAACTTAAACTTAAATCTGACGTACTACTCAAAACCAAACAACCTAAACACAACATATTTTAATAAAGGATTAAAAGATTTTGCATCGTAGACGACCAAAAATGCTTTCTCATCGCTTTCTAAACAATTTTTTTATCTGATTTTTACGCTTTTCGTTATAATTAACAATAATTGAATGAATCTAACAACAACATGGAATCGAACTTATTTGATGAACACGAATTGAATAATAAACATACGACTTGAATCTGATGCACTTGTAGAAATCGTACAATTTGAATTTGACATACAATCCAAAAACCAATAATACAACTTGTCACCATCGTACCGAAAACTGGAATCTGACATAAAACTTAAACCGACGTACAACTTTAATCTGACAACTATTTACCTTATTTTCAAATACAACACATACAATAATTGACTTTTTGCTTATCAAATCTTTTACATGGTACCTGTTGAATACAATGTGCCTTATGTAAATTTAGATACAGTGAAATTATTGACGTTTTTTAAACTTGCCGTCTTTAGGTAGGCCAATAAATTTCTCACGGCACATTGCGTGTACCGCTTCATTAGTATGATCTTTTGTATGGTATGATAATTATTTATTTATGTATTTCTAGAATGTATAATATTATTTATCTATTTTTAAGATGTACAACTTTTGAAAATAGTGTTATACTGCATGTTTATTATGCATACATTTTGGAAGGTGGAAGGAAATATTTTTACATTTAGCTGCTTGCTACCAATCAAAACTGAGCGATCACTAAAATACTAAGAAAATTGCCATTAGTGAAGGATTATTGAATTCCATTTCACTAACATCATGTTTGACTCAGTGCCAACTCTGTGCCAATAGACATGCAAAATGCAATCAATTAAAACAACTTATTTCGCTTCAAATATTAGATACACTTAACCCCAGGAACCTCGACCATCAGAGGATCAAAATATTTCTGTTTTGCAATAAAATCCAAATAAATGGAATATTTCTGAATGTATCTGAAAACTAAAATCTGTTTTGGAAAGGTGCTAGAATACACTTTTAAATTTTATACAATAAATGAACATTTAATTTTTGAAACGTGAAAATTTTGCAAGCAAACATAAAAAAGTTTTAAAAATGTCTCACCTTACGTTTTTTCTAACTAAAATTACTGATAATGAAAAAAAAATAATAGCATGTACATAATTTATTAGGCAAATGTATTATAATCGTTATATACGTTATCGTCAACTCACTTTTTTGTCGTTTCATGTAAAAATGATTAATTAAAAATTCTCAAAGTTTCATAATTGTTTTTCAAATTGCGGTCGGAAACTGGATTTATAAAGAAGTACATTTGAATTATTTTGTAGGTAACTTTTAGATTTAAATGCAAAGCGTGGCATTTTCTCTTTCTAACACCGTTTAGATCTTATTTCTAGCCATGATAATAAGAGAGATACAACGATTTCTATGAGACCTACATAGTTATTCCGAAAACTGAACAAATAGACCTGACGGGTTGAAATTCGGCTCATTATGTATTTTAAAAGAATTGATATTGATACCTATTTCATTTTTGTGTGAGTGGATGTTTACTTTCATTCTGGAATGTATAAACGAAGTTTGATTTTTAAACATCACTGACAGTCAAATGCATAGGGGAGGTTCAATGTTGATTTAATTAGTTTAGTTGCTTTGATTTTAAGTTTACCACTGAATGAAAATACGCTCTGCCGTTTAGTGCATTTGAGCCAAATTGTTGCTTAGTGGTCGCTCAGTTTGATTTGTATTTGTGGCCGTTAGTCTTAGGTGTACCAGAAAGTAAATCAAGATTTTAAATTAGTTGTGAAGACTAAACTTGAAAATATAAATATGTATATTTCTTATTGATTAGGGTGCATTTAGTTTGGTGGTGATGGATTGAAAATGGATTCATGGATTGTGGCTGTAAAAATATTTATTTTAAATATTGCTTATTCTTTTCTTGTAGACTTGGGAACGCAGAAACAAAAACAAATGGGGTCCAGTGAAGATTGAAGCTCTGAAACGTGCAGCAGCTGTTCAGTGTCTCACCAATGCCTCTGATGAAGAGGTACCATACTTCAGTTACTGCTTATTCTCTTCAAACACTCTCTTTTCTAAAATCAATTGCTGTTTGTTGAATCAATAAATATAACTGTCCAGGAAGTAATTAGGTATCTCCTTGAGGAGTTGACTGCTTGCCCTTTGTATCTCTAATTGTTTGTTTTTTTGTGTAAATTGTTTAGAGTTCAGACATAGAACAACTGGTGGATGAGCTCTGTCTGAAGATAAAGGAGGTGGAAGAAGTGGGTGGAAGCCGGAGAGATCGCGCGTCGCAAGTGACCCGCGCTCGCAGGGAACGTCGTCGCACGCTATCCCCACGGGAGATGGCACGCCTGTACTACGCAGCCTTCCCCGCTCTGGGCCCCGAATCCACCCCAGACAAGCTGCCCGCTGCGCGCACCTGGCCTTCCCGCCGTAACACCTTGCACGCACCAGCCCCTCCCAAGCATAAGTCTCGCCGCGCCCCCCGCAGCCAGCCCAGCCAGCCCCGCCACCCCACGCATCCCCCGCACTCTCAGCCGGCACAGCTGCCCGAGTGGGTCACCCATCCCGACACCTGGGACTACGACTCCCAAGACCCCATCCAGGACTTTGTCAAGAGCATCACGATGGACGAGGGCTATGGAACCTGCGACAACACCGTCGCGGATGAAATCATCGGATCCAAGAGGCTCTACGAAAGAGATTCAGATTCAGGTGACACTGATGACGTCTTACTTTTCAACGATTGGGTCATCGAGGATGATCTTTGCTTCCGGCCAAAGTCTCGCAACGAGGAAGAGTCTATCGCCATGTTCAAAGCCAGATTCAGCACAATGGAAAATCTGTGGGCCACGGACGAGCCGATTGTAAACCCTAACGCTAATGATAATGATGAAGATTACCAAGAATTGCCTGTGGACTTGCAAGTTCTGCTTTCGTCGCCGTCTGATAAGATATTCGAGTGCTGCGAGTCACCGGATAAGGCTCTGCCCGCGTCTCTCACCGCATCCATTTGGTCCAATAATGATACCAACCAGGAATATGAGAGCGGCGACTTTACCTCCCGCAATGAGGATTATCAGCCGAGCACGTACGGGTCTGATGTGGGATTTAATTTATACCCCAACAATAATTTGTGGCAGAATGAAACGGAATCGTACAATAAAGAATCGATGGAACAGATTTATAATAAGTTGCAGCCGCTGAATTTGGATGACTCAGAAGAAACTAGTTGCGCCATTGATGTAAATAACTTTGATTTCAAGGATGACACGGTCTATGTCACGCCACCCGCTCAGACCTCCAACCGGTCCTCCATGTTAGATCCTTATTCTCTGCATTGTTACGATGACGTCCTGGAATCAGTTCCTGCAGCCACTACCGCAATCCGCAGCCTAACTGCTCTCAACCATAACCCTCTGTATAGCTCCTTCACCGAGGTGATCCCCAAGTCCACGGCTGGCTATGTGGGTGACTGCATTAAAAAGAAGCACAATCGTTTCAAACTCGATATCCCGCCCATCAAAAGCAGCCCCAAAGAAGATGATGATCTTCTGACGTCCATGCGCACGCACTTCAGACCCATCAAGCGTGAGAGCGCCACAACCACGCAAGCTGTTGTCAGCTATGATAATGGGGTAACCTTTCCCATCATCAGTGATTTGGATGAGGTTAAATTCAGCCGTAGTAGTTCCGGTAGCCTTTTCTTGGAGTCCGATATGGAACCTCCGAAGCAATACATGGAATACCGTACGCAAGGAATAGACTACGCCAGGCTGGATATAAGTCCTTCTGCCGATGGTTCTGATGATGGGGGCTTGGCCTGCACAGATCTGATTCTGAAGTTCAAAGTTTGTCAAACTGATATGTCAGTCCAAACTGAAGAAGTAGGAGCCAAGACTGAATCATCGCCCAAAGCTATTGATGCTGATGGGACTTTATCCGGGTGCTCTTCGGCCAGTTCATTGGTTTGTCTCGATAATTCTGCTCATTCAGAGGACAAGTACTGCCCCATTCTCGATATTGACAGCGAACTGGAATCCTTGCAACTGAACTGGATACAATGCGATAAGTGTAAGATCGACAGCGATTCGTGGTCGTCTATCCCGGTTAACAATCAAACGAGCGTCCCGTGGCATCCCATGTACAATTCAACCAAGATATGGAGTTTGGATGATAACTTCTGCAAAGCTTGCTCCGAGCTGCAGGCGGAGGAGAAAGCCAAGAGAAAGACTAGCAAAAAGGCGCTGGTATACAAGGAAGAGGCGGCGCGTGAGTGGGAAGAACTGCTGTCGGACATCAGCTATGCGCACCATCTGCAGACAGACAGCGATGAGACAGCCACTCCCAGCGACATCTACGACATGGCTCCCAAAGAGATCACCATCCGCGCCACCGATGGGAACTTCATCCGCAGCGCCCTGATGGCCCAGCAGCAGGATGAGGAAGAGGGAAAGGGATTCAACATTGTGGGCAGCATCCTGAAGCAGTCTCTCAACCTGTACAGTGCCAAGAAGAGGGGAGGGGCAGGGGGAGGGGGTGACCGCAAGCGCCGGCACAGCGCGGGCGGGGCAGGGGGGGCGGGCAAACTACGCTGCCCCCTGCCCGCCCCCCCTGCCCCGTCGCGCCCCCTGCAACCCCTGCTGGCCGCTGTTGACCGCCCACTAACACGCTAACCAAAACCCCCCTTCTTTAACTCATTGCGTAGTGAGCTCTGGCTGACATACATTTCCCTAACAACTGGATGCCGTGAGGCACGCACTGCCTAAATATCGAGTTTTGTTTATTGTGTTATTGCCGTTTTACAAAAAAATATAAAATCATTAAAAAAACTTAGTTTTGCGGTAACAGTGAGTAATTTGTAATCATCTAACTGCATCTTGTGTTATCTAGGTTATCAGGAAGCTCTAGTTTTAATACTTAATTTATTTTCAGCATTATCACTCTTGTCACCGTCTTGTAACCTACCCTAGTAAATATGCCACCCTTAGATGGTACGACTCTGCGGGAATCAATGTGTGAATGGTAGGAACCTAAACTAATCTCATTCTTCTATTGGCGATATTGAGAGTGATCTTCCTCCGAGGGACCCTTTTGTCCCGCCTCTTCTTGTATGCTAACAATGCAATACTTACTACGATGTAAATCTTTTAATGTCTCCATACATTATTATTATTATTATAAAATTATTTCTCTTTAGTGCTGTCTTGTATACTTATTTATTGTAGCTAAATGTACCCAATGAGATCTTTGTATTTGCAATATTTTGTGTACATATTTGTTTAGAAATGTAAATGTCAGGTTATTTCCAAATTGCTCTTATCTGTAGAATCAATGATCCACAATCTATATATACTTATCTCTCCCACATATCTTTAGTATTGGCTGTTATATTCAATTTGATAGTATTCCTACGTTCAGGAGAGTTTGTCCATTTACCTTTAAATTTATTATTTGACGCAATATGAACTCGTACATATTTGCTTAATATTAAAGTACCTTAAGGAACTTTGTAGGTTAATTAGCAAATATAATCTCCAGTCTTAAGGATGAATTGCGTAGAATAATCTGTATAAACATGCCTCAACAGTCTTGGTTGACTATCTTGTTAGTTTTTATTATTGTTTTCGTTATTCTTAAGATTGGAGACTTGAATGTGGTATTGGTGGCGAGTGTTGTGTATGCAGAATGGTACCGAGCCTTGTTACAATTCCTAATGTATGTTAGGCTCCATGTTTACCTGTTTTCCTGTCAACACAACACTTGTTATCGACTACATATTTTATTGTTTACATTTTTTGTTTTAAGCCTGTGAGGCCTATTGAACGGACGGTCCCAATATATATTACCATAAAGACGTCCAGTAGATTTTTAAATTAATAATCAATTGAAGGGAGCTTTGAATTGAACTGTAATTGTGGATACGTTTAATCCGCATTCATTAGACCTAGACCCTGTGGATTAAGAAAGTGACAGATGGTAATATATTTGTACATAAATATTTACTATAATATTATTTGTCTTCTTGACAAATCTATGAATAAAATTTATTTCAATTTTAATATTTTGGCTATCTTGTACAACCAATATGTTTATTCTAAAGTTTTTACCATCCTGGAAAGGTATGAATGTAATTAAAGGCATTACCTAATTAGTATATTGGGCATTATGTTGTCGCATACCATTCAAAACCAAAAATTAATCTATTTTGTTTCAAAAACACTTATTGCTTTGTTCGTCTTATTATTTTATTTTTATCGGTTATACATAATTTAGCTTTTGTTATAAATAGTTTCAAAATATAATAATGGACTACTTTTATATTTTCAAAATTTTACAATAATTTGAATTTAACGCACCGAGTTCACGGAATAATATACAAACATGTAAAATATAGTCTTGCGCACTTAACTTATTAATGTAGTGATTATATTAAACAATGGTGAATAAATGCCAAACCTCTAAAGAGTAAAGTGCGAGATTGGCATTGAGCGCACTCTGGCTGGTTCATGATACACTCGTACTAAATGTGCAGAACTTCAGTAATGAACCAATGGCAATGGCAAGGACGCACGGAGTGCTATAAAATAACAGAGTTTGCTGCCTCAGCCACCGTGGAACATTCAATCATCACTTTTGAAATTATATTCACTTCTAGTCTCTTGAAATAATTCAGGTTCGTATTCAAAAATTTATGTTGACTTTTGGACACGACAAAAGCCTCGGAAATCCCTGTTTTGTAAATAATATTATTTGTATCACTTTTCCATGTTTATAATTTTTATTGTTTCCTGAAAATCTGACTTATTTCTCGTTGTTACAAACTGCCACACAACTTTCAGTTGGAGACAATTTGCCTTGTGTGGTAAAATGATTATTTTTTTACATTTAGTTGGTAATTTGTTACATTTAAAAAATATTCTTATTGCCTTACTTTGTTCTTGTTGTATAAATATTATAATTTGTGTTAACTCGGGAAAATTTATAATTCATTCTTTTATGTTGCAATAAGTTATATATTTCTTTGAATTGATATTTTATTGTTTGAAAATGTCTTCAAATTTTAAGAAGCAATACCACGTCAGCCGGTTTGTTTTCTATTATTTGCTCAGATATTTTTCACTGACGAAATATGAAGTACCAAAATTTTGATCCTTTGTGGCTGAATTGAGGTACTCTTGAGGAATATTTCTAAATAAAGAACGGATGAATGATTAAAGGGTCAACTATTTTTAGGAGACAGAAATGAGTGGGGTTTGGGAATCGTACAGAGTTACATTCAGCCGAACCGTATTTTCCTTTCGCCTCTAGAAAGTCTCACTTTATGTGGTTTGATGTTGCAACTGGTGATAAGTCCTCTCTCTTAGGGTTGTGGCCATCACTTGCAATATTTTATATTTTTTGACACCGAGCGTAGATTCTTTCCCCTGAAAGTCATAATATCCCAAAAGAGAGGATGTTTTGTGAGGGCCAAGTGAATGTTAAGGTGTTAAGTTTCTAGTTAAGTTATGATAACCTGCTAATGAATAATTGTGGGGAAAATAATTTATAGGTCTTCAGTTTTTCAAATAGATCAATGTTGGGCATCGATTAAAGATTTACATCATCAGTCTCGGAGCCAGTCACTAGTGTCACGCCCGGGCATCTTGGGTTAGCTCTCCGTGTTGAATATTTCCATGGAAGGGTTAATCAATATTTGAGTAAAAGATTTATAACCAGATGTTTTGCGAAGCATTGCTCGCCGACGACATTATCCATTTGAAAAACACAGATTCATTGTGTGCACGGAAATAAAACATTGGTGTAAGGTTTGTCTGAATGCGTGCGTGATTGTGTATTATGTTAAATATTAACAATGCTAACTCAATATATTGCGTCAGAGGTGTGACTCATGCGGAGGTCCTGGATTTAGGACCCACAAAGGCTTTTTTTGCTCAAAATTCCCCACTTTGGGAAGCACTGCAGAAGTCACACCCCGGACGGAAAATTCCCAGGTCATGAGTTCCCAGTTTTTAAAGGAAGTTTTGTTCCTCTGAGCGGGCAACCATTTCCTCGGGAAAGTCGCAACATCAGGACTGTGAAGTGGTGTGAAATATTATTTGTATTTCCCCCCGACATATAAAAATATGTGCGGGGAAATAATAACCAATGTAATATGATTAAAATGTATTTTTTCTTATACAGGCTTCAATATCGCCAAGATTTTTGTGTATTGAAGTAGTTATGTATTTTAAACTTTATTTTATCCATTACGTTATACCATCCAAGAGGAAATCTCTGCGAGAACTTGACACTATTGATTCTCTAAAATATATTATGTGTATGTATGTATGTATATGTTATTTAGTTGAATTTTCATTTTAAAAACTAAAATATATATTTTTACTGTTCGCACATGAACGGTAAATTAACATTTTTAAAGAATGTTTTATTTTGGAGCAGAGATGAGTAACCTAATTTATGCTAAATTGAATTTTTGTTGTCAATTTTCTGAATCTTATTTGCTTATTTCATCACCATTAATTATTATTTTTGATTTGCAAAATATTAAAGTTTAAAATTAGTCTTGCATAATATTTCTATTTGCGATTCTCTACTCCAAACTAATATTTTCCTTCGTCAAATCAGTTTGTAGTGTTATTAGTGAAGTTTTTCGAGTAACACAGATGGTTAAATGTTTGTCAAACATATTTGTGGCAAATGATATAACTTGCCTATATTGTTAAATATTTTTCTTAAAACTTTATTTGAGAGCGAACCCTGTGTTCATACTCGATGTTGTTAATTCTCTTTTCTCATCACATTAGTTTTGTCGTCATTCTGCCCAACCAATTTTTGTTATTTATTAATGAAACTACTAGGTAGTTATGTAACTCTCGAAACAGAGCTGAAGCTCGTAATGTACTTTCATTTTTTTAATAAAATTACTAGATTCTGACAAGTTCATTTTTGGTCTGAAGCAAATGATATTTAGTTACTCTTTGGTAAAAATTATATATTATATCATAACTGCAAAAAAAAGTAATGTTGCGGTAATATTCTTTAATTCTATATCGCATGATAATGCATCTTTTTGTATCTAAATTCATTATAATGCTCAATCATGAAAAGCTTTCATCTTTGAGTAAAGCTTTCGCTTGAAGCTGTAGAAACTATCGCCTTGAAAACATTTAACATCTTATGTTTGTAGGAAAGAATTATGTATCTTTGAAAACTTGTGACATGCACTTCTAAGTTCTGTACATTTTTATTTTTACATTTATTTCTTTCAGTGTCGTGTGTGTTATTGAGTAAATGTGAAAAAAAATACAAAAAAAAATTTAAAACCATTTAGTGCCCTGATATTGAAACAATAAAGAATCAAATTAGAAATTAGTATAACGTAACCGGATTTTGCTGTCTACTTGAGAGAAGTGCACTTGGGGGGCGGGGGGGAGGGACAAGAAGGTGTAGGTGGAATTATTTTCTGAGTTTAAAGTGCCTAAATTTATTGGCTACTTTCAAATATTTTGCAGGCGGCTCATGGAATCATTAAGTATTAGCAATAGGGAGGAGTAGTAAACTGATATCTGAAAAATCTCACGACTGCATTCCATTGTTCAAAAATACTTTTTAAAATCCAAAAATTTAAAATGACTGCCCGATTCAAGTGGTGCTTTGAATTTTAAAAAAATATCCTAGAAATTTTTCCTGTTGCGTTTGAGAAGTGTAGATTTGCAAAATTGGAAACTGAAAGTTTTTAGAGTAATTTTTAATCACCAGATTTTTGTTTTCAATTCTAGGGAACTTTGACTTTATGTTATTACATACAATCCATATCTTATTGAACAAGCAAATGATTTACTAAAAATAGTATTTTAGCTTCAGTTTTTATACTATTGAATTAATGAAAATATTTGACGGAGAAAATGTGACGCAACTACCTTGTATGTATTGTAGTTTAGAAAATAATCTGGTGATTATTTTTCAGTTCTTGTTTCAATCAGTTAACAAGCCATTTTGGTTTGATTATATTCAAAATAAATTCATGCAATCTAATGATGGTTTTATTCTACTGTTCCCATCCTACAACCCTTCTCCTACCAACAATGACATTGAATGTAATATAGCTAGTGGATCTGATAGAATACTTATTTATGCCCTAGTACACAATGGGTGTCCTGCCTAATTTTGACGAAGCTCTTTAAAATGTAATGTTCTTTAAGGCACCACACCATGGTTCGTGCGCGGTGCAAGGGGTACCTGTATTTTTTTAAGATTATTTTCAAGTAAACGATGAACGAAATACTCGTAGTACAATGGAAGATGCTCCAAGGAAATAGCGTCATTTATTCCTTCCGCACCTGTGTACAGTTGGGAAACACTCCCCCAACATTTGTACACAGTTAACATTTCTCACATGAGAACAGTTCATTCTTGAATTCAACAGCTCGGCTTCTTTTTTTTAGTTTAGCTCCACACATGAGGCCTTAAGGAAAAAAATTCCCTCAGGGCCTGTCATCTTTGGGGATGCTGTGTGGAGGGTATTTTAAAGGGAAGTAGGTTCTGAGAAAGAAAAGGCATAAGGGGTTGGTAGGAATCCGGGGATCAATGTGTCCAAGAGTGAGGAACGCACAAATTAATCCTTGCTACTGCTGTGCAAGACTATGGATCGAGAGAGTTTGGCTGGAGACCAATTTTTAATTCTATTTTGAAATGTGTACATATTTTTGACAAATTTTATTAGTTGTTCATTCGAATGGTAAATTTCTGATTGTCCCTAAAATTGACGAGGTTTGTTTTTGAAAGGCTCAGGCTGAAATATTAACATCATCCCGAGGCCAATATTTAAGTGAGTCGTAAATTATAATTACATATTAGCCTGAGGCTAATATGTAATTATAAAAATAGCCCGAAACAAAAGAATGCTGCTTTTACTACGTTTGTTCCTACAATCAGCTTGCGGTGCTATTCTCCATAAATATACCAATCCCCTACTTTCATAAGAGCGCTTTTTTCATGTCTCGGTGAAGCATTCGATCATTGTGATTTTGATGATCATTGATCATTGATCATTGTTATTTTGTTCGAAAAAATCGATCATTTCCAAATAGATATCTCGATTGTGCCAGCACTCTTTCCATAGATTTTTTGGTCTGTAAATAATTTAAGTCATAGACAAATTGGCATATTTTGCTCACAGCTGTCACTTTGGCGTCTAAGTTTATTTGATTGATCAATTTTTACATATTTTTAGATTCAATTTTGTAAGACAATCCAAAGAGCAATGATTTACGAATTATATACGGAGTCTTAGTACCTAGATTTTATTACTAAGCAATAATAATACAAACACTGTGCAATGATAATCTGCTATGATATAAGTGATATTTACATGAATACATTGATGTATTCGTGATAATAAAACAATATATACCTTCTAGGTAAATAAGAATAGAGATATAATTTAATAAAGCCTTTGAAATGCAACGGTCTCGACGCGTTACTATGAAACAGAAGGCATACATGATGGATTTCCTTGAAAAAAATCCAGAAACATTGACAATGAGTCATCCAAGACTTGAGAGAGAATTGAAGTGGAGAGAACTGGCAAAGGGCCTGAACTCTCAGTTATTGGGTTCCAGTAAAACAACAGCTCAGTGGAAAGATGTGAGACATATTATGTACATGTTTTAAATAAATTGTTTTTTATTATTTGCATTCTTTCACTGAGCATGCCAATTGCGGTAAATATAAATAACTTCAAACCAAAATAAAATTTTAAGACATCAGTAGCTTCCGCAATAAAACATTCCAGCCAAAGAGCCTCTATATTTAAGCCACTCTCTAAAATGTAAACGGTCTTTTTTTGGGTGACCGGACAACTCGGAATGAAACCAACTTAGAACCATCTCAGATAAGTCATTTAGAGTGATAAAAAATTGGTTAAATAGGTTACGGTTAGGTTAGGGTTATCGGCTAATTTAAAATAATTTTTTTCATAGCTTTTAATGACTTTTCAAGGAGGTGTTGAGTTGATTATATTCTCAGTTGGGATGGAACCCTTTTTTTGCATGAATGAAATTGCATTGTTTTAATATTTTATCGCCCATTACCAATACTAAGTTTTATGAGCCTGTATTAGCCCTGACGGGCGGATAACTCTTTTCACAGAAAATATTTTAACCATGATTCAAAACCCCTTTTTCAATAAACAACGATTGAAATTTTTTTTTAGTATAATCAATTGTGACTAGCAATTGATGAATCTCTCTTATATTTGAACTGAATTGTTTTTATTGTTTTCTGCTTTCCAGACATACAAAGACTTAAGATGTCGAATTCGTAGACAGTACAGACTCTCTCAATTACATAAAGACAAAACCTACGACTTGACTCCCTTAGAAATTAGATTCCTTAAAACGTGTACGCCCGACACATTATCATTGTACATGGCGCAACCCAATGGCGATAAGGAAGATTCAAATGATCAAACTGCAGCAGACAATATGGTGTGCGAGGTATGAAATTTACATTTTTATTTTTTATTATATTTGATTTCTGCTAGAAGAACTACATTTTTACTCTTTCCCTTTGATATTTTTTACTGAACTTTTTGATTATTTTTAATCTTATACTAATTTATATTTTTAGGAAACACCAGAAACTGAATTTTATGGAGTTAGTTTAAAAACTGAATCGGATAACTTACCAGTAAGTTCACAAAATAACAACTCCGAGGAAAATGCACCATTTAAAACGAAATCCTCAGCTTCACTTCCAAAGGTAGTTGTATAATACAAAAAAAATAACTTAAAAATTAATAATATACACCAAACAGTATCCCTTGTATGATTGTCTGTTCTGAATAATTATAAGTGTAAATTGGATTATTTACGTATTTAAGATAGGTGTACAAGTCTAGCTGTAATAGGCAACAACTTATCATTCAGAAGCCCATTCTGTAAGCCTTCACATTGCATTTCTATAACCACTGGAGCGACCACGCGAAATAAATTAATTTGCCTCGATTGCTTGAGATTTCCCAGATCATTTTTTAAATTTTTCGCTAATATTAAAAAAAATCATACCTTTGAATTTTAACATGGAGACATAAAAACTTATTACAGTGCTTTATAGCCAATGAATTAACCTGTGTTGTACCGTTTATCTCATATTTGTAGGATTTAAAAAAATATATTTAAAAATCGTCAAGTTTATAACTGCACGAATCCTGCGTGTTTTTTACTTTGAAACTGCCGTGAGGGGTACTTATTTGAGTCAACATAGAATATTTTAGATTTCTGCAAGTTGTCTGTGGTATACTTGATAATGGAAGGTGCATATCTACGGAAAAAGTACTTAATTTTAACAGTAAACAGCTGATCAAAAATTTGGCAGGAAAAAAAATTATTTAACATTGTTCTAAAATAGTCTACGAAGTTCGGACTTGCGACATCTATGGTCATAATAGATAAAGCATTTCAATAGCTTTGTTTTAAAATAAATGGCTGGCCATGGAAATGTTTTAAATAATTACAATAAATGTTTTATGAATAGTAGGAAGATGTGGTCCAATTTTGAACCGCTATCAATTGCAGAAGTATAAAATTGGTCCATTTTTTTAACCATAATCGCTCCAGTGGATAATGCAGTTATGTGATATTTCACCTCAATTAAGTAGTTGAGGTGTTGTTTTGCAATGTGCCTTGAGAAATGCCTTTGTAAGTGTTTTTTCTTTTTCCAGAGAGGTAAAGCATATCAAAGACGTAACGGAACTGAGGAAAGTCTGAACAATCGCCAATATCATAAAAAGGACGACTTCAGTGAAAAGCGGTCACGTTTTCAAGACATCCTAAAGACTAACTTCCAGGGTTCTTTGTCCACCCAAATCGGCAATCACGCCCAAACAGTGGAGCAACTCTCGCAGAGTTGTTCGAGTATGGCTGAATCAATAGCTCTGCTGGCTCAAGCAAATAATAATGTGGCCAATGCAATCAACAATATAGCTGAGAAAATTGGAAACTATTTTTCAAAAAAAGATTCATAACTGGTTTTAAAATTCAGATATGAAAGTTTTGAGCTGTGTTACGATTCCACACCACAAGTAGCTTTGAAATTAGTCCAGGAGCATTCATCCAAAGGAGTGGATAAAAAAATAATTAGGTAAAGATTATGAAATAAGATTTTATTTATAACTATATTGTGAAGTGCATAGTTAATTATATTGAATTTCTTGAGTCAACTCAGCTATTATTAATGACTATTTATGTACGGTTAGATAAATAATAGATTTTTAGAGGGTTTTTAAATTGGACATGTGGGGGAAATCTTTTGAAATGATACATTAACTCGAGTGAGTTTTTGAACAATGAAGCTCAAAATTGTAAAAGAGTTGAAATATATTTTTTATCCTGAAATTAACCTCTTTTATTATTAATAGCCTTTTTACATTATTTTTATATTATTGAATTTCAAATAATGGTGACCGGACAACTGGAATGAAACCAACTCAGAACCATCTCAGAAAAGTCATTTAGAGTGATAAAAAAATATATATAAAAAATTGATAGGTTACGTTGGGTTAGGGTTATCGGCTGATTTAAAATTGTTTTTTTTCATAGCTTTTAATGACTTTATTCTCAGTTGGCATGGAACCGTTTGGAATGTAGAATGAAGGAGGAAATTGGGATGGGAGAAAAAGTACCAGTTGTTATACAGATCTTACTTACATTATAGATTTTAGCTAAACCAATATGTATAAGGAACCTTTACATTCTGAAAATGGCGACACCGAACTAGGATGATACCCTTCGTCTACTTTTTACTTTTCCCGATACTGGGTCAATATGAGTTGGGTGATATAATAAAAGGCGTAGCATTCTGTTAATCTTTTATCATTTTAATCCATCAAATTTGTGAAATAAAATAAAATACGAATCAATAATATTTGTTGGTAATAAAATAATAATCTTACAATTTAAATTATTTTAACCTGATTATGATTCTTTAAACATAAGATATAATAACATTCACAAAACATACAATGAGCAAAAGCGACCGTGAATCACAAAAATTTCTAAATCATTACACTTCTTAGATTAATTCTTATTTTTATGTCTTGTACTCAAACATTTTACAATAAACTAGAAAATTAATTTGGTCACATGCAAAAATTAGAAAATGTCGAATGGCAAAGGAGACGAACAGCAATGGCTCAACTTTCAATTTTTAGTCAAAAGGTCCTTATAATAATAATAAGCTCCAAGTTAATGAAAATAAATAAAATTAAAAACACAAAACCTTAAATTATGACAACTTAGAAATTACAATAAATTCATTAAGTCAAATTTCATGTTGCGAAATGAAAAACAAATCTATTACTTAAACTCAAAACACCCTCAGATCTAATAGAATAAAAACAAGTTATGTATAAGCGCTAGTGGTGCCTGGTATTATACGTGCACATCATTGCTATAGAAAATGCTAGATGGTTGATTGGGAAATAAACATGACCCTGTTAAGAGAATGGATTTCATTTGAATATTTAGTCACCTAATTAATGCATTCTACAACAATGTCTATCCCTAATCGAATTACCTATAGAATTCTTAATCACAGTGGACATAATATGCAATTTTAAAATACCAACACTTGTAAGCATTCAAGAATCGTTAAGTATTGAAAAAATGGGATTAACCTAAAATAATTTTCCTAATCGTATAAACATGCCTCGCATTATTATGCAAATAAATTATTTTGGACCTGCCAATTTTATTGACTAAGTTATCGTTACCAAAATCTTGTGACCACTTCAGTAATGCTCATTTATGTTAAAAAATACAATTTGTATACAAATAGAGAAGAACGACAAGAGCTTTTTAAGATGATTATGTTTAAATCTAATAGAAAATAAATCAGTGGTTCCAAGAAATAAGCAAAATTGTACAAAAATATTATATGCATCAGTTTATACATTGCACACTCGGACCACCGTAGTGTAAATAATTATTAAAATACGATATTATTTCTAAATTGAAATGGCGCCGAACACAGTTGAATCCATCAAAATACAACAATTATAGCTCATGCCAAGAGGAAAGGGCCATAGGTGTCATTTATCAGACATTTTGCATAACACCTCAATAAATTATCTTTGTCTAGAGTTACATTACCACCTGTTAAAACAAAATAATTACTTGTACACTTTACTGGCGGCACTAGCTTTATGAATAATAATTTCCTCTGTCAAATGCATAAATTATAATTTCATTGCAGTGTTCGGCATTTTCACTTGCTTAATTCAAATTCATTCAAAGTAAATTTAGTGTCCAAATTCATTAGTGGCTACAGTGATAAAAAAAGATTATTTACAAATTAAATTAAATACTGAAATTTCCATCCCTCGAAGTCGATTTGTTGGCCTTTACATGGAGGTGGGAGACCAGAAGTTCATCTCGCGGAGCTCCGAGGGTTTGGGCCGGTAGACTTGGGATTTGGCGGCAGGAGCTTCCGAGTTGTTGGAGAACTGTTGAGATAGTTTAGAGGCATCTGCGCTGGGCGATGGACCCAGATTTTCCACAGATGCTGCTAGAGAACCTGCAAGAATAGACGTCAGATAGTTAGTTACATGGCAACAGATTACTTTAAGTCTGTATAGAGGAGCATTGGGCTCTTATTGTTGGCCGAATAAGGTAATGGTAAACTTAATAGAAATTAAAAACACTAATTAAACTTCTGGCAACTCTACATCTAAATTAAAACTAAGCAATCTAAATTCCTGCCAATAATAATAATTGGATAATTTCTATAGCAACATTGTTACGAAAAATCACCTCGAGAGCACTGTATTTCTTAACTTGTTGATTGTTGGGATTGATCAAAGGGGAGGGTAATACTGTTGAAAATTATGAATAACAATGGGCAAACCTGAGAAGCAGCATAATTATTGAGACTATAATGAAAAATAGCTTACTTTGTGCCTCGTCTTCAAGGTGTGTGGTTGAGGTGTAGCCTTCTCTTTGCTGACGGAGGAGTCCGGCCAACATCCAGGAGCCACTGCCTGTTATGTCTGGGGGCAGTTCAAAGGGACCCGTGAAGAACCTGAAATAAACAATTATTATTAGGTTAGTTCATGGATTTTACTTTTTATTTCATGAATGTCCTCTACGACAGCTCATAAACATTAAAAAATAATATTATCTGGTAAAAGTAAACAACTAAAAATAAAATAAATCATCATTTTAGTCTGATTTTTTAGCAAAACTTGTCAAGTTAATGTTATGCTAAAGATTTCCTGATCCGGCTCTCCCCAGGATAAGGGAATTCTTTACTCAAGTGTGCTCTTTATAGGTGGAACAGAGGACAGAAAAATATTTTAAGAATGGGGTCGTTATGTGAAGACACATCAAGTGTTGCTAGCTCTCTCTTCCTTATAATCACGTAATAGAAAGAGTGGGAATATAACAGACTTCTCAGAGTAAAGACTATATATAATACTGCCAGTAAAACAAATCAGTTGATCACCTATTGACTTTCGGACTCAGAGCTGTTCTGAAATAGTGTGCCATAGACAAGACTACTTTAGAGCTTATTATCATAGAAAGGGAGCAATATATAGCACGTAAAATAAAAATTATTGACCTGTTGACGACGTTGTTGGTCTTCCTCTTGGAGCCGGGGCTGCCAGGCGGCGAGCTGAGCGGCGTGGCGGGCAGACTCTTGCTGCCGCGCCGCATGTTCAGGTAAGCTTGGCTCGGCGCAAGCGGGTCCCGGGCAGGGCCGGCGGCCTCAGGGGCCTGCTCGCCTCCCTTGGTCATCTGGTACAGACCCTCCTCGTGGATAGGCTCCACCGACACGCCGCGCCCTGAGTGCGTGGAGCGAGAGTTGATGATTTTGTGCGCCACACGGACTATTGAAGAGCCGCAGGCAGCGCCCTCGCCCTTGAAGCCGTCATCAGTGCCGGCTGGCTTTGGTTTGATTGTTGGAGGGCCTGGAAAACAAATTAATAACAATTGTCATTGCGTGTCATCCACATACTAACTCTTAGGCCGTGGTGATTAAAACTCCATATTTTTTGGTTTTCTATTGCAGTCTCAATTGCTCTCCACTGTCCGATTGGATCTTTAGCATCCCCAATCGGGGTATAATGTGAAGTTGAAAGGAGTGCAGAATGAAAGTAATTGGGGAAGAGGAAGGTTGTAAAGGAAGGTTGCCTTGATATTCAATATCTGGTAACCAAATACAGCTAAAGCCATATCAAACAACGTTTCGATTCTAAACGATAATCTTTCAAAAGGGTATTTTCCACTTTCATTAATTCTTAGGTTGCAGTGATTCAAACTCCCATCAACTCGTCAGTGCCAATTAGAATTTTTGACATTTGAATAGTTCTCTTTAAACACAAACACTTTTCCTGTTTCAGCTTTTAAACAACTGATCACAATTTGAACACAAGCTAAAACTTGGCGAGAATCGGCATATAACGTAAATTGCGCTGAATGTCCAGCATCGCTAGCAGTATGAATACTTTAGTAATATAAAACAATTCTTACATTTGCTGAGTGTTCCAAAGGGAACTCCTCCGATGAACTGCTGGCAGGGCTGAGTGTGCTTGGACCAATC
Source organism: Glyphotaelius pellucidus (assembly GCA_936435175.1). Taxonomy (NCBI): domain Eukaryota; kingdom Metazoa; phylum Arthropoda; class Insecta; order Trichoptera; family Limnephilidae; genus Glyphotaelius; species Glyphotaelius pellucidus. The sequence continues at coordinate 26,192,060 of OW386550.1, read as the reverse complement.
CTTAGCCCCTGTTGTGGTGCCTTGCTGCGGGGGCGCCTGCACCACTTGTGGGGCTGCCGAAGCCTTGGTACCCCCGGAGAGGAGCGAACCGGCCCCCGGGTAGCGGATCAGGAAGAAGGAATCGTCGTGCGCTGGCGGCGATGCAAACTGGGCATCGAAATCACTGCAAAAGAATTAAGATTATAAGTAACCTTGCTATTGAATAAACATTTAAATACAATTAATCTTTACAACTGTGGCTTTTCCAATACAATATATCCTATCACATGGCTCGTTTTAACACAATGTATTTTAGTGAAACTTCATCGATCACAGGCGACATCGACATACGGGGATAGCCGTCAATGGACCACATACTATAAAAGACAGTCGCGTAGATTACATTAATAATATAATAGTGATATTATGAAATTTGTAGAACAATTTATTTTCTATTAGCATCTAAGTTTTTTAGTATTGTAGCGCAAAATGTTGATTTACAATCAAATCAAAAAGTTATTTTAATAATCACAATTGTGAAACATTTAATCGGTCAGTAAATAAAGCTCAAGACCAAATTAATGAAATAGCAATTAAAAAAAATGTATATCGAATTATTTTTTTCAATCGTACAATTTTTATTTACAAATTAGAAAAGCAATTAGATATAAAAATTGTATCCTTTTTTCAATAATCAATAGATCAAAAGAAAGATAATCTATACCTTAACGATTTTATCACAAATTTTCTTCAAAAGTATGATTCTTTATAAATAATTTATCACTTTTATAAATGGCCGCCAAAATGGAAATTTAATGAAGGTCAAAGAGAAAACTATAGAATCTATTTCTCTACTTGGCCTGCAATTATTAAATATATAATAATACGCTGAGCTTCTAGAAAGCAAAACTAATAAAAAAACAATCAAACAATTATCATACTGAAAGTAATGTGTTTCCAGATCCATTGAGCTGTTATATTTTTGAGACAAGTTGCCAGCCTTTTTCTATTTATATTTTCAGGTGTTTTATGTAAAGAATTTCAGATAAGCTTACATAATCAGTGAAGAGTATATTTCCTCATGCTAGCATAAAACAAATAATACACATCACATTAACACTAAATATGTACATACATTATTATAATAAATAAATATTAACAGATACATCAAACATACTACTTGTCATATAAATTGGATAAAAGCAACACCATTAAATTTGCCTTATTGATTTATATTGCATTTAAAAACCCATCAAAGAAGTCCTACAAAGCTACAAATGATACACTGAGAACTGAGACACAGAGGTCTGTAAAATAAATTTGCATAAAAACTCCATTTTTAACAAAACGAAAAATTTTACATGCCTGAATAATAAAAACCCAAGTAGTAATGTACTGACCTTTTGCAATGCAAAAAATTCGCGAGAATATCATAGACCCACAAACTTGTATAAAATGCCATCAAAAATGGTTGATATTCAAATAATTTATTGAAGATTGAAGAAGCAATAATTTATAAAGGGAAATTTTTCTAAATGACATATTGTGTTCGTTTGTTTTTCATTGACGAATTTAAATTCGGAATATAATACATATAATGAATTTATGGAAAAGGGCGGAGAAACTAGGTACCCGCATGAGAGTTATTGTTCGATGTAAAATGGGTGGCTACCAGCCACCCTATTGTAAAATAATTGTGGTAATCAATTAAAATATTCCAATTATTATGAATGATTTTTTGATGTAGTAGTTAGCAAGAAAAATTAAAATATTATAGCGATGAGAGTGAAAATTTTAACGTACCGAATAAATCCCATCTTTAAAAAATATCACTTTTTATCACAGATAGTCGACAGACTTTGTTATTTTATTCACAATAACACAAAACAGTTTTTCTAATGTATTCTTTTAAACTAATTTGCTAAACTTATGTCACGAAACTGCGGCAAATCGAGAGTTACTAAAATACTAAACGGACGAGAAGAAGTCCACCCGCTTATATTGACAGCTGGCTATCGAAGAACGCGTAAGGCCACAGACGCCAGCGACACGAATTCGCCCGGCGGTAAGTAGCCGAACTAAAGACAAAATGAGACAAGTTATCCGAATTCACATTGGCGAGAAAGTGATAACGATATTCGCATCAAAATTTCTGAGAACGGTTGTTTTTACGGTTCCCGAAAATTAAAATAGAAAATAGGTGGGTACGTACCCACCTATGACGAAAAATGATGGCCGATTTGCACGAAACTTGTGACGTTATTTCGCCACTGATAAATAAACAGTACCCTCGCAAGCAAATGGGTTAACAAGTAAATAATAAACATTACACACCTACTTAAAATCGCTTCTCTTTCAAAAAAATATTATAGAGATAAAACAAAATGGTGGGAGGCTGATAAAGTCGTGTGTTTTGATATATATTTGGATGTCCAACTATGTAGGTACCTACTGCCTTACGAAAGCAAGACTGATAAGGATAAGGAGTTATTCTTAATCTCTTAAACTTAAATTACTCAAATAATGCCCTTGGTAACAACTACCTATTTATGTGGGCGTGTAATTTGTTTAGTGGGTTTTGATAAGTAGGTAGGTACCTAAGCGCTAAATTAAATTATTAAATATATTGGAAATTGCAGGATGTTTACGATAAATACTGCAAATGGAATAAATCTACATAATATTATTATTATTTGCAATTCCTGCAGGTTTCGCGACAAATGTAATTAATGTTTGTTATCAAATAAGTTTACGGCTGTGGGAAAAAATTATATAAATACCCAGGGTTCAAAAACAATGTTTGACGTCAGAAACTGGCAGTATCATCTCAAAAGGACATTCACACGACGTAATGTTCGAAAAATAATCGCAATGTCAACAATAATACAGATTGCATGACGAAAAACATGTTACATTGTGACTGTCGACGTGCAAAAACTCAAAATTATATTTAGTACGTACAAAATATTTACTTATTGAAGTAGTTGAAGCGGAAACTTATGTAAGTAAAAAAAATTAAATCGTATGAACGAAAGAGAACAAGTATTATTTATGAATGTAGGGCAGGGGTCTGTCTAACCATACAAATCTGCACACAAAAAATAAAATTATTCTCACTCAAATACTAAATGTTAAAATTTCAAGGAAAACCATCTTGCGAATTTGTCAACAGACGAATTCGCAAACTACACCCGCGCCTTTGTTCTGTACTCCCAATCCCTACAAAAATGATTTTTGTATAGAAATATAATAGGACTACGTGTTGAGTAAGGTCTCGGTTCTTGCTAGTGATTTAGTAATTCCATCTTTTAAAATGTTTCATGCCAAAAATACTTCCCATTCATCTAACCCAGACAGGAAAATGAAAAAAAACAACTTTTTTTTAAAACTAATGTTGTAAGTAGGTACCTACCGACCTATAATAAGAGATTTTTTTCGTCTGGTAAGGTACCTATTTTAGTTGTTTTCCCGGGTCGCCTGTCACGAGGAGATTTAACGGACCGCTGACGTCACGGAAACACCCGTCCAATGGGAGAGACCCACCGCAGGCGCTCGGCCAACCAGAGGCGCGGAACGCGGCGGGCCTCCAGTCGCTGGAAATCCGATGGAGTAATCGAGAACATTTCAAATTGTTCGGAGAAAGGAATTCGAACGTTCGAAAGTATGCAATGACATCACGCTTGAGGGCTATGTCCGGAAGTATTAGGACGCATCATTTTTGTGATGTCACAATACAAAAGCAGAGAACCTTTTCAATTGTTTTGAATGATTTTAATGTTAGAAAATATGTAATGATCTGATTCTAGGGTTGTTTTAGGTAAAAGTTCGAGGACTTGCAATTAGACTGGTTAGCCATCAAATCACAGTAATACAAATAAAGAGAAAGTCATCTTTAATTGTTTGGTAAATGGTATTTGAAAGTACCTATTGTAAGATGAGTCATAAGACATCATTCATTATATATAGCTATCATAATTACTGTCTAACTAGCGGCCGAGAATTAAAATTTCGGCGATCGTACCCTTGCAACGGTACAGGGCGGTTCCGATGAGAAAGATGAATTATTCTCCATACCAGCATTTTAACATAATAACTCAATATCGATTTTATTTCATTCTAAATTTGCTTTGATAAATACCCACATTCAAAAATGCTCAAACTCGTGATGATAAAAAAATTAAAATTGTGTACTTTTTGTAATTATTTTTTTAATCATAAGTATTTATAATTTTTCAATAATGTCTCAGCAAAATAACAATGTTTTTTTTTTTAAATATATTAGTTTGTAAGACCGTAAATAAATAGAAAAACTGAAGTATTTTCGTCACAAAACAAGGGCGCGGATCTTTTTTATGATTTTATTTGAACTAAAATTAAAATTCTGAAAAGTAGCTTTCCCAAATAATTTATTGATTTATTTTACTGCGTGATTATATGATTTGAAATGTATGTTGTAAAATACAAAATTTTGTTTGAAAATTTAACAAATCTGCCAACGACCTACGGTAAAACCTTATTGGTACTAAAAATAGACATATTTTCTCAAAATTTAAAAATAGCTTTACTAGATAAAAGTCTTTCGAAATCAATTTATAATTTGTTGAATAAAAGAGTCAATACGTCTAAAATTTGATTTAAAAATGGCATATTTCCGGTTTTGTCGGGTTGTTCCTTCGTATGTCGTTATAAAAAGACTTAGAAGCTTATAAATAGTTTGAAGAAAAATATTTAATATACATATTTGAAAGTACAAATGAAGTACCACGACGCGTCATTAGTCATTTAGAACCTTTCAAATTATTCGGAGAACTCACCCAATGCTCGAAATAATGGGATGACGTCACGCTTGAGGGTTGCCGACCTAAAGGACATGTCATTATTCTAAAGGCAGGTACCGGCTGCATTGTTAACATAAAGGTAACAATAATGGTAATAAATCATGTTTATTACCTTATTCTGGTTTTAGGGGTTCACAGCGTACAAAATAAAATTAATTCCTTTAGTTGAACGTTTGCGCGGCCCTTTTCGGCCGGCGAATTTTCATAAAAATCTTAAATTTGGATTTGAGGTCAAAATACCCCCAACCAAACTGAAAAAATATTTTTGCAATCAAAAGGTATATAAAGTATATCAAAAGGTAAATCAAAGTTATATCTAGTACGGATATGAGCTGCTTTAATTATTTTTGCTTTAAATTATAAGATATAGGCCATTAAAGATTTTAGTGTTTCATGATTTAAGAGGCAAGAAATATAAAATGAAAAATAAAAATTAAGAAAAAAAAATCATTTTGATAGGTGTAAAATTAAAATACAAAATTAGATACCTATTTACGGCGGAACAAAAATTTATCGTATATCCATTAAAATTACTAACTAAGAAATGCATTTTAACAATGTTTTATTTTTAATTTTATTTTTCATTGTATTTGTAAAATAAACGTAGTAAATGCTTTTTTTATGTTTTTCATTTACTCACAAATTGCCTCTATAATCATGAAACACTAAAATCTTTAATGGCCTATATCTTATAATTCAAAGCAAAAATAAGTAAAGTAGCTCACATCCGTACTAGATATTTGATATACCTTTTGATCTCAAATCCAAATTTAAGATTTGTATGAAATGGGCCGCGCATACTTTCCTATTAAAAAACAAAAACGTGTTGAACATTACAAAAGTGGCTTAATTTACTTTACTACTATCGTACCATCTGCAGATTATTCATATTGTTGGTTGACGATCGTAACGGAAATTGGCTCAAAATCAGGTAGAGCCTAGGAAGTACATAGATAATATTTGCATAGCGCCCTAGAGATGATTTTTCACAAAAAACGGCGCTAAATATTATCCAATTATTGTTATAAAATAATCACACTGGCAAAGAGATTTAGTGCTTTAGATACTTACAAATATGAAATTGATCCGTTTGTTGTTGAGAATTGCGAAAAGATGACTTTATGTAGATTACTACTTTATGTAGATTACCTACTTCTATGTAGGTTAGGTACGTACTACCTGTTATGGTATGTTCGGACAGTAACCACCGTTTGGCTATAAATAAATTTAAAAAAACGCATATATACAAATAATATATGTATTATTAAGTGCTTCTTAAAACTACAGTTGTCCTAAACTACAATTTTTCAACATAGTCGCCATTTAAATTTAAATTCAAATTCCCTCTACACGACAAGGGCTTGAATTTAAATGTTGAAAGTGGTTAAAGCTGTAGTGATAGAATATTAATGTATATGGGAAGGTCATTAGGTACCTACAAAGATTACAAATAACTACCTAAATATGGTGGTCGACCACCAACTGTTGGTGCTCATAAATACGACCATCAACCTGAATTTCCGAGAATGCCACGAATCAAGTTTCGCAAAACAAGATATGACGTCACTACCCCCGATCGTATCGCCGGCCTCCGAAATTCCGACGCGAAAAAGTACCTAGATTGCGAAACAATATACCCAATACATTTATCTGAAAATCGTTTTATCTGTGTTAATCAAGGCAGATTTGAATTTGGAATAAATCATAATAATATATGAATCACCTTTATCATTTTACGTCATTACGTAGATTAAAAGATGTCATAGACGTAGTATTTCAATGTTCGAAATTTGAAATGAACTTTTCCTTAACAAAAATAGAAAGAAATGGTTCTCGGTCAAACACTCTTTCTTCCATGCTCACATCCACATTCTATCTATTACCTAACAAATATTTTGAAAATGTTGAAAGTCGAGCAAATAAACTAAGGACAAAATTGTGATAAAACATTATGTTGAGGTAGGTTCTAATATCAATAATATATCGACAATAAAAGTATTAGAATCAATATTTTTGCTGCAGATAAATAATTTCAATGGGCAAATATTTATTCTACTCGATGAGAAGAAATCATACAGATAAAATAATAGTGTCGCTAAACACTTATTTGTTCACGTATCTGTTAAATAAATACGATCATACTGTTTGTACAACCTTTCTTTCTTTTTACGTGTTTTACATAAAATCAAAATAAATAAAATATGTCGGTACGAGGTGGCACAAAAATTAGCAAAGCACTATATTTATTCAACCGCAAGCGTCACATGAATGATGGAATGTAAATTAATTTAATTAAAAATTGTGCGCAAGTCATATTTCATTTATTTTTAAAATATCTAATCCATTCTCAGTGAAACGAAAATAAATATGTGGCTCTGTTTACCAGAATCTTGTAGGTCAAGAACAGCGTGTGCGGCACCAGTAGTATTTCTGTCTACCCCTTAAAAACTGTTGGAAAATGTAGAGAGGTACTTTCCCAAGCTGTGGTCTACCTACCCTTTACAAAGTAAAGGGTAATAAAAAAAAATTCCAAGAAAGAGTCGGTTATTCTAATATTGTATTGTTGTGGTCTCCCATTCAGACAAATATTCCGTGTTTCATTGAAAATAAAAATAGAGCAACAGACTGCTATCGACATTGGAAAACACGCTAATAAATAAAATGTCAAATCATTTCGAGTTTCTAGGTAATCCGTCAAAACAAACGCAAAAATGGGAAATTTGAAGGTTACTCTTCAATACCAGCAGCATGGCGTTTTTGTCAATACGTTCAAGTTCGCTGAAAGGTGACGTCACGCCGCATGATCAATGTTGACTGTTACAAAACCCAGCGTGACCAGTGCTTACGGTAATGGCTCATTTAACGAAGCCTTCAAAAATATAATAAAAAATAAAAGGCAGCTAATTTATCTTTTTTATTTTGTGACTTGATATCGTGACAAAAAGCAGCTTCAAAAATGACTTCATATAAAAATTGTCATATCTAATACATAGTTCCGCCCCCATTGGCCTAAGTATTGACGTTATTTCTACATAATTTCTACATATTTGTACGAAGCCATCTAGAGTTTGCGTCAACTGTGTGGTCCCCATTTTATGCATTACATATAAACAAAATTGAATCGATTCAGAAAAAATTCATAAAATACATTTCTTATAAATCACACAATCGATTTAATAATTACTTGGATGCAACAAATTTTTTCAAAATTGATACATTGAGTGTACGTAGACAATTCTCAGATGCAATGTTGCTATTTAAAATTGTAAACAATATTACAGACTGCCCTGAATTATTGAACAGAATCGATTTCAAAGTACCTACACGGCACACACGCTCATGTAATATTTTTAAAGAAAAACACTGCAATACAAATTCAAATAAAAATGCTTGCCTTATAAGACTGTGTTCAACGTATAATAATATTCTCTCTGAGATAGATATCTTCAATTGTGATGAAAACAAATATAAAAAATCTATTAAAAATGTATTAAAAATGTATTAAATGAGTACAAAACTGTATGATATATTTATGTAACGACTTATATTATGTACTGCCTCTTGTTGTAATAATGTAATTTCTCTTAGCTATTGTAAGATTACTTTTTTATTTTATAGATACATAATGTAATAGTATAATGAGGAAATCTATAATTGGTTTATCAGATAGGTAAATTAAACATGTACAAATTAAGCAAGCTGTAAACTGTTGATTTCCCCTAAAAAATAAAAAAATAAAAATAAAAATAAAAAATAATATTGCGTACATTATCATACCTATTATCATTTTATTTTTATCTTTCTTTTCTTTCTCTGCAGGTTATGTTTTATATTTGACACTACTATGTTTTATATTTCATTTTTGTAGTACATCGATTACGCATGCTGTGAACATTTATAATTGGAGTGTTAATACCTATGTACACCCCAATGGCAATTTTAAAATAATAATTGTTAAAACTCTGTAAATGTTCCAAACAATAAATAAATAAAATAAATACATGTTTTTGTACCGTTTGCAATTAATTCCTAGTTATTCCTACTGCTGATAATGAAGTAATGGATCGAGGAACCGATTGATACAACTTCGACGGGGTCTTACTGTATGCTGCACGCATATTCGGGCAATCAATCGTTCGTGATATTGTTGAATTGGGTACAAACCAAAGTCAGGCGTTTGATTAACTAAGCAATTCAGGTACCTATTTAATAGTTTGGATTAATTCAATAACAATGGAAGGACTAATGGCATCCAATCTTATCATATTCAAGTGGTATTAGTATAGATACTTATGCTCATTTTAGTTTACTTCGAATTAGCAAATCATTCGATAGTTAGATAATATTACAGTTTTGCGGAAGTTAAAAACCACCTACTTCCAATAAAATTAATTCAAGGTTTGTTTGATGTTCGTAAAAGAACACGTTTTGTAAATACGCAGATAAAATAAAACTAGAATTTTGTGGTTATTCAGGTACTTTTCAAGACCTTTCAAGGTTCTGTCGATAACAATGGGGCAGGAAGTTATCTTCCGAACTCCGAAAGAGGTAGATTTTGTCTACCAAAAGGTGGTTGGATAGGGCTATCCGTCTTCAATTTAAAAAGGAATTTAGAAAATTTGGGTCTTGTGTAAGGTTTTACTAGAAGCCGAAAATCGGTATTATGAACCACTACCCTCCCTCTCTGTCCTCTCCCCCCCCCCCGGCTGTTACTTTTTTTTTAAATTTCAGTAGAAAACGAAAGCATTTACTTTTACTAGCTGTTCCCCGCGGCTTCTATCACGCGGTAATGCGGGATATTACTGTAAGCGCTTGCACTTATCAATTGTCCCCCCTCCCCCCCACCCTCCCGCATTCCATACATTCACTCCCTTACATTTAGTTTTCAAACATCTCGCCTGCCACGTAAATTTCATAATAGCTCAAAAAAAAAGAATTATCCAATTTTGTTCATTCGTTCGGAATTTATGCGCTTACAAACATTTCGGATGTTTATTCTTATTTAAATATTTGGAAGTTTGTAAATATAATAAAAAAATACACTATTTATTATTCAATCTTTATAATCGTTAGGAATTATATTTTTAATGTAGAAACTCTCATCTGACATTTATTCCAAAACATAAGCTTGTGCAAAAAAACAAAACATATTCTAATATTTGAATTTTCTGGAGGTAGGGGGCCGAGTACCTAACAGCATAGAGCCCACAAATATATCAACATCGTTTCCATGGAAACGATTTTTTTCTGACGTTAGCAAAAACTCACTTATGTTAGCGACAGAAAACGTGTAACAAATATAACAAATTAATATTTATAATTTAATAACGCCAGAGCTTATCATCATATACAGCCTATAGTCTTCGCATATAATTTAGCTTTCTATTGGTGAAAGAATTTTTTAAGTCTTTTTATTGGTTAATGCGTGAAAGCGTAGCAAACAAACTCGAACAGTTCCGCATTTATAATATTAGTATGGATGAAATACTGTCGTAAGAGAAAAAATATGTTATCAACGAGCTTTCACTGAAAGGACTATATTGTAATAAATAGTATAATAATAATTTTTTATGTGTATAGTTTTACGACTATACAATAAATTATTTGACTATGTTAGACAAAGGTTGAGCGACGGCTTTCTATATAAAGCGATTTATTTACCTTTTTATTAGCGTTAAAGTTTATAAATACACCGAGGTAAAAAGGGTGACTGAAATAGGTAGGTACCTACCCAAAATAAACAAGACGTAGAGCAAAATTTCAATAAGAACGAGTGAGATATGAGAATAGCACAATATAAAAAAATAAATCCCGAAAACATAACTAAGTTTACAGTAACAAATAAAATACTTTTCGTGATCTATTTTTTGTGATAATTTTGCGTAACCTTGTGACGTTTCGCCTCTTGAATGTGTATTTTGATAGTCGGCCTATCTCGTGATTGTGACGTTTGTGTTATTTTCACGCGCGATTTTCTCTCTCGACGCGTTTACGTAAACAACCAGAGAACTGCTATCATAAAGAGAGAAAATTGCTTGACGCAATATGAATCAGGAACATAATAAGAATTTAGTGTTTTGATGATATATTATATAACAATATCGATAATGATAATTACACGCGATCGAGAGAGAATTTGTACCAACAACAAACAAACCGTTGTTTTGTGAAAGTGAAAATAAGGCAAAGCGATTTCACTGCATTTATAACATGAGATTTGCATACAAAGAGGTGTCTAATTAATGCCAATATCATCTACTTCTCACATTATAATGCTTGTAAATTTTCATAGGAATTAGGAATAAACAAAAACACCTTGCATTAAATCGGCGATTCCCAAAGTGGTCCAGGTGGACCCTGAGGGGTCCACGGAAGATTCGACGGGGGTCTACGTAGGCGTGATAAAAAAATTGGGGTTCACATGTTGTAAGTGGGGGGTCCACGAAAATTTATCTGGTTTCGATAGTAAAGAACAAAATGTTGACCCGGCTTTACCTGTCAATGTGGGCAAAAAAACTTAAGGGAGCAAAAATAGACTTTTGACAGGCTGTATTTCGGGCGTAAAATGGGCATATTGAAACCCATCCCGTGCCCATATCCCATCCCGCCTCAGATCTCATATCCCTTACGCCTCCACCGTGGTGCGAGCCGTATATTTATTTATTTATTTTAATAAGGACAGGCTTACTTGTAAAATCTTACATATTCAATATTTAGTACAACGCGTGTCGAGTTTTGGGAATATGATAGGAATGTGGCAGCAGGGGGTCCACCGAAGCCAATGAAATTTTGAAAGTGGTCTGCGAGAAAAAAAGTTTGGGAACCTCTGCATTAAACCATGCCAAGTTTCAGTGATGTTCTGTTCGACCAATTTTCACACTTCAGTTTAAAAAATAAGTAATGCTCAAGGTAGGGCTTGTAGGAGGGGATAAATTAATACGGGTCTTGAACGATTGTTAAGTTATGGCCAAATTCACAGTTCATTTATTTATTGTTATCAAGTTTAGTTTGTAGAACTCCATTTTAATTTTTAATTTCTTTTTATATATTCAATAATATTATTATTCAATTTATAAAAACAGTTTTTTAATAAACAAGTTCTGCTATGTAATTATTATTACGCGTGTCAGCTGTTTCGCCTTCTGAAGGCATTATCAAACTGTGACCATGCCACTTACAGACGATGTATTTATATTATTTCTGCGTAATGCCTGACTGAAATTATTAATGGTTATTATCCTATTTGAAGTTTCTTGCAATTACTTGCATTAGAGTACATAACGACATTCAATCGAATTTAAACAATGCAAGTAATTGGGGAAGCTTTAAATAGGGTAATGTCAATTAATAATTTCAAATACATCGTTTATAAGTGGCATGACCACAGTTTATAATGCCTTCAGAAGGCGCAACAGCTGTCACGCGTAATAATAATTACATAGCAGAACTTGTTTATTAATAAACTGTTTTTATAAATATATAAAAGAAATTACAGACAGTACCTGAAATGATATTATTTCCACTTGTATCAACATTTAATATATAATTGGAGCATCGCATCATCTTCAGATATATTATAATATCCTTCGTCTGGATCGTATCCTCATTGTTGTACCAGTTGCAGTTACAGGGAATCACGCGCTTCTGAGGTCGACGCTCTTATTCATCTCAAGTGATGGAGCATAATGGAGAATAGCCTGGCAGAATGCCGACCGTTCCCACCGAAAGCTACCGGTGCCAAGAGTTTGGAATATTCGATATTCGCCTCTATTGTCATACCAGCTCGCACCGCAATCGACGAGAAAAAGTGTGAGCAAATAGTCCAATTGATAACAATAGGGACGACGGGGCTGAGCTTAAAAGTATCCGGTACTTGACAGTTACAACAAAACTAAACGCCGAAAGCCACATAAATTTCCGAAGCACCGACCCTAAGAGGATCATCGCTTGCAACCGGTATCACTTATAAACACACTTTAACTGCCCTGGTTATGTAACTGTGTCCGAAACGTTAGCTAAAGCCTCGATTACATTGAGCGAGTTAACAAGCTGCTAGCCGGCGAATTCACTATCCGACAGTAAACTTGTTCAGTGTAGAATCTGCTAGTTAGCTAATATACATGATTACACTGGGCAAGTTTATTAGCAGATAGTGAATTCGCCGGCTTGTAGCTTGTAAACTCGCTCAAGAGGCTTTAAGAAGGCGGAAACGCAACAGGGCATAACAAAAACAAAATTACGATATCGTCATTGTGTTATTGGTACTATTGTAGACACGACTATCACACATTTGATCATGACCGCTTTCCCCAATTAAACTGAGCGATTGCTAAATTGTAAAAAACATAGTGTGCAATTCACGTGCGGTAGAAGTGAAACCTTCAGAAAACTAAAGTAGGCAAGGGTGGGGAGGCTACGAAACACCGCACAAAGAGAAGACAGGTTATACTATCTCATTCTCTAGCAGGCTAAATCTTATAGATGTATGTCTCTTTTTAGTGTCGCTATTTTTCGTTTCATCGAGTATCAAATCACAGCGGTGCTAAAGAAGTTTTTACTTTAATAATATAGTTGTATTCAACGTAAAACGGTGCAATTTTCGCCTTCTTGAAATCTGTTTGTATTTGTATGGAGTTAACTTCTCTACATGTTGAACTGACAAAATTATGCCAACGTAGTTTTCCGGGTAACAATCGTAACCCCATTTACAATTGTGTGAACAAAAAGAGTTACAATTACACAAGCAGTTAATTTATGTAAGTTACCCAAATAAAAGTTTCAATTAACCTAAATCTTCGAATTGTTCGAGCTAAATAGAAAATAAAATGGTGAAACAGAACTGACTCTAATCTTTCTAGGTCTTCCCGGCTACGGTCAAATTTGTACCAACTCGAATTAGTGTTAGCTCAGTTTTGAACTTATTTATTGTTTGAAACGTTTACAGAGTGTTAACAATTATTACAATAATAGAATTGCCGTTGGAATGTACATTGATATTAGCACTCCAATTAGGAATGTTCACAGCATGAGTAATCAATGTTTAGTTGTTACTAGACGGAAATGCTAGAAGCGATAACAGAAATAATGATAATCAAAATGAAATATAAAACTTAGTAGTGTCAAATATAATACATAACCTACAGAGAAAGAGAAAAAGAAAGAAAGGGTATCACAATAAAGCAGCTACATAACTGTTCTCCACGAAGTGTCATGGTAGGAGTTTGATAATTTGTTTTTTGAAATATGTGAGATTGTTTGCGTATCTGTATAGTGATACGCAAACATGCAATGGTATTATACAGACGACACATTCATTATACAGAGACAGTGGATTGAAGTATGCAATATTGTTATTAAATAATTCAAGATGGAATATTTTATGACTCCTTAAATTACGTCTATTAGGAACTTTAATATGAATATTGCTCAGACAATGAAGCTTATCATGAATAATTTTGTATAAACATATTAAGTCAGCAAATTGTCTTCTTTTTTCCAGGGTTGTAAAATAAAATTGTTGGAGTCCGTTCCTCGTAAGTTAGGAGTGAGGCATTTAATCCAAGTTTAAATGATAACAGTCTTAGGATTTTTTTTGTACAGATTCATTGGTTTTTGAATATTTTAAATAGTGTGGGTTCCAGATAACACTCCCATATTAGGATTTTTTTTGTACAGATTCATTGGTTTTTGAATATTTTAAATAGTGTGGGTTCCAGATAACACTCCCATATTCCAATTTGCTTCTGACCAACGAGTTGTACAATTTTATAATGGATTGGATATGTTTAAAACCTATTAGTAATAATTAATAATAAATCTTGAACCTATTATAAGAACAAATCTCTAATATGCCAAGGAGAAGTACCTACTGTTATAAAATAATTTATTATGTGAACACAGTTTTCCAACTGAATTTACTCAGTGGACGATTTAAAGGTGAATTGTCAAAGCAGCATCTGAATCAATAATTAGAACAAAGGCACCTTCGATAAACGTCTAGAATCTGCTTGCATAACATTCAACAGTATGGCTAACACATAAATATCATAAGTATAAGGACAGAACAACATTACAATATCGTTGAATAATAAATTGTGTATTTAGTTAGTTCTAATGGGCACACGGGATGATTTGCCATTATTTTTGTTGAAACCTGCTTTTTTGATATTGCAGGATCTTTTTTGATCTATAGAAAAATTAGCATGCTGTCTAGACCAGGTATACCGAACCTACGGCCCGCGGCCCAGTTGAAGATTTTTTGCGGCCCAAAATGAAGTTTTCAGTTTTCCATCTTTTGGATTTTATTCATAAAAAAAAAGAAAAATCGTTCTCGTAAATTTATCTCACTTATATTATATTTTGTGAAATTGGAACTTAATACCCATAACTTGGATGCCATTACTTTAGGGTGTGAGAGTACATATTAAATGACAAAAATATATATTTTGTAATACACCACTTTTTGAAGTGAAAACTTCTTTAGCACCGCTGTGATTTGAAATTCGATGAAACGAAAAATAGCGACACTAAAAAGAGACAAGCACATACATCTATAGGACTTAGCCTGCGAGAGAATGAGATAGAATAATCGTACACGGACATCAGGCAAATCACTTTTAGAGCGCACGTTCGAATGTATTTGTACACATCGATATGGATACAAATCGTTTAGAAATAGTTCCTCAACAACCATCATCGTATCAAACATATTTATACGTCCCACCAGAAGATCATGCTAAACGAGGGTATTTAGGTGAAGTAGGTACAAATATCCTTGTACCTGGCACAATCCATTTGTACCTGGCACTAGAATACATAATAATAAATAGAATACATAGTAAATAATATTTTAATATGTGTGTGCGAAATAAATCAAAACGCAAATATGTGCTGAGTTATCACGCTTGAAGCAATTTCTTCAATACTTTCGTCCAGAAACTACACAACACCCACGAGCCTTTCCCAACTAGCCAATAAATATTTAAGCAATCAAAAACCCAAAATAAAGTGTATGAAATCTTTTTTAAATATAAATTTCATTTTACAATTCATTGTCATTATCTGGACCACCATACTAGGCTCAAGCCCGTATCGTGGCAGTCGTGTGTACTTAAGGGGGGGGGGGGGGAAGGTTTAAAAACTCTTTGTTTTCTGAATGTACACCATATCGAGAGTATTGTGTCAAAATAACAAGTATATCGGAGCAAAACTAACGAAGATACAGCGTTTCAAGCGACCGGCCCTCACGCTCGATTCGAGTATAAAAAAACTTTAAATCGATTTTCTCGCAAACAAATTTTTGAAGTTCGTGGATATCGTAACTCAAAATCTACTTGGCCGATCCTTTTGAAATTTTGTACACTATTTCTACACATAAATCGTAGATTTAGGTAGAGAAAATCGCGTTTTTCACTTCAAAATGCTGCCAAAAATAAAAAATATGAACAAAAAACTATCTCTGATTACCCAGAAAAACAAATCACCTTTTAAACGCATTTCGAACTTTTTTGATTCAGATGATTCAAAAAAAGATCACCATTAGGAATGATAATTGGCATTAGCCCCGTTTAATGGCCTAATCTGAATTAGATAATTACATCACCTTATCTCCTTCCCTTCCCCATTTCATTCAGCCTCAAAACATAGGCAAATAATGAGGGTTAACATAGTCACAGTGGCTCCGGTAATAATCCAGTAGTTCTAGTTACTATGAAGTGTTTGTGTGATGGTTCAACAATTTCTGTTACATGCGTGGTTTGTGAGAAAAAATGTGAGATTACAGCGGAGCTATCAGTGGTACGCCTATAAAATGTGATTGTGGCAGAAATGTGGAAACCATTTTACTGTACCTACTGTAATATTGTTGATTGTTTTCTGCGGTATAACGTCACGCCGGCTGTAATAAATAAAAGCCACACAAAATAATAAATCTAATACCCCGTGTAGCAACAGCACATACGGGCGACATGTTTTTTCACAAACTCGGAAAAACAAGTGAAAAAATGTAGACGTGATAATTAAACTTTCCTTGGCTTTGGAAACGGCCTGGACACACCTCCTTCTAATCTATTCTCTGAAGAACAAATGTGTGGCCTTTACATTGCTGCTCGTTTATTATAGATATCGTATAAAAACACGAGATCTGCAAATTGCCTCGCAATAATTACCCGCGCACCAAATAAATGGTAAATTGAAGTTAAAATATTGTCACTAAAAAGCATGCAGCACCACAAAATGTAATTTTAAAGAATCACGTTCTGTTGCTTTTGAAATCCGAATATTAGTGAGGTTATCGTAGATCATAAGGCAATTCGATGACCATAAAATACTTGTTCTTTTTAACCATAGTAAAATGCATTAGCTCATCAAGTGGGTAGGTAGAGCGGCGATTGGCTAAAAATTCGTGACGTAGCTTGAAGTCCGTTCCACTGGGAGATTTGAATTAACTGCAATACAAGTGGAGCTACGTCACGCGGTCGAAATTTTGAAAGCGGCCCGATCATACAAAAATGAGCTTACCTTGTTAGACGCATTTTCTACGAACCTTGCCTTTTAACAGTACAAAAATAAGATCTGTTTATAAGGAGCACAGACAAAAAATCGGTATTTTATTCACAAAGAAACAGTTTTTTTGTTCGGACGTCTTTGAATAGGAACGCCAGGAGCACAGAACGCGTAAGTGGTGCGGGTATATTTTCTATGAACCTTGCCTTTCAACAGTACAAAAGTTAGATCTGTCTACCAGGAGCACAGACAAAAAATCGGTATTTCATTCATAAAGAAACAGTTTTTTTGTTGTTTGGATGTCTTTGAATAAGAACGCCAGGAGCACAGAAACGCATAAGTGGTGCGGGTATAATACCGGTATGCCATAGCATAAATAAGAACCTAAGAAATGCTACGTGGGCGTATTTCTTGGCCATTCTTTGCATAAATTTCAATTAAAGAAACAACATCGTTCTGAAATTTAAATGGGATTTTAATTCAATTTAAGCGGGTGCTAAACTATGTTTTAGCTCGTACGTCGGTTTCAATTCAAGTCTACATGGAAGGCATTTCTAGTACGTATTGTCTTCAGCGGCGGAACCAAAATAGCCGCAACCCGCAATGTCAAAAGAGTCGAGCGGGTTGAACAGAGTGCGGGACGCCTCACACCAGAGGCGCGGCACTCCGACGCGTTACCTTCTGAAAGATCGATAAAGTAAAAAAACCCTTACGTAATGGGCAATGGCGGGTGTTCTGACCTTAGTCACCTTGGGTAGACAGGTACCGCACAGTTTTCAAGGTTTCAGTCTATAAGTAGATACTCAAAAAGTATGATAATAAAATCAATACTCTATACTACTATGGTTCAAGTAAAAAATATAGTTTTGATGCATAAGTTAACAGTATGAACAAATGTATGCCATCAATATCAATCAATGGGCGAGTATTTGACAGATAAGACCTTATCGCCGTTAACGAAAACGACTAGTTCGATAATGCGCTGCCATCTAGTATTTTTTCCTGAAGCTTTTTATATAAAAAATCAACATAATATGGTTCGGTCACGTAGAGCATTTTTATGGGATAACTAGTAGTTACTACCCGGCTTCTATAAATTTTCAATGATATTATTATATTTTTTGTTATTGAAAAATATGGAAGCACAAACAACATGGCGACTTGACTTATTTTCGTGAGATAGGTGGAATATTTCAAGATACGCTTCGAACTAGAAATTACAGATAGAAAAGGCTGAGCCAATTTCGTAACGCCAGAGTTCAAGGGTACTTCCAGCTTTTCTGATCGATAATTGAAATTTGTACTGAAAATGATTAAAAAAAAAAGTTCATTCCAAAATAATATTATATTGCAAAAAGTTTTATAAAGGTGAACATTTTAATTATTTTGTGGTAAACTTTTAGATTTGAACATAAAGCAAGTAGAAACATAGTAAGGGAAACAACGATTTCTATGAGACCTGTATGAGTTGTTCCGAAAAGTTAACCAATTGGCCTGAGGGGTTAATTTGATTTTCAATTGTCTCATTTTACCACAACTAGTACCAGAATAATTATGTAACAACTGTGCGATCGGAATGCACTTTTCCTTTTGATCGCGAAACTAGAATGTAGCAACAAACAAATCAAGGTCGCGTGAGGCCATAAAAAATCATGACGAGAAATCATACGCGGCTCACGTGCGAATACTTCCTCAAACACGAAACTAGTTTTCTAAAATTGGGTTGGGCAAAAAACGTACGTAGTCATTAATTTTTTAACTTCCTGCACTTGCTAAATTTATCCATATAAATTGATCAATGATGCCTGATCGCTGAAATATCAATTAATAAAATGACGTCAGTCCAGAAACTGTAGGTACGTTTTCAGAAATGTAGGTAATGTTGGTGTAATTTTTTTTTTTTATATATTCAACAATTTTATTATTCAATTTATAAAAACGTCTCTTTATAAACAAGTTCTGCGTGTAATTATTAGTGACAGCTGTTTCACTTTCTTAAGGCATTTTTAAAATGTGGTTATACCACTTACGTATTTATATTATTTCTGGATAGGTATGTACGATGAAATTTTTTTTATTGCTTTTATTTTTATTACCTACGACTTTACTAGTTTCTGGGCAAAATAACCGAAATTATTAATGGTTATTATTTATTACCTTCTAAAGTTTCCCTAATTACTGCATTGTTTAAATTTGACTAAAGGTGGGTATTCTAGTCGTGAATTATTTATTCCCTAATGATCACTCATGGGTTTATTTTCAGTACAATTAAGTATTTGAAATGGCTCATATTTAATAGTGGCGAGCGAATTATATTTTTTTGTTCATTTATCAAAATAGCTTTTGGATTATTAGAAATTTTGTCAATTTCCAACAGCTCTAAAATATCTAGAAATTTATAAATACATCCTCTGTAAGTGGTATAACTACAGTTTGATAATGCCTTCAGAAAGCGAAACAGCTGTCACGCGAAATAATAATTACATAGCAGAACTTGTCCATAAATAAACTGTTTTTATAAATTTAATAATAATATTATTGAATATATAAAATAAATTAAAATTAAAATGGAGTTCTAGAAGATTAAACTTGATAACATTAAAATGGTTGGTGTACATCAATGCTGTTACAAATTAAAAATTATGTGCAAATATAAATCGCAAAAAGAATTGCAAATGTTTGCGAGGCTATACCGACACACTAATTATGTGCATGCACTATGCATGTCATTCTTAATCGAACCCAACCCAGATAGAGCGTATGTGAGGATCTGCAATAGGGAGCAGTAAATAAGAAGATGATCGTTGTTGGGTTAGGTTAGGTTGAGGGGCATTTACAAAGTGTATATCAACATGTCAAAACAGACAAGGATTTTTTTTTGTCTGCAAAAAAAAAGAAAATTCCGTAAAGTTTTATGTAGAGAATGAATTAAAAAAAACAATTTTACAAAAGTCAAATATCAAAGCGTTTGACTTGGCTGCGAATTGCAGTTCCTCGTTGACACTCTCTTTATAATTTTCACTTGTAAATATTTTGGCAAGCCAAAAAGAAAAATGTGTGGATATTACGAAGAGAGTAAATATCATAAATCTAAACTCGGTGTAAATGTGAAATAGAAGAGAAAAAGCACGTGGAAGTGTAGGAAGATAAAAACGAGAATAATTATTATTACCTCATGCTAAAAAGTAAGATTTCTGTATCTAATATCGGCTTGGCGGTGACCCCAAGATTATCGTGTTGCCAAATATTCGGGTAAATTAAGAATTGAATAATGTTGATATCCTAAAGCCTGTTTATATTCAAATCGGAGATTAAGTCAAATAAAACAAATACGCTGCATTTATAATATACTAGCTGGTACCCGGCATGCGTTGCTATGTCATTTGATAATGAAATTGTTTCTCCCTGCGTGTCCTTTCCCATTCGTCCCGTTATCCTTACGCCTCCCCTTCCTCCCCCGCGTCCCCTTCCCCTCCAGCGTTCCCACTCCGTCTCCTCCACTTTCTCTCTCCCCACCCCACTCCCCCCTTCTCCCGTCCCGCGAACCCCCCACCCGAGTTCCCCTCCCGCATTCCATACATTCATTCCCGGTACATTCAGTTTTCAAACAGCTCGCGAACCAACTGTTGTAATTTTTTTTATTAAAAAAAAAGAATTATCCAATTTGATGCAGTCGTTCGGAAGTTATGCGCGTACAAACATTTCGGAGATTCATTTTTATATAGACAGATATTAACTACGACGCCTGAAACAAAATTTGCCGCAAATATATCAACATAGTTACCAAGACAACGATTTGTTTTGCTTCTCGGCTGACGTTTTCAATAACTCGCCTTTGTAAGGGACAATAAGCGTATAAAAAATATAATATATTAATATTTATAATTTCATAACTTACGGCCAGAGCTTACCTTTATATACAGCTTATATTACTCGCATACAATATAGCTTTCTATTGGTGAAAGAACTTTTAAAATCGGTTTAGCGGTTTAGGCGTGAAAGCGTAACAAACAAACACACGCACTTTCGCATTTATATTATTAGGATAGAAGGATAGATATAATTAATACATATAGGTAAATCTTAATAACGGTATAACAATAATTTAATATCACCTAACTGCGAATTATCTTCTATGAAAATCTTCATAATCCACAATACCTAACAATCAAATCTCCGAGGACGGACGTCACAGTTTTTCATACGGAGAGGAAAGTATAGATTTTATAAAGGAAGAAACCAAGAAAGGTCTCCAATCTAACATAAAATGTTTTCGGACAAAAAAAATGGACAATCGACCTTTAACTTTTATGGGATACGAGCTAATTCTATTTAACCTATGCCATTCAAAGAAACTCATCTAGAAGTCCAATCCAATTACGGGCTTACACTGAAGCCGTTTGAATAACAAAGGAGGGAAATGGAGGCAAGGTTTATTACAGCTTAGCTAAGTCCACGTGCATGTAGACATTCTGCGGCATGTATTTTCCTTGACATTGTGGCTTGCGTTACATTCACTTGAACTCATTGAACCAGAACACAAAAGGTTGGCTTACTATGAAGGATATGATAATGACTTCATTTTGAACAGTTTGCAAAGGATGAAGGCAAGCATAGGGTAATGACAGTAATGACAAAAGGATAAATGGGTTAAATTAAATTAAACTGATGGTAGAACACTGAAAAACACGAAGCATGGATGATTGAAGTAGGAAGGGAAGACCTGAGGACTGGAGGCGAAAGGCTAGGAACCGAAGCCGGAGAATATTTGTAGGGTGACCGGACAACTCAGAATCATGTAACTTCAACACCTTCTTTGAAAAGTCATTAAAAGTGATAAAAAATTGGTTAAATAGGTTAGGTTAGGTTAGGTGAGGGATCGGAATTTGCGGCTCTTTGCATAGGCGACTCTTTAGACATCCATTGCACATTCTCCTCTACTCAACCAGTCTCATGAGATGGAGCCGCCGAACGATTGTTTTTTGCATTCCGAACACGATACTGGTTATAATTTGATAAGGAATCCATGCGAGTCCGTTTATAGAAACATTTAGACGGACAGAAGTGTGATATTACAGAAATAATGTAGATAACCCAAAGCAAATCGTAATTATCGTTACACCACATTTTTACCAGAGTACGATTACAACCCTCCCCCCCCCCGTTATATTATGGCTCTTTGATATATTTGTTATCCTGTTTCATTGACAAATTGGCTCTTCTCACTTGACAAAATGCCGACCCCTGGTTATAGACTATTTTTTTCTCTTTTTTTCGTAACTAATTTTAAGCGACTTTTCAAATGGGTGTTGAAATTGCATGATTCTGGTCATTTTTATTTATTTACGTGAATAGAAGGAAATTTATATTCACAATATTAAGGAACCCAATTGTAGAGGAGTCAAATCCCAGACAATGATGACATTGACCTTACATTCGTTGCCTGATTTCCTGATTCGTAAGTTAGCTATCGCGGTTTCTACCACACGTCTCAGGGATCCCAAACATCATACTTTCGTTCTTCTATGAGATTGGTGTCAAAACATAACTTCGTGGTGAATTCACGAATACTGCACGGGTATACAATGCTAGGTGCAAATAATATAATTTGTTTTCCATCATTACCCGTAGTCTATTGACACTGGAAGTTAGTTCTGAATAGTATGCAAATATGAAAATATTCGAGCATTATTGCCAACGCTGATTGTTTGTTGAATGTATACAAATAAAATTA
This sequence comes from Glyphotaelius pellucidus, assembly GCA_936435175.1. Lineage (NCBI taxonomy): Eukaryota > Metazoa > Arthropoda > Insecta > Trichoptera > Limnephilidae > Glyphotaelius > Glyphotaelius pellucidus. Next base: position 26,169,005 of record OW386550.1, on the reverse strand, counting down.
TCACCGCTTATCACTGAGACCCCCTGTTAATTACGTTAGTTCACTCAGTGTAGACTTTTGGTCCGTGAACTGAGATAAACAGCAGAATAAAGTGCTGTAGAGATAATACATTATCGTACCATAAATACATATTTTAAGTTGTTGTTTAGACACGATGTAAATTTAAAAGCGTGCTGTTTATTTATTATGCTTTGTGGTATGGAACAGATTGATTCGTTTTGAAAAACCACTTGGAATTCACGCCCATAAACCCACTGATAGATAGGTAATTGCATTAAATGCAAGTTCGTGGAAGTACACGTTTTTGTCAGCGACTTAATGAACCATTAAATTCCATGTAAGCGATATCACAATAAAGATTCACGTGCTATTTTATGATCAACTCATCAAGCAATTAATAAAAATTCTACGTGAGATAAACAATTATATTTTATGACGTTGCAGATGACATCGCCGTGATAAATAAATAAAATTCGTAGAACACGATTACGGTGGTTCTCCCCCCTACCGCACACCAGTCACTCTTTACTTATTTTTAAACACATCTAATCGACGTCTGCCATGGGTCACCCCAACTGGTTCGCTATGTTTGGTGATTTAGCGGGGGTGCCCGGGTTCATGGGGTGAGGTTTGTCTAGGTCTTGGAGGCGGATGACCAGGACACACTGGACCCCAGATTCCTACCCACCCCTAAAACCATTTTCCTTTCCTTAAAAACATCCTCCACACAGCATCCCCAAAGATGACATAGTATATGAATCCCGTGTGGAGCTCATGTAAAAAAAAAAAATCGAATTTCACTTTTGTTTGTTTGAGTGAAGCGTAATCTTGGAAGTGGAAATTAACCCACTTCCCGACATCCGATCGAGCTGAAACTCGGCAGATAGACTCGTTGTCAACGACAATGCATTCTATTAACTTTTGGTGGCAATCACGTAGGAAACACAATCGATAAGGTTCAAACTTTAGTCAAACCATAAAAATATATATTGAAAATAGGCTTGGTAGCGCGGTTGATTCCGATCACCGGATAGGAAGTTTCATACTCAGTCAAACCAGAATAAAAAAAAAGTTTTAAGACATTTGAAAAAAGATGTAGGTATTACAGTATTAAAAAGATTTTATGGGTGGATATTTTTTCTTGATAAATAAATAAAACGTACAATTTATTTAAAACAATGGGAAGATGGGTTGTCTTGGGCGGTGACAAAGGGCGTAGGAAACTCGTAACAATGCTTTTTGAGGTATCCTGACAGACTACAGACAGACAGAGACACATATGGACAATCAAAATAATAAAAAAGATACTCAGTTCTCTCGATGAATAATTTATTCAGAAAATAAGTTTTCACAGAATGTCACATATTAATCACAACGCCGAATTTCCAATACCGTACAAAATACAAAACAGCATGACTTGCAAAATGTACGTATGTACATCTGGTCCATATATTATTATACATATGCACACTCATAAACAATGCATAAAACATTTTATATGATAGCAACTGCAATCGTTAGACGTTTCAATAAAATTCATCAAATAACGATCGGAATTTATGCTGGGAAAAGGCTTCAACCTTATCAGTCAAACCACGGTCAAAACACAAACACACACTGGTTCTGATGAATATAGGCAGCTTCTGGTCTGATGATAAAAATGATATATCGGTCATGAAACAGCAGAAGGGAATAACCCCATCAGTTTTGTTTTATAATCTGTGACATAAATCACGTACAAAATGGTAAGACTCTCAATTTCTACCGAAATGCCCTGAACACTAAGGACGGGTTGTTTCAAAAAATTTGATGGATTCATCAAATATTTGAAGTAGATTTTCACGTTCTGTGTAAGTTCTGTGATTATTTCAATTTTGTGAAGCAACTGTCCTATAACGATGTAATAAAAGAACTTGAATAGAACTTACACAGAACGTGAAAATCAACTTCAAATATTTGATGAATCCATCAAATTTTTTGAAACAACCCATCCTAAGCTTTAGGCTTTTAAAGTGATAAATACTAAGGATGGGTTGTTTCAAAAAATTTGACGAATTCGTCAAATATTTGACGTTAATTTTCACGTTCTGTGTAAGTTCTATTCAAGTTCTGTGAAGATTTCAGTTTTGTGAAGCAGCTGGCCTATGATGATAAAAAAACAGAACTCGAAAAGAATTTACACAGAACCTGAAAATTAACTTCAAATATTTGATGAACTCGTCAAATTTTTTGAAACAACCCGTCCTAAGAATTCATAATCTGCTCTTTCACAGGTGACAATAAGTTGAATTATTTTTGGAAAAAACACTTTTTCCAAAAGTTTTTGAAATGTCATCCCACGTTCAGCAACGTATGGTTCTTCGCCCGGGGCAATATTAATATTTTTAATTTAAAATTGTGAATGGTAGAATAGACAGTCCTGATTTAACTAAGCTCATTGAATTTCATATACCCACGAGAGCCACTCGTTCTAAAATCCTGTTTAAATACTACAATAACCGGACTGAGTATACGAAACACTCGCTTGTACCTAGATTACATGAAGTTACTAATAGATATGCTGATGTGGCAGATCTATTTAACTGCACGGAAGGTGGGTACAAGAGGGCTATACTATCAAATATTTTCAATCAATATTAGTTTTATTTGTACTATAGATTTTTGTATGTTATCTCATCTCTGGTGTCATTTCTCTTTCAAAAGCCACAATTATCTGTAATAATCTTTATTTACTGTTTCTAATATGTTTCCTATGATTTTGTGACATGTGTGCTTATGGTATATTTATACCGTCGATATTAAATAAATAAATAATTTATTTAAATTCATGTGCAAAAAAACACAATTTTTATTAACTGGTTCTGTAAATAATAATTATCCCAATCTAACGCCACTATCATCGCCGCGCTCGTAAAATGACGTTGCAAAGATAACCTTGTTTTTGAAGAAAAATATTAGCAACGAACTTTGTTTGAATAGAACCTCGGCCCCGTGACACGGTGGTAAGGTGTTTACATTCTGAATCCTGACCCAACTAGGTCAGGGGTTCCGTACCCGATGCCGGTATGCTAAAATCTACTTGCTAATGCTAAATAGGCGGCAGAACGAATGACAGAAGAAAGAAAAACATCGTTACAGAAATCACTTAGGCTAGGTTTACACTCGTAAGTAAAATTTACGACTTAACGGAAGTTACTCACAGGAGCCTTTACATATGCATCCAACTTGTGGTAATTAATGCTCACGGAAGTTGTTCGGATGTGTAAATGCTTATGCAACCGTTTACATCTGTAAATTTATTTGCAGTAAGATGGCTTCCCGTCAACAACGATCTGCTACTGTCAAATTTACGCGATTTTTTCAATAAAGCCGAAAAGGCCTAAATAAAGAGATGAAATAAAATTTGGCTTTAATTAAACAATTATCCACGTGCTTCTGTGCCGTCAAAGGCAGAAATTAATGGAGTTCTTTCATTTTATCCGAATGACAGCTGCCTGACAGCAACCTAAATCGAATTCAAACACGTAATGTTAAAAACAGAAACATTGAGAATAGAAAGAATTGGACTGATAATTGAATAGAAGGATGCCCATTTTCAGAAAACTTAAATAAGTGTAAATACATACTAGTTTTATACGAAAAAATCCTACGAAAACCACTTCTTTTAATTTTTGACATCTATCAAACGGCGCATTTTGGTACCATTTCTTGCGGAAAGTCTCTCTGCTTATCAAACTGATTTTACAAGCTGTAAGAAGGCTGGAAGTTAAAAAAATTCGCGAAAGAACAGCTTCTGTAACTTGCTATAAATTACGTTAAGTGACTTTTAATGTCCTTTACATTGGTAATTTGGCCATAAATCGCTTACACAAGCGATTTACGGGAAAAAACTTTGTAAAGGCAGCCTTAGGTTGAGGTGTTTCACGGTAACTCGAACAATACACTAATAGTTATAATTCAGAAATCACCGCATCGAGATAATTAGCAATTAAGATTTTGGTGAAAGTTTGAGCTCTCGCTACTATTTTATTTTTGGTGGATTGGGTTGAAATTCTGGAATTCTGTAATTATGATCATTCAATATAATGTGTACATTACAGATTGCATCATCTCGATTTGTAGCAGTGCGGAAGTAGCAAGTTTAAGGTTAAACGGAACCTGCGTTACAATCTACGATGGCGCGTCGTCCACAGATGGCGCCAATTTAATTATTTAAGGTTAAAACACTTTTTGCAGCTTATGCTTTAATATATTAAGATTAATTAATTGTTTGCGCCCGTATATATTCAAAATGAATACAAAGTTTTGTCCATAAACAAACTCGAATCTCTCAAGAAAGGCTAACAAATCAATTTCGTATCGGTGATTTTTTTTTTACATTAACTCCACACAGGAGGCCCTGAGGAAAATAATTTCCCTCAGGGCTTGTGTCGTGTTTACTTACGTTCGTTTCAGTTTTCTATCAAATTATTATCATTACAAAATTGACTGTCCTGGATTACTTCAATTAATCAACATCCATATTCCCAAAAGATCTTGCCGACATTTACTACCACTACCCTTTTACTTCTACCAGGACACTCTCTTACCAAAATTCCCCGATTCCAGACTTCACAATCTCGGAAATAAATATTCTGATCTAGGAGATATTTCACCAAGAATAACGTATAAACATTTTTTATTTATTCTTTTATACATCTAGACATAAATAGTCGTGGATAATTTCTGCAATTTTTGTTTATATTGAATATCTTTTTAGGTGTGACTTCTTATCATTTTTACCAATGTATTTTATTTTATATTATATGCTATTTTTATTACATTTTTTTCATTATATTATATTTTCTTAAATGTTTTAGTTTTAAGTATTTAAAAGTACTGTAATACTCAACTTATAAACAAAGAATGTAAAAGCCCATTAGGGGCCGTCCATAAATTACGTCACACGAATATCATGATTTTTTTAACCCCCCCCCCCCCCGTCCCTGTCACACATCGTCACATCTGTGAGCCCCGTTCCCCCTAGTGTGACGTCACATATTTAGCAATTTTACATCTAAAAATAATCAAAACAGTAGTTCAAAATTTTATTTTTTATTTTTTTAGTTTTGCGTTTTAATAATTTAGATTTTTGCAAGTGACGTCACAGAACTGATGACCCCCCATACCCCTTGTCGCACAATGTCACACTTCTCTACACCCCTCCCCCCCTAAGGTGTGACGTAATTTATGGATGGCCCCTTAGGGTGTGCAATAAATAAATTTTGACCACCTGCTGATCAAAAATTGTTCAAAAGCTGAAAAAGAAATTTTTATTTATTTATTATTTTTTAAAAAGAAAGACAAACATGCTCGGGTTACGAATAATCCAACAATGTTTGAAAATCTCCTACTACCACCACGGCATTTACCGAATACTAAAAATAATGGTTTTGATTGGCCACATAAGAATGTTCCATTTGAATTTCGGCGAAACAACCCAGAAAGGTATCATTCATTAACAGTGGTGTGCAAAAACCTTCTTGCTGATACTAATGGGCGACAGTGTAAATAATCGTAAAAAGATAATTTAAATGATGAAAGTTTAGGTATTATTTTCACGAAAATTATTATCAGAAGGCACATCATTTCTAGATAAAAAAGTAAGCTATCGTTATCGAGGGAATTGAAAAGTTAATTATAGTTTATATTATGAACACTAATCAGGTTGATACATGATTAAAGTTCGCGGGGGGGATTTGGGGGGCTTATTTATTATTCTTAACGGACGGCCTCAATAGCTTAATGGTCTATGCAGCATAAACATATCACACCATAGCACTACAGTTTTATTCAACCATAGCTGGCTTTGCACAGAGAGTTGACATGAGTTCGAGCCCACGACGAATCTTGATTTATATACCCCTACCAAAAAGTAGCCCCACCCATAAAAAAAGGCTTCGAATTGTCCACAATGTTCCAAAACATTCCACATCATTCGAGAGTGTTCTGGAATGTTCCAGATTATTCCCGAACATTCCAGAATCATTCTGAAATGTTGTGGAATGCTCTCGAATGTTCCGGACTGTTCTAAAAATTTCTAGAGGGCGAAGTTTACAGCTTTTACATCTTCAAAAGCAAGCCCTTCAGGTCAAAACGGGAACCTTCTTCATGGATGGGGGATAGAGGGCTACCACACCATATAACTCTATGATCGTATCGGGACTCGTTTCTGAGTTTTAGCGGCACGCACATTGTATACTTTCTTTTAAAACATATTGTGATTTAAAAAAAATACTTTGAATGTGAAAATAAAGTGTTAAATCCTTTAACCTAACTAAAGTATTTTCATGAGTGTTTTAGTGTAGGTACCTATAATTAAGATTTAGTAAATGCACCAATGAGACCTAAGATTTGAGTTTGTTTATTCATAATATTCATATTGTGCATGTACGGGCAAAAAAAATTACATAATATTTTAAAGCATAACGCGTAAAAAGCATTTTTCCCAGAAATAATTAAATTCGCGCCATCTATGAAAGAGTAGATTATGAATTCTTTTAAGTATCAATAATCATTATATCCCGGTAGTGTTGCGAGCATAAAAACCATACGAAAAAATTAAAACTTCTACGACACAAGTTAGTAATATTTTTGAAATTGAGTAAATACATTTAAAAACAGCTCCCAAATAATGACCACACAAAAATATAAAATAAATTAGATGTTAATAATAAGATTTCAAAGAAAATATTGATTTCAACTTTTTCAGGTTTTTTATCATTTGGTAAACCGCAGATGCTGATAAAACCGAAGAAGTGATAAGAAATAAAATTTCGAAAGAAATATCACATGCCTGCCGCTGATAACTCCGTTAGAACACCTCTATAGCGATGAGTTCGGGGATAATGAAAGAGGGACAACGACGGAGCTCTCAGCAGCAGGATCATCTTGACCAATGTGCAATGGAAACATTCTTCAATAGGTGAAATCAATGAACGCTTTTATATTATAATTACCGTGTCGATTCACGGTTACGGTACCGCGACGGGAAACAAAGGCAATAAACATACGTTATCGTTATAATGCTGCAGCTCTTTCTTACACATCAAATAATGGTGACAAAAGATGAGACAAATACGTGTGACTGTTTCCTTCAAAGTACTATTTTTTCTTGGAGGAAGCAGATATATCATATACGGCTCTACGGAATTGGGTTTCATTATCTTTATAAGTACGTAAAAGGGTATGTGCAGACATACGTTCACCTTTTGTTTCATTTTCGACTTTTGTTATTTAGTGTGTAAGAAAGAGCTGCAGCATTATAAGTGTCAAAAAAAACAAAATCATCAGTGCATTGCCATTTGACGTTTTTTAATTTTTGGAATTCACTCTTATTTTTCTTCTTCTTCAATGGCGCTACAGCCCATTTTGAGCCTTGGCCTCCTTCAGGATAAGCCTTCACCGCCCTCTATCCTCGGCCGTCGTCTTCCAATCTGCAACACGGAGTAGTCCCCTTGTATCCTTTCTGACATCATCCTCCCGTCTCAGCCTAGGTCTGCCCGCCTTTCGTTTACCTCCCGGGTGTCCTGTTAGAACCTTCTTCGGTATTCGTGTGCTTGGCTTTAGGTGCACTTGTCCGGCCCACTTAGTCTTTGGAGCTTTAAATGGGTGAAGAGTCTGGGAGCTTGGTAGATGTCATAGAGTTCATTATTGTGGCGGATTCTCCATGCCTCTCCCTCACGCACCGCTCCTAGGATTCTTTGAAGTACCTTTCTTTCAAAGGTGTCTAGCTGTACACAGCTCACATTTCAATATTATCCTTATAACTATTGGTTGGGCGTATACACTACACAGCTACACGTACCTACATATGTACATCTACATACATCGACCCTGTACTTGTAGTTAGTATTGTTACAATCCATCCTACCCTTCCTTTTATTCCTGTCGTTTTGCTCTTTCCAAGCCAGTCTTAAATCGGCCCTCGCTCCATAATCATCAAAAACCGCATACCGCATCAACATACCGCATCCCGCGAATATTATATTCATAAAGTGCACCAGGATTCAAGAAGATAAAGTCCTTTTGTCCTTTTTCTCGCGCATATTATCTGCATTGTACAGTGGTCCACTCACACATTTCACTCAACACGCAACACACAAGGTCCTTCGACATACTCACACCGCACACACAAAAAAACGCATCAACTATATTCCATTCTTTAAAAAATATGGTCACGGCAGGTAATATTGGTAGGGGTATACGGAGACGTCACGGTACGGTGTATGAGAGAGATGCAAGAAAATGATAACATTTTTTCCTTTGGAGGAAACAGACCGACGTACATTGTGCATTTCATATTTTGAAAGAGCTACAGCATTATTGCAGTAATAATAAAAGCGCACAAAGGAGAGACAGATAAGAACGAAATGCTCACAAATGCATGCATAGTGAAAAACATAGAGAAAATAATTTAATTCGTCATTGCGACAATGTCGAATGGTCGTTAGAAATATGAACTCGTTAAAACTGATAAGAGAAGAAGAGAGTGATGCAACCATAACATGTTGACGTTTTTTAATAATTCACTTTTGTGAAAAACCATTGCAGATAGATAAGGCAGACCCCCGCAACTTTGTTGGAATAAAACACAATAAGAATGATGAAAAGTTCCATAATATGATAAAGCAGGTCAAATCCGGCAAGATTTGTATGTAGTTTTAATTACTGACGAGGTCGTACGATCTGGTTGAATGGCAAACATATTAATTTTGCTGATAATTCAATACAATTTGTACTGCTTTTCAAAACAATTTCAAGAAGTTCCAGACTAAATACCAATAAGAGCAACAAGGAAGAAGTAGAATTGGGCGTGACACGTCTGGTCTACGTGACAATAATATTATGATTTTTTTAATGGTCGTTCGGGTAAGATGATGAACTTTGGGTCGGAATTATAATATTCAGATAAGGTTGCCGATACGAAGAACCCCTAGATGGCGTAATCTGTGGTGGCCGCTTATAACGTAATGTTTACTTCGGTAGCTTATCTGTGAGATATGGATTATCGGACGGACGGACTTATATTATTTTTATGTGAACTTTTTAATAATACGTCAATCAGTATCGATTTTTAAGAACTTGTTGTAAAGGTGACTTAGGTCATTCATTTGATTTGGTAAAATATATTTATATTCAGACGTTAATTTTGATTGAAAGGTAGGTCAACGAACTCACACGAATGAGGGAGGGGGGGGGGGGGGGTAATGTTTTAAAGGCGAAAAAAAGGCATATTTTCACGATTTCTTTCGGAGATATGAGTAATGTTGATTTGTTTATTTCATATACACGTAATAGTATAACATGTGAAGTATCTTGATATTTTTAATTGAAAAATTTTTCAATTAAAAATTCAATAAATAAGTCCGTGAGAGCGAATCTCCGGAGGCGCCTCGAAAAAAAGTTGTTATGCGGTGAACTCCCTAAGCCGCCGCTATCCGAATTCGACCAATTTCTTACATGTCTCCCTTAAACATTTGAAGTTTTAAGCTCTTAAAAAAATATATTTTATTTTTGAAGATAATATCTAGATACGTTCCACGCCAATTCAAATTCCCTCGATAGAAAAAAATCGCAAAGTATGCTCCGAAAATGATTTAAAACAAGTCTATTTCCATTATTTTACAAGTTATATGTGAAAAAATTCACAATGTTTCTTTAAATGATACTTAAGATGCGTTCCATGAGATTTTTGCTTTATTTTAAATGAGTCATGTTTTATTATAGGCAAGGTCCTGCATCACGACACAAGCAAAATTTTCCGCCTGCAGTGATGGTAGCAGGAGATTTTCAAATATTGGCGGAATGTTGGTCTTTGTTTTAAAAAGAAAGAAAATCAAAATAATTATCTTATAAAACTAGTCATTCTCTGCAAGCACCCCACGTTGAATTTGGCAGCCACCTCTGGTCTGGAGCCCTAAAATACCAAAAATAAAACCTCGACTCTGTGCAGAAACGGGCGGTCCGTTTGATAGATTCTCCTAATTTAACAAACGGTTTGCCATCTTTAGAGCACAGGCGTCAGGCGGGAATGCTGTCCTTGTTCTACTGGTATTACAATGGAAGATGCTCCGAGGAACTAGCGTCATTGATCCCCTCGGCACCGGTGCATAGTTGGGAAACACGCCAAACACGCGCCCAACATTTGTACACGGTTGACATTGGTCACATCAGAACGGGTCGTTTCTACTCGTTGAGTTCGGCTGTGGAACGATTGGTTCCATGCCAACTGAGAATAAAATCAACTCAACACCTCCTTGTGAAGTCATTAAAAGCTATGAAAAAAATAATTTTAAATTAGCCGATAACCCTAACCTAACGTAACCAATTTACCAATTTTTTATGTATATTTTTTTATCAGTCTAAATGACTTATCTGAGATGGTTCTGAGTTGGTTTCATTCCGAGTTGTCCGGTCACTGGAACGATTCGTCGGCCTCTGTGTTTCCTCACTCCTTCCTCTCCTCAAAAATACCCTCCAGACAGCATCTTCAAAGCCTTTTTCCCTCTATGCCTTGAGGGAAATTATTTTCCTCAGGGACTCCTGTGTGGAGTTAATGTAAAAAAAGCACAGTGAATTCGGTTTCCAGATAATATCTAGATTATTGCTATTACATATTATGAAAGCAATGCGGTTTTTATAAATGTAATTGGACCAAAGTTATTCGATGTCGTCTAGATAAATAATCTGGAGTTAGATGGCAGCCACAAAATACAGGAACGATTTTCTAATAATATCTAGGCCCATGCCATTCCACGAGGCATTGCATCACGCGGATTCTCGCGTGCTATTTACAATCGCTTTATTACGCATTAAAAATGTCAACAAAATACCACGAGAACCAGCTGACAGGCGTGATACCGCAAGTGAGAGAGCAACTACCTACTATGACGAATGATGATGATCCACGCACAGTGTGGCTATCATTCGTCATAGTAATGGAACAAGTACATATCCCTTTTAAATTTATAATTATTTTATAAATCCTTTAAGGATTAGGTTAGTATGTAATAGTAAACAATAAACTTCTACTCCTCGGTATATCTACGAGTGTAGTACTGAAGAATTACAGATTGCCTTACGTAATCAAATTGAGTGAATCATACGCTCCTAGTAGGTTCTTCGTTGGATCGTCATTAGTATCAATGCTTTTACGATTCTAAACAGGTTTAAATTATTCATAAGGAAAATATACAACCAAATGGATAGTTAATATTTAAAATAAAAGTCTTTTATAAAAATAAAGTTTGCTTTGTACTGTGTTGAGGAAAAACCCGACAGGAATGTTACGAACGTTCTGATTCCCTCGTAGGTATTTGCTACAAAACTAGGAAAGGTGAAACGCAGAGCATCAAAATTGAACACCGAAAAGTGGAACGTATTGGTCATAAAAAGCTGTTTCACAACTCAAACTGGTCCTAATCTCGCTGATAGGGCACACGATAAACCAAGAGAAGATGTAATTACTTGCCCATTTCAATTCAATGTAGTCACGACCAAAGGGTAATTTGCTTACGATTACCGGACGAAAAGTCGTTTATAAACTGCCTTAGATATTGCAAAATAAGGGACTCCAAGTGATTTGCGGGCAAGGTGATCACTGATCATTAACCAACTTCTAATCGGGCAGAATTCAGGTCAACAACGATTGAAGTGGGTTGAAGCTTGAAGCAAGTGGAATGAAACTAAAGTGATGCAACTCCGATTCTAGATTTCACTGGCTGAAATCTGATTGTATTGTTCCCGCTGATTGCTGTATTATTGATGTGAAGGTGTGATATTTTATACAAACAATCGATTACATAAGATAATTTAGAAGATTGGAAGCCTTTTGATTATGTAACTACTGAATTGTAGAAAAGGTTTGTAATGAAGGGAATTAGGAAATGATTAGGAATTATTGAGTTGAGGAAGACCGAAAATGGTTAAAAGATAACATTGAAAATCCACAAGATAATTTGTTGAATCAAGAGAGAATCCGCCAAGGCGATGCAGTCTCACAGAAGCAGCAAAATGTGGAGGAATTTTACCGGAGTTGAACCTAAGAAGGCTGATTTGAGGAAGAATATTGCCCAATAGAGTTTTCGTTAATGGCTGAAGCTCTACAAATTTTCTCAGTTTATTTTTTTTATTTTAAAAGTCTCGGTTTAAAACAGTTATATTACCGATATTTTGCAAGAAAAAATACAAATTTACAATTTTAGATTACAAATTTCGTTGGTTCCGCAGAAAAAGAGAGGAATGAAAGCTAATGAAGAGGAAAATAACTGTCTCTTTGTTCTTTTTCCTCATTTGCATTTTTGAAGTAAAACTTCTTTCCGCACGCTTGACTTGGGGAGTAAGCTGGTGAATGCGTGACGAGAGCGTTACGAAAAGAGTGATCGGGCGAGGCAAACGGAAGTTGAGAGGGAGTTAGTGAAGATAGTGATAGGAAGTTAGTGAAGATAGAAAGAGAGAGAGTTAGGTTTTGTATATTACTGTAGGGGCAAGAGAGAGGGGTGTGAGCACACATTTTCTTTCTCTCTTAGCCAATTACGTTTCGTACATTTAAGGCTGGGCGCATACACCCGATTTTGCTTTCCGGTTGTCTGATCAGACAATCGGATTGGATTAACACCGCACACATCCAATTCGAAAATCGGATAGGTAATACGACCGGGGCCACGCCCTTTTTCAGTCCGGATTGGACAGCCGGCGTAAAAGGGCGTGGCCTATTTTTATTACCGATCAGGTTTTCGAATCGGATGTGTGCGGGCTTTCATAAGAAATGTATGGCGCGAAGGCCTTCCGGTTGTCTGATCAGACAATCGGATGGAAAAATCGAATGTATGCGCCCAGCCTAAGTCACAATGCAGGCATATTGTCTGTATCACACTGTAGGAGCAAGAGAGAGAGCAGTGCGCGCGCACATTTTCTTTCTCTCTTCCTCTCAAAGAAGTTTTACTTCAGTTGTGTGGTCTTAAGCACACTCGTATTTTTTGTCTTGCTCTTGTTGAATCACTTCTATTTTCTTCGGTTTATTTTTACAGACCAGAGAAAGAATAGAAATAATAAATTCTTCGATCATTTCTCACGCCAGGTATCAAACACGCTGGTGTCCGCCACGTGCTTCAGTATAATAACAATTATAATCCAATCTATTGGTTTGCTTATAATTATCATACATATTAACAAAACAATCATATTGATAATATTACAATTGATGATGAGACGTGCGTCAAGAGAGATTATAAATCAATCACCTGTCTATACAAACTATTAAGCTTGTTAGTGTAAGTATAAGCAGAGATGACAAAAGGTCAAACAATAATAATTGCACTATTCACACTACTATAGGTACCTTCTTCGAGTTGTCCAATTTCATGCAGTTTTTGGCACTAGCCGGTAATTTAAACCTCTGACGTTGCGTGTTTATAATTTTGTATAAATTATTGCCAGACGGTATTGCCAACTACACAATTCGCGTTCGGCAGTAATGAGATGTTTCTAAAATGTATTAAAAAACGCATAAAACGGGACCAACGCAAACTATGACATGCAAAGCTTGAATCACACAATCCTACTGAAGACAATTCTCTTTGTCCTGACTACTCCTGCCCAGTTCTGGCCAGTATTTTTGCTCTTCAAGAAATGAATACTTTTATATGCAAACCACTTTAACAGTCTGGGTCGAATCACACAATCCTTAAGCAATAGTCTGAGACCTGATCCAATAATTGGATCGCCTTAAACCAGAGGTCGGCAAAAAGCGGCTCCGGAGCCGCATGCGGCTCTTTGGCCCTCTAAGTGCGGCTCTTTGAAATACAATTGCTGGATTTAAAAAAACAAGGAAATATGGAGCTCTAAATTTGAACGTCTTTGTGTTGATTTCGAAATATCGGCAAAGAACAAATGTGAGCTTAGTTTACAACTCAAGTGGTTTGCTTTGAAAGACCTGGAGAAGGAAGACGTGATCATCTTCAACGCCTGGAATAGTATTCATAACTCTTACGATCAGTTGAAAAATCTCGCGTTTGCTCTTCTTTCTTCTCAATCTTTTTCAATCGTGAACTTTATCAAAAGTAAACTGAGAAGTCGTCTTATAGATGAGATCTGGAATCGTGCTTAAAATTAAGAATATCAACATACAAACCTGACTTACTCAAACTTTCCAAGGAGATTCAAGGATATTGTTCGCATTAAGCGTTTGTTAGTCATTGTCATGATTTAAATTTGTGGATTCCTTATTTACATATTATTTTTTATCAATAAATAAAAACTTTATTGAAATCAAGTTTTATTCAGCGTACCCGTAATTTAGTGAAGTGCTAAAATTATAATAAATTTTTGCTAAATCAATAAACAGATTTGGCTCATTTTTTTTTGTTAATCGTTGTAATGTACATATTTGGCTCTTTGGCTAATAAGTTTGCCGACCACTGCCTTAAACCATAGTGAACTAACTCATTTTGCAATTTCTGAGTTAAAGTTTGAAATGAGAGCTACAAATCATAATGTAGCTCTGCCAGAGAGAATCAATCAGAGAAATACTATCTTGACCAATCATAGACAGTTTTTCTCAGATTGGTTATTCTTTCAGGCAGATCTAGATTACGATTAGGAGCTCTCATTTCAAGCTCTAACTCAAAAATTGCAAAATGAGTTAGCTCACTCAATTGTTCTAGTCTGGAATTAAAAAATTAATCATTTTATAATACAATTCAACCTATTTATTTATTCTGTCAGGGTTGAATCACACAATCTATCTTGTATCAATAGTCTGCCGTCTGACATCCGATCCACTTAGTTTATTGTTTAATTTAGATGCGACATCCTGATCGCGGATATGGAGTGAAAATACTGGAAATAACTTGTCATTATGCTTAGATGAATTAAAAATGTAGTGCCATTGTCATTATGGAGCTACGAGTATTATTGCTAATAGGACAAGAGTAAATTACGTGATGAGAATGCTATAACATTGTTTATATAACAGCGTTTCTCTTCCCAGTTCAAACATTTAACAATGTGTATTCTATGTGGTATTTCTTTTGTTTTTGTACAGTAAGTACGTAGTATAATAAATACGCAGTTCATACATCGTGCGAAGTAAGCCCTATGTACAAAAATGAGAGAACCACCAATTTGTATTTCAGTATAGGTAGTACTCAGGAATTTTATCAATGAGCTTATCTTGTCCCCGCCAGAGAGCGACTTGAAAAACATAATTATTTCTCAAGTCGATTAAAAAGGAAATGAAATACCGGCCCTAAACCCTGCCCGTGCTAGGAGTAAAAAAGTTCCCGGCGTCTGTTTCTGGTCAATGACATCAGCCTAAAAAAAAAGATCTGTCAAACAAGAGTCTGTCTCTTCATTGTGAGGAAAAACAATTTTTATATTCCTTTATAATACTGTACAACATACAAAAAAATGTATACTTATTGTAAAAAACATACAAATATTAAATAAAGTTCATTGTTGGATTCAGTTTTACTGTTGGATACTGTTTTCGTTTCGCTGTTCTAGTTATGATGTGAGCTTTGTGGTGTACCCTATTGTTATTATTGACTGTACCTAATGTTAGATCTAAAGGCTTGTTCAGAATAGGCTAGTAGTTTATTCGAGCGACGAGTAAGTCGCCACTTGACTCGCCGAAAATCGTTTACTTATGCAATACTTTCAAGTAGAGTACATCATTGCCCGCCACCCGTTGCAAGTTGACGGCGGTTGACGGGCTGCTACAAAGCAAAATAAATACTCTAATTAAGCATATTGTAATGCTTAGAAGAGGAGAAATTTTAGAAGAGGTGGATGAATAAATTTGTAAAATGAAAATAAATAAACTAAAGACACGAAAAGAGATTAAAAGCAGCATTAAAAAATAATTTTAGAGTTGCATCTTCGCTCCAATGTCACGACATTTCCGCGCGTCTAGAATGAACTCTGCTAAAACGGCGGGTTTGCGCATGTTAGTGCTCAGGGGCACGTGGAGGGGATCGCTACTCGCCGAAAAAATAGAGCGAAATGGATTGAATCGACTAAGGCTGGGCGCATACATCCGATTTGGCTTTCCGATTGTCTGATCAGACAATCGGATCGGATTAACACCGCACACATCCGATTCGAAGATCGGATGAGTAATACGACCGGGGCCACGCCCTTAGGACGGCCGGATTGGAGCGGCCGGCGTGGCCTATTTTTATTGCCGGTCAGGTTTTCGAATCGGATGTGTGCGGGCTTTCATAAGAAATGTATGCCGCGAAGGCCTTCAGGTTGTCTGATCAGACAATCGGATGGGAGAAATCGGATGCATGCGCCCAGGCTAAAGAGCTGACTAACCAACTCTACAAAAATTATGGTGTTCGACGCGTTTAGTTACTACTATACTCTCCATTCGACTAAAATACTCGACCAATGCGAACGGCTCTGAAGAGTTACGAGTATTTAAATTGGGAGTAAAAAGTCTGGTTGACTCAAAATTACACGGCTTCTAATCCAAGTGACAAATGAAACAGGCCCAGAGCAAATGGGTCGGTGCGTCTATCTGTGACAAGACGTATACTAACACAAATAAATATAATTAACACAACTTCCTGTATGCGTTAACATCAGTCACATTACGACTAACTATTCAAACACTAAAAAGGGGAACTAGGAATTCAATTTCTAAGCTTATAACAATATAAATTATTATTATGATTGAGCCTTGAAACATTGCCAAGTATTTGACGACAACAGACACCTAGGGGTCATTAACCGGGCGTAAAGACATCAATAAACATAACAATTTGTTTGTTGAAACAAAATATAATATGTTACAGCAACAATGACAGATTTACCGGTAGATACTTCCAATGATTTGGAATACAATCTTAAATAATTTGAGGTTGAAGGAAATGGGAAGAAGATCGGATCTGGTAACTAAACACAGTTAAAGTCATTTCAAAATGACAAGAGCGTACGTGACTGCAAGTATAAAACAGAAACTACATAGTACATCAACCTTCCTGTACCTACTTTCTTTCATTCATCTTTATTGAACCGAATAAAGGACGTACTTACAGTACTTGCCACCATTTAACCTTTTGGATACATTCTAGAAAAACTCGTTGTAAACACGACATCAAGTTAGGTTGTCAAATATCCACATGCGTGGATGCACGTAGGAACTGCGTCTAGATTCTAGAACTCGTTCTAGACCGTTGTCGAAACACGTTCATATTATACCTATCAATAAGTAAGGGTGGATTTTAGAAAAAAAGTGGTAGCGTCATCGGCGTGAATAATACTACCCCGAAATTGGGATCGTCGTGAGACAGAAGATGAAATAAGAGAAAGGGGGAATGTAGGGGAACCTCGCTGTTGAAATCTGGCCAAAATCGCTAATCGTAGAAGCAATGTATCAATTCTGAATGGTTATGTTTGTATCCGGTGAATTTAAATAAAAAATATTATTTTTCAAAGGAAATACAGGAAATCTGTGATTCGTTTAGTAAACAGTTTTGATGTGAAATAACGTAATCAATACATGCATTTATTATATAAAAGACAGTGTAAAAAAAATGTGCGTTCCGCTAAAACTCGTACACCTCTATCCCCCATCCATAAAGAAGGTTCCCGTTTTTACCCGAAGAGTGTGCTTTTCAAGATATAAGGGCTGAATGTATCGCCCTCTAGAAATTTCTTTAATAGTCCAGAACATTCGAGAGCATCCAAAAAATTCCAGAACATCCAGGAACACTCTGGAATGTTGCGAAATTTTCGGGAATAGGAATTCTGGAACAGTTGTGGAATTGTGGGTTCTAGTTGTGGAATATTCTGGAACATTGTCAGTGGGTCAGTGGTTGGGCGGCCATCGCGTTTGGGTCCCACCCGGGCGTCGCATGTTCGATTCCTCGGCTGGCTAAGTCCTCCATCACTTCTTTTCAAGCAACATTTTCGGCTTACTGTGGTAGTAAGTAGGATATTTTCAAACATTGTTGGGTTATTCGTAAACCGGGAATCTTTGTTTTTCTTTAGAAAAAAATGTGGACCATTCGAAGCCTTTTTTTTAAGGGTGGGGCTACCTGTTGGTAAGGGTATATAAAGTCATTTCTCATTATTATTTATTATCGAATAAATAAGAATAAGTTTTATTTGACGAGAATCGTATGAAAAAGTGTATGGTGGCACGTAGCAATTTGACAGATTTATATCACAATCGAATCAAATGCATTTATTATCTACAAACATTACTATCTATTTTTGTTCATTATACGCTAAAAATACGCTATAAACAGAAACAAATCTTAAATCAGACAAACGCTTTGAATGAAACCACAAAATTCTGCCCGAAGCCTACCTGGTCCGCTACATTTCTGCCCGGAGCCTGCCTTTTCCCCATCATTTCTGCCCGGAGCCTGCCTGTTACGCATTATATCTGCTCGGAGTCAGTGGAACAGGGAATTTGAGAATAATCTGTCTATCTATATGGTTACTAAAAATAGCCATTTCAAGCAAAGTATTGTATCGCTTCAAAATGGTGACCATGAGAGTATCTGTCACTCTCACAATAGTCAAATTACATTACGTCCACCTGTCAAATAAATTAATAATCCCTAATTGCGATCACTGCGCGGATGCACGTAAGAAGATGCGACAAGTACCTACTCGCAGATCTTGATTGAGCCAAATGGACCCAACTCTTCGTGTGACAAATGAGAGCTCGTTATCTATCACCAATGCCTCCATTTATTGGGTTGCATTGAAATGACGGATGAAGAATCATCGCAGCTTCCCAGATCTGTGTCATTGTCACAATGGCGGGGAAAATTAATGAGTTTTCATTTCATTAACGAGATGTAATAATGAGTAGCTACAATGCAAAGACGCAGTGTAAAAATAATAGGAATTTATCATTCTTGTTTTGCACTGTAAAACTATCTATGGGAGTGGTACCTACCTAGCGAAATCTTTCTCTCTGTCTCTTATCTTACACCTGTACATTTTCAAACCTGTACAGTTATTCGCTGAGTCATGGAGAGACTTTAACACATTATCAAACATATTAATTTCGGTGGTCTGTCGTCCGTCTGCAACGCTGATTCAAAGAACTCTGGAACTCGCGGAATTGCTTTGAATTTAAGTGAAATTTCAAAATTGTAACTGATTTTGTGAAAAACATAGACGAGATAAAGTGGGTTCCTACCTACCTATATGTCAGTGGCGGTCCGTGAGTTTTCAGTGAGCTAGAGTGCTAAGATTGAAAAATACGACGTTATTGATGTTGTAGCTGAAAATGAAAAAAAAAAAATTTTCAAATTTTAATTTTTTGTATGAAAATTTTCAGGATTCTTTCAGTAATATCTTCATAGATACAAGAAGTTGAAATTTTGAAAAAATAAATAAAATTCGTTTTCAGCTACAACAACATCAATAACGTCGAATTTTTCAATCTTAGTTCTTAATCTCGTTGAAAATTCACGGACCGCCACTGCTACATCCATATTATTTTAACAGAAAATTATCTTTTTCAAATATCCTGTGATTTTTCACGGGTCTGCGCTAGTTTACTGTGAGCATGTTAATGTTTTACTATTGTAATATTGTGTTGTTAGTAGTATCGTCTTTTTACTCGTCGTTATGTTCTAATTGTCATTGAAATTACGTCCAAAAATTGTAATTGATGTAAATAGTTCATGGTTGGCCCGTATATATGAACAGGCCAAATGGATTCAGACTAAGATATGGAGTCACAGGCCTTGAAAAGAGCTGCCACCGAAAAGCCGGATACATTCTGCAAAAGTGAATATGCCTTAGAATGCAAAACACTTAAAGGGAAGAATTGACGATTAAAGATACATAGGGAAGTAGTAATTATGATCATGGATGAAGGGAAGGACTAGAAACTTCTATAACATGATGAGGAACTATAAATATAAATTTTAAAACTATAAAGCTGTTCTTTCAAGGTAAAATTGAAGGAAAAGGAAGTACCGTAGGTGGCAACATAAAGCTGTCCAACTTTCAATAGGATGGCACAAGAATAAGGAGAATTGGTTTGCAGTAATGTGGAGGTTTTAATATGGACATTAATTTGTTACCAATGGGGGTGCCAAATTAATAAAGTAAGTCAATGTTATATGTGTGCCATAAAATAACAAAGTATTCATAATGAATACCCCACATCTGCTTAAACAATCTGTAGATTATGTAATTTATAATCTCATCATGATCATTTGACGTCTTATTGCTAATAATCATAATTGGTATGTAATAATAATTGTCTCTTCTGAACAGTCATAATGACAGACTTAAAGCCACGGATAAGCGACTGCAGACAGACTGGTACATAAAACGACCATCTTCTCTATCAACATGAGAAGGCGATTATGGAATTACGACTACTAAGTGTTATGCGATAGCGTCTGCAAATGTATTCAAGAATGGCGTAGCCTTGTGTATGTGAAAGATAAAAATACAGAGCTGGAAAAATTGACCAAACGATAACAAAAGATACAATTGAACACAAATGCATCATACAAATCACTGGACAAATAAAAAAAAATACTCATCCGAAGATAATAATTATATCGTAGGTATTTTTATTACAATACCTTCGTTCATTCAAGGCACTCGGAATAATACATTGTTATTGGACATCAGCAATGATAGGTTTAGTCCAGTTCAAGACTAATTAGATATTTGCAATAGTTCACGTTCATTGTGTGAATCTGCACGAAACTATCGGATATGGAATCAGATTCTTCAACAAATGGGACAGTCTCCAGTCAACGATAATGGCATCTCGAATGCGCTCCGATACTCCTTTTGTAACGTTTTTTTGGCGGAATGCAACTATTGCCATACTAATTTTAAGTGGAATCTGACGTGTTCCGCACGTGAGTTACACTCCAGTTATTTTTAAAGCAGTTTTTGCCTCTGATCGAAGTTTTAGTTGATTAAGTAGTCTGGGAGTAAGTATTTCGACTCCTAGTTTGATTGTGAACAAAGTTTGAATGCGCGAAATCGTCACTTATCTACGGGATTGCGCACTAGCCATAAGTTAGACACAATATTAACTACATATTTTACAACACCTTAATAATATTAAGCAAAAATATAAGTAATTGTATAGACAACAGATCAATAATGGTCCTGCATCTTCTCAGAGCTTCTCCAGAGCATTCGCTATGTTCCAACTTTTCTTTATATTATATGATTGGCCAAAGAGACATTTCAGACATTACAATACAAAGATTACAACAGCTGCATGTTGGTTTAGGTTTAGAGGTAAGGTACAGAGTTTTGTCGTGAAATATTGGTAAATTAGGCTAAGTAAATGTTAGGTTATTTTATTATAAAACTCTAAAATAAAAATAACAATAAGACATTCATGCGATTCGAATGAAAACTATTCACCGAATCCAACAGAAGGACGTTTTTGACAACTGAAGAACGTTTGAAAGGGGATACACCGAAACGTCTAGAATTCAAAAGCAATGAACGCAGTAGATAAACAATACCCCGAAATGTCAG
Source organism: Glyphotaelius pellucidus (assembly GCA_936435175.1). NCBI lineage: Eukaryota > Metazoa > Arthropoda > Insecta > Trichoptera > Limnephilidae > Glyphotaelius > Glyphotaelius pellucidus. Next base: position 26,147,468 of record OW386550.1, on the reverse strand, counting down.
TAGGAAGGTAACTACTGCGAATCTAGGACAGTCGCAGCCGACCCTGACTGTCGCTCCGAGAGATATTGTGGAATAAGAGTCGAGTATCAGGTGTCAAGTGATACCAAACTGTATAGGTAGGTACTGATTACGATGTCTGGCAGCGATAACTAGACTTAACTTTAAATAATAGTAATAAAAAGGGGGAAATTTAAAAATAGTACCTAGAGTTATTTTTGGAAGGCGAATAAATAATGCTGATCAAACATGACAATAATCTTGACAGCGGTAATGTTTAAATTGATGTCGACATCAAGTCATCAGATTCACATTAAGGTAAAGAAAACCTTGCCAGAGGCAACTAATAATAATTACGATAGGAAATTTACAGTAGAAATTTCTTCCTATAATTAATTTGTTATTCTATTAAGTTCTGCTTGATAACCTTCACGTAGTAATATGTTAAGTTAAATCGTGAAATAAATAGATGTGTATGTAACGCAGTGAGAGTTGGCTGCAATAAAAAAAGGTTTGGATGTATTTGTGCATTGGTGTACACTTCCACAGGCAAGCAGTAACAGCCCTTTTTGTCTTCTTTACGCCTACTTTACGTCACTAGTAGAAGAGTGACAGTAAGCGTATACGATGCCAGTAAAATAATATTTTTAAGAAACTTACAGCGAGTCGCATTTATACTTGTTCCAGTTCAATCGGGTGTATTTTTTTTTTTTTTTTTTTTTTTTTTTTTTTTTTTTTTTTTTTTTTTTTTTTTTTTTTTTTTTTTTTTTATAGTTAATACCGCACAAGAGTCCCAACTGCTCCCGTCTGGAGCCAGTGAGACTATGGCATCCCCAATCGGGGTATGTTGTGAGGCTGAAGGTAGTGGGGAGGGGAAGGAGATAGGGAAGAGGAAGGTGGTATGATGATATCGCGAGTGAAATAATCTCGGTTTTCATTATTTTAAGTTCGCATCGTTATCAATTATTGAGCCCTTGTCCGGAAGAATGTTGTATCCAACAATATTCTAGTTCCGAGAAAAATTGAAAAAGCTAAACCAATTATTATCATAATATTTTACATTTAAAATACATACATACAACATACAATTCTTAAGAATTTTAATTGAAAAGTCGTCTCGTTTATTACTAGAATTTACGCTGAATTTGTGGAATAATGTGGTATACGAACACTTTCACATACCTACAATTCGGTTTTAATTTCATAATATTCCACAAAACGGCTTTTTTTTACTCTTCGTACCTTACAGAAATCAACATGCTTTTCTAACATAAATATACAAATGTCATCGATGTTTCTGAGCTTAAAAAGCAAAAAACGGCATGAAAAAACGAAACCATTCACGTTCCAAATATATTCTTGAGATCAACATACAACATTATTCCACAAAACGTAAAAATGCACAATCGATATGGAAGAATTCAAGAATATTCATATTAAATTATGATTAAGTGAGGCGGATGTGGAAATCAATATTTATATTGATAAGGTTAACATAAGGATAGGAGCAATGAATTGTTTTTAGTTTATCACTTTATAATATGTGGGTACTCTCGAATTTGGGAGGCGATTATTGGTACTGCCGCCCCGGGAACCATTTATTGGATAACCAACACCCCTGCCAGAGGTTATCCCAAGTGGTTCGCTACATTTGGTGAGTTTGCAGGTGTTACCAGGCTCACGGGGAGAGGTTTGTCTAGGTCTTGGTGGCAAATGCGTTTGCCGGCCTATTGCGTGGCGGACCGAATCGGGAAAGACTGGTTGAAGGAGACCCAACCTCCAGCCGGACTCTCTCGATGAGTGGGAAGAATGGATTCATACGTACATCACTCCTGGACACATTGATACCCAGATTTCAACCCACTCGTCATACCTTTTTCCTTTCAAGAACTTCATTTCCCTAAGAACCTTCACACAGCATCCTGAAAGATGACATAGGCCCTGAGGGAATTTTTTTTCCTCAGGACCATCTGTGGAGCTCTTGCAAAAACCTGTATGGGAAAATATCTCTAGACTAGCTGACCCGGCCACGCATTGCTGTGGCTAACGAAACACAACGCCATCTACAGGATGGTTACCCAACATTTTAATTCACACCGCCATCTGTTAATTTGCATAAAAATCAAATCCACACCGCCCGCTTGCCAGCCCGCTCGTCCACCAAATACAGATATTCTCTTTTAATTATACATTTCAATCAATTTACACAAAACCTTAACAAATTATACACCTAAACCTTCCTCATGAATCACTCTATCTATTGGTTAAAACCGTATGAAAATCTGTTCAGCAGTTTTTGAGTTTATCGCGAACAGACAGACAGACGGAGGACTTTAATTTATAATATGTAGAGATATTTAAGTTTGTAACAATTGATGCAACGCATTTTATGTGCATGACCATTTAACTATTCACAAAAAAAATAATTGTTTAAAAAATCTTGAAGATTCTTTTGCATTTTCAGCTTTTTCAGAACAAAAAAATGAATTAATATTATGGCAACACAACGTACATATTTATTCAAACCGCATATACCAATTTTATGTTTCAATAAGAATAAACAATACTTTAGCACTTTATTCATGCAGTCGAGTGTAATTTATGATGATTACATTTATATTGAAAAAAAAAAACGAGTAGAGTGTAATAAAATGATATTGTTAAGGTGGTACTCAAGAGAATTAAAAATGTACTCTTTCACAGATAGTTTAATTATTATAGGTTAAAACACTTTTTGCAAGTTATGCTCTAAAATATTAAGGTGAATTAATTATTTGCGCCTGTACATATTCAATATGAATATATAGTTTTGTCCATAAATAAACTCAAATCTTTCAAGAAAGGCTAACAAAAGCAATTGTTATCGGTGACTTTAACCAATATCATATTTGTTAGACTTTCTTGAAAGATTTGAGTTTGTATGGACAAAACTATTTATTTTTAAGTACAGGCGCAAACAATTAATTCTTGCTAATATTTAAAACACAACTTAAGTAACTTACTTAAGTTACTAACAGTAACCTTAAGATGAAGCTATACGTGAAATCCTATTTAGATTCATCTTTACGACAAATCGGTTTACATTATGAACATCAAAAAATATGCTACGGATAAATTGAAGCTTTTACTAGCTATTCTATGTATTGGAATTACAATAAAATCATTATTTATTTATTTATTAACATAACAAAAAATATAAGCGTAAACCAAAAAATAAATTTTTTTTTCACGACTTAACTATGAAGTAATTAATATAAACAATTTTTTTAAAAATACCCCTTTATGGCTAAGACTAATCACATGTAAAAATCTAAATTATTAAAACGCAAAAAATTTTAGATGTAAAATTGCAAAATATGTGACGTCACACTAGGGGGGGAGGGGGTCTCACAAATGTGACGATGTGTGACAGGGACGGGGGGGGGGGGGGGTCAAAAAGTCATGAAATTCGTGTGACGTAATTTATGGAAGGCCCCTTACAGCCTCGTCTAAATACGACGCGCGATTTTAAATTTTGTAGGCATGAGAATCGAAATATTTCTAGTTTATATTACTCTTAATTCCTGAATACGAGTAAACCAAAAAATAAAATGTTTTTTCACGACTTAACTATGAAGTAATTAATATAAGAAACAATTTTTTTAAAAATACCCCTTTATGGCTAAGACTAATCACATGTAAAAATCTAAATTATTAAAACGCAAAAAATTTTAGATGTAAAATTGCAAAATATGTGACGTCACACTAGGGGGGGAGGGGGTCTCACAAATGTGACGATGTGTGACAGGGACGGGGGGGGGGGGGGTCAAAAAGTCATGAAATTCGTGTGACGTAATTTATGGAAGGCCCCTTACAGCCTCGTCTAAATACGACGCGCGATTTTAAATTTTGTAGGCATGAGAATCGAAATATTTCTAGTTTATATTACTCTTAATTCCTGAATACGAGTTATCGTGGAAACGTGATACGAACACATGGCTTGTAAGTGACATTGTTTACTGTCTTCCAAGGCATAAAGATAATCATAACAGCATAATTAATTGACATAACATTTTGCTAATAGACATTATAATGTTTTAATGATTTTATGTTATTAGCGCTCAATCGCGATAAAACCTGGTAATAAGTAATTATAATATTGCGTGCAAATGGTTTATTTGGGAGGCGGTAATGGGTACCACCGCCCCGGGAACCATTTATTGGTTAACCGACAACTCTGCAGAAGGTCGCCCCAAGTGAACAGCAGATTCCTAAACACCCCTCATACCTTTTTTCCTCCCTTGCCTTAAAAAGACCCTCCACACAATGTCCACACGGCATAACCAAATATGATATATGCCCTGAGGGGAATTATTTTCCTCAGGGCCTCCTGTGTGGACGTAAAAAAAAAACAAAAAGGCAAAAACTTTATAATGACCTTCCAAATGTCTCCAAAGGAAGCCTCAAGCCTTAGTAGCGCTTTTCGTGGGACATGTGCTTTATATGCAAAAAATAATTTTTGATTTGAATACGAACACACCCAGCAATATTATTTAAGTCACCTTAAACCGGGGATCATCAATATTATTTAAGTCACCTTAAACCAAGTTATCTGTTTTTCTTAAAATGTATTTTTAAAAACAATTTTTTTTTTTTTATAATTTTTTTTTTTCCTAACAGATGTAAGAAAAAATTTGCTTACATCTAAATAAAGATTTAAAAACAAATAGTATTTACCCCTCGTATACGTTATTATACGAAATACTGTGGCTTTATCTTGAAACAGCTGTCGAGCGTTTGCACACATTTTTGCAACAGAATTGTATGAAAAGTTTCCATTGTGTTACTAAGCGTCGCGTAACCTTGGTCAATAAAAACACCAGTCTTTTAATAGGGTCTCAGGTAATTGCATATTTTCAGCAACACCTTTCTAAACAGTACCCAGATGAAATAATATTGCATCAGCCTATACCTAGTGTTTAAATTCTATTAATATAGAGATTCATAGATTAATATCTCTTAAGAAAATGATTTTTGTAACTAAAGTTTTCTGCCAGAATAAAAACACAAAAAATAATAATTAGAAAAATTGGAAATGCATTTGGCACTAATTCAATTATTGTCTATCAAACATGATAGAAAATAATTGAATTGAAAGTGTTTATTGAAAATATTTTTTTATGATATAGCGTGTAACAAAACCATCTGATACATTTTATCATTTCGAGTGTATATTGGTAAGTATTCAATCTCGAATATTTTCTTTTTCCCGCATCGCTTCGTCACTTACCAGTTAGGGACGGGGTATGTTATTGGTTAGAAATTGCACCCCGCCGCTCAGGCTTAATAGCTTACAGATTGTCTGACCGATGTGAGGTCATGACCATATGAGAAAGTAGTTGCCTTCCGGGTCTATCCGCGCATCTTCAAGGGAAAAAAATTCTTGCAGGTCTGACATACGTTTAGCTAATCCGGAGAGAATAAAACTCCTAATCTCTTTATTAAAAGGTTTAACGAGCGGTTGAGGAAACAATTAGTTTTCTTTGGACTAAGTACCCATAAAGTCACTGTTATAGTTTTGTACTGTTTTACTGTTATTGAACTGTGTCATACTTGCAAATTGATTGTATCTACTCCAAAAGACTAATTGTTCACGGTAAAGTAATTGTGGATTTTATTTAATTACCATCGCTAAAGGCGGGTTAATTATCAAATATTTTATCTCACTTCATAATAATTGTTACAAAAAATGTATTATTTACCAAAGAGAATATATATATTTTTAAATTCTCGTTTCTCATATGTTACAGCATAAAATCTAAATTCTTCAAAATCTATTATTAATTTAGAATAATTGACGAATTAATCATTAAAGAAATGCATAACAGAAATTATAATGTATTAATATTGTACCGTAACAGAACCTTTGTTCCAAAGAATGCTAACTAATTTCCTTTACAGAAGAATGTATCTAATAATGCGTAGATTAAACTCATTGCCAAGATTAAACAATGTACTTACTTCGCAAGATCCATTATTCATTCAATAAGTACTTAGATCAGTGGTTCCCAATCTGGGCAATATAGTCCACCGGTGGGCGAATTAAGGCGCTTGGGGGGGCGATAAAGAGTTGAAAATATTTGAGGGAGCGAGAGGCACAATAATAAATAATACAAATTTGCAAGCTTTAAAGTTGGCAAAGGGCCTGAAAAGTTTGGGAACCACCTCTGACTTAGATGAATGTCCGCATTATTTCCTAGTGAGTACTTATGTTCATATTATACGTCATGTTCCGTATGTTTATATTATAAGGAACACTCATGCGAGCATTGTCATATCATAATACATTGTTTATATGTCTGTATTTATTTTTATTGCGAAGACATTATCAAACTGTTTTGGCAGCTAAACAGCTGTCACAATAATAAAAATAAAACATAGTCGATTCCACTTAATTGGGACACCGATAGCCGGTTATTAGGGACAAAACAAAAGTAACAGAAACCGAATAAAGAAACAAATACTAATTTACTTACACTACAGTAGTACATATAATGAACGTGCCATTTGATCGTGGGTGTAACTATAACCATGCACATACATAATACTTATTATTTAAATTTACCGCAATTTGAGTTTAAATTTCGGACAACCGTGCCCGGGGCACGTTATACTGTCTCAAATAAATGAATAAAATTGTTTTTGTTATTGTTTTTGGGGTGTTATGCCGTGTTTCGCTACCTCCTTCTTTAGCCAACGTTTCGGACAGCGTTACAGTGTCCATCATCAGGGCAGATGAGTGATGATGGACAGCCTGATGATGGACACTGTAACGCTGTCCGAAACGTTGGCTAAAGAAGGAGGTAGCGAAACACGGCATAACACCCCAAAAACAATAACAAAAATACTTTTTGGCCGTGAAAACCTAAAAACATAACCGAATAAAATTGTATCCCAAACATTTAAATAATTACCTAAGTATATATCACCACATTAGCGTATTAATAAGTTTTTTTAAATACGTTAAAACCACTGTTTTTTATTCACATAAGCCTCATCGGATTGAGTGAAGGTGATTTAATAAGACCATGGCACAAAAAATAGCAGCATAAGATTAGTAATTAAAACGTTATATATTAAAATACCTTTAGAGATACCAGTAGTATTACTACTATACGATGAATATTTATTTATTTATTTATTAATGCCCCTTTTTAGGGGCTTACATATGAATAGTAAAAGTTATACAGTTCCTATGTATTGCACATAACTTGAACTGCCTCCGTAATAATTTGTATCATTTGATAAATTGAAAATGTCCACTGACTTGGTTTAATTATTTCGCTCCACTCTGGGCAAATTACGTATGGTCAAGTCAGTGAAAATCCTTCTGTCTGACAATTTAAACATATATTCATACCATTTACAAGAGTGTTGTAGTTCAACATATTTGCTGGAATACACATTGTAAAATTTAGAAAACGTACGAATTTATTTTGAATTCTTTCAATAGCTTGTGTATGAATATTATAATGTGGGTTCCAGACGAGAGAATTGTACTCAAGTTGACTTCTAACAAAGACAAAATTAAACAATTTAACTTAATTAATATTGTTGAAATTTCTAGTTAGAATAGTCATAAATACCAACATGAATGTGGTTAAATGAAAGATTTGATTGAAGAGTGACGCCCAAGTCTTTAATTTGTGAATGTCTCAATGTTTAAGATAGTTAAAGATCACTGGATTTTGTATTCGGGAAAATTTGACTGTTTGACATACCTGTACAGGTTTCGTTATTTGCGGAAAAAATATTAATAGCATTAATTGATGACTTACCTACACTTCAATTGTTGGTTTCGACTCGACACTTATTTGAAATTAATTTTTAAAAACTTTGAATTTGAAAAATTAACTTGAAAACTATGGTAGTTATTGTTGAAATTAACTTTAATTACGAATGTAGGTTATAAAATGATAACGATAGAGGCAAAGCCGTGACGAGAAACATAATAAGATAAATAAATGCTCAATGATTAATTTAACGAAGTCTAAACATCCGGAGCAAAACAACGATAGCTGGATACTAAAATGAGTTTACAGAAATACCAAAAAAAATTAACAAAATAAGTAGGTAGGAAAAAATTAAACGGTGTCAATTTCAACACACTATCCTGCAGGTTGTAAATATTACAGCCGATACCAACTTAATAATATAGAAGAGTATACTCACAGGAAAGAAAATTTGGAAAACATGTCGGTCATCTTGAGCGTGAGATCAAACAAATCACTATGTAATGATATTTGATTATTTTGTTTCCAGTACAATAGTAACTGTTAATAATAAACCATTAATCAAAAGTACGCTATCACTCTTAAAACCAGAGACAATTCGCTTTTGTTGACAGATTCGTTATTGTGGTTTTCATTGAATATACTGCACATTTTGAAAATAGCTTGAGCACACACGGAATAGTTTGCTGGCTTAGGTTTGTTGCGTTTGTGCATGCGGTACGAACGTTCGCTTGTCACTGGCACTATTGGTAGTACCTAGTTACCTAGTAGTCTGTATTTCTACAATCTCCGGGCACTAACCGCCTTCACTTTGCTTTCATTCAAACAGTAATTATCTACAGAGAGGTCTAGCGCGAAGCACGATGCATAGACAATAGACTAGAAAAGAGTTGTAGAGTATAGGTAATTTCATTAGCTACGGCCGTAGGCATACGTCTAATCGATAATTCATTTAGGCATTTGGATTCTATAGTCGATTAAAATTAAGAACAAGTATTTATGAAGAATAGATAAATTAAATTTCTGCAAAATACCATTTCTATCATTTACATAACAACCACGCTAGTTTTTATAACCTGCCGAAAATTGTATTGGTAGGTAGCAGATATTGTAAGAAAATGGCTGTCACAATAATAGCGTTTTACCTATTTTTCTGTACTTAATTAATAAAAATTAGGTACGCGTTTACTTCTCTTTTCGCAACTATTAAATTTTCAAATTTACCAAAATAATTTGAACTTATCGAAATATTTTTAAAAAAATTCGAAAAAGTAATCAAAATGTTTCGAAGTCAATTATCTTCCCTTCCCGGGAAACAGTATTGATTATCGTTTGCTACCATGTGGTGAAGGTGAGGTGGGGTGAAGGGGGTGGACAAATTACTTTTGGCCACCCTCGATGGTTATAAAAAGATTATTAATTACAATTTAAACGACACAAATACATTATATGTACGTAATCTATACTAATATTATAAATGCGAAACTGCGTGTGTTTGTTTGTTACGCTTTCACGCATAAACCAATAAACCAATTTTAAAAATTCTTTTATAAATAGAAAGCTACATTATATGCGAGTAATTTAGGCTGTATATAATGGTAAGCTCTGGCGTTATGGAATTATAAATATTAATATATTACATTTAATATACGTTTTCTGTCCCTAACAAAAGCGAGTTATTGCTAACGTCAGAAGAAAAGCAAAACAAATCGTTGCCGTGGAAACAACGTTGATATATTTGCGGGAAATTTTTTTTCAGCCGTCGTAGTTAATATCTATCTCGAGTGAACCAAATTGGATATATTTTTTTTTTAAGTAAAACTTATGCTGAGCTCTGGCATTATGAAATTTGAAATAGGTGGCAAGAGAGCTGTTTGAAAACTGAATGTACCGGAACTGAATGTATGGAATGCGGGAGGGAGCAGGGGGAGGGGAACTTGGATAGGGGGTTCACGGGAGGGGTGGAAGGGGGGAGGGGAATCTGGGAGGGAGGAGAGGGACTCGTGAGGGGGTTGGCGGGACGGGGAAAGGGAGGGAGTGGGGTGGGGAGAGGGAAGGTGGAGGAGGCGGAGTGGGAACGCTAGAGGGAAGGGGACGCGGGAGGGGAAGGGAAGGCGGAAAGGGAACGGGACGAATGGAAAAGGACACGAAAGAGAGAAACAATTTCTTTATTAAATGGCAAGCAACGCATGCCGGGTAACAGCTAGTACAATATAAGCATAGATAGAAGTCGTACATTATTTTAAGTAATTAATTTGAACAAACCACTATAACATACCCGTAGATTAAAAGCAGATTATTTGAAGTGTTTCTAGGCATTTCCAACGGCAATACTTATGTATTGCACAAGGCGAAGAGCGAGAACAGAACGGAACGGAAATATCACAGTGTGGGTTGAAATAAGGTTAACAGAAGTATTCAAGTAAATATAAAACACACTGATTGGGCCTAATCTATCATAAACCAGTTACCAATAATTGATCAACGATTAGGAGCTCTTAAAATTTCTAGAGCAGCGCAAAGCGACAGCACAAAAAAAAGCCTAAAACGTACGTTCTTTATCACAACAATGGTACAGATTTTCTTACTCGTTAAATAATAGTTAGACAATGTATGTTTATCTGCTTCCCCCAAAGGAAAATGCAGTAATTATCATACATCTCCTTCCCTCATATTAAAGAAACGAGACGCCACGCGGCTTTGCCGTCGCCGTGCTGTTGTCGTAGGAATTTTAAAAGCAGCCTACGGGCGCTTTAAATATTGGTGCCGTAACCATGGGAATATTAAAACCATCTATTGGGCGCTTTTAAAATTCCAACGGCAACGACAAAGGTGTTTCATTTCTTTTCTCAACAAAGTGGAATTTTAACACCCCTTGGAAAAATCATTAAAAGTGGAATCAATAAAATAAGTTCACAAGTTAACCTCACATATTGAATCAATTTTTTTCTTTTCATCACTGCTAAAGAGACTTCAAAGGAGTGAAGTTCCACTTTGTTGAGTTTTCCGGTCACCGATATACGTACATCGTTGTCTCACTTGTCTGTGTGTAAAAAAGAGATACAACATTAGTGTGATACAGAATGTACGTTTTATGATTGTTTTGTGTCATTGTCAGGCGCACGGCACGGCAACGACACGGCGACGGCAACGGCGTCTCATTTCTGTAATACGCGTGAGGAAGATGCAAGATAATGATAACTTTTTCTTTGGAGGAAGCAGACGTAAGCAAACGTACATCGTTTGTTTAATCGTTTTTCTCACTATTATTTAGGGTGTAAGAAAGACTGCAGGATTACTATGATAAAAAGCGTACTTTATTGTGGCGTTGCCGTGCTGTCGCCGTAGGAATATTAAAAAGGCCCAATAGATTTCACCTTTTTTAAACCCAGGAATTAAAAAAACATATTTAATTTCGTTAGTATTTTTGACCTACTTCGAAAAACAAAACAATAAATTAGAAAACTGATCAAATTCTCAGAAATCTACACAATAAAGAAATTATGTTACAAGCAATTAAAAATAAGACGTAGATTTTGGCACACATCATATAAACCAATGTGTTCAGATTTTCATTGTTTTAGTGCGGTTTAACAATAATGCGCTGCATTGAACTTCCAAGAATTTGTACGTTTTGGATGCGATGAAAACCAAAGTCAATATTGGAATACAATAAAGATTTCCATTCCACAATGGAAATAAATATTTACCGCATAAAGTCAACCAACAGAGATAACAACTACTAACTCATAGAATTTATTATAATTAATATCAAAAACGACGCAGTTTGGTATAAACCTTAGATATAAAGTACCCACTTCAAACAAAGGTCACTTAGAATCTCCTGTACTACACGAGGTGAAGATTGTAATCAAATAACTAACTTAAACCTAACGATAATCTTGGTGACATCGAAAACTTTACGCCAATTTAGTAATGACTAGCATTTTGCTCAATAGTCGTTTGACCCAAATGGTTAGTTACAAAATACAATATGCAAGAAGGTATTCATATAAAGTGGTGTAAAAATTTATACACGTTGATAAACAAAGACAGGTAGAAAGAATTGCACAAAACAAAACAAAATACTTACAATTCAAAAAGGGAAGTAAAGTAGCTATTGATCAGCATAGTCTTCGTGTCCTTGAATTGCCGCTTTTGACTGCACTTCACCAGAAACATATTTTAGAAAATCTCGTAGACTAAATAAGTTTAAACAATCACTAACTTTAAACTAGACCGAAAAGAACCGCTAAATAATAAATTTTAGAATGTCGTGTATGGAGATTTTTAAAAACTGAATGTTAATGTTTGTTAACAAATTATTATAGATAAAATGTATTTCGTAAAGTGGTTAATGTTTTATGTCGTAATTTAGTTAATTTATATATGGGAGTAGACCGACGCAGTAGTGGAACGATCTAGAAAGAAGGATTAAGACTGAGAGAAAGAAGATGGACGCTTTGGACCAGTGTAACAGAAATAGAATGACCGCTTTACCGCGAGGAGAGAACAGTCAATATTGAAAGCGTAAAGTGCGTCGAGACAAACTAAAGTCAGAGTCTATAATTTAGTTAGCGGTAATGCGAAATCGGGATTAATGTGATAAAAGAATTGGAAGAATATTTTGAAGAATAAATTTAAAAAAAAGCAAATCTTGCACAGAAGCGAGAGGTTATTTGCAGTCAGTGGTGTGACGATAAACCCTCTACACCAGGGCAAGCATGTTAAAAACCCAATCCCTTCAAAACGAATGATAAATCAATATGCAAATGTATCGAAACGCACATTATTATTGGAGGGCCAGTCACCTGTGAATGAGCCCATTCTAAAACTGAATAAAACCTGGCTCTCCAAAGCGAAATTTTTGGCAAATTTAATGTAAGGCGAAGGCGGTGTAGGAGAGCATTCAAGATTCATACAAAATTTCAGCACACTTGTAATTTATCATGATGACTGTCTCCGTTTTTTGATTTTTTTACTATTTTCTTTTTTGGGTGAATAAGAATTTTACTAAATATATCCGATTTTGGATGAACACAAATAGCTACACATTTAGCGGCGCTTTTGCGAACTAATATCTCGTCGAAACGTGTTCCACTAGTGATAATCGGTTCGCTCTGCGCGCAGACCAGATTTTGTAGTTTCCGGTCGGTCGGCACTAGAGCGCTGGAGGAAAATAGGATTAATTGGAAAAAAGTGGAACCCGTTTTTCACTTCATGTCTTATCTAAATATCAATGAATGAACAAAATGTTTACTATCTATATCCTTTTTCAGGAAAACAGTTGTAGAATCTCTCTGGATTTTGGTGGACGGAAGAAAAATTTGCGTCCGACCGTACCAAGGCGAGCAAGTACCTTAAAATAAGTCGGAATCTTAACGACGTAAGTGAAGAAAGCGTATACAAAAATATGCGACTCGCGGCCCGGGTGTATTGGACAGATCTACGGTCGAATTTGCCAAAACAAACATTCTAAAAAATAATGTAGGAATCTTATTGACGTAAGTGAAGAAGGCATATACAGAAACGTTCGGCGCGAGGCCCGGCGCAATGGAGGACCTACGATCGACTTCGCCCAAGCAGATCTAGAAAATTGATCTTTATGCGGGGTTTATTTTAATTAATTCTGATAAACATGTTACTAAAATTTCAGATGTTTTTAAACGAATACCTCGGGAAGTTACAAATTCGTCGTCTAGAAAAAATAAAATCCGGTGCTTACAGCTTATTTTACCGTTGAAAAACGTATTATAAATTTTTCAAACCATCGTCAAATGCTAAGGTACTGTTTTATTAATCTTAATTATAAATAACTTACACCCGTGGGTATCGGTCTGAAAAAAAGAAAATATTATAGGGAATTCGTCGAAATTAATTAAAATGTAAGCTTCGAGCAAACCCCCGTTGTTAGCGTCTTGTGTCGCTTTAAGCTACGCCACTGAAAAAATACCAACTGCACTATTTATTCTGCAAAATTGTGAAAATCGAAAAGAAAACACAACGGCAAGCCTCCACTATGTAAACAATGGGTACAAACATACATATTGTTATTATTAGGTGACGTAGGTTCCAAGTTAAGTTGAAATAACAGGTAGCAGCTGCTAGCTTTCTAAGGCCAGATTGTGTCACCAATAAGCGTAGGTAAAACCGTGCTTTAACAAAATTAATACTTAGCCAAAAATAAAAATTATAACACATTCTGAGCTCGATATCAAGACAAAGATGGCAGTGTTCAAAACGGTATACCGCCCGACGCTCACTTACGGCCACCAGATATGGATGCTAAACGAACGAACACGCTCTAGAGTACAAGCTGCCGAAATGAGGTTCTTAAGAGGAGTGGCAGGGATTACGAAATGGGATCATATAAGAAACTCGACCATCCGAGACGATCTAAGCATTGAACCACTGCTACTCTTCATAGAAAAATCGCAACTGAGGTGGCTTGGGCATGTACTAAGATTGTCTGATGACCGAATTCCGAGGAAAATACTGAATGCGATTCCAGGGGGTAGACGTCCAGTGGGCCGCCCCTGACACAGTTGGGTGAGGCAACTCCAGAAACTGTGTGAGGAGAGGATGGGACTGCCATGGACGGAGGCCGAACAATCAGCACAAGACAGGGACGTACGGAGGAGCCTTGTCGATGCAGTAGGTCCCCGACCCGAATAGGATAAGGGGAAGAAGATGCTGATGAACACATTCTTCCACGGTTTTAGTTATGTTTTGGATGAAACAAAGGGTAACTGGACAACTCAAAATCGTGCAACTTCAACACACTTCTGACGTTTTTCACGTCACACGTGACGATCTCGCATGATGAAAAATTAAAAAAAAATATGGTTAAGTAGGTTATGTTTTAGATTAGGTTATAGACTAATTTATATTTTGCAAATATTTTTTTCCATAACTATAGAATATTTTATATTTTGCAAATATTTTTTTTTCATAACTTTAATGATTTTTCAGAGGTGTTGAAATGTCACTTTGTTGAGATGTCGTGGAACCCAAACAAAGGGGTCTAGTCTTAGGGTACTAGGGTAGTAACATAATATATAAGAATTTAAAGAGAAAAAAACAGTGTGCAATTCACACGCGATAGAAGTGAAACCTTCAGAAAATTAAAGTAGACAAGAAGGGGGAGACTACGAAGCACCGTACAAAGAGGAGATCGATTGCAGTATCTCATTCTCTCGTAGGCTAAATCCTATAGATGTATGTGTTTGTCTCTTTTTAGTATCGCTATTTTTCGTTTAATCGAGTTTCAAATCACAACGGTGCTATAGAAGTCAAGATTAGCAAATAAATCGATGATCACGTGGCCCATAAGCTTCGTTAAGCCATCATTACGCAACTTGCTGCAAGCGAAAATCCAACGCAACGCTGACATATCAATAATGATCGGTTGCGATTGGGATGCGTTTAGCAACAGTGATTCTCAAAGTGGGGAACATCTCCAGAGGAGAGATGGTGACTTCAGGGGGGCAGTATGGGCAGTAGGTGTTAAAAAAATGGTTGATTGAATATTTTACACAAAAAACATTTGTGCAGTTCACACGCGGTAGAAGTGAAGACCTTCGAGAGAATGAGACGAATGCAGAGTGCCAGGAATGGGATAATTGTAGGGTTTATTTATTATAATATTTTTACCAAGTTTAAAAATTATTTTACATTGTATTCTACGAGGCACCGCATATAGAGGAGGCCGATAGGTTACAAAGCACTGCACAAAGAGGACACCGATTAGTCTATCTCATTCTCTCGCATGCTAATTCCTATAAATGTATGTGTTTGTCTCTTTTTAGTATTGGTCGTTCCCGTTTCATCAAGTTTCAAATCACAATGGTGCTAAAGAAATTTTCACTTAATGTTGTTTTCTTTCGTTTGGGGCCATCCATAAATTACGTCACACGAATTTCATGATTTTTTTTATCCCCCCCGTCCCTGTCACACATCGTCACATTTGTGAGATTCCCTCCTCCTCCCTAGTGTGACGTCACATATTTTGCAATTTTACATCTAAAATTTTTTTGCGTTTTAATAATTTAGATTTTTACGTGATGTCACAGAACTTATAACCCCCCCATACCTCCTGTCACACTTCTCTACACCCCACTCCCCCCTTAATGTGTGACGTAATTTATGGATGGCCCCTTTCGAAAATTCGTAAAATCAGACGAATATGTCCGGAAAATTCCTTGCAAGTGACGTCACAAAGCTGATGACCCCCCCCCATACGCCTTGTCACACAATGTCACGCTTCTCTGCACCCCTCCCTCCCTCAAGGTATGACGTAATTTATGGATGGCCTCTTACCTCTTCAGTAATTCTGGATAGTATTACAACCACACATATAAAACGGAACTGCGGGTGAAATAAGTTTGAGAAACTCTGATTTAGAAGTAGGGATGTGAGATGTGACAGCGCGT
The DNA here is from genome assembly GCA_936435175.1 of Glyphotaelius pellucidus. NCBI lineage: Eukaryota > Metazoa > Arthropoda > Insecta > Trichoptera > Limnephilidae > Glyphotaelius > Glyphotaelius pellucidus. The sequence goes on along the minus strand of OW386550.1, from coordinate 26,131,267 downwards.
GGCAACAGGCAGCAAGCGCGTTCGACATTAGCACGCACATGTCTAAAATAAGTAGAAATCGTGCGAAGGCAGGGCGAGGTGTGTCGGCTCGGAGCCAATAGGAGCACAAGACGCAAATAACAGTGAATATATTATGCGTGATATTATGGCCAATGGAAATGGATAGAGTTTGACTAAAAAATGCAGTTGAGGTCAAGTCAATTATCTCATGGAGATGGGGAAGGAAATCATTAGCTAATCTGTGCTAAAAATGGAAAGAGATTTGGTGGATGGGTGCTTCGTGAATTGGAAGTTCCAACAAAATTAGCGAACGAAAACAGGAAATACAAATATGTAATTGATAGAGGTCAAGATGATAATCTCGCAGCGAGCATTAATGTGCATAAATAAAATATACGTATTGGTAAGAGCCATTGTGGAGAGGCGCTTAAGAGGTACGTATGCGCGGCCCATTTCGGCCTCTAAAATCATGAAACATTAAGAGCCCAGCAGAGCAATCGATTTTGTCGAAATTTGCCAATATAGTTCAAAAATTAGTCGCTTGTGTCGCCCTCGTCGCATTTTTAAGTGGATTCCGCAAAATGTTATTGTACTTTGTTACTTGACGTGGATTTGACCCTAGTATCTGCTCGTAAAATCCCGAGTTACAACGATCATTCCCGAACAAAAATTAAAAAACGACAAATACATCTTTGCCGATTTCGTGGATCGCTAGATTTCGATTTTCCCTATAAAGTGGGGAAATTTCCCTATCGATTCCCTATTACAATGAAAAATAATTAAAAAAAAAAAAAAAAAAACTGTTTTTTTAATCGGCGGATATTCACGATTCAAACAGTATGATTTTAAAAATAAATTGCGAAATGTTTATGGGGTTTTAACACTAGAATCTACGTTTATTTTTAATTTTAAAAATATAAACGACAACAAGTTCTTTAAAAATCTGCATCTTCTCATTATAAAATTAATATTGGAGGTGTATTGATTAATTTTACATGTATACTAATATTCCCACATTTTACAATATGTACATAATTTTCCATAAATTCTGGGAATTTTTTTGAAGGCTTCCAACCCAGAAGAACACCTGGCATGCCCGCCGAGCGCCGAAATGTCTCCAATTGCTTCCACTTACTTTTGGACTGTTAGGGCTGTCACAACATGGAAATATAAAACACCGCAGAAAAATAAACTTATTTATTTGAAATTTTAGGTTTTTACAGTAAGTAGCCAAAGAAAAAAAAACTGTTTTTATAAAAACGTGTTATAACACAAAGAAGAAAAAGCATAAAACTCACTTCAATACTAAACAGCGTTTAGTATGGTTATTATATTTTATTATGGTATTAGTATGGTTATGTATTATTATTATTACTTGCTATGAAATGTAGAAATTTTGCTACGCGCTGTATATAATGATTAATTATATCACCTTTATGTAAAACGCCTTTTAGGCTTATAAATAAATAAATATTTCATTCTCCAGTCTAGAGTCTCATCGACATAGCGTAGTAACAATCTTGTACTGGGACTGCATGTAACTGTCTTTTAATAGTAACAATCTGACTACACGAAGACAATCGCTGAAAAAGTCGGGGACGCCCGAGGAAGAGATGAATCAAATAATTATTTTTTTGTGAAACAAATGTTAAAAAAAAATTCTTCAATTCTTAGCAATAATATTTCAGGTATACTAGAATTCTCAACCTCAAAACTTTGTACCAAACCATTTACAACCCCGAGCCACTCCGGGTATTTTTACACATGTACTGAAAAAGATGATGAACTTATGTAAATCTGTTTAAAACCAAGAGTGCATTTAATAGCTTAGTTAAATAATTTATGAATAAAATTAATATATTATGAATAATTATTAAGAAATAAGAAAAATAATAATCAACCATTTTTTTGCACAGCCTTTGTCAACCCGTTTGAAATTTGAAACCTGACACTCACTTTTTAATAAAATACTGTATTAGGACCCGTTGAAATACTTACATACTTCGAAATACCAGGACGACACGGATATTTATTCATTTTAAACACCCTGATGAGCTTTTAAAAAGTGTTTATTTTTAAATGATTTACTGTCTGATATGACGACTTCGAAAAATATTATAAAGTTAGGTACAGTTCTGACTCTCAACTATTTAATAATAATAATAATTGGATGATTCGTATAGCGCCGTTTTAGTGAAAAATCACAACGGTGTTTGCTCGATCGTTCCATGTCTTCTCCGGACTTCTTTTACCATTCACAATCGCGTCATATCCTCTCTTTACACTCTTTTCTTCGTTTTTCGGCTCTACGATATATTAGTATTGATTAAATTAACTAAACAACATATCAAGAAAAAAATAAAGCAATATTGTAGCGAATCTAATTATTTTAGCGTATAAGTGTTGAAATATAGAAGGCTCTCCCTTTCTAACATCGCTTGTCCCTTACACCCAACACCGCTGGGGTAGCGGACCGATATAAAAGACAAGCAAAACCCTAAAATGTTAAGTCTGCCTTCCGAGGTTAGCTCGCGCGGCTTCAGGTCTCCGTAGAGAGAAAAGGTCCTCGTACAGCCTTTGTCATAAGGTGACGAGTGGTTAGGGAACAATTGGTTTCCTTTGGGCTACTTAGTGTAGAAATACCCATAAAGTTATTGTGGTAGTTTTTATTGATAAACTACTGTGTGTTACGATTATTGAACTGTATACTTGCAAATTGATTATACCCAAATAAAGACAAATTGTGTTTACGGAATAAAAGTGCGGAGTTTATTTATTAAATTGACCATACCGTTACAATGGCGCCCAACTCGAGGCCAATCAATTCGCGAGTGTTGTAAGTTCAGTAAAATCAGTGAAACTAGTGGAAGTAAAATCACGAAAGTTGTGAAAATTTCGAGATAAAGTCTAGTTTAGGGGGAGAGAAAAAGTGAAAGTGTGAAAGCACTAACGAAATTACGACCGAAGAAGCGTAATATGTAATTACAAGTACAACAGTGAAAAGTTGAATAATGACGCTTGCAAAGAATGCGATGGCGTCTAAAAGACCATCGTATGTCGTGATACGCGATGTCTTAATTGTTGAACAAGAAGAAGGAATGTCGACGGAACGGTTTATTGCCACCAAAAGGGCATTGTTTGCCGAACTTCCAGTTGATTATCTCTGTGAGGTAATGGAGCTGGATATGATGTACGTAAGGCTCAATCCATTCATACGAGAGAAGATACCTAGACGCTCTATTCAAACGTTTGAAGAGCTACTCCGTAAGGTGAAACTGGCAGAGGAAAGTGCTCCAGAAAAAGTTAGCCAACAAGATGCAATTCATGTCATACCTACAGAAGCGCTACCAGATAAAACATCGCAAACCACGGAAGATGTATATGAGTACAGTGAAAAATCAAAAATCTACCTTCCTGTAACTCAAATAATACCTTTAGAAGTACCACCGGATAAAAAACCAGAAACCGAAATCTCTGAAGTATCAGAAATAATGTCTGTTAAAATATTGACATTAGATTACCCAGTTGAACCGTCTGTAAAACTGATCGAACACGATGTTGATGTCCTGACTGCAGTACCGCGGGATAGTCCGGCCCCGCGCAAAATTGACATCCTACATGCTTTGCTACAAGACAAACTTCAAAAGGTGTTAGAAGAAGCACCATTGGCAGCACCTTTCGTGATGGCTACCAATTTAAATGTTACCAGCCGATTTTATGCAGATCATCTACAAAAACAGGCAGCAATCACACCCAAAGTAGAAAGATATCATCTGCTTGGTATGGATTACATGGTACCAACTGCAATTGTAATCCCCACCGATGTCCGCGCAGGAGACTGGCGCATAAAGGTCAAGATAAAATATGGATGCAAAGTCTTCCGCCCTTTGGGTAACTGTGCTTTTAACAGCATGCGAATTAAATTGTACAAGGCGAGTCTCAAACCTATCGAACAATTCATCTCACGGGTTGTTTCAAAATTCAGCGAAATCGACCACCCATTCAGAAAACTACAAAATAAAGGGAGAGTGCCAAGATATTGGGTGATTTACGAGCGGTCAGAAGCAGAAACAAAGCAGCAAAAGAAACAAAGACACGTGCACAGGCCTGCAACGATAATATTGGAATCGAGCTGTAATAAGAGCCTTGAAGATATAATACTAAACCTGAAACATCATAAATCGAAGGATAATTGCGCAAATCCTCTCGAAATAATAATAAACTGCTAAGTTGGACAATGTACATGGATAACATGTGTGCTGTAAACAGGGGCACACATTTACAGCCGACCGTAATCCGAGCCTTTAAAACTTCGAAAAAGGTCATAACCCATAATGGACCCATGGACAAAGCAAAGAATCCAGAAAAACATTAAATCTAAATTGACGTACAAGTGAATAGGGTCTCACGAAGTAATATGATGTAAGTGCAAAACAAAGAAGCAGGCACAGCCAAGATAAACAGTCGTAAATTAGTGCCACCGGACCATTTTTCGAGAAGGACGACTTCAATCACTGCAACCGGAGTCAACTGGCCACGTGTGGCATACGCCGCAGATTTTTACCCAATCTTCAAGAGTCAAAGCCAACAACAAGAAAGCCATAAATCTAAATAGCTTCATAAAAGTAATAATGACCTACCCATCATTACTTGCAACACGAGACGGACCACAGTAGAAGACAACAGGGACCTATCATAAATCACCGGAAGTTGGACCCTATTATTCAAGACGGCAGACCTCCACAATGGCAACTGATGGGGACCCCACGTGCAGAATAGCGCGACCAGCGGCTGACATGCCGCACACTGAAAAAACCTATGATAGTTCTTATGTGTAAAGACTGAAAAAAAAAAAAAAATTCTATTATTATAATTGTTATGTGTAAAGACTAAAAATCAACTTCTTCTATTATAATTTTTATGTGTAATTAGGTTAAGAAAATAATTTTGTTTATGGAAATGAAACTTATCGAGGCGATTTAAGTTCCATTTAGGGGGAGTCTGTAGCGAATCTAATTATTTTAGCGTATAAGTGTTGAAATATAGAAGGCTCTCCCTTTCTAACATCGCTTGTCCCTTACACCCAACACCGCTGGGGTAGCGGACCGATATAAAAGACAAGCAAAACCCTAAAATGTTAAGTCTGCCTTCCGAGGTTAGCTCGCGCGGCTTCAGGTCTCCGTAGAGAGAAAAGGTCCTCGTACAGCCTTTGTCATAAGGTGACGAGTGGTTAGGGAACAATTGGTTTCCTTTGGGCTACTTAGTGTAGAAATACCCATAAAGTTATTGTGGTAGTTTTTATTGATAAACTACTGTGTGTTACGATTATTGAACTGTATACTTGCAAATTGATTATACCCAAATAAAGACAAATTGTGTTTACGGAATAAAAGTGCGGATTTTATTTATTAAATTGACGATACCGTTACAATATTGTTTTGGCCATCACTTATAACAGATGTTTTGCCTACCCAAGTCATCGCCAAAACAATAACTGTTGTCTTTACGCATATAATTAAAAAGAGCTTTTTTAACAGTAATGGATTTTTTTTATTGGCAAAGTTTTTTTGATACATATTCATACAAGTACATACATAATAATATAAAATACAAGAGAGTAACAAAAATCCCACAAAGGCGAAGCCTGTGCGTGAGTATTATAGTAAGTAGATATTAAACAGTAGTGGCTAAAAAAAATTGAATAAATCGGCATTTAGCACAAAATTGGGTTTATTTTAGTTTTTATTACTTCTGGGCTCTGTTTTTAGAAAATATTTATTGTAGAAATTGACATTTTTTACGTTGGGTTTCACATATTTCACAATTTACAGATAGTTTTTTGAATTTTTGAATGCGCAAAATTTGGACTTGTTTGCTGTTTGATGTTTAGGTATCCTTTATGAATATGAACATTTTAAAGATAATATTAAAAATATTTTTAAAAAGCGCGATAAACAAACACAAATAAATAAATACAATAATTAAAAATCATTTCGTAAAACCGAGTGATGACTGTACTTCGTGCTTTTACCAAATATTCGAACATTTTTAGATGGAGCACGTGGAAAGGATTAATTTGTTCCGGGCGCGGACGTTGATATGATTGTCTCTTTTCACATATTGCCTTCAAATCGGCCACATTTAGGTCCCTGTGCGAAGCTACAAGCCAAGATGTGAAAACGTACAAGGTGCTAGAAATGTCACGTATTCGCCACTTTCGTTACCTAATTCCTTTTGACATAATTCCTTCTAAATTATATTCTTCATAAAAAGACGCTAATAGTAGTGAACACGTAAAAAATATAAGCGTATAATCGTCCGTGTCCTTGCCGCGCACGTTTTCGAATAACTTTTTGACATGCTTCCTTCAAATAACGCGAACAAATTCTATTGCTTGATTTGATTCCTCTAATGTATATGTATTCTATCTTAGCACAAACACACAAACATATTTTCAACACTACCTTACAGAACATAGCGCCGCGGACGACCGCTCGTGGCGAAAGATTTTCGCATAATGAAAGTAAATCGAAGATGTCATCGTTTTTATGTCTTTTGGGTGCATAGAAAAATTATGTATTACCCAATACATCACCGTTTTTTTTAATTAAGTTTATTAATTTTATAGTTAAAGTACTGTTTTATTAGATAATATTTTTAATATGCAAAATTATTTGTTTTTTAGTACAAATAAATGGTTTTAAACACTGTTGATTTACGTAGTGTAAAAAAATTAAAATACGTCATTATTAAGCTACATTATAAAAATATATAAATGGGGTGGTATAGGCCGAGATGTTTTCTATTACAATTAATTTTTTATATATTTTTTTTAATATTGTATATGATTGTAGATGGAAAAAATCTGAAGGTCGATTGACGATTTATTGAAAACTGACATTTTATAAACTGCTTTAAAAGTAAGACAGTATTTTTTATAAATATTTAATTTTAACTGGTGGTATAAAACACACTTGTATCTAAAAAAAGAAATGTGTAAATTTTTTTTATTTTGCCCCTGTTATGTGCACGGGTGATTTTAAAGATACGCAAACAACATAAAATATTGAAAATCCATCGTGCCCTCTTAAATGCATTTTTAACCCCCGACGCAAGGAGCGGTGTTATAAGTTTGACGTGTCCGTGTGTCTGTCTGTCTGTCTGTGGCATCGTAGCTCCTAAACGAATGGACCGATTGTGATGCAGTTTTTTTTGTTTAGTTTGAAAGCTGACGTAATAGAGATGGTTCTTAGCTAAAATTCATGAAAATCTGTTCAAGGTTATCAGCCTTTTTTGTGTCGGGGGTTTCTTAAAATTTTGTAAATTTTACTTATTAAATTTTTTATTTTATTTTTCATTGTATTTTTAAAATAAACATAGTAAAATTATTTTTGTAATATTTTTCAATTTAAGGGGGGGGGGGGGGGGGGGTAGGGTTTGAAAATCAATTTTTAACATTATTTTTTAAATGTACAACATGTAGAGAGTATTGTGTCAAAATTTCAAGTAAATCGGAGCAAAACTAACGAAGATACAGCGTTTCTCGTGAACATTATAACTCAAAATCTACTTGACCGATCCTTTTGAAATTTTGTACACTATTTGTTCACATAAATCAACAGGTAGTGACGAAGAGTTTTTTTTTTCCATTTTATAATAACGTATTTACCGAAAATTTTAGCAAGACTCACATTTTTGACTTCAACATGCTGCAAAAAAAAAGAATTAAAAAAAAAAAACGCACTACCTAGAAAAACATATAACCTTTTCAAAACATTTTGATTTTTTTGTTTAAAATTATTTGTTAACGAGTTATGATGTTCACCGCATTTTCGGGGTTCCTCGGGAGATTCGCTCTCACGGACTTATTTATTGATATTTTTTATAAAATTTTTTTTTTAAAGGTACTTCAGATGTCAAACTATAACTGTATATAAAATAAATAAACCAACATTATTCACATCTCAAAAAAAAATCATGAAAACATGCTTTTTTTAGTCTTTAAAACCCTATCCCCCCCCTTAATTTACTCACAAATAATTGCCCAACTATAATCATGAAACACAAAAATTTTTAATGACCTATATCTTATAATTTAAAGCAAAAATAAATAAAGTAGCTCACATCCGTACTTGATATTTGATAAACCTTTTGATTACAAAAATAATTTTTCAGTTTGGTTGGGTATTTTGATCTCATATCCAAATTTAAGATTTGTATGAAACTGGCCGAAATGGGTAGCGCATACGTTCCTCTTAATCGTAATACGTTTGAACAAAATAACGTAAAATTATGAAACACAATAAAACGTAAAATTATGAAACATAAAATTATGAAATCTAATAAAACGAAACGTCTTTATATCCTACCGGCTGCGCCAATATTATTTACTGTGAGGGGTAGATAACGTGGTTAGAATAGATAATCTTTTTTATTCCAGTAAAAAGAAAATTACTTTTTCAATCATTTAACTAGAAATAATTAAATACATTAAACTAAACTAAATATTACGATACAGCGCTATTCTATTTCATTACTTTGTTTATCAAGAATAAAAATTTACCCAGCTTTTTTCGTTTTTAATGTCGTTTGGGAGGCAATTGTATAAGTTGCCCCCCTCGTAACCAATGGATTAACCTTAGTTAGTGTGGACGGTGTTAAAATGTACGTGTTATCGTGTGTTTGTGTACTTGGGATGTTTAAATGAATTCTGTGTTTGTATGTATTAGTTTATTTTTTATTTTAAGGAGACATGCACTGTATTAATATAGTTTTCTTAATGCTAAGAGCGTGTTTACACACAGCTATAAAAGATGTAGCTTGGCCTATTTCAGCATATCACTCGCCATATATTCTCATTGGGAATGTATGGCGAGCGATATGCAGAAATAGGCCAAGCCACATCTTTTATAGCTGTGTGTGAACACGCTTTAATAGTTTTGTTTCCATATATAATTTTTTGTGGATGTTCTGGGCTTGAAGTGAAATTGTTTTGTATTACCTGGAATTCATTTATGTATGTTTTACATGTGTTTACCCAGATTTCAATCAAATAATTTAAATGTGAGTGCACTTAAATAATTTAAATGTGAGTGAGGCTTTTTTCTAGGTCTCTTTGTGCATTTTCTAGTAAGATGTCTAAATCTTTATTAGTAGAAAATTGCAGTATCATTTGCATATAAAAGGATTTCACCGTTTAAATCTAATTCTAATAGAAAAAGGCTGAGTGTGATCGCGCTGCACTATAATATATTACTTACTTATTTATTAAGCGTCTTTCTAACCCCAACATAACATGAAATAGCAGTGGGCTGGCGATAAACTACTCCCAGCGAGGGCTCGTAAGTACGCCATCGACAATCGCCGTCTTCCTTCTCACGAGTCTTGTGAGAACTTACTAGGTCAATGTGTGAGAAGGAAGTCTTGTAAGAAAACGAAAAAAAAAAACAGAAGATACCAAAACGATGACCGTACGCGTAGGTACCGCTCGCTGGGACTAGTATATACGATGTCAAGCGTGAGAGAGCACGCGTGCTATTGGATATTAATTTGTACAACTGTCATTGCACGGAGCGGAAACATTCAAGAACCGGCATTTTGAAACGACATAGGTACATAAAACTATACAAAATCATTTTTGTGCGCAGCGCAAAACAAACAGAAGATTAGAGCCAAGATCGAAAACAATTTTCAACGTGACGTTTATGCGATCGAAATATTCAAACAGGGTAACAACAAACACTAACAACGTGTAATAATTACCTCATACGTTACGTAGCAGAAAGAAATACACGCACAGCTTACAGCAGTAAACAAATAAACATTTATAAAGAAAAACGACTCACCGTGAATTGGAATCAGCGACCTTCGTCTTCATCCACTGGGGCAACGAGAGGCCGGAAGAGAGTGACCTTTCTGGATCCTGCGCCATCTTGCTTAAATTTTCCGCTCTTTAACTTTCACTTCCGGAAAATATCCTTACAGTTGAATTAAACGTTCCCTGGGAGCGACGCTAGACGTCTAAATACTTGGCAGCAAAACGCTCCGTGAATGTTGGCGAATTCAAATATTCAAATAAAGAATAGAACATAACGCGCCAATCGCGCAACACCGGCAGACAACTGTACAAACTTAATTTGACTCTGTCGAGGTGTGATAAATAGATGTTAGTGTCAACCAGACGCAATCTCGTGAACTCTGCTGGTGTCTTTGATAAGAAAAGATATACAACTTTATCACGAGTTATTTTTTAAACTTCGCGAACAACAAAGATATGACAAAGATAACGCAAAATAAGTATTTTTTCAAATAATTAAGATTGATGCTGGTGTCTAGAAAACTAATTATGTAATTTTTGATGGATAAAATGACAAAAAAATAATCAGACGCTTTTGCGTGTTTTAAATGAAAACTAAGAGTACGCTTTTGGTAATTTGCTGATCTGAAACGAAAGAAAAACACAATTAAACTCAGACAAATAAAAAGATAAGACTGCACATTTGTTAAATCACGTCATTCTTCAACGTGTGTTGGAGATTACAGCAGCTAAAATAAGAAGATGACGGACTTTTATCTGCTTATTGAAGATGGACCTTTTTTTTATTACATTTTTTTTGTAAGAAATTTGTGCGAAGTCTTAGGACAAGCGTTGACAACCTTTCTAATATTTTTGGAAAATATTTGTAAAATTGAAAATAGTATGCAGGCCAAGTCTGGTTCGTGGGCCCCTGATCATTTATAACTGCTTTGGGCTGAAAAATGCAATTATTTAGTGCAAGAGAAAGATTCCCAGAACAATTGAAAGTGGAATGGTATTACAAATGAGGCTAAAGCTCTTCAAAAGCGGTGTTGCTATCAAGTTATTTTATAAATAAAAACTGATTATTTAATATTAAAAACAAATCAAGAAGATATACGAAGATAATAAGAATATAGACTAAACAGACAAGCGGATAAACTTATTTATTTATGTTGAGTTTATGCTGTATTTATATATTTTGTAATCTTTTTTTATTTATGTTATACTGTTGTTATAAATGAAATTTGTATTTGATATGTAAAAGCCCAATAGGGCGTCAATAAATAAATAAAAATAATCAAATGTGAAATAAATCTATTGAAAATTGAATTACCTACTCAGTTTTACTAGGAATTAAAATTGTGTAACAATCTAATTGTTAGGCTAGGTTTACACCCGTAAGTAAAATTTACGACTTAGCAAGCAGTTTTTGACAAGTTACTCACAGGAGCGTTTACATATGCATCCAACTTGTGATAATTAATGCTCACGGAAGTTGTCCGGAAGTTCGAACTGTGTAAATGCTTATGCGACCGTTTACATCTGTAAATTTATTTGCAGTCAGATGGCTTACTGTCAAATTTACGCGATTTTTTCAATAAAGACGAAAAAGCCCAAGTGTTGAAATAGAATTTGGCTTTAATTAAACAATTATCCACGTGTTTTTGTGCCTTCAAAGGCAGAAATTAATGGAGTTCTTTCATTTTATCCGAATGACAGATACCTGACAGCAACCTAGATCGAATTCAAACATACGTGTTAAACATTAACATTACGATGTTAAAAACAGAAACATTGAGAATAGAAAGCATTGGACTGATAATTGAATAGAAGGATTCCCATTTTCAGAAAACTTAAATAACTGTAGACAAATACTAGTTTAATTTTTTTAAATTTCTATCAAACGGCACATTTTGGTACCATTTCTTGCGGAAAGTCTCTCAGCTTATTAAACTGATTTTATAAGCTGTGAGAAGGCTGGAAGTTCGCGCGGATGCGATTAGACCTGTCAAAAAACTCGCGAAAGAACAGCTTCTGTAACTTGCTCTAAATTACGTTAAGTGACTTTTGATGTCGTTTACATTGGTAATTTGGCCATGAATCGCTTACACAAGCGAATTACGAGAAAAAACTTACGAGTGTAAAGCCAGCCTTATGCATATTTCCGAGCGCAAAAGCTACTCATGCTCATTGATTCTCATGGGTGGAGGGGATAATGAGCAAGCTCATTTATGAGCTCGTGTAGTTATAATATTGATTAGTTTTTTTGATCTCGAATACTTTCTCATTTCCGCAGCTTCGTCTCTTACTAATTAGAGCGAGAGATGCTATTGGTTAGTTTTCACCATTTCAAAATTTCAATATAGTTTGTACTAAAAAAATACACGTGATTTTGGGTATGGGGGGTAGTCTAAAACCTCACCACAAATCACCAGGGGGGGGGGTTAAACAGTTGCTAAAAAACATCACGTGATTAATGGACGACCCCATATACGAAATTATATTTTTGGATTCAGCATTCTGTCTGTATTTTCATCTTGGTTAGTGAAGTTCAATACCAGGATTTTCATAGATAATATGCAACTAGATTATTAATGTTTCACAAATCCCTCTGTTCAAGTCCACTAAGCCTAATAATTGACATCACACCAGCCAAGACTGAAATCACTTATAAATTAATAGAAAAAAAAATACTGGAATCCAACCAGTGGAATCTCGTTTCAGAGCCGAACGTCCAGGCTTTGATTGCCCTACGTTGAATGTTTGCTCAAAAGGTGCGATTTTATAACAAATCAAGATTCAGTACTAGGCTCTGCTTGGTACGAAAACAACAGTACCTACGTAAATTTAATTAGGACTAGCCTTGAAGAAACAAAGAAAGGACAACAGATTGGATGAAAAGCAAATAGGGAGAATATCACTGTGAGATTGAAAGTTCAGATGATTCTGATATTTTTGATAAGTTGTGCAATGATATATTTATTTAACGTGATGACCACGCAAGATTAGCATGAGTTAGAGGAATTTACAGGTCTTTGTTACTGACAGCATAGACTGTTCTATCCCCCAACCTGCAGGACTAACTTGCCGTTGGTCATGCCGGTGGGAAGAGCAATCTTGCTATTGAACTGAATCAATTCGGATATCAACATATTTAGCACAAATGAAGTAAAATATAAGAATAAAATAAATGAAGCTGCCTAAAGGCAAGCTCTGTTTCTGCTGGTATAGTTGGTATATCCAGTTTATATTATAGGTAATTCTCTCTTACAAAGAGGGACGGGAGATAGACATAACCATGCTTTTTATTTGTCAATATAAGGCCATTTGTCAATAAGTAAATTATTCTTTTCATTTTGAATGGTAGGTAGGTAGGTACCTAAGTACTGAAGAAATTTTTCAGTCTGGACACACTGTACATAATATATGTAAAATAAGTAGTCACGGATTACTAACTAAAATCATAAAACATGACGATGAGTGAAATGTCCTTGAATGAGGACTTTCTAATGGCTAAAAAAGGATTATATTATCAGTGGAAGAACTCGACAAACCGATTTTAGAGCAAACCAAAAATAAATATAATGTATTCATATGAAAAATCCCGCGCAAATTGATGAACTAAATCAATAATATTTAAATATCAAGGTTAAATCTTAATCTTACATCTTCATCTTACTTCAAAATAAACTAAACAGATTTTGCCAACATTCCGGGATGATAATAATCATACGAACTTTTCAATTGACTTCAACGTTCGCCGAAATATACCCACACCCACCAGCTGCATTTAGATTGTATTAGTTTTGTTATTCCACTTTAATTATATTATTATCCGTTGTATTGAGATGTCACGTCATAACTCATGGTTCTGGTTTCAATATTTGTTTTACAAAACAATGGTTAGAATTGAATATGCATTAAGTACGCAGCTTTAATATTAAATTATAAACTACTTACCAATAAAGTGGATAGCATAAAACATATTTTCCGATTAAAAAACATCACGAAAACTCAACTTATATCGCACCTGAAATTCAAGCAACTTCAATTTGACACCTTTTTTGCCTTTGGGTTTCGGTAGGATAAAATGGCAACAGTTTTAAGTACTACCAGAGTACAAAATGCCGAAATCACTTTAGTACCTACTTACTTTAGTGTTAGGTTTCAGGTTCACGATGATTATTATTGTATTTCACGTGATGAAAAGACACGAGATGTTTTCGATTGGTAATCAAAGATTAGATTGTACATACACCATGATATTTTCCATTTCGGTACAGATTACAGCCATTCAAGCCAGCGATTATGTAAGAATCATAATTGTATCACTCCATAGTAAAAAAAATAAATCTATATTTATTTTATTTTTTATATTTCATTTTATATTTTACACTGGTTTCATATTTTTGCTAATATTATTTTTATTTCAAAGTCGTGTGTTTTCTATGTAATTTCTCATGTTATGTTTGATTCATTAGTAACTTATTTTATAACTCAATGTTACAATAACAATAATAGTTAACACAATTTACACAACCATTGACCATATATTAATTTCATATAAAAGCCCATGTAATATTTTTTTGGGATTGTTTTGTTTTAATTTTAATCTTAGTGAAAATCATTTTCATGTGTCCAATTCAATTGTGTGGGGGGCGTTATTCACGACCAATCGTTTGTATTAATTTTTAAGCTTAGTAAAAATCATTTCCAGTTAAACTTTAATTGCGTGGGGGGCGTTTTTCACGACCACTCCACACCAGAGCAATTTCACGAAACGTGGAGCGTGAGTGGTTTGGTCTTGGTTTATTTGACGATATTCAAAATTCAAATTCTCAGTAGGTTTGAAGCGGTTGTTCGGATTTTGGCGCGACCGGACATTCAACACGACCGACCGCTCCCCTCAAATCGCATAGGATTTACTCATTCACTGACAGATTTAACGTGGAAATCATCCAAATCGAGGATTGGAGTGGTTGCTTGCCAGGTTGGGGGCCATAATGCTTTCGTTCGATAACAAAATAATTATTTAATTTCGAAATAATCACGAGTGATCCATCTTGAGTTCTCTAATTTATTTATATTATCCTTCTCATTCTAAATTTTGAAGTATCTGTGACCATAGAAAAATTGAATTGAAGTGACAACTGAACAATAACATTATTTACGTCATATGGACCAGCGCTGCCAATCACAATATTCTGTGATCACTGTAATATCCGACATTTAAATTTGTATTTATATAATTATGGCAGCGATTAAAAGTGATGTCGTGCCGGCAGTCAAAGAAGAAGCCCGCAAAGCGCAATTGGAATGGGTTCAGATGAGAGAAGACTTGACTTCCCAGTACGGAGAAAATGCCCAAGAGAGATTTTATAGGAAGTTTTCATCAAACCCGTTTGTGCCTATTGGTTAGATTTAAAAATAATGATTTTTAATTTTATGATACATTGTATTGCATAACTGCGCTATTCATTATAATTTATTGGTTAAACTGCCAAAGACCTTCGCACTGTAAATTCAAAAGTATGAAAACTGTGTTGTCCCCCTGTTATCTCATTCAAATTAGATGAAACTATATGATGAATTAATGAAACAATTAAATTAACAATAAACTGTCTTTAAGAATTTGGTGATATCACCCCAATTAGAATTTCGAAGGAGCCAGGCGGGCTGCGCTTATGAAAACTGGTATCCACAGTCAAAAATTTACGATTCTCTAGTTTTTATTCGATTATATGTCATACTGCCTAACACAGATGATCAGAGAATCTTCTGAGACGATGGGAGACGGCAACCTTGCCGTCTCCCTTTTCACTACCCACCAGAGTGATGCAACAAAACTCTCCAAACATTTAACGGTGATAGAAATAAAATCTATGTTTTAAGGCGTTCCACGACAACTCAACACAGTGACCCACGCACCCTTGAAAAATGGTATAAAGTCATAAAAGTGACGAAAAAAATAGCCAACATCCTAACCTAACGTAATCTATTGAACCTAGTTTTTTTCATAACTTTTCAAAGGTGTGTTTAAGTGTCACTGTGTTGAGTTGTCCGGTTACCTTTTTAGGGGTACAGACACTAAACAGGCCTGGCAAATGATTTAAATTTGTTTGCTAATTATGTTCGACTTATGCCCACGTCTTCTTCTTCAAAATCCTTCCAGCTTTGGCATCCAGCTTTGGCCTCTCTCAAAAGTACAGTTTTGCCGATCATCGTTATTCTGTCTAATCTGAAACCAACAGTAATCTTTAAATTGTCTTTAAGTACAGTTTTGCCGATCATCGTTATTCTGTCTAATCTGAAACCAACAGTAATCTTTAAATTGTCTTTAAATCGCCATCTGATGATATTTAAATTTCAGCAGGTTACGTGCCCAGCATTGTCCCAATCAAGGTTAAAGATTGCGATTGCGTCATTTTGCTTTATTGTTGTTCCGATCACTTTATCCTCTTTCCAATAATAAATTGACAGTTTAAATATTTATACAAGAGATATTTTGAGCACACAAACCGGTGGGTTTATTTATTTAATGAATTAATTTTCTTAAATATTTTTTCGATTCTTTCGTTCCATGTAAATTGAAAGTACATATTAGGCATTTGATAAAATTGGTTTCGTGCCAACTCAGAATCAACTCTATACCTCTCTGAAAAGTCATTAAAAGCTATGATTTTTTTTTAAATAGCCCAAACCCTAACCTAATTTAACATATTTAACCAATTTTTTAATAAATTTTTTACATCACTTTTTAATGACTTTTCAAAGGAGGTTTTGAGATCATTTCATTCTGAGTTGTTCTGTCACTGATAAAATTGCATGAACTGAAGGTCACGTAGTAACCTTCACACTTTTGTAATATCTCTTTTGTTCTCTCCTGAGACATTCCTTAATTGTAATTATTGGGACCAGTATTCTCCAGTACTCCAGGATGCTTATTGAAAGACTTAGGTTCTTTAAATCACGGTGACTGTTTATTGATGTGTCATAATTTATAATTATATTTGGAGTTCAGACTTCCTTCCTAGCTGAAAGCTATGTTTTATTTGCGGAGTTCCTGAATTGTAATGACTCCGCAATTTTGCCTTTGGTCACCTTTGGCACAACTCTGCAACGAGACGTGATCCGAAGAGCCCACGGACAGCTAATGTAGGAACTAAATTATAGACTAATATTATACATTACAGGTTTTGAGATGCTGAAGGCTTCATGGAAGTGTTCCTATAATTATAATAATAAGCCTATGGCGCAGACTATGCCAATCAAGCATTATTTCTCACCTTAATGAATTTACATAATTCAATTCAATTATACCAATCCATGTCTGCCTGTTGGAGTCCCTTTTGATGACCCTCCGGTCATCAAATACCTCTATAACTTATTTATTGATATGTTAATTATTAATGATTTTTTGTAGCATTTTTCATTGCACTGTCCCTGCAACATACCTTCTTATTATCTTCAATTCAATTCAATTCATTTTATTAGTTTAAAAACATTACAAAATTTTACATCTAATTCGTTTTTAAAATACATTTGTGACAGTGGTAGATACAAACTATACAAGCATTAATAGAGCTTATCATATCCTTCATTATATTTCTGGGTACTCGTGGAATATCGCCCACCACATACTTTTTTATGGTTAAGTTCGGTTGTTTATTAATAGTAAATTAAGAAAACATTTTAATTTAGCTAATTTTCAAACCTAATCCTAAAATAATATGTGGTGTACATATTTCTACTATATATTGTAAACCAGTGAACATTGCATTATAATCTTGCGCATACTATTTCTAATTCCCTTGCAGTTTTATAGCTGATTCTTTCTACAAATAAATATTTAACATAATAACTCTAGTTATATTGAATAACCACATTCACTTATCATTTAGTCCTATTCTAGATATAATTCCAGTAAACCACTCTGTTCTTGCTGGAAATCCCGTTATTTCCCCCTCACCTTTGGTTGCCTCCCACTCAAATAAAATTTGTGTATATATCTGTCAATATTTAGTATCGTAGGTTAGTTTTATTATTCTCTTGCGAAAGGAAGGGTTCTTCTGAGGTGGAGTGTGAATAAAATTAAAGTGGTATAAAACAACTATGTTTTTTTTATTGTAAATATTTCCCAATTGAATTCTTACTGTTATTCTTTATTTGCAGGTTGCCTGACAACAGTCGGTATCTTGGGCTATGGCCTCTATAACTTCCGCCACGGAAAGACCCGAATGTCCCAGAAGATGATGAGGTGGAGGATCATTGCTCAGGGTCTTACTGTTGTTGCCATCGGAGTGGGAGTCATTGTAACAAGTGGCGAAGAGTAGAAACATCTGATGCAGTCCATAGACTTACCGTTAGATTTTGAATAGTGCTCTAATAAGAGAGAAAAACAAAGAATTCAGAAACTTTATTCATCTGAAAGTTACACAGTCAACTGAAAGAGCTTGCGTTTTTTTATTATCTTTTTAGCATAAACCAAAATAGTTTTCATAATATTTTTTTGCTTATTAACCCCTACAACTCTGGCCTATTCAATGCAATTTATCTGACAATATGATGTTGTTATATTATTTATTATTGTAACTTTTGTAAACAATGGACCATTCTCCCTCTTCCTCTCCTTCTGCTCCAACGGTGAGAAGAGGTGCATACATGAAAAGATAATCTTTTCTACCCAGTGAGCGGACTACCTTTTGCTACCGTTGGACCTTTTTTGTTCATACATGTATTTACGTATACAGGGTGTCTGGGGGTAAAGCACACCAACGTGATTCTACAAATAAAAAAGATAAATAACTTTTTTCGAAATTCCAAAGTTGTAAGGAAGTTTTTAGGTTAAAAGTTATTGTTTGTATGGAAAAATTAATATACTTCTTTGGAAAAATATTTTTGTTTGTTTGTAATGGAATTTCTAAAAAAGTTATTTATCTTTTTACTTCTACCATCATGCAGAATCACCCCCTTCTTAGAAGTTAGTGAACTTTATCCCCGGAGACTCTGTATACAAATAATATATATAGGTATGCTTATAGTATTTTGATACAGTGTATTTGTTTTAGTAAAACTTCATGGATCACATATGCGACATGTGCGAAGATCAAGTTGAAAGAAAAGAAGGAATCCTAAGGTCATGATTAAGGTTCCTCTTCTGCTAAGGGCCAGGACAGTTTTGTTATTCTCAATATAAATTTAAGCAGCATTTTTTTCAAATGCTTGATACATTTTGAGCAAATTAAGATGCCATTGAATAAGTTAAGCATTTGCTTAGTTTTTTCTTTTGATAGTTAGCTGCACACAAAAATATTGAAATATAAGGAGATATGCTATGATGTCCGCACGATTGTCGGCGGATTACGGTCTAATGATGCTAGTTTGAATACGGAATTTAGTTGATTTTTCGAAGGTATGCAGTAGTATTGGTTAACAATATTATTTGAAAATGGAAAGACTTTGTTCATTTAGTTGATTTTTTGAAGGTGTGCAGTAGTATTTGTTAAAAATATTGGCCACACCAGGAAGCACAGTCCCACCCAGTAAAAACTGCCGATAGCCCATCTCCTTATATTTCGATAGCTTTGGCTGCACATGAAAAGCTAATTTTTAATTTAATCTAAAGACAGGCATTTATAAATAATTGTATTCTGAGAATTTCCATTCTTTAAAAATATCTTTTGCAGGTCTTTTCGTTTCTATTTGTGTCAATGTCAGATTACCGATGATTGTTTTTTTTTTTTTTTTAGTTTAGAGCTATATGGTCTGATATTTTTGTACTTTATAGGTTTACAAGTCGTAGTGGATTATTTTATTATTTCAAATATATATATTTACGTGTTACACATCAGGATGTTATGAAATTATGCAAAAAGGACTGGATCATCAATAATTTTTCTAAATGTTGGTAAAAGACAAATAATTTTAAACATTGGTAAATGGATTGTAAATATTTTACTATTTTTATAAACAAAAAATTCTTGTTTCACAAAGCAATTAAATATATACAAAATTCAACACTCATGTCCTATTGTTCAACGTAATTCAGTATTTTATTGTGATGAAGTTTGTTTTGTTGTGTTAAATAAAAGCGGTTTTAGAAATTACTGTGTTTCATTGTATTAACAACTCGAGCGACAGCTACCCAAATTAAGGTAAGTGATTTAGAAAAATTGAAATGAAATTATAATTGAAGAAGAATAATTTTAAATTATAATTTTTTTTAAATTATAATTTTCTTCTTCGATGATATATTACGTTGATGGGAATAACCTTAAAAAGTTATAAAAAGAGAGTTTTTCTCATAAAAAATTGAAATTATAAATTTAATATTTTTTTTACAAAACCTAAAAATTTAGGATAAGCGGTGAATGGTGGATTTAGTGGCTTTAAACTGCAGTAAGCAGTTCATATGTTTCTGTATTCGTATTAAATCAAATGGCCGAAACAAAAACTGAATGCCCAGAAATCCTCATCGCTCGAGTGGTTAACTATGTAGCGACAAGCTACTATATTAATACGAGCCATTCGTAGTGCAGTCTAGAATCGCTGCGCGCGTTACTATGATAACAGCATAGAAGCTTCAAGAGTCACTATGGAAGTGCGCCAGTCTACCCGCGGCTTCTGGAACCGTCATCTCCGGGCGGCTCCACCAAGGTTATAAAACGAAGTGCAGCGCTGGCCCTTTAGTCCAGTACTCACATACAGTATCAAATGCAGTTCAGTCTAGTCTAGTTACTGTCCAGCCTTCGTCCGCATGGCGTCGAGGACCGGCCACGTCACTACGACCATACTCCACCATCGTTTTTTGCCACTGAGAGCATCGGCCTGGAGGGTTCACCATCGTTTATCTCCATCACCACGGTGTGAAGTGGCATCCTGGCACCAGCATCGGCTTGTAGGAATTTGCCACATCATCTTCACAGACCACGGTGTTGAACATCTCACTGGAGGATCAGGAAGATCTGTGACTTTCACCGCCAGTTGATCACAACATCCTCATTAAATCTCTGCCCGCCGCGTCTCGAGCAGTTGAGCACGAATCCACACCCCGCCAAGATGTGATCTACGTGTTGTGTATCCCAATGTAATACATACACAGAACTGTCTGCATAATAAACACACAGCACTACATAACATCTTTCATGTTCTCTACCTGCCGTTACCAACACACACACAAAGAAGAAATATCTTTTATGGAACTCTCGAGCTCTGGTATCTTGAAATTTACATTGCATCTTTTGTCTAGAATATCTACATCCAGTTCCAATGTCATGTCCACCATGAACCTCGAAATGTAAGTTAAAAAATAAAACATGAAAAATATATTGATGTTTACATTGAAAGAACATGGGGGATGGTGGAACTCAACGGCGTTCGCCCGTATAATATGCAGTCAGCCAGCCAGATATAAGTCACCCGCATATTTATAATCTGTCGAATGGGCGGATTCCGTTTTATCATCCGACACATGGGCCTTTCATTGTAACGAAACTAATCTCTCGCTGCAAACAGTGCCGGATTAAGACTACTTGATGCCCTAAGCAATCCACGCCTGTGGGCCCCCCTATCCATGAGAAAACTAGTATCGGTCTTTAAAAAAAATTACATATTTAATACAACGAAATAGATCATTACATACCTTAAAATATGTATGAAGAACGAAAGAGATCTGGGAGTAGATATTACATACAATAAAAACCAAAGCATTTTTTATTTACTTATTGAAATGCGACTTGTGACTTTTTAGAGCATTAAATTCGCAGAAAATAGTTTTTAAGTCCAACGTTTTTAGCATATATAATATTGATACTCTATATATAATATTGATAAAGCATCGAGCCTTTCCTGCAGCATCGTCGTTCTTTTTTAATTTTTTATTATTTTCAATTTTGAAAAAGATCGTTCCGCTGTGCAGTTTGATATCATCAGTCATAAAATTATACGTGTTAAGGAACGCTGATTCAGTTTTATCATCCTGTATTATTTTGTACAATTATTGTGCGTGAATTTGATGTGAACTTGCACGAGGCAAATCACTGGAACTTATTTTTTATGACAAATGAATGAAACTGTTGAATTTCGGATCCTAAATCGGTATCAAGGTCTTGTGGATATGTGTTACTAAATTTCTACAATGCTGACTGTATTCTGAA
The DNA here is from genome assembly GCA_936435175.1 of Glyphotaelius pellucidus. NCBI lineage: Eukaryota > Metazoa > Arthropoda > Insecta > Trichoptera > Limnephilidae > Glyphotaelius > Glyphotaelius pellucidus. Next base: position 26,109,313 of record OW386550.1, on the reverse strand, counting down.
GTTTGCTCGGAACACAAAATTTTATCGATATTCGGTATTTTAGTCAGGAATGAGAATTTGTCTGCTATTTCTTTGTATATCTCTCCCCTTCTTCGAAAACTTTTTGGTGCTGTTTCTGGTGCCCCCCAAGACGTGATGCCCTAAGCAATTGCTTAATTTGCTTATGGGCTGATCCGGCACTGACTGCAAACTGCTCTCCTTGAACTGCATGTGAATTGTAATATCTATACTATTGGGAATATTAAAATGAACTTGAACTAGAAGCGAAGTTTGCCCGTACCCAAATAGTGCATTCAGAGGAACGTGTGATTTTATATCTGATATTTTCACAGTTTGATTTTGGTAATGTTTTTGTTTTGCATTACGCAAAACTTGAACATTCAAGTATTACATACTTAAAAATTGCTTTGCGTAATACTTGAACGCCCCCTGTTATGTTTATTCATAATATGATAAGCATATTAAAAATAATATTTTTCACCTAGCTTCAGTAGGTACTCAAGTACTTTTAGAATTAAACTGATTAAATTTAGACCGCGATCCAAAAACATAAAAGACGAAGATCTTTTAATGTTTCTTTTGTTTAATTCTATGAGCTTCCTATAGCGTAGGGAGTGTGGCGAACCCATCGCTCAGGGAGTGGAAACACAAACCTGCAATAGCCATCCCAAGCCAAGGTGTGAGCTACCGTGCTCAGGCTGAATGTCCTGGGGAACAGTGTCAAAAACGGTGCCTCCGAGAAACAAGGTCGCATCTCGGAGTATTTAGACCTTACTCCAACATTCGGGGCTCTGCTGGAGTGGACCTTCTATTTCCCTGGTCACTCGTGGGACAAAAAAATTGGACCATTCGAAAACTAGGGGCCTTTTAGGAACCTAGGAGTGCTGAGGCCACCTCTGTGGACTTTCTTCCTGGGGCTCTTAGGAGGAACCAAAAGGAGAAGCCGTGGAGAGGAGAGCTGAGGCCACCTCCATGAACCCTTCCCTTGTGGGGCCTTCACGGAACCAAGGGGAAGGGCACTCTTCCGGTACGGGGCCTTTGGGGAACCAAGGAGGAGTGAAGTGGAGAGATGATGTCCTCTTCCCATGTGGGGCCTTCAGGGAACCATGTAGGAGTGAAGAGGAGAAATGAGGCCATCTCCGTGAACTCTTTCTTATGGGGCCTTTAGGGAACCAAGGAGGAGTGAAGAGGAGAGATAAGTCCTCTTCCCTCCTGGGGCCCTCGGGGAGCCAAGGTGGAGTGGGGCTCTTCTCTTGTGGGGCCTTTAGGGAACCAAGGGGAGGTGAACTCTCCATCGTGGAGCCTTCAGGGAACTAAGGAGTGGAGAGGAGAGATGAAGCCCTCTTCCCTCGTGGGGCCTTCAGGGAACCGCGGAGGAGTGAAGAGGAGAAATGAGACCTGGGAAGACACATTGTCGAACCAGAAGACATAGCTTCATTTCCAATGACAATCCTGGTGAACTTTGTAAAAGGGACTGGATTACTGTCAAAGGAATGAGGTAAAATGGGAGATAGCACAATGGGCCTACGGCCTAAGTGCTCACGGGAACATTATTTATGTAAACCGTCTCCGCTCTTGAAAAAAAAAAAAAAAAAAAAAATACAAATGAGCTTCCTAACAAAAATAAATTTCTAATGAGATACACCTGTAAGCTTTGTATGCCATTTGTACTTCTATTTTACTTGTCCTTATATTTTATTTGTACAACTTAAGATTTTTATACTTGAATTCGTAATTTTTTATTGGTGACCGGACAACTCAGAATCATGCAACTTCAACACCTCCTTCAAACGATTTTAAATATTATTATTATGAGCAATATTAATTGCGATACTTCACACATAGATGGCAGTAATTTTGCTACATGCCGTCATGGTAGAAGGGAAAACAATCCGTGAAGTATGAATTTATTGTGCCTAGACTAATAAAATACTTCATTAGGTTGACCTTTCTTTTTTGCCAACAAAAATCGATTTAATTGAACGGCGGGAAACAATACGTGCGCGAAATAAATAAATCCTGAGACCAAAATAATTATCTTGGAATCAAACCACGAAACTGGATAGTTTTGCAATCAATTAATAGATGGTGTTTAAAACAATCAATGCACGTTGCTCAGAATACTTTTGAGAATATTTTTTGTGAGCAATTCTAAATTATACAAACATTTTACGTTACAATTACACCCCATCGATATGTTTCGTCCGCTGTTAGTGGATTCACCGCAAACTTTCAATAACTACAGTACCCTTTACACGCAGAGTTCAGAGCGGGACGTGCCCCGCGCCACTTCAGGCCGCCGCGCAGAAAAGTCTCACAGTAAACTGCGCTGTAAACCGTTATCTTACTTTCGGTCTTTACTTTTCTGCGCGGCGGCCTGAAGTGGCGTGGGGCACGTCCCGCTCCGAACTCTGTGTGTAAAGGGTACTTTGCGCAGGTATTTTGTAGATTGCGTAGGAACTGCGCATAGGGTTACCATCCGTCCGGATTAATTCGGACATGTCTGGACTTCTAGCCTTTTGTCCGGCCCTTTAATTTGTCCGGTTTTTTGGTTTAGATGGAATATGAGTAATAAAACTTACATATCAAAGAAGTCTTTAATCTTTATTAATTTCTCACTCATCTAAAAACAAAATATAATTCTTCTTTAACAATCAACTCATGGAGATCAAACAATAAATTTTAATTGCAGTTGCAAACAATCAACAAGTTCAAGTTCAAACATAAAACATCTTCTTCAAAACTTAACACACTTGTTTTCGACAAATATATAAATTTTTAATATTTTTCAGCGCCAGATACTTGACGGAGCAGCTCCCGTTCATTCAAAGTTTTCTTATAGAATTCTTCGCAGCTCATAGTTTTAAGGTTGTATTGAATCATCAACAACGCTGTGACCGAGGGTTCCTTCGTTCAATAACTTGGTCGATGGAGGGTACAGATAATCTATTACGCTCTTTTGTCGACTGTGCTCACATTAGAGAAAACACTCTTTCTACACTTTGAGCTTGGATAGCAAAAATGAACTCACAAATACTCAATAGAATGGGCAATCTGGCGATTGTTAAGTTTGTAAATACCGTTATGAAGTGCGTCCCTGATAATTGCATTATGTGCTTAAAATGTCCGGACTTTTTTTGGACTGTCAGGCTTTTTGTCAGGACTTTTTAATTTTCTAAATGGTAACCCTAACTGCGCAGGAACTTTGTAACAAAGTCTTTGCTGGTATTGCGCACGTACTTTGTAGATAATGCGTAGGAACTGCGCAGGAACTTTGTAGGCAATGCGTAGGAACTGTGAAAGAACTTTGTAACAAAGTCTTTGTTGGTACTGCGCAGGTACTTTGTAGGTGCTGCGAATGTACCTAGGGGCTCACTTTGGGGGTCAAACATGGTCAAACCGTGTGTGCAGGGGGTAGAGCGGTGATTGGCTAAAAAAATCGTGACGTAGCTTGAAGTCCATGTTCCACTGGGAGATTTGAATTAACTGCAAGCTACGTCACGCGTTTGAAATTTCGAAATCGGCCTGACGAGTTTTTTTTTCGAAAATGGCCCATATGAGCTACCCTTATTAAACGCTCTTTCTATGTGTTAAACGCATTTTCTACGAACCTTGCTTAATCTGGCTTCAATTTTCCTGAAATATTAAAACCAATTATGTGAAAAAGTTCGTAATTTTGGGCGATTCAGAACACCGGGACAGACAAGTTTGTCACGATATCGAAATATAAAAGTTCTCATAAAATCAGAAGATTATATCATGCCATTCCTAAAATTTTATTTAATTAATTTGTGTTGTTTCACGATTATGCTTAATTTAAAACAATTTATTATTATATTATGAAGATACTTTCAGTATACAGGTGAAATACCACCATTCAGAATTGAAACGTTGTTTTCCGTTGTTTGGAGACAAGATCTGATAGCCAGGTAGGTACTTCCCCACCTTGATGTAAGTATTTCACATCAAAATAAAAACCGTAGATAACATAACATGAACGTTTCAAGACACTACCGATGTTTTCATCGTAATATTAAAATATTGTTAGCAGTATATTTAAATATTGCCACCTCACATGTTTGATTTGCTCATCCGCCACCAGAGGTGTAACTTGCGCCTCTGGCGGCCAACAGGGAAACTACTCCAGCTACTGCGGTCGGTAAAGAAGGGGTTGATTGGAACTACCGACACCTGCTGGTTGGCAGCACTGGGATTGGTATATTTATGGGCCCAGAGCTACCAACTACCAACGGCTGGGAATTTGAATGGCGGAACCTTGCCGATTTTTCAATGTTATCGTTGTCATTTACCGTGGAGACAAAATATTTCATCATAAATATTAACTTAGCGTTTTATTATTGCTAACAATATATACCTACCTATAATCAACCCAACTTCTTGGGTAGGTAGGTACTGCGCAAAAACTACACTGCGCAAAAAAGTATAGTGTTTTTCCAATGCTCATAAAGCGCTTCAATTTAATTGCCTTTCTTTCCTTGTCTCCTTTATTTTAGAGTTAATAAGGGTGTGCTGGATAAAAGGTTAAAGACATTCAGCTCTGTTTGTTACTGGAGGTAAATTGAGCTCAGTAGCTTGTGATTCACTCATTACTGTAATGAGTTTTGTGGAAATAAGTAAAAAGGTTTGGGTTGATTGAAAATTAAAAGTTTCGAAAATAAATGGCTAGTGTTTCTTTGGACACATAATATTTCCGTGCTTAAATAACGAAATCTGCCAAAGTCAGATGCATTTATGATTTAAGATTCTCACTGCCAGATTTAAAATAAATAGGTATAATACATATTGATTGTCCAGTTGATTAGGCAGACATCTCCAAATACTAAGTTTTGAGATAACGAGGAAAGCAACGTATTCCAAACAAGTATTATTTACACGTGTCTGTGTTTTACATATTACATATGATGTAAAATAGCACCGGAAGACATAACGGTCCGGTACATTAGTATGACATTTTGAAATATCCCACTAGTGACCCAGACAACATCAACATTTTTTTAGTTCACTGCAAGTTTTTCTGCATTAGGTATAATTTATTTGGTGGTGTTTACGAGTAATCTGATTATTGTACCAGATAGGGGGTACACTTTGACTTACAACTGTATAGGTACACTCAACTCAAATTTCGATTTTTCAGAAATGTCTGACTAATCAACTGGACGATGGATATTGAATATTTATATATGTACAGGGTGTAACAGCTCGTACTCGAAGGATTTGAAGTGCAACAAATGGATGTATTTTTTTCTGTTAAAAACAAAAAATATATTTTTCAATCACACGTCGCCACTGATCACACTCCTACACGTCACGGCGGGATCACGTGAATGCTGGAACGAGACGGAGTGCTTAACACGTGACCCGCTTTGCTACACCCAACTACTCAGTTGCAACGTGTAATGGAAATATATTTTTTATTGAAATAAATTATCATCAACAGCAAAATGACATCTACATTTCTTGCTCTAAATTTTCGTTAAAATCCTTCGGGTACGTGTTGTTACACCAGTATATCTGTATAAATACATTATCAATAATGTCTAAGCAAAATAATAATTTAAATTTTTTGCAAAACCGTAAATAAATAGACAAACTGAAGTATTTTCGTCGCAAAATAAGGGCCCGGAACTTTTTTTTAATGATTTATTTGCTAAAATTACTACTTGCTAACTAAAATTAAAATTCTGAAAAGTAGCTTTCCCAAATAATTTATTGATTTATTTTACTGCATGATTATATGATTTGAAATGCATGTTGAATAATACAAAATTTTGTTTGAAAATTTAACAAATCTGCCAACGACCTACGGTAAAACCTTATTGTACTAAAAATAAACATATTTTCAGAAATTTTTCAAAATACTTTCACTAGATGAAAGAACAGTCTTTCGAAATCAATTTATGATTTTTTTGTGGAAAAGAGTCAAAACGTCTAAAATTTGATTTAAAAATGACATATTTCCGGTTGTGTCCGGTTATTCCCTCTTATAGACTTGTTTAGGATTTGATCAAGGGAACATGGAGGTGTCTAGAGGCCACCCCAGGACCAGAATCCCGAGTCAACTGAATAAAAAGCTATCAATAAGAATATTCTCGATTTTTGCTTTATTTATCTCTCTATAAATCAGTTTCAATTTTGAAAGTGACACTTAAATTCAAAATAAAAGTTAGAATTTATTGAAACCGAGTAGACAGATGGAACTGCAACCGAACTTAGTTTTTTTGAATAATATTGAAGATTGTATTGAAGTTGGCATTCCATGATGGAGTCTTGGAGTACGAAGGCATCACATAGATGCATTATTCATGTGTAAGTAAGATTATTATATATTAATCTTAAGTTGAAGCTGTACGTGAAATACTATTTAGATTAATCTTTACGACGAGTTGGTTTACATTATGAACACCACAACATATGCTACGGATAAATTGAAGCTTTTACCAGGTTTTCTATGTATTGGAATTAAAACAAAATTATTATTTACATAACAAAAAATATAAGCGTAAACCACAAAAAAATGTTTTGCATGACTTAACTATGAAGTAATATAAGAAACAATTTTAAAAAAACCCTTTATGGCTAAAATATTTTTGGTTTTTCCTCAAGGCAGCCTGTTGGGACCATTATTATTTAACATCTATATCAATGATGTTGGTAACTGTTTCTTAAACTCGCAAACCATCCTGTATGCAGATGACATGAAAATCTTTTCACCCATAAACTCTATCGAGGACTGTCAGAAGCTGCAAGATGATTTGCAACGTCTGAGCATGTATTGTAATGCCCATTGTCTGGAAATAAATATATCTAAGTGCTTCGTTGTGCGCTTTACTAGAAATAAAAATGTGTTTGTCCATGAATACTCAATTAATCACGTACCGTTATCTATCAAATCCGAAAGTAAAGATCTTGGGGTAATACTTGATAATAAACTAAATTTCAATAAACATGTCGACCACATAGTCACTAACGCATCTTCTATGCTTGGTCTCATAATCCGAGCCTGTAAACAATTTAAAGACCTTATTACCTTCAAAACACTATATTTCTCGTATGTTCGTAATATCCTTGAATACGCATCTCAAGTGTGGAACCCAGGCTATGCTATACACAAAAATAGAATTGAAAGCGTTCAAAACAGATTTTTAAGGTACCTTAATTTCCGCTCTTTTCGATCTCATGTAAGTAACGAAGACTCTGCAAAGTTCTTCAAAATACAGACTTTAACTTGTCGAAGAAATATAGCAGATTTGGTAATGTTATTGAAAATTACACAAAGCTTAATCGATAGTCCTGATCTGCTTCAACGCCTATCATTCCATGTCCCAAACCGCAACAGTAGACAGTCGCTTACTTTTAATCTCCCTCTTTGCAAGACCAACTCCAAACAGAATTCATTTATCTACAGATCCAATCATTTATTTAACTTAAATTATAACCACATTGACATTTTTAACTCGACGTTACGTGACGTAAAACGAAAAATCGCTAAACAACATGACTCAAACTAGGAAGTTCAATTCTACCCTTCCCCCCTCTCTATTCCCATCCTTAGCCTCTTAATCCTCATCCTTTACTTCTCCTCACCCCCCCTCTCACATATTGTAACAAAAAAAAAAAAACTTATTCAGAAAACACCTTATTATGTCACACATCATTTACTAACATAAGTGGAAGCTTATAATTGGCATAATGAACTATTTTCTTATTGTATTATTTTGTAATTTATGATTTGCTGTTAACTTTCCTAAATAAATAAAATAAAATAAAATAAAAAAATAAAAAATAAAATGTTCTAACTTGTTTTCATTCTTATAAAGTTATGCACAAAATAAATAAAAACCACTTTTTCGCTTACTTGCCTCTTGCAAATAAGACGCTCGATTTTAAATTTTGAAGGCATGAAAATCGAAATATTTCTAGCTTCTAGTTAATATGCTAAATAAGATTTAATTTAATGTATCTGCGCACTCCATATACTCTTCTGCTCTTTTCAAAGTAGATCAATGCAAAACAAACTATAAACAACATTCTTGCTTGAACAGACTATATAACTATAAATTAGGGGCCATCCATAAATTACGTCACACCTTAAGGGGGGGGGGGGGGGGGAGGGGTGTAGAGAAGTGTGACATGGGGTATGGGGGGGGGGGGGGGGGGGGCATCAGCTCTGTGATGTCACATGTAAAAATCTAAATGATTAAAACGCAAAACTTAAATGTAAACGAAAAAATGTAAAATTGCAAAATATGTGATGTCACACTAGGGGGGAGGGGGTCTCACAAATGTGACAATGTGTGACAGGGACGGGGGGGGGTCAAAAAGTTATGAAATTCGTGTGACGTAATTTATGGATGGCCCCTTATATATTTATAAATATAATCTATGTTCAGACTATATAATTAATAATTTTGACATAAAATCAAAAGTGGACACTTTCAATTGATACCAGAAAACACAATATGTATACCCATTGCAGTCAGATTAACAGAGTTTCTCAAGTCACACCCAAAGCATGCATTTTTACTGTAAAATTTGATCCATCAACTTATCAGTTTTTTAACACCAATAATGATAACTTTAATAAAGTGCCTCCATATAGCTAGCTGGCAGAGTCTCCGTCACGCAGCGGCAGCACGCGGCGAGCACGCGCCGTGTCCGTCGTGCTCGGCCGGTCAAGCGTGCTCGCGTGCTCCAGTGCGCCCGACCCCATAAAGTCATATCGCACGAGTATCACACGACCCGTGCTGCAAACTGCAAACAAGACACTGCCACTGGTTGCGAGCCGTGAGCTGACCGAAATCTACACCATCAGTTTCATGGAATTATTTTACGGTATTCAACAGCAAGCAACAAGGGGTGTCATCCCAGCAATGGTGATAGAAGTTCGGTTTGAAGTTTGAACAGCGTTTGAAGTTCCGGTTTATGGGCTGACCACAGGGCCGTAGCTAGGGGGGGGGGGCATTATGGGGCAATGCCCTACCTTAAAATACCTATGTCCTACCTTAAGAAATACCATCGACTATGATAATATACTAGTCAACTGTTTGTTCATAGTTTGACAATTCCACCAAGAGAAGAGGCTGCTGTAGTCAAAGCTTATTTGAGTTGTCGCGAGGATAAAACGGAAAGCACAATGCAAGTTTTGTACAGGCAGCGAGAGGCGTTTAGAGATACGTATGAACTTTTTGCATCCGTGGTGACAATAGGCTGCAGCACTGCTGGGTGCGAATCTATGTTTTCAACATTGACTGCAATCAATAGGCCTCAGAGGCTGTCAATGGGTCACGAAAGAATGGCAGGCATGGTGTTTCTAGCCTTTGAAAAGAAAAGAACTAAGTCAGTTGATCTAAATGAAGTACTTCGTATTTTTAATGATAATGTCGAATCGAAGAATTCGATTGTTTAAAGGAAAGACTGTTTATTATTTTTAATTTTGTTTTTATTCTGTAATTTCAAATTATGTTTGGTACCTAATATAAACCGTAATAAATGAAAAGCCATTGATGCTGCAGTTACTTTTGTGAAGTTCATTGTTAGCAATGATCAAGAATTACCTTGTGCACAAATACTTATTATCTACCTGGTGAAAGAACACACAGTAATCCTTTATCATCGTTAAATAACTAAATGTTTTGATCATCCAATTAAGTATTGCCTCACACATGTACGACGAAAATAGATTCACCAGATCAGATCAAGTTACATTTTTACTTGCGCCCTACCTGTAATTACCGCTGCCCTATCTTAAATTCAACTCTGGCTACGGCCCTGGCTGACCAGGGTCTAGTATCAGTAGTATAATGAGATGATTTCAAGGTATCTATGCATCACGGATGGCTTACGCGGACTTTAAGAGAAGCCAATTTTGAGCGCAAAATTGTTATAGTGACTGGAGTTCGAGCTTCACATGGCCTCGTCTTAGTTCGTTTTTGTCCAACAGACCATTAGAAAATTTTACAGGAAAAGGAGGTTTTCTTTCATTATATCAACGAAACATTATGATATGTTTTTAAGATAAAGCTATTTCCGTAAAGGTAAAGATCTCATTAGTTTAAATAATTCTTAGTTAAGTGATTAACTATAATTTTTTATACTTTATTTTTAATTTTAAAGTGGAGATTGAACAAAAACTAAAATGGTCTGTTGGACAAATAAGAACTGAGGCGACGAGGGTTATTTTACGGTATTCATCTGCCAATGATGGGTTATTCACAAATATTGTTGCTAGTTGTTATGATTTTGAAGGGTTCACGCCGCCTTCGGACAAAATGACCGGAGAAATTTTGACTTTCTAGATTTTTTGCACCTCAGATTTAGTGCTTTGGGTGCTCAGACTGATGTCTGCGTCAGACATTCTATCTCATTCTCTGGCAGGCTAAATCCCATATAGATGCATCGATACGCTACGCGGTAGAAATGAAACTTTAAAAAACTAAAATAGACAAGAGTGAGATAATCTAGGACAATTTTCTTCCATTTCTGTTACAAACATCGTTTATAAGAAAGAGGGAAAGGTTACGACGAATCTATCAGCGGTACATACCCATGCATCTAATTTTGGTGAAGGTTCGTCGTACCCAAGTCATCAGCCTTTGGAAGGCTACAGACGCATTATTCAGTTGTGCATTCATTTGGGCAATGCGATAATTATTGCGAAAGGCAGATCGAAAGATACACAACATACAAACACACACCACTATTATACTTCGCATGAGCTCAGTTGAACAGTCTAGCGGTTGTTTATTATTATTATTACAGCAGAAAGTCAACAGCCTCTTGAAGGCTAACCTCGCAATGGGGATGGTGAAGTTTTTGAGAAATGCGATTAATTTGTGTTACGTTGCTACCTCATTTTTGTATGCATTTATATTTTGTAGGTGTTTCTATCCATACTTCCATACTAATATTATAAATGCGAAACTGCTCGAGTTTGTTTGTTACGCTTTCAAGCATAAAACAATAAAACGATTTTAAAAATTCTTTCACCAATAGAAAGCTAAATTGTATGCGAGGACTATTGGCTATATATAATGGTAGGCTCTGGCGTTATGAAATTATAAATATTAATATATTAAATTTGTTTACACGTTTTCTGTCGCTAACAAAAGCGAGTTATTGCAAACGTTAGAAAACAAATCGTTGCCATGGAAACGATGTTGATATATTTGTGGGCTCTATGCTGGCAGGTACTCAGCCCCCTACCTACTGGTCGGCTGCTGCTCCAGAAAATTCAAATACTAGAAAATGTTTTGTTTTTTTTGGACAAGCTTATGTTTTGGAATAAATGTTAGACGAGAGTTCCTACATTAAAAATATAATTTGTAACGATTATTATCATCAAATATTATTCGTAAAGACTGTAAAATAAATAGTCTTATTTTTTATTATATTTACAAACTTCTACATATTTAAATAAAAATAAATCTCCGAAATGTTTGTAAGCGCATAAATTCCGAACGACTGCACCAAATTGGAAAATTCTTTTTTTCTTTGAGCTCTAGCATTATGAAATTTAGGTGGCACGCGAGCTGAAAACTGAATGTACCGGGAATTAATGTATGGAATGCGGAAGAGGTGGGGGAGGGAGGAGGGGGATAATTGATAAGTGCAAGCGCTACAGTAATTTCCCCTAATACCACGCGAGCGAAGCCGCGGGGAAAAGCTAGTTACGTCATAAAGCAGAAAAGAAAAATTTATATTTTTTTCATTTAATAATTCCGAAACCTGAAACTTTTCATACAGTGGATGCGAAAGATGCAGTTCTACAGTAGTTTTTGAGTAACCGCAGTTGTGCTGCCTTCGATTGAATGCGCGCATATATTATTATTAGACTACAATATAATAATAGTGCGGAGAATTGACTTAGAGATCTCATTAGTGCTAGTGTTTGAATTTTTGAATTAGCAATCATTAATAATTTAATTAATAATATGACCAAGCATGAATCATGATTCATGTAGCCATTTGTGTAAGATCACCTGTTTTCTTTTCAGGTGGGGACTGGATTAGCAACCTTTGCATATATGTGATGTTTATGTTATTTACAAGCAAACACTATTTGTTAAATAAGTTAGTTATGTTTGGTTAGGTTATGGGCTATTTTTTCAAATGTGTGTTGAAGTGCCTCTGTGTTGAGTTGCCACGGAATCAGAAGAAATACAAATACAGAGAATTTAACCTCAAATCACTGAAAAACAGTAGACCGTTCCCCAGCGTCGAGTGCGGGAGGCAAGTGCGGCTTAGTAAACCACTAATGAATGCTTATTAATTACTATTAAATCATGCCATTTCTGTGAAGAGGGAATAACCAGACAAAACCGGAAACATGTCATTTTTAAATCAAATTTTAGACGTATTGACTCTTTTCCACAAAAAAATATAAATTGATTTCGAAAGACCGTTCTTTTATCTAGTAAAGCTTTTTTTTAATTTTGAGAAAATATGTTTATTTTTACTAAAATACGGTTTCACCGTAGGTCGTTGGCAGATTTGTTGAATTTTAAAACAAAATTTTGTATTATACAACATACATTTCAAATCATCTAATCACGCAGTAAAATAAATCAATAAATTATTTGTGAATTTTGTAAAATAACTCAATAATTTATTTTTGAATTTTCAAACAAAATTTTGATTGTACAACGTACATTTCAAATCATCTAATCATGCAGTAAAACAAATCAATAAATTATTTGTGAAATCTACTTTTCAGAACTTTAATTTTAGTTCAAATAAAATCATAAAAAAAGATCCGTGCCCTTGTTTTGTGACGAAAATACTGCAGTTTGTCTATTTATTTACGGTATTACAAACAAAAATATTAAAAAAAGTTTTTATTTTGCTTAAACATTATTGAAAAATTATAAATACTTATGATCAAAATATAATTACAAAAAGTAGGTACATAATTTTAAAAGTACAGAGTTTGAGCATTTTTGAATTTGAATATTTATCAAAGTAAATTTGGAATGGACTAAAATCGATATTGAGTTATTATGTTAAAATGCTGGCATGGAGAATAATTAGTCTTCCTCATCGGAACCGCCCTGAACCGTTGCAAGGGTACGATCGCAAGATCATCGTTCGACGAAATTAAATTCTCGGCCGCTGGTTAATGGCTCTGAATGGCAAGAGACTTGCATCTGCGCAAATTCTTCTGCTTGCGATCTAGCTGTAATAATTTAGCAGAGAGATATGTAAGTAAAGTGGGTAATTTTTCCAAGAGTTGGGTTTAAAAAACCTACACCAGAGATAAATACCACAGAAACAAGGAAAATCTGCGCAATGTAGATATATTATTTCGTTATGTAGGTTGGAAGTAGGAAGGAGGAAGTACTAGGTGGGTAGGTACCCCGTGGCGTCTTACGGCAAACCGCTATGAGTCCGAAGGGGCCAGGGGAATTTTACGAGCGGCGTTTCTTTCAGGTTTTCGACCCCTCCGTAATATCTCTGAGGCCACTTGGGACCGCGGTGTCGGATCTGTTCGGCTGTCCGACGGGGAGGAAGTTAGTTCTACCTTTCCACCAGACCACCAGTAGCGTGCGATACATTCTTAAAAGCTACCCACATTCAGATCTTTTAAAAACGCAGTTTTAATTTTAATTATCTATTTGTATTTAGGTAAGTACATTGAGATACATTATTTTATATATAATTTTTTTTTTGTTCATATGAAGCAGATACTTTGTGATGTGACATTATAATTAAAAATAAATATGGCGGACATTATTTGACATCTGTCGTCTGTCATTGTTATCCATACTTCCATACTAATATTATAAATGCGAAACTGATAGAGTTCGTTTATGACGCTTTCACACATTAACCAATAAAAAGACTTTGAAAATTCATTCACCAATAGAAAGCTAAATTGTATGCAAAGACTATATATAGTCTGTATATGATGGCAAGCTCTGGCGTTATGAAATTATAAATATTAATATATTATATTTGTTATACGTTTTCTGTCGCTAACAAAATCGAGTTATTTCTAACGTCAGAAAAAAATCATTTCCATGGAAACGATGTTGATATATTTGTGGGCTCTAAGCTAGTAGATACTCAGCCCCCTAGTCAGCTACTGCACCAGAAAATTCAAATATTAAAATATGTTTTGTTTTTTTTTTGGACAAGCTTCTGTTTTGGAATAAATGTCAGATAAGAGTTCCTACATTAAAAATATAATTCGTAACGATTATAAAAACTCAATAATAAATAGTGTAATTTTTTAATTATATTAACAAACTTCCAAATATTTAATTAAAAATAAACATCCGAAATGTTTGTAAGCGCATAAATTCCGAACGAATGAACAAAATCAGATAATTCTCTTTTCTTTGAGCTATAGCTTTATGAAATTTAGGTGGCAGGCGAGATGTTTGAAAACTGAATGTAAGGGAATGAATGTATGGAAAGCGGGAGGGAGTGGGGGTGGGGAGGAGGGGGGATAATTGATTGAAGTTCAACCGCTACAGTAATTTCCCGTAATACCATGCGAGCGAAGCCGCGGGGAAAAGCTAGTAAGTTATAAATATATAGAGTGGAAATATTTTACGTGCTATCAACAAGCGACCAACAAGATATTCCTCCAATAGACTCTTCACAGAATATAATGTCTTAAACATACGGCAACTTCATCTAAAATTTACACTAACACATTTCATGTTCAAATACAAGAAAAAAACTCTTTTACATCACAGTTACACCACCAGAACAATAACCAAACGACACTACAATGTTCCTACACTACGCACCACATCAGCTCAAAGACATTTCATGTACCTAGCTCCTAAAATGTTTAACCTTCTCCCCGAGAACCTAAAATCCGAAACCCAACCCCATATCTTTAAAAAAAAATTATCAAAATGGATCCTTACATTCAGTAACGATGATGAGTAAAAATTTGCTATTTTAATTGAATTGTAATATAATTGATACAACTTGTAACATAAATTAATTTAATGTGTTAATTAAATTACTAACTTAATTTGTTACTAAATATGTTACTTAAACTACTTAAATGAATTGCATAAGTTAATAGCTGTACACTGTACCTACACAATCTGTAAACTTCATCCGCCATAACACAGGGACATCCCTAGCATGGCGGATGAATTAACACAATTTTTTGTTCATTGTATAAACTTCTTTTAATAAATAAATAAAAAATAAAAAATATTGCATATTTTAAAATAATGATAAAAATGTGATTGTGAACTTCGCGTGTATTTTTGATGATTTGTTGACGACATCGACAAAGGAAAAGGCAAATAAAAAATGCTTTTATGTGATCTATAGTTGTGTTCAAGGTGTTACCATCTTAGGATGATTTAACACCGTCCCAAAATATTTTTTCTTCTATAATGGCAAGAGATCGTAAGTTTAAAAATAAGGATCGTGTAAAAAAAAAGATCTTTAATACGGGTCCCGACGGGGATCGGTACAATAAAAATCATTTAACATAAAACAATAACTTTGTAAACACCACTTTTTGGTAAAAAGTGGTGTTTACAAAGTTATTGTTTTATTTTAAATTATAATGTCTTAACAAAAAAAAATCATTGTTTGAAAGCCTTTTCCGTATATAAAATAGCAATGCACACCACTGTACCCATTTTCCCGATAGTAAAATTGCCCCAGAATTTTGGCAGGAAATCGTGTGGCAACACGGAATCAAGAAAACCTGTCTTCATTTACTTTGTATCAATGATAAAAAGACAGATATAACATATAGTTATTATGTCTTTTATTCTGGGTTGAATGTCAGATACACAGGTTCTGTTTTCTGACACAACTCACGTTTCATCTGATGAACTTTGATATAAACATACATTTTAGATATTATATTAAAGGTTTCATGCCATGATAATATATTTATTTATTTATTTTATCAGCTTCTCCATAAAACAGCTATACACCAGAATATAATGGAGAAGATTACAAAATTTAAAGAAAAAAGTATATGGGGCAGTTTCACTATCTTGTGACGTATGTCAGAAGATAGTTACTGAATTCTCTGTAGGTGACATTGAAGATGTCGATGCTTAATACAGATTCATTTAGCAGTTGAATTGCTCTGTTTAATGGCGCATTTTGATAGGAAGAAGTTCTCGCTTTCGGAGCATAAAAAAGTGCGTGGGATCTCCCACGAGTGTACGCGTTAGGTACATATAAGTTAATCTCCTTCAACATGGGCGGATTCAGTATAATGCCGGAAATTGGCTTAAAAAAGTGCTTACCTTAAAATATTTTTCGGCGGGCTTCTAATGTATTAAGATCGAGCATTCCTGATAAGAACAACGATGGATATAGGAATGGGTAGTGTGTATATTCCCTCATATACGCATAAACCTTTTTTGAACTCTTTCTTTTCTAGGATATGGTTTTGTCCAGAGGGGGCCCAAATAATGGAGCTATATTCCAAGATGCTGCGGACGAGTGCTTCATATCTCTTGTGGCTTACGACTTGGTACATTTCTGGTGAATATTAACATCAGATATACCAGAATGGTTGACGAATGGTTACTTTGAAATACCAACAGAAAAAATGCGAACAAAGTAAAATATCAAATCTTTTATTCGAAAAATTCCAAATCCTTAAATTTGAAAGCCTTAAGGAATCAATACAATCTTCAAAGACAAAACATGTATTTGTAACTGAAATTCGTACTAGAGACAGCTAGATTACAGGCCTGTTAGTTGGTAGGTAATTATTTTAAAAGAGTTTTTTAAACTTCGTAGCTAATGATGGAAATAACACTGTGCTCTGAAATAGTTGTGTTGACTTAGATATCTCAGAAGACCAATCTCTGCAAATTTCATGCAGTAAGAGCTCGCCGGTGGAATGTTTTAAGGCCCGGCTTCCCGCGTTCTACCAATTTATTACACATTTTCATCGAACATTTAAAGTTTTAAAGCTCTTAAAAAATAAATATGGTATTCTTGAAGATAATATCTACACATTTCCCATGCCAAAACCTCAATTATATGGAATTCTCTTGATAGAAAAAAATCGCAAATTATGCTCCGAAAATAATTATTAACACGCTTTTTTAGTTATTTTTATGTATGTATGTATGCGTTTTTTAATGCTATTTTAGACACTCCCCACGAGATTTTTGCTATATTTTAAGCAAGTCGTGTTTTATTAAACATTTTTACAATTTTCGCTTAAATATTATCGTTTTTAATTTAGCGCTCTCCCTCTAACATTCGTATTTACATATCTCTCCTTCTTTTTGATCGGGTACTACTGGGCCTTAATGCCTCACACAATATTATATGTTCTGATATTCCGCAGTGTGTAAATGTGATTATGGAATGAAATACTAAAATAACATTAGGCAAACCACCAAGTCTTTTTTTATATTGGCTCATACACAGGAGGCCCCGAAGAAAAAATCCCTTCAACCAGTCTCTCCCGATCCGGTCTGCGCCGAAGTTGATGGACAAATGCAATCGCGCCAAGATCTTCAAAAGATCTTAAAACTTCACCCCGTGAAACCGGGCATCCTTGCTAAGTCACCAAACGAAGCGGACCCCTTGAGGTGACCTATGGCAGTAATAGCAGGGGTGTAAGAGACGACGCTGAAAATAATCTATCCAAAACCTAGTCACCCTCAGTCTCTCCCACCTCCATATGTGATCCTCTATTGAGAAGGAGAAATAAAATAATGGAACACCCCCTTTATATTTATATTTCACTTATATCTTCTAAGAATGTAAAACTTATAATAAAAGTAATGTATTTAATAATAAAACGAATACTATACGTATATAAAATCCATGGCATATCCATGTAATGTCCCAATAATGACATTGCATAAACTAAATTGGGATATTTCTGCAAACGACAGATACAATTATATCACATTATTATGAATTGTTATGATAATGGTAGTTTACAGAAATGACAAAGACTTATCATAATAATTTGCAAACTGAATCACACAGGATGTCATGTTTAACAATTTCTCGATTGAAGTCACATGAAATCATTTCAAATTTATATCCGATTTAACGAATTCTAAAACATCAAAAAGATGAATCTATCCCATTGTAATCTATATATATAAAAATAAAAATGTGTTTTGGTATTAGTGAGATGTCTATGTATTGCTATATTAAGCATAAGAAATGTTTGAAACTTTTAAAATCCCTTCTTTAAGCTCCTGCGAAGGTTTCTGGATTATTACAACCACATGACAATACATCTGAAAAACCGTCAAAAAATTGAGAATGACATTTTGCAAAACAATGATTGTGTCAAAATTCAATTTTCAAAACTCTTTAAATTAATGAATTAATTTGAAGTACTTACACAATAATTTGAATGGAATTAAGAATTATACGTAATAAAGGTATTTTAAACAGGTAAGTACCTATGTTAGGTACCAAATTTGATTGATTGTTCTTATAATATTTGATTGTTCTTATAATATACAAAAATGTCTAACTACATTCGATTGGGCTTTTTGTTTTGAAAAAACTCATGATTTGACATTTTTTAATTGTTAATGGTACACAACTCTGTGAATTTTATAAAATTTGATTGTAGGGACAAACAGTCACGTATACATGAATGTGTTGTTTACAACAATGCCTAAATTACAAACTGATATTGTAATTTAGGCATTAGAAATGGATGATTTTATCATCCTAATCACGGGAAATCTGTTTGCAAAGTTAGGCAGCGTATCACAAATATTCCCCAATTAAAACTGCAGTATCAATTGACTGGGCATTTGGGTTATTAGACAATTGGCAACACGCTCTAAGTATAAAAAGATATCGCATTAAAATGTAATCAGGAAGTTACAAAAAATGGCGGATCCGTTTGACGTTGCAATCGGCAAACGGCAGCTTCCTTTAGCATAAAATACGCTGAAACATTATAAAATTATTATTATTACTTCGATAAATAATTATTCAGAACTGAAATTATGTAACAGCAACAATGTCCCAATAACATGTTGCTGTTTTTTTATTATTTATTAACTGGCGAATACCCAGCATACATTGCAATGCCACCCAAAGAAAGGAATTGTTTATTCTTCCGTGTCCTTTCCCATGCATCCCCATTTCCCTCCCGCGATCTATTCCCCCTCCACGTTCCCTATCCCCCTTCTTCGCCTTTCCCCGTCCCTTCCCTCCTCCCACATATCACTTCGAATATCGATATATTTAACATCAATAAAGCACAATTTAAACAGCAAGCTTTCTTGCTGTTAGTTTAAATCTTCTTATCTATCTAAAATATTTTATTTATACTCTCTTTTAAAAACGCTTTGAAATTTTAATTTTGTAATGTTTTTAAAATGATTAAATTAAATTTAATTCCCCTTTCTTTCCCAGCATTCCCCCCTCTCTCGTTCCCCTTCTGGCGAACCCCCCTCCTTCGATAATCTACCCCCCTGCCGGATTCCCATCCACCTCTACATTTTTTCAAATTACTCAAGCGCCACCTATTGTAAATTTTTTATACAAATTTTATAACTCACCATTATATAGAAATCTTTGCGGGCATGTGCACTACAATTAACCCGAGTTTCATCACAATCGGATGAATAGTGTAGAAAATAATTTCATAACGCCAGAGCTCACTATATATATATAGAAACTATCACGGGCATGCACACATCAAATCTCTAAAGTTTCATCACAATCGGATGAATGGTTTAGGAATGCACGAGGGACAAACAAAGACACATTCATTTTTATATAACGTCATATTAAATTTTCTGTCTAAGAATAATTTGACAATATTTGAGTTTCTCATATTGGTTCCCCGGCGTACTTATATACAATGTGCAGTCGCTTTAAAGAAAATACGTTATTACATAATATACAAGATGTGCAGAGCGAACGTAACGCCGAATAACAAAATAATAAAACATATTTTCATTCAAATACATCAAGAAAAAATCTGCTTCTCGATTTACTGTATGTGTCAGCGCAAAAGTACAAAAAATCGACACCGTGTATAAATTTCTTTGATACTCATACCAACTTATAATTATGGGTATTTTTGAAGTCAAACTGAATATCTTTTACGTTTGAAATTGGTTAGAAAAAAATATAATTTTACAGTAAAAATCATTTCGGGGGATCAATTGTAGGGTGATCAACTGTCTGGTCTGATCTGGTACAATGCTCAGATTACTTATAAACACCACCATATCAATTTATAATGCTGAAAAACTTGTAATGAAATAAACAGTAAAATGTCGTTTTCTGGGTTTCTTGAGGTAGTTTCTTGAGTAGGAAATATCAAAATGTCATATTAACGTACCGGACCGTTGTTACGCCTCCGGGTGTTATTTTATAGCGTATACAATATGTAAAACACAGATATGAGAATAATATTTGATTTATGGTGAGCATTTGAATATTGCTTTCCTCATTATCTCAAAACATAGTATTTGGAGATGTCTGACTAATCAACTGGATGATCGATATGTCAGCTTTGGGGATTATTTTATTTATTTTGGGAGTGTATTTTTAGACAAGAAAGAAGGGGAAGTTCTGGGAAGGAAAAGATATGAGAGGTGGGTAGGAATCTGGGAGGCAGTGTGTCCAGAAGTGACAGACGTACAAATTCCATGAGGTGCAAGGCGATGTTCCGAGAGAGTCCTGTTGGAGAGGCCAAACCAGTCTCTCCCGTCTTTTCCTTCGTCAACCAGTCTCGCCCGATTCGGCCTGCCACGCAGTTGGTGGCCAGACAAACCCACCGCCAAGACCGCCGAACAAATCTTACTCGTGAACTCGGGCACTATTATAAGCGGAAAATGTTGTTTTTGCGATAATGGAGTACTTAGAAGAGGTTTTAGTGGCCAACCGGTTAGTTACCTAATACTTAGAAGAGGTTTAAGCGGCCAACCGGTTAGTTACCTAGTACTTAGAAGAGGTTTTAGCGGCCAACCGGTTAGTTACTTAGTACTTAGAAGAGGTTTTAGCTGCCAAGGGGGTTGGTTACTAGTAGAGGTTTTAGCGGCCAACCGGTTAGTTACCTAGTATTTAGAAGAGGTTTTAGCGACCAACCGGTTGGTTACCAAATACTTAGAAGAGGTTTTAGCGGCCAACCGTTTTGTATACCTAATACTTAAAAGAGGTTTTATCGGCCAACCGGTTACCTAATACTTAAAAGTTAGTTACCTAATTCTTAGAAGAGGTTTTAGCGGTCAATCGGTTAGTTACCTAATACTAAGAGGCTTTAACGGCCGACCGGTTAGTTACCTAGCACTTAGAAGAGGTTTTAGCTGCCAACCGGTTAGTTACCTAATTCTTAAAAGAGGTTTTAACTGCAAACCGGTTAGTTACCTGATACTCAGAAGAGGTTTTAGCGGCCAACCGGTTAGTTACCTAATACTTAGAAGAGGTTTTAGCGGCCAACCGGTTAGTAACCTTGTATTTAGAAGGGGTTTTAGCTACCAACCGGTTAGTTACCTAATATTTAGAAGAGGTTTTAGTGACCAACCGGTTAGTTACTTTGTACTTAGAAGAGGTTTTAGCGGCCAACCGATTAGTTACCTGGTACTTAGAAGAGGTTTTACTATGTGAATTTACGTGATTTACGTGAAAAGGGAATTTATAGATACCCATTGTGAATTTGGAATTCGATCCGCTTGACTGCAAGCATTGGATCCTAACCACCAGGATATCGATTACATCATATATAATTTAATGCTTGTGTACACTGCTCAAACTGATAAAGTACCCTCGACGGCCTTCTTGAAAGAGAATTGAGAACTTTGGCTTTAGGGTCAGAGGGCGGGAATTCAAAATCCAACAAAACGCTTTATTTAAATTGTTTTTATTTAGGTATAAAGATTCTAAAATGACTTTATAAGAAAACAATTTATTATTTACCAGCGCAAACCCTTGAAAAATCACGGTTTATTATAATTGTAGGATTTATGAATCTGACGGCCTCCGTGGTCGATGGGTGAGTCTCCCGATTAGCGATCCGGAGGTCGCGGGTACAAATCGCAGCGTGCGCAAGTAAATTTTATTTGATTGATTTGTGTTATTACTTGGTTTTACACAATTTATTTATTTTCATAATGATAGATGCTTCCAGTGTCGCCCTGGCGTAGAACCACCATTCAAAATTGAAACGGCTTTAACCGAGTTTGATGACCAGATCGGAATAGTCAGGTACTTCCTGACCTTCCTCTTCTCCATCTATTTCCCTTCCCAACTACCTACCTCATAACGTACCCCAATCGGGGATGCTAGAGTTCCAGGCGGTTAGGAGCAGTTTGGACTCTTGTGCGGTATTCACATAAAAACCATAATATTTCGCCAATTGGGGTCCCATGGCGATATTCAAAAGGTATCTAGGTACTGTATTTCTGCCAAAAATGTTATTCATAATTAAAAACAACGCTGTTCATAAACTAATACATACAAGTCAAAGATTCTAATCAAAGGGGACTTACAGCTATTATTAATAGTTAGCCACCTATTTTTTTTTTAAAGTTTTCTTTATTCATTAAAATGTTTGTTACATGAATGATTTTTCGACCAGCATGCTAGACACATGCCCGTGTTGTGGTGGTCGATTTTCTATACAGTACTTAACATATATGCAATATAAAAAATGTGCGAGAATATATAAAAATATAAAATAATATAATAGGAAAGAATATTATTGAATACAAAAGAATATACAATAATGTAAATGGCTATGGAGTAATATGAAAGAGTTAGAATTAATGTAGTACTAAAAGTGTAGAACATAGGAAGAACATAAGAGTTCAGAGAACATAGAACACAGGAATGTAAAGTAAAGAACACTAAAAGAAAGCATAGGTATACATGAAAGAAAATAAAAAGCATGTTATTATAAAATATATAAGATAAAGTATATAAGGTAAAGTAAGTGCTATATAGTAAGCACATAATAAAAGGTTTTTAATTACAGTGGAAATCTATCTGTGCGTGGTTATATTGGTAGGTAAATTATTTTACAAATAAATTTTAGAATTTATGTTACAAGTCCGGCGAATTACAATGGACATTGGAATAAATTATTATTGCTACAAGTGGACACAGAGTACATGGTACATGAAGGCACCGTAGAGTCTAAGGTACGGTAAGGTATTTGTATCAAGGAAATCACCAAAGCCTGCAGAAACCAGAACTGCTCGTTGAACCTTAGCTAAACGACGCGTGACGGTTACAAACATGACCATAACAATGAACATCCTCATGTAACACGTCTCGTGTGGATATTATTTTCTCACAATGTAAATTTGATTTATATTATATTTTTTCTAACATAGAAAGTTCTTTTTAATGTAAATTACAGAGTTCCTAGATAACAGACAATACCTATTCACTAAACACATTATTTTTCATTTCGACATCTCAGTTCTGGCAATGTCTTCGGTCTAGACGGCCTCACAACCACTTCAAAGAAATATGTATTGTACGCCTCGTATATTCTCATAAACAACTCCATGATTTTCTTGGAAAATTATACTATTTCTCTCAAAATTTGACTCTCTTTGCGTTCAAATGACGAGTTAACCCTTGTATTACCACTCACCACGCTTCATTATTCACATTGTCTTTTACAGTTCAAGAAGCAGCGTTTTGGAACGAGCCATGGTCTAACGCAGTGTTTCTTAACCGTATTGAAAGAATCGCCCCCTTTACTACAGTAAAATTATCCAGCGCCGTCCCCCCACCCCACTTCCCGTTCTGATACTACTGATATTGCTCCGAATCAACGAATGAACGAGAATAATGAAAGAACGTAAGAAGTGTCAAGCCTCGGACAGTACAGAACTTTCAATCATATGTGATATTTTGAATCTTTTTGAATGGGCCTTCATTTTACATGTTGACATTGAGTAATACCTCAGTTAAAAAATTTGTGCGTGAAAATAGTTTATTTAACAGAACTTAAAAATGCCAGCGCCTAAAGAAAGTGTGTCAGTGTATCAGTGTGCATAACTCGTGAATGAGCTTATTTTCTATATTGACACAGCATTCTATGTTGACATTCGCAGCATCTTCTGCAGCGCCCCCTAAATGCTTAACATTTAAAAACGCCCAGCCAGACCTCCAAAACGCGCCCCGGTTAAGAATCACTGGTCTAACGTCACAGGGTGCGCTCATAAACGGCTTACCAATTATAAACTAATATTTAATAATCGGCTCCCACCATACCCCGATTCCATTTTTTTATCTTTCCTTTTACACTTAAGGCGCCGTATCCTGGCTCGAAAAGAAGAAGATAGAGAGATATGTAATTACGAATGTTGGAAAGAGCGCGTTAATATTTCAAACGATAAAATTAAAGCGGAAATTGTGAAAATGTTTAATAAAACATCTCTCGTTTAGAATAGAGCAAAAATCTCGTGGGGGTTGTCTAAAACAACATTCAAAGAAACACTGTGAATTTTTTCATATATACAACTTGTTAAATAATAGAAACAGACTTGAAAATAATAATTTTCGGAGCATTCTCTGCTATTTTTTTCTATCGAGGGAATTTCATATAATTTGCGTTTCGGCGTGAGGATTGTATAAATATTATCTTCAAAAAAACCATTTACTTTTTTAAGAGCTTAAAAACTTCAAATGTTTAAGGGACATAATATGCAAGAAATCGGTAGAAATTCGGGTAGCGGTGACTTGAAATTTTATTTAATATTTACGAGTTTTAGAAATTTTATATAGTATTTATTTAATATTTAGGAAAATTCATATTATATGACTAATGGCTAGATACACAATATAATCCGCTAACTTCGAGTCGAAGCGAAACGAAGTCGACATCAAACAAATGATTAACTAAAATGACGATGCAATACAGAGTTATAGTGCATTATTTTCTTTAACATTTATAAAGTACCTCACCACGAATTGTTTTCTTTTATAAAAATTACACTTACCTATACCTACGTACGTAATAAATAATAATAAAATAATGTATTTCTAATATATTTCAATCCTCTCTAAAAATATAGGAATATTAACTGAAGTCGATGTGGACTTTGTAGACAGTATTTTTTCTCTCATTTTGAACGTCGAGTGTGCAACATTTCACTAAGAAGTATCCAAAATTTACTTAAAGGGATGAGAGGAGATAAGGGTGTTTTCTTGAAAATTCAGATATACAGTGGCCTTTCGCTTGTTTGGAAGGTGAAATGTCCAAAATTTCATCAAATTCAAAATAAAATTGTGGATTTGTTTAAAAAACAAAGTTACCCACCATAGACACTCTTTTATGAATACATAAATATATTTATTTATGTTTATTTATTTAAACGTTTGTAGGGCTTTTACATATAGTGCAGTACATGTTTTGAACAAAATACAGAAAATAACATAAACTATAAGAAACATATATAGTTTACATAAAATATAAGAGTTGACACAAAGTAAGAAACATAAAATGTAAGTTAAGTAAAAATAGAGATAAAAATAGTTTATGAAGTAGGTAGAAATAGTTGGCACATACGTTGTTTGAAGTTTGCCAAATTCAATATTATTGTCAAATACATCCATATTGTTTAAATATTTGTTACCAATACTATGTAAACGCTGTATTGGAGAATGCAAACTATAGTTGGAATGAGATGTACATATATAAAATGTTAATATTTGTCTAGTCGTTCGTGTAGGTACATGAAGATTTATTAATTGCAGGAGTTCACAACAATCGAATTTAGAGTTTAATAAATTTATTAAAAAGGCTAGGTCGTTTATTTTTAGCCTGTGTTCTAAAGTTGGAATATTTAAAATATTTATTTAGAACGGATAATTAATATGCTCTAAAGGGATATTATGTTTCAAATTTAAGAAACGTAGAAATTTTCTTTGAATACTTTCAAAATTATAAAAGTGAATTTTGTAGAAGGGCGACCAGACTGTGGAGTTATGTTCCATTAGGCTTCTAACAAGGGATATGTATAACAGTTTAATGATTTGTAACAATTTCAATTTCAAAGTTTTTCATTGTTCTTAATACAAATAGATACATTATAGATAGAAAAACATACAGCACAAAACGCAAAATTTACAATGAAAGACATACATAAATAACTTGTGAGGATTTTCCACCTAGAGGATGGTGTAGGGAGACTTGGTAATTATATGAATTTTTCAAACGGTTCAACACTTAACCTCAATATTAACTACTCGTAGATAGAATCAGGAATTTTACGTAAGAAAAAAATTAAAACTGATTATCAGAAGGAACGATTACACACCTAAATTGCTTGTACGGGTCTACCACCTTTAGAAACAGTAACTAGGTCCCGAACTAGGGTAGCATGATTAAAGCGGAGTTCCTCCTCTACCTTCGAAAACAAAACGATGCCCCCAGGAATGGAAACTGGAGTTTATGTCCTAATTTCAAAGATACAGGCCTACCGGGAGATCAGGAATTACAAGATGTAAATGAAACACGCTTTCATCTTACGGCTGGGCCGGAATTATAATAATAAACCTGAATATTTGACGTTTTACAATGCTTCACATCAAATTGTGACTGTTGACGTAGAGTTGATGGTTCTGTTTACTTTAGCCAGCAGAGCGTCGTGTTCTGCCCTAGATGTCATTTTGCATGTATTTTATTCAACTACGTGACAAGGTTAACAATTATTATCAAATACAATTCTGGCTTTTTGTTTTCGTAAGAATTTCGTTAACTACATCGCGGATTTTGTACGAATCCTAAAGACGGTTATTTAATCACTCAGGCCTCGACCGTATTTTGTCAGAAAGTCAAAATATTTCCGTTTTGCAATAAAATCCAAATCAATGGAATATTTTTAAATGTATCCGAAAACTAAAAACTGTTTTGGAAAGATGATGAAATACGCTTTCAAATTTTATAATTCAAAATAAATATAAATCTTTGAAACATAAAAAAAATGCATGCAAACATAAAAAAGTTTTAAGAATGGATCACCTTACATATTTTCTAACTAAAATTATTGATTTATTTATTTATTAGGCAAATGGATTATAAACGTAAATTCACTTCTTTGTGGTTTCATATAAAAATAATTAATAAATAATCTCAAAATTTTATAAATTTTTTTCAAATTGCGATCGGAAATTTTTCTATTTATAAAGGTTTATATTTGAATTATTTTACGATAAACTTTTAGATTTAAATTTAAAGCAGTGACTAATATAAAAAAAAATTAAAAACGCTTGATTATTTCAAAGGCCAAGATGTGATCTACTCGAAGTATTTATTTAAAGCATGGGTCGGCAACCTGCGGCCCTGTCTCCCTGCGGAGGTGTCTTGGTGCGGCCCGCAAGATTCTCGCCACAACGCACGTGACGGACTGTATCATACAGAACGGAGTGAAAGGGATCGAGAAAGGTAGCGAGAAAGGGAGCGAAGGGATAGCAAAGGGGGAGCGATTAGCAAATCAACGTGTTAGATTTGCAAAGTGATACCACACTCAAAATAGCTTTTAAAGGAAAAACTTGGTGGATTACTATGGGGGTTTGCCTTTTGAAGGCTACAAGGAGTTAAAATGGATTGCTGAGCAAATAATTACTAGGTTTGGTTGTACATAAATTTGTGAGCAAGCTTTTTCAATTCTGAATTATCGACAAAACAAACAGTGTTTTCGGTTATCGAGTTCACAAAATCGCATCGCAAAACTACAACAATGCAAGCTAATATAAGAAAACTTACAAGTCAAATACAACCACAAAAATTTCATTGATTTTTTTAACTACAACAAATTTTGTAAAAATATACAATAAGCGTTTTATTTTTAAAACTTATATATTTGTACACAAATATTGTAGATTTTTTTTTACAATAGATCCACACAGAAGGCCCTGAGGAAAATAATTTCCTCAGGGCCTATGTCATCTTAGGGGATGCCGTGTGGAGGGTAATTTTAAGGAAAGAAAGGATAGAAAGTTCTGGGAAGGAAAAACTGGGTTCAGGAATCTGGGTGTTAGTGTGTCCAGGAGTGATGCACGTATGAATCAATCCTTCCAACTGCAGTGCAAAGCGATGAGTCGAGAGAGTCCGGCTGGAAAAGTCAAAAGGCCTCCGTCAACCAGTCTCTCTCGATCCGGCCCGCCACGCAGCAGGTAGGCAGATGCATCCTCCGCCAAGACCTGGACAAACCTCATCCCATTAACCCGGGCACCCCTGCTAAGTCACCAAATATCACGTATACTTAATGACATGTGGCCCAAGTGCGGCCCGCACTAATTCTCACATACAATATTTGGCCCTTTTACAACAAAAGGTTGCCGACCCATGATTTAAAGCATCTAAAAAATTTCTAAGCGATCAACACATGATTTTGCATTACTCCATAGTGCATTATTGCCTTAAAGTTTACTATAACCCCTTTGTATAATTTCACAGGGTCAATGATTAACATATTTAAAAAAATATACTCCATAATTTTTAAATTTTTGATGACTTCAAAAAAAGTGTCAAATAACGCTTTTAATACGTTTATCTAATTAAATGTGCTTTTTAGTTTCATGTAAAGTGGTAAATTATACCATATTAAAATGTACTATATTATATTTCAAATAATACTGTAATTGGAATAATATTCTATTGAACCTACAATAATAAAAATGAATAATAATAAAAAATATTTTTGAGATGGCGTTAGCAATTTCTACACGAGTGTGTATTAAGAATTTATTTCTTCGTTTTCTAATATTATTAACGCCAAACCAAATCTCTCTTTATTTTGACCATGGATTAAATAACAATATTGTGGAATACGCAGTAAAAAATCCTTCTAGACATCACAACTTGTTTCATGTTAGTGTTGAGCTGTAATAACGTACTTCCTGTCACGTGCCAAGCAAAACCAAGTAAACTCCGGTAATAATAATAATTCGTATCAGTCCCCTTCAGTTATGGTTCCAGTCATTAACTTCGCTCGTAATTACTCTCCGAGCACACTCATCTGTTGCCCATATCAGTATTGTTCAGGAAAAAACTTGAATACGGTAGCTAGAATTCAATAAGGCAAAGAAAAAAACTGCGAACTATTCCGACCACGAATATTGCGTACAAATTTTTACGCACTCGGAACACTCCTACAACACAGAAAATTTTCCACACATAATATTTATTATTCCGGATATAAATTTAATGTTTAAAAACGTGCAGATTTATCCACGGGCTTTTAAATGTGCGCAATTATCTGGTTCGATAAAAATAGGTTTGATGAATGAGCTGTACTTGGGAGTTTTTTGGAGTAATCATTAGAGATGCCACGAATATTCGGCTACTATTCGGTATTCGGCTACTTTTTCACTATTCGGTATTCAGCCGAATATTGCGAACCGTTTGGCCGAATACCGAATACAAAATGATGAAAAAAACGCAAAATAAATGTTACGATTTAAATATATATTTTTTAAATTTTTTTACGAGAAAAACTCTCTTTTTATAACTTTTGAAGGTTATTCCCATCAACGTAATATATCATTGAAGAAGAAGATAACACTTTTAAATCTAAATGAAAATATGAAAGAAAACAAGACACAGAAAAACAGAAAAAGACAATGGTCGCAACTGGTCCCAGTTGCGACCATTGTCTTTTTCTGTTTTTCTGTGTCTTGTTTTCTTTCATATTTTCATTTAGATTTAAAAGTGTTATCTTCTTCTTCAATGATATATATTTTTTTTACTATTTAACTATTATGATGACTGAAATCATTTTTTTTGCATTTGTTGATAGTAAACGATTGCGCTTTTCTTCGTAAATTGTATCTGCTTCCGAAAATAGCCGCTCACTATACCTCTACCGTATACAATGCTAAAGGGAGATGATAAATTTATTTATTTTGATTTTTATTTATTTATTTGAACCAAAATACATACACATTATAAGAAAACGCTGACTGTTGCTGACGCTGATGATAAATATTAAAGCTATAAAGAAAAAATATATTAACTCACTGGTTTGTGAAACAGAAAAATAGAAACTAAATCTTTCTTCGATATATTTCCTATCCGAAAGTTCGAATTTGTTTTTAAGAAAATATATGATAGGTAAAATAAAATAAATAATGAGCAAATTCTGCTAGGCTTGGATTTTGTTTTGCGTTTGCCGACCACCACTAGTAAGGGTCTATTGTCCGATATAGGTGAACAGTTTTCAGGTAAAAATCAATTTTATTTGCAATTGGACTTTACTATATTCACTACAAATTTAATAATATTCCCAAATAGGTGATTTTTTATAAAATGTTGCCATTTCGTAAAGATTTTCACGAATAAACAGTGATATTTTTTAAGATATTCACACTATAAACTATAAGTAACATAATTTGATGTAACAATCAACAAACAATGCGTGTTATGACACGACCTACTAAAATGAAACAAATACGCCCATACGGCGTAGTAGTCGCCTCTTGTTCGGAGCTTCGGCCGAGAGCCTAGCCGAATTTTCGGTATTCGGCAAAATCACTAATCGTGGAATCTCTAGTAATCAGTCTCGGAATAAACTGCGCGCAATACATAAGAGATCGAAATAGTAGTGGTCGGAATACTTACCGAACAGAATTTTTATTATTTAATTAAATGAAGACATTATGAGCGAAACTCAATCGAAAATCTGGAAACAGAAAAATCAGAAAAAGATATTTACACCTCTGGGACTCGAACCCAGGACCTCCCTACTTTCCGGGTTGGGCGCTCTTATCCACTGAGCTAAAGTGTCGATATCCAATTCGGTCACTTTTAACTGTACCATACTTCGACTAAGAACCACCCATATTATCTTCATTTTTCTTAACGCATATTTTTATTGGCTGCCATCTTTATGAATGATTGCAAGATTCAACTCGAACTAAATGCAATCTAGATGGTGTCTGGATAAATTATTATCCATTTTATTTAATGTGCGACATCTATTGACTCTTCTGCAAGTCTGGGATGAATATTATTTATATCATTTAATTATATATTATTTATATCGATTAATTTCATTTAATCAAATATTACAGTTTGAGGTTTTACTCATAAAGTTAAAATAATAAATAATAAGAATTTTTATTGTTGAAGTTGACTTATTGAAACCGCATTCACACCATAAGCAATTTTCGTTTCTGACCGATAGTAGCACTTTGCGACAACAATGCTTAGCTTTTTAGTGAGTCGCTGCCTGATTTTTTGCTGAATGTGGCTAAAGTGTTTCTCTTGCGAAATGAAAAGAGTTAAGGCTTGGTACTGGATTTGTTTATGGTGTTGATATATTATTGTAAGACATGCTTAAGCTTGTATAAAATCACCAGAGGGAATAATAGAGGATAGGTTGTGTTTGTTTTTTAATGAAATCATCACTAAAAACATTTCTTTTAAACAAATGTTATTACTCAATATCATTATACTATAAATGAAAACGTTACATAAATTAAATACCTCTAAATTTCTTTGCATACGTGTATTTGATCTCTTCAAGACCCATGTTCAGTCCTTCCTCTTTTACGAGATAAAGTCTCGTAAAAGACCCCACTGAGAGACAGCCTGGGTTCTGATTGCCTCGCAAACTCTGGTCGGCCATCAATAGAATAAGGTGCTCCCACAGCCGTTGTGCCCATATGATGTATAAATGGGGCCTTAAAGAGTCGGAGATGTGTGAATGCGGTGAGGTGCAGACCACTGAACATGTGGTCAACGAATGCCTGCTCCATTCATTCCCCGGCGGGATTGATGAGGTCCACAGGGCAACGCCTGAGGCCCTAGACTGGCTCGCAGACTTAGATGTCCCCCTCTGACCCCCCCACCATACGAAAGAAAAAGAAGAAGTCCTTCCTCTCCTCAAAAAGACCCTCCATACATCGCGATCGTCTTCAAAGATGTCATATATTATCAAAGATGAAATAAGTTCCCTCAGAGAAATTATTTTCCTTTAATGTAAAAAAAAAAACTTAAATCCAAGCTAGTTTTTCCATTCTCTTATGTAATAGCATTTGTTTTTTTTTTTTTTTTTTTTTAAATATGTTTATTCAGTTTTAATTTTACAATATTTTATTTTACAAATCTTACGAAACTGATCAATCAGTTTGATTGTAAGAAATCTCTCATTTTTTTATAATTATTTAATACAGTATACTTTTCAGTTTTACATAGTATATACTAAATATAATACTTAATATTAAAATACTAATTATTACGACAAACTAATTATCTCAATGTTTTAATGTTTATGAATTGCGTTGTAGTAAAAATATTTTACACAGTACAAACATACGGTGAGAAAATAAATAGATAGGAACTATTTTATTTGATTTCATGTTCTTCGGAGGTAGAAAGATTTAACTTTTGTTTTGATTTTTGAATAAGATGTCTCATTTTTGATATTTTCAGGTAATGCGTTAAATATTTCCGGAATTTTATGACTTTTTGTTCTATCTCCGTATACATTTTGAGATTTAGTGACAATAAACATTTGTGCTTCTCTATGCCTAGTAGGGTAGTTGTGGTTTACAGGTTTTTTGAATTCTGTATTCCAGAATTCATCTAGAGTTAATTGGTAATTTACCTTACTGTATATAGAGAGGACATTACATAAGGAGAACATTTTTTTATAATCACCTTCACATAACTGGACCTTTTTTTTGCCTGATATCAATTTTAGGAAACGAATTTGTAATTGTTCTATTTTATTTAAGTATGTTTTGTACGTTAATCCGTAACTATTTATTCCGTATCCTATAATTGATTCTGCTAATGCGTTGTATATACAGTATAATATATTTTTATTAACAAAATTTTTTAGGTGGTAAAATTTTCCTAATATGGATCTTAATCTATTACATACATTTTCAATATGATTTGACCAGTTAAAGTTGACATCTATTGTAAGACCAAGGTATGTATATTGGTACACTTTTTCTATATTCGGGCAATTACACTGCTGGAATTGGTTTTTTGTGTGCAAACAATCATATGAATGACTTTTTATATGTAATTCCTTTTCCTGACAATTTGCATATGGTGAGTGTATAAGCATATATTTGGTTTTTTTTGCGTTAATAATAATGCCATTGTCGTGGGACCATTTAATTATGTTATTTAGGTCTGTTTGTAAAATTTCCTCAATTTTTAGTGGATCTTTGTCAGCACATATAATGCAAGTATCGTCTGCAAACATGTAGCATTTACAACGTTTTATTACGTTTGGTAGACTGTTTACTTGCATTATATAACATGTAGGCCCCGATATCGACCCTGTTGCTACTCCGGTATTTGTTAACATTTCATCACTAAAAATTCCGTCAATTTTAACTTTAATTTTTCTATTTAATAGATAATTTTTAATAAATTTTTTTAAAGGACCTCTAATACCACATTCCTCCATTGCCTTTAATAATGTTTCGTGGTCCAATGTGTCAAAGGCCTTTTTAAAGTCTATAAAAATTATACCAACATAATATTTTTCATTTAAATGACAATTTATATGGTCAGTGAATTTAGATAGTAATTGGGTAGTACTTTTTTCCTTTTGAAATCCGTATTGTATGGGATTTATGATTTTATTTTTTTCTATAAAAAGTTGTATTTGGTTAAAGATAGCTTTTTCAATAATTTTATCAATACATGAGAGAATCGCTATTGGTCGATAGTTGTTAGCGTCTACGGGCGTGCTGATGCTAACGGCAGGGTTGGAGAAAGCTCCCACATATTTAATACAATTAGCTGCTGTATCTGCCCCAAATAAAATCTAGCTCAGGATTCGGTGCAAGCAGGATCTCGTAACCTCAAGGCTAGTGCTTGTGGTCCGGAACTTCACGCTTCTCCATTCTCCCAGGGCCTCCCTCGTCAAGCAAAACACGGTAGGTTATCACATAAACAGTTTATTCAATTCTAGGAGACACAATAATATATAAAAGGAACGATCCTAGCTGAAAGTTAGTTTGAATGTCCGTCTCTCTTCTCTATCACGCGTGGTAAGGGCTAATACATTTAATTGCACACAAAGGGTAACATGATAATTGACTCACGTTTGGTTTATGGGCCAACAGCGGCTTCACGCGCTTGATTCTCTCAGTCTACGCACCGTCCATCGGGGAACGGAAGCGCACAAACGGCGTAACTGAACTGGTGTCGCCCATGTTCACGCGAACGTGGGCCCTGTAAGCTGGCTTGCTGAAGACTGGCGGGCTTGCCGTGAGCGGCGCGTCTCGCGGCGGCTCGGTTTGTCGCTCGCGGGAAGGGGTAATGCGCGCGCCTCTATATGGCGCCTTATTCTCCAGTCCGTGGAGAAGTCTATTCTCGAATTTGTAACGTAACACTTCCCCCCTCGCCGCAATAAAAGCGACGTGGTAATGGAGCTGTAGGACTAATAAATCCTCTTACCTTTTCAGCACTTGTGCCAAAAACATTTAAGAGAAACGAGGAGAGAGAGAGAGAGAGAGAGATTCCTAGCTGGAGAATAGTTATGAACAGAACACAAAAGAGAAGATACATGGTGTAACAAGGAATTGTCAATAAATGTATATAAAGGCAGTGGCATACATAAATACAGTTGCAAAGAACGAGGATCTGTTGAAGAAAGGTACAAGGGTTATGCAGTGATAGAAAAAAAAAACTCTAAAATTGTATCATTGGTCTGTGAGCTAATGTTTGCGAACGTGGTTTGCGTAGGATGTCTGGGGTGGTTGAACGTTTCACTGAAGTTACAAGGTTACTTTGTCACAGTAACCTGGCCCATTTGAGATTACACTCAAGGGACACTAGGGCCTTTAAGAAAATACGAGGAAGAGAACACATGATGAGGCTTCTAGGTGGTGTGGAGAGTTCTACCTGTCACAGAGGTCGAAAGGGTAACTGCTTCCGGATCCTGTGGGTGAGCCAGTACGAAACCATTGAAGTACTGGAGAGTGGAATCGCAATTGGTGGTTGGTACACTGGTTTTTGTATGTAGTGGGATTGTTTTGTGAACAATCGTTGGTATTGTTATTTGCGCAAGGGCACAGGAGCATCCGCACAATGGCAGTAGGGCATTTGCATTATGCAGCAGGAACATTTGCATAATGGCAGCAGAAACATTTGCACAAGGGCAACAGGAACATTTGTATTATGCAGCAGGAATATTTGCATAATGGCAGCAGAGCATTTGCACAAGGGCAACAGGAACATTTGTATTATGCAGCAGGAATATTTGCATAATGGCAGCAGAGCATTTGCACAAGGGCAACAGGAACATTTGCACAAGGGCAACAGGAACATTTGCACAAGGGCAACAGGAACATTTGTATTATGCAGCAGGAATATTTGCATAATGGCAGCAGAGCATTTGCACAAGGGCAACAGGAACAGGAACCAACCTAGAGCTGGCGTGCTCGGGTTTGTTTTGAGTGTCGGTTCTTTGTGGCGATACAATTCGCAACTACACGCACGACTCACACTAGGTTATGTTAGATGCGGTCGGGTGCTTTTGGTACGCAGGGATTGAAGGCAAGGGACCTCCGTGACGGTAGCGAGGGCAGCATGAAGAGGCGCAGATGTAGATAGGGTGCAGAGCTGCTGGTTTTTTTTTTTTTTTAAATCCGGCAAAAATTATTATTAGAACAAAATTCTTGAAGTTTACCTGCCTAGTAGACCAATGATGAAAAAAGTTTGGAGAGAAACAAGTGTGCATGTTGAGAAAAAGTTGGATTCGTTTGGCGTGTAGAGAGAGAGACGGAGAGAGAGCTAACTAAATGTGGCTAATTCCTAATACATGTTACAAAGGTACGTATTCAAGGACAGGTTCTGTGTAACCCTTTTTGGTTTTTTTCTTTACCAAATACATTTCCAAGAATACGTGGTTGAGGGATTGTACGTATAACAAAATTCCCCATTCGAAAGAAGTTGGTCTTCCATGACCTATGCTCACGTCTATACGGTAGCATTTTTTCTACTTTCGAAAAACAAAACATTGCGTACAAGATTAGTTATAACAAAGTGGGAAAGGAGTAGGAAGTTGAAAGGATCCGCGTATGAAGATTGTCCCATTTGACAAACGAAACGCCAAGTGCGTAACGCATATATCCCCATTCACGGATAATTTCGAGGAAGGGGGAGGGTGATAATTGGGAACATTTGAACGAAGAAAACTGCTGGGGACTCGGCTATTTCCGAAATTCGACCTCTGGGTGGAGGTGAAACAAGGTCTACAGCAGTCATCCTGGCACATTACAATAATGACAACTGGGAAAGGAGTAGGAAGTTGAAAGGATCCGCGTATGAAGATTGTCCCATTTGACAAACGAAACGCCAAGTGCGTAACGCATATATCCCCATTCACGGATAATTTCGAGGAAGGGGAGGGGTGATAGTTGGGAACATTTGAACGAAGAAAACTGCTGGGGACTCGGCTATTTCCGAAATTCGACCTCTGGGTGGAGGTGAAACAAGGTCTACAGCAGTCATCCTGGCACATTACAATAATATTTGGTAGTGTTGGACAAAAGAATACACTGACATAAAAGTCTAATCCTCTACGTGTATTGGGCAGAAGATTAGGGGTCGTTTTATTCTCCTACTTGTTTGCGAGAAATGACAGACCCTTGCTCAAATCTCACAAACCTGGGGATTTTCTTTGTTCGTCTCCCAGACAACGAGTTAGGTGTGTTTGTGTCCATTAACTTAACTCCCACGACACGATGCCCCATAATCATGAGTGAAGCGTATGATTAGTCCTTTTGAGATAGTAGATAGTTCCTGGGTTCTTGTGACAGGAAGTCCACGGGCATATTAATGATTACAAAAAAGGGGGTGTGGACTACATTGAGTAGTTCACACATAAAGGTTTGATATTATTTCGTTCGCACGATTCATGGTGAGTATTGTAACGTCTTCACGTATAGCGTACAAGATTGCAAAATCAAAAGATTTGCAAGTAAGTTTTATAACGTCTTCACGGATAACAATGAACGAATTACAACTGGGTTGCCCAGTATTGAAGGGAGGTGCAAAAGACTAGGTATTTATGACATTTCTGACAAAACCCACAGAGTAATTATAACGGGCTCCCCGTATCGCATTTAGTAGATATTCTGAGATTCCCATCTATGACGGCAGATTTTATAAGGTTCCCACCTATGATGGCAACAAAGGTTAACGTTCATATAAAGGTACCTATTCAATACAGACGGCGAGACATACTGATGTACTTAGTACAACAATACCGTAGCATAATAAATCCATATTAGCGTACGTTAAAGACTTGCACAAAGGCAAAAACATATTTGAAGATCTGGCCAAGATTTTATACTTCAACAATTAAGGGACGAAAAATTCTGGCGTGCTGATGGAATGTGAATTTCATCTAAGCTTACCGCAAAAGAGATCCTTTGTGGTACAACCCTTTTGGTTACGCACAGAGTATCGTATCGTGATGGTACAACTTTTGTTGTACTTACACGTACGATGGTAGCAACAATACAAGACATGCGCTTATCGTTGTTTGACAAGGCAAATTATTTACATTGGTCCGATTTGAGTGTTTAAGACCTTCTAGGTTTTACTTACTTAAACAGACTGCGATGGACACACCTTGGTGTTATGAAAATTATAATAATGGGATGGGTTGTTCACAGGGTGGTTCACTTGGAGACCTGGCTTCTTGTTGTGACCTCGTACTTTGCACGTGATAAGTCACAACAAGGCAACCCCAAAATTTCAGTTTGAGCAGTTGAGACCCAGGGTGACTCAATGTTGCTGAAATGTTGTAAAAAAAATTTATCGTTAATGAAGAGGCACGTTGAAAGTTGTCCCTTTTATAACGATACTTTCCAGACTCCACATTCAGTTCTGGGGAGAGCTAGAGCAATTAGGGTTATTTATTGAGCGCCATTCTATTTTCTTAAAAAACAGAAAAAAAACTTAGAACGGGTAGCAAACATCTGATACCGCCGTGGGTTTACACAGGTTTGCTTACCTAATTTAATTACATATGACATAAGGGTTAGATGCACTTTGGCGAGGACCCGATATTTAATGTACAAAAAGATTTTCTAATATTTAGAAAGGGGTGACGAGGTATGACATGATGATGTGAAAATATGATGCTGCGAGTTGTGACGATGCACAAAACCTTGGGCACGTAGTCTCTGACTACTTGCAGTAAGCCACAGGGAATTCCTTTCTCCGAAGTGATCAATTTCAGGTAGAGGTGTGCATGCTTAGAAAAAACGATGTTTCCAAGGTTTGACACCTGGGGCAGCAATTAGAGGCGAATGACTGATGATGACGAGATATTTATACAAACAAAAATAAAATAAAATGAAACGAAACCACTAGGGAGAATTATAATTTCTTCCATGACTTTGGCTACAGTTGACACCACTGTGCCAGAGCTAGAGAGGTTTCTAAAACATTTCTTTTCGTTGTGCTCCGGTTTTATGCCGGACGAAATGCTTGGGCGAAAGTTTTCTTTGGGGAATCTTTCGTTTTTTACAAAACGGGGTGCCAATTTGGCAGAGAAGTACAGCGCACCTTGCGACAGAGTGTTGTTTCTTCTCCAGACGTTCTTCCTTGAACGTGACGTGCTTCCTGATGTATTTTTTGTTGTAGAAAGAAGCATATTGAATAAGGCATTTTTTGGATTTATTCCTGGGAGAAATCTTTCTACTTCTCAGGGCCTGTAGTAGTTCTTCCTTTTTTGACGTAGAAATGTGGGGGATTATACCCAGCGTGACTTGAGGGACTTCCATAGTGTATAGGGTCGTGTCAGGGTGACCTTACGTTGGGAGAAAAACGAGAACTCGACTCTTTATCCGTAATTGGAAAGAAATTTTTGCCAGGGATTGACCACTGGGGGCGTATATATATTTTTTTTTTTTTTTTAAATGCTTCTGCGAAAAAACGCGTATTTGTAAGTGTTTGGGTTATTTGAAAATTTGGGCAGAGGTTTGCCTCTGGCCACGTGCTTTTTAGGAAAAAATCCAAGCGTTTTGGAAAAAAAAAAATTTCGAAAATTTAAAAAAATCGAAAAAAGGAAAAATCGGAAAAATTTTCAGAGTCCGAAAACTGGAGAAAATTTGCGCAGCGATTTTCCTCTGGCAATGCGTTTTTAAGAAAAACTCCAAGTGTTTTGGAAAAAAAATATTTCGAAAATTAAAAAAAAATCGAAAAAAGGAAAAATCGGAAAAATTTTCAGAGTCCGAAAACTGGAGAAAATTTGCGCAGCGATTTTCCTCTGGCAATGCGTTTTTAAGAAAAACTCCAAGCGTTTTGGAAAAAAATATTTCGAAAATTAAAAAAAATCGAAAAAAGGAAAAATCGGAAAAATTTTTAGAGTCCGAAAACTGGAGAAAATTTGCGCAGCGATTTTCCTCTGGCAATGCGTTTTTAAGAAAAACTCCAAGCGTTTTGGAAAAAAAATATTTCGAAAATTAAAAAAATCGAAAAAAGGAAAAATCGGAAAAATTTTCAGAGTCCGAAAACTGGAGAAAATTTGCGCAGCGATTTTCCTCTGGCAATGCGTTTTTAAGAAAAACTCCAAGCGTTTTGGAAAAAAAAATATTTCGAAAATTAAAAAAATCGAAAAAAAATTTTCACAAGTTTTCGTGGAAGTAATTTGTTTGAGAATTCAACAATATCTTGGGGGCATGGTTTCATTACGCGGCTTCCTATAGCCTGGCTTTAAACAGCACCAATTTTTTGGTATTTACCCGCGAATTCCCTTCGTCTTTTCGACAAGATATTACCTTCTTTGTCAATTGACAAGGTATTATAGTGTCAGATGTCAAGGAATCCACGTCAACGCGAATTTAGTATTTTTTGCATTATTCGAATGTGATTTGGCATGGCATGGCATGATCCGGTTTCATCAGACGACAGAGTCAAAAATACTTAATTGTCAAATGACAGAAAGAATTTAAATCCACTTGTTCCCTAGGTGTCAGCAAATGTCCGTTTAAAGAAACGTACCAGCGTGCTGCAAACTAGTATATTATTAAAAATATTTAGCACTTTCGAGACCAAGCGGATGATTTGTTTATCATGTACATGATTTTAATTGTTGAATAAATTCTTCTTTAATTTGTGTTTATTTCCACTATTCACTTGTATTGAAAATAGCAATTTTAATCGGCCGACACTTTGTAATCACTGTATTATTCGCAGCGACAACTTCCTAGGTTGGGCACCTTGCGTTGGAATACCGGTAATATTTTGTCGAGTGACGAGCCACAAATGATAAAATCGCGTCCGTAATAATTTAAATTGTGATTCGAAATTATGTTCGCGCCGAGATTCCTGTTGGAAGTGCTAGACAATTGGGAATAAACAATACATCATAATAACATTTCAGAGTTTACAATTGTTGCTTGGGAACGAGGCCGTGGTGGAACAGAAAAAAAATTTAAATGGCCCCACGTTTAGCGCCAGTGTTAGCGTCTACGGGCGTGCTGATGCTAACGGCAGGGTTGGAGAAAGCTCCCACATATTTAATACAATTAGCTGCTGTATCTGCCCCAAATAAAATCTAGCTCAGGATTCGGTGCAAGCAGGATCTCGTAACCTCAAGGCTAGTGCTTGTGGTCCGGAACTTCACGCTTCTCCATTCTCCCAGGGCCTCCCTCGTCAAGCAAAACACGGTAGGTTATCACATAAACAGTTTATTCAATTCTAGGAGACACAATAATATATAAAAGGAACGATCCTAGCTGAAAGTTAGTTTGAATGTCCGTCTCTCTTCTCTATCACGCGTGGTAAGGGCTAATACATTTAATTGCACACAAAGGGTAACATGATAATTGACTCACGTTTGGTTTATGGGCCAACAGCGGCTTCACGCGCTTGATTCTCTCAGTCTACGCACCGTCCATCGGGGAACGGAAGCGCACAAACGGCGTAACTGAACTGGTGTCGCCCATGTTCACGCGAACGTGGGCCCTGTAAGCTGGCTTGCTGAAGACTGGCGGGCTTGCCGTGAGCGGCGCGTCTCGCGGCGGCTCGGTTTGTCGCTCGCGGGAAGGGGTAATGCGCGCGCCTCTATATGGCGCCTTATTCTCCAGTCCGTGGAGAAGTCTATTCTCGAATTTGTAACGTAACATAGTTTACAATAGCTTCGCACAGAAGGCCCGAGAAAATGATTTTGGGTCAATTTTCAAGAGGTAAGGAACTGTATTTGGATACTCCTAGAATATTTTTATTAGACATATAGCATAAAATATGTATATCCATTATCAGAAGAATGAATTGAAAGTGGAATAATTTTCTAACTTCAGGGCTCTGGAATCGCCGAGAGCGTTTTACCTGCAAACGACACAATGGATTCCTCCGATGTTTATTCATTGGTAAGATTCAAATTAAGGAATCGGAAATGTTTTTTTTTCACTCTGCACATTTTATTTAGTCAATAATTATCACAAAAAATCCGGATGAATTCAATAAAATACCGATACCTACCGATTTATTACACAATTTCCTTAAACACTTCAAGTTTTAAAGCTCTTAAAAAATATATTCTCCACGCCGAAAATTAAATTATAAGAAATTCCCTCGGTAGAAAAAAATCGCAAAGTATGCTACGAAAATTATTATAAACAAGTTTTTTTTTCAATTTTTTATGAGACAAACTCTCTTTTTATAACTTTTGAAGGTTATTCCCATCAACGTAATATATCATTGAAGAAGAAGATAACACTTATAATCTAAAAGAAAATATGAAAGAAAACAAGACACAGAAAAACAGAAAAAACAATGGTCGCAACTGGGACTCGAACCCAGACCTCTCGTCTAACCGGGACGTGCGCGTTTTCCAATTTCGCTATTGCCACCTTCTGTCAAACCGTCATATTTGTCAATCTCATATTTCAAATATTTAGAATCATTAATATTATCTCCAACTAGTTCTTTTTCCATATTATAGGCCACTACTCTTTTTATTGGAAACAATCATTCTAAGAATTGGTTTGTAACCTGAATAGCGTCTCGGATAAATGTATCCGAATTTATTAATATTTTTATTGCACGTCCCGGTTAGACGAGAGGTCTGGGTTCGAGTCCCAGTTGCGACCATTGTTTTTTCTGTTTTTCTGTGTCTTGTTTTCTTTCATATTTTCATTTAAATTATAAATCTTCTTCTTCAATGATATATTAAGTTTTTTTCAGTTATTTTACAAGTTATGTGTATGAAAAAATTCGTAGTGTTTCTATAAATGCTACTTTAGATACACCCCACTAGATTTTTGCTCTATTTTGAACGAGTCGTGTTTTATTAAACATTGTGACAATTTTTGCTTAAATATGATCGTTTTAATAAAAGCGCACTCTATCTAACATTCGTACTTCCATATCTCTCCAATTTCTTCTTTTTGAGCGGATATACCGCGCCTCGTATAAATCAACCAATTATTCTTACAAATCTATCAAACTGCCTCCAGTTAGCATCCAGCAAATTACAATATAAAATTTTGTAAATGTTAGAATGCGCGATATAAAGTTAGCCTCAAAACCAAATTTTGCATAGTTGCCCTCAACTATTCTGTAAACATTTTCAAGTTCGAAAATTATCTATAAATATTTTACATAAAGGAAAAGTTAGGTTTAACGATTCAACGCTTATTTCTGTTGTGGTGCCTGGTTCACTGCAAAAAGTAGATAAAAACAAACAACTACCAACTTGCACAATAAAACGAAAAAAGTCATTACAAAAAGGTACGTAGTGGCAACTGTACAGAGGTAATTATGATAGGCTTAATCTGATTTTGATGACAATCGCAGTTAGACAACAATGAGGGTACATCACATAATGGGTGCCTTTATTCCACGTGTCAGGTAATTTATTGCTCCTTGGTTCAATGCAATTATGGAAATATCCGTCATTGTCATTGTCACTATCACGACCTCTGTTGCAGAGAGGTAAGAACGTTGGTTCTGGTCCCAGAGGTTGTAGCTTCTAAACCCTCAACAGTAAATCATAGTAATAAATAAATAATGAACTGAAAAAAAACCCTTTCAGAGAACATGGACCAAGCAATTTGACGTCTTGTCTTTTTTTGACAAAAACAGTTGTGTTATCCAAAAAATTACGGTCAGAATTAGCAAAGTTAAAGTTGAGACAAAAGCTTACTTTTGTTAATTTTTATTGAGGACTAGCTGGTTCCCGGCATGCGTTGCTTTGCCACTTTATAAAGAAATTATTTCTCCATGCGTGTCCTTTCCCATTCGTCTCATTCTCCTTCCACCTTACCTTCCTCTCCCGCGTTTCCTTCCCCTCGCGCGTTCCCACTCCGCCTTCTCTCTCCCCACTCCCCTCCCCGCTTCCCCCGTTCTGCGAACCCCCTCCCTAGTTCCCCTCCCCCTTCCCGCATTCCACACATTAAGTCCCAGTACATTCAGTTTTCAAACAGCTCGCGTGCCACCTACTGCAATTTTTTTATACACATTTTACAATGCCAGGGCTCACCAGTATATATAAAACCATTGCGGGCCTGCACACATCAAATCTCCAAAGTTTCATCGCAAGCGGATGAATGGTTAGTAACGCATAATTTCATTACACTAGAGCTCACTTATGTATTTAGAAACCATTGAGGGCATGCGCCGATCAAATCCCCAAAGTTTCATCGCAATCGTATGAATGGTTTAGCAACGAATAGACATCTCATTAATCCCCAAACACTTTTTGATTTTTATACATTTAGATTTTCTTATTTCGAGTTAGGAACACACGAGTGATAGTTTTGCGATATTCAAGGCATGAGAATCGTGTGATAAAACAGCGTACTGTTGAAACAATAAAAATAAAATTAGTAGATACATAAATAATATTTCATTGAAGAAGAAGATAACACTTTTAAATCTAAATGAAAATATGAAAGAAAACAAGACACAGAAAAACAGAAAAAGACAATATAATATGGAAAAAGAACTAGTTGAAGATAATAATAATGATTCTAAATATTTGAAATATGAGATTGACAAATATGACGGTTTGACAGAAGGTGGCAATAGCGAAATTGGAAAACGCGCCGTCCCGGTTAGACGAGAGGTCTGGGTTCGAGTCCCAGTTGCGACCATTGACTTTTTCTGTTTTTCTGTGTCTTGTTTTCTTTCATATTTTCATTTAGATTTAAAAGTGTTATCTTCTTCTTCAATGATATATTACGTTGATGGGAATAACCTTCAAAAGTTATAAAAAGAGAGTTTTTCTCGTAAAAAATTAAATAATATTTGTTGGTAATTTGATGTTTTAACTTATCGCCCTTTTGTATTAAATGGCTATGTAATCAAATAAACCGAACATTCTTCTTTAGTGCAATATAGTTGTGAAGTAAAAAAGAGTTGTGAATGATGGATCAAGTGGGTGAGATCGTGTATTTGAGAAGTACGTTTACGAGACATTTTGAAGACTGATAGGATATTGAAAGAAGGCTAAATGCAGGTAACTCTGTTAATGGAGGACTGAACGCCGTTGGCGCCAACAAAAAACTGTCCAAAGAAGCGAAGCTAGCTGTCAACGAATGCTGGTACCTACCCTAATGTATGCAATGAGACATGGAACTGGCAGAGGAAGAATGAAAGTAGACTGAATATTGTAGAAACGAGATCCCTGAGGGGTGTGTGAGGTAAAAACATGTATGTGACCGTGTGAGAAACGTGGAGATCCGCAAAGAATGTAGGCTGATGTAAGCGTAATGAGTAAGATTAAGAAAAGGACGATCAGATGGTTTGGGCATGTAGAGCGAATGAATGTGAAAAGGAGTGTAAGGAGATATATGACCCAAGTGTGAACAGCACAAGAAGTCAGAAACGCCCGAGGAAGACATGGCACTACTAAGTGAATCAGAAAGTCGGGCGATGTCAAGAGTCAGAATAATAGAAGAGCATGTATGAGACGACGTATGAATGTA
Source organism: Glyphotaelius pellucidus (assembly GCA_936435175.1). NCBI lineage: Eukaryota > Metazoa > Arthropoda > Insecta > Trichoptera > Limnephilidae > Glyphotaelius > Glyphotaelius pellucidus. The sequence goes on along the minus strand of OW386550.1, from coordinate 26,064,463 downwards.
AACGAGGCAGGGAGTATGTGTCAAGACCGAGTTGTTTGGCGGTCGGTCCTCTCTGCACACCCCTGCGGCATGATGGTTAGTTAGTTAGTTTCTTCTTCTTTAATAAACCGTTTACGTACCTGCGTGCAGGTTTATCGCATTATCGGCTTCTCTAAAAAATTCTTGTTTGTACAAAACTGTATCTAAAACTTCCTACAGTACACTACAGTTAAAATAAATAATAGGGTCATTTTTACCACCACTTTTATCTATTAATATTATGTCTCTTATGTTTTGGATATCACATTATTATGAAAGCACTATTTACAAATTTATTTAAAGGTATCTACTCAATTTTATTTCTTTCAGCTGAGAGTTTACAAGTGAAAATAATAATTAATTGCATACACATTTTGAAACAAGGAAGCTTTGACTACTAGAATAATACGTACATATTAGAAATAATTGCTTAATTACGTTAAAATGTTTGTGAAATTAAATAAAAATTATGGGTCTTGTAAAACATCCCTTCGTTTTACCACAGTGGAAAACGAAGATTAGGAATAGCCCGAAATTGTATAAATACGTCAATGACGAACATAATCGTATTTCTAAAGAGGGGACTTCAACCAGGTACACTTTATTTGATTAGCAGTAAGGGACAAGGAAGCACGTTGTCCGGACGATGAGGCTTTTATGTTTAAAGAAATTTCATAAAATAATCACGAAGGGTCGAAGATTATGGAGTGGGAAAAAATAAACATCAAGTAGAGAAAACAGACCATTCCTCGAAGGGGAACAATCCCGGGGGTGTAGTGGTAACCTGTATTAACAGACCTTCCACTCCCTTCCCACTTCCTTCTGCTCGCCTGGTACTGGCGCCGGACCTACTCGCTGCACGCAAGTTATTCGGGGACGGCGCGCGCAACCTCCGCCTTCTCTCTCCTACCCCTCTACAGATCGTAGCGGCTGCTACGCCAAACCCACACCGAGATAAACCATTGCATCATACAATCACACACACACGCAAGGTCACTACACAACATTGACATCATCTCGCGGAACGTCCGTAGGACACAACCACTCCTTTGCTGTTTTGCCAATTTATATCTCGCAAATCTTAAATTACGGCCAAAAGTCTCCTCTGCGCGAAGAAATCTGCAGGTTTCGACGTGTCGGACTCGATTTCACGTGAAAATCTACGCAAAATCAGCGAACTTTTACATGGAAGTCAAAATGGGATCGCACCGCGATATCGCATTTTGACATTTGTAAACCACACAGTGCCGCGAATCATACCTTGAAATTATTGTGAATCGTCAAAAGAATCGACGCTCGTCTCAAGATAAGGACTTATAAAGACAAAAATTCTTGTAAATATTTAATATTAAACACTAAAACGTCATTTCTAAATGCTCATGTGATCCTGTGACATTTGAACTAAATGTGTTTAACTTTGACGACGGAGAGTTATAAATATAATCAAATGTAAATTAAATAATAAGATCTTAATCGATACATATCAAAAGGGTTCCGGCCCAGCCTTAACTAATATAAAAAATATCTATCTTAAGTAATTAAATATATCATCGTATTCTTATCTAATATAATTAAAATCAATTACCTAAAATAAAACATATCATAAAATTAAGAAATTTACATTAATATACCAAATAATAATATACAAAACATTTTAATTCTAGTTCTATAAGAATCCTAACCTTACTTTCAACCTGCACAAAAATTTCGTTTGCTAGAGGAGCCGGGAAAAAAACTTAAATTTTCGAAATTAAACGGCAAAAGGAGTGGATTGTTAAAAATACATATCATAAATTTAAGTAACTAAAATTTTAATATACAAAAATATACATCATAATCAAATTATTCTACATATAAATAATCTGTCGAAAATATCAAAATATCGTCTTATGAAAATTTAATAAACATATCAAAAATTGTACCTTAATATACAAACATTTAATATAGTTGTGCTTATAAACGTATTTGTAACGCCATTGAAAAATCAAAATATATCAAAAAACCACATTGGCTGCGTAAGAAGAAAACCTCACTTTTCGCAATCGGTAAGTCTAACAAATACATATTTTTGCTAATTCGTGATAAGTTTATATACACACTATTGATATAATAACGTGATTAGCTCTATTTCGATTGAGAATCATTAACCTACAAATCTAAAAAGCGCCCCTAGCCGAAGGCTTTTGTAGAATTATTACTGCCATCTCTTAATTAAGCTCCGAACTACGAAGGAAAGCTCTTACTAACTTCATTCGACAGCTAAAATCGAATTTGTTTCGTCATTCGCATTATCTCAAAATTAACTGCTGGGGTTTTAGATTATGATTAGAATGATAGCGCGTTATTTAATATTAACTACACGTTTTGTGGTTTCATAAAAACTCGTGGACTTTGATACTCATTAAAAAAAATTTCTGGGCATAATTCGTTAAATAAATTACCGTCAATTTTATTCAACGTCATATTTTTTTAAATTCTGATGCCCGTAGTTTTTAGCATTTTCAAAAAATCAAATAGAAAAAATTTGTGTTACATTTGATGTTGTTTTCTTTGCATGTAATGGAATATTACATTTTTAGAATATTTAGATTTTTGTTTCGTATTACGATTCGTGAAACATGGAGAACGTGTACCAAGTCCATAACGTTTTAAACCACTCAAATCAATTGGTCATAAATATCCTAATGCCTTGATCACCATCAATAACCGCCGGCGGAAATCTAAATTCAAATAGGCTTTTGTCATTCCAGCCAAAAACTTCTAATTCAATCGATAAGGACACGTGTGTTCAAAGAAATAGGGTTCACATTCGTTTGGCTTGTTGATTTTAGTAGGTCGGACTCGGCGGGCGCTACCAGGGGGGGTTGTTAGAATTGGTTGCCATGGTGACGTCGCGACGCTCGCCCCCGATTCCCCCGATTCCCCCTTTTACTTCCAATCTCCCCCTTTTCCCCCCTTGGCCAAACCATGCCTCATGACTTCCCCTTTACGGGTTTTACCTGGTCGCGGTAAGTGGTTATTTGAAGAACGCATTTTTAAATGACAAGATCAATAATTGCAGACGTGTATTAAGTTCTTTTGTTTCGCCGCAGGGGAGGGGGTGACAGCACATATTGAGGGTTTAACAAATGTTTTTTTCTACTCGTTTCATTAAGAATTTCACGAAGACCTACAGAATATAGCAAAATGACTGAAAGTAAATAAGTTGAAACTGAACGTAAACAAAACAAAATATATGGAAATAGGCAATAAAACGCATAACACGGTGATAAATTTGACAATTAATGATGAAAAAATTGAAACAGACAGCCAGTTATGAAAGCTCACATAATTGTTAGATGGACTGAAAATGTAAGAGTTGGAAATGTAAAATAAGTTGTGCAGGTCTGTAACATTTTATTTTAGGAAATGAAAAGTAAAGTTTTCAATTTGGGAGGCGGGTATGGGTACATTCGCCCCGAGAACCATTTATTGAATAACCAACACCTCTGCCGTAGGTCAAGTGGTTCGCTACGTTTGTTGACTAGGGCTGCCCAGATTCGTGGGGTGAGGTTTGTCTAGGTCGTGACGGCAGATGGGTCTGCCGATCTACAGCATGGAGGCCGGATCCAGAGAGAATGGTTGAGGGAGATCTTTTGACCTCTTCAGCCGGACCGTATTAACCCATTAATTAATTGCACCGCAATGGGAGGCGATGAGGTGAGAGCCATACGTCCGTCACTCCTGGATACATTAACCCCCAGATTCCTACCCGCCTTCACATACTTTTCATTCCCAGAACTTCCTCTCCTTCCTTTTCATAAAAAAAACCCCCACACAAAATTTGAGGAATGTTTTTTTCTCAAGGCCTCCTGTGTGGAGCTAATTTAAAAACTTCACATTTTTATACTGCTTTATGAACTATCTCAATGCACATAACAAATTTACGAACATACTATTTACTCGAGTTTTTTTGGTTATTTTTTTACGTGATATTTGACATCCACACTCGTAGGACTACTGTAACGAAAAGGGCACGCCGATAAGGGCATTATTGCAAAGGGTCACTGACGCCAATTCCAAATGTACCTATAGGTCACAAAGGGTGCGTTCAGTTCCTAATAATAATACCAACTTCATTCGCCTGGAGAATTGAGTCCTCAACCTAAATATTTTTTGTGCGTTGAACGCGATCACAACAATGAAAATAAGAGTGTGAACGTTTTTAAGCATTTTTTGTCGAATATTCAACACCAAGCCAATTTCCCCGGCAATCTGAGAAACGAAGTGAACTACATTTCTACGAAGGAATATTGAAATGTAAATTACATTCTCCCTTTGTTTCCGCAAACGTGTCGAAAGAAAAAACCCATACCATGTTCCAAGTAAAAAACTGATGAGATTTTGCGAATTTCTATGAATGTGAATGGTGGAAAATAAATACATTGATAAATAATTTGAATGTATGAGGATTTGGTTTGACACAATTGTATGAAAATAACACAAATTATAATCCCTTAGTAACGACAGCATACTTACTTTTATATCACAGAGGTTAATGAACGCTGGTAGGTAGGGAGGTACTATCCAGGTATGGTACAAACAAATAAAAAGTCTACAAATATATTTCTTTATTTAGTGTTGCCAACAAAGTAGTTAAATAACCATTATCAGTGCTTGATTTAGAATTTGAAGTTCTAACTAACTGACTAACCATTCCTACATAATCTTTTGTGTACATAGTTACATAGTCTCCTATTTCAACTATTGATGTGAACTCGTTTGAACTTCTTGAATTCATATCTTCCTAACACTAACACCTCATATTATATTCTTCTCACACTTCTTTCTCCGATTGTCCGCTCTACGTACAAAAACAATTAAAGCGTCTTTCCCAAAATTTGTTCGAAGCAATATTTGAATTATTTACAGATCTCCTCATTCGTAATTCGGTTGTGCTCTTTTACCTGGTGTATTTTTCACCACGAATACGCCAAAGAAATCTCAATTTATCTGTAATTATTAGTAAACATTCTTCCCTGTTTTAGCATCATGCCTCTCTGCCAAACTTGAGAACTAACTTAACGTAAATACAATTTGTTATTACCATATGTATGCCCGCCCCGGGCGGCACTTTTAAGGGGCGGCAAAATTTCACAATAAATTATAATTTTTATTTTATTTAAAGATAATAAAATAAAATAATTCGATGTGCAGTTATAAAATTCCAGTTGCGGACTATGTGTGTTCTGCCAGAATCAAAGAGAAACCATTTTCATGTTCTGAGTGTAGTTCCAATTCACCGCATAGAGATTTACTTTAAACCAGTTTTGTATTCAGAATGTAAAATTTCAGTTGTGGAATCATCTCCCAACATATTTTGAAGGAAAACATTCTCTTATTTGAAGTGCAGTGATAAAATTCTAATTGCAGACTAATATGAATGTGCTGCCAAAATCAAAGATAAACCATTTTCACGTACTGAGTGTAGTCTTAATTCACCCCATAGAGATTTATTTAAAACCAGTTTTGTGTTCAGAATATAACGATAAATTAAATAACAAATTGCAGATTCATAGTGGACCTAGTCAAGTTTTACATTCGAGTTGCATGCCATATGCTGCAAAATTTTTAAAATTGACTGTTCCATGTGTCACTATTATTTTGGTTCTCTAACGCAAAATCAATCTTAAGTTGAAACCTGCATTGTGTTTTAAACACATTGTAAAAATTCGAGATGCGAAATCCTTTACATGGAAACCATTATTGATTTTCGAGTTATAAATTTGTAGCAGAATTTAAAACATAATTTTTTTTTGGAAGAAAATCGATTCATGTGATATAAAAACCGTCGTATAAAAAATGCGGTCGTTATAAAAAAATGAAATCTACGTTTGAAATACCTATAAAGGGGGGCGGCAAAATTCGAAATACCTATATAAGGGGGGGGGGGGGGGGGCGGCAAAATTTTCCTCCGCCCCGGGCGGCTGACACCCACGCTACGCCACTGATTGCGACCTCCATCAATAGAATCACCTATACTTACCCATCTGTTAATGTCGTCATCAGCCTAATATGGACTACTAACATAACTTAATATCAGTGTGTTATTACTATATACTGCATTGCGTCCTTCATCAATAGAAACACATATATTTACACTTCCGTTAATGTCGTCGTCAGCCTACTATGGACTGCTAACCTAACTTAACAACTGTGTGTTATTACTATATACTGCATTGCGTCCTTCATCAATAGAATCACCTATATTTACCCTTCTGTCAATATCGTCATCAGCCTACTATGGACTGCTAACCCAACTTAACAACAGTGTGTTATTACTATATACTGCATTGCGTCCTTCATCAATAGAATCACCTATATTTACCCTTCTGTCAATATCATCATCAGCCTACTATGGACTGCTAACCTAACTTAACAACAGTGTGTTATTACTATATACTGCATTGCGTCATTCATCAATAGAATCACCTGTATTTACGCTTCTGTCAAAATCGTCATCAGCCTACTCTGGACTGCTAACCTAACATAACAACAGTGTGTTATTACTATATACTGCATTGCGTCCTTCATCAATAGAATCACCTGTATTTACCCTTCTGTCAATGTCGTTATCAGCCTACTATGGACTGCTAACCTAACGTAATAACAGTGTATTTTTACTGTACACTGCATTGAGTCCTCCATCAATAAAATCACCTATATTTACCCTTCTGTCAATATCGTCATCAGCCTTCCCGTATCCCACAAACATTCGTCCAAAATGCCCAAACTCATTCATTTGCTCGAAGGATTCATCACCAACACAAAAAACTATTGTTTTCATTCTCTTTCTTTCAGAATATTGTGTACAGCATACTTTCATGAAATTAAATTCTAAAAATCTCAATTTCATATAAATTTGATCGCACCACCAAGGTACAAACATTGTATTGTTAAAGTTAAAAACCGACTTATTAAATTGATTGTCATCACAAGTCAATCGATTGTCATTGAAGCTCGGTCAGCAAAATGGCTATTATTTGATAAAACCATTCATGTTCCAAAACACAAAGCTGAAATATACAAAAATTATGATTAAAAGACGTGTTTTATAAGCATTAATGTATTAATGCTAACAATTGCTAAATAACCTTTGGCACAAAAACATTGTAAGCTTTATGGAGGTTTTCAGACTTTGTATCGCGAACTAACGAGAATTCAGTTCGTGTCGCACGACAGCTTGGTTTAGTGATTTCAGAATGATTGTTATGTGGAACTCAAGAAGTATTGATCGAAGTACGACGGTATTTGAATGGTTATTTTATGCAGACTTTTCAGAATTTCAGAACGCAATATTTAAAATTTTCAGATTTGTTAACTGTTTTTGATCGACATGATATGATAATTTTATGTTTCTTTTTATTTATTTTTATTTTATCGATAGTAGCACCACTGTCCCCTCGATAAAATACCTACATATAGTCTGTCAATTAAGAGCAGAACATATTAGAAATGTAACTACAAAATTAGTAGGCTGGCAACACCAATTTAACTGTCAAATATTACTTCAAAGCACAATGACACTGAATGTATCGAACACTATAAACCACATTTAAAAAAACATTTTTTTGTTCTTAAAGAGAAAAAAATTAATATCGATGAAGCACTGTTTTTAAGATATAAATTTGATTAAACGGTGTTTTACAAAGTGATTTGCTTTCATTTAATTTAACATAAATTTGAATTTGAGAGCAGGTAGAAAGGAAGAATCACTAATGGTGAGTTTAGTTAGACTACTTTTGAGATACACCTGAATGAGTTAAATATATTCAGATCTAAAATTAGAGACATGATTTAAAGCCCAGACAACGATAGTTACTTAAACCAGTATTAAATATATGTGAGCAACTTCTAAATTGTGCTTTTTATTTTTATTATGTTAACACGAAATTGCAATTATGTTAAAATAATAATTTACTTATTTGCAATTCTAATTTTGAGATCAGTGGATATCTATATCGCAATACTCCCGCTCCCGATTTGAACCCGCGATTTGAAGTGAATTTTCATAAGTAATTTATTTAGTACTGTGTAGAATGTGTTATAATGTAGTAAGTGTATATAATTTGTTGATACCTTTCAAGTTTCCGAACCGCCGAATTGATTCATCCCCAACAGGGATGTTGTGACGCAGAAATAAGAGGGTAAAATTAAATAAGAAGTTGAAGACGAAGGTTGACTACTAAAATTTGTTTACCAAATATAATAGTTTCAGCCATGTTAATGTTATGCGATAGTCCCAAGGCTGTACTATTTTGTTATACAAATGCCTTTAATATATAGTATGCACACGAATAATATATTTATTACAATATGTACGATTAATGCTCATTACTCTAGTTTTCGAAAATATTTATAGATTTAATCTGGTTGATTAAAAGCTCTGCCATTTCGATAAATATTCACACGGTATACACTAAAAGCTCGAACCTTGATATCGGCGGAATGGCGCAAAATAATAATGCTATGTTTTCGTGATAAGAATTTTTATGGTGTGTTATTCGGTTCGTGGAATTTAATGTGTTATTATATTATAATAAACACGGATATACGGTCGCATTACGACATTTTCACGTAAAAAGGCTTACATACATACTACATACAATACGTATCACACTTCTCTGCAGCATTGAGGGAAGGTTATTGCTTTTAAGGATTGAAAATCAACATGAAACAAAAATAACAGTACTGTGTAGAACAGGGGTGCCCAACCCAAAACATTTGGTGGCCAAAAAAATATTATTGAGCTTAGGTGGGCTACTTGGGGTCATTTACCGGGTTCCGTGACTTTTCATCCTGCGACAAAACATCCCCCAACAAAATATCTACTAAAACCTAACCTAACCTAACCTAATCTAACCCAACCTAACCTAACCCAACCCATTTTTGTCCCATTTTACTATTTTTGAACAATAATTTATTGTCTTTACAGGATGTCTATATTATTTTTGTCTCATTTTTTGTAAGGTTAGGTTGGATTAAGTTTTAGGAGATATTTTGTTGGGAGATGATTTGTCCGTAGGATATTTGGACTGAAAACGCGCATTACCCGTTTCCCGTCCATGAATGCAGGTAATTGGTGGATATGACCGTTAATTTTTACCGCAAACTAACGAGTAACCGTACCGGTACCGACCTTCAATGCTAGAAGGCATAAACATGCGCCTATGTTTCCTTGGCACTCGCCCACCACTTATTAAAATCAGGTGCATTCGATCTTCCGAGAAATGTGCGGAAAAAATATACTGGTTGGAATTGATTGCGAACATAAATTCCTGGTGCGACCCTGCACCTGGCCATAAAGATCAAAACCCCCATCGAGAGACCTAGGTCTAATAACAAGAAAGTTCTAATTTCACAATTTTATTTTTTTTATTAGTCAAAAAAGATACATGTATTATTCCAAATAAATTTTACAGATAAATTTTATGCAGTAATTAATTACATAATAGATGTATTTGATGTACTCCCATTAATAAGCAGGGCTTGTGGATATGGGTTTAAATTATATTGGTTTTATTTGACATGATTCAGTTCAAGTTTTCAGCATAGTTTTAAAGGTGAGTTTTAAATTCTTTTATATTAGTATTCATGTTTCTATTTTTTTCTGGTAATGAATTAAAAAAAACTTTGCTCCGAGATATTTATAATTTAACTGTCCTATTTTTTTTAAGTATTGACATTTGTCTACGATTTCTGTTATTTTTAAAGGGTGCACCTTTATTTTGAATATTATCTTTATAAATTTGTAATGTTGCGTGGTAGAAGTATAACGCACTTAAATTTAATTTAATTTTTTTTTATTCAGGAAACTTTTTTTCTTTTTCTTTTTTCACATTTGTATTAAATATAATACAAATGTGAAAAATTTTACGTAAACGATGTTTTTTTGGATGAATACTAATATCCAAAACATAGAATGTTGAAAACTTCATTTTGGGCCGCAAAAAATCTTCGGCCCATGTACCGCACGTTGGGCATGCCTGGTGTAGAACGGGAACACGTAATACAACAATATTTTCTCAATTTTAATGAGTTTTCGTGCAGATTGAATACAGATTAAGTTAAATATAGATTTAATTTTAATATTACAAAAGAAATATACAGAAAAAAAAATATCAAAATTTTACATGCCTACGTTATTTCTTATTTTTACATTTCCACAAAGGCTCTGCGTGAAAATCGTATTACCGTCGGTTTCAATAGTATGCATTATCGCGAATAGAATTTATATTCTTTGATTATCTGGTTTTATTTTGGCTACCAAGATTAACCTAATTTAATATCTTAATGACACACGCAACCAAACTCTCACTCTCTTGCTCCGTACTTTGTTCTTATCCTTTCATGTAATTTATGGCGGTGTATTTAATAGAGTAGAAGGCGGGGGTAAACGGGGCACAGCTAATCACACGATGAATAAATAACAACGGAAAACTGCCAAAAATACTGTGGAAATCTGTTATTTTGGAAAATATATTAGCGGAAGTATCGTGTTTTCTATTTCGAACTCCGGAAATTAAAACGGTTTGTAATTGCAAAATAAACGCTACTGCCGCTAGGAGAATTTATCATTGCGATATTATTGTCGGCAATATTATATTATGTTTATTCGAGAGTAATTATATTTACTCAATTCCACTAACTTACTGTAGGTTCTAATGAATTTGGTTAAATTCCCTATATCGCAATTAAAAATATCACATTAAAATTGAAATTAAAACACCTTTTCACTTTGTTCCACTTGTTTATTTTCACGAGGACCGGTTTCATCCTACTACGGACATTTTCAGACTGGTCTGAAAACCAGGTTTGACCAGTCTGAAAATGTCCGTAGTAGGATGAAACCGGTCCTGGTGAAAATAAACAAGTGGAACAAAGCGAAAAAGTATTTTAATTTCAATTATAATACAATGGAATTCCACCACGAATTAACAGTGCAAAAACTAGACTCATTAAAAATATCACAGTTACAAAACATACCGTATTTACGTAATAATAGACACCACATATACATACATACATACATTAGTAGATATGAATGAACGAAGGTTTTATATTACAAAATCTAATGTGCTAATAAATTGGTGTAAAAGTTTTTTTTTCATTGGGAAAGCAATGGTTTTTTAAAGTGATTATGAAAGGTCGTACAATATCTATTATTGATTTAATGAAAATAAATAAATAACTTTGTATACACCACCATATAATTAACATTATCGACATGTTTCAAAAACTATGTTTTCATTATTATTTATTATTTTAACTTTATGAGTAAAACCTCAAACTGTAATATTTAATTAAATGAAGACATTATGAGCGAAACTCAATCGAAAATCTGGAAACAGAAAAATCAGAAAAAAGATATTGGCACCTCTGGGACTCGAACCCAGGACCTCCCTACTTTCCGGGTTGGGTATAGATTGCATTTAGTTCGAGTTGAATCTTGCAATCATTCATAAAGATGGCAGCCAATAAAAATATGCGTTAAGAAAAATGAAGATAATATGGGTGGTTCTTAGTCGAAGTATGGTACAGTTAAAAGTGACCGAATTTGATATCGACACCTTAGCTCAGTGGATAAGAGCCCCCAACCCGGAAAGTAGGGAGGTCCTGGGTTCGAGTCCCAGAGGTGCCAATATCTTTTTTCTGATTTTTCTGTTTCCAGATTTTCGATTGAGTTTCGCTCATAATGTCTTCATTTAATTAACTATGTTTTCTTCGTCAGGATAATAAATTCATATAAAAATAACAAAAGATAACCATGTAAAGATAAATAAGAATGGAGACAAAATATTAGAAAGGAGCAGTGATTAATTATTTAAAATATCATTAAAAACGATTTTATAAAATAAAATATAAAAATTATTTTAGGATGTGTAAAAATCGCATTTACACAATAAAACAACTTTTAAAACAAAAAATAAAAACAAGAAGACTAAATAACAAAATAAATTATTATAAATGTAAGTATTAATACGAAAATAAATTTAAAAGATGGCTATTTTTAAAAAACGTTTGATTAAGTTAAATATTTTTGTATTTTATAATACATAATTGTTTTTTTTTGATATTTTAAGTAATTAATCACCTCTCCTTTCTTTTATTTTGTGTATGTTGTTATTTGTCTATATTTGTTTGTCTTTTGTTATTTTTATATTAATTTATCATCCCGACGAAGAAAACACAGTTTTTGAAACATGTCGATAATGTTAATTATATAGTGGTGTATACAAAGTTATTTGTTTTCTTTAAATCAACAATGACGCCACAAAGTGTATTTGCGAAGTTTGAAGAAATATCTATGATTGTTTATGGTGAAAAATAATATAGCAAGCTTCTACAAAATTAAAACATAGCACCTCAATTCATTCGAATTTTCAATTACGAGTACGAGTTGTGGATTGTAAATTTTGTGATTATATTATACATATTTTGGGAAATTTTTAAGAAAATATCGTACACACTCTGAAGATTTGAGCTTATTTATTCTAAATGATCTTGTGGATTGAAGCATGTGAGTAGTTAATCTAGCTGTTATCACAATGAACAATGTGTCATATTGCTCATTAAAATCTCACTCGTTAATCGACTACCTTGTAACTATACATTTCTGTTGTTGATTGATGGAATATATTATTTTAAACTGGCCATTAATACATTGTTATTGAAAGCAGCCACGTGGTGGTAGCTCTGCAGGATTTCTTGGTTTTCGCAAAATCCTATATTAATAAAATCTTAATAAAATTAAAAAAGAGAGGTGTAAGATAAAATAATATAACACTAGGATGTCTAATAAAAAAAATGAATTAATTAATTGTGGTGTCTTTATAACCCATTGTATAATTTATTGAAAATAAACAAAGTATTGGCATAATAATATAGTGCCAAAGTGATCCTTGGATTAAATTTAGCTAGTAGAAATACGTACAACCCACGAGTGATACAGATGAATAAAATAACGTAAACATTAGTAATTATTTAACTATTTCCCGGGCATTTCAACACATGTACTATTCTGCTTATAATGATTAAAAGACAAAAAAAATAGACTATAATTAAAAAAAAAGCTGTAGTTGTGAAGGTTGACGAGATAGCTCCGTTGTTAAAGTAGAAGGTTTTAAGTTCAAATGCCGGTACTCGCAAAAAACATAATTTTTCTTAACATAATTTTTTTTTTCATTGGAAAAAAATTAAGTTAAATTAAATTAAATTAAGTTAAAAAAAACTGCGGAAAATATTTTCCTCCAGAGACTACGTCGTCTTTGTGGATGCTGTGTGAAGGGTAAGTTCTGGGAATGAAAAAGATATGAGGGGTGGGTAGGAATTTAGGGCTCAGTGTGTCTAGGAGTGACGGACGTGTTTATCCATCCTTCCCACTTGGCGAGAGGATCGAGAGAGTCCTGAAAGGTAAAAAAATCTCCCTAAACCAGTCTCCCCAAATCCGATAGGTGGACAGACATATTCGCGCCAAGACCTAGACAATCCTCACCTCACGAACCCGGACGCGTTTTTCCAAAACCTGTACCGGTTCAGTCGCTGTAGCGGCACTTAACATTTTAAATACACCTCTATATTGGTTATTTTTATCACTTTGCGAAGACAAAAATTGTTCTAAAATCTATATAAAATAATCTTTCCAACGTGTATATTAGAAATTAATAATTTTATTTTTTAATATTAAAATTTTAATATTGAAAATGTACCGCGACTGAACCGGTATAGGGTTTGGAAATACGCAACCTTTGGCAGGGGTGTCCACCCCTGCCAAAGTCACTAAACGCAGCAAACCTCTTGGGTTAACCTACGGCAGAGGTGTTCTTTACCCAATAAATGGTTCCTCCTTTCAAATAGAAATAACATCTTTTATCAGATTTTGTAAAATTAAACTGAAGTATTATTTTTATGAAAAATGTGCATTTCGCACCATCGCAAATCGTGTTAAATTTTAATAACACAAAGTAGCGGAATCCTAGGCTTAGTAGTTGTAATGTTATAAGGCAAGTGAAACAATACTTGTTGCCAGGCTCCATACCTATTCACACTGCAGTGTAGTCGGTAGTTGTCTGTTGTGCAGTGTACCTAGAAGCTGTATTATTATTGTCGGGCCGGTGTACATTACACATATCTATTTCATGGGATTACTGAAGTGGACATTAAAACCGCATTTCACGACATTGCGACTGTATTTTGTTGCCTTCCCGGACACAACTTGGTACCATGGTAGCCTGTTGCGACACTTTTTTAGCACTACAAATTAATAATTATTTATTTTAATGAAAATAAATAACTTTGTATACACCACCATTAATAAAAATAGTTAGCATATTTCAAAAATAATGATTTCTTTATTATTTCTTCAAAATAGACATATTTACTTTGGGGTGTCATCATTAATTTAATGAAAAACAAATACCTTTGTATAACACCACTATTTTATTAACAATATCAACATGTTTCGAAAACTATGTTTTCTTCGTCAGGATAATAAGTCAATAATAAATAACAAAAGACAAACAAGTATAGACTAATTAGAACATAGACAAAATATTAGAAAGGAGAGGTGATTAATTACCTAAAATATATCATAAAAAACAATTATATAAAATAAAATATAAAAATTATTTTAGAATGGGTAAAAAATTACATTAACATAATAAAAAATCTTTTAAAAGGAAAACAAGAAGTCTAAATAACAAAATAAATTATTATAAATATAAGTGTTAATACGAAAATAAATTTAAAAGATGGCTATTTTTAAAAAACGTTTGGTTATTTATAATATTTAATTTACTATTAACACTTTTTCTAATTTCTAAAATTTCTAAATTATCTAATTGTATACCCGTTGTGTTAGTGTGTAAAATTTTTAAACCTTTATTAATATCAAAAGAATGACCTGTTTCCAAAATGTGGTTTGCAAATTCTAAATAACAAGGACAAAGGTGTGTTTTTGAACAAATCTGGGGTTTATAAATTAATTTGTAATGATTGTAACTTTTTTTATATTGGGAAGACTTCTAGAAATTTTAACATTAGAGTTAAGGAACATCTAAGATGTTTAAATAATAATAATTATTCAGAATTTGCTAACCACATTTTGGAAACAGGTCATTCTTTTGATATTAATACAGGTTTATAAATTTTACACACTAACACAACGGGTATACAATTAGATAATTTAGAAATTTTAGAAATTAGAAAAAGTGTTAATAGTAAATTAAATATTATAAATAACCAAACGTTTTTTAAAAATAGCCATCTTTTAAATTTATTTTCGTATTAATACTTATATTTATAATAATTTATTTTGTTATTTAGACTTCTTGTTTTCCTTTTAAAAGATTTTTTATTATGTTAATGTAATTTTTTACCCATTCTAAAATAATTTTTATATTTTATTTTATATAATTGTTTTTTATGATATATTTTAGGTAATTAATCACCTCTCCTTTCTAATATTTTGTCTATGTTCTAATTAGTCTATACTTGTTTGTCTTTTGTTATTTATTATTGACTTATTATCCTGACGAAGAAAACATAGTTTTCGAAACATGTTGATATTGTTAATAAAATAGTGGTGTTATACAAAGGTATTTGTTTTTCATTAAATTTCTTTATTAGGTTAAAAGCATAATGATAATAACAAATGTAAGAATAGATAAACAAGTATAGACAAATAACCATCTATAAATAAAAATATTACCCATTTCCTTTTGGTCATATTTAAGTGTTTTATATCGAACTGAAGAACTAGCTGTTGAACTCAAGAACGGGTCGTTTTTTCGACTCGTTCTTGAGTTCAACAGCTCGGCTATGGAACGATTTGCCGGCATCTGTGTTTCCTCCCTCCTACAACATGGGTCTCTTCAAGATCAATGTTCATTCCTTCCTCTCCTCAAAAAGACCCTCCACACAGTATCCCGGATGACATAGGCCTTGAGGGAAATTATTTTCCTCAGGGCCTCCTGTGTGGAATTAATGTAAAAAAAAATGCATTAAGAAAATAAAGATAATGTTGGTAGTCGAAGAATGATTTCTGTGGCGTCGCAATTTGATGTATTCAGGTAGAACAGCCCAAAATAAGACAAAAATGAAGAATAAATTTTTTCGATGTCTCGCTTAGCTTTCGAGATATCGAAACATAAACTTTCAGATTCAAATTGATTAATTTAAAAAAATTATTATTTTTATGTTAAAAATGAAAGTTTTTGTTTATAACCTAACCTAACCTAACCTATTAGAGACGTAGCATTGAGCGCAATATATGGTATAAGTCTACATAAAATTAAAAACTTTGTATCGAAAACTAAGCGAGATATCAAACATTTTTATTTTTCATTTTCGTTTTCGATTCGATCCCGCGACCTTCGGATTGCGAGTCAAGAGCCTTACCACTAGATCACGCCGGCTGTCAATGAATAAAAATATTATTTAAAAAAATGGTGATCGGACAACTCAGAATGAAACCAGCTCAGAATCACCTCAGAAAAGTCATTTAAGGTGATGAAAAAAAAAATGGTTAAATAGGTTACCTAAGGCTAGAGTTTTGTGCTATTTTAAAATGATTTTTTTCACAACTTTTAATGAATTTTCAAAGAGGTGTTGAGTTAACTTTATTCTCAGTTGGCATGGAACCAAAAAAAAGATTTATAATTAAGGAGCTATACATAAAACTATATATTGATAGGTGGGTCAAATCCCAGCACGATAAAGAATGGGAGAGGGCACCTAGAATGAGACAATCCAAAGTACCCATAAAAGGACCAGACCCTAGACGAACCAGGAAACTAATCGATATGGATAGAAACTTGCTGAGGGAACTGCTAGGACTACTAACGGGACACTGCCATCTCAGGAGACACATGCAGATATTGGGAGTGGAAAACACCAACAGATGCAGGACATGTGATAAGGATGAAGAGACTCCAATTCACCTATGGTGCCAATGTCCTGCCCTGGTGGGAACTAGGCTCAGGTACCTGGAGAGACATACAGTAGAGCCAGAAGACATAGCCACATATCCAAAGACGACCCTGGTGAACTTTATTAAAGGAATTGGATTGTTTTTAAAGGAATGTGGTAAAATGGGAGAACTACCAGAAAACGTTTCAATTGTTTAAAAGACAGAAATAGTCGAAAATGGTAGAAGAGACCCAAAGCATTGTGACGTGAACAATGTAATAATGTTTTATGACGCATGATTTTTGGGTTGCACATATTTAAACTACGAGTACATTTATTTATTTAAACGCCAAAGAGATCCTTACATAAAAGTGATTTATTAAATCATAAGTATACAGATTACACGGGAGATGTTCACAGTAATAATAACAGTAGATGTCGATGTAATTATGAAGTAGGAACATAATAAGCATCATTACAATAAAAAAAAAACAATATCACTGACGTAGTACAATTATATTACAAGTACAAAGAAAAGTAATAATGAAAATAAAAGATACAATAAAAATATGCATGTAATAGAAAAAAACAGAGTGTGCAATTCACGCGCGGTCGAAGTGGAACCTTCAGAAAACTAAAGTAGTGAAAAGTAGGGAGGCTTCGATGCACCGCACAAAGAGGAGACCGATTAGTCTATCTCATTCTCTCGCAGGCTAAATCCTATAGATGACGGTGCTAAAGAAGTTTTCACTTAAAAAATTAGAATTTGTAATTTACAGACGATAGAACGAAACCTTCAGAAAACTGAAGTATAAGGTCTATCTCATTCTCTCGCAGGCCAAATCCTATAGATGTATGTGTTTGCCTCTTTATAGTGTCGCTATTTTTCGTTTCATTGAGTTTCTAAACAAAACGAACAAAACGTAAGAGTTCATTCGTTTCATTTTTGTATTTCAGTAAACCTGATTTTAAAATATCCACACAACAATATTTATCGAGATGAATTATAAGAAAATTTGTAACGCAATAGATAAAAAAATAATAAAGTGTGCAAATCACACGTGGTAGAAATGAAACCTTCAGAAAACTAAGAAGATAAGAGTGTGGAGGCTACGAAGCACCTCACAAAGATTCTCATTATTTCGCAGGCTAAATTCTATAGATAAAAGTGTTTGTCTCTTTTTAGTGTCGCTGTTTTTCTTTTCATCGAGTTTCAAATGAACACGGTGCTAAAGAAGTTTTCACTTCAAAAATATCCTTACATAACCTCATTTTCACAAGGTTTTAACAGGGACTATTCACACATTAATGCGACACTACGTCGTTAGTAAATACTTAGAGGATCTAATCGAGAGCAGGTATTGGCACTGTGGTACAGTGGGAGAGTGCTAAACATGTTAGAGTTAGAGACTACCTGAGAAATGCTTCAAGGAGCTCCATAATAGATGATTGATTACTCGGGTTGTTTGTTGTTGGTTATTTTTTGATTCAGCGAGATATCGTCGCGAGCATAACGATCTATATAGTGATATAGATTTTCACAGCCAAAAGTATTATCGTGATTTATTTTTGGGATATTATGCCGTGATAACGTTCGGCAATGCAACACGGCATAATATCCCCAAAATAAATCACGACTTTGACAGCTATTGTTGTAAATGCCTCTTAGCGTATAAAATATATAAATTTGGTTTTAGCTGATTTTATTTTTAAATTTTCTGATTAAAAGCTATGACTAGGATATGAACTACGGTGGACAGAGATTCAAAATGATTATTGCCACAATTATTAACCCAATACTTTAGGGTTTTAGACCACGTGAACACAAACAGTAAAAAAATCTTATTTCAGGGTTCTTTTTTCTTCTTGAAAAATCTGATGCAATCAACATGGCATTAAAAACCATTAAATCATGAATTCTTAGACACAAATTCACGTAATTTGTACTTTAACCTATTTTGAATTTTTGACATATCATATCCACTTAAAAAAAATAAAATGAGAACAAAATGTTATATTACAGACAGGTACCATTTCCAGTTTTAAAACTGATACTTAAATTCAAAACAAACCTAGTTCATTGAACCAGAGTTACGCAGATACAAAACCGGAATTAGTATGTTTGTAATAATCTGAATAGTAGAGTTATATTTCAAATGTCAAAACTCTTGCTGAAAAATGTGAACAAGCGATTATCATAATGATATTGTTGTCACAGTATTGTATTATATGTCCGAAAGGTTGGCAAAATAAGAAAGAAAAAAAATCCAAAAATTAATCACCATGATAGTCATTATATTTATTGACGTGATTTTTCAGCGATCAAAGCGAAGAGTGATCAAAACATCTATTGGCATCCAGAATGTAAAATGTCATACAATATTGAAACTAACCGATTTAATGTTTGAGATAATACAGCCTCCAATATAATAAACTCCGCAATGCTGTGCAC
Organism: Glyphotaelius pellucidus; assembly: GCA_936435175.1. Lineage (NCBI taxonomy): Eukaryota > Metazoa > Arthropoda > Insecta > Trichoptera > Limnephilidae > Glyphotaelius > Glyphotaelius pellucidus. The sequence continues at coordinate 26,045,046 of OW386550.1, read as the reverse complement.
TTCCCTTAAAAGGCTATTTTGTCGCAACCAAAAAAGATAAAAGGCGCTTCGAAACTTATGAAAAGGAAACAGTCCACCAACACCTTTAAAAACTCTTACCGATATAAAGTTGAAACTTTTACGTAAAGTGGCTTCTATCAATAGTGCTTTTTTTTTAGTTTTTTCCCGGATAGATTGGGTTGAATTTAAAAAATCAGCTTTTTAACGACGAGTAAAAATGTTAATTTATTCGCATCTGCAGGAAAGTAATGGGTTTTCGTTTTGTTTTGCCCTTTTTACGTGAGCGCCTCATTTGCCTACGTTTTGGTCTTTGGTTTTCGTGGCACGTTTTAATTCGCTACGAACTGCGGCGGTAACAGCTGATACGATGGTGTGAAAAATTGCTCCTACGTGATGAGAAATTTGATTCAGGACGTGATTATTTCACGAATATTTGCCGTTTTAAAACCAGATTATTCTTTGTAGCAAATAACTAAACATCTTTCATAATGTTAGAGCTCTTACACATTATGTATCAAATTCTACTTCTGAAAAATAACTTTGATTACTATATCTTTTTTTACTCCAGTTAAAGCAACGATACTACCATTGGCTTTGTTGATCACTTCGTTAGTTTGTTTGATAAAGTTTAGTTTAACGTCTAGTATTTCCTCAAGGTCTCAGATAAATTCAACTTCACTGGTGTGTGCATCGTTTAATGAATTCGGAAAGGAAATTTTGTTTTCGTTGTGAGCAAATGTTAATTAATTGCATTTTAGAATATTTATAACATTATTGACTGCCGGCGTAGTCAAGCGGTAAGGCTCTTGACTTGCAATCTGAAGGTCGCGCGATCGAATCCCGGCGTGCAAATAAATTTGATGTGATTAATTTGTGTTATTTCACAATTAATTCATTTAAAATAATATATAGTATATTTGCGGCAGGTTCCAGATTGAAAGATACTCTCAGTATCACCCGGGTGTAAGACCATCATTCAGAATTGAAACGTTGCTTGAAATGGCTTTAGCCGTGTTTGGTGACCAGATCTGAATAGCCAGGTACCTTCCCACCTTCCTCTTCCCCATCTCCTTCCCCTCCCTAATACTTTCAGCCTCACAACACACCCCAATTGGGGACGCCAAAGTCTCACTGGCTCCAGGCGGGAGCAGTTGGGACTCTTTTGCGGTATTCATATATTCTTCACGTACCTTTAACAATTTATACAGTGAATTTGACATATTTAACACAGTACCCAACATTTTCAAACCTAAAATGAACAAAAAACATTAAAACATACACACTACTTTTTACACAGAATAGATCCATCCCTTTCCCCTCCCTCCCACCATCCCATCCGCATAGCTTTTTAAACTGTTTCTCCATTATATTCACTAAATAATTTATTAAACGTCAGTGAAAACCTATTATTGGTTATAAATTAACACTTATTTTGTCATACCTTATAAACAATTGTAAAACTAATGGTTTTCGAAATAAAATAAAATAAAAAAACGAACAAATAAAAACAAATTTGTTCAAACATTAACTCATAACGTTGGAGCTTTTACTGAAAGACGATTGAGGCTCTTTTGAAGTTGATATAATTTTCTATTGATTTGACAACTGAGCACATTATAATGGATATTATATGGATTTTTGTGAAATGCTATTGAATTCACTGTATTTTATAATTCTCTGTATTTTTATGATCTTCGTATGATATGTAATTAGCCCGCAAAAGACATTTATGAATATAATACATAATAATGTATCTTAAATAATAATGGACCTAAACGAGGACCTTGAGGTACGCCGGAGATCTCTGATCGGCGGACTTAGTTTTCTTAGCTAATACAAATTGAAGTCTACTCCGAATTGACGACCATGGGTAAGTCACCATGGATGCCTAATTGATGTGATTTTTGAATGAGGATGTAATGTAATTATCGGGATTTATATTTGAGTGATTATTTTTATTTTTATTTTATTTTATATTTATTAACGCCCTAGTGGGCTTTTACAAGAAAAGAAGCAAATATATAATTAACAATATTAATTACATGTATTACATAATCAATAAAACAGAATAAATATGAATGCAATCGACTCGTTATGTAAAGAATATTACAACATAAAAAAGAAAAGAAATGAAATAGTACAAGTTGTACTTACAAAAAACTAAAACAATTCAGCTTTAAATATTTGTACATATTATTAATAATAAGACCTGGCATAGAACAAAGTGTAAATAGAACCGCAAAAATATTATAAAGTAAGTATACATTTTACTGGTGAGGTTTAGATGAGAAAATATATTATGAGAAAAACAAAAAAATAATAAAAGTTAATTATTAGCAGATAGAATCGAGATTAATTGATTTTTGAAACATTCAAAACTGTCAACACTAAATATATCTATAGATTCGCAGTATTTATTCGCAAGGTTATGGATTCTTGGAATTGGTGAGTATATAGAGTAATTAGTGTTGTGTTTATTGTTGCATTTAAAAATATCTTTACTACGAGTTTGTCTAGCGGGTATGCTAATGCAAATTAGTTCCAACAAATTAGGGCTGTCAATTAAAGATTTTATAGTTTTGTATAAAAATAATAAATCAATTAACACTCTTCTATCTGATAATTTAATTTTATTTATGATGATGCTTTTGGCGTAAAAATCTCAAATCATATCTGAGGATGGAAAAGTTTACCTTTACGAAGACCTTAGAGTAATCCATGTAGATCAAATCTATTTGATTTCTAGAGCTTACTAAATTTTTTAACCATGATGTTGGTTTTGTATGTTGCCACCAATTTTATTATTGTAAAAATTTGATCATAAACAATATGCTCAAAGAGTTTACCAAAATCTAAGACTGTTGAGATTGGGCGGTAATTTAAAACGTTCCTTCTTTAACATGTTTTATGAATCTATATATACAAAAATCAAAATATGCTTGCTTGGGAATATATAGGTACGTAAGTGAGATACGAGTTGTTACTGTGTTGCTTTATTAAGTGGAACGTTTGCGCGGCCCTTTTCGGCCCGTTTCATACAAATCTTAAATTTGGATTTGAGATCAAACGCAGTCAAACTGAAAAGTTATTTTTGTAATCTAAAGGTATATTAAATATCTAGTACGCATGCGAGCTACTTTATTTATTTTTCCTATAAATTATAACATATAGGCCATTAAAGATTTTAGTGTTTTATGATTTTAGAAGCAACTTTGGCAATTATTTGTGAGTAAATGAAAAACAATAAAAAAATAATTTTACTATATTTATCATAGAAATATAATGAAATATAAAATAAAAAACAAAAAACAAAAATTAAGAAAAAAAATCATATTAATAGGTGTAAATTTAAAATACAAACTACCTATTTATGACGGAACAAAATTTTGTCGTTTATACATTAAAATTACTACCCAAAAACATGCATTTTTAACAATGCTTTTTTATTTTTTTCATTTTATTTTTAAAATATATAAAGTTTAATTATTTTTTTTTATGTTTTTCATTTACTCACAAATAATTTCCAAAATTGCTTCTAAAATCATAAAACACTAAAATCTTTAATGGCCTATATCTTATAATTTATAGGAAAAATAAATAAAGTAGCTCACATCCGTACTAGATATCTGATATACCTTTAGATAACAAAAATAATTTTTCAGTTTGGTTGGGGTATTTTGATCTCAAATCAAAATTTAAGATTTGTATGAAACTGGCCGAAATGGCCGCGTAAACGTTCCTCTGAAGCATAGGACATGTTTGAAATGTTCACAATATCTCCTTTAAACTCTCGCAAAGGTTTCTGGAGTATTACAACCACATGACAATTTTTAACATTACAAAAACTCTTGCGAAACTGTCAAAAATGTCACAATTTGAGAATGACGTTTCGAAATTCAATTTTCGAAACTCTTTAAATTAATGAATGTATTTGAAATATTCGCCTAATGCTTTGAATCGAATCAACAATAATAGATATTTTAAATGGGTACGTACCAAATTTGGTTGATTGTTCTTATAATATACGAAAATGAATGTTTGTAATACATGAAAAATTAAAATTTGAATAAAAAAAATTGTAATAGGTGGCGCACGAGCTGTTTGGAAAACTGAATGTACTGAGACTGAATATATGGAACGCAGGAGGGGGGTTGCCAGGATGGTGGAGCGGGAGAGAGGAGAGGAAGGGGACGCGGGATGGGAGCGGGGACGTACGGGAAAGGACACGCAGGGAGAAACAATTTATTTATTTGAATATGGCATTGCGACGCTTGCCGGGAACCAGCTAGCGTGGAATAAAATTGTTTATTTAAAATTTGTTGGGAATTTTCCTTTTTTTAGAGAAGTTACAAATTAAATATTTTAGTCAAAGAGTATGAAGGGTTACGTTTTCATTTTGAAACAAAAATGTGGCGTGATTCCATCAGAGTATTAATATTCCAAATGCCTCGTTTAGTCTAATAGTAATTGCTTTCAATTTGGTGCGCATTTATAAAATGACAGTCAGTTCAATAAAAGTAAATAAAGAAAGGCACTGATCGGTTAAACGAAATAGTTAAAGTTACTACTAGTTATAGGGGATGTTTTTGGGAGGTTCTTGCGTTTAAAATCAGATATCGTCAGTGCCAATAAAATCATGACATTTAAATATATCATGTGCGGTGCACATATATATTAAAAGCAATGTATGTTCTTAAGCAATTGCTTTAAAAAAATATTATGCAATTAATATTAATGTTTAAATAATTTTTATTATATTATGGCAGTAATAAGACATTTTTATGAAAATTGATATGATACAAGATATACCTTGAGCTGAATTAACGAATAATCTAATTATATTGGAACAAATAAAAAAAACAGATAACTTTTTTCTGTGATAAAAATATTTTTTTGTAAGAACTTAATTTTGTTTGTAACCACGATTTATTTAATTTTTCTACTACCGAAATAAATCGTGGTTACAAACAAAATTATTGTGTTATTTCAAATTATAATATATCAAACCACAAAGTTAATGCTTTCTACCAAAAAAATTATTAAAATATGTTTGCATTTGATTTTTTAGTAGCTAAATACATTATGTTGACGGCCTCCGTGGTCAAGGTCCAAGGCTATCGAATAGCAATCCAGATGTCGCGGATTCAAATGTTTAATTCTTCTTCTACTTATTCTTCTTCTTCTTCCACTTATCCTATTCGGGTCGGGGACTCATTGCATCGACAAGGATTCTCAATACCTCCCTGTCTTGTGTTGATTGTTCGGCCTCCGCCCATGGCAGTCCAATTCTCTCTTCACACAGTTTCTGAAGTTGCCTCGCCCGACTGTGTCTGGGGCGGCGCGGCCCACTGGACGTTTACCCTCTGGAATCGCACTTAGTATTTTCCTCGGAATTCGGTCATCAGACATTCTTAGTACGTGTCCCAGCAACCTCAGTTGCAATTTTTCTATGAAGAGTAGCAGTGGTTCAATATTCAGATGGTCTCGAATCATCGAGTGTCTTATATGATCCCATTTCGTAACCCCTGCCACTCCTCACTTCGGCAGCTTGTATTCTAGAGCGTGGTCGTTCGTTTAGCATCCAACTCTGGTGACCGTAAGTGAACGTTGGGCGGTATACCGTTTTGAACACTGCCATCTTTGTCTGGATGCTGAGCTCGGCGATCGCTGAGAGGACGCAACACACCGCTTGCCACACTAATTCTTCGGTCAATTTCTCCGTCTTGCCGTCCATCGCTGGAGAATTCGACCATGAGGTATTTAAATCTGTCCACCTGTTTCAGCTGAGTCCCATTAGCGAGTATTTCGCACTGAGTTTGGTCCCTTCCTATAACCATCACCTCTGTTTTGAAGTACTTATCTTCATTCCCGTTGCCGCTCTTCGTTGAATATTTAATTCTATTAATTTAATTTTTGATTTTCCGGTATTGATTCATTTTAAATAATATAAACCTAGTATACTTGCGTCACGCTCCATAGTGGAAGTTACCCTCAGTATCGTTCTCGTATAAGACCATCGCTCGGAATTGAAAAGCAGCTACAAATTGCTTTAGCCTTATTTGATGATCAGATCAGAATAGCAACTTCTTTCTCCTCGACTAAAAATAAATTATTTTTTGATCCATCCAGTTCAACACCATGCACCAGGTCTCTTTATAAAATGATTAAAAAAAAATCTATTCGATGGGAAACGAACCCACAGTCTTCATATTGTAAGCCAAGCGCGAAACCGCAGTGTGAGGAAGTCGCACGTAAGTAAAAATAAATACGCACTAAGAAGAAATAAAACCGAATCTCAATAAATCACTCAAGCGGAATTCCTTCCGTAAATAAAATACGAAGCCTTGAGGCTTTCCAGGTAGAATCTTACTGGACCGGAAGTGACGTCAGCACTGCCTTGACCGCCGTTTCCTGTGAATTTGTACCTTAACAAATTATCGGGTCGAACCCATCTCTGTAGATCCTGGCATTGTACAAGGGGATAGAGATTTCACCAACCCTCACTAACAAAACATAATTCAAGTAATGCTGTGTTTTAGTTGTACGAACACAGGTTTAGAGCTTTTTGCGTGTGGCGATTATTTTAATGAGATATCGTGGTAGCTTAGGGATGTTTATTCAGGATTTTCTTCGAGATTCCCCTGGGGTAGGAAAAGGGACGAAGTGGATCTTGAATTATGGCGCACTTAATGTTTATTTCGGGAAATATAGACACATCTAACTATATTATCCGAGGGGATTTATCATCGTATAATGCTCCTATTCATAGAGGACCTTAGTAGAAACTTAGGGTTCAGGTTATACTATAAGATTTGAAAGCAACCAAAAATATAATTGAGTCGCTTAATTTCTAAATCCTTTTACTGATTCGGAGAAAATCGCAAAAATCTGTCACTTCTCTAGCGTAAATAAAATGAATAGTTGGATTCTCCAGCGATGGACGGCAAGACGGAGAATTTGATCGAAGAATTAGTGCAGCAAGCAGTGTGTTGCGTCCTCTCTACAGCGCAGTGGTAAGGAAAGCCGATCTCAGTATCAAAACAAAGATGGCAGTGTTTTAAACGGTATACCGGCCGACGCTCACTTACGGCCATCAGATATTTATTTATTTATTTATTTTACGCCCAGAGGGCTTTTACATAATATATAAAGGCAGTACAATTTTAACATGAGAAGAAATATAAATAAGTTTCGGTAGAACATTAGAAAGAAATATAAATAAAGTTGTGATAGAAAACAAAAATACATACACGAACATAAAAGCAACAAAATTTAAAAGTACATTGAGAAATAAAAACAATTAAGTTGTGATAAGAGAATATAAGAGTACATTTATGATATAAAATACAAGGAACAAAAATTTTAAACTAAGGTGGTCAGAAATGTTTACAATATACAACATTAAACATGAATAACACCTTAGTATTGGTTTCTCATAGCGTGCAACCGCTACGCGCTGTATCGGGGAATTAGTAGTACTTGCTTTATTCTTGTTGTTATGTGTAGGTTTGTGAATTGCAGGAGTTCGGAACTGTTCAATTTGAATTTTAATATTTTAGAAAAAAAAGGAAGTAAATTATTCTGATGTAGTTTATTAAATTTACACAAAAAATCCTTAGTGAGTATAATTATGAATAAATGATTTCATTATTTCATGTTTATAATGTGAGAGCGACATATTCCATAAATCTATGTGCGAATACATATTACCCATGTTTTGAATTCTGTGCAAAGGTATATTAAATTGTGCGCTTGTTGAAGTATTGCCACAATAAAAAGGTAGTACTGACCTTGTGTTTCTGGCTGGCACATTAAAATTTATGAGTGCCAAGAATTCGGGGCTGTCAATTGTATTATGCAAGATTTTAAATAAAAATACTAGATCGAAAACAATTCTTCTGTCACTCAAGTTCAGTAGATTGGATAATTGCAGTAGATAAGTGTAGCTTAATTGTTCTCTAGGTATTTTTAGTTTATAATTTAAAAAGCTTAGGAATTTTTTCTGTACTCTTTCTATTGTTTGAGAATGCACGTCGTAGTAAGGAGACCATACAGTTGAGTTATATTCAACCTGACTCCTCACTAGTAATGTGCACAGAAGTTTTAACGTTTTAATGTTGGTAAAATCTTTAGCCACTCTTAGTACAAAACCTAACATTTTTAAACCCTTTTTTGAGATGTTTTCAATATGTGGTATGAAGCTAAGTTTGGTGTCGAAAGTAACACCCAAGTCATTAATTTCGGAAACAGATTCAAGAATGAGGTTATTAATTGTGTAATTGAAAAAAATAGGATTTTTTATTTTAAAAAATCTCATAGTTAAGCATTTATTAACATTAAGGTATAGCTTGTTATCGCTGCACCACTCAACTAATTTTGACAAGTTTTCAGAGAGAATGTAACAGTCATCTAGGCTTCGAATTACTTTAAAAAGTTTCAGATCATCTGCGAACATGAGTATGTCGATGTCTTTAAAAATATTACAGATGTCGTTAACAAAAAAGATAAATAATATAGGTCCGATGTGGGAACCTTGCGGTACTCCACTGGATGCAAAAAAATCGTATGATGATTCCCCATTTAGTTTTACACTAAGTTTTCTGTTTGAAAGATAGCTTATAAACCAACGCAACATATTTCCACGAACTCCAGCTTTATATAGTTTTTCTATAAGAATAGCGTGACAAACCTTGTCGAACGCCTTGCACTGATATGGATGCTAAGCGAACGAGAACGCTCTAGAGTACAAGCTGCCGAAATGAGGTACTTGAGAGGAGTGGCAGGGGTTACAAAAAATGGGATCATATAAGAAACTGATCCGATCCGAGATGCAAGACGATCCAAACATTGAGCCACTGCTGTGGTCCCCTCCCACCGGCTCCGGTGCATAGTCGGGAAACACGCCAAATACGCGCCCCACATTTTTACACGGTTGACATTAGTCACATGAGAACGGGTCGTTTCTACGACTCGTTCTTGAGTTCAACAGCTCGGCTGTGGAACGATTTGCCGGCCTTTGTGTTTCCGCTCTCCTACAAAATGGGTCTCTTCAAGACTCGGGTTCACTCCTTCCTTTCCACAATAACGCCCTCCACTATATAGTTTATAGTTTTGAAAAAATACTTGGGTAAATATTCTTCATATTAATGATAAAGGGAAACGCGTAAATAACTTAGAAGCCTTAGGAATAATTAAATCCCTTAGTACCGAGGTCCATTATCAATAAACCAAAAATATTATCTTTCAGTCCCATCTTAGAAATGTTCCCTTTCACCGTCCGTTCCATCTCCTCCCCTTACTCTTCAGGTTCTTACTACTCACTCACTTATGCCCCAACCTCCACTTAAATACTAAATAATATATTATGTTCACTCATTCTTTTGCAATGTCAAATTAGTATATTTTGGACGGTTGTTTCGAAACAGGTCGTCGCAAAAAAATGTTGTAGTTTAAACAAAGAAATATTATTTATTTTAAAAATAATTCCTCTTGCCTTTCTAAGCTTTTCCCACCTCTGCCAATATTCTCAAAATCTTAGCTGAAAAGTTTCCAATTTTTGCAGGTAGAAAATGAATCTTTAATCCAATCTATCTATAGATACTGGAGTCGCGTCTTCAAGTGTCTGTCGGTGCGAAGGGATGAGATCACCCGCAGCGTCCCCTCGTGTAATATCCTCTCCAGCCATTTCCATGACGAGTGGAGGGCTCCTAGCCCCTAGCCCCTAGCCTCCCGTCCACTAGCCCACGTGGCAGAGTTCAAGTGTCATCGTCACTTTCCTTTGACTTCTTCCACCCCTGCTTCTTAGAGAAATGATCGCTCCATACGTAGCTATGTATTTCTACTTGAAATACTGGTGTAGGTTATTATTATTATTAAAAATTGTAATTTATTTTTTAAGATAAACTAACATATTTATAGAATATACCTTACTTAGTCCGCTTCGATGTCTACCCGCCCAGCTGCTGGCCGAGCCGAAACCAATCGGGCTTCCAAATACTTCACCTGATGTTTTATTTAGTTATTTAAGGCGATGCACCACAGGCAGGGTGTTGGCATTAAACATTCTATTTTTTCATTTTTTAACATTTTAATTTAACTTTTTACTTTTAACCTATTACTTTACCGTTTACTTTTTACTTTACATTTATACTGTTACATTCTTTGTGTGATTGTACCATTCATAAAAAAATATGATAATGGCACAATTTGTGCCGTATACATGAAAGTAAATAACCACTGGAGCGACAGCGTAATTTAAAATTTTTTTTCTCCGATTGCTCGAGATTTTCTGGTGATCATTATGAATATTTTCCGCCCACATTAAAAACCTCTTACCTCAAAATTTTAAAATAGAGACATACAAACTGATTATATTTCCATAAAGACAATGAATTCATCTATCTTTTGTCGATTATATATTCATAAGATTTATAAAAAAAATTATGAAATTCTACTTAATTACTTATAATTAAAAGAAAATTTGCCAAAATTGGCCGCAAAGCAATCCGAGGTATTTTAAATAGTGCCATATTGTGGCAAAAAGCGCTCCAGTAAATAAATAGTAGTATAGGTAGCTAAACCGCAACATAGGGCAAAATACGATGATCTTGGGCAATCTTGCCGAAAATACGGAAATCTTAGAGCTCTATCAGAGCCTTAGATGTTTTGAGTTTTAAAAGTGTCTTGGCGAAATACATACATGCATTGACATACCCGTACATAATAGAAGCAACGGAGATGGCCAATGATCCATTATTATTATGAAACTGCCCGCACCAATGCGTCGCCAACATCATTCACTTACTGCAAATCGCATTTACGCAAAGTACCTGTTTACTACTTTAACACCAAACGCAACAATTATTGACTCCGTCGCGTCGCTATTATAGTCCGTGCAGTTTGGTCTTAGCTCGGCACCAGTAGCTCGGCGCCCTTAGCCGACACGCTTCCTATCATATCGTATAGTTGTTTTCTGAAAATTACGAAATATTTTGAAGTGAAAAAAAACTTCTTTAGCACCGTTATGTTTTGAAACTCGGTGAAACGAAAAAGCGACACTAAAAAGAGACAAACACATACATCTATAGCATAGGTTCCCAATGTGGGCGATAACGCCCCCTTGTGGGCGTTTGAGTCTTTCAGGGGGGCGGTAGAAGACCCAGAGAAAACTAGGGGGCGTTGTGATAGTATAAAGAGGGCGTGGGTAGGTAAAAAAAATATGGTCTAAAAAAGCACAAAAAACATGCTTATCACGTACTAATAATCTTACGTGTATTATTATTGTTAAGGATTGACGCTATATCATGAATACAAGAATGAAGGAGATAGCAACCCGGAACCCCCCCCCCCCCCCGTTGTGATAAATATAATAGTGACAATAGCTGTTTCAGATTTGCGACAGTCCCTAAGTAAAATACAATTGGGGAGCGCTAGTAATTTTTTTTTCTCAAAGTGGGCGGTGGGCAAAATAAGGTTGAGAACCTATGATCTATAGGATTTAGTCTGCGAGAGAATGAGACAGAATAATTGGTCTATCCTTTGTGCGATGCTTCGTAGCCTCCTCACTCTTGTCTACTTTAGTTTTCTGACGGTTTCACTTTCTACCGCGTGTGAACTGCACACTTTTTTTTAAAAGATGTCGCATTTGACGCAGTGGTTAAATAAAATATTTTATTGTTGTAACTTCTAGGTAAAGAAATCTTTACGTTTTGACGTCTTTCGTGATTGTAAAACTTACAATTTGTTCCTGAGGTAAAAGCTCTGTGAATATTGTATTCAGGGTTATAAAATACGTTTGCATTTCAGTTTGCGTGATCTGGAATTTTAATTCAAAGATGATTAATGAATTATAAGAAAACATAAAATTCTCGTAATGAGAACCACAAAGTTCCTGGTGTCTATTTCTAGCGGTGGCTACAATGGATACGGTTCTAACTTCACTTTACCTTGTTATGAGATATAGATGTCAAAAAGTGCGAAGACGATTTCTCATAATCATTTGACGTGATAACGTTTTATAAATCGATGAACGCCGGCCGCATACACGAAAAAGCATGACTCTTTGTCACGTTGTCACGTTCCGCATGAGCCGGGCGTGCAAGCGAGGGCGCGGAACAAGCGTTCGGCCTAAGCGTTCGGCGAGAGCGCGGAACAAGCGATAGAAAGGCATGCGGGAGAAGAAGGGGGAGGCGGAAGGGGAATGGGAAGAATGGAAAAGGACACGCAGGGAGAAACAATTTCTCCATTAAATGGCGTAGCAACGGATGCCGGGTACCAGCTAGTGTAAAATAAATGATTATTTAAAATGCTCGATGTTAGAACTTTGTCATACATATATCTATGAAAATACAACACAGTTTCATCTGAAAATTATTTTCGGTACAGAATTAATCAAAAGAAATGCTTTGGCATTCAAAGTCATTTTTGAAAAAAATGTCAGAACTCTTTCTAAATGAGGTGTTGAATTGGAGACTGTATTTGGATTGGATAGTATTGTTAGTTACACGTGCACGTATATCAAGTTCAGGAGTTAGAGACAACTTTCCTTCTGACAAGTTTATTTAATAATAATATAGAAATCTCTTATGACGGCCACCAACAATAATTGATTTAATTCCAGTTTAAAGATAGATGTAGGTTAGGTATGGCTTTATTTCGCACCCATAAAAAAGATACGACTGCAATTTGCGTTCTATAATAACGTTACGGATACTAAAATCGAATTCATAGCATGTTTATTGCAACGTAATTCCTAGGAAAGGAGAATAAATTTGTTACTGAAATAAATCTACCGTGTTTCCATGATTGATATAAGACCCATCGAGAACGCGTTAAATAAGTTCACGGATGATCATATACCATATATATGTCATTAACCAAATACGTAATAATACATCTTATGTATCACGGTTCTCTTAACAATAATTTTGATCAAGCTTTCAGATTATTATTATTAATGTATTAGTCTTCGGGATATCGCTGTTTAAATTTTATTATTCTTCAATAAAATATTAATCATTGATTTCCCAGTCTTCAATAAAATATTATTCATTCATTTCACAGTCTTCAATAAAATTTTAATCATTCATTTCACAGTATTCAATAAAATATTAATCATTCATTCCACAGACTTCAATAAAATATTAATCATTCATTTCACAGTCTTCACAGTCTTCAATAAAATATTATTCATTCATTTCAGTCTTCAATAAAATATTAATCATTAATTTCACAGCCTTCAATAAAATATTATTAATTCACTTCACAGTCTTCAATAAAATATTAATCATTAATTTCACAGCCTTCAATAAAATATTATTAATTCACTTCACAGTCTTCAATAAAATATTAATCACTCATTTCGCAGTCTTCGCATTCTTCAATAAAATATTATTCATTCATTTCATTCACAAAAATGGTGCATTACAAATTATCTAAATATTACTATTAATACAAATCATTCAGAAATACTGTTTCCAAATTAATCGTAAAAAGTAAAACAACATATTTTAATGAAACATTTAAAAACTATTTCAGCAATTCCAAAAAAACATGGGATCAAATTAACAAATTATTGGGACGTAAAACAAAAACAAACTGCGATGAAACTATTTCAAAGTATATGCTAAATAATAATGGGCAAACAGAGGAAATAGTTGCAAATAGATTCGCAGAGTACTTTTCAAAGAGTATTAGCTCGATGTTACACAAATGCGACTACAAAGCGTCTAATACAGCTCCCGTTGAGCTGCCGCAGAGTATGTACCTGCCCAGAGCTACTTGTGAAGATATACGAAAGATTATCAGTCAACTGAATAATTCCAAGTCACCGGGGATTGACAATATTCGAATGTTCGATATTAAAAAACATTTAACCATTCTATGTCCGGTAATTACCCATCTAATTAATAAAATCTTGTCTCAGACAGTTATACCGGATGAGCTCAAATGTAGTATTATTAGGCCAATATACAAAGGGGGAAAACATTCCGAGATAGAAAATTACAGACCAATAAGTATACTGCCAGCTATTGAAAAAATTCTAGAAAAATACATCTCCGTAAATTTAATAAAATACCTAGAAAGTTTCTCCATTATTGATCCCAACCAATACGGATTTCAAAAAAAGAAAAGTACAGAAATGTTACTGCAGGACTTTTCGAATTACACAAATCAAGAACTCAATGATAAAAAACATATTCTGGTTTTATTCATAGACAACTCTAAAGCGTTTGATACTATTGATCCGACAAAACTATTACAGATATTGGAGGCGATTGGAATCAGGGGAAAATTACTAGAACTACTCAAAAACTATTTAAACAATCGACAAATTAAAGTGAAACTCTTTCAAACTTACAGCAAAGCTAAATTTATGTCAACAGGAGTCCCGCAAGGGTCAATCCTCGGTCCAACATTATACATAATATTTGTTTCACTCATGAATAAAATCTTCACATTTGTTAAACATTACGTTTATGCTGATGATACGGCACTAGTTATTTCGCATGAAGAATTAGAAATTGCAATAAAACTCATGCAGCACGATTTCTTATCCTTACAGAAATGGTCACATGATGCGGGTCTTATAATAAATTCAAAAAAAAACAAAATTAATGCATATACGATCTCCACATGCCAAATATACCATCACACCTGTAATAAAGTCGCATACATTTGAGTGCATACACAATTCGTCACAGTCCTGCAAATGCGGAACCATTGAACTTGTACAAACATATGTATATTTGGGGATAACTGTAGATATGCACATGAAATGGGATACCCACATAAGCAACATCTGCAAACGCCTAAGAGCTATTGCGGGGCGAATTTACAAAATAAAATATTTTATGCCCATTAGTACGCTAAAAATAATTTATTTGTCACTAGCGGAATCCACTATCAGATACGGAATAACATCTTGGGGAAACTCGTGCAAGACAAATATAGGCTATATTCAAACGATTCAAAACTCTTTGACTAAGCTCTTGGTAAGCAAAAGTGTTTATGCACAAAGAAGGGACATAAAATTACTATATGAATCAGTTAACATATTACCTGTGCGAGGAATATTATGGTTTAAAATTGTATGCCAAAACCTATTGTCGGACTCAATTTACAAAGAAAAAGTAGATCATGAACATGGCACTAGATTTAGTAAAAATGAGGGTTTGTCCGTTCCGAAAATTATAAATAAATACGGCCAACGGACATTCACTTATCTTGTCCCCACCATATTTAATAAGATGCCGATGAATTTCAAAATCGAATCCAATTGCCCCACTGATCTCAAAAGAAAAATTAAAAAATGGCTAATGGGTCAAAACTTTTTGTACTGATATTGTTTGTAATCTTATGTATAAATACAATCTATAATTAATTTAATCTATCAGTAATTTACCTGTGTTATATCTGTCTGTCTGTATATTTTATGCTTTTGTATTGTAGGTACTTAAAAGTTATTCTTCTGGAACTATTTTGCTATTGTGTTTTCTTATAATATTTTATGTTTTAGTGTTTTATTAATATTGTCAAATTGACCTGCTGACAAACTGCCTTGGCAGTTTAGCGGGTGATTAAAATGAAGAATAAAAAAAAAAAAAAAAAAAAAAAAAAAAAACTAGCGAGTTCCCGGCGTGCGTTGCAATGCCGCTTAATAAAGAAATTGCTTCTCCCTGCGTGTCAGTTCCCATTCCTCCCATTCCCCATCTGCCTCTCATTCCCCTCCTCCCATGTCCCCTTCCCCTCACGAGTTTCCCCTCCACCTTCCCCACCTTCACTCTCCCGCTCCTTTGTCGCACAAACTCCTCCCCCCGCGTTCCCCTTGCCTCTCCCGCGTTCCATATATTCAATCCAGGTACATTCGGTTTTCAAACAGTTCGCGTCCCACCCCTATTGCAATTTTTTTATACAAGTTTTCATTTTTCGTTTATTACAAAGATTCATTTTTATATGTTATAAGAACAATTAATATAATTTGATACCTAACATAGGCACCTATTTAAAATACTTATAATTCTTGATTAGATTTGGGTGAGTTTCATAGGTGAGTACTTCAATTAAATACAATAATTTAAAGAGTTTATTCGAAAATTGAATTTCGATTGAGCAAACAAGCAAACAAGCAAACAAGCAAACAAGCAAACAAGCAAACAAGCAAACAAGCAAACAAGCAAACAAGCAAACAAGCAAACAAGCAAACAAGCAAACAAGCAAACAAGCAAACAAGCAAACAAGCAAACAAGCAAACAAGCAAACAAGCAAACAAGCAAACAAGCAAACAAGCAAACAAGCAAACAAGCAAACAAAGCAAACAAGCAAACAAGCAAACAAGCAAACAAGCAAACAAGCAAACAAGCAAACAAGCAAACAAGCAAACAAGCAAACAAGCAAACAAGCAAACAAGCAAACAAGCAAACAAGCAAACAAGCAAACAAGCAAACAAGCAAACAAGCAAACAAGCAAACAAGCAAACAAGCAAACAAGCAAACAAGCAAACAAGCAAACAAGCAAACAAGCAAACAAGCAAACAAGCAAACAAGCAAACAAGCAAACAAGCAAACAAGCAAACAAGCAAACAAGCAAACAAGCAAACAAGCAAACAAGCAAACAAGCAAACAAGCAAACAAGCAAACAAGCAAACAAGCAAACAAGCAAACAAGCGAACAAGCGAACAAGCGAACAAGCGAACAAGCGAACAAGCGAACAAGCGAACAAGCGAACAAGCGAACAAGCGAACAAGCGAACAAGCGAACAAGCGAACAAGCGAACAAGCGAACAAGCGAACAAGCGAACAAGCGAACAAGCGAACAAGCGAACAAGCGAACAAGCAAACAAGCATACAAGCAAACAAGCCAGAAAGCAAGCAAACATATATAGATTGGATAATGGTACACTTCAAATTGACATTCTTGAAACATATCAACTCTCTAAAAAAAATCCTTTTGTGTATGTACAAATTTAGTTTCAGCGTTGTGCTGCATCTTTTCCAGAAATACAGTCGTAGGATATCATAAATAGATTCGTGTTGGAGACCCTAAGAGAAACATTCAGCCGATCGTAGGTGTTAAAACATGGTCTATCTTATGTCTTAGCATCTTGGTGTCACATTTACTGCAAACTGGATGCGCTACGTTACCAAACCAACACTAATGAGAATATCATAATATCATCTAAATGAGAACTGGAACTTAGTTGTGGACTTAACTGAATTTAACTTCTGGTGTCATGTTTTCCTGGAGCCGATTATTGGATTAATTTAGTATGAACTATTTTTTCCACTTAGATACTGTATTCAATCAATGTGTAATAAAATAAAGGTGGATGAGTTTGCGTATTTAGGAAGAATATTTACGAGAAATGGGAAGACTGATAGAGATATCGAAAGAAGGGTAAATGCCGGTAACTTCATTAATGGAGGACTGAACGCCGTTGGCGCCAACAAAAAACTGTCAAAAGAAGCGACGCTAGCCGTCCATAATGGAGTGTTGGTACCTACCCTGATGTATGGCAGTGAGGCATGGAACTGGCAGAGAAAGGATGAAAGTCGACCGAATGCTGTAGAAATGAGATCCCTGAGACGTATGTGTGGTAAAACCATGTATGATCGTGTGAGAAATGGAGATCCGCAAAGAATGCAAGGTTGATGTAAGCATAATGAGTAAGATTAAGAAAGGGACGCTCAGATGGTTTGGGCATGTAGAGCGAATGAATGAAGAAATAATATATGACGCAAATGTGAATGGTAGACGAAGTCGGGGACGCCCGAGGAAGACATGGCACGACCAAGTGAATCAGATACTTGAGTCGGGCGATGTCAAGAGTCAGAATAATAGAAGAGCATGTATGAGGCGTTGTATGAATGTGAACGAGGCAAGGAGTGTGTGCCAAGATCGAGTTGTTTGGCGGTCCGTCCTCTCTGCCTACCCCTGCGGGGAAACGGCGTAATGGTTAGTTAGTTAGTGTAATAAATTTCAACAGTATGACAGAATATGTGTGGTAGATCCACGTACGACCCTATTACGAATGAGGAGGTCCAAAAATAATGCAAGGCCGAGGTAAGTGAAAAATGATTTAGATTGTTTGTACATGTATAGCAGATGGACTGAGATAGAAGTGAGAATTCCTAACATATATGTACGTGGCGTAAGTGAATGGACACAGAAATCGGGGGCGCAACAGAAAGGTTGGCATGATTCATTGATTTTATTATCTACTTTAATCAAGTCACGTCGAAATAATGGAGTGTGTATGACACAATGCATGAATGTAATTAAAGCAACGCTAAGAGAGTTTCCAACCTCTCTGTCTACCCTGATAGTTATTTAGCTACAACGTTTAATTTATTTTTTAATTTGTTTAATTGCTTCTTGAGAGAATGACGTAGGTATGTCAAATAAAAACGAAAAATACATAAATCACGTACATCTGCACAAATTGCTTGAGCGTGCCATAATTTTCGGAATATAATGTCGGTCTTTTTTATTATTTTTAATTTCCCTCGGGGCCTATGTCATCTTTGGGGATGGCGTGTGGAAGGTCTTATTAGGGAATGGAAGGAGAGGAAGTTGGAAGGGAAAAAGGTACGAGGGGTGGGTAGGAATCTGGCAGTCAGTGTGTACAAGGAAGTACGAATCCATCACTCCCACTGCGATGCATGGCGATGGGTCGAGAGTCAAAAGGTCTCCCTAAACCAGTCTCTTAGACCTAGACACAAAACCTACCCCTTGAATTCGGGCACCCCTGCTAAATCACCAATGGTAGCGAACCATTTGGGGTGACCTATGGCAGGGGTGTTGGTTACCCACTAAATGGTTCCCGGGCGGCGGTACCCATACCCGCCTCTCAAATTGAGTCTAATAGCATCTTGATACAACACAAATTGAGTCTAATGACCTCTTGATACAACATTAATTGAGTCGAATGATTTCTTGATACAACACATGTTGAGTATAATAACCCATTGATACAACACAAATAGAGTCTATCGACCTATTGACACAACATCCTGGCACAACACAATTGAATCTATTGACCTCTTGACACAACACAAATTGAATCTATTGATCTCTTGATACAACACAAATTGAATCTTTTGACCTATTGATACAACACAAATTGAATCTATTGACCTCTTGACACAACACAAATTGAGTCTAATGACATCTTGATACAACTGATATAATTGATATATAATCAATAAATAAATAAATCAAATTCAGTCTAATGACCTCATGATACAACACAAATTGAATCTTATGACCTCGTGATACAACATAAATACTAAAACAAATCTCATTCAAATTTCAGGCGACATCTTAACTATATTTAAATTTCATCTTAACTTTTCGCGGTTCAATCGACGATAGCTTGTTGACACACACACGCACGTCCTTTAATATACTGTTGCTGATACTCACAGAAGAAAAAAGCAATGTTTAAATCTGGAGATCTTGGCGACCGGTCGATGTCACATTTTCTGTAGATTAATCGGTTTAAGACGTGGAAACATTCCCTTTCAAATTTTAATCATAACACAGTTTTGAATCGCAAAGCGTTTCTTGACAACATTTTTACGTCTCACTCAATTGCTCAACTGTCAAATAAAAATACTTGGTGAAGATCCCAGCGTTGCACGGGTTTTAATGCAGAGTTATAGAAATCAGATGTCAACAGTAATTTTCCTATTTTTTTTAACGTCCAGTGTGCAAAATTTGATCAAGAAATATCAAAATTCTACATTTTAGTAAAAAGCAGTCACTTTGGATAGACTCATTTAATGAAATAAAGGAATTACTTTATTAATAACTACGAAATTTAAATTAATTTATGAATATAATATTGAAGTGAAAACTTCTTAAGCACCATTGTGATTTACAAATCAGTTGTGATTTACAAATAGTTGAGTTACAACTCGATGAAACCAAAAATAGCGACACTAAAAAGAGACAAACACATATATCTATAGGATTTAGCCTGCGAGAGAATGAGATAATATAATCGGTCTCCTCTTTCTGCGGTGCTTCGTAGCTTCCCCATTCTTGTCTACTTTAGTTTTCCGAAGGTTTCACTTCTACCGCGTGTGAATTGCACACTCTGTTTTCGAAATGAAAACTTTTTTAATACCGTTGTGATTTGAAACTCGATTAGATTAGTTGAATTATTTAAGTCTACGGATAGCATATACGACTTCTTTCAATTCTGAAAGAATCGTTAGTTGAACTCCATTCATTAATAAGCCAGAAATTTTGCAAAACGAAAGACACTATCCAAATAAAAGCGAAACTTATCTGATACTGTGGAATTCGGGCTAAAATTTATCAATCGTCGTGTCGGTCGGAATATTTCTTACCAATTGTTGACTGGAATCGCAAATATTGATAACTAACCACTGATGACGGATTTGGTCAATAACGTATTGATATATTAAAGAGTTTTATCGACCGACTATACTAGACCTCCTGGAGACCTGGGGTTTTCGGGGGTGGGGGATAGTTTCAGCAAAGTGGACTGTTGAGAAAATTTTATTTGAACGGTTTTCCGTCGCAAGCAAGCAGTGGTCAGTAAAGAAGCGCATTTTTCGGTAGAAGCCTACTTTTCACAAGCGCGCTCGATCATCTTCATACAGACTGCAGCGGACTTTACGTATAAGGTTTTCAAACCACGAAATACGGCATTGGAGTGAAGCAAATCCCAGAGAACTTTATCAAAGACCCCTTCACTCGAACAGGTCACTATATAGTGTGAGAACGGTCTTTTGGCACGTTCTTTGACCATGATCCAGGAATTTTTTATGTCGGCTTTTGACGTTGTGGAACTAGAAAATGTGTGGTTCTAACAAGATGGGGCCACAGCCCACACATAGAGGTTTTCAATGGACTTTTTGAGAGAGACTTTCCCCGGGCGAGGGCGGCTCGACAGATCTGCGCGCTCTCCTGACATAGGCCTCTGTGATTTTCCTGTGAAGTTCCCTGTTTATGAAAACTTCCAAAAAGGCTTTTCGTGTGTGTGGACCATGGAGGTTGACATTTGTCTAATACCCTTCTCAAAACCACACTTTAACTACTGCTCAACTATCCTTTTCCTGTGTAATGAACGAGAACAAAATAAGTTTCAAATTCTCCAAAACAGGGCAATGAGAATAATACTTCGACGAAATAGATTCTCAAAGGTAAATAAAATGTTAAAGGAACTAAATTGGCTAACCGTGAAACAGATGTTGACCCTGCACACGATGATATTTATCCATAAAATAGTGAACAACATGTTACCAAAATACTTCTCAAACAAAATTATATACAACAAGGACATTCACAGACATAATACAAGGACTTGCAAGGAAATCAGACTACAAAAAAAGGACAAAACGAATACGCAGAATAGTTTACTATACAAAGGGATGAAGTTATACAACACTCTACCAGAAACTTTAAAGGCCGCACCAATTGGAAAGTTCAAAATGTATTGTAGGAGATACATAGAACAAGAAAAATTATTGTTTGAAATATGAAATGATATAATTAATTAGGAAATTGTAAACTTAAATGTACAATTTACTAAAATAAAACAAATAAATAAATAAATAAAACCGTGTAAAATCATATTTCCCATATTGTGTGAAACACAAAAATTAAAAAAAATGTAGGTTTTAAAGTATACACCATATTTTATTTCAATTTGAAAACACTTTATACACGTAGTAAGCTTAAAGGCCGTAAATCCATTTCTTTTTGTCTGTATTTTACATGAATAAATCCAAGGTACAGCTTTCTACCAAATATACTCATTTTCAGCGTTAGGGTCGTTTTAAATGCGACACTAAAATATATGTATTCCCGTGCCTTGTGTGCTTCTTTTATATGAATACCGCACAAGAATCCCAACAGTCCATGTTCTACCGGTATTACAATGGAAGACGCTCCAAGGAACTAGCGTCATTGATCCCCTCGGCACCGGTGCATAGTCGAGAAACACGCCAAACACGCGCCCAAAATTTGTACACGGTTGACATTAGTCACATGAGAACGGGTCGTTTCTGCGACGCGTTCTTGAGTTCAACAGCTCGGCTGTGGAATGATTTACCAGCCTCTGTGTTTCTTCCCTTCTACAACATGGGTCTCTCCAAGACCCATGTTCATTCCTTCCTCTCCTCAAAAACACCCTCCACACAGCATCTTCAAAGATGACATAGGCCCTGAGGGAAATTATTTTCCTCAGAGCCTCCTGTGTGGAGTTAATGTAAAAAAAAAACAGCTCCCGTCTGGAGCCAGTGAGACTGTGGCATCCCCAGTTGAGGTATCTTGTGAGGCTGAAGGTAGTGGGGAGGGGAAGGAGACGGGGAAGATGAAGGTGGGAAGTACCTGGCTATTCAGATCTGGTCACCAAACACGGCTAAAGCCATTTCAAGTAACGTTTCAATTCTGAATGGTGGTCTTACACCAGGGCGATACTGAGAGTATCTTCCACTCTGGAACGTGTCGCAAATATACTATATATTATTTTAAATGAATAAATTGTGAAATAACACAAATTAATCAAATAAAATTTATTTGCGATTCGATTCGAATTGCGAGTCCAGAGCCTTACCACCGGACTACGCCGGCTGTTTAAATAAACCTCTAAAAGAATAGAAATGTCTTAAAAATTATGATTTCTATTACGATGAGTTTAAATGGTGAAGTTTGAGAAGTTGCACTACAAAGTAAGGTGTGTTATTCTCTCCGCCGTGTCAAGTTGTTATCCCTTTGAACCGCATGCCGTTAGTCGTTATCCGTTAGCGTCCCACCAACGGCGGCGGCGGTCGTTAAGCCGCCTACCGCCCGACAGGTGTTTTCTAACGAATTCGATAACTGGATTATTTTGATTAATTTTGTATTGGAAAATTGGCGTAACAAACAACACTGCAGTATTCCAATACAAATATCGAAAAAAACTTCTGTTATGGGATGAAGTCATTCATTTTGTAAAATTCGTAACTTGTTGTATAAAAAAAACCATTTACCAAATAAGTATTACTTTTTTTTTAGATTCGATAAAGTTATGTTAGTCTTTCTCAACTCACCCTTTCTCAGTGTTTATCTAACTCCCTTACAAACTTTTCACAATTTATCATCTGATAGTATTAATAACCTAGCGTCTGTACAGTTGAAATTTAAGAACCCGACTTCGAGTATATCTTTGACGCCACGCCTTATGCAAAACCTTTTTCGTATGTGAAGTTTGCTGCAAAGCTACTGTCGTGTTGCCCGTCGCCCGCAGGGCCTAGCAGCATAAATTTATATAATAGCTAGTGACGTAATAGCTATTATTCTTTTAATGTTTGTAACACAGTAATCGTATTTGTTGGAAAAAATAATCTTCTTTTCATAAAATTTTTACAGCATATTAAATGACATTTATGTCCCCTTCCTCTCACGCATTCCCCCTCCAGCTTCCCCGCCTTCCCCCTCCCCTCTCTCACTCCCCCGTCTCGCGAATCCCCCTCCCCTCTCCACCGTTCCATATAGTCAGTCCTGGTACATTCAGTTTTCAAACAGCTCTAGTGCCATCTATTGCAATTTTTTTTTGAAAAATAATGGCACCTCCCTGTTTTGTATAATACTTCATTTCCGTACCACAAAATCGGATATTTATTGAAGAAATTCTTTAATTAGACATACTAAGAAATTCTCTAATTGGACATACATCTAGCTGATAGGAATTTCAATCTATTTGAAACAAGTCATTTGAAAAACTCTGAATAATAATCTACACATTAATCATTCAACATTTGATGCAAACGCGGGAAATTTTAAGAACCTACACGAAGTGTCATAAATTTTATCCAAATTGCTGGGAAATTAGATCTGTTGAACGATATCCACAAAAAAATCAGAACAACTGAAGATTATCAAAGATATAAGATTTAATACTTGATAATCCAAAAACATGAAAGACTGCCAAATAATTAGCATATTGTTGTGACCTTGACTTCATTGCCGCATAATATATTAAAATGTTTGAAGTGGAAGCTTTCTGGAAGCTATAAAAGAATTCAGAATATTTCTTTCGGCTCTCGTCAGGTATTTTAGGGTGCCTCTAACTTTTGTTTTGATGTCAAAAGGATGCAGAATGATGACAGAAAAATGGGGCAAAAAGTAATGTAACTTCACAAGATGGCTGTATTTTTCATTAAAAATCTGATTTCTTGAACTTTTATTGGCTGAAATTCTGCATTTGCTATCTGATCTTTTCAACTTCGAATCTTGATCTTCAGTGCTGTTCTGGCATCTAGCTTTGGACATAATACTAATATAACATACTGGTTAGGCATTTACACAATACACAGCTACACGTACCTACATACATTTACATACATCATAGAGCCTGTGCTTGTAGAATATACCCATTCCTATATATCTGCCATTTTCGTCAGCCATTAATCGACCCTCGCCGCCTAAACATCTCTGCATACCGCTCATGTACCGCTTACCCCAAATCGCAAACCGAATCCCGCATTCCGCGACTAATATAGTCATATAAGTGCACAATAAACCCAGCCAGGATAGAAGCGCAGTAAGTTCTTTTTTCCTTTCCTTGTGCGTATTATCTACTTGTGCAGTGGTCTTTCACACACATAAAACACGCATCATTCAAGGTCTTTGGACATACCCGCAATCGCACAAAAACGCTTCAATACCTATTTTCTCAACTTCAGTCTCTAGTCTTCTACCTTTTGAGTAGTTTATACTAGACTCGTCGCCAATTCCTCTGTGAAGATTTCTGGAAGTCGTTCCCAATCAAGGAGGTCATTGGAAGTTGTTTGATTTTTACCTGTCGTAAGCAGCAAAAACTGAATTCTGGAATTTTCCCTGCTTTTCCTGTCTGAATTTTCTAATTCAATGCAACTAATTTCATCTCTCAACCAACAGCTCCCGCTTACTACGAGTTTTGTTGATTAACGGAACGTAACTAAGTTTTGGGGTCACTTACTTCGAGGGGAGAAATATCACTTGCTCCAATTAATATTAAAAGGCGATATAGAGAAATCGCCGAGGGCCCGGTAGGAGACAAATAACTTGACTGCGAAATGTACGAGAGTGGACCGGTATTAGAAGTGTGGAGGAGCTATTCCGGGCAGCGCAAGATAGAGCTACATTTTGCAGAGTGATCACCAATGTTGGAGAGACCTGAAAGAAGAAGAACGAAGTTTCGTTTTAACTCGACCATTTGGCATCTACTTATCTGTAAGTTTATTGTTTACAGTTCCGATTAAAGATGGTGGTCTTGTTGGATACTACCTCTTTATCCCGCCAGAGTTCGCCTGATTGTGGTTCCTACTACGAGCTGCCAAATCGGAATAATTAATATTATGGTTGAAAAAGAATAAATAATTACTAGCAGTTAAAAACCCGCACCGGGACAAATTAACCGCGACGCAATGACGTCATGTATAATTCATATAGACGCGTAGTATTCACAACTGCCAGTTAAAATAATTATCATACTATCGACAATCTCTCCATATCCAGAGAGATTCACGAAATTACAAATCCAATAGTACTTAAGCGATGCTCCTCACGCAAGCTGTTAACATAAGTGGCGCCATCTTTTGGCATTGCTTTAATTCGGTTTTGCGTAAGGCGTGGCGTCAGAGTTGTATTCTTAGTCGGATTCTTAAATTTCAACAGTACAGTCGCTAGGCTACTGTTTGATGATGATGATTGTCACTGAGGTGGATTTCTTGGACAAATTAAATAATTCCTCATTTAAAAAAAAAAGTTAGGTAAATATTTATTAATGGTGATAATTTAACAAGTACGTAGGTATTTAAGTACCTACTTAAAAATCTTACGATTTCAGAGGAAATTTTGGTTTGGATTTATTAAATAATATAAAATTAGACACATCCATGTTTTAGATAGAGAACTACCAGTATAAATAATATCCTTACATACATGTGGTGACTGTAACTTCTCCGCATTGCTTCTTTCTCCAATTTAAAGTTAGTAATGTTTCATTCTGCACGTCTCAAAAATGAAATAATATTATGAAGTGTAGAAAATTGCTATTTTGGTCTCCAGTTCAAATTATTTTCGATTAAATAGACAATTTACGTTTATGCGGTCTAGCTCCCATAAATTTGGAGTGGGTCCAGTAAATATACGGTCAGTGAAAAAAAAACAATTTGTCACTACGGTTATTTTTGGTACCCCCGCTAATGAGATGGAGTTATTGTATGTTTTGGATTTGATTTCGAAACGTGCTTCGAAAAGATGATTTTCATTCATTACGTCTATGACAGCTGTGCAATAATTTGTCAGGTTCAAAAAACTTGACAAATGACAATACAACACTCGGACCGAAGTGCTTTATTTGAAGCAAGAGTGGTACATACCTTAAATATCTTATAGGTGAAAGACCACCATTAGTGTCCGACCGAAACAGGACTTTCTAACGAAACCGAAACCGAATCTTCGGTATCTGTCTCGGCAATTTCGGCCGAAACCGGAACTTTTTTAGAAATGTAAAAATCTATTGCTTACATTTGGCTTATTTTTTACATTAATACAGACAGTTAACGCATAAATGTAATAAAAAACTATAATTGAAGTATGTGAAAAATAAATAAATATATATTTTTTTATATTACTGCTATGAAACAAACCAAAGTTATAAATATTATCAAAACATGTTAACTACTTCTTAGAACAAAAAATTGTCTTTAACACTTAAATATTTAAGAGGACTCATTAATTGAGTATTTTAATTTTAATTGCGTTTACAATCACAGCATTCTTACAACACGTGTTAAATGAAAAAAAAAAATAATTGAAGTATTTGAAAAAATAATTATTGCTTTTTTGATATTACTGCTATAAAAAAAAATATATATAAAAATTAACAAACACGTTAACTTCTTCGAAGAAAATTTTTTCAGCTGATGATAGCCACGAACTCACCCGAAGTCAGCTCGTGACTCGTGTGTCATCCCGAAGGTTCGGCAGATTTTCTGCCGAAACAGAAACTGATGCCGAAACTTGCCGAAACCGAACCTTCGGTCGGTCACTAATAACCACCATTAAGAATTGAAACGTAGCTTGAAATTGTTTTAGCCATTTGATAAAACCCATACCCAATTGGGCATAGCATAGTTTTACTAACTCTAATACTTAAATAGGACCATGGTGGACACGTGGCAATAAAGGATGATTATGTGGAATTTAATCGTATTAATATGACGTCCTTGTAAGTAAGATAGAAATAGAGGATGTCCACAAAGGAGACGAGCCGAGAGCTAAGAGAGAACTGACAGCCTCAAGAGATAAAACCTTGAGATATTTGAGGGAGACACACGTTCAAAGGCGAAAGCCAGTAGGCGATGAATGAAACGTAAAATGTTGGCACTAATAACTCTTTTTATGTTCTTTGTCAACCTTAGAATTTCGTGGTCAATTAATCTTTCATCATTCGCACTCTTCAATTAATCATAATGATTCAAAACACTACAATGGAATTCCACCAAGGAATAACAATTCAAAAAGAAAAGTCACATTTTCATTGTCATCATTTTACAAACATCGCATTTGATTTATTGTTAACAAGTACCCAGTAATTATCGCGACTTTCAGCACTCTTGTGCTTTGCACATTATGCAATAACGAAATTAATGTTTTGACTACTCTCCTTAATTTTATAGTTTAATAGATAAAAAAAAATCAGATTGCGTAATTCATACGCCGTAGAAATGAAACTTACAGAAAACTAAAGAAAACAAGAGTGGGTAGACTACGAAGATTTTTTTTATCAATTTGAAGGATGATTTTTTATAGACATTCTTAGTACATGGTGCATGTACTAAGAATGTCTGATGACCAAATTCCGAGGAAGATACTAAGTGCAATTCCAGAGGGTAGACGTCCAGTGGGCCGCCCCAGACACAGATGGACGAGGCAACTCCAGAAACTGTGTGAGGAGAGGATGGGACTGCCATGGACGTAGGCTGAACAGTCAGCACAATACAGGGAGGTATGGAGGAGCCTTGTCGATGCAATGGGTCCCCGACCCAAATAGAATAAGGGGATGAAGATGATTTTTTCCATATTTTTGTCGTCGAATTCCAGTGCACCATTTCCTATACATTTGGTCATCTTATTAGTATTTTTGGTTTCTTCTTCAGAGTCGCTAGATGTCGCTTCCTTTTATGTTTTCTTTAGCCTGTTCATTTTGGAGTGGTTTGAAGATTGGATATTGATTTTACAATTTTTTGTTTTTGTTTTGGATATCGTAGGATTCGATCCCTGGTCGGCTGAATGTCTACAAAGGTTCGCTGGGCGCTTTATAACACTACTCTAAAAGGGACTTGCGTGGGACCGTGAATTTATCGTATTATATTGGAACAGAATATCCGTGAATAAAATAAATATTTTATCGTTATCTCATTCTACCGCAGGCTAAATCCTGTAGATGTAAGTATTTGTCTTCACTTCAAAAAATACAAATGTGTAGTTCACACGCGTTAGAAGTGAAACCTTCAAAGAACTAAAGTAGACAAGAGTGGGGAGACTACGAAGCACCGCATCAAGAGGAGACCGATTAATCTATCTCATTCTCTCGCAGGCTAAATCCTACAAATATATGTGTTTGTTTCTTTTTAGTGTCGCTTTTTCGTTTCATCGAGTTTCAAATCACAGCGGTGCTAAAGAAGTTTTCACTTCAAAAACATCATGATAGAAATAAAGATTTCACGGTAAACATAACAGAGTTCGAGTAAACACAGATTAATAGATTTTAAGATTAAAGTGCGTCTTTCATAACATTGTTTGAGTTTCGTCAGTTCAGATTATTTGGTTTGTATTTATGTGCCCCTTTTGTAAGTTATTTTTGACCTATCAAAGGACGGATGTTAATAAGACCCAACTTTATTTTAACCCACCGCGCCGCGGGCCTATTTTGTCGGAAGGTCAAAATATTTCCGCTTTGCATTAAAATCCAAATAAATGGAGTATTTCTGAAGCATCCGAAAACAAAAAAAACTGTTTTTGAGAGTTGATGGAATAGTCTACCAAATTTTAAGATTCGAAATAAACATATAAATATTATGAATTCAATAATGAAAAAGTTTTAAAAATGATCACCTTACTCGTACCTTGGTTTTTTTTAACTAACATTACTTATAACAAAAAAATACACATGGGTTTTATTAGGCTAAATGCTAAGTTTATTGTAAACTTATTTTTTTTTAGTTTTAGGTAAAAGTAATTATTAAAAAATTCCTAATTTCGTTTTGCATACATTTTTTGTTCATAGATTCGAATATAAAGCGTGGCGTTTAAACTTTATACTACAGTTTAGATCACATTTCTAACCATAACGGTAATAGAGACAAAACGGTTTCTATCAACCTATATGAGTTGTTCCGAAAAGTGAACAAATTAGCTCTTATATTCTCAACCATTTTTGCCCACATCCCACTTTGAGAATATATATTTTTCTAAAGCCCCCCAATTGCTTTTTCCTACCATTTTCGTAACTGTCTCAAAATCAATAATTCGATTAAAAATAAATTATTTGTTATATCTTTTTGTTTAGCAAGTTGAACAAACAATTCTTTTTGTATTTTAAGTACCGAGTTGCTACCTCCTTCCTACATTCGTAGTATAGTGTCAATTGACCACCAAAACACGGGCATGTGCCTAGCATGGTAGTCGAAAATCCTAAAATTCATGTAACAAACAATTCAATCAATAAAGAAAACTTTTAAAAAAATCCCCATAATAATAATTCACGTAAGATTATTACTACGTGTTTTCTTTTCATTTTTAGACCATAATTTTTTACCTGCCCACGCCCTCGCTGTGCCATCAAACGCCCCCTAATTTTCTCTGGGTCTTCTACCGCCTCCCTGAAAGTCTCAAACGCCCACAAGAGGGCGTTATCGACCACGTTGAGAACCTACGGGTTAATCTGAATAACTCCTGGTCACTGTAAACCAATTCAACTGTGACGTTCATAGAGTGTAAATAACTTGATATAAAACATAAACCTATTCATGAAAGAACACAATAGGTAGATTTTATTTATAGATTTAAATCCATGGATGTTTGGAGTATTGACTGCTGTACAGTAATAATAAACTCCAACATGTTTATTGACTGAATCCGCACACGCAGGTTGTCCCACAAAACAATTTCAATTCATCTTCATTAGACTGTCTTCCATAATACTCGTGACCGTAAGAATTCGGAAGTAGCCGTGAGGGGATTTTGGTAAATTGCCTCAAATAACACGGCTCAACTTTCTATTTCAGGCGTCATCACGTGTTCCAACTACATGTTTTATTATAGATCGTTATAAATCAGGAGCTTTAACATACGAATGCACCTCGCTTAGTTATACGAATTCTAGTCACTGGCGACGATTCTAGCTTTGACAAAAACGCTAATTTAATTTATTTATTGAGTTTTAGAAACCGTTTACAAGATTCAATTTTTTTTTTTTACATTAGCTCCACATAGTAGGCCCCGAAGAAAATAATTACCCTCAGGGCCTATGTCATATTTGGGGATGCTGTGTGGGGGGTCTTTTTAGGAAAGGAAAGAGAAGAAGTTCGGGGAAGGAAAAGGTATGAGGGAAGGGTAGGAATCCAGGTTCAGTGTGTCCAGGTCATCCGCCGCCAGATCCAGACAAACCTCGCCCCATGAACCCGGGCACCCATTCTAAGTAGCGAACCACTTGGGGTGATCTATGGCAGAAGTGTTGATTATCCAATAAATGGTTCCCGGGACGGCAGTACCCATTCCGCCTCCCAAATTTGCAAACCGAGCAAGAGTTTAGTAAAAATTTGAAGAATATCAAACCATTCACAAGCATTAAACGCCTTTAGCTGTGTTTAATGACCAGATCCGAACAGTCAGGTACTTCTTTACCTTCCTCTGTCCCATCTTCTTTCCCTTCACACTCCCTTCATTCCCTCTTTTTAGTAAAGATAGGAGAGGAAGTTCTGGGAAGAAAAGGAAATGAGGGATGGAAAGAAATCTGGGGGTCAGTGTGTCCAGGAGTGACGGACAAATGAATCCATCCCTCTTACTGAGGTGCAAGGCGATATTTTTAGAGAGTCTACTGCTGGAGAGTGCATGCATGTTCAGTAGAAGATTTCGCCTTTGCAGAAACGCTGAAAAAAGACGCTCGTCCTTTCCTTCTGCGCATCGTTGTTTTTTTCTTCATATTTCCAAAGTAATATTAAAAAATATCTCCTTAAAAGGATTTTTCGAAATTAGCATAATTTTAAAAGTTATAACCATTTTAAGCCTGATGCGCGTAGCACGCGCACCGCTCGTGGGTACCCGCCATACAATTTTGCTGATGTTCGTACACGGCGGTACGCGACGGATGTCGGGTTGAAGTCGGTGCGGCATTCGGGTCTACTACTTTCGTTTGACGTTTGACAGAAATGGCGTCGGAACATGAAAGTAATGTTAGATTTGTTTTGGAAGTGGAAAAAATGCGTTTTTATATAACTACACATTACCAGAATACGTAAGCAAGGATTTAGTGGAGAAGGCATAGATTGATGTTGGAAAAAAAGCCATCGTTTGACATCGTGTTAACTCCACGGCTGCACGTGAAAAATGATCAAGTTCCGTATATTTCGGGTAGCGCCGTGTACGGAAACCAGCATTAAAAAGTAGTATATCTGCAGGGTACTTGTGGTTGTGTCACAATCACGTAGTTTGTAAGTATCTCCATGAACGGAGGGCCTTAGAAGTATATAAATGAATATCGTAGTTACAAGAATATTTAATGTTAAATACATTATTTGGTTTTACAACTTAACCACAGCCACCAGGGAAACTCAATAAAAAAAGTAGTAACTCCTCCTTCCCTGTATTTAGTAGAATAACATTAATTATCCACATTAATTCAAAGTGTGTAATTTATCTTTACCTGCGATACCCAGTGGCCGGGAGTCGGGACTTCCCCGAATTAGGAATAATAACATCTTTGGGCTTTGTGAAACATTTCCCAAGTTAAACCATTAAAACTCCTACAACGATCTAACTTCTTACTCAGCTGGTTCTAGCTGTGATTATTAAATGAGCGGGATATGATACTATGGTCATCAATGGACTCTTTTGAGTGATTCGGTTTTCAAAATGGCCGCTGTTAAATAAAAACAAGATTGTTCGTTAATTTAATTCTTAGTAGATTTTTTACCCGCGGCTTCGCTCGCATGGTATTAGGGGGAAACAACTGTAGCGCTTGCACTTATCAATTTTCCCGCCTCACCTACCCACCTTCCTCCCCTCTCCCCTTCCCCCCTCCCGCATTCCATACATTCATTCTTGGTACATTCAGTTTTCAAACAGCTCGCGTGCCACCTAAATTTCATAATGCCAGAGCTCACCAATAGTAAAAAAAATAATTATGCAATTTGGTTTAGTCGTTCGGAAGTTATGCGCGTACCAACATTTCGAAGATTCATTTTTATATGGATAGACAGATATTAACTACGTCGCCTGATATAAAAATACATCAGCATCGTTTCCACGGCAACGATTTGTTTTCTGACGTTGGCAATAACCCGCTTTTGTTAGCGAGAGAAAAAGTATAATAAATATAATACATTAATATTTATAATTTCAGAACGCAGAGCTTACCATTATATACAGCTTAAATTACTCGCATATAATGTAGCTTTCTATTGGTGAAAGAATTTTTAAAATCGGTTTATTGGTATATGCGTGAAAGCGTAACAAAACAACACACGCAGTTTCGCGTTTATAATATTAGTATAGATGTAAAGAGATTGTATTTCATTTGGTACGTATCCTCAATGTTTTGTGGTTGAATTTTTATAAGCAAGTTTCACTTTAGTCGGGAAACTCATCACAGTCATCACTGCATTCTCTCTCATGTTCTTGATCCCTTACGTCAAAAGTTAGTCGATAATGCATCGAGTAAGTCCATACCAGAAGATGAATTTGGATTAAGTTCTATAAAAAATTACATACCTTAAGTTCTTCCGTTCAACCGTTAGTTTTCAGAAGAATCAATCAATATTTTTAATAACCCATTGGTCTGAATAATTGACTGTCGGTTTTTCGCATTTCCTTTGTATTGATATAATTGTATTCTTACTGTTTGTTATATTTTTATCTTGTTGTCTCCCTCTGAATTTATATAAAAGCGTGTATTTCGCGTTTATTGTTAATTTGTACAATGATGATATTTGAGCAAAGCGAAACTTGCCGTAAATAAATAAATTAAAACTCGTGGTTTTAAACTAAAAAAAGGATTTTGTTTTTATTAAAAATGTCAAACTATAAAGTGATTGATTTCTAAAATAATATAATATTTTTATTAAAAAAAATTGTGTTTGCAATACGACTTAAAATTCTATAAATTTAAAAGTAGTGGAAGATAAAAATAGTAGTGAACAGCTCAGTAAATGAGGAAAATGTTGAAAATAGACTATGTATATGTGCTGTGAGATGTGCTCTATGGAATTAGGAGAATTTTATGATACCTAATATTTCCTGCTAAAAAAAAAAATTGAAAATATAGTTTTTTATGGAATTGTACTACAACGATTTCCTAGAAAAGAATGATATGTTAATAAAAAAAGTTTCCAAATCATGCTTATATGGTGCCCATAAAGCAGAAACACGTTTAAAAGTAAGGGGGTAGGAATTTTACATATTATTTTATATAAAGCATAGTTTTTTTATTTTTATTTTATTTATTTATTGTATCTTTACATTGCAGGTAAAAATGTTTACAAAACAATTTGCAACCTCACTAGGACAAGCCTGTGTTGAGGTTAACAATTCTACAATTAACAAAATAACACAAAATTATACAGATATTGAAAGAACAATATTGTTGCATTTCTTACAGGTTGAGATTATTACTAAACTGCTGGCGCTAGGTAGTACATTCATTATCCTTTAGAAGTTGTTTTACATCTTTGGCTGAATAAAGCGACAAAAAAGGTAGGTACCTATTGATTTTACTAAAAGTCACGTTACTTGTTGTGGTTTTGTTAGCACTTCAAGTAAGTTGTAAAACTTTATTTTTAATTTACTTTTTATTACAACACTTTTAAGGGTATTTGAATGACGGGAAGTTGTGCAACCAATTTCACATCGGACAATAAAAAAAACTCTAGCAAAAGTAATTTTTGCTAGCTGTGATAAACTGTACAAAGTTTTCAAAAACTTAATCAGGATTTTAGTAGGTTGGTAAATATTACCATCTGAAATAATGTTGTGCTGAGAAATGTTTTAGGAAAAGTTGATTTTAAAGATATTTGCTGAATGGCTTAAATATATTGGCCGATGTTGGCTTCCTTTCTATATTTTTATTGATGTATTATGTAAACCTTTCACTATTTTAAGGCTTTTATTTCATCTCTGTTGTAGACTTGTTACGAGCAACTTATGTGATTGATTGTTGAAATTGAAATGTTGTGGCGCCATCCTGCCTATTTCAGCAGAAACAAAAGAAGAAACAACGAGAACTGCTTACCTCAGGTTGTGTACCCAATGTACAGGCAATTTGGGAAAGAAGGTGTTACCAATTCAAGATTCAAAAGTAAAGTTTTCAATCAGCAATTAAAAGTTATATTGTAAAATAAAAACATATTTCACGTAGAACACCCTACACCCTCATCTAATCGCTTTATAAAGGGGGCTTTTGTTATCACTGGTAGAAAACAGGATTGGTCCAACGATCCTTCGAGATCCAAACGATTCTTGAATAAAGTGTCTAAATCCATAATTCGGGCGATCACACACCTAGTGATCCAAGTTTTCATAATATAATGTTGTAAAGGGCCTAAGATGAGACCTGCAACTCTCCTCCAAGTGGTGCATTCACACCAGGTATCAATCAGCTTACAATTCCATCCAGAATTCAGGTGGGGTTGAAAATGATTCAAAATACGACCTTTGTATTGTGTTGGGGAGATTGTCATCACAATCTGTCAGAAAATTGCCTCGCCGGGCACTCCGATTACTTCGGATGAGTATTTTTCACTCGTTTTATAAAAGATTACATCTCGTACGATTGATTCGTCGACGAAGACACACCGAGAGCTCCAATCGGCCTGTGTATAGGCAAGGAATGACGTTTTCCTATTCCTGTCATTCATATCTCCATGATACAAAGACAATTTACTGCCTGTGAATGTAAGTACCCCTTTCCATTCTCCATCACGACTAAATTTATTACAAAGTAAAATTTTTAATTATTTTTATTCGATAAATCACAATTATTTACGGTAATTTAAATGTTTAATGCCTAAGCTTTTTGTTCTTGGTTTTGTTCCTTTCCCAAATAAAAAAATATTATTACACGACCACAAGATAGTAATAATAAATACATATAAATAGTAATAATAAAAACACTAAAATATGATATGACATGACAATTAGATAGAATTTAAGTAGATATAGATAATCATTACCAGCGCAGTGAGAGCGGGAGCTTTTAAAAAGCTTTTAAATAAAGCCATAAGTAGGAATGTACCTAATTGCTTAAAATTCGAAGTCGTGTTTAAAATGTAATCTCTGAAAGTGGAATATTTTAGATTTAAAAAAACATATATAAGTTAAAAATTGGAGGTTAAAAAAATATATATTTTAATTTTGATGAACAGTACAAAAAAAGCTAAGCTCCTCCTGCATTATCAAACTTGCAGAGAATTTCTAGGAACAAGTTAGATTTCTTATAACCATGTTTTCCTAGAAACACATAATTTACAAGATTTTTGTTTTATTTTTGTTTTTTTTAGTTTTATTTTAATTATCAGCTAGGTTTGAACTTTCCGCTTAAATTAAAAAAACTTAAGACACCACGCCGTATC
Organism: Glyphotaelius pellucidus; assembly: GCA_936435175.1. NCBI lineage: Eukaryota > Metazoa > Arthropoda > Insecta > Trichoptera > Limnephilidae > Glyphotaelius > Glyphotaelius pellucidus. The sequence continues at coordinate 26,009,198 of OW386550.1, read as the reverse complement.
GCTTATTCGTAAACAATTGTTCAATAAGATAGAATTTGAACTGAAGACAGTTGAACTTAAAGGCTTGTTCAGACTAAGCCAGTAGTTTAGTCGAGTGGCGAGTAAAAATGTTAATTAAAAAAAATCCATGATTATACGATTGAAATGTATCTTGTATAATAAAATTTTTTGTTTGAAAATTTAACAAATCTGCCAATGACCTACGGTAAAACCTTATCTACTAAAAATAAACATATTTTCTCGAAATTTAAAAATCAGCTTTACTAGATAAAACAACAGTAATCCGAAATCAATTTATAATTTTTTGTGGAAAAGAGTCAATACGTCTAAAATTTGATTAAAAAATTACATATTTCCGGTTTTGTTTGGTTTTTCCCTCTTAAGCGATGTCAGTTTGAAATTACGTAAATCGTTTATGGATTCTTAAAATTTATAACGGGAAATAGCTATTTAACTTAGCCTCTGTGAATGATGAAACCTGCTTTACGCTTTGTCTTGGCGAAACACAAACATTCACAATTGAAACGCTGTTAGAAATGTCTCTATCCATGTTTGGTGGCTAGATTTGAATAGACAGGTTCTCTAAATCCTATTCATTCCCTTTACCTTCCACATCACAACATTCATCATACCAGGACTAGCATAGTTCAATTGGCTTCAGGCAGTTGAATGTAGATCTCTGAGAGATCATCTTCATTTCTGCATCTGACAGCTAGAGATAAGGGCGTAATCGAGATGTCCGTCCATTTAGTAACGAAATAAATTCAAAGCATTTTAAAATGTTAAAATATTTCGTTACAGCCAAATGATAATACCCAAGTCAACGACATTTTTTGTCATGAAGCCTACATGTATATATTATTGGATAACCAACACTTCTATTTATATATTCATTTTGTTAAGCGCCCTTGCGATGAAATTTCTTAAATAGCACTACAATATCAATATTTTCACTAATACTACTCGATTAAACATTAGATTAAATTACTGGCAAAATAATAGTGCAATGCTTGAAATTTCTTGAACCGTATTTGGTGACAAGAACTGAGTAGCCAGTAGGTACTTCTCTTCCCAATTCAATTTGAGAGGCGGGTATGGGTATCGTCGCCTCGAGAACATTTATTGGATAACCAACACCTTTGCCACAGGTCATCCCAAATGTTTTGCTACGTTTGGTGACTTAGCAGGGGCGTCCGGGTTGAGGAATAAAACTGTAAATAAATCGCTCATATTTAGGTAAAAAATTTCTGCAATAATTACGATAAGACGGCCGGCGTAGTACACCGGTAAGGTGATTGACTCGCATTCCGAAGGTTGCGGGATCGACTCCCGGCGTGGCAAATAAATTTTATTTGATTAATTTGTGTTATTTTAAAATTTATTCATGTAAAGTAATAATTAGTATATTTGCGACACGTTCCAGAGTGGAAGATATTTTCAGCATCGTCCTCGTGAAAGACCACTGTTCAGAATTGAAACGTTGCTTGAAATGGCTTTAGCCGTGTTTAGTGACCAGATCTAAATAGCCAGATACTTCCCACCTTCCTCTTCCCTATCTCCTTCCCCTCCCCACTATCTTCAGTCTCACAACATACCTCAATTGGGGATGCCATAGTCTCACTGGCTCCAGACGGGAGCAGTTGGGACTCTTGTGCGGTACTCATATAAAAAAGACCTCGATATTTTTAACTATCGTAAAAAGGATATGTTGAAAACCAAATTTTTTCAATGATGTCCATCACAACAAACACAATATGTTGTTTCAGCAAAATGTCTTCCTAACCTCAATATTTTACCCTTTAATTATTTCTAAAACGAACAACCCACCAAATTATCAAATAATTTATCGGCAACTATTTCGCATCGGTCAATGAAGTTTTTCATTAATAATTCCGTTGAGGAAACGTTTTAAATTATGTACCTAATTGGCCATAATGACAACGTGAGGAGCATGCATTATTCATACGGGCTACTGTACGGGAAACGTCGGACTAAGTGCATCGCATGACTTTACCACTAGATAACTTATCGAATCACCCCCTATTCTCTCTACTACTCGCTACTCGGGGTGTCAATAATTAACTATTGACGTGCACTGTGGCTCAGCTGTAAAAACGTTACATTCGAAATTGAACACGAATTACACAACTTTGGATGAACTTGTAATTGAGTGAACTATAAACACTAAATAAAAACGGTCTTTTTATCTTTTTTCTTCTTCTTTCACTTACCTACTACATACAGTGGAATCCGTTTATAATGACATCGAAGGGAAATGACAACACGTCATACTAAGCGGGCGTCATACAAAGAATTTTATAGAAAATAAACAACCTCCTGTTTTTGTAAGGTATAAATGTATGTTTTTATTTTAATAGAGAGAAACACAGCATATTAAGAATCGTGACCTGAGAAAAGAGCATTTTAAGACTCGTGAAGAAAGAAACACAGCATATTAACGTCGTCGAGCATCACGTGACCCTCCCGAACATTGCCGAAGGTGTATGAATCATGTCGGTCACTATAACCGACATAATTTTCCATGAAATAATTTATTAAAAATGTGTCATAATATGCGATATGTCACTATAAGCGTAGTCATTATATTCGACTCGGTTATAAAGAGTTTTATATGAAAACCAAACTTCGCTGTGTAATTACGTCATATTGAGCGGTTGGTCAATATAGGCGGAGTCATAATAAACGGATTCTACTTTAATAACTCGCCTTCACATATATAAATTTAACACTACCTCAGAACAGGTTACACCCCATGAGGTAGGCATTGTATAGCGTACAATCAAATTAAAGAGAAAATTAATTAGTGTACCTACTAATATTTTTGTTTTCTTGTATGAAACATATTTATATTTCAATATACGTCGATTTATCGTCACTGTACTGAACGATAATTGTTTGTGAAAAGAATTGGACACAATCAAAGAGAATAGGATGAAAAAGATAACCGTTTATTCACAACAACGAACAACACTAACCAACTTCGACGGAAATCCTTTTCTTTCTTTTTGCCCAAATACATATCTGAATACACCACCGCCCAATATAGACACTCAGGCAACCAGGGCCATAAGCCAAAATAATACGTTTACTCTCAGTTTGAATACATCATTTTAATAAAGAAATATTAAATTTCGTGCTACTTTCATATAAATTACATGGTTTCACGCTAAAACATGGCTGAGAGAACAGAGTGATAATCAACTTGCAAAAATTATGAAGAAAACGTAAAGACAACTAGAAACTAAATACAAAAATATTAAAAAAAAAAATTAAAGAAACCCTAGTGGACTGTGAAAAATTTGAACTTAATATTGCAAATTGTATTGTAAACATTTTACTTGCAATGTAAAGACACAATAAGTAAATTGATACTCATATTATGCCTTATACTTTATATTTTATTTTTATTTTATTTTTATTTATTTTTATTTTTATTTATTTTGGAAAATCAACAACACAATTATCGTGTATAAGCTGCTATAGACACTGAAAAAAAGGGTATAATTTGTTTTCTGTTTCATTTTTCGAATAACAAAAACAATGAATGATTAGTCATGTTAGGAACTGGATAAATAACTTCACAATATTATTACAACCGACCAAATTCTTATTTCAAAATTCTACTAAGTGCATCGCTGGACTTTAACACTAACTAACACTAGCTAACTTATCGAATCACCCTCTCTCTGTTACTAGGTACTCGAAGTGTTAATAATTAAGCATTGACATGCACCGTGGCCCAGCGGTAAAAGCCCTGTATTTAGAATCTATATTATATTCTATTTCCATGTATCGTTAAACAATTGATTCAACTTGATATACACACATACAAACTTAATCGTTTAACTGCAAAATGGTTACTTAAAACTATGTATAGTGAATACGTACATATATCTTATTTACTTAAATGTTCTTGTTTGCATTCAGCAGATATCTCTCGAATGGTGTGATCCTTTTTTGTCACTTATAGTCTGTCAATTAAGAGTAGAAAATTTTAAAAATAGAATTACAAAATTTGTAGGCTGTCATCAACAATTAAACTGTCAAATATTCTTTTAAAGCATGCAATGGCAGTGAATATATAGAACATTGTAAATCACATTTAAAAAAACATTTTTTGTTCTTAAAGAAAAAAAAAAAATATCGAAGTGGCACTCTTGTTAAGATAACTAATTAATGACATAAATTCGATTAAATAGTGTTTTTCAAAGTGTTTTGCTTTCATTTAATTTAACATAAATTTGAATTTAACAGTAAGTAAAAAGGAAGAATCACTAATGGTGAGTTTAGTTACACTACTTTTAGATCTGAATGAGTTAAATATATTCAGATCTAAAATTACAGACAAGATCTAAAGCCCGTGCAACGCTAGGTACTTAAGCTAGTATTAAATAAATGTAAGCAATTTCTAAACTTTGCTTAATATTTTATTACTAAATCGTTATTTTTCATAACGTTAGCACAAAATTGCAAAGGTATAATATACCTATACAATTCTAATTTTGAGATCAGTGGGTTTTTTTACTTTTAGGCCATTTAATTTTTTTTAAATGTAAGTTCCACAGCTGTACATTTCAATTCAATTCTAATTTTGAGATCAGAGGGTTTTATTACTTTTAGGCCTTTTGATTTTTTTTTAATGTAGGTTCCACAGCTTTACATTTCCACGATGAGTTATATTTTTAGTATTGCCATTTGAACAACAGTGGCGTCCTCCTACTCTTTTTTGAGAAACTGTAGCTTTGTTCTTTGTTTAGGTAGTTTTACCGACTGAATTCACTTCAAAACGGGATGTGAATAAAGATATTATTTATTGAGCATGTGATCATTGTGGTTATTCAATCATGTGATTTTATAATCTGTATCATGACGTAAGATTGATGTCATGGGTACTGAATAATATGTGTTATCACCATTTTACTAATATGCAAGCTACTCTGCGCAGGCGGTCAAAAGAGGAACGAACAACATTTTTTGCACAGGTAACCAGAATTCCCACAATAGCGACTCCCCCGAATGCAATGATAAATTTGTTGAGTTTTCAACGAAGCCTCACATTTTTCCAGGAAGTTTACGACGAGCGAAAGAAATTATATTAATTTGAACATTATTCAAAACTTTTTTTGAAGTGAAAACTTCTTTAGCACTGTCGTGATTTGAAACTCGATGAAACGGAAAGAGCAACACTAAAAATAGACAAACACACACATCTGTAGGATTTAGCCTGCGAGAGAATGAGATAGCAATAACTTATTTATTTAATTCACGGGCACTCGGCTCCAATATAATATGATAAATCCACGGTCCCACGCAAGTCACCTTTGGTGTAGTGGTATAAAGCGCCTGACGAACCTTTGCAGACATTTAGATGACCAAGGATCGAATCCTAAGAAATCCAAAAGAAAAAAAAAATCATTTTCGTAAAAATCAATATCCAATCTACAAACTACTCCGAAATGAACAGGCAAAAGAAAATACATAAGAAGCGACATCTAACAGTATCCTAGCATTTTTCCTGAAACTCTAATGAATGGGCACAAAAAATAAGAGCATTGCATGTCTCCTAGACAAATTATCGACCCCTCCCCTGCAATCTACCATATTAGTAGGTACCAGTAGTATAATGGTTGTGGTAACCGCCATGCCACTGAGAATGTCAATAATTTAGCAATTGTAAAAGTTTCAAAGTGGTGAAGAGTTCACGTTGGATAAGACCGACTGTATGTATATAGATAGATACGTGCGGTACTGCTTTGTTTAGGGCAATAACCCCATGTTTCCTTTATTGTACCGGACAAACATAACACCTTGAGTGCGTAAAAAGGAAAATAATTAAATCTAAGGAGAATTAAATGATTGCTAATTGTTTTTTTATTCGATTGACATTTACTTTAAAATTGTTTTTTCTTGTTTATCTTATTTTGAATCTGTGTTCTGATTTCGACTTTTCATGACTTTTTGACTTGGTTTCTCTTAGATTGTGATTTCGTCTCAGTCTCCTGTACCTACTGTATAAATAGGTGATAAAATTGTAATTTTAAAAATTAGTTTTTTAAATTAACCGTCCAATTATTAATTAATCAAACAAAGAGTACGACAATTATACAAGAATAAAACAAACAGTTTGAAAAAAAACAACCAAAAACAAGATACTATAAAGTTTTGTCAACTTTTGTGAAGTTTGGTGAGAACAAGAGATTCAAGGTATTTTTAAAACAATTATGCAAGAATAAAACAATAAGTATGAACAACAACAACCACAAAAATAAGACTATAAAGTTTTGTCAACTATTGTAAAGTTTAGTGGGAACAAGAGTTTCAAGAAATTTTTACAACAATTAGACAAAATAAAATAATAAGTATTAAAAATAACAACCAACAGCAACAGACTATAAAGTTTTATCAACTAAATTTAATTAGAACAAGAGATTCAAGAAATTTTTACAACAATTATGCAAAAATAAAACAATAAGTATGAACAACAACAACCAAAAAAATAAGACTTTAAAGTTTTGTCAACTGAAGTTTAATGAAAACAAGAGATTCAAGAAATTTTTACAACAATTATGCAAAAATAAAATAATAAGTATGAAAAACAACAACAGAAAAACAAGAGACTATAAAGTTTTATGAACTGAAGTTTAGGAGAACAAGAGAATCAAGAAATTTTGTAAAGTTCTGAAGGCTATAGCTAAATATTTCCGGAATCTTGCCACTGCAATTTATGTTATATAGTCGAAATATACTATGCTATACACAAGAGGTTGGGAAAGGGTTAAGTTGGTTCTTTGAAAAATAAAACACGGATGATTAGAGGCTTTTTGGAAGTCGTTGATTCTATATTGATTTTGATTGTAACAAAGAGGAAATATCCTACACGGTTATTTAAAAATTTTAAAATAAATTTATTTTCAATTATTTAGTATAAAGATGTATCTACATAATAAATAATACCTAACCTAACCATCACGCCGCCTTTTCCCTGCAGTGGTAGGTAGGCAAATAAGATCGACCACCATATACAATCTCAGTTCATTTTTTTACTTCATTCACAATCAAACATCCTCTTATATTATTGAGACAACAATTTATCTTTAACAATAATGACCAATGCTTGGCAACTGATCACAATTTGCTCAAAAACTGAAACGAACTAAAAATAATTTGATAGTCATCAAAGGTTACTCCAATCGAAATCATTGGGATGTTATCAACTATAATAAAAAACAACAATTCAAGTTTAAAAAAATCGAGCTTAATCCAATGACGTGCTTAATCATTTAAACGTCTTTTTAGAACGTTTATATTGGACTCAACTTCAAATTCTGCATTACCAAAACAGTTATATCGTATTGCACAAGTTGGTATTATTTCATTATTACCAAAGCACTTATCTCTAATTATTTAAATTAACCTCACGGCATACTTTCGAGCCGTTATAAAGTATGTTGAAGTACGTTCACCGAAGATAATACAGAAAATAATAAGATCTCCTGAAGTGTTCAGTGTTCAGTGTTCGGGCGTCAAGAGGTTATTGAGGAATAATAAATGACAGGAAGGCCCACCTCTCTTCCGTGTTTGATGGGGTCATTTCAGGGTGGGATTGAGGAGGAATTATATAATTATATTAGTAACAAATGGTAAGAACAATCAAATTTTCATGGAAAATATTAAGCACATTTATTTAAGTACTTGTTTTCATATTCGACTTTGCCCGAGTATCAAGAGCTCTTTTCTCATATAGCATAAAGTGAAAAACTGGAAACAAAAAAATGACGTCTAATTTTAGAACAGTTTAATTGATTTTTTTAAGTACCTTAGCTCATGATGGAAATGGCATTGCACACTTGTGGTACTTAAATAAACAAGACCCAAAGATTTCAGACAAAATAAGTTTTTTACTCTTTCTCTCACTTATCATTTTATGCTTCATAAAACATAATTATTTTTAATGCATAATCATTTTCCCGAAGGACTTTTTTTAATAAGCATGTAAAAAAAATAACAGACAAAACAAAATTTCTTCAAACTTCGCAAATACACTTTGTGGCGTCAGGTGATCTTTCACAAAAACGGCGCTATATAAATCATCCAAATATTATTATTATTGATTTAATGAAAACAAATAACTTTGTGTTCCCACTATATAATTAACATTATCGACAAATTTCAAATGTTTTCTTCGACAGGATAATAAATCAATATTAATTTACTAAAAGTAATATGAATAAACTAAATTTATTAAAAAAAATCGTTTTTAGTTTACCACGAATAAATATAAAGATAACAATATAATAAAAAAAGCTTACAATAAAAAGTAAATATTTTATACAAACATGCTATAACTTACAACCTAATTAAGAATCGTGGCTCCCCTATCAGGCACAAGAGCTCCTCTTTTCTGATGGGGTATAACATGACCAAAAACGACCTCTATTATAGTGTTTTGTAAAATGTATGTGTATATATGTAACCCATGTTTTTTTATATTACAATAAAAAAATATATATATTATAATAAATCCCATACCAAGTGAAACCTCCGAAACGGGATCTGTCACTTTAAATATATGCAAAATTTTGTCACGGAAAAAAGGATTGCAATCTAGCAGATTAGAAACCTTTAGGAATATCAAGAGATGTGCAAAATGTGGAGCTTTTGCTTCACAAAATCAAAGATATATTAATTTTTTTCTTTATGTTCCCGAGAAAGAACACTGGTATCGAAAGGATTAAAAAGCTATACAAATAGATTTTTTACTTTAAAATATGATTAAAGTTTTAATATGGTGGATACACAAGAGTCTTCATTGCGCCCGTGTTCCACAGTACATACAATTTTGAATTATTTGATGAAAATAATGTAGGGGTCACAAACGTACCTACTGAGGATAAAGTGATATTTCTTACCGGGAGATCAAAAATAAATAAAGCCATCTCGTTTCTAAATATTGCTCTTACATCACTGAATTTATCTTCGTTTCGGAAAGTGACGCATAGCTATTAAAAATTCAACTCATAAAATTACTTCTGTTTGTGCATTCGTATGAATATTCGAACGTTACGCACTGAATCGAGAATCGGGGGAATATTTGCAGAGATTCCATTAAAACAACAGACGAAATTATATTAACGTTTTTTACACCAACTCCACATAGGAGGCCCTGAGGAAAACAATTTTCCTCAGGAATGTGTCATCTTTGGGGGTGCTGTGTGGAGGGTCTTTTTGAAGAGAGGAAGGAGTGTTTGAAGAGACTGACGTTGTGGGAGGGCGGAAACACAGAGACCGGCAAATCGTTTCACAGCTGAGCTGTTGAATTTTAAAATGAGTCGAAGAAACAACCCGTTTTTATGTGACAAATGTCAATTACCATGTACAAATGTGTTGGGCGTCTTTCCCGACCATGCACCGATGCCGAAAGGATTAATGACGCTAGTTACTCCTAGAATTTTCCCCTGTAATATCGGTAGAACTGAAACCTGACGCTTGTGCTCTAAAGATTGTGATCCGTTTGTTAAAATAGGGGAATCTATCAAACGAACCGCCCTAAAATACCTGAAAAACCCTTGTTTCTGCACAAAGTCAAGGGTTTTTTCGGGTATTTTAGGGCTCCAGACCAGAGACGACTGCTAAATTCAGCAGTGGGGCATACTTGCGATTTGTATAGGGTCAGCAGTTGTGTACTATCTGCATTAACTGCGGGCCCTATACAATACGCCCAACTTCTGAGAGGCTAACTCGACTCTGGCTTCGAGAGCCCCCGTGCCTGAGCTGGTAACACAGAGTTACACGAAGCATATCAAATAACTTACATAATAAAATAATGCACTTTAACAACACAGTAATTAAATGTTGAAAAAAGTCCTTTTAATAAATTTCTTAGTCCGAATCTGCACCAAGCAAACATTTCGGTTTATACAAGGACTTGTACACCTTCCTTTCATGAACAATTCAACGCAGGCGACCATCTAAGTGTCCGTATAAATAACTCAATATTATATTAAACACCAACTGCTCGGTACTACATTTACGCTTTCCACATAAACAGCAAATATTTAGTATTGAAGCAAACTAGGGCGATGGTACCTCACTGTGCCACGAAATATTATATTCATACATAATGGGAGACCTGAGAATTGAGAAATATGGAGGATAAAGCAAAACGTTCATTATGCTTGCTTTGTCTTTCTACAATAAATATTGTATTGTGAAACCCTCGAGCATAGACAAAAACTCGTGGTATCATGTCATCAACATATTCCAGCTCGACATTTAATTTCAAGTAGATTCGCTATTTTTGAACGTATTCCAAAATGAAATACTGTTTTTGAAAGCAGATGAAAGACTCTTTTAGATTTTGATACAAATAAACACAAAATGAAATTGAAAATATATTTTAATTAATTTTTAAGCAAACACGGCTTAAATTTTTAAAATCGCTTTCCTACGGTTTTTTTTATCGTAAACCGTATTTACCACTTCATAAGAAACTAAAAAAAAAACACATATAATTAGACTAACGATTATAGAGATTCTTATCCAGTCAGTGATTGAGTGGGCATCGCGTTTGGGTCCCACCCGGGCGTCCCGTGTTCGATTCCTCGGCTGGCTAAGTCCTCCATCACAACACAAGCAACATTTTCGGCTTTCTGTGGTGGTAGTAGGAGATTTTCAAACATTGTTGGGTTATTCGTAACCCGGGAATGTTTGTCTTTCTTTTAAAAAAAAATTATAGAATAAAATGTACGATTTACCTAAAATCATTTTCATCATGTTTTTTTAGTATGTGTTTTCCTAGTTTCAATTTAAATAAAAACAGTTTTCTAGCATATCTCTCAATGATTTAATTATGAGTATCTTTTAATAGTTTTAAACCCATCAAGTCAATTTTTCGATTTTCGGAAAAACTCAAATCGGTCTCAAAAAATCGTTTTACCTCCCTCACTGCCATGGTTAGAAATACGATCTAAACGGTGTTGGAAACAAAAATGAATCTTTGTGAATTTTCAATTAATTACTTTTACATGAAACTTCAATAAAGTGTAGTGAGGATAACGTTTATTTTCCCTAATGAATTATGTATTTGTTTTTTTTTTGCTATCAGTAATTTTAATTAGAATAAAGTAAGGTGAGCAATATTTAAACCTCTTTTAAAGTTCGCATGCAAATTTTTTTATTATTGTATTTCATCACCTTTACAAAACAGTTTTTAGTTTTCGGAAACACTTAGAAATATTCCATTTATTTGGACGGAAATATTTTGATCCTCTGACAAAATACGGTCGAGCCTTGAGGGGTTAAAAAGTAAGGAAAAATCATACATTCGCGAATGAAATTAATAAAGAGCATAAATAAATCAATACATTTAATATTTTTAATCTCTCTTGTTTTGTTTTACTGTATCGTATCATATTTATTTACTTCCATAACATTGAATACCTATTGCTTACTATTTTTTAAATTTACATATCTATCTCGACTTTTTTTCTCATTTCCTTTCGGAGTATTTCTATAAGGTTTCGAGAGAAATTCTTCTTTTTCTGATTAAAAAACACTAGTTAATTCCACGCAGATGTGTTTCTGTGAAGTTTTTTGAGATAATTATCGGATTACAGTTATTTCCGATCCCTTTATATTTTTTGTCACCTATAGTTTTCTATGGTATTGTGTGGATTTTTTAACCCTAGAATGATAACGTGCGCCTCAGAGGCGCCCGCGAAACCAATATATCGCTGTCTTTTTTTAACTGATGCGTATACAAGCTTGTGTTTCGGAGCCAACTCAGTCGTCGAACAACACTGACGAGGGATGACCGCTGCTGTTCGGTAAGTAGCACAGTTTTGTTGCTGTGACAACGCGTTGCGCTCGAAAGGCGCATGTTTATCTTCTGTGTAACTTTTATGACTGTGTAACAAATATAAATAACATTTGATTTTTCAATATTTTTTGTAATTTGAGATTAATTATATCGTATTAAAGACAAAATACTAAAAAAGTTAACAATTTTCAACCAAAATATCCTTTTATAAAGTTACTACTATAAATACCCCTAATTTCGGTTACTTTTTGTAAAACCTTACATATTTACTTAAAAATTAAAAAAATAAATAAAACATATTTGTGTTTTATTTACTTATTAAAAATGTAACACTTGATTGAAGTTATAAAAATAAAGTAAAATTGTTTCATTTTGTAAATAAATCGGTTTCTTAAAACTGTGCGTTTCTCAGGCGCATCTTTATCTTTTCAATACTAAAAATAAGGTTATCTTTCTAGGGTTAAATGTCATTTCGAGATTCTGCCATTTCCGCTGCCTCCGATTATTTCGTATTTTTAGTATATTTTCATACTTTTCAAAAATATTTATCGATTTCGTTTGAACAGTCACTTTCAAAACGTTTGAACATTCACAATCAAAACCCCACCCAAAGAATAAATTGGTAACGCCACGCGCCGTGATCCACTGATTCCGAAAAATAGACATCTTTGTAAGGTACCTAACTACACAGTCTAATTCATAATAGAAAACGAAAATATCATCGTAATTTTGCACACAGATAGACATTTCATATTATTTTTTCATAAAATAGATATTTTCGTGCGGTACCTAACTAATCAGTCTACACAATAGAAAACGAATATATCATCCTAATTTTGCACACAAATAGACATTTTATTTCATATTATTATTTCATAAAATAAACATTTTCGTGCGGTACCTAACTAATCAGTCTAATTCACAACAGAAAACGAAAATATCATCGTAATTTTGCACACAGATAGACATTTTCATATTATTTTATCATAAAATAGATATTTTCGTGCGGTACCTAACTAATCACTCTAATCGCAATAGAAAACGAAAATATCATCGTAATTTTGCATACACATTCATAAGTGATAAAAGTTATTTAATCCATGTCATAAATATATTGATTAGCCTGAATTACATAGTAGACCACCGGTGCCATAAAACCGCGATCAATAGCGACAACTAGATTCTACCAAACCGATAACTTCTTTCTTTGGCCTTCCAAGGAGAACGAACTTACTTTACTACCAAAGTTTTCTTTCGTAATTCTGGCGATAAATTATTCTAACTTATAGATTTGAAATTGCGACGGTAAAATATATAATGAATTTTTGAAATGCGTTTGATCAAGGTCGGCCCGAATTCGAATGAAGAAAAATTATAAGCTAAAAAAAATTATGTTCGTGTTTTAAAGAAATAGAAAGTGATAGAAAGGGACAATAAAATAAAGACTTCAAAAATTAGTGTAATGTTAGAAGTATAACTGGTACGCTTAAAAATAGAAGAGGCTCTAGTACACACAAACAGGCCTTTTATATTCTACGTTAACGTCGCGCGTCGTAGAGATAAACATAGGATGAGGATCTGCTACAAATAAGTACTTACACAACCTGAATATGATACAAAAAGGAATCATATAGACCATTGGAAGTACCCATTAGAACGCCTTCAATTGAAAATTTCAATAGCTTTGACGTGCCAAATGTATAACAAATATATGCCAAAAAAATATTATTGAAGCTTTCAAAAATACGGAAGCCTCTACTAGATCATCCTCTAGCATAACGCTAGATCAAATAAAAATGATATAAAAAAATATTCTAAGTTATAAAACCACATTCGGACAAAGAAACTACACATACTTAGCAACAAAACTCCATAACATCCTTTCCCAAGACATAAGACTAATAAAAACTTCTAACCTTCTAATTATAACCGTGTATATATAACAGTAGATGGAATAAAAATGATGTAAAATATATTTCAAGTTATGAAACCACATTCGGACAAAGAAACTACACATAATTTGCAACAAAACTCCATAACATCCTTCCCCAAAACATAAAACTAATAAAAAATTCTAATGGGTACAAATCAAGAACAAAAATAAGGCTGAAAGTGGTCAACGAAAAAATCCTAATGAAGACACTAAAAACGACATGGAAGACAAATAAACTATATTGAAATAATTTTAGTCCGCATCGGCCCAGGACCTCCTAATGAGGAGGACTAAGAAATGCAATACCTTTACTTAAATTCACCAATATATTTTATAAATACAATTATTTTATATGGTCGCTAAAATAAATAAAGAAAAAAAAATATAAGCGCCTTTGAGGTGATTTTTCACAATGGCGCTATGTAAACACGGCGATTTAGAATATTCGAGTTTTTTGTTTGGTTATTTTTTTTATTAATACATCGATCGAAAAACTATTATTAAATATTTTAAACGCTTCTGACGTCATAGTTACCGCCCTGAAGGCAATCGTGGACGAGATTGACAAGTATTTGACGTCACGCAGCTACTTTGCTAGGCCCCACTAAATAATTCAAATTGGTTGTCAGATACGACATAAAATGGTCTGCAATAATTTTACTTAATTTGAAATGCCTGTGTTAAAAAAGATTCCTCATTCTGTAAGAGTCATAAAATACAAAATAATTTTTGGACTGGAACGAAACCAACTTCAAATTGCTAAACATAACATTTCTAATCCACATTTTCAATTGGTTACGTAGAAAAACTTCCAATTTGCGAACATTTTAATAAAATGAAATATTCGCTTTTTAGTACGTAAAATCAAGATTGTAAAAATTATTTTACACGCGACATTTGATTTACGTTTTTTTTGTAATCCTAGTGCCCTTAACACGTGAAACAGGATATTATTCTTAAATATATTTACGATTCATAAACATTATTAATAAAAGTAGTTTTAATCATCTCATGCATCTACGCCCCCGAGCAATTGCCCATTACGGGATCTGAACTCGTAACCTTTGGCTCAGCTGTAACTTGTAGCGGGCGAGATGGTTATCATCCCACGCACCGAACCTAATCATATTTTATAATCGTGGACCATATATATTGGCTATGCAATGTTCATAGTTCTTACATGCAATGACGTTGTAGCTATTGAGAACATGTTACTCTTTGACTATTATATTACTATAAGAATAACGAAGCAATTGTCGTTACCTATATACCGCGAAGGCACCATTATTACAGAAATAATTTTCATTCTGTACACGTGTAAGGAGCGTAGGTATCGCAACGTTAGTAGAATTGAGTATACACACATATATGAGTATATTATTATTATTTAGGTATATTATTCGACTTCACAAAAGAAAATTTTTCAAACTCTGATTTTGATGGGAGAAAGCTGAGTTTACAACTTTTTTTCCGATATTTTAGAGATTGCTGCCTTAGCTTTTACGCACCTCAATTTCTCGAATATTCGCAAATTTGCTTTGTGGCGGAAGACTTATTATTTTGTGTCCACCACTTATTTAATCAAAATTATCTAATTTTCTTATAATTTTGATTAAATAAGTGGTGTACGTACTTCAAATTCCATAAGCGTATGACACTTGTTGTCTGTCTCTTTTTCGCCAATAACCTAATAACAAGTAGACGCAAACAAGACCAAAGGCTGTTTCTCAGTAACGTTTGGGAAAGAAATCACAGTCAAAAGTCCAATCCTAGGCTTATGTTGTTTGGGTCAACTCCGATTGCGCGACCTGTACCAATACACTTCAGAATTAAAGCTTTTATCCTTAAATTATAAAACCGATTTTAGTTTTTTCTGCGTCTTTTTGTGGCGTCATTTTTAATTAAATGAAAACAAATTACTTCGTCATATCACCACCATATAATCATTAATATCAACATGCTTCGAAAACTTATATATATTCATCTTGGCAAAGAAAACGTAGTTTTCAAAACATGTCGATAATATTGACTATATAGTGGTGATTTTGCAAAGTAATTTGTTTTCATTTGATTTTAGTTTTATCTGTCTATTTTTACTACTGATTATCACACATTATTGTCATCTAAAAGCCCGGTATTTAATAAGTAGATATTTGTGTGACTTTAGGTTGGGATTAAAATTGATGAAAAAGATCATCCAAAAGTTAAAATATTAATCTCGTTACACTGGTGTGTTTAAAAATTGAATTTTATAAAACAATACATTATGAAGTGCGGTGAAAACACCTCCAAACTAATCTCTCCAGAAGTTTTCAAAAGAAAATCTACTAAGAGAAATTTCTGCACCCTTCTTTGCTCTTGTCTAGTTCGACGTCAGTTGTTGATTATGTCCCTCTGGCACCTGAATTAATCATATTTAAATTATATTTATATTTTATAAGCGCAAGATATGTACATTTGTACATTCAATTTAGTTTATATCTGCTCTGACGAAGGTCAGAGTGTCGAAACCCATATATGTTAAACTGATATTTTATATTTGTCTGGTAAAACAGCTAAATAGTTTCCCGTGAGATGTAATTTTTCATATATGTTCCCAACCTATACAATTATATAATACAAGCCTCAAACGTATATGGCGTGTCAAATTAATGCCCAACTCATAGAAAAACCTCATTTTTTTCACAAAGCAACTCCCCAAAATATATTTACGCACGAAAAGCAAAATGGCCCAGTGATAGATTGAAAAATATTGGTTTATCCATTTCGGTCGCTTTGGGTAAATGTTTCGTGACGACATTCAACTACGCGATATGTGTTTGTGAAAACACATACATTAAAAGATAAAAGTTCGGTTAGCGTTGTGTTTATCAGATTTTCGCTGAAAGAAATCATATATTTTTGATTGTCACAACCTTAACATACTGTTTTCATAAAATAAATTATTTACTGGTCATAAAACGTTTGATTTTATTGTTTGGTTTTGCTTTGGTTACCATTTGATTAAATAATTGCTTGGCTTTGCGCTAAATGTTTTTCACTATCAAAGTACTAAAAACTACGGAAAAAAACAAATTTATGGGTTTGTAACGGATTTGCATAATTATACAGGTAAAATTCCATGGCTGGTCGTAAAAATAGTAGCAATTTCAAAGGAGATATTGATTTTTATTTTTAATTATTTTTTAAGTGTGAATACCGCACAAGAGTCAAATTAACTCTTAACCGTTTGGAACCAGTGAGACTATGGTACCCTCAATTGAGGTATTGGAGGCTGTAGATTTTGGAGAGGGAAAGGAATTACTTTCAACGAGGTAGGGAATTATACCCCTCCCACTGCGGTCCGAGGCAATAGATCGAGAGAGTCCAACTGGAGACGTCAACCGGCGACCCCTCCTGATCCGCTCCACCATGCTATTTATTGGTGGGAAAACTTCTCCCATTGAATCTTGGCACCCCTGCTAATTCGCCAAAAGTAAGGAACCACTTAGAGTGACGTATATTAGATGTGGTGACCGTACAACTTGAAATCAGAACCACATCAAAAAAGTCATTAAAAGTAATATTTTTTTTTTGTTAAATAGATTACGTTAGGTTTTTGGGTTTTTTTTATTTATTTTTTTTTATTGAGAGACAAACATTCCCGGATTACGAATAATCCAACAATGTTTGAAAATCTCCTACTACCACGACAGAAAGCCGAAAATGTTGCTTGTGTTGTGATGGAGGACTTAGCCAGCAGAGGAATCAAACACGGGACGCCCGGGTGGGACCCAGACGCGATGCCCACTCAACCACTGACCGGTTGAGTGGGCATCGCGTTTTAAAATTATCTTTTTCATAGCTCTCCTAAGAGGTGTTGTGTTGACTTTATTCTCAGTTGGCATGGAACCAGCAGACGTGTTGATTATCCAACAAATGTTTCTCGGGCGGTACCCTTATCCGCCTCCCAAATTATTAGATTCTTTTGGGGAGATCTACACTACACCCAGCAGTAATCACAGGACAATGTCAGAAAATATGATATTATACACATTTACGCTGCTATAGATTACCCGTACAAGCGCAAACCACAATAAACCATAAGTTAATTATTTAAACAAACATTAATGTACCTACACTACCTGCCTAATGATATTGCAATATTATCTAAATAAACCAGATATCCCGATAGTTATAAAAAATATCAAATACATTTATTTCAATCGCTCTTCGACTCAATAGCTCTTGAACACATTAAGTATGCTGGACCAGCGATTCATATTATCCTAGGAGAACTATTTTCAAATATTACACGTCACAGGTACATCCCGAATGAAATGACGAAAACGGTGATTATTCCCATAATCAAATCAACAAATCTTGATCCATCCGTGATTAATAACTACCGACCAATTTCACTCTCAACCACAGTGGCAAGATTATTTGAAAAAAATTTTATCTACTGTCGTTACAGATCAGCTAAAAACAGCGGATAATCAGTTTGGATTCAAACCTGCACTATCAACATCTATGGCAATATATTCCCTAAAAGAAACTATCAGTTATTATAAACTAAGGGAAACGCCAATCTATACCTGCTTTCTAGATCTAAGCAAAGCATTTGACCGTGTATGTCATAATAAACTGTGGGAAAAACTAAGGAAAAGAGCAGTTTCGGAAGATGTTATAGCGATTCTTTCAATTTGGAAATGAAGAAAATATTGTGAAATGGTCTGGGGAGTTTTCTAACCCATTCCATTTGAAAAGTGGCGTAAGGCAAGGAGGAAGTATGTCTCCGGTTCTGTTCAATATATACACCGATGAGCTTATTCAAAAACTTAACGCCACGAAAATAGGCTGCCATGTACACGGAGTGTGTGTAAATAACATTAACTACGCAGATGATATGGTTCTTCTTGCACCGTCACTAAGCGCTTTAAAGAAACTACTCAAAATTTGTGAAGACTTTGCAAAAAGCCATAACCTTTTATATAACACCACAAAGTCAGTAGTTATGGTTTTTAAATCTAAAAACGAAATATTCCAAACACCCTCAGTACTGCTAGATGAAATAAATATTAATGTTAATCACAGCGTTAAATACCTGGGACACATCATCACAGACGACCTCAAAGATATCGAGGATATGGAAAGGCAGAGAAGAGCCATATCAGTTAGAGCGAGTATGCTATCAAGACGTTTTTACTTTTGCAGTCCAAAAGTAAAAAGAATACTTTGCAACGCTTTCTGTACCTCTCTGTACACATCAGAACTATGGGTCAACTACACTACATCCCAATGGCATAAGTTAAAGGTTGCTTATAACAACGCTTATCGCCAACTTTTCCGCCTACCAAGATACTGCAGTGCTACGGAAATGTTCCTAGAGGGACGAGTACACACCTTCCGAGCACTTCTCCGCCACCGTATGGGAAGCCTATGGCGTAGACTGGGCCAATCGAAGAATGCGATCATCACCGCCATGACTGCCTGGATGGAGTCCCCTCTGATGGCCCTCTGGAGGCAGGAGACGATGAAATATCCTCCGTAAACAGATGCATGAATTCATTTTAGTGTTTACTATTTTTTTAATTTCATTTCTCATGTTTTTCATGCTTATTCGTTTTTTTTTATTTATTTTATCTATGTGCCTTAACCTATTATTTGTCTAATTGCTTCTGTTATTTCAAAATATGGAATGTATTGCATTGCACTACCCCTGCATACATTCTGGAATAAACTATTATTATTATTATTATTTCATTGATTTCTTATTCACGGAAATCAACAACTTTAATATTCAGTATTTTATGGAATCACAAATGTTTTTTTAAACAGTATAATAATTGTTTAATAATTGTACAATAATTGTATAATAATTGTTTAATAATTGTATAATAACTGTATAATAATTGGAAATCAATTACAGATTTACATCACTAAAGTTAAAGAGGAGCTAACCAAAAAAGAGATCAAAAATTTTATTTAATTTTTTGCCAAACTAACTACAATTTTTTTACAAAACTATTCTCCAAACTTCCTTCAGTCATTAGGAAAACTGAAAAACTGATTTGATTCAAATTAAAGGCTTTCGCTCACGGAGAAACCGAAATGAAACCAGTTGTCAACGCACCAGCACTTTTGCTTGTGTGGCAGTTGCTTTTCAGTTGCCTTGTTAACAGGTTGCCATGGTAGCGCTCATGAATTTTGAATTGCGTTGACAACTGGTTTCATTTCAGTTGCTCCGCGATCGAAGGCCTTAAGAATGAAAGCCCAGTTTTTTAAATTTATGATTTTAAAATAGCTCAAATGCCTTTAGAAAAATATACCGCCTAATTAGGTGTTTTAAATTTTACACAACCCTATTAGAAATATAAAACAAATATTTTGTACTGTACTACACGTTTTCGTCCGGGATTATTTATATTTCTTAGGTTAAAAAGAACCAAAACAAGGCGTTTTGTCTTGATTCTGACAATTTAATGGATATTTCAAAGTTCCAAAGCGCGAGAAATAAAAATTGATGGCTGAAGGTATTCCACTTGTTTTTTTTTTTTCTTCTTTTTTTTTTCTTTTTGCATTAGCTCCACACAAGACGCCCTGAGGAATATAATTTCAATCACGCCCTATGTCATCTTAATGGATGCTGTTAGGAAAGTATTTTCAAAGAAATGAAGGATAGGAAAATCTGGGAAGGAAAAATTTACGAAGGGTGCGACAATCCGAAGGTTGCGAATAAATGTTATGTGTTCTTTCACAATTAATTAATTTTAAATTACAAATAGTATATTTGCGGCACGTTACAGAGTGAAAGTATCTCCCTGGTGTAAGACCACCATTACTTGAAATGGCTTTAGCCGTGTTTGGTGATCAGATATGAATAGACAAGCGCTTCCCCACGTTCGTCTTCCCCATGTCTTTTCTCTACCCACTACCTTCAGCCTTACAACAAATTGGGGGATGCCATAGGCTCACTGGCTCCAGGCAGGTGATGTTGGGGCTCTTGTGCGGTATTCCTATAAAAAACTACAAAATTCAAACGCTTAAAAAAAATGCAGACTTTCCAGAAGCTTTTTATTACTTTGATTACGTTTCGACGCCGGATAGCCGCCGCGACGCTCAAAGCCATCGTATATATGCGTTATGTGTATAATATGTTGTAAATGGTATGTGGGTTTTGTAACACCTAAATGTAGGTCTCGTACTTAATATTCTCACACAAAATATTGATTTTTATTTCGGTGTTTCAGTATTCCGTACTAAGTACAGTAGTACCATAGGCCCAGTATATACTAGATGGGTTCTTCGGTAGTAAATTTAACCATAATAATTTGAGATCAAAAATCTACCGAGTAATCTTACTACATGTAAAAAATACATTGGAACCGTCAAATAGGAATCTTTTTAAAAATGATAATAAATTAAAAATGAATATACCAAGCTTCTCCAGTATCCTGTTTCAAATGTCTGCCTGTAAGTTACTCTACGTGTAGAGTTTCACCAAATATTCCCAAAATATGTGGACGAACTCTATTTTGGAACTCTTATATTTTGACAATAAAATTGTTTGTATTTTTTGGTACCCAAAGAGGCTGTCTAGCAATTTCTGTATCTATGTACGTCACACATTACATGGAGTCCCCAGTGTAAGGCTTATTAGAATTTCACCAGAAAGCGCTCGATATCCCGGCCTTGTAATTTATTTATGCTCTGAAATTTCATTCGAACAAACACATCGTTTTATCATTTGTAACTCCGTTGTTTATTTTGTCTAATACATTCACCGGTGTCCAAACGGTAGAAAACGTTGACGTAGCTTTACGTCGCGCGTCGCATTATTTTCGATGTATGAATTTGCCTTCAGAATAACTAAAGATGATAAAAAGGAAGGTCAGAGAATTTTTAAACAGTCAAAAATATCGTCGAATAAAAACACTTGGTTTCTAAATGATGTATCGTAGAATCTTTCATAAAAATTACATAAGAAAAAACTTTTTGCTGAAAATACGACCAGTCGTAATGAAATTATCAGTTTTTTTTTTATTGTTTGAAACATTTTACTTAAGTGGAACTTTCGCCCGTTTCGACCCGTCTCATACAAATTTTAATTTTTGATTTAAGATGAAAATAAAACAACCAAAGTGAAAAATTATTTTTGTAATCAAAAGCTATGCCAAATAGCTTTTATTTTTGCTTTAAATTGTAAGAAATAGGCCATTAAAGATTTTAATTTTTCATGATTTTGGGGGTAACTTTGGCAATTATTCGTGAGTAAATGAAAAACAATAAAAAATAATTCTGCTATATTTATCATACAAATGTGATGAAATATAAAATAGAAAATAAAAACTTAATCATGGACGTCATTTTGATGCAGTAAATTTAAATTACAAATTATCTATTTACGTCGGAACATAAATTTGTTGTTTACAAATTAAAATTACTACATTTTAAACGATGTTTTATTTTATATTTTATCTTATTTCTGTTATTATTAATAATTATCCCAATTTTTTTTTCTTTACTACTATTGTGTATACAGTTTTGAGTTACAAGGTGTGATTCTAAGAAGACAATTTCTTTCGAGAATTTTTATTAATATATTCATATATTTTTCTACGATTGCACAGTCAAGTTGAATTCACTTTTAATTAGTGATGCACATATTTTATCCGATCTTTTTTGATATGTTCTTGGTAATGATCAAAAATGACTCTCAGCGCATGCGCAGCGAATTTATATGATTATCGCAGCATGTACATATTTGATTACCGTACAAGATTCCCAATTGTTTAGATCCTGTGGGACTTAGATTCCCCAGTTATTGCTGGTAGGGGAAAGGTAGGTTAAGAAGAACATTTGAAAATACCTCGCAAATTCAGAAATTATCACCAAGGCTAAAGAAATTTCGAGCCGTGATTTGATTCAGAATCTGAGAAAGGTCTTTCATTACCAGGATGAAACCGATAGTATTTACCAGACTACACAACAGTATATAAGTCTAAAATATAATTCACATGAAAGTATTCCTATCGAGCGGCGAGAAATCCATAATTTTGCGGAAAAGAATGCAGTCGTTGTTGAATAGCATGAAGTTCTGAGAAAAATATGACAACAATGCAATGGCATTATTAACGCTCACCTTAAAACACACATCGCTCTAATAAGGCGGACAACATACCTAACACATAAAAAACACATTCACAAATCGCTGAGTGAACGTGCAACATTCTTTCAACCAACCCAACACATTACATATTTGACTGCAGTGCAGACTAATATCTTAATAAAATAAAAATGTCCTATGAAATACACATTCAAATAAAGAACATAATATCTTGATTGTTTGTTGATTGCAATCGAAAAAATGCAATTTTTCAGAAACTGACAGTTATCAAGCCAATTACGTAAGTTTCAATCAAACTTGATGATATCAAATCAGAGTTTCCAGTAGTCAAGAATGACAGTACACAATTTATTGACGATTTTATGAAATTAATTCATTTTGAAATCAAATAATGTACACGGTGTTAGGGGACGAAGTTGAATTACTTTAAACAGTTCAAAAATTTATAACTGATTATCCCCGTTAACTTTAACCAGTGATTCCTGAGGTAATTTGGAATAAACATTGATAAAATAAAAAAAAAGAAATCTAAATATGCTTGCTTATGTGTTTGTAGTTAAATTGTTTATGTATTGCTATTAAGCATAAGAAATGTTTGAAACTTTAAAAATACCTTCTTTCCACACTCGCGAAGGTTTCTGGATTATTACAACATGAAAATACATCTGAAAAGTTTTTTTAATCATTACAAAAACTCTTGCGAAGCTGTCAAAAATGTCACAACTTGAAAAAGGCATTTTGCAAACCATTAAAATCAAAATTCAATTTTCGAATAAACTCTTTAAATTAATGAATTTACTTGAAGTACTAAGTAAGTAAGAATTACAGGTATTTTAAATAGGTACCTGTGCCAGGTATATATGCAAAAATGAATGTTTGCAATTTATGAAAAATATTTGAATGAAAAATTGTGATAAACTGAAAATAAAATAAAAATTGTTTGAAAACTGAATGTACTGGGATTGAATATAACGCGGGAAGGGTGTTGGCGGGACGGAAGAGTGGGAAAAGGGAGAGGGAAGGGAACATGGGAGGGGAAGGGGCGGCGGAAGGGGAACGGAACGAATGGGAAAGGACACGCAGGAAGAAACAATTTATTTATTAAGTAGCATTGCAGCGCATGCCGGAAAATCACTAGTGAAAAATAAAAATTTAATAAAATTTAAAAAAAGTCACCGGAGACCAAAATTTCATTAACATCTTTTATTTCGAATAATGTCAAGAATGACGTTAAAGTAAGTCAACTGAACACTGTGTATATGTTTGCGTTGCTATTAGATTCGAACTCGAAACCCACTGATCGAAATGCGTAGGCCGTAAACCATTTATTCAACGAAAACTATTTCTTAAAAGGTTAAATTTATTGGTTCGTAAAATAATTCTAAATATATCTTTGTATACTCTACTTTATTTTAGTTTATAGTTTCGAACAAACCGTGCATTATTCGGAGAGAACAACTGTTGTGGCTTTTAATACAAATAAAGTTGTGTAGGTACACAAGGATTTAGAGTCAAATTTTAATACCCACTCCAAAATTGCTGGCCCAACTAGCCTTAAACTGTACCTACTTAAATTCGAAGTATGCAAATTATTTGTGTAGGTTCTTTACATATTTAAATAAATGTAATTGTTAATGTAATAGACAATACCGGTCCACGGAAAGTAAAGAAAAATGTAAAGGATTATCAGAATATCAAGGAGAATAGTAACCAAGATCTAGATATAACATTAGGATGAACACCAAATACGTCATATTCTTTTTATCGACGATGTTATGCCTAAGGTAACGAAAAGGAATGATATTTAGATTTCGATTAATATTATAAATGCGAAACTGTGTATGTTTGTTTGTTACGCTTTCAAGCTTTAACCAATACACCGATTCTAAAAATTCTTTCATCAATAGAAAGCTACATTATATGCGAGTAATATAGGCTGTATATAATGGTAAGTTCTGGCGTTATGAAATTAAAAATATTAATATATTATATTCATTAAACGTTTTGTCCCTAACAAAAGCGAGTTATTGCTAACGTCAGAAGAAATGCAAAACAAATCGTTGCCGTGGAAACGATGTTGATATATTTGCGGGAAATTATTCAGGCGTCGTAGTTATCTATCTCGCGTAACTTCCGAACGACTGTACCAAATTGGATAATTCTTTTTTTAACGTAAAACTACTGGTGAGATTTGTATGAAATTTGTAAAAGGTGGCACGCGAGCTGTTTGAAAACTGAATGTACCAGGACTGAATGTATGGAATGCGGGAGGGTGAAGGGGTGAGAAGGGGGGTACGGGGTTCAGGGGGAGGGGAACCAGGGAGTGGGGAGAGGAATCTGGGAGGGGGAGAGGAATCTGGGAGGGGGGAGAGGAAATCGAGAGGGGGGTTCACTGGGCGGGGGAAGGGGGGAGTGGAGTGGGGAGAGTGAAGATGGAGGAGGCGGAGTGGGAACGCGTGAGGAGGATGGGACGCAGAAGAAGAAGAGGAGGTGGAAGGGGAACGGGACGAATGGGAAAGGACACGCAGTGAGAAACAATTTCGTTCTTAAGTGGCATAGAACGCATGCCGGGAACTCGTTAGTTTTAAAATAAAAATGTATTAGTCCGAAGACGGACTTAAAAAAAGTGGAAAAATTTAAAAAAAAAATGTTTCATAATTTTTAATATGTTTTATACCAATGCTGATTGTAAAAAATCTGTCAGTTTCGCTCTGCTTGAGAATCACCATTAAGAGATATAGTGCTACTTTAAGCTGACGTATGTGGCTCTGGACAGATAGTTTAATGAGCCGATATAAATACTCAGATCTTTATATTTTCCCTTGTGGTTGTTATCTGTGCGTTCAGTAGCTGGATGACATGCTTGTGGACGCTTCGTGGTTTTGTTGTTTATTGCCAAAGAGACACTCAATTTGTGGAATTCTTTTATGGATTGTGTAAAAAAAGTAAAAAATTGTTTGATTAAAAAATTTCGCTTGTGTTTTTTTTTATGTCGTCTGTAGTAGTCAGTGAAACTATGGCATTCCCAATTGGGGTATGTTGTGAGGCTGAAGGCTGAAGACTGGGGAGAGGGAGGTAATGGGGAAGATGAACATATGGCTATTCAGATCTAGTCACCAAACAAAGCTTAAACCATTTCAATGACGTTTAAATTCTGAACGGTGGTATTACAGCGTTCTTGAGGCGATTTTTCGCGAAAACAGGGCTGTAAAAGTTGTCCAAATTTATTATTATTATAACTAGCAAACCCGACACACGTTGCTGTGTCTAATGAAACACAACGCCATTACCCAACCTTTATAACCCACGCCATCTGTTAATTGGCATACATATCAAATTCACATCGTTTTCCAGCCGGCTGCCCGCTGCCTGAATTGAATCTTTGAATTTCTCGGCTTTTCTCTACTATAATATGCATGTATTATACATATAAACCTTCCTCTTGAATCACTCTTGAATCTACTGGTGAAAACCCCATGAAAATTCGTTGCGTAGTTTAAAAAAAGATCTAATCTTTGACGGCCGGCGTAGTCCAGCGGTAAGGCTCTTGACTCGCATTAAGGTCGCGGGATCGATTCCCGGCGTGGCAAATAAATTTTATTGAATTAATTTATGTTATTTCGCAATAAATTCATTTAAAATAATATATATTTGCACGTTCCAGAGTGGAAGATACTCTCAGTATCGCCCTGATGTAAGACCACCATTCAGAATTGAAACGTCGCTTGAAATGGCTTTAGCTGTGTTTGGAGATCTGAATAGCCAAGTACTTCCTAACCTTCCTCTTCCCCGTCTCCTTCCCCTCCCCACTACCTTCAGCCTCACAACATACCCCAATTGGGGATGCCATAATCTCACTGGCTCCAGACGTGAGCATTTAGGAATCTTGTGCGGTATTCATATAAAAAAGCACCTACGTAATAAAATTTACAAATTATTCATCGCTTGGTTCCACAAATCGATTCCATCACATCGACATCGACAGCCGATTACAGTGTCGAGTAAATTTGGCCGCCACCGAATAAGGCATATAATTATTTATTCATACAAAGGCGATGACTGGCTATGCTGAGTGTTAATGCTTTAGTGCTGTGGTGCTTTTACAGTGCCATTGTGCTATAATAGTGCTTTTTATTGTGAACATCGCACTGGAGTCCTGACTGTTTGAAGCCGGTGTAACTATTGGCGTTATAGCTCTTCGGTGCTATGGAGCTGTGGCGCTTTGGCGTAATTTGGGAGGCGGGAATGGGTACCGCCGCGCCGGGAACCATTTAAGGGATAATCAACACCTCAAGTGGTACGCTACATTTGGTGACTTAGCAGGGGTGCCCTGGTTCTTGGGGTGAGGTTTGTGTTAATTTGGGAGGTGGGAATGGATTCCGCCGCTCCGGGAACCATTAATCGGGTGACACGTCTGACATACGTCACCCCAAGTGGTTCGCTACGTTTGGTCACTTAGCAGGGGTGCCGGGTTCTTGGGGTGAAGTTTGTCTAGGTTTTGGCGGCGGATGATCTGGACACACTGAACCCCAGCTTCCTACCGGCCCCTCATACCTTTTTCCTTCCCAGAATTTCCTCTTCTTCCTTTCCTTAAAAAGGCTCTCCACACAGCATCCCCAAATATGACATAGACCTTGAGGGTGGTTATTTTCTTCAGGGCCTCCCGTATGGAGCTAATGTAAAAAAAAAAAATGTGTTTTGGTGCTCCTTAAGAGGAACGTTTGCGCGGCCCTTTTCGGCCCGTTTCATATAAATCTTAATTTTGGATTTGAGATCAAAATACCCAACCAAACTGACAAATAATTTTTGTAATCGAAAGGTATAATATCTAGTACGGATATGAGCTACTTTATTTATTTTTGCTTAAAACTTTTAAATCGATAACATCCTTCAACAATAACAAAAAAAAAAAAATTTCACAATATTTTGGTCTAAAATATTTATTTTAAATACAAAAAATGATAGTTCAGTAGTTGATGACAGTTTCGCAGCAATTTAGAAAGGTTCGGATTTCACAGGAAATAATGTTTTACATCATGTGATTTTTGGACATAGCACCTATAGTTTGATTTCTCAACCCTAGAAAGATAATCTACGTCTTAGAGACGTAAGCGATGCACAAGAATTGCTGACTTTTATATTATGCAACGTAGCGCGCTGTCTATCTCAGCTAGCTCGGTTGCCGAACAGAGCTTGCGCGGGGCTACGGCAAGTACAATAATAACGGAGAAATACATACACATACGTCCGAAAGACGTATGATTACCTTTTGTGTAACTTTTAGACTTGCTCGTATAATTGTGATTTAAGGAACAAAAAAAATAACAATATTATTTTTAAATGTAACGACTGATTAGCATTTTAACTTTCATAAAAAAATACGATTTAGACATAAAATGGAACATTATTTTTCATTTAAAAAAAGGTTTAATGAATTATAGTTGATTTTTTGGAGGTTATTTTTTAATTACAATATATTTTTTATAATTATTTAGGTTTTATTTAAAGTACAAAACCCTAAACTCATTATTCAACTACCTTTAAACTATGTAAGTGATAATATGTCAAATATACACTTTAAAACTGCAGTACGTCTCTAAGACGTATCATTATCTTTAAAGTAGTTAAAATAAAATTATCTTTCTAGTGTTAAAGTTTTTAATATAATTTATAAAAACACAATATATAGCTCTATTCTGATTAAAAATGATTATTGAACATCACAAAACTATAGCATGATTTATACCATCAAGTTTATGAGATTGTTTCGTCAAATTCTCAAAAAAAATCATTAGTTTCAAAAATAGATTGAAATTAATTTGGTTTGTCCGCCGTAGAACAATAGATCACCAACATAAGTAAGTGCAGTAATTATACGGGGCACTAATACACGCTCATTAACCATACGGATATATCACCTGGCTTATATTAAAAAAGGTAATTCACCAATACATTCACACACAGAGACCTGATCTGAAAATTTCAAATAACTTTCTTATAAATAATACAAAATATTCAAATTGTTTCAAGTATTTGTATGGATTGCTTTTGTTTATTCTATATTTGTTTTTACCCTTTTTGTGTCATGGTTGCGACAGCGCGTGCTTTTGTGGGTGTTGGAGTATGACGGTTCACGGCTCGCCCACAATGCGAAAGGGACAAGGCTATCGCGATGAATACAGAGAGGTATATGACCAACTGACAAATGAAGTACACACACAGGTATGGTCGTGTACGTATACGCGGCAGGGCGCACACCAACCCAATATCACCTGCTGTTTTAGAACGGATATCCTAAACATATGGCGCATAATTTGAAATTACCAAGTTTTAAAGCGTTTGGCGGATTAAACAATTGTTTTACTTTCAAAGGAGCATTAAATGAAATTTTTGATACTATTTGAACAATGCCTAGCTAGAACTTATCTAATTTTCATTGCTATATTTTTATTGCTAGGCTTTGACTTTTTCAAAATATGTCAGTTTTGATAATTTCTAAAATATCCTTCACTTTCAATTTCACTTGACTCTTTCTTCAAGTTAAAGGATCGGCGACCTATCGCTTCGATAAGGAACTTTGCGTGTTCTTTCCATAACTGTGAGCGGGTTCAATGTGCCACTTCCGGAGAATTATAATGTATGGGAAGCACGTTGTCAGAATTTTAAGTTGTAGCTGCCATTTTATTATTTTTAATAAATTATTTAGATAATTAATGCCTATTATACATTTAAAAAATATATTTTAAAGTATGTACTCCATACATATAAACTAGTAGTTGTGAATAGTATCTAGATCTCGCGTCCAAAAGGATTTTTTTTTTACATTAGTTGTGTGTCCAGGAGTGATGGACATATGAATCCATCTCTCCAACTGAGGTGCAAGGCGATGTGCCGAGAGTGTCCGGCTAGATATGTTAAAAAGCCTCCCTCAACCAGTCTTTCCCGATCTGGCCCGTCACGCGGTCGGTGGTCACACATAACCCCATGAACCTGGGTATCCCTGCTAAGTCACCAAAGGTAGCGAACCACTTGAGGAGACTTATGGCAGAGGTGTTGGTTATCCAAGAAATTGTTCTCGGGATGGTGGTACCCATACCCGCCTCTAACATTGGAAATATTATTTTATCCAAATTCGAAGTATTTGATAAATCAAAACAATATTTTCTTCTGAAATCGATGATTTGTAAGTAGGTACTTATATATCTACCCACTTAATTATAAACCATACATTTTATTTAATTTCAAATAAGGCATTTTTCAAACTGACCAAAGAAACGTAACAATCTCAATGACAATTTTTTTTCTGGTAGGTATTCGTACATTGATATTGAAATGCGAATAAGAAAGTTCAAATAAACACGACGATTTCACTTTTGAAAAATAACCTTTTGCTTTACCATTAAAATCGCATCACGGCCGCCATCTTGAAACGGAAACGCAACTTAGAAATTTACATACAGACGATATGCAAAACGTTCGGGTTAAAATAAACATTACATATTTACTGAACCATTAAAATAGCCACCATATTGAAATGGAATTAGAACATACAAATTTACAGACAGACGAAATGCAAAATGTTCGAGTTAAAACAGGACTTTGCTACGCTCAGTCAAAAATACATTTTATAAAATACACACCAAATATTTTCAGTAAATAGCTAAAAATGAAAAACAAAGATTTGATAAAATATTTTAAAATTTATTCATGACATAAAAAACAGAAAAGAGATTAACATAATAATTGTTTGAATAATTTAAATTTTTAAATTAATTAAAATAGCTTTTTGTTGAATTTTCGAGTAACTTCACTTTAACTTTAAATTATACGAAAAGCTATAAATAACATTCCAGACTGATTCCTAACTTCCCGAGGGTGGATTTCATAATGTTGAAAATAAGTCAAAGTAAGCAGAGTAGTAACTAAGTAGGTTCAACAAAGTGAAAATCGCTTCAAGGCAGTGTAGGTAAATGATCAAATTGTCTTTAGAATAATTGCGAAAAAACGTTTCAATGTTACAACCATTATTGAAACAATGTGTTTTAATTTTTTGGTGCTTATTTTTTAGATTGAACAATAAAGCGTGGTGTTTTACCTTTCTAACACCGTTTAGAACACATTTCTCACTCTGATAGTAAGGGAGTTACAGCGATGCATATGAGACATGTGAACTGGGACAAATATGGTCTCCTGTCGTTCAACTGGTTAATATTTATTAGGATTAAATATACGTTCAGTGCTAACAAATTAAAAAAAAAATTAACGCCGAAACAGCTGTCACAATAATAATAAAAAACGAAATGTTTGCACAACTTAATACAATTATTAAACTTGGTTTCTTTTAAATTATAATTTTTTTTTATCACATTTTAACAAAAATAAACTAATACTATAATATTTGCTAAAGCCTCGATTACATTGAGCGAGTTTACAAGCTACAAGCCGGCGAATTCACTATCTGCTAGTAAACTCGCTCAGTGTAATGATGTATACTAGCTAACTAGCAGATTTTACACTGAACAAGTTTACTTTCGGATAGTGAATTCGCCGGCTGGCAGCTTGCACACTCGCTCAATGTAATAGAGGCTTAACACATCCATTTCCAGTTAGAAACCATGTAATTTCTCCCGGAACAAGTATCTTAATTTTTATTTTTGGAATAACTTCGTGAATATAACCTAAAGTTGTAATATTTGATCTTTGAGGACAATATTAACGACTCTCTAAGGAAATTTTGAAGGCCTTTTTCTGATTTTTCTGTTTCAAATTTTCATTTGAATGTCGCTAATTTTATCTTCGATTGATTAAAAATGTTTATTGTTAACACACAATTCTTTTGTAAAATAACGAACATACTCAAAGTAAATCTCACAATTTATTCCTTCTTTATTATAATTATTAATCACTTTACGAAAATCGAACCATTTTACAAAATGAGAGTTTGCGACATTTATTTCTACTAGTCGTCGCCCAGCGGTCGAAATTCACCGTAATTAATTTAAATGTTATGTATTTTTTAAGCATAATTTAAAAAAAAATTAGCATTCTGCACTCCTTCTCCATATAAACTGTGAGTGTGTGAAATTTCAAATTTCAGTTTTTGCTTTACTTATTAATTAATATACTGATTAGTATTTATTTAATATGTAGTATAAAAAATATCGGTGACCAGACAACTCGGAATGAAACCAACTCAGAACCACCTCAGATAAGTCATTTAGAGTGATAAAAAATTATATTTAAAAAATTGGTTAAATAGGTTACGTTGGGTTAGGGTTATCGGCTAATTTAAAATTATTATTTTCATAGCTTTTAATGACTTTTCAAGGATGTGTTGAGTTGACTATATTCTCAGTTGGCATGGAACCAAAATATCACCTCCACAAACCAACATAAACTCACTACTTAATGTTAACAGAAAATAAGTTTCCATAAAGCTCAAAAAGATTCTCGAAATAGCTAGAAGCTCAAAGCTTAAAGCTAAAAAAAACACTTTTCTAGTAAATCATAACTTTTCAATCTTCGGAAAATTTGAGAAGCTCTGCCCTAAACTAAAGGTAATCCACAAACACAACATCAAACTAGCCGTACCATCGAGATATAGCTCACCTATAAAACAGAGCGGGACACCGCTATCCCGTGAGAACGAAAAGCCGCCAAGAGGAAAAGGAAACGGATAGAGCATACGTTCCACCTTTGAACAAATCCGCGAATGTCGTCTATCGCATAAAGATCCATCCGTCCTTGTTTAACGCGAGGATTTTCCGACTTGTCGAGTACAGCTTGTCCTCCTCTCGATCCGGAACTTGAACAGACGGACTGGGAAAATGTCGCCGTCTCGACTATTCCAAGGGGTTTTCCGAGCCGGCGAGTGTTCTCCCTTTCTTGTGACTAGACTCGGTAGGCTAGCAGCAGTGCCTACCGCGCCAGCCCGCCAGTCTAACTCAGACAGAGTAAGAGCGCGGACGCGCCGTGGATTTCTTTTCTTTTTTGTACCGCGGAGGTGTATTAAATTCGTTCGAAGTGTTTCCATACCACTGCCGGCTGCACCGTTCATAGTGAATTCACATGACGTTCTAAACAAACGGAAGTGCTATTTCCACAACATACTTTGAACTGAAAAATATTACTGTAAATAATATTTTGAAATAGTTTCAACAATTGTTTTATTAGGTACTGATTTTAATTACCGATTGCATGTTTTAAAAAAATTTACTTTCATTTCTACGTAATTCTGTGTATTTTTTTATACGTTTCATTGTGATTGTGTTTTATAGCTTGTCTGAATTGTACAACAAAAATACTCCATGAAATGATTCGTGGTACTTTCATGTGACGCTTCATTGATGGATTAAAACTTTAAACTTCGATAACACTTTTCCGATACAATGAATTATGTCGGATAAATTTTTCCCATAAATTTGCCGAATCTGATGTATTGTGTGTTATTTATCGACGATTTTTCACAGCGCAGAATTTAAAAAACTTAATCTCGAGTTAGATTACGGCGACGAGAAAATCGTTTTCCCGACCTTCACAGCAATTTTCATTTCAAGAAAATAAACCTTATCAGAATTTGATAAATGGATCTTATCGCTTAATTGCCATTTATTGAAACAATATAAATTGCCTTTCTAAAGCGTTAACAATACCCGTAAAGAAATCACGTCAGGGCAGTTTGAATTATTGAGAGCAAACATTAAATATTTAATGGCAGGCAAAAAATACAATAATTATTATCGTGTTAATCGATTGTTAAAAGAAAACTACGGGTGTGAAAACCAGTTAAGTACAAATTTTCGCTGACATTATAAACATTCACTTTTATTAAATCCGAGAAGAAAATATGGTAAATTTGTATAAGCCCACCTAACGGATGGTTTGTTTGGCAAAGCAGGGTTTGTCTAACGGGTATTTGTAATTATTTTAATATCTTTCTTTCCATGTTCTTCTGTTAAAAATACGGGTTCAAACTTGTCAATAATGCATTCACTTCATAATCCGAATAAAGTATTGTTTTATATGGCAATAATAATTTTTCTACGATTGGCAGCATTGATTGATGGTTGATTGTCTATGAAATGTAAACCAAAAAATATATATAAATCTATCCAATAAATGATGAAAATAAAAATGGCGTACACCGCGCGAGTGAAATAATTTTAACAAAATTTAAATGTAACATGCATATTTAATGCATATATTTTCGTCTCCCCTGACGTGAATACTCGCTTTTCATGTTAATAAAGCTATGTTCTAAATGTTTGAATAAGAAATATTGCGTACCAACCAGTAAGCGGAGTAAGACAAAAATAATGAAAATATTATATGCTTGAAGTACAACCACCAAAGATATTGAAATATAAGGAGATGGGCTTATCGGCAGTTTTTATTGGGTGGCACTGTGTTTCCTGGTGTGGCCGATATTTTTAACCAATACTATTGCACACGTTAAAAAAATCAACTAAATGAACGATTTCTTTCCGTATTCAAACTATGTTGTTATCCAAACCACTTTAATATATCTTCGAAAAATCAACTAAATTTCGTATTATTTGAACTATCCTTATTAGGTAGTAGTGACCTGCGACAGTCGGGCGGACATGATAGCATATCTCCTTATATTTCAATATCTTTGAAAACCACTAATAAAATATATATTAAATCAGAGTTCATTTTGATGAGATTATAAATAGATAAGTTTTTAAATTTTCACGGCCAAAAGTATTTTCGTTATTTGTTTTTGGGGTGTTATGCCGTGTTGCGCTACATCCTTCTTTAGCCAACGTTTCGGACACCGTAACACTGTCTGAAACGTTGGCTGAAGAAGGAGGTAGCGCAACACGGCATAACACCCCAAAAACAAATAACGAAAAAAAATTATAAATATCTTGAAAAGTTCAAAATGAATTATAATAAATAAAAAAGCTTCATACTTTTTTACCAAAAAAATGCCACGAAAGCCTTCCTGCGGACAGAAAAAGCCTCACATTTCTGAGCAACTTACTCTTGGCTTTACAAGGGGTTACCTAAATATTTAGCTTTTATTTCATTTTTTCCATTCCTTATCATTTGAATGTGAGCCGAGAGGTAGTAGAAAATTTGATTTATGTACATAATATTTGGTAAGGAATATCTTACAAAACCTACGCAAAGCCTACAGTTAAAATATTTTCGTTCCGCAATATGATAATGTGACCTCCCTTCGTATATCATTTTTTCCATACAAAATATGAAGAATAACTTTTCATGTCACTTATTCCTTCTTTCGTTAACTTGATTAAATTCCACGAATTATTTAATTTTATTTCAATAAATTATACATAATTTGCAATGACTAAATAAAATACCTTTCTGCCTTAGTGTTATTTATGATATTTTACGACCGGTAAATTATAATATTATAATACCACCCAAATAAAATATAATTTCGAACATCCCCATATAGTTTGCCGTTCTGTTTATTATATATATCGCTGCTCAATTCAAATTTATGTTAAATTAAATGAAAGCAAATCACTTTGTAATCACATTTAATCAAATTTATGTCTTTAAGTAGGTACCTTAACAACGGTGCTATTTTAAATTTTGTTCGTTAAGAAAAAAAAATGTTTTTTTGAATGTGATTACAGCTTTCTGTATATTCAGTGTAATTGCGCTTTAAAATAATATAACTCAGTTAAATTGGTGTTGCCAGCCAACAAATTATGTAGTTCCATTTTTAATATTATCTACTCTTAATTGACAGACTATAATGTGTCAAAATAACTGCTGAATTGTTTACCATACTAGAAAATCTGTTAACTTCCATAAATAAATTTCTCATTTATGGAAACGGAAATATTTTATAATAAACACAATAAAAAGACATAAGTTTGCGCTGGATTTTGAATCGTTGTGAAATGTTAATATATTTATAATGTATCTTAGTCAGTTTTTATAATAAAACCCTATTTTTGTAATAGTGAGAAAAAGGTTTGAATTCAAAGAAAATTGTTGTTAGAATTAAAAGCTGCATTCTAGTAGTAATGATGTACTTGTAACATTGACGATAATATGACTATTTATAATTAAACTAGTCCTTGATAGTCGAAAGCAATGATTTTCTGATACTTTGTTGCAGCACCGTTTCATAAGTCAAGTTTTAGTATTGCTTTGCAATGAGAGCGTTTTTCATACACCTTTCTTTGAAAATTTAATTAGCTTCTCAGGCCTCGTCCGTATTTTGTCGGAGAGTCAAAATAATTCCGTTTTGCAATAAAATCCAAATAAATGGAATATTTCTAAATGTGTCCGAAAACTAAAGACTGTTTTGGAAAGGTAATGAAACACGATTTCAAATTTCATAATTCAAAATAAACATATAATTTTTTATATATAAAAATTTTGCATGCAAACATGAAAAAGTTTTAAAAATGGCTCACCTTACTTTTTTTCTAACTAAAATTACTGATAAGAAAAAAAAACATAATAATTTACTAGGCAAATCATTATAAAAACGTTATCGTCAACTCACTTTTTTGTCGTTTCACGTAAAAATAATTAATATGAAATTTTCAAAGTTTCATTTAGATCATATTTCTAACCATGGTAGTAACAAGATTTCTTTGAGACCTATGTGTTGTTCCGAAAACCAAATAAATAGATTAGACTCCTTTTAGGAAGACTGGCATAATTACTGTTATGTTAAAATTATATTCTTCTAGTTTTTCTCCAATATTCTTCAACGTTTTCAACCGATCTATTCCGAGGTCTGCGTCCATGTCCCTTCCACTAGGATATATACATTTTACACCAAACGTAGCGAACCACTTTGGATGACCTACGGCAGAGGTTTTGGATTATCCAATAAAGAACAGCGGTACCCATATCTGTTTCCCAATTGTAGTCGTGCTAAAAAATGCACAGGTATTTAATTTACAACCTTTTAACATTACTGACGTAGAAATTTTAACGATATTTTTTATAGAGAGAGAGAGAGAGCAAGAATAACTGAAACACAATTGCTTCACATTTTTTTTTTTTTTTTTTTTTTTTTTTTTTTTTTTTTTATTTAATATAGATATATAAGTTTACAGTGGGTTAATATAAATTACATATTGGTTCAGAGATTCTTTAAAATTGCAGTCTCACCAAAGAAGAAGCTAGTTCTTGTGCTTGATGAGCGAGTTACACTAATTATGACAGAAATAGAATGACATTATGCAATAGGTAAGTATATAAGGGAACAATTGAAACTTCTGGATCATCTATATGTGAAGATGTACATACAATGGGATATAGTTACATACTAAAATATTGTGCACTTTAGAGAAATTAGAAAAATCTAAATTAAATAGAAATAAATATAGATTGCCAATAAATAGAAAGAAAGAGAAAAACAGGTAATTATTTAATTAATTATTCCTGATGAAGTGTTGCTTCAGTTTGAGTTTCAATTTATTGATGTCTTTGATTTTTTTTATTTCAATCGGAAGATTGTTGAAATACTTTATTCCTAAATAGATGTAATTGTTTTGCATTAGTTTGGTATTAAATTTTGGTATTTTGATGTTGTCTTGATATCTTTTTGATTGGTGGGTTTCAAATTTTTTGACGATATTATCTTTGTAAATTTGGATAATTGCATTTTTCTTGAAGATATTCTCCACTCGAGGCACCGTGAAATCTGCGAAAAGCGTTTCTGTTGGATATGTGGAGGGTTTCTTTAGGATTACTTTAATGATTAGCTTCTGGATCACTTTGATCGGGGTAAGAATATTGTTGTATGAACCCCCCCATCCAATAATTCCATATTGAATTAATGACTGGATTAGTGCATAGTATACTCTTTTTAGATTGTTGGGTTTTAAAATATTATACATATATACATTAACATAGACATATATTTTTTTACTTGTTTTACACTCAGTGTGCAAAATATAGTCTG
This sequence comes from Glyphotaelius pellucidus, assembly GCA_936435175.1. Taxonomy (NCBI): domain Eukaryota; kingdom Metazoa; phylum Arthropoda; class Insecta; order Trichoptera; family Limnephilidae; genus Glyphotaelius; species Glyphotaelius pellucidus. The sequence continues at coordinate 25,971,388 of OW386550.1, read as the reverse complement.
ATATCAACATAATCAACAATATACGGAAGCAATTCACAAAGTCATACTTGCCAAATTGAACGTTGGGTCATTTTCTATGCCGAATAGTCCATTCTGGTAAATTCTACGTCGTTGCATAATCTACGTTCCCGATCACGTTATTGCGCTGTTTCAAAGTCTACGTTTTGTTATTACTTATTCTTGTTACCTTAATACCTCGGTACCGGCCTCTCACGTACTTTACCTGTCACGTATGCTAGAAGGAGAGTGGATTCTCAAAATTCAACCTGAATTAAATGCCTAGTTCCGTGGTTTTTTAACATTAAGAGGAATATAAACGCTAGAATTATTTCGATTTTCATGCTTTCAAAATTTAAAATCAAGCGCCTTATTTGCAGGAAGCAAGTAAGCGAAAAATTGGTTTTTATTTATTTTCTGCATAATTTTATAAGAATGAAAAAAGTTAGAACGTACAAAACCTCAAAAATAGTCATAGCCATAAAGGGGTATTTAAAAAAAATTGTTTCTTATGTTAATTACTTCATAGTTAAGTCATGAAAAAATATTTTTTTTAGTGGTTTACGCTTATTTTTTTGTTATGTAAATAATAAATTTATTGTAATTCCAATATATAGAAAAGCTAGTAAAAGCTTCAATTTATCCGTAGCACATTTTTTGATGTTCATAATGTAAACCACCGATTCGTCGTAAAGATTAATCTAAACAACATCTAAATAGGATTTCGAATAGCTTCATCTTAAGGTATGTAACCGGAAATCAACAAATGTCGTAGAATATCATAACTCTTGGAGTAATAAAATTAATTATTTATGTACACGATATATAATATTGAATTGAGCTTTGTTAGAAGAAATCGGATACGGTTTTAAATAATGAAACATTAAAGCGACGCTTCCCGGTTCAAAAAGAAGAAGATGGAGAGATATGTAATTACGAATGTTGGACAGAGCGCGCTAATATTTTCAATGATTGAAGCGAAAATTATGAAAATGCTTAATAAAACATGACTCATTTAAAATAGAGCAAAAATCTCGTGGAAAGTATCTTAAGTATCCTTTAAAGAAACATTGTGAATTTTTTCATGAATATAACTTGTAAAATAATAGAAATAGACTTGTTTTAAATAATTTTCGGAGCATACTTTGCGATTTTTTTCTATCGAGAGAATTTCATATAATTTGCGTTTCGGCGAGGAACGTATCTAGATATTATCTTAAAAAATAACTTTTTTTTTTCTTTTCTAAATATGTAAGAAATCGGTAGAAATACGGCTAGCGGCGGCTTAAATAAAGTCTGTCCCGCAAGAACATTATATTCAATTAGCGCCCCATTGAATAATAATTTTCTTTAACAATAAGAAATCGTTTAACACGAAATGTTTCTTATTCAAAGAGTTAGATTTAGCTTTATTATTACGAAAAGTGAATATTTTTGTCGGGGAGATGAAAAATATTCATTTTACATTTTAGTTTTGCTAAAATTAATTCACTTACGCGATTTATGTACTCTACTCCGCCTATATTCATATTTATATTATATTTCATAGTCAATCAATGCTGCCAATCATAAAAAAATATTATTGACTTATAAAACAATAATTTATTCATGTTACGAAGTGAATGCATTATTGACAAGTTTGACCTGTATTTATAACAAAAGAACATGGCAAGAAAGGTATTATAATAATCACATACCTATTAGAAAAACCCTGCATGCCATATAAATCATTAAAAAGCTGGGATGTAAACGTAAAGAGCCCCTTAAAAGTTAGCAGTAGATACGAGTATCGTATCGTATAATCCATATGATGATGACACGCAGCTCGAACCTCAACCCAGTAATAGTAGTTCCGGGAATAATTCGAGTTAGGTACTTTTGTTTTTATTTTGACAAGAATTTATTTTATAAGGTTGGTACTTCCGATAAATATCACATTTGATTGACTATTAAAAAAAAAGGAAATATTTCGTATTATCCGTGTATCGAACTTCGACAAGGAATATTCCGTGTTATCCGTGAAGCGGACTAACCATTTTTACCAAAACAGAATTTAATTTATTTTTCATTTTTCAGAAAAAAAAATCCTCTTAAAATGACCGTCTTAAAAAATGCATTTATTTTTCTGGAAATATTTCGACGACCCAAATCGAAAGAGAAAAAAAAGCCGGAGAAAAATGACATATTTTAGTCATTTTTGGATACATTGTCCTTTGCAGCATGTCAAATTTCCTTGATCGATATGTTTGCATTCTATTTAAAGCAAGTTTCTCTGAAATAAGTATTTACTACGTACGATACTGCATCTAGATGAAAAAATAAAAACCAAAGAAATTTCGCACAGCAACCAAGTTTGTAATCTCCATACTGAAAAAACAAATTAGCTTTGAAAAAAAAAACTTTCTTTCTTCTTCTCAATTGATTCAGTTTTGTCAATTTTTGAAAGCCGTTTTTCATACGAAACTTGTGGGTCTTCACCCTGTCTTGTCACTACTGGGTAATATTTATATAACATTGTCAATTGTTATAACACTTTCAATTGTTACTTAAGCGAGGAGATTGCATACATTTTGTAAAGTAAAAATATTAAATAACAGCGACCTCCGTTATACATTTATTTCCTTGGACTCTGCCCCACCGGCCGAGTATTTTACCCATTTGATCAATAATCTAAAATTCACGCTCGTTGCTCATAATGTTTGCCAAAGTACGCGTTGACCAATAAGAATATTTGCAAAAAAACCCAGTAAAGAGGTAAATTGTTGATAAGTTCCCATGATAATCTCAACAATGCAATCTCGAGCTAATGGAATACTCACCTCACAAATGCGCAATTCAGTTTGATAGTGTGGTAAATTCAATGCCATAATAAATTCAAACTGGAAATGCGCACAAATACCGAATTGAACCACACAATATCATCGATCTTAACTTGTGTTTTTTCCCAATAAGAAAGTAATTACAAAAATAGACATTTCAAATGTATTTTTGTTAGGATTTTTGGGGTGTTATGCCGTGTTTCGCTTCCCCCTGCTTTAGCCTGGGAAGACCCAAAACCTACAGAGCACGCCTAATTACGGAGGCAATTGAAATCCATAAAAACTCCATCAATATTAACAGAGACGACGGAGCTAAGCTCAATAGTTCTTGGTATCCAATAATTGACGGCTACACCAAAGCTAAACGCAAAAAAACCATGCTGAATTTTTTCTAACACCATCTCGTAGAGAAATGGAGCTGGCAGCACGGTATCGCTTCGACACACATAAGTAAACACTCTCACCGATATCATTTACTCATCCGCCCTGATGATGGACACTGTATCGCTGTCCGAAACGTTGGCTAAAGAAGGAGGTAGCGAAACACGGCATAACACCCCAAAAATCATAACGAAAATACTTTTTGGCCGTGAAAACCTAAAAACATACCATTTCAAATGTATCTTATTATATCGTGTATTTTTTTCTCCGCTAGTTGATATTCATTGTGTAATTTTCTCCACTTTCATTTTACGGAATACAGTTCGTTCATATATAAGCATCAATAATTTTATGAACTGTGTTCGACTGACTTCAATCGTTAAAAAACTACTATAAAATTCCAAAAATGTGGAGTAAATTTATTTTGAAAAAACGTAGCAGGTACCAGTATATTTTGTAAATCAGGCTATTTTCACAAGGAACAGTAGAGATATGTAAATAAGAATGTTAGAGAGAGCGTGCTAATATTAAAAACGATAATATTTAAGCGAAAATTGTTAAAATCTTTAATAAAACACGACTCGTTTAAAATAGAGCAAAAATATCGTGGGGAAAGTCTAGAATTGCATTTAAGAAACACTGAATTTTCATACAAATAACTTAATGAAAAAACGTGTTTATAATAATTTTCGGAGCGTACTTTGCGATTTTGTTCTATCAAGGGAATTTCGTATAATTGCGGTTTCGGCGTGTGGAATGTATAGATACTATCTTCAAGAATAACATATATTTTTTAAAGAGCTTTAAAACTTTAAGTATTTAAGGAAAATATGTAAATCGGTAGAATGCGGGAAGCCGGGCCTTAAGCTTTATGTATTTTTTTTAAATACATTTCTAAAACAGCTAAAAAAATGATCTTCAAAGAAAAATGCAATTTTATTCTTATTTTTGTAGATTTATGGACGTGGAAATAGCAAAATGCAGTGCTATAAAATCTCTACTTCCCAGCCTGCTTATGACCTTATGACCTTTTACTACTTAGTTGTTCACTTAATGATTTTTTCCTCGTGGATATGGATGGAAGTAGGAAAACACTATTATTTATTGTACATTGCCATATTGTATTTACTCATAAACCACTGAATCATGCAGATGTTGTCAATATAAAATATATGAGTTTAGAATGTAATATTTTTTGTACGCAGAGTAATCGTTTAAAGTTTTTACACACTGTACGAGACGAAGTCTATTTGCGGCAATATTAATAAATATATGATTATGAACGTTAACAACTTTATCTCAATCAGTTTTTTCACGCTCTTTTGCATATTCTAAAATTACTTACCCACTTACCACTTTCAAATAATAAACTCTCTAACTAAATTAGTTTTTCCGCATTTTTTTAGAAATATTAGTTCCCGTGAATGTTTAAAAGTGCAAACACGGAGTAGATAAATTCAACAAACAAAGCTAGTAAATGTTATTGTAAAATATCTATTTATATTATATTTTCTTTACGAAAATTACTATATTTTCTTTATATTTGTGCAATACCAAATGCAAATACGACAATATCGCAAATGCAATATTTTGATGTCATTCGATTACTAATAATTTTGTTCTTGCATGTTCATCCACGGATAGCCGTTAATTTTGTAAAAAAAATAGTTAAGACAGTTATGCAACACCGCGTACGTAATTTTCAAAGATAATAACTTTTTTCTCTCCCTCCTAAACACATAATTTACATTTAGTTTCCGTGATAAAACACGCTGAACAGTGCTTTGCCACGTAAAGCACTGTTATAGAATAGTTAATTTGGGCAAATTTGAGTTCCTTGCACTGTCCCAACTCATTGCCCAGGTAGGCTGTTGGGGTCAGTTCTTTTCGTTCTCAGGCTGTATCTTCTTCGGTTCTGGATATCGCTTTAATCCAGGCCGTTTCTCTGCAATATTTTGGAGCATTGGGTCATCTAGGAACTCTTTGGTCTTCCTACGGATGCCTGTGGACGAAGTTCCACAGATATTGCCTGCTGCACTGTGTGGTCTGGTGGTCTCCGTCTTATGTGCCCATACCACCTCAATTATCATTCCTCCAGCTTACTGTCTGTGACTCCCAGACTACCACGAATCCGTGAACTTTGATCCTGACCATATAAGCATACACTTTTTTGCTGTTTCGAGTTGCCTAGAGTAGGAGTTGTACAGAGTCCAACATTCGGAGCCATACATTATAGCGGGTCTAACAATAATCTGGAATATCTTTCCTTTAAGTTTTATACAAGATTTTTGTTACGGATCTAAATTTCATCCATCCCACACCTATTCTATGTTCAACTCTTCCATAAATTAAAATTGCATTTGCTTATAATTGTAAGAATTATTACGCTTTTCAGATTTACGAGGACGGGTTGTTCACAGATTTTGAAAAATTCGTCAAATTTTAATGATAAAATTCAAGTTATTATTTTACCCTGGGCTGGTTATTTAACGGTACTTGGATAATTGGATATTAAGGGAACTTGAAAAGAATTTAAAATTAAATGAATTGTTCAAATTCTGTTAAATTCTGTTCATCGTAAGTTTTTTAGAAATAGTTGAAATTTGTGCTTGAATAAATCGTTCTCAAATCACAAATAACTTCTCGTCTTTTTGGGTGAAGAACGATTGCCCAAGGCACAGCACCCGTGACTAAGCTACCGTCAAGGCAACGAGGGCGACCACCCGAGGACACACAAAAAGTATTAAAGTATATATTCGGCACGATAAATTTCGCCTGCAGCGTCAATTTTCTTGATTCTAGAATGGATGATGTGTCAAACGTATCAATTATTTATTACGTGTTAATTATTTTGAGGTTTGAAAAGACTTCAATATCAAGAAAGATTAAAGAAAAGAGTTTAATATTCAACGTGAAGAAAGGGATAGCTAAGCTAAGGTATTTAAGACATTTTGCGATAAGTAGTAGAATAGTGTAAGGAGAAGGTACGGAGTGTGTTGTGAGACAAAGTTGAGTGGTGTAACACTCTCTGCTTCCCCGTGTGGGAAAATTACGTTATGGTTAATTAGTAAGTTAGTTATGGAACCCAAAATATACTCTTGCTGTTTCCTGCTGAGCTTGAAACTTTCCTTGCTTAATTTGATTTTAAACTTGAACAGATACATGTTGTGAATGCATAATTTTCTCTATGAGCTTTCTATAGTACTTACATATATATAGGTCGCACAATTTTAGAGTTTTTGCGAACAACACATACTTAATTTTGGTGTATTTGTGTACGCTTTTGACGTATTACTGAAAAACATGTTTTGTCTTGCTTTAGCCTTCCTATTGTTATTAGAGAAAAAAGGACAACGAGTGTGTAAAACATTAAATTTAAATATTTAAAAAGTATGTACAATAATTGTTCGTTATATTAAACTTTTAGTGGACTTTAAATTTTTTTTTATTGGAATCGAATAAGGTATTTGAAACATGCTGAAAGTAGGCACTGCATCTGTGCGAGTACTTAAGGCGAAGATTAATGCAAATTAATATTTTTGATTCATCTTTACTACGAAGCAGTGTATATTATGAATACAAAAAAATATCATTTGAATTTATTGAAGTTTTCCTATCGTTTCCATTGAGTAGAATTAAAATAAAATTGTTAGTTATTTTATGAAAAATACAAGCGTAAACTACTAAAAATGTATTTTTTCATTAGAAATGTATGAACGCGTATAAGAAACAACTTTTGAAAATTCAATGTTAAGCCTCGATTACATTGAGCGTTTACAAGCTACTAGCCGGCGAATTCACTATCTGCTAGTAAACTCGCCTAGTGTATTCGTATTACTAGCTAATTAGCAGATTGTGAACAATCTAAGAAAAAAGTTGAAAAGGAGTCAACTTTGCTCGCTACCCGCTAGCGTGTACGGCGGATGGCAAGATGGCGGCCCACGAACAGCTGATTTCGTAACTGTCAAACTACTGCTTGATCTGAATTATTTATTAGATGTACAATCTGTTAAGTAGCCGGCAAATAGCTACTAGCGGTGAGCTAGCTGCAAATATCTCAGTTTTCTACAAAATGTCGACAGAATTAGTTCGCGCGGGAGTCGTTATTTTAACTGAGATTTTTGCTAGATAATTCGCTACTGAGCGAGTGGAACGTTTTATGTGTCGTCATCACAATCGCACTCGCCGATTTGCCCGCTTTTAATCGAGGCTTTATGGCTTATCTGAGACAGTTTCCATTGAGTCATTTTTTTCTTTCTTATACCTTTGAAATCGTGACCTCTAGACTCCTTTTTCCAAGCGATTTATATGCCTATTACCTATTTTCGTGGCATATTTAGAGTGCATACATTTGTGGCTTGTGGTTTCATAATGCAATCGCATCAACGATCGCTGCGATACCTATGTGTTCGGTGGATATTCAAAATAACAAAAAAAATTTTTGTCACGAAAGTGTACATATAGCACGTAGAACATGGCATGTAAGGCTATTATTATTTTTATTCCCATTCGTGCTGCTAGCACAGGGTTAGTTTTGCATGCCCATCAGGGGCTAACAGTTTGTCGCAACGCCACTGCATTAATCTACTATTGTTTATCAGGCCATCTCTCAATAGTGAATGGATTATAGATAATGCTGTTCGCAACGTCGGACCGATTTAATTTGAATATCCCCTGATTGCACTTATGACCTTAGTATGCAAGCGGAGATTGTCGTGTCGACAAATTGTGCAATGTACGGTTAATTATCATACGCCAATCAATCGTGGATCGATTCTCCTCTTCTCGGAATTTATTACCGATGCATTATTCCGATCGGAAGAATGCATTAATGTCTGATCAGCATTTTTTTTCGCAACACACAGTTCAAATAAGAATAATGATAGCAGTTTTGACCAGCAAATTTCAACTGAGAATAAATTAGGTTAAATTGAAGTTGTATCTACTTAGATATTCTTAGTTTCGCCCTGGTGGAAGACCACCATTTAGAATTGTTTGAAATTACGTTAACCATATCGATCTCCTCTCCCTCACAATATTTGAAAAAAAAAAACTAACAAACCAACCATCACGCCGTTTCTCCGCAGGGGTAGGCAAAGAGAATGGACCCCCAAACATCTCGGTCTTGGCACACACTCTTTGCCTCACTCACATTCATACATCGTCTCGTACATACTCTTATATTATTCTGACTTTTGACGTAGCCCGATTCAAGTATCTGATTCACTTGATCGTGCCATGTCTTCCTCGGGCATTCCCGACTTCTTCTTCCATTCACATTTGCGTCATATTTTCTTCTCACACTATTTTCTTCTTTCATTCGCTCTACATGCCCACACCATCTGAGGTTCCCTTTCTTAATCTTACTCATTATGCTTACATCAGCCTTACATTCTTTGCGGATATCCACATTTCTCACACGATCATATATGGGTTTACCACACATCCGCCGCAGGGATCTCATTTCAACAGCATTTAGTTTAATTTCATCCTTCCTCTGCCGTCCATGCCTCACTGCCATACATACATCAGGGTAGGTACCAGGAATACATTGTGGACTGCTAGCTTTGCTTCTTTTGACAGTTTTTATTAACGCCAACAGTTCTCCATTAATGGAGTTACCTGCATTTACCCTTCTTTCAATATCTCTATCAGTCTTCCCATCTTTCGTAAATATACTACCCAGATTCACAAACTCTTCCACCTGCTCCAAGTATTCATCATTCACAACTATATTGCACACTGTTTTCGTACTCTTTTTTTCAAACACCTTGATTTTAGACTTACTTACATTCATCATTAACTCATTCTTCATACACACTTCGTTCATCCTAGACACGAGAGTTTGTAGATCTTTCATAGTATTAGAAATCAGCACCGCATTATCAGCATACAACAGGCAACATACTTTCAGATCACTAATATTTGATGAATGCGTTAATACTTAATCAGTTCAAATAAAAATCATGGTTATATTGACCAGCAAGTTTCAAGATGGAATAAAATAGGATAAATTAAAGTGGTACCTTAGATATTTGCAGTGTCGCTCTGGTGAAATTCTGAAAAGAATTGCTTGAAAAAGCTTTATCCGTGTTCGACGACCAGATCTACATTGACCTGGCTCTTCGCATTCTTGGTATCGCATTCCCTTCTCCACTCCCATTAGTCTCACAATATTCTTTAACTATTGGGGATGTCATGGTCTACATATTTGTTAGCATGGAGCAGATGGAACTCTGGCGTGAATTATCACAATAATATAACAATATATTTAAAAACTTTTAAGCTTAAATACTTCGTCAATACCCACAACGATCTTCAGTGAAAATAACTAAAATTGACTAAATTAACATACGCAGGTGCCTGCACTGCGAAATGAATGTTTAATTTAATTAAATGAAACTGAAGCTGTTTTAGCGAAACTCAATTGAAAATCTGAAAACAGAAATGTCATAAAAATATACGGTCACATCAAGGACTCGAACCCAGGACTTTCGCCTTGCTCTATCAACTGAGCTAATATGTCCCTATCCGATTGGTCATATTTAACTGTATCATACTTCAACTAAAAACTACACTATCTTAATTATCTAAACGCATATTTTTATTGGCTACTATCTTTATTTATGAGTATGATTGCAAGATTCAAATCCACAATTGAAAATAAAAATAAAACTGAATGTTTTATTGATTATTTTTACGAGGGGGCCAACACACATCTCAAAAGCAATCGGGTCATATGCCTACTATCTTTGTCTGCTAATTTCCCATATTTCGCCTTATTTCTGTGACAATGTCTAGTCCTGTAATAAAGTTTACCAGGGATGTCATTAAGTGTTTGTTCTTTTCCCAATTTGTCTAGTCATTGGCAAGATAGATGAATCAATGTTATTTTATTCTATTAATCTACTATTGATAGTGAACTGGCAATCCTCTACAAACAGCAATAAGGGTGTCGTAGGATGAAATTATCCTGTTAATATTCCTATTAACTCCATGAGAGCTTTTACCTATTTTCAAAAGTCAATTGGAAATTGTACAATTTTCTAATTAATTTTCTAATGAATTCTTGTACTTTTTTAACATCGTTCTTCAAGATGTATCCAGAAAATCATTAATTAATTTATGCTTTTATTAAGCGCTTGCGAATTAATCTGATCATTCAATTTCATTTTAACCACTCAGGCCTCGAGACAATTTTTTCAGAAGTTCAAAATATTTCAGCGTTTCAATAAAATTCAAATAAATGGAGTATTTCTAAAAGCATTTGTCCGTAGGATATTTTGTCGCAGGATGAAAATGTGCATTACCAATTAACGGTTGTAGGGCATATTGCTTTGGAAACGCTGCCATACATTTCAAAATTACAATATTCTTATTCTAGGTAAAACCCAGTACACGTGGGCGAGTAATTAAATAAGCAAAGTTTCCGATTTTCAACCCCTCTTTTAGTTTCTTACTTCCCTTACTTCCAGGTTTCTAGAACTTTCCTTATTACGGTTCGTGAGCCCCTTTCGCTCGGGGAATTGCAATAGGGGTTGCATTTGAAATCATTTCTAGATTTCATTGCGTATTTCCATCGGTTCTAAAAATTCACACAATAAAATATTAAAACATTTTAATAAATATTTCGAAACCTATTATAAATAACTAGATGGTTCCCGGCATGCGTTGGAATACCAGATATTTTTTTTTACATGAGCTCCACACAGGAGGCCCTGAAAGAAATAAATTGTTTCTCCCTGTATGTCCTTTCCCGTACGTCCCCGTTCCCTTCCCGTGTCCCCTTCCCCTCCCGCATTCCCTTTTCATTCCTTTTTCCTCTCTCCCGCTCCCCCGTACCCCTACAATACATTCAGTTATGTAATGTGGGGGGAGGGGGGTACATTCAGTTTTCAAACAGCTCGCGTTACACCTATTACAATTTTTTAAATAAAAATGTTCATTTTTCATGTATGAAAAATATTGTTTTTTATATAAGGATAATCAAATATTATAGAATAAACAATCAATCAAATTTGGTACCTAACATATGTACCTATTTAAAATATCTATAATTCTTGATTCCATTGAAATTATTATGTAAGTATTTCAAATTAATTCATTAATTTAAAACATTTTGAAATTGAATTCTGATTTGATAATTATTGTGTTGCAAAATGTGTAAATTTTTAATTTTTGGGATGATTGAAAAACTTTTCAGATGTGGTTGAAATAATCAAAAAACCTTCGCGTGGGTTTTAAGAAGGTATTTTGAAAGTTTCAAACATTTCCTATGCTTAATATAGCAATACAAAATACACTAATCCCCAAACAAATTTTGATTTTTATATATATATAGATGATAACAATTCTTGTAGGAAATTCCTATGTTTGCGAAGTGCAATAACAGTCAGCAACACTGACCTCATTAACAAATGCTTTATGCCCTATCAGCTGCCCTATTGATCTTGACTTAATTAGGGAAATAATATTGCATTTAATGCAGTTCCATTAATAATAATTCTGAATAAAATTCAATTCATCCATCAATTTTAAATCATTTCATATTTGAAAAAAAAAAACCTGATCTAGCGCAGTTATAATTTGGGAGGCGGGCGTGGGTACCGCTTCCCCGGGAGCCATTTATTGGATAACCAACACCTCTGCCGTAGGTTACCTCAAGTCGTTCGCTACGTTTGGTGATTTAGCAGCGGTGCCGGGTTCATGGGGTGAGGTTTGTTCAGGTCTTGACGGCAGATGCGTCTGCCTGCCAGCTACATGGCAGGCCGGATCGGAGGAGAGTGGTTGAGGGAGTCCCTTTGACTTTTCCAGTCGCACTTTCTCGGAACATTGTCTTGCACCATAGTGGGAGGAATGGATTCATATGTCACTCCTGGATACACTGACCCCCAGATTCCTACCCACCCCTAATACCCTTTTACTTTCCAGAACTTTCTCTCTTTTCTTTCCTAAAAAGTCCTTCCACACAGCATCCCCAAAGACGACATAGGCCTTGAGGGGAATTGTTTTCCTCCTGAGTGGAGCTAATGTAAAAAAAATTCGAAATTCAAAATAGACAACAAAGTTCGAGTAGCGACAAATCATCTGCCTATCTATCTATTTATATAAAAAATTTAAGAATGGTGTCTATGGTGAGCAAGTGAGCACTGGGCGGGTGGCGTGGAATTGATTTTTAAACAAATCTTCAGTTTTACTCCGAGATTGATGAAATTTTTGCCCACTTAAACGTCAAAACAAGAAAAAGGTCACGGTGTAAATTAGATTTCGAATAATTTTGCATAAAGCCCGGGCATTCAGAAAGTAATATAAATATATATAAAAAAGAGTGTCCAAATGTGGGTCAAAATAGGAGGAAGCTCATTGTTTGCCTACAAAAGATTTCTAAAAACCACCCTATCTGCTTTTCCGATCCCTTAAAGCAGGATTTTGATACCTCTTGACGAAATTTGCACACCTGACGTTAAAAATAAGCAAAAAATGACTGCATTGTCTGATTTCGAAAAAACTCTGCGTATAACCCAGGCAACGCCGGGGATTTCAGCTAGTAACTCTATAAATCGTCATAAAAACTGGTGAACTCAAACTAAAGCTCAGTCTCCATCAAGGCATTACCTACAATTACACCTTTTAAGGTAATAAACAGAACTTAAATAAGTTCCGTAATAAACTAGAAATGTTTGTCTTTCATTTAATTAGAAGATAAACAAGCAAATCCTTTATCCTTACACAACAAGTGTCAAACAGGTAACGACATATGTGTTAAAAATATGGCCGACAGTGTTATTTCGATTCTGTGCCGCGATGCGTCGGAGTATTTTGTCGGAATGAGAGGTAATTTTAGTATCCTGGGTAATTAAAACGCGTAAAACTAGAAATAGAATGGAAACCGAAACACTAAAATCGCATCACATTCCACATGTTCAGTGTTATTTTACCAACTTCATACATTCTAAAGGTAAATTTTAGTGCAGTCGTTAAAGTCAACGTTAAATACTCCGATGATAAATTATGTTTACAATTCAATCTTTATTTCGAGGCTTGAAGTAAAAATAAAAAACAGAGTTTCAATTACAAAACTACAGAAAAATATGCTGACATTTCATTGTAAAAAAGACCATTTATTAAATAAGATAGGTACATCATTTTCTTCACGTAAAAAAATTGCTTTATTATACCTTTCTGTACTAAAAATATGTTCCTTTTGACACTCATAAGTACTACATCTTATTCCTATATTAATATACCATCATCATCATCATCTTCATCCCCTTATCCTGTTCGGGTCGGGGACCCGTTGCATCGACAAGGCTCCTCCATACGTCCCTTTCTTGTGTTGACGGTTCGGCCTCCGTCCATGGCAGTCCCATCCTCTTCTCACACAGTTTCTGGAGTTGCCTCGCCCAGCTGTATCTGTGGTGGCCCACTGGACGTCTACCCTCTAGAATCGCACTTAGTATCTTCCTCGGAATTCGGTCATCAGGAATTCTTAGTACATGCGTAAGCCACCTCAGTTTTCTATGAAGTAGCAGTGGTTTAATGTTTAAATCGTCTCAGATCGTCGAGTTTCTTATATGATCCCATTTCGTAATCCCTGCCACTCCTCTCAAGTACCTCATTTCGGCAGCTTGGACTCTAGCGTAAAAGCTGCGGATCGGCACATGGAACATCATCAGTTTAGCCGGTAAGGAATCAGAACTAGTAAATGAGGCCCAAAAGTTTGCTCTAGACATCTGCGGCATCGCATCTACTAAAAGAAAGGGTGTCAGAGTAGGCAGTATATTAATATCCCTTTACCTTTAACCCTAATCTCACTTGTTGCTAATAAGGCGATTTTATTTACTGTGATAAAGAATTCGTTGAGATGTAATGTCAATTCAAATTATTATTGCAAAAACATTTAAACCCACAGGCCAATTTGATCGCTTTGAACCAGTGCACATAAGTCTCTTAAAAATCACTGTATCCCTTACTGTAGTGGTGAGGAATATGATCTAAACGGTGTTAGAAAGAAAAAACAACACGCTTTATACTTAAATTTAGAAGTTAACCACAGAAAAATTAAAACATGCTTCTCTATGAAACCAAAGTTTCTGAGAAACATTTATGAAATCTGTATACGTGTGTATTTTAATTTTTTTTCGTTATCAGTAATTTTTGTTAGAAAAAATGTAAGATGGGCTATTTAAAAAAAGTAAATGTTTCTATATGTTCAATTATGTGTTTATTTCTAATAATAACATTTGAAAGCGTATTTTATCACCGTTCAAAAACACTTCTTAATTTTGGATGCATTCAGAAATATTACATTTATTTGGATTTTATTGCAAAGCTGAAATTTTCTAACCTTCTGACAGAATATGCCCAAAGCATGATGCGTTAAAAAACATCCAAAAAATTTAAACATTTACTTAGATAACTCGAAACACAAAACAGTGTATATCATTAATTTACGTGACTAATGTATCATTATAATCCGTAATGAATGCACCGTAGTCCAAACGACCGGTTGTTATTCCAGTGCATATCCGCTGCAGCCGTGTGGATAAACAAACGCAGTATTTTTTACACCTGTTGTCTTGGCACGTAATGATACGAGTCATTTCATTCTGATTCGAATCGGCTACATTTTATAAGCCTTTGGAAGGTGATAAACTACATTTCGATGTTACGAAAATATTGAAATTTAAGGGTGGAAATATATTAATTCAAGAGCAATGGACAATTTTATATTTACCATGAAGATTCGCGGTAACGGTTTCGTAACGGCATTAAATAAGCAATACGTTTTCTTAACACAATATTGCTGTAGCTCTTTCAAAAGATGAGATACGCAATGTATTAGGTCTGTTCTCTCCAAAGGAAAAAAGTAATCATTTTCTTACATCTCTCTCACACACCTCTCCGTGACGTCTCAATACTACTTGGCCTGAAGATAATTTTTAAAGTATAGAATATATTTACAACGATAATATTGAAGTGTCAGTGAATTCCTAAAATTCAAAAACGTCAAACGCTTTTGCTTTTTCCGCTCTTATTTACACACCAATGACAACAATCGAAAATGAGACAAAAAATTAACGTATGTCTGCACCCCTCCAAAAGAAACACACACTCATTTTCATACATCTCCCTCACACGTATAAAAAAAATTAAACGCAATTTACGTCGCAAAAAAGAAGGAAAACAGTCACACGTATTTTGTTGTCTCACCATTATTTAATGTGTAAGAAAGAGCTGCAGCATTATAGCGATAAGGAACTATTTTAAATGCCTTTTTTGCATTCACGGTACCGTTACCGGGAAACGACACGGTAAGTATAAAGGCGCCCAATGTTCGTACAACGCTTGAGTAAAAACTCACCTTTTCATTCCTGTTGACAGAAGCACAAAAATTTATGCCTGTTTCAGAATGCTTTTATTTATTATTATTTCGAAATCCACCAATTTTACAACTAATTGTTTTTTCGAACTCAATTAATTTTTCAACAAAATTATAGTAAAACATATTTAATAAGTTGTTATTAATTCCTGCAAGTATTTTTTAAAGTAAGTTTCGGCTTTCATTTATCAATATAATTGAAATGTCTAACAGCCTTGAACGCCGAAACAGCTTTCACAATAATAAAACCTAAAATACTTGCAGAATTTGATAATAACACTTTTTAATTTGGAACACTTTTAGGCTACTTGCTTGCGTCGCCCAATTAGGCAACATATATTGCAAAACGTGAGATTAAACTATCTAAATTTCTGAAATCAATTACTTACATCTGAACTTTCGTAACTATACTATCCATTGTGTATTTTTGTAAATACTTTCAGTATCGCCGTAGTGAAAGACCACTCTTTAAAATTAATATATTGCTTCAAAGAGCATTAGCCGTGTTTTGTGACCAAATTAGAAAAACCAGGCACTTTCAACCATGCTTTCTCACCACTGCTAGTCTCACAATATACCCGGGAGCGGAGATGTCAACGTCTCACTGGCTCCGGGCAGTTGGGTCTCTAGTCCAGTAATCAAATAATAAAATTACGCAAAACTGTTAGTCCGTGGTTTTATGGGTTTATTTCGGTGAATATCTGACGGCCTACAATCGAGGGATAAGGCTCTCGACTAGCAATTCGAAGGTCGCATACATTTTATTTTATTAATTTGTGTGATTTTACAATTAATTAATTGACTAAATATAATACATAGTGTATTGCGGCAAGTTACAAAAGGGAAAATAATCTCAGTATCACCTTGGAGTAAGACCACCATTCAGAATTGAAACGTTGCTTGAAATGACTTTAGGGGTGTTTGGTGACCATTTTTGAATAGCCGGGTATTTCCCCACTTTCCTCTTCACCATCTCCTTCCCCTCCCCACAACGTCAGCCTCACAACACACCCCATTTGAGGATGCCGTAGTCTCACTGGCTCCAAAAGGGAGCAGTTGAAACTCTTGTTTAATGTGACTAGCTTAGAAGAATCCCAATTGCTCCTGTCGGGAGCCAGTGAGACTATGGCATCCCCAATTGAGGTAAGTTGTGAGGGGAAGGAAGTGGAGACGAGGAAGATGGGAAAGTACCTGGCTATTCAGATCTAATAACCAAACACGGCAAAAGCCACTTCAATTCAAACAACGTTTCAATTCTGAATGGTGGTCTTACCCCAGGGTGACACTGAGAGTAGATTTGAACCCGCGACCTCCGGATCGCTAGTCGAGAGCCTTGCCCCTTGACCACGGAGGCAGTCTTGTGCAGTATTCACATAAAAAAATGAAACCAGGGGCAAAAAATATTACATATTATATTTATCTACCGATAGCAAAATAATATGCCTCTGCAATTCAGGAATTTCAGTTGGTACATGCCCAGACTCAGTTTCTTCAATAAAATAGAAAAAGGAAATTTTGTCAAAATTATCTCAAGACATTAAAAGAGTTGTTTATTTTAATAAAATGCCATATTACAATGTTCAATTAGTGCATCCGATGTAACAATGTTTTCAACCAGACGGTGT
Source organism: Glyphotaelius pellucidus (assembly GCA_936435175.1). Classification (NCBI taxonomy): domain Eukaryota; kingdom Metazoa; phylum Arthropoda; class Insecta; order Trichoptera; family Limnephilidae; genus Glyphotaelius; species Glyphotaelius pellucidus. The sequence continues at coordinate 25,954,184 of OW386550.1, read as the reverse complement.
TATTGCATAACTCTGTTTAAGATGTTTAAATCAAGTCATTAATTACGTTCTCATCTGATATTGAATTGTTTGAGACATGCAATCAGACGTAATAACCAATCGTCTATGTGTCTTTGTACTCTTAAACTTGGCGATACCGATTGCAAAATTAGCACAAGTGACTAATAACAATAACTCACGATGTGCTAGAAATAAATTATCATACTTATAACATAATATTATTGATCGATAATTCATAAATGTTGGAACTTTTCCTATCCGCAAATACGTATCTCGTAAGAACGTAAAACTCTAAAATATATTGAGCTGGCTCCCGGCAAATTTTCATTTTTAATATATAACAAATATTAATTTTTGTATATTATAAGAACGATCAATAAAATTTGGTAACTAACATAGGTTACCTATTGAAAATATCTATATTTATTGATTCGCTATAAAGTATTAGGCGAGTAGTTTGAGTTTCGAAATTTGATTTTTGATTTAACAATCATTGTTTTGCAATATGTCATTCTCAAATTGTAACATTTTTGACAGTTTCGCAAGAATTTTTGTAATGATTAAAAAACTTTTCAGATGTAACTTTTCAGATGTGGTTTAAATGATCCAAAACCTTTGCGGGGGTTTAATAAAGGTAATTTGAAAGTTTCAACATTTCTTATGCTTAATATAGCAATACATAGACAACTCATATATGTACCTATATATCCCCAAGCAAGTATATTTAGATTTTTATATAGATAGATAGAAGATTGGCTGTAAAAAGGCTATAATCATGCATTTTTTTTTAAATATTGCCATTGACATAAATTATGTTAAGGTAATATTGGTTGTAAATACATAATATTCCATTGTTCTGATATAAATGAGAAATTATTTTTATTTCGAAATACTATATAGTATATTTGCGGCACGTTCCAGAGTGGAAGATACTATCAGTATCGCCCTGGTGTAAGACCACCATTCAGAATTGAAACGTTGCTTGAAATGGCTTAAGCCGTGTTTAGTGACCAGATCTGAATAGCCAGGTACTTCCCCACCTTCCTCTTCCCTATCTCCTTCCCCTCCCCACTACCTTCAGCCTCACAACATACCCCGACTGGGGATGCCATAGTCTCACTGGCTCCAGACGGGAGCAGTTGGGACTCTTGTGCGGTATTAACTGTAAAAAAAAAAAAAAAACTTTAGTACAAACCAAGATAATAAATAATCTTTACTGTTAAGATGCAAATCTGTGTCCTGAAGTCACGTAATTTCACGTATAATGAGCTCTCTCGACATGAAATTTGCAGTCTGCAATTTTTAGGCAAACGCAGCTATTTAACTATGGCTTTGAAATATCCATTTAGCTCTTAAAAATAGTGCGAAACGTCATTTATTATTAGGTTTAATACAAATAAGTTTATTTTTCGGGTGTTATGCCGAGTTGCGCAACCTTCTTTTTTAGCTACCGTTTCACACACATTTTACACTGTAATACTGTCCGAAACCCTGGCCAAAGAAGGAGGTGGAGCAACACGGCATAATGAACAAAAATAATAAAAAACACTCAAAAATAAATCATGATAATATTTTGGCCGCAAATCTCAAATCATAACCAAAATCTAAAAAAAATTATTTAAATAAAAAAAAAATCAGAGTGTGCCATTCACACGCGGTAGAAGTGAAACTTTCAAAAAACTAAAGTAGACAGGGGTGGGGAGGCTACGAAGCACCGCAAAAAAGGAGACCTGTTATGCTATATTATTCTCTCGCTGGCTTAATCCTATAGATGTATGATATTTTTAGTGCCGCTATTTTTCGTTTATCGAGTTTCAATTCACAACAGTGCAAAAGAAGTTATTTATTTATTTATTCATAAAATTAACGCCATTTGGCTTTTACATAATAACATAGATAAGGTATAGCAACAACACGAAAAAAAAAGCTCAAGTGAGATTGTATATTTAAATATGACAATATTGCAACAATGAAAAAATATATTTAAATATGATATAAAGGTATGCAAATAACATAAATTCAGAGGTACGTTGAAAATGTATAATGGTAATTATATTGTGATGGTTTATAAAATTACTATAAATCATACAATTAATTACTAATACGCAATAATACAATAATACTTAGAGATATGTTATAAATTTACTAGGTAAATTTATTTCACAAATTTACCAAAAAACTTCCTTAGTCAGTATTTGAATTATGGATAAATGATTTCATTATTTCGTTTTTAAATTTTGAAAGCGACACATTCCATAAGTCTATATGCGAATACATATTGCCTAAATTTTGAATTATTTTAATTTTGTTATCTTTATCACTTCAAAAAAATCTCTGGTTAAGTCAGGTGCTAAAATTTTGTATTTATATTTTTAATAATTTTTCCGTTGTATTCTTTAAGACCCCGTATCCGAGCACGAAAAGAAGAAGATGGAGAGATATGTAATTACGAATGTAGGAGGGAGCGCGCTAATATTTGAAACGATAAAATAGAAGCGAAAATTGTGAAAATGTTTAATAAAACACGACTCGTTTAGATTAGAGCAAAAATCTCGTGGAGGTTGTCTAAAACAACGTTAAAAAAACACTGTGAATTTTTTCATACGTCTAACTTGTTAAATAATAGAGACAGGCTTGAAAATAAAAATTTTCAGAGCATAGTTTGCAATTTTTTTCTATCGAGGGAATTTCACATAATTTACGTTTCGACGTGGAGATTGTATAGATATTATCTTCAAAATTAAAATATATTTTTTAAGAGCTTAAAAACTTGAAATGTTCAAGGGAGTTATTATTTATTTATTAGTTTTATTTTAGTAAATTGTACATTTAAGTTTACAATTTCCTAATTAATTATATCATTTCAAATTTCAAACTATATTTTTTTCTTGTTTTATGTATCTCCTACAATACGTTTTGACATTTTCAATTGGTGGAGATATGCAAGAGGTCGGTAGAAATTCGGATAGCGGCGGCTTAATAGTTACGTATTGGCGTTGAATGAGGAGTCAACAAGTATTACATTACGTTATTTATTGATTCCAAGGATTATAAAAGTATCTTATAATCCTTGACACTTCGAATTCGTAATGCGGTTTCAGAATGTACAAGATTTACGCAGGTAAATAATAAATTAATATTTACCTTAAAACGCAATACACATCATGAAAGAACGGTCATAAAATGTAATTGCAACATTTCAATTGGTTTTAATTGCAATAATAATGGTTGTTTGAATTATGCACCTAATTTGCAGTTAAATGTGCTTTTGTAATTTCAGGGTTCAATCCAACGATTTAGACTAATATTTGTTTAAGTTCTGTTTTCGTTGTATTATTCGTGATATTGTTAAACAAACTTAATGTATTAATGTAAAATTTTGGTTGATAAATAATTTGCTTTTCTTATGATTATCACCTTAATGTTTTTAATTATTGTAACATTGTAGGTCAACCACCATAATAGGCTAACGCTTGTAGTATTCGAAAATACCCTATAACGGGCCATTTCTCCCAACAAATGTATTCCCCAATTTACTCGCTGGATTTTGACACTATTGTAAATATTTTATAAACATTTTTTTTGACAACATAAATATCGACTATTAATTAGCGTGTCGGTATGTTTTGATTTTTTTTGAGACGTTACTTCTTACTGGAGTTACCCTCTAAAATCGTTGAAATTGACAGTTTTGAACACTATTCAGTATACAAACTAAACAAGGTATTAAAAAAAATCAAAACGTACAGGTTTAGAATATTGTCTTCAAAAACATTTGGTAAAAAATCTTAAAAATCGTTTAAGTTTTGGAGGAGAAAAATGGGGAAATTTTGACATTTTTATTTAGGTATTATCAAAACCTCGATTTTGACAATTTTATTTAGATAGTATTAGTCTGAGATGCAGTTGTTATTTTCGGTCATATTCGGGGTGGTAACAGCGACAGTGACAGCAACAATTCGACAAAACACCTATTTTTCAAATTTCTCGGCGATCGTGTTTCCTCTTAAAAATATACATAAATATTCATAAAAACACTATTTAGCATAAAATAGTTTTACAGTTTACTGACAGTTGGACACTGTAATGCTCTCCGAAACGTGGAGGTAGCGCAACACGACTTAATAACTTAAAAATAAGTCACGATAATCCATACTAATATTATAAATGCGAAACTGCTCGAGTTCGTTTATGACCTTTTCACGCATAACACAATATAAAGACTTTAATAATTCTTTCACCAATATAAAGCTAAATTATATGCGCAGACTACAGGTTGTATATGATGGTAAGCTCTGGCGTTATGAAATTATAAATATTAATATATTATATTTGTTATACGTTTTCTGTCACTAACAAAAGCGAGTTTTTGCTAACGTCAGAAAAAAATCTTTTCTATGGAAACAATGTTGATATATTTTTGGGCTCTATGCTGGTAGATACTCAGTCTACTGGTCAGCTACTACTGCAGAAAATTCAAATATCAGAATTCGTTTTTTTTTTGGACAAGCTTCTGTTTTGCAATAAATGTCAGATAAGAGTTCCTACATTAAAAATATAATTCGTAACGATTATAAAGACTGAATAATAAATAGTGTAATTTTGTAATTATATTAACAAACTTCCAAATATTTAATTAAAAATAAACATCCGAAATGTTTGTAAGCGCATAAATTCCGAACGAATTAACAAAATTGGATAATTCTTTTTTTCTTTGAGCTATAGCTTTATGAAATTTAGGTGGCAGGCGAGATGTTTGAAAACTGAATATAAGGGAATGAATGTATGGAATGCGGGAGGGGGTGGGGGTGAGGAGAAGGGGGATAATTGATAAGTTCAACCGCTACAGTAATTTCCTGTAATACCATGCGAGCGAAGCCGCGGGGAAAAGCTAGTACTTCATAAAGCATTTATTTTCATTATTTCATATAAAATAATTTAATATAAAATAAAATAAATTTCGAAATAAAATATATTTAAAACACATTTAAAAAAATGTAAGTTTGTAGAAGAATACTATAAATTTCAAAATCAATCGTTTTAACTACAATTAAACGTAATTTTATCCTCTCATAAATCTTAAAATTTCTTTTGAAAATTCAGAGAATTGATTAATTGGTAGAAGCCAGCAGTTCACAATGGATTGTTGATAACTGATATCAAATCCGATGTATGGTAGTGAGGCATGGAACTGGCAGGAGAAGGCTGAATGCTGTAAAATACCCCGAGGCATATGTGAAGTGAGACCTCGTAAACCCGTGTTAAAAATGTGGAGATCCATATAAAGTGCATGTCTGAAATAAGCGCCATGAATAAGATTAAGAATGGGACGCTCAGAAGACTTGGAAATGTAAAGCGGATGTACGAAGAAAGGATAACGTATCGGATCTTTTCAACAGTCGGAAAAACAAAAATGATGTTGTCATGTGTGTTTGGCCGTGACAGAGTTGTGTGGCGGTCCATCCCTTCTGCTGGTGATCAATCAACCCAAAATAAAATTAATTTGAAAATCAATAGAATATCCTTTGAAAAGTCATTAAAAGTGATGTAAAAATATATAAAAAATTGGTTATTTAGGTTCCGTTACGTTAATTTATGGGCTATTTTTAAATATAAAAAATTCACAGCTTTTAACGACTTTTCAAAGAGGTTTTGAGTTTAGTTGATTCTGAGTTGGCACGCAACCCTTCTGCTTACCCCTAGACAGAAACGGTATCATGATTAGTTACTCAATGAACTCGTTGTTTTATGACAGCTGAGAGGGCAGAGCTAGCTAGAAATGCTTCCATATTTTGACATCTAAATAAATATTTATTTTAATTCCTGGCTAATGTAATTGAAGATGGCGCTTTATCAATCTCAACTCTTATTTCGAATTTCAGAACTTCGAATAAACTTTTCTCATCTCATCTCTGTGTTCCTGTCCTTAATAATTCCATATTGTTTTGAGAATTTACCGAAATCTTTGTTTGGGTTGCAAATTAATATTCCTGTTTTGGCTTGAGAAGACTGGAATTATTGGATTTTGAAATCTTTAGGACTCGAGCGGAAAATATCATTACTTTCGATAATTTACAAGTTGGACTATTTCTTTGTCTATCTTTTATATTGCAAAAATTTTGTGAATACTTCATAGCTAGCCTAGCAGAGTGATCATTATTATTTCTCCGATTCACACGAGCCTTTCTACTCCCCGTGGAAGACAAATGAGAAAAATATAGGGCAATGAATTCGTTAATTCGTTAAAATAACAACTAACATGTATATAAAAACTAGATATTGGGATAACAAAGGTGTCTATCGAGTAACTACGAATACAACATTCGAACAAAAAAGCTTAATCTACTATGGCAGTTATAAAATTCTTCATCAAAATCCTACTTTCTTTAAAAAATTAGAACAGAATTAAAAACTCAAATAAAAGCTGGATACAAAATAGAAGAGGTTACTTGAGGAGGACGTACTTGATTTACTTTATCCAGTGATTCCTGATAATGTAAATAAAATTTTGGTGGTGACATTTTTGATATTATTTTTTTTGCAATTTTAAACATACGACAATAGGTATTGGACAGTTAGGGGTGGGAACAAGGCTGACTCGGCTGAGTGAAAAGTGATGATTTTTTTTTGGTTTTTGAAGAAAAAAAAAATTTAAAAAAATAAACATAAAAAATCAGTGTGTGCAATTCACACGCGATAGAAGTGAAACTTCAGAAAACTAAAGTAGACAAGAGTGGATAGAATTATTATATATAATGTGGAGGATTATATGCAAGAATTGGAAGAGATGGGATTGGGCGAGAAATTGGGTAATCTGAAAGTTTGTTGCCTATTGTATGCCGGTGATGCGGTGCTGATTTATTCCTATTGGTTGGGATTTATATCCCAACCAATAGGAGGCTTTAGAAGTGACATCATTTTCAAAGCGGCCGATGAGTGCAGTTGATGCGTCGCGCGTCGCAGGTGCACTAATCGCATTTCCGTTTCATGCGAAATCCAAATCTCACCCATGCTAAAGAAGTATTCACTTCAAAAAAGTCACCGGAGACCAAAGATTTAAGGGGGTATTCTAGTCTAGAGGCACGAATTGTAGGTGTTTTTTCAGGTGCAACAAAAAAAAAACAATAATATTTTTACCAACTTCTATTTTATGAAATATTTATTAAACATTAAAAAGTCCATTAAAAAAGTGGTCAAACTAAAAATTAAAAATTCAGAAAGTTAGAGGGTGTTGAAGTGGGGGGTCTCAAAAAAATGGCGCGCCCTGGTTGACACGATTGCAACCCTCTTAGTAATCTAAAACAAAAAAAATAATAATTCTTAATTCAAACAAATGCGGCTATGGTCTGAACTAAGGATAAGTTAAAAAAAAAATTTTTCGCAAAATGGCGGCTGTTTGAAATAAAAAATACGTTTTTGTACCAGTTTTTTTGACTTTCCAAATTTTTTAAAAATAGTAAAAATTGAAATTTTGTTATAGTTCTAGTTCCCGCCATAGAAGAATGTAAAAAGAAGGCTCACACCAATTTTCAAGTATATTGGTTTAGTAGAACTTGAGATATCGTGTCAACCACCTCAAAAAAAGTGGTTTGGAGAAAAATGGGTTTGAAATTTTGTTCTATTTAGATTTTGGTTAGATTCCGTCTAAACCGCGACATTAAAATGGTTATAACTTTTAAAATAGTGCGAATTTCGAAAAATCCTTTTAAGGAGATATTTTTGAATATTTAAACTTTGGAAATGTGAAGGAAAAAAAAAATGTTTTTTTTTTTTCTTGACTAGAATACCCCCTTAACGTAAATTAACATCCTGCATAGGGAGATCAGAAATAAAAACGTACTGACATCGAATACAGACTAAAAAACACTACGTAATATTGAATTTTTACTAGAATACCTCTCTTTTCATAACTTTTTTTTAAGGTTATTTTGAAGGTTTTTACTAAAACATTTGATATACGACAAATATGACGTTCAAATAAGAGGTGGCGGTAGCCGAACTGGTAGGGCGTTTGTTCTGGTAAGACGAGATGTTCTGGGTTCGGATTCCAATTGCGACCATTATATTTGTATTTTACTGTGTCTTGTTCTCTTTCATATTTTCGTTTAGATTATTAGTGTTATCTTCTTATTCAATAATATACTAAGTAATATACCTACTTATAATTCTTTCAGTAACTTCATATTAATCATATAATTACATTTTATTATGTAAATCAAATCCTCAGCACGGGATATCCCAGTGAAGATAATATCATTATCTCTGCTTGTAACGAAAAGAGGAAAATAATAATTTATTATTATTTGTAAATATTTGTTAACAAAATTAAGGAAAAGTTGGACTTACTTCAAGCAAACGGATAACCAAAACATACCATCGGTTTATCGATTCAGTTTTTGAGTGGAACTAGTTTTATTTTTAAAATTAAATCTACTTTAACAATCATCAAATCATAATGTAATAGAATAAACCACAGAGAAGAATAAACATTTTTTCTGTTTTTTCTAATACAAATTGTAAATTGTATTATTTCCATCTTATTAATACGATCAGGGAGCGCCATTTTTATAAGTCTTATATCAAAACCAAAAAAAAAGTTTTATTATAAACAAGCTACAATACAGCTTCAGCAAGAAAAACATAACTCACTTCTGAATTATGTAAATACTCTATAAAAACTACGGATCGCACGAGAATCATAATATAATGTAATTTTATTCCAACATGTTTTGAATTTGTGATGAGTAAACTTAGATTTGTTTTAAATACACCAGTCTTGCTTTATATAAACACCAATTCTAAAACAATCGAACCCTTCTCTTGTGATTTTTTTCTTTGTAATAATAATTAAGCCATTAGTCAGTAAATCAAATTCATCAGTGGATCTCATTGTAATATATTTTTTAGATTTTAATCTCAGCGAACAACAAAGCGGCACCAAATTCCAACATCTGCTTAATGAATTATTATTTTAATAATTTGTCTCTCTTTTGTATTGGAATATTTTGATGTATTTATTTTACTTTTCTTATGTCATGACTGCGTAATGGTATTGACACCCATGCTCATTAATAAGCCAGCTTACAAGCATGCTCATTAACTGTACATATCTGCTCATGGAGCATGCATCTGAGCAGGCTTGGTTTGAGCTTTCTCATGAATGAGCATGCTCAAAACCAACAATTGAACACATATGCTCTTTAATGAGCATGCTCATGTCAAATAAATGTCAAATTGAGTCTATTCCATTCGCCCAGAACTAAATAAAATAATCTTATTGCTTGAATGCAATTATTTAAGAATATTCTGACGTAAGAAAATAAAACGGTTGATTTGGATCAAAGATGTCTACAAATTCGAAAATGACTAAATAATAAAAAATAAATTCTTATAATGCGGTTTCATTTTGGAGGTAAAGGAACTTTTGGGGATTTTAGGGACCTTGTGTTCCAAATATATCTGTGATCCCGTAATAAATCACGAAAGAGGAGGTTTTTTCGTCTCCCCAGCAGGCTATCTTTGCAAAGAATGCGCAGGCGCGAACTGAGATCGGATTGAAATGAGCATGCTCATAAGCTAGCCTGTTTACACATACTAAGAGGCTTCCCCATCCACCCGATAATCCAATGAGCATAATCAAAAATCAAACGGCTGTTAATTTGTGAGTATGCACACTTCAAATGAGCACGCTCAATACTAGCAATGTCACTGACACATGCTCTTTGGCTTCTAATGAGCATGTGTGTCCGTAGCATAACAAGAAAATAGTCAAATGAAAACATTTGTCATCGCAGTGAATTGATAGCAACACACCTTTAATATATCATCGTTATTAATAATAATTATATGACTAATGCTATTTTTCTTGTAATAAAGGATTAGTTTTTTTTAAATAATCACAGATGGGTTAGTCAGTTGCTCAGAATTTACTATTTAATAAATCTGTATGTAAATATAAAATGTATTACATGCAATATGCTTGCCTTATGTCTACATATTGTTACACACAATGCAGAAAGTATGTTTACAGTTTGGGAGGCGGATATGGGTACCGCCGCCCCGGAAACCATTAATCGGATAATCAACACCGCTGCCATAGGTCACCCCAATAGTTCCATAAATTTTAGAGCAACAGTTTAGCAGGGGTGCCCGGATTTAAGGGGTGTGGTCTGCCTAGGTCTTGCCAAACCACTGCATGGCTGGCCACATCGGGAGAGACTGGTTGAGGGAGAACTTTTGACCTCTCCCACCTAGCCGCATACCTTTTACCTTCTCAGAACTGTCTCGTCTTCATTTCTATAAAAAGACCCTCCTCGCAGCATCCCCAATGATGACGTAGGCTATGAGGGAAATTATTTTCCTCAGGGCCTCCTGTGTATGCACAGATTTGTATTAACTGATTATTTTTTTTGTTCTTTATTCAAATTCTTTGTTAATTTAAATAAAGAACAAAAGAAATATTGAGAAATACAAAATATATTTAAATTTTTTAAATTTAAATAAATTAAATTTAAAAATTATATTTTAATTATAATTATAATTAAAATATAATTTATTATAATTTAATTAAAATATAATATAATATAATTTTAAATTTTTATTATAAAATATACAAAATGAAATATATCATATGAGAAATACAAACATTTGAAATACATATGAGTTGAAAATATGCGTCTATTAATTTTATAACCGATTTCGTTTCCTAGAATAACTTTAAGTATTCGAGGTGAGAATTTTTTAAATTTTGTTTCGTTTACCGAATAAGAACACCAACTGCTGAGAGTTGGGTAAGATTACGGCTTTTGGGCATCCCCGATTTGGAGTATGTTGTGAGGCTGGAGGAAGTGGAAGAAGAAAGGAAAGAGAAAGGTTGGGAAGTACCTGGCTCTTATACACATACTTGCCAATACATTATTACGATGAAATGCAGCAGTTGACAAAGTAATCGAGGCACCTATTTAAAATAAATCGATTGATAATTTGTTAAAATGTCGTCAGTAGAGGCGCCAACAATATTTGGAAAACTTCTAAATTAAAAATAGCGTTATGTTGTGCCTGAAAGTTAATTTTATGCTGAACACGTGTGTTTAATATTAAACAATATTTTCTTTCATTCTGCTTGCCGCACAGCGCCAACATAAATTTCAGTTAAATATTGTACCATAATTTATAAATAATTGCGTAAACAAAAAATAATTCCTTCGGTGACATAGTGACTGGCGCGGTAATTATGAACTCCGCTAATTCGGTTTTGTGTTTGTATGCCGCGATTGTTTACATTTTACCTACAACACTAGCCTCTCTGTGTAACCCATTTAAAATAACACAATACAAACTCTCACTTATTCACAGGCAAGGTTATACAACGCGAAGAAAGAGGCGAGATTGATGTTAGACGAAATAAAGCTTTTTGTACGACGGGTATTATTATATAGAGTCTTAACGAGTCTCTAAGACCAGCTCATAATTTATTTGCGACGTGGTTTTTGTTATAATATCACACAATAGTGTTTGTTATTTATTATTCCTCTTGGTGAATTGATCATTTAAAGCTTTTTTAATCAATCTTTACTAGTATCAGTTTTAATTACGTAACTGTTAGTTGTTAAGAGCCATTAACCAGCGGCCGAGAATTTAAATTTCGTCGAACAATGATCTTGCGATCGTACCCTTGCAACGGTACAGGGCGGTTCCGATGAGAAAGATTAATTATTCTCCATACTAGAATTTTAACATAATAACTCAATATCGATTTTATTTCATTCCTAATTTGCTTTGATAAATACTCACATTCAAAAATGCTCAAACTCGTGATGATAAAACAATTAAAATTATGTACTTTTGTAAGTATTTTTTGATCATAAGTACTTATAGTTTTTCAATAATGTCTAAGCAGAATAAAAATGCAATTTTTTAAAAATATATTAGTTTGTAAGACCGTAAATAAATAGACAAACTGAAGTATTTTTGTCATAAAACAAGGGCGCGGATCTTTTTTATGATTTTATTGGAACTAAAATTAAACTTCTGAAAATAAGCTTTCGTAAATAATTTATTGAATTATTTGACTGCATGATTATATGATTTGAAATGCATGTTATAATAATACAAAACTTTGTTTGAAAATGTAATAAATCTGCCAACGACCTTCGGTAAAACCTTTTTGTACTAAAAAAAAAGATATTTTTTCAAAATTTAAAAAATAGCTGTTCTAGATAAAAGAACAGTCTTTCGAAATTAATTTATAAGTTTTTGTGGAAAAGGGTCAATACGTCTAAAATTTGATTTATGTGACATATTTCCGGTTTTGTCTGGTTATTCCCTTTTAAAGATTGCTCTGCATTACGTAAATATTCCTATGGGATTAATGTCATGTAAGAAGAGCAACGGTGAAAGGAATGTGTAATATTTATGGCTAATTATATAGGCTATTAGTGTTAAGTGCTCTTTGGGTAAAATATCGTTAAACTGTGTTATACCACGTCTGTAGTAGAGCGGTAAGATGCTTTGCTTTAAGTTCAAACATTGAGGGTTCAAGTCACAACATTTATTTTTACAAATTCAATCTCGTTCAAGATGATATTTATAATACTTAACTCTCTGTAAGTCAACGGTACCTCTCAGAAACAACAAAATGATGCTTAAAATGGCTGTATCTAGGCTTCTGTATCTAGGTTTGAATAGTCAGTGTTTCTTAACCGTATAGAAAGAATCGCCCCCTTTGTCAAAGTAAAATTATCCAGCGCTCCCTTTGCACCTCTCATACTGATACTACTGATCTTACTCCGTATCAACGAATGAACACATATGTAAGAAGTGTCGAGCCTCAGACGGTACAAAACTTTCACGCGTAGGTGATATTTTGAACCTTTTTGAAAGAGCTTTTATTTTATACGAATCACAACGACGTTGAGTATTATTTCAAGGTTATGCCTCAGTTTAAATTTTTGTGCGTGAAAGTGTAGTTTATTTAATATAACTTAAAAACCGTTGCGCCTAATGAAAGTTTAAAAGTGTATCATTGTGCATAACTCCTGAATGAGCTCATTTTATATATTGACACTATGCCCACTCGCAGCAACTTGTCTCTTAAATGCTAAAAAATTAAAAACGACCGCCAGACCTCCAAAACGCCAACAAAGGGGCGTTGACGACCCGGTTAAGAATCACTGGTCTAGTACGTACTTTCTTAAGGCAGTTGGGAATCTTTAAAATTTTAAATAACTTTATATTCTATACAACGATACCCACTATATGTAGGTTATCTATTTTATATTCCACGGAACTAAAATAACTAAGAAAACAAAACTTCTAAACGGTACGACATTTATTCAAATGCCTTGAAAAATACAAACAACAAACGGATTACTAACACGATTCTGATGCCAAAGATTCTTAATCCGAAACGGATTAACCAAAATAAAATAATCACCTGCTTTTCTGAATAAAAATACACGTGGATTCGAATAATTTTTCGAATCTTTCGAACGAAGCATGCAATAACGAAGGAATGTACATTATGAAGGTTAAATTCCTCAAACAAACGTACTCCTAATACCTAATAGGTATGTGGAATGTTCCTACCTCTTTACTAATGTACCTAATCTCTCTTCAGGTACTCCAAGCAACAAAGTGGTAAAGGTTAAAACAATTATCGTTTGGAACACGCAACGAGTTAGGTACATTGCCTAAGGAGAGTCATATTTTATTTTGTCTGGAGATCTTGTGATTGCCTCAGAAACTAGATTGTTCTAACTGTGCTCTACTAAAAATGACCGTAACGAATTTCAACATTTTAAGAAAATAATTTATTTCTGTAATCAACACTTATTAGATTAACGCTCGCAAGAATGTTGAAAAATATTCACTAAAAGGTTATAACATAAACTTGCAAGAATAGCGAAATAATAAAAAAATTCTCTTGTTCTGCTAGGTTTCGTCAGTATTTTATATTTTTTGTACAGGTATCAATCACTCTTTACTTTGGTTATCCGAACGATCGAAAAATTAAATAATATTTTTATGTTAAATAAATAAATATGTATTTTCAAAACTTAAATTAGTTGCGTTGAGCCAGAAATCGCATTACAAAACCTTTTTCATATTTCATGATGTCAGAACTTGAAGTAAAAACTTTTAAAGAATTATACAATTTGTACCGCGTATTCGACGTTTGTGTATTAATCGTGTATTATAGTGTGAGGTAATAAATGTATTGATATAAACGTTGACATTTGGCAAATATATTTTCAGTAAAATTGTCGTTAATTATTTAAAAAAATAAATATATCAAATTAAAAAATTGTTATTTCAACAAATCATAGGTGGAAATTATCAAGTTCTAGCTCTGGTCATAAAACAGGGCAAAAGTCATTTCAATCAACGTTTTATTTCTAAATGGAGGAGGTATCTTCCACTCTGGTACGTGCTGCAAATATATTACAGATTATTTTAATTGAATTTATTGTGCAGCACTACAAAATAATTTAATAAAATTTATTTGGGCGGGCCGGGATTTGAACTCGTTACCGGATATGCAGTCGAGAGCCTTACCACTCGACCACGGAGGCCAACAAATGCCGTTAATGATCGAGGCCGACAATTTTTTAAAATTTATTTTTAAACAAATAAATACTAAACAAATTTTCTGTTGCAATAATTTCTTTCTGAATTATATTATAAAGTTGAACGGTTTGATTACACTAGAGAATTCTGTGGGCTTGATTTTTTCCTTACAGGCAAACGTGAATGCAAATATTTAATAGGATTAACTCAAAATGACCCAATTCAAAACATCCCATATAGTTTACCTTCCGTTACAGTGTGACCTAAGTGAGAAAATCCGTTGCCAGTCCCAAAGCTTCGACATTTATTCCCGACGTAATGCCAACTTGCATCACGTACTCGTAGCAGAGAGCTAGTTTCAATAAACGTTTACGTTGTCGCATTTTACGCTCTCCCAGCTTCGTTTACGAGGTGATTTGTAAATAACAACGGTGAAATTTATCATTTCGGTAAAATAACAGAGCGTCAGCTTGGAACAGTTAGTTCGCTGTCTTTTTGCTCCAATTGCCTTGAAACGATAATATGAAACGGGATTTTTTAGTAAAATAATAATACTAAACCTCTTATTTTTGATGTAAAATGTTAAGCATTTTCAAGACGAAAACCGGCTCAGATCGCGAAGTTTGATTTTCAATCATATACACGGTGTCCGGAAACTCGTCGGCACATTCATCGGCATATAATAGGCAACATGCTTTCAGATTACTCAATTTCTCGCCCAATCCCATCTTTTTCAATTCTTGCATATATTCCTCCACATTGATAAAAAAAGTGCTTCGTAATCTCCCGTGTGTGCCGATGAATGAAGTGAATCTACATCATTTTTGGAGACGATTTTCAAAGTGAAATCAGTCAAATTTGAAAAAAATCAGTCGGTACGGGATTAATATTATTGGCGGTCAATGTATTTTGAAGTGCGTCGAAGCGTAGTTCCAGCTTCAAACGTGTTTTAAACCCTTTAGTTGTCAAAATAATTTTTATAAAACTTATAAAAACGCTCTTAGTTTGAAATTATTATTTTTTTAGTTCTTCATGTGATGAAACAGTTTCACGCTTGTGATACTAGTTTCCGGACGCAGTGTATAATATAAACATCCCGGTTCACAAGAAATTTGTTTAGAAAAATAGTGTTTTCGAGTGTCAAATTCTAAATGGTGTCTTAGGATGATATTGATTTTGTGAGCTAAAAATACTTGCGTACGCTTATAAATAAGAGGTAGAAAAGGCTGTACAAATTTCATAACGCCAGCGTTCACTGTCCAAGAGTATTTGCTGCTTCAGACAAAAACTCATTTCTTGGTCATAGTTAGCCTTAAAAAATTTTTTAACGGTAGGTAATATTTAACGTTTGTAGGATGTTAGAATATTTTTATATATCGATGCTCTTGAGACATTAACACAAATTAAAGGCTTAAGCATCACTTTTCAACCAAATCTTTCATTTGTTAACAACATAACAGAAATCTGTAATAGGGGCTTAAAAATGTTGGGGTTTATAACTAGGCTGACTAGAAATTTTAACAATATAAGTGTATTAAACTGTTATATTTTGCTTATGTTAGAAGTCAACTTGAGTACAATTCTCCTGTCTGGATTCTACATCATAATATACATGTGCAAGCTGTTGAAAGAATAAAAAACAAATTCGTACGTTTTCTAAATTTTAAAATGGGTATTTCAGCAATTATGTTGAACTTCAACACTATTTTAAACGATATTAATATGCTCAAACTGTCAGACAGAAGAATTTTCACTGACTTTTTATTTCTATATAAAACTCTAAATGATTTAGTTGACAGTCCGGTATTGCTTGATTTGATAAGCTTCCGAATTCCACTTCCGTAATACTAGAAGTCAGGATTTATTTCAGTGCAGAAATTCTGGGACTAACTACCATATGTATTTCTCTTTGCCCAGAATACTAATGGAGGGAAACAATTATACCAAGTCAGTGGACATCTTCAATTTATCTTTAAACAAATATAAAATATTGTTATTGAGGCAGTTCAGTTATGTACAATAAATATGTATTTTTCTAACTATGCTATACATGTCAAAGCCCCGACAAAGGGCGTTTATTAATAAATAAATAATTTCTAGAATTTGTTAATCTTATTTAGCAGAAAAATATATTAATTTAAAAGAATTAAATCCTCGAGTGTCTAGTCATTTGTAATAAAATAATTTGTTGTTAAACTTATGAATTCAAATATTAATGTGTATTTTTCTTTTTGTTTCAGATGCATAACATAGTTTAGAGATCTGGAGGAAAAATTTATGTGAAAGACAAAATAGGGTGTGTCAAAATTATCCTTTGTGTAAATATTGAAAATACTAAATATTTACTCGTAATGTGTCGCTTTCATTAATTCTTTAGAGTTATGTAAGATTATCGAATCAATAACCGTCTAACATTAAAAATCGCTTGACTTAGAAAAGACAAAAAGTAATTAAATTAATCTCCTTGTAAAATACATACAAAAACAACATTAACATCACTATTTTAAAACCGTCCAAAGTTTTATCTAAAGAGATACTTAAAAAAGGCGGTCAATTACACAAAAAAGCAACAATCAGAAATTGAAGACTGTTAAATTCTTGCAATAAACAAAACTACTTATGATTGAAGCTGACGAGATTGAAAATAAAATTAATAATAATTAAAAAATATATCTTAGCTGGCTATTATCATAGTACTAAAATTAACGTGATATATTAATCGTATTAAATTAAAAACGCAAAAAATTGCAATTAAAAAATTGTTGTAATTTTTTCGTGGTATTTTGAGGTTAGGTTTGAAAGGCGCCCCCGCTCGGCTCACGCCGCGCGGTCTTTACGCGGTCGTAGGCGGGAACCTAGAGAAACTACCCCCAACAAGTGAAGGTGCCCGCGCTAGGAACGTGGGTGCCAGAGTCTAGCCGTGGATATCAACGGGCAGGCAAGCAAGAGGGTGCAGATAGCGGCGGCTCAGTCGGGCGCTAAGAGGCTGCGGCTATCCCCCGCCCCGCTCCACCACCCCACTTCCCCGGATATGTCAACTGGAATGGAACTAGCGCTGTGTCAAAGCATGGATTCCGTCAACACAGCCACTACTGAGGAAGAGGTGAGTCACACAATCATTCACAGTTCAATTGCATTCATTTGTAAATTCTGTACTGGGATGAGGTAGACAAAAATGTCCGAAATTACTTGAATTGATAGAAATTAAAGATTCGTGCTATGTAAAAATATTTATTGCGTCAACACAGTCACAATTGAAAAGAAGGTGAGTCACACATTGCTACCCAAAACACTAGAAGTTATATTATTTATTTATTTAGTTGTTTAATGCGAGTTTCGCACAAGAGTATCAACTGCTCTCAAACGTCAGGAGCCAGTGAGATTGTGCAATCCCCAATTAGGGAATTTTGTGAGGGGAGCGGTAGGAGATGTGGTGAAGAACCTGGATATTCAGATCTAGTCACCAAGACGGCTAAAACCATTTCAATTCTGAATGGTGGTCTCACACCAGGGCGATCCGAGAATAGAGTATCTCCCACTTGGAACGTGCCGCAAATATACTATATATTATTTTAAATGAATAAATTGTAAACACAATATTTATCATTAAATTTACTTGCATATACCGTGATTTGAACCTGCGACCTCCGGATTGCCTTTTCAACCACCTTACTAAAGGCAATAGTGTAGAAAATATTCGAATTGGCCATTAAATTTGCTATTTTAGGGCTAACCTACCCTTCACTGATTTCCGGTTTTGGTAGAGCCTTAGGGTAAGGCTGCGAAATGATGCAGTTCTTGTCGGTTTCAAAAAGTTCCAAAGATGTGTACTTACTTATTTGCATGTTTGGTACGAATTAAAAAAGAGACAAAAAATGCTGTTTTCTTAGAATGACATTTGTGGTCTCGTGAAAAATTAAGAAAAATGCACAAAGAACAGAGTTACTGTCTTCCTTAAGAGTGTGTTATATGGCAGAATGGTATGTTGCTGGAAAACGGCTGTCTAAAACGGCTTAATACTACATTTTGTGTGTCATTCCCGGACTTGATATTTTTTGTTACTAAATAATGGACTTTTTTTTTTCAATCTGCTTATTTATTTTTTTAATTGATGTAGGCATTCGACCATAAAAAATAAAAACATTGATACACCATACAACCCACTTTTAAAACTTCGATCTATGATTGTCGCATTAATAATGATTTTACACTATATTTTAAATTGAAACATGTAAACAATACACACATCTGTAGAAGTACGGCCTCTTATTATCGTTATGATATCTGTGGATATCAACAATTAAATAAATACTTAATTTTGCACGAAATTTTAACACATTTCAAAGTTTTTTATCATTCCGGGAGTGAAGCCCCCGTTGAATGGTGGTGAAACTACACTCTCCATATTTCATAGCCAATATATTTCTAAAACGCCATCAAAATGTTCCATAAATGAGTCAAATACTACAATACCAATTCACTTCAAGTAATGCGATAATCTAAGGAAGCTACAATAACAGTTAGTACTCACAAATTCTCTTTATTCATGTAACTTTACCGCATTATATGTTTTCAACTGACAGACGCGTAAAAAAACAACATCCAACATGCGTTCTGTTTGCAACTTCACGCGTATTGTTGACCAGCGCGCTCGTTTTGCAAGTATGTGCGAGAATTTGTCTTTCTGAGTGAACGTTTTTTACGTACGCGGTGTTTGGTAATAAAACCAAAAATTACCGTCTCGTATTCTTAGGTAAATATTTACTAAATAGGGACATGCTTAATAAGCACTTTTTATTTAAAAAAAAAAAACTTAATATCAGATAGATAATAATGGGAAGTAAGTATTCCAGTTTCCGAAATTGGAAAGTAATGAATTTTAATAGTTATTTCGTTAAAATTAAAATCGATTATTCACTTGGCGGCCATTATCATTATAGGAACACGCTTAATATACACTTTAAAAAAATTAGTAGGTAGATTTTAACTAGAACTAATTGATTCAGTAACCGGAAATTGGAAATAATGCATTTTAATGGTTATTTTGTTAACTTAAAGAATGCGAAATGTAATTTTTTTTCAAGGACGCCATGTTATTAATTACAACGGCAAATACGCATTTTATGGTTTTAAGTGATAATAAGTCAAGTTTTCCACTGTTCCGACCTTACACGGTAAGGGGTATTAACATAAGGAGTAAACAAGTTTATTGCCGTTTTTTTTATTTTTATCTTTAAAATTTCAAATGAAGTCAATAAAGTTTGTACATAGAGAAACAGACAAAAAAAAAACTTTTAAAGGAAAAATTAACAATAATATCGCCTTTCTGCGTATAAACACGTAACCGTTAACACGTTGTCAAATCAAAGATATTTTATGATATGATATATATCTATGATATCTATTCTAGAAAATATAGTTTAAAAGACAATAAACGGCTGAATATTTAGAAGTTAAATTTAAAAAAAAACACCATAAAATCGACTACAAATGTGAACCACGAGATTCCAAACGCCGTTTATAATGGCCGAAGGATATCAGCAAGGCAATGGGCCGAATCAGTCAACTTCATTTATAATAATTAAAATTTACCAACAAATCTTTATTTTTATATTGATCATGTACAAACTTGTGATTTACATGTGTCATATGTGTTTCTTAGAACCCCGTCAATTCGAAATCCACGGGACATCAAAAATAAAATTTTGAATTGATGAATTCCCACGTAATTGGAAATATAACGAAAAAAAAAATCGCCGAAAATTGAGTTCCTCGGTTGCAAATTCAAATACGGGTAGGTTCTCAGGAATAAATTCGTAATAATACGACTTATTCACATGTAAGTCGCCCAATGTATTCGAAGTAAATTCATAAAAATACGATATTTTCCGTAAAATATTCCGCATAAATCAAATTTTCACGGCCGCGACCGTCGCGGCCATCTCGTTAAACTCATAAAAATGTGATATATTACCGCGTAAATCGAAATTCCGTTGCCGATTTCTGATGCAACCGGCTCTTCAAATTTAGATATTCGAAGAAAATTCGTAAAATTACGATACATTTCGCGTAAATCATACTTTGATGTATAAATCTAATAATAACGTGATGGGAAGGGGACATGGGAAGGGGAATGGAGACGAAAGACGAACGGAACGAATGGGAAAAGACACGCAGGGAGAAACAATTTTTTTATTAGTGGCATTTCAACGTATGCCGGGAACTAACTAAGTAATCTATTAATTTTGAAAAAGAAATTCGTTCAGCAAATAATGCGTAATGCGTATTTATTTTTTGTCGATAAAATATGAAAAAACTGAACTAAACATATTTTTATTATGAAATAAATAAAATAATGTTAAGCCCATTAACAGTCCGGTCCTTCTCTGTAGATCACCCTCCCTCCACTAGCTGCCAATAACTTTTTTCGTCGGCAGAGTTTAGGACGAAATTTGTGTAGCGACGCGCGTACAATTTTCAATATTTCAAATTCAAGAAGGTACCTAAACTGCCATCTATCGAAGTAATCATAAAGCTATTCTTGCATTTTACGAATTGAATGAAGGGTATCATATCCCTTTAATCATCGTTTGTTTAAATAATATCAGAATTGAGTGGGAATCTATGAAAGAATTCATGAATTATCTTTTTGGTCCATGCTAAAACTAGTGTTACTGCCAAACCGTTCCAATTGATGTTTACGTTCTGTAAACGCTTGTTTAATATCTTTCATTGCGTAATTATTAGACCAAGCGTATCACATTAAAATATTTACAAAGCACGAAAAAAAAATACTGAAGCATTTTTCCAACAGTCACTGACGATTGACTTATTTGCTATAAAAAAGACTTAACCGTAATTTTTTTATTATCACAGAAATACTTTAGAATTTTAATGTTGTATTTGGTAAGGGAACTTAACCCGTCAGGCTGATTTGTTCGCTTTTCGGAACAACACATGTATGTCTCATCGTGTCTCCCTTACTATCATAATAAGAAATATGATGTAAACGGTGTTAGAAAGAGAAAACACCAAGCTTTATATTCAATTATAAAAGTTAACCACAAAATAAGTAAAATGTAGACCTTTATAAAACTAAAGTTTTGGGTCGGAAAAAGATTTATTAACCTTAGGGAATTTTTTTACTAATTATTTTTTCACATGGAGCGAAGAAAAAAGTGAGGTGAAATTAACGTTTATATCACACTAGCTGGTACGTGGCATGCGTTTAAATGCCATTCAAAGAAATAAATTGATTATCCCTGCATGTCCTTTCCCGTGTGTCCTCGTTCACGTCTCGAGTCCCCTTCCCCTCCCGCGTTCCCCTTCCACCTTCCCCGCCTTTCCCCTCCCTCGTTACCCCTCCCGCGAACCCCCCTCAAACCCTTTTCACCCTGCCGCCAAAATATATGAAATAAACACATTTTCATTTACACACTTCATAACGCTAGAGCTTACCATTATATATAGCCTTTGCGGGCGTGCGCACAACAAATTACCAAAGTTTCATGGCAATCAGATGAACAGTATGGCAGCGCATAAGATACGAACAAACAAACTAACAAAAAAATATTATATTATTTAAAATATTATATTATTAAAATAAAATTTCTATATGTGTTTATTTTTTTTCGTTATCGGTAATTTTAGTTAGAAAAAACAAATTGAGCCTTTTATAATACTTTTTATGTTTATACGCAAAATTTAAATATTTAAAAAATTACATATATTTTTCGAAATGCTAATTTTGAATCACCTTTCAAAAATTTTCTTTTCGGGTACGTTCCGAAACACTCCATTTGTTTGAATTTTATTGTAAAGCGAAAATATTATGACCATCTGACAAAATATGGCCGACGCCCGAGGGTTTAAAAGAAATTCTCAGTGCCTTAAAAATTTAAGCGAAAGCCTTAAAAATGAAAAATGTATCGAATTTCTTTCTAAATCGTAATTCAACTCAACTGACATCAGCAGGTATAAATTAAAACTTTTTTTATCGTTAAAAAGCGTAACTTTTGATATTTGATTATCTCATGACGAAAAGAATACGCACCATTTAAAAAAATGTCTCCAGAGCAAATTATTATTTTCTCCTGAAAATAGGGCAATTTCGAGACGAGGTATGCGCCAGCCGGTCGTTTATTTTTCATCTCAACATTCTTTATTGAATTATTGCTTTGAATACTACAGATGGCGGGTATGAAAAATTGAATTAAAAAATGTAGGAAATTCGTGTTGGAATTTTCCGATATCATATTTCTTAAGTACACAGACGCCATCTACCCGACCAGGTGGAAAGGTCATGGAAACACAATAAAGATTTCTGAACTTTGAGAAATGGTTTCTTTCCACGAACGCCCCTCGCTATCGGAAGTAATTTTAATTATTGGACTTCGTCAGTTGGTGTTTTTTAGAATTAAGAGTTTTTCGACGGAAATGAAATAGATTAATCAGTATTGCTTAGAATATAATATGTTTATTTACGTCAGATATTTCCAAGCGATCCGTTATAAGTTTACAAGCGAATTGATTACAATTTGGGTTTAATTTAAAATTCATCTTAATAATTTATGCTTTGCTACACGTATTTTCAACTTATCCTGCAATAGATTTAAATTTTTTCGCTTCATAAGATATTTTTAAAATTGTTAGGATCCTTTTTAATAAAAAACTCTTTTGCGAGAATTTTCACTTATATTTTTAAATCACAGGTAACATGTTTTAAATGTGTAAATAACGGTGATAATACTGAATACCGGGCCAACATCTGGCAGTTGTTTTACTAACTGAACTTGCGAAGAAAAGAAGCAGTGAAACTCAAAAACTAGCCTTTTTATAGAGTAAAAAAATGCACACATTGACAGAACATATATATAAACAATAAATATCTGACGTTTGTATGAGGTGGTTAAAACAGATTACTGCCGATCTACCGGACCCATTCACTAGCCAAGGTTCGCACCATTTGTTCAAGTAGAAAAAACCATAGGTGTTTGCTCCAGCAACCCATAGATGCCAGTAGTATGTCAATTTTTAACAGATATTATTACTACGGTTTTATACCTATAAGGTCACTAAAAATCTGTTATCAAGGGGACGCATTAATAGCAAACAAGTGACATTTTTACACAAGAAAAACAAAAAATTAAGTAAATTTATAATATAAAATGTGTTTAGTTGGCACTTAAACAAAAAAAACAGGTTCAATATTTTATAAGAAAAACTATCTTTTTATAACTTTTGAAGTTTATTCCCATCATCATCTTGTATATCATTGAAGAAGAAGATAACAATAATAATCCAAACGAAAATATGAAAGAGAGAGAGCAAGACACAGAAAAATAGGAAAAGACAATGGTCGCAACTGGGACTCGAACCCAGACCTATCATCTAACCGGGTTATGCGTAGTAACCAATTTCGCTATTGCCACCTTCTGTCAAACCGTCGTATTTGTCAATCTCATATTTAAAATTTTAGAATTAACAATATTATATTCAACTAATTATTTTTTCCTTATTATGGGCAACTACCCTTTTTATTGGAAACAATCATTCTAAGAATTGGTTTGTGACCTGGATAGCGTCTCGGATTTATACATATGGAACTGCTGATTTTATAAAAGTCTAAATGACTATTCAATTTTTTATAAGAAAAACTCTCTTTTTATAACTTTTGACTGCTGAAGAATGCTTTTATCCTTAAACAGTTTGGTTCATTTTAACAAATCGCTCAAAAAATAAATTTCACGATACCTGTTTATCTAAAAGAAATTGAATGGTTGGAAAGGCGAATAAAAATAACTAGTTTTGAAAACTTTGATAACCAAGGTTTTTTCAAAACCTTTTCCCAATATGTTCTAAAACTATTCAATTATTTAAAAGAATCTCAACCCTGAAGGTACTTTAATCTCAAAGGATCCGATCCCCACAAGCGTCGGCTAATTTTCCGGTCAGTTGATAGAAATTTCCACTACAGACCCTCCCCGGTAGCCCCTTCCTGCCCCCGCTTCTCTCCGCGCCCCTCTGGAATGTGGCCAATAAAATATCAATATATTATCTCATGCGGCACAAGTTGCCCATAGGAGCCCGAGTACCCGACTCCCGACTCTCCCAGCCTCATAAATCATAATAGTCGGAAAAATATTTCCAGGATGTAGTCTTTTCCAGCAATCCCCGTAGACCTATCTATTACGAATTTTGGAAAAAGGCGCGCTCCCAAATCGAATAAGGATTCACATTTGCAGATGAATATTACGGTTATTGTAATTGTTTTGTTTTTCTACTTTTTTTTACCTCTTTTATAAACCACCATTCATTGTTTATAATGAATAAAAAAGCCCAGAAAATCATCGGTGGACAAAAATTACACCACAAAAGCTGTAATATTATAATATTATCGCCGAAAGGTTTATTTATGTATAAAAAATCAGAGTATGCAATTCACACGCGAAACCTTCAGAAGACTAAAGTAGACAAGAGTAGGGAGGCTACGAAGCGCCGCACAAATAATAATAATAATAACGTAATATTTGAAGAGCGCAGTTTTGTGTTATTTCAAGTGCGTTTAACTATAATAAACTAAAAAAAAATCCTTCAGCGTTCCTTGCGAGTCCTTACAAAATATTGTTATAATACATGAAACAAAGAATGTATAGTATAAGGGTCGTTCTTTTTTTTAACCTACATAAAGTTGTCTCCACCAGTTAGTGGAGAAAAATTCAACAGAATTACCAGTATGATCATTTTATAGTTACTTTAAAATCTTCTGAACTAAAGACGTAACGACCGGGTGCGTTTAAAAAAAATATGTTTTATATTTTTGTAGTAAAAATTACGTGACAGAGGTGTAACTCCTCGTGATAGAAGTGTATTTCATACAAATCACAGCTTCCGACGACATAAAATATAAAGCTATTTTTAAATTTCAAAAGGTAACGGCGATTATTATTTTTAATGATGTTTAATAAAATATTTTAAAAAATCTCAAAACTTGTCTCTTACAATTTTAATGTCGTACGACACTTCTGTCACGTGGGTTTTCATTCGAAATAGGTATACACGCAGCTCGTGTTTGTCACCCCCAATAGGCATTTTAGGCCTCCTTCCCCCTTGTTACAATTTCCCCTCTGAGATCCAGAGAGATTCACTTGTAGTAAAAACAAAATGTGACAGAGTGGCAGAAATGTGACGGAGTGGTAAAAGTTATGTAGATTAAAAAGAAGAACAACCCATATACAAAGCAATGCCAAGAGAACTAAATTAACAATAACAATTTTAGTTTTCTGAAAGTTTCACTTCTACCGCACAAATTTTTTTTTAAAGCAAAACATATAGACATACAGTATTTTCTTCTAAAACAGTTAGTAAAAAAGGCTTAAATATCGTTAAAGTTTTGGAAGAGATGAATGAGGAATACAAAACCCCGATTTTGATGATTTTATTAAGGTATTACCAACCTGAGATGCATGATGTCCCCTTTGCTAAGCATTCAGGGGAGTAAGAGCGTGACAACAACAATTTGGTAAAATACCTATTGTTAAAATTTCTCGGTGACCGGGTTTCCTCTTAATAATTAATCACAGCAATTTACAGCCACAGCTGGTACAGAGATAGAAGATCAAATAATATTAGAGGCATAATATCCTTGGTTAGTTTATTGAACTGTTTAAATAATAGCTCCTGTCTGGATTGCTATTTATTTAGGATGGATTGTATTTGGCCCACGGAACTAAGTATTAACACAACTCAGTGCCGGATTTGTTTGAATACTTATTTAAATAATCATTTTGTGTTTCTCTTTGACAAACAATACACGAAAGTATTGATTCTATTTAATATTTATTGTTAAATAAAAGATTGCTTTCATATATTAAATATTTGATTTCATAAATATGAACAAAATTACGGTGTAAGAAGACACTGCTAGATAAAACACTACCAAACAAGGCATTTCGGAACAAGTTACTGCTAAATTCAAACGAGGTATTCCTGAATAAGACACCCACTGAGCTGATATTTCTGAAGACGTCATGAATGAACAAGGTACAATTTAATAAGACACAATTTAATAAGATATCTGAACAAGGTTCATAATAATAATAATAATTTGACAATTTGTAGAGCGCCGTTTTTGTGAAAAATCACCTCAAAGGCGCTGAACAAGGTTCATCTGAACAAGGTTCATAATAATAATAATAATTGGAAAATTTTTAGACCGCCGTTTTTGTGAAAAATCACCTCAAGGGCGCTGAACAAGGTTCATCTAAACAAGGTTCATCTGAACAAGGTTCATCTGAACGAGGTTCATCTGAACGAGGTTCATCTGAAAGAGGTTCATCTGAACGAGGTTCATCTGAACGAGGTTCATCTGAACGAGGTTCATCTGAACGAGGTTCATCTGGACGAGGTTCATCTGGACGAGGTTCATCTGGACGAGGTTCATCTGAATAAAGCACTCCCGAACAAAGCATAACTGATTAAGACTGCTTAATTAAGTTGGTATTCTGAATAAGACACCCATAAACAAGGTAAACCTTAATAGGGTACTTCTGAATAAGGTTCATCATTAGAGTTAAGTTAGCCTCTCAAAAACTGGGTGTACTGTACGGGGCTCGCATATATTTTAATAGTACACAACTGCTAACCCTTTACAAATTGCAAGTGCACCCCACGGTTGAATTTGGCAGTCACCTCTGGTCTGGAGCCCCAAAATACCTGAAAAATACCCTCTGTACAGAAACGGGCGGTCCGTTTGACAGATTCTCCTAACTCTGTGCAGAAACGGGCGGTCCATTTGATAGATTCTCCTAACTTAACAAACGGATTGCAATCTTTAGAGCACAGGCGTCGGGTGGGAATGCTATCCTTTTTCTACCGGTATTTCAATGGAAGATGCTCTGAGGAACTAGTGTCATTGATCCCTTCGGCACCGGTGCATAGTCGGGAAACACGCCAAACGCGTGCCCAACATATGTTCACGTGTAAGTGTGCCCAACATATGTCATTTGTCGCATGAGAACGGGTCGCTTCTTTGACTCGTTCTTGTGTTCAACAGCTCGGTTATGGAGCGGTTTGCCGGCCTATGTGTTTCCTCCTTTCTAATGTTTATTCCCTCCTCTCCTCAAAAAGACCCTCCACACAGCATCCCAGATGGCATAAGCCTTGAGGAAAATAATTTCCCTCAGGGCCTCCTGTGTGGAGTTAATATTAAAAAAAATATCTGAATATGACACCCTTACTGTATAAACACTTTTGCAGTAGTAACCATAAAGTAAAGCAATGTGAACAAATTTAAAAAAAGTATTTACCGCGCAGTAAAATTATTGCATTGCGTAATTATCGTTGTAAATTTTTGGGTCATAATGCCTATTTACGGCGTAACCGTGTCCTTCATCAGGGCAGGTGTACCCTGTAACGCTGTCCGAAATGTTGGCTATACTAGTCCCAGAGAGAGGTCAGCGTTCTAATATCTTCTGTCTTTTACATTTTCATACAGGACGCATGAGAAGGGTAGGACGAACGTCTATGACGTGCGTACGAGCAATCGCTGGGACTAGCATAAAACAGAAGGACGCTCAACGCATAATTCTTTTAGCCGTAAAATTTCAAATCATATCTTTAGCGTTACATTTTCGATAATCTTTTAAACCAATTACGGCGTGGTCTAGTGGTAAGGCTCTTGACTCGCAATCCGAAGGTCGCGGG
Organism: Glyphotaelius pellucidus; assembly: GCA_936435175.1. NCBI lineage: Eukaryota > Metazoa > Arthropoda > Insecta > Trichoptera > Limnephilidae > Glyphotaelius > Glyphotaelius pellucidus. Next base: position 25,925,912 of record OW386550.1, on the reverse strand, counting down.
ATCGAATCCCGTCGTGGACAAATAAATTCTATTTGATTAATTTGTGTTATTTCACAATTAATTCACAAGAAATAATATATAGTATATTTACGGCACGTTCCAAAGTAGAAGATACTCTCAGTATCGCCCTGGTGTAAGACCATCATTCAGAATTGAACCGTTGGTTGAAATGACTTTAGCCGTGTTTGGTGACCAGATCTGAATAACCAGGTACTTCCCCACCTTCGTCTTCCCCATCTCCTTCCCCTCCCATACTACCTTCAGCCTCACAACATACCCCGATTGGGGATGCCATAGTCTCACTGGCTCCAGATGGGAGCAGCTGGGACCCATGTTAGGTATTCATATAAAAATTAAAAAAATTAAAACGAAGCATTTTTCGATAAAATTAAAAATTTTTTGCACACTTAATTTATAATTTATTTATATCCATTAATTAGTAATAAAAATATTTCGATTATTAAACAGTACAGTATTCCACACTTCTGTGGTTTCGTGGTCAACAAACATGACATTTCTGCATTCTTAAAAACTATGTATCATTCCAAATTCCAATCGTAAGTATTCAATCAATCATTATTACATAATAACTACTATAACAATAAATTTGCAAATATAGACACACGTGCTGACGTATTTACTGCTAGTTACTGTCGCTACAGAACTTCAATGTATAACATTCTAGGTGCGAATAACACATGAATTAATTGTATTTAATATTTTTATATTACTTGCGTGGCAACTTTCCCTTATCCCTCTCCTCCCCTTACCCTTCCCAACCCAAATCCCTATTTTGCAGTCTATTTCAGTTATAATCACACTTATTTTAATGTTGTGTATTAGTTTACCATTTGTTGAATTCACATTTGTACTCTTATTATTTTTTTAAATATTCTAGTTTATATTCAGTTAGTCTTGTTTCTAAATACCTATCTGTGAACATTAATAATTGGTGTGTTTTTTTATCATCCTCTTATGTTTATTGTATTACTAAGACTGTTAATGTTCCTTAAATAAATAAATAATTATTACAAATAATCACCTTTTGAATTTTACTATTTGATCGGATTTCTGCACTAGACATGGCTTGAGAGATAAAAAACCCAATGTCATGTTTTGTGCAGCCGGGCGTTACACTTTTGTCGACTTGCAGTTTCAATATCCTGATTTGTATGGACAGATATTGAATTTAGTGTCTAGTCTCAGATATCGGAATATTTCAAATGCATGGAATTGTGAATTGATACCCTGAGAGCTTTTTTCGTCGTATCGTGTCCGACCATCGTATTTCTCATGAATAATTTCGTAGAAATAAATACTATGCTCCTTGCGTTGATACTTGTGTATTAATACAATATCTGAAATAATTCGGATTATTTTGTTTCTGAAAATTTGTTCAACTCAATTCAATTCAATTTATTCACTTTAAAAACAAAACAATATTTAAATTTCAAATCGTTTTTAAAATAGAGAAAATATTAAGATTAAAGCATATATTAATTTGGGTGGCGGAAATGTGTACCGCCGCCTCGGGAACCTTTATTGGATATCCAACGCCTCTGCCGTAACCTTCGCAACGTTTGGTGATTTAGCAGGGGTGCCCGGGTTTCATGGGGTGAAGTTTGTCTAGGTCTTGGAGGCGGATGACCAGGACACACAGAACCCCAGATTCCTACCCACCCCTTAAACCCTTTTCCTTCCCAAAACTCTCCTTCCCTTCCTTTCCTTAAAAAACCCTTCACACAACATCCCCAAAGATGACATAGGCCCCGAGAAAAATAATTTTCCTCAGGACCTCCTGAGTGGAGCTCATGTAAAAAAAAATATATGTATTTAAGCAATTGAAATAATTTCAACAATTTAAACATCAATGAATAATTTAAAAATCAATGAAGCATCATTAAACTAACAGTAATAAAGCTTGCCGTCGAAATTGTGCTTCATTGATGCTGAACATGTCGATATTCAAAGTGATTGTATTTAACAAAAAGACTGCTCTCCCGACTGGCGTAACCATTGGCAAGTTAGTTTTGCAAGAAAAAACAGTCTATGCTGTCGGTGACGGAGATAATCATCGGGAACTATTACTCATAGTAACTAATGCTCTCCATAATAGCCGAGTTTTTAAAATATAAGTATATAAACATTTATATTACTTGGCAAACATAAAATATTTTTAAACATTTTAAATACAAATATATTAAACCATAAACAAAAAATAAATTCTTGAAGTAGCCAACTTCCTTCGCTTTTTAAAATTACTTATATTTTTAATCTCAGTAATTTCATTCTCAGGGATTTTTTTTTGAAGTTGGACGGCTTGGCACATAAGAGATTTGCTGGCAATTATTAGATTTGGAAATTGGCTTTGGTAAATTATTGGATTCTCCCAATCATCTAATGTATGGATTGTAACAATTTCTTCTTCACAACCCAAAACGCCACCCTAAGGTATTTGACTTTCAAACAAATTACACAACATACAAGTTGTGTTAGAATATTCTATTTTTCCATACTTCGACGTCCACACAAAGCATAAAGAATACAGAATAATGAATTAATCATAATAACAATTCATAAAAACACCCTTCACACAAAGACATTTCATTCGTATCCATCATTCCCAAAGAGTCCCGCCCTACCCCTGTCCGGCGTGGTCACCCTCCCGCTCTTCCGCCCCCCCGCCCTACCTCACCCCGCCCAACCACCCCCCGCCCTACCACTACCGCCCCCCGCGGCGAGATTGATCGCTGCGGTGTCACTCACCGCTAATTAATGGTCACCAGAGGACTTATTTAAATAATCAATTACTTTTTTAACGAGGGAAAGTTCACCCGAAATGTGCGCCATTTTTGAGTCGGGCAACAGCCCAAATTCCTAAATTCACAAACCAAAATATTGAGACATTTTAAAAGCTCGTTATCTTCAGTTTTCGCGTAGAATGTTTGAAAAATCTTTTCCTTGTATGTAATAAGGAACTCCAGTGAAAAATATTATGGCTTTAAAAAAATATGTTTCTATAGACCAATATACGCTGATTCTGAATATATAAGTTTTATTACATAAAATTTAACGTAGAGTTTTAAAAAAAATATTAAAAAGTCCATTTTAAAACGTATCATTAAAACACCTTATTGCTGGATTTTGGCGGCGTGACGTCACCGCGCCGCGTCACCTGGGTCAAAGTTGTATAGAAATAAATATAAATGTAAGACGCAAGCCGTTCGACATTCCGTGGTTTATAGAGAATTGGACATATAATAGTTTTTGTTTTTATTGAAACATTATTTAGGCCTAAATAATTCAGTATCAAAAACAAAGTATCTCTATTAGTTTATCTATACTATTTAAAATATTCAAAAACTTTAACTGTACAAAAAAACGATCGTATTGCCCAGTAATGTCTATGAAAACGCTCCAATGCTAAAATTCAAAATGGCGGGAGTCGAACAGCTGATTCCAGTTCCCTACAAAATTCATACTTCGGTTAGTCATAATGACGTCACACTAGATTCGGTGGTTTTCGGGGATCTTGAAAAATTAAAACCTTGACATTTGTTTTAACTATTAAAACTAACTATAAAAATAAGAATATATAAGCAGTTATTTAAGTTAGAATGTCATTATTCATAAAAAAAAATAAAAAAATTGGACTGGAATTCTCTATTGGATCAATAACTTCGTTAAAAAAGCTTATTTTCCTGAGAATCTTGTTTTCATATGGAAAAAAAACCTTTATTGAATTTGTGAGAACGCGAAAGTTATTTATAAACAGTTTAAAAATATTAATCGACACAAATTTAATTAAATAATGATGCACGTACATGAATGTAATCATATGTTGGAAACTAGTAACTCTGTGATTCAATATTTTCAAACAAAATACCGCAACTTTGTGCACATCTCTGTACCATGAAAACTGATTTCGGCACAACCGTGGCGTACCGTTTTTTTGTTATTTATTTTTGGGATGTTATGCCGTGTTGCGCTACCTCCTTCTTTAGCCAACGTTTTGGACAGCGTCACAGTGTCCAAAACCAGGGCAGATGAGTACTGCCTCATCTGCCCTGATGATGGACAACACTGTAACGCTGTCCGAAATGTTGGCTAAAGAAGGAGGTAGCGCAACACGGCATAACACCCCAAAAATAAATAAAAAAAATACTTTTGGCCGTGAAAACCTAAAATCATTCAAGGCGTACCGTGATGATTGGACGTAGACTTTTGATAATTTTACTAGTAGTTTTGTGATGGGGCGTTAATTTAAGTTTTAAAATTGTTTTTTTTTTATGCAAACAATTTTGACATGATTCTTTAACAATTGGCTTATTTTTTAAATCAGTTGGAATTTTCTCACAAATTCAAGTCTTGCACGCCAATTTTTGTATTTTTCTTTAAAGTATTGATTTATATTAGTAATAAAAAAGCATTATAAAGCTCTCACTGGACCACGAAAACAACAAAAAAAAAAACATTAAATTTAAGCACTTTGTTTCTACTTACAATTAAAACAACCCTGTTTGAACAAAAAACAAATGGATATTTAGTTGGATTAACGGTTCGAAATAACAGAATATTAGCGCCGACATAACTAGCCCGAAAGCCTTGAAATTTCTAATGTGTTTACCATAAATGGACATTAATTTTTATGGGCGGTGGTAGGGATATTTCAGTTAAATATTATGCTTATCGGATTAATAAATGCCGGGTGCAATAACACGCATGCGCCGATGATAATGTGGGATTTTATTGGCACATAAATATTTTATACATCGTTAGTTGTCTAGCGATGCTTGGGTCGAATAAAATCAATATCATTGTTTGGAAGGGAAGCAACCAACAAGTTCCCGAGTATTTTATTGTAGGCTTAATTTATTTGGATTATTATTGTAATTATTCCGGTGTTAGACTCCGAGTAGTCATACAATTTACTTGACGAAGCTGTCTTATTTTGTGGAATGAACAATTTGATTTTATTCAATGAACGGTTTAACAAGAAAACAATACGCTTCATTGCGAAATTAGACAATATTTTTGGTCTTGAATGTAGAAACCGCGAAAATAATCGAATTTATAACTCGCATTTTTGCGTAAGAGCAGTAATATTTTCTTAGAAAAATATAACTGGCAATTTACTTGTATTTAATTCTTGATCCGAGAACCACCACCGTTTTTTTCTTGTTTTTTGATTCTTGAAAATGCCGTCACAAACAATTTGGCGGCATGTCTCATAATTTTCGCATTTATTTTTAACTGACGAACCGTGTTGAACATACTCTTAGCTACTCTTACCTAAAAATTCAGTCTGACAAAGTCCAAATATCATAATGCCATATCTTACATTTCTTTTAACTATTTCAGAACCCAGATTTACTACATAATAATATTTTTTAAAGACAAATTAAAAATCGATTTAAGTAAATGTGTGATTACTTATTTATTTGTTTGTTTATTTTGTTTCTTGGCTCGCCAACAGAATACACATATAATTTTTATTGTCACATATAATTAGGTAGGTTTGTGAATTTATTAATTATTTATAATTATTACAATAGTTTTTATATTATTTTATAATTATTACAATAGTTTACAAATTGAATATGATTACAGTGACAATTTCGAATTAAAGGTGACTACGCCATTCATATCAACATTCTGAGTAATGAAAACCATTTTGATGTCTTAATTTTGGATTTGTCATTAGATATAATTATTTGGATAGAATGTTGACCCAAAGCAGGTAAAATTTCATTATAATCAGTAAAGCTGAACCACAGTATTTTTCAAATGCTATGAAAAATTAAAAATAAAAATCCCTCAGATCATAATAATATATCACAACAACGCTCTTCTTAAGCAATCATCCCAATATGCCTTCTATTGATATGCTTGGTGGACCAGTTCAGGCATGGGGGCTCCATCGAAGCCAGAATCAAGTTAGCCTCTGAGAAGCTGGGCGTACTGTGTAGGGATACTATAATAATACACAACGGCTGACTCTGTACAAATCGCAAGTAAGACCCACTGTTGAATTTGGCAGCCACCTCTGGTCTGGAGACTCAAAATACCAGAAAAAACCCTTGAATCCGTGTAGAAAGGGGCGATACGTTTGATAGATTCCCCTAACTTAACAAGCGGATTGTAATCTTTAGAGCACAGGCGTCAGGTAGGTATACTGTCCTTGTTTTACCGATATTACAATGGAAAATATTCCGAGGAACGATCACCGAGAAAATTTTCAATTTGGAAGGCGGGAATTGGTACCGCCACCCCGGGAACCATTTATTGAATAACCATCACCTCAGCCATAGATCCCAAGTGATTCACTACGTTTGATGACTTAGCATGGGGTGAGGTTTGTGAAGGTCTTGGCAGCCGATGTGTGTGCCCATCTGCTGTGTGGTGGGCCAGATCGAGAGAGAATGGTTAAGAAGGTCTTTTGACCTCTCCAGCCAGAATCCCTCGACCCATCGCCTTGTACCGCAGTTGGAGGGATGGATTCATACGTCTTTACTCCTGAACACATTGACCCCCAAATTCCTACCCACCCCTCATACCTATTTCCTTCCGAGAACTTTCTCTTATTTATTTCCTTAAAAAAACCTTCCACACGGCATCCCCTAGGTTGACTCCCATCATCAAACATCCCCTAAGGAACACAAATAAAAGAACGCCAAGAAAATCAAAAATGTTCCAACTGGATCGATTTTCAATATTACAAAAAAATAACGCCTGAGTTAACTCTTCTGCTTAAATATGCAAATTAGTAGGCACCAAACCACAAATAAGCGCTGCCTTTAAACAGAATAATATTACTTTTTGTAGGAATAAACATTTACGAATAGTAATGTTTTAGTTAATTTGTCAACGAGGAGAAAGTGTACTAGCGTACATAATTACTATTTGTTGTTTCTGAAAACAATTATTTTTTTGTGTTTTTCCATTTGGTTGCTATGTGCTTTACTCTATTGTGTTTCGTGAAACGTATGACGATAACAGCTTTTTACATACAGGAGGCATATTTACGGCGTGTCAGTTTTTTTTCCTTCATATTGGCATGTTGAGTAAATGGCATGATTGTTTCGCGTTGGAGCTTATTTACGAAACCAATAAATTTTATTTTACATTGTGCTGATAAATTGAATTACTGAAAATACAGAGGCGTTTCATATTATTTAAAGTTAAATAATAAAAACTCATAAATGTCCTACTTAAAATAATATAATATTTTACAATATAATATAAACATTCCTTTGAAATATGAGAAATATTTTTATTTATTAACAAATTTTCCAAAAATTCAATAAATTTGAGTTTTGTACAGCATATCGTTATTGAGGTGAAAACTTCTTTACAACCGTTGTGATTTGAAACTCGATGAAACGGAAACGAGCGACACTAAAAAGAGACAAACACATAAATCTATAGGATTATAGAATTAGTATCTATCTATCAGCGCTCTGTCAAGCTGCCGCTTTGATTATGAGCTCACTTTTCGAGGCTTCTATTGGTTGATACTGTGTGGGTGAAGGTTTCACTTTATACCGCGTGTGAACTCCACTCGATTTTTTGGATTGTCTAATTAGACGGGTTATTCAGCGTGTTTAAAAAAGTTACCCCTTAAAAAAAATAATATGATAAATATCTTTAAGGATAAATGCTCACTTGCCAACAATATGTTTTAGGTTTAAAATACTCGTACTTAACATTTATTTATGGAGACCTTTTTTTGGAAATTCCTTTTTTTAACGTTTGCTCCAGACAAGAGGCCCCGGGGAAAAAAATCTCTCAGGGCCTGAGTCATCTTTGGGGATGCCATGTGGAGGGTCTTTTTATGGAAACGGAAGGAAAAGAAGTTCTGGGAAGGAAAAATGTATGAAGGATGGGTGTAGGAATGTATCCAAGAGTGAGGGACGTGTAAATCCGTCCTTTTCATTGCATTGCAAGTCGATGGATCGAGAGAGTCCGGCTGGAAAGATTAAAAGGTCTCCCTCAACCAGTCGTAATCCACCGCCAAACAACACCATATGAACCCGGTCACCCCTGCTAAGTCTACCACTTAATATTATGGCAGGGGTGTTGGCCACAAAAAACTATGACAGGGGTGTCGGTTATCCAATAAATGGTTCCCGGAGCGGCGGTACCCATACCCGCCTCCCAAATTGCAGTAATTACAGTAAAAATACGCTAATTAGAAATAATTCATAAATTGGAATGGAAAAAATCTTAACTCACAACTAATTAATATTTATTATTCATAGCGTGCAACGCTTACCGTTTTACATAAAACAAAGCTCAAGTCATCAAATTACTTATTTGTTTAATAAAGTACAGTAAACGTGATATCCATTTTTTTTCACAAAACACTAATCATCAATCATATTTATATTATGAAGGGCGTTTACCCAAACGTCCTTCAATAAAATATTTACTTCAACAAAATTCACCCTGTATCCACGTACATTGCGTGTTCATGTAAATGTGCTCCATATGTGGTTTGTACGTACATGGTTATATAATCTGCGCTAGTATTGGTGGCGTATTACAACTCACCCACACACGCCCACGTTTCTACCTTGTAATCTACTAAAACGGCGCGGGGGAGGGAAGGGGTGGGTAACGAAAAAATCAATATCACCACCAAAAGACAACACACGAGTGTTTTCCTTTGCCTTTCAATTTTCGTTAGAGGTTAATATATTTTTTAATCATTTTCCATCCACACAAAAAACCCGCGTATAAAATTTACGGCAAATTTATGCTTCAGACAATCTTTACTTAACTGTAGACAGACTTACTTATTTGCATTTAGGTATTTTTATAACCTTTTTTTATTAGTATTAATTCATTCCTTCCATAAATTCTTATATTGAACTTGCATATTCTTAAGTGGAATATCATCACAAGTTAGAAAAGTAACTGAATAATTGTAATCTGAATCTATAATATGAAAATGAACTTCTAGAATCTTTTTATGTTATGTTAGAAATGGTTTGTATTAATTAAATTTTAATATTGTTTAGTGTTTAATTGTAAAAATCCATTTAATAATAATAAAAAATAACATTGAAGAAGAGATAACACTCATAATCTAAACGAAAATATGAAAGAGAACAAGACACAGAAAACTAGAATAAGATAATGGTCGCAACTGGGACATAAACCAGAACCTCTCGTCTAATCGGGACGTGAGTTTTTACCAATTCAGCCATAACCACCTTCCATCAAACCGTAATAATTGTCTATCTCATATTTTAAAATTTTAGAATTAAAAATATTATCCTCGACTAATAACTAACTTTTTTAGAAGAGAGGTTTTGGTTTCGTGTCCCAGTTGCGACCATAATCTTTTTTTGTTATTCTATTTCTTGTTCTCTTTCATATTTTAGTCAAGATTATTAGTGTTATTTTCTTTTTCAATGATATATTACATTGATTAGAATAACCTTCAAAAGTTATAAAAATAGAGTTGTTCTTAGAAAAAGTTGAAAAAAATTATGTTAAAATTAATTTGTAGATTAGTAATTAATAATGTTGTTATTAAGTTCTGCTAGTATTTTATTTTTTATTATTGTGCCAGCTGTTTCGGCTTACAAGGCCATTTTCAAACTGTGGTTAGACCACTTTGACACGACTTATTTATAGGATTCTAATTTTCAATTTTTAAGGGTGCAAAAATTGATTTATTACCGGTTAAACCAATTTATTGAGAAAATGATTATGACGGGTACTTGAAATCTGTTTTCCTCACATTAAATGATTGATTTTTTAAAAACGATGTGAATGTTATTGACTTAAATGTGAAATATTTTTTAGGTTTTGTAAGCTTATTAAGTAGTGAGGAGAAAAAATAATTTTCCTGACTTAATTAACAAACGTTATATTAAAAATAGTTCCGTTTAACCTGTAATAAATCAATTTAGGCACCTTCAAAATTGAAATTTAGAATCGCATAAATAAGTCGTCTCAAAGTGGTCTAGATGTTTTGTAAATGGCTTTTTAAGCCGAAACAGCTGTCACAATAATACAAAATTAAAATACTAACAGAACTTAATAACGACCTTATTAATTACTAATCAAGAAACTTAATAAAATTTACTCTTATAGTTTGTAACAAAAATTACGCGGTTTTACGAAAAAAGAGCCACACTGTTTTTTTACGGTTTGAGGGGTATAAGGAATGGCTCTTTAAGAATTAAAAAAACATCACCTTTTATGTGTATACCAAGAAAACGCGATTATAACGAAATCTACACGTTTTTGTTAATTCAATAATATTATTCAAAACGCTTTTAATCAAAGCAGCTATTACAATAATGTTTCTCAATTACAGAATCAATTAAAAGCCTTAATGCGTAGTTTTTAAAAACATTTAATTTTAAATAAGCTAATGCATGTTTGAAATAAGAAACGATTAGAAAAATATTTAATATTACATTCACAAATGTGTAATTTTAAAATAACAAATGTGGAGGTCGTACTGATAAAAGTTAAAAAGTTAAATATTTCAAATTATTTATCGCAAGAAAATTCAAATGAAAAACGTGTATTTACTGTAGATCTTTAATTAGTTTTTTTTAGTACCTGTTGGGAAAATGCTTTATTGAGTCGTTACCTATGTGAAAAAAATTTACAATCCTTTTGAAAACTGCCTTAGCTTAAATAAAAACCTTTTGCAATACGTTGAAACAATATGTTAAAATGTGTGACAGACAAATTCCAGGAATGGTATTTGTAATAACAGAGATATCACGTTGCCTTTATTAACTTCGTATTATTTCTCCCATTTTCACGTGCTTTCAAAGGCAAATCATATTGATTCCTACTGGATGATGATTTTTGAACAAAAATGCCTTTAATAATGTCACTTTGTTTTTGTGGCACTGGTGAAGAAGAGTGGTTGCATTGTCATAATTTAAAAAATCAGAGTGTGCAATTCATACACGGTAGAAGGGAAACCTTAGAAACACTAAAATAGACGAGAGTGGAGAGACTACGAAGCACCGCACAAAGAAGAGACCGAATTTATTATCTGATTGTCTCGCAGGCTAAATCCTATAGATGTATTTGTTTGTCTCTTTTTAGTGTCGCTGTTTTTCGTTTCACCGGTTTTCAAATCACAAAGGTGCTAAAAAAGTTTTCACTTCAAAAAATTTAACAAACTTCATATGTTGGTCTATTCAGTGATCTTACCCATGGAACTAGAGAATTCCTATATCTTCCTAATTATTTTCAGTTCGCAACGCTCATCGCAAGCTAGTCTAAAGAGCTTGTAAAAATATGTTTTTATAACATTTTCCAATCGGTTATTAAGCCACCACTGCCCGAATTTCTACCGATTTCTTGCATATCTCCCTTGAATATTTGAAGTTTTTAGCTTTTAAAAAAATATATGTTATTTTGAAGATAATATCTATACAACCCTCACGCCGAAACGCAAATTATTTGAATTCCCTCTATAGAAAAAAAAATCGCAAAGTATGCTCCGAAAATTTTTATTTTCAAGCCTGTCTCTATTATTTAACAAGTTATGTGCGTGAAAAAATTCACAGTGTTTCTTTGAACGTTGTTTAAGACAACCCTCACAAGATTTTTGCTCTTTTCTAAACGAGTCGTATTTTATTAAACATTTTCACAATTTTCGCTTCAATTTTATAGTTTGAAATATTAGCGCGCTCTTTCCAACATTCGTAAATACATATATCTCCATCTTCTTCTTTTCGAGCTCGGACAAGGGTCTACTATTCGTATTTCGACCGATTTCTTACATATCTCCCTTAAACATTTGAAGTTTTTAAGCTCTTAAAAAAATAAATGTTATTTTTGAAGATAATATCTAGATACGTTCCATGCCAAAACGCAAATTATATGAAATTCCCTCGATAAAAAAAAATCGCAAAGTATGCTCCGAAAATTATTTTAAACAAGTCTATTTCTTTTATTTTACAAGATATATTTGTGAAAAAATTCACAATGTTTCTTTAAATGATACTTAAGACTTAAGATACATTCCACGAGATTTTTGCTCTATTTTAAACAAGTCATGTTTTATTAAGCTTTTTCGCAATTTTCGCTGCTATTCTACGGCTTAAAATATTAGCGCGCTCTGTCCAACATTCGCAATTACATCTCTCCATCTTCTTCTTTTACAGCGCCGTGCGTTTCAAGAGTGCCGCCTAAGTCTTAACACTATGCGCATCCAACTTTCACAGTTAGATAATACGACCTTTCTGATGCCGACAATATTTTTGTGCTCTGTTCTTTTATTTATCACCCTTAATACGTTACATTTGTATGAGAAAGTACTTTTTCACCGCTCCAAATCATTAGGTGCTTACAGGAATATTATCGCGTATCTATTTGTCAATAGATACGTTCCCTCTGCAGGATTATCCCGCCGATAGGACGCCATTTGTATCGCACGTAAAAAGCCTTTCTGTGTAATTACCTTGTTTCCAGTCCCGAGTACCCGTTTAATCTGCAAAGACGCGGTTTAAAAAGGACTTACTATTTATACCGCTGAATGCGCGACAGAACTAATCCTAGGATGCAATTAATTGTAATAATCCGAGATTAATTATAGCTACGGTTTGATAAAGAAGAGTAGAAAAAGTAGAGGGCGCTGTGATTTTTTAAATTGCTTTCAATGACAACATCAAGATTTTTCGAAGTTAAAATTATTTTATTTTTATTTTATTGAAAACCAACAGTTACAATGAATGATAAAATTTGTATAAATTACTTAAACAATTACAGGTTTTCACTGACGTGTATTAAATTATTTAGTGAATATAAAGAAAAAAAAGAAAAATAACATAAAAGCAAGAGTTAAAAAGTTTATGCGGATGCGATGGTGGGAGTAGTAGTATGTACGTGTAAATGTTATTTATTCAATTTAGGTTTGAAAATGTTAGTTACTGTGTTACATACATCGAATTCACTGTATGATTTGTTAAAGATATGTGACGCGCGGTGAATGAATGTATTTTGTTTAGAGTTAGTGTTACATTGAGGAATGTTTAATGCGTGGTTTTGTCTGGTTTCTCTGGTTTATCTGATGGGCACTCTTAATTGAATTCTTTCTAGTAATTCCGGGCAATCTATCATAGAGGTAGCTATTTTTTGTAAGAATAGTACGTCTGCCGAATTTCTTCGACTTTCCAATGACGATATCTTGAAGAACGTGGCTGACTCTTAGTGGCTCAGATGAGGACGATGGCTACAAAAATCAAGGTATCGCAGAAATCGGTTTTGCACTTTCTCAATCCTTTCTATGTGAGATATGTATTTGGGATTCCAAATATGAGAGGCGTACTCCAAAGAACTACGTAGATACGCAAAGTAGAGAATTTTTATGTAACTTTAAAAAGCAAAGTTTTTAAATGGACTAGGTACTAATAAAAGTTTAAAAAAAAATTTACACTTCTAATAAATAACCGTTTACCGTACAAAACTGGTTGTTTATCAATTGTGAATATTTTGAAATAGGCTGTTTGTGCAGTGTAAATAAATCGGTAAAAAAATTTTAATGAGCTGATTTTGCAACTTTTTTTAAGGTAATTGAATGCTTTAACAAGTTAATTATTACGCATTGTAAGCGAGACAATTGGATTGAAGCGCATTTTTGTGTTTTTTAAATGTGAATATCAAATAATCAACCGGATTTTAATTCAAAATAATTAAGTATATGCTTACGAAACAAAAAATGTCAGTAATTCAGTTATCAATAATACTAATTTCGGTATACGAGAGCCCCACGTAACTCTGGTTCAATGAACTTAAATTGACTTAGAATTTGAGGGTCGTTTTCAAAATTGGAATTCATTGTATTCCAAGTTTGAAATTACTTAAGCAATTTCAAACTGCAACAAATTAATACTATCCAGTGATTTTTTTACGGGTCGGCGCTAGTGTAATTATAAAAATGGGATAATTTGAACCTATAGCTCAGTTTTATGAAAATTCCTTTCAAAAATCAAACTGTCAATATCGGGAGTTAAGCTTAATCTCAAAACTGAAGTGGTTCCAAATTTGGCGTTGCCATAAGACATAAAAAGAAATGTTCCACCCTATTTTATTTTCTACGCCATTTATAAGTAAACTTATTTTATTATTATTTTGATAACTATGCAAAGCATACAACAGTAATAATCATACCTTAATTGTTTATTTTATTTTATTGTTTCTGTTCTCTTTATAGTTCTCATTAATAGGACTACATTATGAAATGCAAACATCAGTTCCCTTTATGTTTAAGTGTAAAAATATTTTTATTCCTTTTATTTATTATTATTATCATTTTAATAACTTTGTATGCCATGCATGTATGTATGCCATGCATACACAAGTGAACTATATGTTTAAGCCCTTTTTTTCAAGAACCTATACATATAAACCTTTTTTTTTAAAGTAATATGTTAATACGCTTTTAACTTTCCAATTTTATGTTTTATTCTTTCTCTTCTTTTCATTTCCTCAATTTTCCCTCTTTTTGTATAAATCATGGTCCATATATATTCACACTTATCCTAATTTGACTGTCCTAAAACGGGAATCATCCTAGTTGGACAGTCAAAACATTTTATAAATAATGTACATAAATGTGTAAATATTTTACTAAATAAAAATGAAATAAATAAATATAAAGTCCCCACGTTTCATTGTCACACCGTTAAGTACGTCACTGTACATTTAATTAGAATGTTGTTGAATTGAATTGTACAACACAGAATGCTTTTTAAATACATCTATTTGAATTTCACTATTGTTTTCTTCTTTCTTTGAAGCGAAAATTAGCCCACTTCCCAACGTCCAATCGAGCTGAAACTCGGCAGAAATACTCGTGTTTACAGAGTATTCTTTTAACTTTGAGTGTCACTCATACATACATACACATACCCATTTATCTGAAATTGGCTATTAGGCAGCTATTAAAAAAACTTTTTACGAGTTGATTTTTTATTCCGTTCATTGCGGATGGATGACTATTTTAAAGCGTTTTAACGCTGAGCGTTTTTTAATCCGAAACATGTTTGTTTTAAAAGGGTTGATCCCATTTCGCTCCTTTTGTAGGATTTTTTTAAAAATTAATTCATTCTCCCGTTCCTCGTCCCTTCCTGTCCATGGATATGGCTCCTACTGCTTCCTGTCGACGCTTTAGTTCATTGTCCAAAATGTTTTGGAAAATTAGTCCTGTTAACAGTTAAATACGTTTTTCAAAATAAATTTCACGGATGCAAAAGAATTTTCACTTTAAATTTATTTTACATTTCATGATAAACTGCTCAAAAAGGAAACTATTTCATTCAATAAATTTCTTATTTGTAGGTTCCAAATTCTCCGACTTAACGTAACTCATATTACAAAAGGAGTAAATCTGTTCTCGATATAGGGATTTCGACTACTAGCAGCTGATCATAAGACCCACCAATTCCGTTGACCGTCTAGAAATCCTCTTTCCTCTTGAATGATGATATTTTCTTTAATTTTATCAACCAACTCTTTTGTATGCGTATTTTTGAGAAATGCAACAGACAGAAATCTCAAGATCTCCAACAACCCGAGAATTGTATTATATTTTTTACAACATTTTTTTCACGCACCATTTTTTCTTAATGTTGCGCCATATAATTACCTTTTTTCATTATCATTTAATTTAATTTTCGGTGACCCGATAGTTGGCAAATAAAATAAAATTATCCTTTACAAAAAGATTAGGAAGAGAAAAATAAAGGAAAATAGTGTTTATAAAAAATAAAATTTCCAATTCCATAACAAAGAATGTACCAAATGAAATTCTTCCTGCATTTCATGCAAATCATAAACTTAAAAATTACACAAAAAAAATATAAAAACAAGTCATTCTTTTGATATTAATAACGATCTCAAAATTTTATACACTAACACAACGGGTGTACGATAAGATAATTTCAAAATTTAAAAAATTAGGAAAAGTGTCAATAGTCAATTAAATATTATAAATAACCAAACATTTTTTAAAAATAGCCATCTCTTAATTTATTTTCTTATTAATACTTAAAAATATAATTATTTATTTTGTTATTTAGACTTTTTGTTTTAATTGTTTGATTTAAAAGTTTTTTATTATGTAAATGCATTTTTTACACATCCTAAAATAATAATTATTATATTTAGTTTTTATGATTGTTTTTAACGATATTTTTAAGAATTTATCACCTCTCCTTTGTAATATTTTTCTTTGTTCTTATTTGTCTATAATTTTTTGTCATTTGTTATTTTTATATTAATCTCTTATCCCGACGAATGAAACATGTCGATAATGTTAATAATGTAAGAGGTGCTTACTAAGTTATTTGTTTTCATTATATCAATAATGACGCCACAAAATATATTTGCGAAGTTTGAAAATGAAATTATAAATTACATTCTAAATAATAAGGAGAGAGATTTATACAAGAATATATCTGGAATCTGTAAATTAAAGCGTAATAATTGCGGCTTCTTTTATATATATAGGTAAAACTTCGAGAAACTTTGAAATAAGGATAAAGGAACATATGAGATGTGAACATATGAGTTTGCCAATCATTTGTTGAAGACGAGTGTTTGACTTTAATAGTGGAATTGAGTTACTACATTGTAATTTTAATGGTGTTCATTTGGACAAATTGGAAACTTGTTTCCTTTGTCAATTATACTCTATCCGCCTCCTCCTACCCGCCTTTCCATTGACCCCTTCTGTCTATTGTTATAATTAGTTTTAAGTACATCCTGAGGAAGTGAGCATTGCTCACGAAACATGTCGGTGTTTTATAAACAATAAAGTGGTAAAAACTAAGTTATCTATTAATTTTTAATTAAAATGGTGCCAACATAAACTCCACGTTCCAATGAAACGTCAATTATCAATTAAAACCAGGGCCTCTACAAAAAATACAATAAATATACCGATAACTCATACCACATACCACATACAGGCAAAGAAATTTTAAGTACTAGGCAACCAAACTATATAACTGCATGCCCACCACACTGAAGCAATTACTAACTACAAATTCATCCACAATTCTTCACAAAAAACACATCAAAGACTGGATCAAAACAAGGTATTCAATTTACTCAAAACATTATAACACCTAACCAAAAATAACCCATTCCAAGCATAAAAAAAAAATAATTAAAAAAACTTTATTTCGAGACAGAAAATATTACCACAATATCATTTATACCATTGGCGTGTGGTCCATAGAAAAATATACCTTCCGTTTATCAAGATAATTATTTATCTTACTCGTAATCTAGATGCTAAGAACAACTGTATACAGATCCTAACCGAAACCAATCTTTAATTTATGTGTATGATACTCCCGCCATGTGTCGACCATCAAGGCCAATATAAAGGGTCAATATCAAGGAAGATATACTTATATACAACAATTTCAAAGAGGATACGGTGCTTCTACTTATGTCTACAGAATAGCACTCAATCCCAAACATGGGAACACCTCAGCACAGGCTTGCCTAGTGAGGTGTTCACAAAATACTACGACATACCTATTTACACACAGTTACGGATGATTAACATTTTTTTTATTACTCAACTTATTAACTATGTAAACCATGTAATAATTTGTAAAGTGAATGTTCAAGAATAGAAATAAATAAATAAAATTAAAAAAAAAATAAAATGGTGCCACAAAATAAGTTAGCTGGTTTAAAAAGAGAAAATAAAACATTTCTGCAGAAAAAATCAACAGAAAAAAAACCTTGGGTAACGAAGCAAAACGTATTTCATTATTGTAATACCTGGAATTCTAACGAAAGTCCCCTCAAATCAAGTGCTGCCGTTTTACTGCGTGAAAAATGAGAATTCCTCATTTTGATCATTAAGTTTTCGCCACTTTTTCATACGGGGTGCATTTTCCCCTGACGAGGCATTTTGCGCTTTGCAATTCAGAATTCGCATGTATCCAATTATTGTTCAAGCACTCGGCACCGCGTCGAAATTGTTGTACGTTAGTAAAGACAGGAAGAAACGATGTTAATGAATGCAATGGACTTTCCACTCGTGTGGTTTCGTTTCATATGGAACTTTAGTGACATGAAAATAGGCCGAACCCAGAAGAAAAAAAAGCATTGAAAGAAAATTAAATAAATATATATATTTTTTTAATTTGATTATATTGTGTTCTTTAGCTTACTGAAATATCGATCTTCTAAGAGTATTTTTAATGTTTGATTTAAATGCTCTAATGTATTTAGCAAAAATATTAGAAAATACATACACCGACCATACTTCAACCATTTGAAACGATTATTTTTTTCATTTTAGGCAGGTACATATTTTATAACCAACCATTTTTACTTTCCTCTCGACTAGTAAATTATATTAATTTTAAGAAATATGAGGTTATGAGTAAATCATTTGTGTTTATGATCATTCGTTGTACATTAAAACCTTAAGGCGCCGTATCCCCGCACAAAAAGAAGAAGATGGAAAGATATGTAATTACGAATGTTGGAGAGAGCGCGCTAATATTTAGAACGATAAAATGAAAGCGAAAATTGTGAAAATGTTTAATAAGACACGACTAGGGGAACTTCTAAAATAGCATTTAAAGAATCACTGTGAAATTTTCACACACTGACTTCAAAAACAAGTGAAATGAACGTGTTTATAATAATTTTCGGAGCATACTTTGCGATTTTTTTCTATCGAGGGAATTTCATATAATTTGCGTTTCGGCGCGAGGAACGTCTAGATATTATTTTAAAAAATATATATTTTTTTAAGAGCTTAAAAACTTAATTTGTTTAAGGGAGATATGTAAGAAATCGGTGGAAATTCGGGTAGCGGCGGCTTAAGTATTACGCTTTTAATAAGCGAGCTTTGGAAATCTAACCACCAATCTTCAAATGGATTCTTCTTTGAAAATTGCTCTTTTCCGAGTTACGATATAATTGTTGCTCAGAAATTAATTGTTTCCCTTCAAAAGCAACCCCCAGTCTTCAAGTTAGAAATTACGCCATTGTTAGAGTCGTGACGCCACATTTACCTTTTTTACTTACATCGGCCGACTAATTACAATTTTTTTTCAATATTTTGTCTTTTGAGAAGATAAAAAAATGTTCAAAGTCCAGTTCTGACTAGGGGTAGTTAAAGTAACAAGTCCTGGTATTACTATTATGAATCCCCCACCTGAGCAGTATTCGGCATCCGGCCGAAGGTAGACGCCGGAGGGTGGAGGGCAGAGGGTAGAATGCAGGGAGTAGGAATTATGCAGTGTTGCAAAGGTAAGCAAAGCTGTTCGTCCCGTCAGCATTTTATCAGAATGCAACTCGTATCGCTATTTTTTTCGTTTTAGGTGCAGTAAATTTTCAGCGGAATGAGCTTTCTTTCAATATTTTGATTTCAACGTTTTTCTAAAGGAAAGTACAGGAATTTGATTATTAAATTCGGATGATGCGTTATTGAATTCCTTCGCACTGCAGTTACTATATATTACTTATATATTACTATATATTACTATATATTACTATATATTACAGGAATGTTAAGTAGACCAAATAATTGCAGTTTTTCATTTACTGCAAGGAATAATGTACAATAACGTATCAAATTACAATGTACCTATTGAATTAAATTGATCTGATGACACTTAACCTAACACAAGAATATATGTTTGATATGATTATTTGAGAATATTTCTAATACGTAAACACACAATTATCAATTTAGTATCAAAGGATTAGCAGGGTAAAAATAGAATTTAAACGATATGTTTAAATTCTATTTGGGAGGCGGGAATGGGTACCGCCACCCCGGGAACCTTTATTGGATAACCAAGACCTCTGCCATAGGTCACCCCAAGTGGTTCGCTACGTTTGGTGATTTAGCAGGGGTGCCCGAGTTTTTGGGGTAAGGTTTGTTTAGATCTTCGAGGCGAATGACCAGGACACACTGAACCCCAGATTCCAACCCACCCTTTAAACCCTTTCCTTCCCAGAATTCTCCTCCATTTTCTTTCCTTAAAAAACACTCCACACAGCATCCCAAAGATGACATAGGCCCTGAGGGAGATTATTTTCCTCAGGGCCTCCTGTGTGGAGCTCATGTAAAAAAAATGTTTATTAGCAATTGGAAAAATCCCAAGCCAAAAAGTTTAGTTCGGAGACAACAATTCGAACTCCATAACGTTACACTAGCCGGATGTAGAAAAGCTTATAAACCTAGTAATACCTATAATAAAATGAATATTACATTAATATTCTGTTTTAAGTTTTCTATTTCATAGCACCGGAGTTCAAATCCTAGTCTTAGTAAATTTCCCCCTTTCATTTTTCAAATTGTTATCGATTAAAAAAATACAAAAATTGTTGATCTCGTTTAAAAACGTACTTGTTGACCATAAAAAACTTTCTAATTAGCTTTTTTAATCAACCATATTTTTTCCTAATCATCGATTGCGGTAAAAACAATGATTAAAAATGAAGAAACCCAATATTTTATTTACTTTAACACCTTTTGATGGTGGTCGACTGTATCGAAAAAAACAACCAATTATTTTCCAGCCTGATGATTATGAAGCTTAATCGACACTTTCCTAACTTTAGGCCGTGATTCGTATTTTCTTTTTCCTGGGCAGAAAGCTTTTTCGACTTCGGCCAGAGGAATGGGAAATGCACGGCCGGAAGAGGCGTGAAGCAAAAAATTGGAACCGGTGATTTGGATAATCGAAGCGGTTCAAATAGCTTCCGGAAAGGGCAACATTGAAACGGTAAATAGGTACTGAGGTTGCTTGCTAAGTGTATACAGCCTTCCGTCTCGATAGCGGAACTTGAAATTTAAATCTTCTCGGAGACACAAATCAATTCAGTTTCGTGATTTCGTGGTCTGGGAACAAAGGAAACTACTTTTATAAACATCCTGGGAACCAAGACCACAGAGTTAATATTGTTCACATCATAGCTAGTCAATAGTACCTTAATTTATTATAATATTTCATTTATATTGTAATAAAATCTCCTCTTCCGGATCTTCCAAATACATAATAATCTTGTTAAATTATGTTATTACATATTCAAAAAAAAAAGATCTAACGAGAACACTTCGTTATTTCGTCAACATTTTGAAACAACATAGTGTTTTACTATATTCAACATTTTACTTAAGCCAACCATTTTTTTTAAGTTTTCTTTATTCATTGAATTGTTTGTTACATGAATTGAGGATTTTTCGACCACCATGTTAGGCACAGGCCCGTGTTGTGGTGGTCGATTATTATCACTATTTGAAAATCGTTAAGGTTTTTGAACTAAAAACTTCTTTAGCACCGGTGATTTGAAACTCGATGAAACGGAAGCGAGCGACACTAAAAAGACACAAACACATACATCTGCAGGATTAAGCCTGCGAGAGAATGAGATAGGATTTTTTAAAAATTTATTTCACGAGTACTCGGTTCCAATATAATACGACATATCCACGGTTAGACCTTGGTTCTGGTGGTATGAAGTGCCTGACGAACCTTTGTGGCAAGACATTCAGCCGACCAAGGGTCGAATTTTTAGGAAATCCAAAAAAAATAAATAAATATCCAATCTTCAAACTACTCCAAAATGAACAGGCAAAAGGAAATACAAAAGAAAGCGACATCTAGCGACTCCGAAGAAGCAAACGCAAATACTAATAAGATGGCCACAGGTATAAGAAAAGGTGCACTGGAATTCGACGATAAAAATCATCCTTCACATTGATAAAAAAATGCTTCGCAGTCTCCACACTCTTGTCTATCTTAGTTTTCTGAAGGTTTCGCTTCTACCGCGTGTGAATTGCACACTCTGATTTTTTAAATTGGTTCTATAAATGAGCTTGATCCATTTTCGTTATTTGTTTTTGGGGTGTTATGCCGTGTTGCGCTACCTCCTTCTTTACACATCTGCCCTGATGATGGACACTGTAACGCTGTCCGAAACGTTGGTTAAAGAAGGAGGTAGCGCAACACGGCATAACACCCCGAAAACAAATAACGAAAATACTTTTGGCCGTGAAAATCTAAAAACTTATCTGAGCTTGATCCAGTATTTTTTTTCCTAATTTCCAACATTACTTTCGCCCCATAAGTCACAATTCCTACATTGGTACAATAATACCACTCAAAGTGCAACGCACAATTCTCGAATTCTGAACAAAAATCAGTTATTACTCTAAAAATTAAAGTGATTTGCTATCAATATGAATATAATACAATATTACACAATACAGTTGCTCCACAGTTGAGCTTCCTATCTGTTATTACTGCTGCGATTGAGGTTGTTTATTAGCGAAAAGCTGAATAGCCTCAATGGATTCAACGTTCCGTCTAGTTTCATTATTTCAATCATTGCCAATTACTGCATAAGCCAGCCTTTATCGAGAGGCAATATTTACTCCAATCTACGAGTTTTCATAATATTTTAAACACAAATTTTTGTTTATTTTTTCACGCTCTACGGGGCTTTTACAATTACAAAACATGATTTAATGATTGTGAACCACTTCATAAAAAAGAAGTACGTTTGCTGTTGCAAAAAATAATGAAAAAAACGGGTAAAGTGCATTGACGTCGGGAGGTGATTCTACATAATGGTAGGAGTTAAAAAGATTAATAACTTTTTCTGAAATTCCAACTTTTTTTCCCATAAAAAAAGACATTCCTACTAAAAATCCTTAGTGTAAGGTAAAACATACCCGATATAATTGCTGTTAAAGATTATCAACATTTTAGAATTTTTTTAAACTTAACACCTTAAGCACACATAACAATAATTTAATCGCGTATTTATCGTGTACTAAAATAAATACAACAACGATAAAAAATAAAATACCATGGAAGAATACAAAACAGATTGATTATTGATATTTTTATATTAAATTAGCTGACCTGGCCACGCGTTGCTGTGATGTGAATCGAAACACAACGTCATCTATTGGATGGTTACTCAACACAGATAAGTGTCGATAAATTAACTCACACCGCCATCTGTTAGAAACTTATGGAACTTACAAATAATTACAAAGCACTGACCTATAACAAACATTTAATGAACAATAAATTCGCAATAATAAATGTTGATGTCAATAATCGAGATAAAAACAATCCTATCTTTTGAATTCGACCAAATTACACATAGTAAGCAAAATTTCATCAAAATCGGTTAAGTAGTTTCGTAGTTTATCTCGAACAAATATCGGGACGCGAGATTTTTATATATATACTAGCTGACCTGGCCACGCGTTGCTGTGATGTGATATCGAAATACAACGCCATCTACTGGATGGCTACTCAACCTAGATAACCAAGTGTTGTGTCGATAAATTTACTCACATCACTATTTGCTAGAAACTTATAGAACTTACAAATAATTACAAGCATTGTCCTATAATAAACAATTAATGAACATTAAATTCGCAAAAAATAAATATTGAGGTCAATAATCAAGATAAAAACTATCCTATCTATTGAGTTGGAACAAATTACGTACAGTAAGCCAAAGTTCATCAAAATCGGTTAAGTTATTTTGGAGTTTATCTCAAACAAACATCGCAACGCGAGTTTTTATAAATATAAATATATTTCCTATAAATTTTATTTTAGATGGAAATGATAAGTTTTGTGTTTAGAGCTGTGAACTTTGTCTCAATTCGGCTATTTAGCTTAACGTGCAATTTATTTTTTTATTCATGCAAACTGTAGTTAACTCAATAAAAGACATTATAACAAAAACAAAAATACAACTGGAGGAGTTATTTGAATGATGCTAACAATAGAGATTTTCTTCAGTAGATGGGTAATGGAAAACCACAGAAAATTTCAAATATAGAAGAGTATTCAAGTGTTTTCCATTGACAAATTGAATGTGTTCGGTAACCATGTTAAGAGACATGACTTCACTGGGGATCGATGAGTTGCCAGTTACCTAGTCAGCGAGCTTTGGGAACATAGTGCCTAATGCAAAGCACGTAGAGATAGCCCTGCGAGTGTTAATTAAGTTTGCTGGGCGTATTTAGCATATTTGCTGGTCTGGGTAACGCCTCCAACATTAGATTCCATTTAAAACCAATCCATCTAGACCACCTGTGATTGCGTCCAGTGCTGAAACATGTTAGCTTTTAAGTTTTTTATCAGCTGTTAGTAAGACATCACAAGTTGTAATACACTTTAAAATAGTTGAAACAATTAGTTTTAAAGTATTTAGCCGTAAAAATCGTTTTTGTAAATAATTACCCACGCTATTTTACTAAAGGGAAAATAGGCATTTTAAGATAGTTTAAAATATGCCAATTAATTATGAAGGTTTGACGAAAAGGCTTTTGATGCTGAATCAGTATAAAGAACAATTAAATTTATAATAATAAGCAAGACAAAGGATGAGAAAGACGTGGGCTGATTTAGATATAAACTCTTGTCTCTTTCCAATATCAACTCAAGGACTTTAAAAAATATATAATTGTACGACTGTAGTTACTTATAAATCCAATTTTAACGCAACTTGAATTATTAGGATAATTTATTTAAAAACATTTTTAAAAATTGATTAGAAGAGCGTCGTAAGCTCGTGAAAAAGATCTATAAACCTATAAATTTATCAATTATATGCAAGTAATGTTGTTTTTATGCATAGTTTATTGATCAAGGAATGTGTTTCAGTAATACAATAGCACAAAATAAACCCACAAAATATTACGTCAAAATCAAAACTTTGCGAAATTTACGTCGTTTTCTCCTTGGCATTTAGGAGGTTTTTTTGGAATGGTTTTTTTTAAATTAGCTCCACAGAAAAAGCTCTGAGGGATATATTTGTCCTCGGGCCCATGTCATCCTTGGAGATGCTGTGAGGAGGGAGGGAAGGTCTTTTTATGGAAAGGAATGAGAGGAAGTTATGGGAAGGAAAAAATTTATGAGGAATGTGTAGGAATATTGGGGTCAGCGTATCCAAGAGTGACAGACGTATGAATTCATTCCTTCCACTGTGGTGCAAGGCGATGTGTCGAGAGTCTGGCTGGAGAGATCAAAAGGTCTCCTCAACCAATCTCTACCGATTCGGCCATGCCACACACCAAACGTAACGAACCACTTAGTTTTTATTATTGTGGTTGAACCACTGAAAATGGTCTTGTAAACCGAAACAGCTGTAACAAAAATAATTACTAAAATACTTGCAGTACTTGATAAAAACATTATAAAATTTAAAAAAAAAAAAAAATGGAGTTCCACGAATTAAACACAAAAACTATGAATACACTTAGGATGACTTATGCCCGAGGTGTTGGTTATCCAATAAATGGTTCCCGTGGCGGCGATACCCACACCCGCCTCCCAAATTGTAGTCAGCAGAATAGTGTTAGAACATTGGATTAATCAAAACATATGATAATTTGTAGATCGTATTGATAATTCGTTATCAAATTATTGACTTTTTTCTAGCAACCAGCAGACGCTTTGGCTAACCTTAGCGGCCTCCCTACCGCGCTATCTAAGTAGCATACGAGTATATCTACCCCTGGGTTTAATCCCCTCGTTGCTTTATGTAATGTATTTATGTATTCGGGTTATCAGCAATTTCTTCCCCAAAATCCGCCGTCAAATTAATTCTCATTATGAGTCAGCGGTAATATGACAGACGTCCCGTTGGTTCTGCCCCGGCTGCCTTTGTTGGTGCTTTACCGTGATTGACGGATTTATTGTCTGGATTAACGAATAAACTTTGAAATTATTTATTAATAACGGTATCCTGTTTTGGTTGTAATTTTGTAATTAACGTCTGCTGTGCGTTGGGAAATTCAAAACTGGATTCTAAATTTCGGCAAACTTAAAAAACGAAATTAAATTAATTATTAGTTTATTGAAATTAATTTATCGGAATAACTTTTGAAAGTTATACCCATCAATGTATAATTTAATTATTAAAGAAGAAAAGGTAACGGTCGCAACTGCAAATCGAGCCCAGGATCTCTGAACTAAACCTGGACAATAAAGGGTGTGTCAATTATTTCAACTTTTGAATTAAAAAACGTACGGGGTCTCAAAAGTTGCGTCTTACAGAGAAAATGAGAACTGCATTTAAATTTATTCTTTAAAAATGGTTATTAGCCCGCTAAAATGCATTAAAAATCTAAAAACATTATTTTAAAATTATATAAATAATATATTTTTTTTCAATAATTTAATCTTTTAAATGCTTGTTTGTTATTAAAAAATGCGCAAAGCTGAAAAAAAATCAAGTTTATGAATACAAGTAAGTCACCAAGAAAACTTATATTATCCAGAAAAAGTGTTATTTTCCCCGTTTATATTTTTAACAACCACAACACATATGTTTAAAAAAATTTTTTTTTCGCTCTTTGTACTGCAGTTATGGAATAAGTTTGGTACAAAATATAAAATATGGATGTATAATTTTTTTTACAAATCACGAAATTTATTTTTTTTCAAATCTTCCGGCCATTTTAGCGGGCTAATAGTGAACAACAATTAAATTTATTTTTACGTTTTCGAATAGCTACAGATCATGCGCAACTTTTGAGACCCCGGGCATTTAAAAATAAGCCCATTTTCTCCCCAATGGAGAGAAAAAAAGCTAAAATCTACTGAACAATGCTTTTAACCCATCGGCCATTTAGACTTGATTATTTTCCGTCATTTTTGCCGATGTCTAAGAGTTACCAATATTATACTCAGCTGATTCCCATATTTTAGGATGCTATTTTTGTGTGTATACCTAATATTTGTATCCTAGATAGTGTCTCGGATATACCTATCCGATTTAAATTTATATGGGACACCTATTGTCTTTTTCTACCAGTGTAGCAAAATAATAATTATCGTACCCCATTATTTTAGATAAAGTTTAAATATTATGCGGTTAATGTGAAACCTGAATTCAACAAACCTAGTTACAATCATAAAATATTAAGAGATTGTAAGTTTTCATTAGATACTCCTTTTAAATAAAATAAAACAAATCTACACACCAATTTAAAACTTGCGATAGAAACTCGGAAAACCATCTAAAGCTCTAAGGAAACCAGGTAAATTAGAAATGCTTACCGTTCAGGGAATCCGTAATATCTATGAAAGGTTGTTCCAACTAAAGAAAAACCCTTTATTAATAAATGTGTTTTAAAATTTACACATCTAATAAACAACCATTTACCCTACGTTAATGGTTGTTTATCAGCAGTCTAACATTTAAACACGTTTATTAGTAAGGTCAAAGTGAAAAGAATATTTAAAAAACTGCATTGTATTTTTTTTCAATATTTTCCCTACAAACTTTGGTAAAGCTGCGAATTCACACGCCGGTTAAAAGGGTTGCTTTTGGCGAGTATAGCTGGCATGCTAATCAAACTTGTCCCAGCGAGAACTCGTACGGAGGTCATCGACATTCATCAACATTCATCGACATTCATCGACATTCATATTCATTTAATTAAATATTACAACTTGAGGCCTCTTCCTTCTCATTTTTCCACGCGACTTGTTTGAAAACGAATAGGACAGGAGATACAAAAACGATGACGTCACGTACGATTTTTTTATAGGTTAGTATACACAGGCATGCTAGCCACTAACATTTCTAGTTTCGTGTGCGTAGCTGGCTGAGATGGAGGTGCCGGAAAAAAGTTCACTCTGCTAGCTACCCACGGAGCGCCTTCAGACACGCTGTGCGTCTCCCACCACTACCCCCACCTCACAACGCTTCTACCGGCACACTACACACTACTTGCTACTGGGACAAACCTCTAACGCTGTGCGATCGAATAGCATTCTATACTATTTGAATACATTCATACTAGCACGCGAGTTACTAGCAGCGACTAAAGCCAATGGTATGCTGAATACAGCTACTGGCATGCTTTTTAGCGCGTTACTAGCATGTGTATTTGCAGTATGATAAAATATACCATACGATTCAAAATAAAGAAATATTTTTCAAAACAAAAATTCGAACGGGATAATTCGATTAAAATTTAACGAATTTGCATTTTTTGTGCATTCCAAGAATTACAATACCAATGACGTGCATTATTTAAATCCCATCTCACCGCATCTGCTTCTGACAGCGGCTTGCAAAAATATTCAATTTTATGCATTCCGCTACTGCTCCGTTAGCTGCTATAGTAAAATTGACAAACAACAAACAAAACAACAGTATTTTAATTTGCAAACAAGCAAACTGTAACGCAAAACTGCAACAGTGAAAAATAATAAAAATTGCGTGGCGCCCCCAACGCAGCCATGCACATCATAGCGCTGATTCCATTCAAATAGGCTAAATAAAGTGAGATCTTTTGTTTATTCCCGACCGAAAGCGTATACTCGCTTAATTTGCTGCCGATGGTTAACAATGGCCCGTTGTTTGTATGGCCACGGTGCGAGGGAAGAGCTCTGGAAACTGAGGGATGCGTCGCATTATTGCTAGGCCGAATAGAGAATAGGCCATACGAATTTTGAAGTGTCACATGATCAAGTCAGTCCCATCGAGAAACGACAGTTAGAGCCACTGGAGCGCCCACGCGAAATAAATAAATTTGTCTCGACTGCTCGAAATTTACAAAAGAAATTTTTTTAAATTATTTGCCAACATTAAAAAAATCATACCTTCGAATTTTAACATGGAGACACAAAAACTTATTATAGTGCTATATAGCCAATGAATTTACCTATATTTTACTGTTTATTTCATATTTGTAGGATTTATAAAAAATATATGAAAAAATCGTAAAGTTTATAACCACGCGAATCCTGCGTATTTGTTACTTTGAAACTCCGTGAGAGGTACTTATTCGAGTCAACATAGAATATTTTTGATTTCTATATGTTGTCTGTGGTAAACTTGATTATGAAAGATGCATATCTATGGAAAAAAGGACTTAATTTTAACCGTAAACAACTGATCAGAAATTCTACGTGAAAAAAATATTATAAAAAATTATTTTTAGCATAATAAAAAATAGTCTACAAATTTCGGATCTGCGACAACTAGACAATAGATAAAGCATTTCAAAAGCTTTGTTTTAAAATAAACAGCTGGCCATGGAAATCTTTTAAATAAATACAATAAATGTTTTACGAATGGTAGGAAAATGTGGGCAAATTTTGGAACGCTATCAATCGCAGAAAAATAAAACTGGTCAATTTTTCGACCATAATCGCTCCAGTGGTTAGCAAATGACGTCGATTGTTGTTGATGCTCGTTGTTACTTCTCTTTGTAAACAGTGAAGTTTGCTTAGCGACAGCACTGTCTTCGTAGATTTGCGGTAGCGCTTCCAGACCGTGTGTTGACAGAGAAATTATTGCAAAGCTTAAAAGTAGTCACCATCTTCTGAATAACTTAATCTAAGTTCAATGATCTGTCAATTTAACGGAAAAAATTCCATTTAGATGATAAAAATAAAACATGATGTAGAGGCAGCCCTGGATGTAGGGGTGGCGGCAGTTTAAGGGGGCGCCAAAATCGTAATTTATATATTTGGCTGAAAAAAAAACAAATTTATTCACAAAGCGCCTGGCATCCAGCGCACGTTGTTATATCGATTATTCATTTGATTTTTAAACTCCCAGTTGGTTTTTGAACACATCCAAAGTTGATTTATTTACGTACCCTAAGACAATTTTGAACGCGTGCATAGTGTACGTGATGTCTCTGCCAGGGGAATCCCCGTCGCATCTAGAACTAGAGCTGAGCCGAATAAACCGCGGTAACACAAATTTTACTATTGAAATCAATTGACATTTTGTACTTCCACACGTGCAAACGTGTTGATGCCTACGTTCTGGTCTTTAACATCATTAACATCATATCGGAACTCATTTGAGGTTATCTACCACTTACCCGCCCTGGTGTAAGTAGATGGTTACTCCTTCAAGGCTCTCGTAAGATACTATTTTTGTTTTGTTTAACGAAGCTACATTTATTTATTTTGAACGAATTCAGACCTCCAGTGTCCCTGCATACGTTGTTAGTAAGCAGTAGCAAGTGCTTAACAGGAAAAACAAAATGAATATTAGAAAACTATATCAGAACTCAGTCATAAACCCCTATACTGCAACCCTTTATCTTTGAGCAGCAAACTGCATCCCCTATATTCAATAAGCCTTGGTTCTGCCTATAGCAGCCTGCAGCATGTAGGAACTGTAGCATGGGTATAATAGTGAGCTGGTTGGAGCCATCGCGGCCAATAGTCCGGGCATATTTGTGACCCGTCATGTTATAATGAACTCCATACAATCGTCGAATAAGCGTTTGAGTTATGAATTTTTTAATCCATTCGAACTGAATTATTTGCGTGGACTGTTCGCAGGTTTTTCTACCGCTTAGCCCCAATATATTGGATATGAGCTTCGGTAAAACTGCGAGTGTTTTCATTTTCCATTTTATGTGCGATTAAAGATATTTCAGTAATTTTTAGGTTAAACATACCATTTCTTGCCACAAAAGCCTCACGCAATACATTGATGTATTGCGTGAGGCTTTTCTTTTTTATATTAAGAGGGAATAAACAGACAAAATCAAATTTTAGACGTCTTGACTCTTTTCCACAAAAAATTATAATTTGATTTCGAAAGACTGTTCTTTTATCTAGTAAAGTTTTTTTTTAAATTTTGAGAAAATATGTTTATTTTTAGTATAATAATTTTTTAGCGTAGGTCGTTTGCAGATTTGTTAAATTTTCAAACAAAATTTTGTATTATACAACATAAATTTCAAATCGTATTTTTAATTTTTTAAATTTTTTTTTTTTAAAGAAAGACAAACATTCCCGGGTTACGAATAACCCAACAATGTTTGAAAATCTCCTACTACCACCACAGAAAGCCGAAAATGTTGCTTGTGTTGTGATAGAGGACTTAAGTCAGCCGAGGAATCGCACACGGGACGCCCGGGTGGGACCCAAATGCGATGCCCACTCAACCACTGACCGGTCGATATAATCATGCAGTAAAATAAATCAATACATTATTTGGGAAAGCAACTTTTCAGAATTTTAATTTTAGTTCAAATAAAATCGTAAATAAAAGATCCGTGCCCTTGTTTTATAATGAAAATACTTCAGTTTGTCTATTTATTTACGCTCTTACAAACTGATATATTAAAAAAAAAATTCTTATTTTGCTTAGATATTGTTGAAAAATTATAAATACTTGTGATCAAAACATAATTACAAAAATTACATAATTTTAATTGTTTTATCATTACGAGTTAGAGCATTTTTGAATGTGGGTATTTATCAGAGCAAATTTGGAATGAAATAAAATCGATATTGAGTCATTATGTTAAAATGCTGGTATGGAGAATAAATAATCTTTCTCATCGGAACCACCCTGCACCGTTGCAAGGGTACGATTGCAAGATCATCGTTCAACGAAATTTAAATTCTCGGCTGCTGGTTAATGTTCCTTAAGAAAAAAATGTGAATGAAATCTAATAAAAATAAAAATCCAAATGATTAGTTAAACTTTGCAATAATTTTGCTATGCTCTGTATTATTTTTTTTTTCTTTAAGCATTACGTAAAAAGGTTTTGTTCATTTAAAAACATATTTATTATCAAAACTAATGTTGATTTACACCGTTAGGCTCTGCAGTAAGTTTGGGAGAAGTTACCAACTAAAATAATAGTGGAACTTGGTGAAAGCCAAATGTTGATCCATTAAATTTAAATACTATTTACCAACCCTCAAATACCAGACTTTTTACATAAATTTAAATTGTAAAATTGAAACAAAAGTTCAGACCAAGCAAACACTACGTAACTGACATTTGCGTAAAACCTATAAGTTCTCTAGCAAAGACCTCTTCGAAGAATTTAATATTCTTTATGTTCGCCACAACTAAATAAAAAACGGTTTTTATCATAGTACACAAAAACCAAAAAAATCTTTAAAAAGCTGATCCCTAAGTATATTACAAGACTTCTTGTAAGTACCAGAAAGGACCTCATGGTCTCAAGGAGCGAAACGGCAAAGTATCGATATATTGTACACATCTGGGACCAAAATTGTACAATAAAATAAACATTAATAACTCCTAGAAATAAACATTTAAACCTGCAAAATGTCATCGGTCGGTTCAATAATAATCAAATGGTTATTTGGTTTGGGTGGAGGGGAATCAACAGTGGTTAAGTCACTTAAGTCCGGCTTCACCGGAGAATGCTCAAGGTTCCAAGGACCGACATGATCCCCAACACAGAAATTCTCAGGCGGGCTAGAGCAGAAAAAGAACTGCTCAC
Organism: Glyphotaelius pellucidus; assembly: GCA_936435175.1. Classification (NCBI taxonomy): domain Eukaryota; kingdom Metazoa; phylum Arthropoda; class Insecta; order Trichoptera; family Limnephilidae; genus Glyphotaelius; species Glyphotaelius pellucidus. The sequence continues at coordinate 25,893,652 of OW386550.1, read as the reverse complement.
ATTAAAAAAGTTAAAAAAAAATCATATGTGGGTCACATACTTCGAGGGGAAAAGTAACACTTGCTCCAATTAACATTGAAAGGCAAAATAGAAGGTCGCCGAGGGCCTGGTAGGAAACAAATGTCTTAACTGCGAAATATACGAGTGGGACGGCATTAGAAGTGCGGAGGAGCTATTCCGGGCAGCACATGATAGAGAGACATTTTCCAGAGTGATCGCTAACGTCGAGGGGATCTGATAGGGCACACGAAGAAGAAGAAGTCACTTAAAAGTAAACATTCATTCATAATACAATATAGTTTGAAGAAAAACAATTTTACAGTACCTATAATATTTTACGGACAACTGGAGCATTTGGTTCCTCGGAAGAGGGAATCTGCCAAACCAGGAACTAATAATGTAGGCCAGTCAAAACACAACAATACTTGTACCAAATTTAATTATTTACAGTTGTTCTTTGTGTTTAACATGAACTCCACACGGGAGGCCCTGGGAAAACTATTTTACCATAGGGTTTTCATCTTTGGGGATCCGCGTGGAGAATCTTTTTCTGGAAAGGAAGGAGTGAACCTGGATCTTATATAATTTAAGTGTTTAAAAAAAAATTTTAAACACTTAAATTATAAACTTAACCTACACTTTCTAAATTACACCGATTCAATTGAATTTCATCAGTTCAACTCCCTTCATACACGACGGTTAATTTTTGATCAAATTTTATTATTTAAAATTTTAAACAATGGCCTGGACTCATCAGAGCTTACCAATTTAATAAAACTCCATATTCCTTCAAGATTAACCCGACAATCGAATTTACTTCATTTTCCCACTTGTAGAACAAACTTTAGAAAAAATTCCCCGATTCCTCGAATATGTGCGCAATACAACGAATTGTTTCACAACGTAGACATTTTTAATTTAAACCTTCAGAAGTATCGAATAGAAGTAACGCGTGCGATATTGGATTGATACGGGGTGTGGAAGGTATCGAGAGCATCTCATATCCTTATCCTATATTCTCCCTCCCCTCCCCCTCCTCTCCCCTTCCTCTCCCCTTCCTAAGTCTAAAATTTAGCTTAAGATAAATTAAAACTCCACCTAGAAAATATATTAGCATAAGAAACTCTTTTGGCTTCACTGCAGTTAACGTGTATATTTTTATGTCTATTGTATGTATGTAAGCTGTTTGTTTCTTACAAATAAAATAAAATAAAATAAAAATAAAATCTTGAGGAACCCCTTGATGTAAGAGGGAGGAAACATCAGACCGGCAAATCGTTCCACACCTGAGTTGTTGAACTCAAGAAAAAATGACCCGTTCTCATGCAACAAATTTCAATCGTGTACAAATTTTGTTTTAAATATTTTCAATTGTTGCTTGTATTCAATATAATGTTCTTCCTTTAATTTTATTTAATGAATGAATGAATATGAATATGTATCCAGGTTATAAATTAGTAAATAAAAATTTACTCGTAATAAAAACATAACAAACAGATCATTCAACGATGACGCGAGGCATCACAATTCCCAATGTATTAAATTGTTTGTTATTATTATTCATATATAATATAAAACTCATTATTTGACTCACCATGCCATAATAAATATTTGCATAAACAAATGTCGCAATATTAAAATGATGCATGTTCTGATGCAATTATGATTAAAGGATGACGATACAGTTTTTTCGTTACAAATATTATTGTGTTTTTATGCAGAAAATTCCTGCATTAGGTAGTGATTTCATAATAATATATGTAATATCTGGGTGCTGACGGAAGGCTGCAAATATACGTAATGTTTGGAAGGTCACAAAATTAGCCTTTAATCGGAATGCTTTAAATATTACTAATACTTTTGATGGAAACATCGTTAATAATTTATTATAAACAGTAAACATACTTTGAGGAATCGTAAAAAGCATCCAAAATGAGAAAATCTAGATTTGGACCGAAAAAAAAACACTTAAGGCGCCGTATCCCGCTAAAAAAGAAGCCAAATAAGCGAAAATTGTGAAAATGTATAGTAAATACAACTGGTTTAAAATAGAGCAAAAATCTCTTGGGGAACATCTAAAATAGCTTTTAAAAACACTGTGAATTTTTTCATACATATAACTTCTAAAATAAGTGAAATGAACGTGTTTATAATAATTTTCGAAACATATTTTGCGATTTTTTTTCATCGAGGGAATTTTATATAATTTGAGTTTCGGCGTGAGGAATATTTAGACATTATCTTCAAAACTAACATATTTTTAGGAGCTTAAAAACTTCAAATGTTTAAGGGAGATATGTAAGAAATCGGTAGAAATTTGGCTAGCGGCAGCTTAAATCGTCACGCTTTACCTAAATAATTTACTATCAACAGTGAAAAACACACTTGCGAACCGAAGCGCGAGCCGAATCGCGAATTACAAAGCAAACCGCCGCTTGCGGTTGAATCGCTTCTTTCCTATGATTCAGCCTGTGCTTTGGCTCGCAAGTGTTTACCCAGCGTAAGAAACGGAATAAAGAAGCGATCATCTATAATAGAGGTAATTAGATACATAGGTATTATCCACGGAGGAAAGGTGTTATCCTTACTTAGACTTTAATGACCAGTGATGTTAGGTGCTTTGAATATAAATATAAAAAAAAATACTTTTATTTGTATAACATTTTTGTGTAGTTAAGACCAAAATGATCGCAGTAGTTGTTTTAATAGACTCTTAAATTCTTATCTTTACATCTTATTTACAGGTACTGATAATGGCGTACACGAATTTATTTTCTCCTTCTGGTTCAATTGCGTAATACAAATTACAGTAGGCAATGGTTTATCACAGCCATACAATTACATTTGTGCCATGCTACTGAAGGGGCGGATATTGCAAAACGCTGAAACTATCTATCTAATTACTAAATGCGTCTACTTTACCTCCGGCTTCGCGTACGGTTGGATAGATAATAAGTACAACCTGCATAAAACCAAAATTCATTGTAATATAATTTATTTGTAAAATTGGAAAAAGTAGGGGAGTGGAGAATAGTCCAGGAAAATACTACGTACGCATTTTTTTCCATTAAATTTTTTTTTTTTAAATCGTGCGATTCATACGCGGTAGGAGTGAAACCTTTAGAAAACTAAAGTAGACAAAAGTGGGGAGACTACGAAACGCTTTTTTATCAATGTGAAGGATGATTCTTTCCATATTTTTGAAGCCGAATTCCAGTGCACCTTTTAGCGTGTATTTGGTCATCTTATTAATATTTGTGTTTTCTTCTTCAAAGTCGCTAGATGTCGCTTTATTTTGTGTTTTATTTTGCCTAGGAGTGGTTTGAAGATCGGATATTGATTTTATATTCGATTCTTGGTCCGCTAAATGTCTGGCCGCTGAGGTTCGTCAGGCGCTTTATACCACAACAAAGGAGACTTGCGTGGGACTGTACATTTATCGTATTCTATTGGAACCGAGTACCCTTCAATTAAATAGATATTTTATTGCTATATCATTTTCCCGCAGGCTAAATCTCATAGATGTATGTGATTGTCTCTTTTTAGTGTCACTCGTTTCCGTTTCACCAATTTTCAAACCACATCGGTACTAAAGAAGTTTTCACATTAAAAAAAGTGAACCGGGGAAAACTAAGAAAAAAATAGCGAAAAATTAAGGCTTGTGGAAAAAACACCACTTTTTCGATGTTACGGTGGATGGTATCTCCTGACACGTTATTTTTTTTATATTTTTTAGAATATTTTTTAACCCAGTTGTTATTTTCCTGTTATTAATGTATTTAACTATTAAGTACTTGCAAGTGCGTACTGATACGGACACAGCATATCTAATGTGGATTCGCACTAATAAATACCTATTAAACTTTAATGTCTAATCTGAAACTACCGTTACTTTCTACCCGATGAACTGCTAACGATATTCTTACACTTTTAAATTACTGAATAACGTCATAGACTGCCCTCAAATGTTAAGTGCTTTACATATACGTGTCCCTGTTGGAATTACTCGACTCCACCATCATTTCCACTGAGGCAGTCATAGCGCTAACTGTTCATAGCACTCGCCGCTACCGCGATTTCACCAAATTGCCAATACATGCCTTTTCGATAAATTCAAAACCTCTCCGTCAAGCATTAAGACTCAAAATAATTCATAATCTGCTCTTTTGTAGACGGCGAGAGCTTAATTATTTCAGGAAAATACGCTTTATACAATATGATTATGAATACATAGTTTTGTCCATAAACAAAAAACAAACTCAAATCTTTCAAGAGAGGCTATAATTAATACAAAATTGGATTGAATCACCGATACAATATTACATGTTTTAACCTTCTTTTTGCATATTTACGCGCGCAAACAATTAATTCATCTTTATTCTTAAAGTATAAATAAACCCACGCTATCTATAAAAGAGTAGATTATGACTTCTTTTAAGTATCACTTTAAAGTTTAAGTAATTAATCTACATTATATGTATAAACATAAAAATCAAAATGTGTTTGGGTATTAGTGAGATGTCTATGTATTGCTACGTTAAGCATAGGAAATGTTTGAAACTTTCAAAATACCTTCTTTGAACCCCCCCAAAGGTTTCTGGATTATTACAACCACATGACAATGTATCTGGAAAGTTTTTTAATCATCACAAATGTTTTTGCGAAACTGTTAAAAATTTGAGTCAGTTTAGTCAAAATTCAGTTTTCAAAACTCATTAATTTGAAGTATTTACATAATAATTTGAATCGAATCAAGAAATATAGATATTTTAAAAAGGTACCTACGTTAGGTACCAAATTTGATTGATTGTTATTAAAATATTTGATTGTTCTTATAATATACAAAAATGAATATTTGTAATATGTAAAAAATGAGAATTTGAATTTAAAAAATTGTAATAGGTGGCACGCGGGCTGTTTGAAAACTGAATGTACTGGGATTGAATATATGGAGCGCGGGAGGGGGGTTGGCGGGACGGTGAAGCGGGAGAGGGGTGAGGGAAGGCGGTGAAGATGGAAGGGGAACGCGAGAGGGGAAGGGGACGCGAGAGGGGAACGAGGACCCACGGGAAAGGACATACGAGCCTTCAATAAATAAGTAAATACTAATAATTATAAGTTTTTCATTATCAAAATATTAAGACGATCAATTTAATTGTTAAATGATCAATTGCAGGCATTCTAACAATGTACAAAAATAGAAAAAAAATTTTGCTACTGAAAAACTCTTTTAGAACAGGCAAAAGTGTCACACGCCCTCAAGGTTAGTAAATGGCGCTACGTTAGTAAAGGTGACCATTTATGACTTAATAAATTATTATTACAACTTTTTTATAACATTTATGATAACATTTATATAAAATAAAATATAAAGTGTCAGTTCAGAAATTAACCTTAAATGTGCATAAATGGAAAAGTGCTTACGTTAGAAAAAACTTCAAAAAAAAGTGTGCAATTTTGTCACCTAGCCGTAATTGCAATTATAACTGAGCCCGTCCGGTATTACCCGGTGTGGTGGGTTAGGCCCATTTCCCCCATGCATGTCGAGTTGAACATCACGCATGTCTGTAATAATGTGGATCGGACACCTTCGATATGAGTTTGTCGGTTATTCGTATTGCTGACTGCCAAACTAGTCACACTCTGTCAATAAGTTTAAAAATTGGAATAAAATGGGTTTTTTTAGTACCTACCATGGCAACACCGAATAAAATCGATTTTAGAACAATTTATAGCAGATTCAAAAGTGAGGTTATGATTGACTCTCGACTCTGACATAACCATGAACAGAAAAAATGGTTCCTACAACTCATTTTTTTAACAAAGGACAAACACATACGTATATAGAATTTAGCCGGCAATACGTTACGTATATAGAATGTAATGGCAAGAAAATTTCTTTAACCAATTTCGTTTGCTCCATGGCCGCCCTGTTTGTTTTCCTGTCAGTTTCTTAGAAATATTTAAACCATGATTTAATTAAATTAACACTTGGACACTGATAAATACTCTGTAATTGGTTAAGCGATCGAAATAGGCGGCGTGCATCATTGTTTTGTAAAACAGAATAGAATCATTGTTGAACAGAAAAGAACAAAATCATTGTTTTTGTAAAAATTTTTTACCCAGAAAGCGCATTGCTCTCCCGTAAAGCGATCAATTGTGACTAAATTTCCTAGAAACGAGGAGCAACGCATAAGTGACCCCGCTCTCCTCCCCCGTTAGGAATCCCCGCTAGCACGATTACAAAAGTGCAAATGTTTATGGCCCACCTTATATAATATTATTATCTATTCTCAGTATGTTGTGTTTGAATTGCTTTTACATAGATAAGTTTTATCTCTGGAGTACAAAAGGGTATTGATTAATTTTGCATGACCCGATATTTACTTACAAATTCACAATATTCTAGTCGATTGGTACCTACATAACTAAACACCGGGAACGATCAAGTTGAGTTAGTATTTTGTATTTCATTAATAACTTGTATCTGGTTACTTTTCTGGTTCAGTCTGATTGAACCATGCTTTTTTCTATATTTTTAGAAAAATCGTTTGAAAAATGTGGAGTTGTAGCCCTATAGCTCATGACGGAAATAACGTTGCCATCTCAGAATAGTTGATTTGACCCGTAAAATCCATTCAGATAAATCAATGCATATCTTACAACGCAAGAGATCACCGTTCGTATGTTTTTAGGAATAACAAAGAGTTTAAACTTTTAAGTTTCAAAGGTCTATCCTCTATTGTTATTATTTTGAAAAATATGGTAGATAAATAAAATCAAAAATACTAATTTCAATGTCCTTGATGTGCGTAAATTATTCCTGAACTCCATTGAACTCAAATTGATTTGAATTTATGTGTCATTTTCAAAATTGGAACTGACTATTCGGAGAACTCTAACAAGCGATTCAAGTATCTACCTATAATATTTTAAACAAAAAATATAATTGTATTGAAAATTACTCGTTTGTTGAGAATTCAGACTATTCCGTGATTTTTCACCTGTGCTGATAGTGTTAGTTTTGTTAGTTTAAATACTCACACATTTCGGATTCAGAACAATGCTTTGTAACAATTTGTAATGTAATGACGTGAATTCGAATGGAAGCCAATTTATGGCTCCTTTTTGGTCCGAATTAAAAAAAAAAACGAAACACCATGTGTGATCGACCCCGCGCGGGAAAGAGACACCTACTGTCACCTGCCCCGTTGCTATGTGCGACAGAGTGAGACGATGATAGTTTCTAAAGTGCACCTGCTTTGCCACCTGGCGTTGGAGCGTGCGGCTTCCACCACTGTCATTAGCAGGTACGGCAAAATGAATACTTTCCCGTCAAACAGGTAAATTCACGGTATTTAGTAAAAAGAGAAATTAATTCGCATACAGCATGAAAATGGCATGCATTGTTTAGATTGTACTTTTTGTTTTTCTTGGTAATTTATCTATTAGTATTATTTTGTATAGGTAAAAAATGATTTCATACCGATAGCAACTTAGATTGCTCCAGCTAAAACAGATAAATTTACGGCACTTAGAAAAAAGATGAAGTCGTTTTTATACACCAAAAATATGACACATATTGATTTGTTCATCCTTTTGTTTTTTTTTAGTAATATCTTAGATACCTGGGTAAAAACGATTTATAAGATAGCAGCTTATTGATTTTGCTATAATGAAGGTATACACCAAAGTATGTTTTTTAAATGTAGGGTTCAGAATACTAGCGGTGGTCATGCAACCATGTTTTTTGTTACCCCTATAGTATTTTGTTAACGACAGCTGTTTAATAATATATGTTATAATCTGATTAAATAATACGTTATATTTGCTTTTATAATGATTAAAACGAACGTCTTTTGGATAGATACGGCCAACAAGAAAATATTTTGGGTAAATTATTATTGTTAATCATTTAGTTCAATTTGGGTGTCTGGCATGGGTACCGCCGTCTCGGGAACCATTTATTGGATAACTAGCAAACCCGGACACACGTTGCTTTGGCTAACGAAACACAACGCCATTACCCAACCTTTTTAACCAACGCCATCTGTTAATTTGCATACATATCAAATCCACACCGCCTGCTTGGCAGTCCGCTGCCCGTGCCCACTTGCCAGCCCGATCTCTTTATTTATATATTTAAACCAGTTTACACAAAGCCTTGACAAATTATATATCTAAAAACCTTCGTCATGAATCACTCTATCTATTGGTGAAAACCGCATGAAAATCCGTTGCGTAGTTTAAAAGATCTAAGCGTACTGACAGCGGCAACTCGGTTTTTCGACTAGGCCAAATGTCACACTAGGCACATGCCCGTATAAGGTTGTCGAAGACGTTGATTCCCAGCTTCCTACCCACTCCTTATCCATTTTCCTTTCTCTAAAAAGACCCTCCACAAAGATGAACTACAGGCCCTTAGGGATTTTTTTTCTTCATAGTCTCCTGTGAAGAGCTAATATAAAAAAGAAAGTGTTCGAACGGTCCAAAGCGTCCGGTTCCCATCCAGGCGCGGGTTTAAGTCGTTATGTCATTTTTCGTATTTTTTTCTCCACTATTATTTGAAGAGTTAGTTATTGCGTAGTTTTCTATTGTGTTGAAATGAGATCCCTGAGGCGGATGTGTGGTAAAACCATGTTTGATCGTGTGAGAAATGTGAATATCCGCAAATAATGTAAGGCTGATGTAGCATAATGAGTAATATTAAGAAAGGAACCCTCAGATGGTTTGGGCATGTAGAGCGAATGAAAGAAGAAAATAGTAGAAGAATATAAACATATATATATATTTATATTTTTTTCAAAGAAAGATACATTCCCGGGTTACAAATTACCCGACAATGTTTGAAAATCTACTACCACCACAGAAAGCCGAAAATGTTGCTTGTGTTGTATTTTATATCAATATCCGGCCGAGGAATCGAACACGGGATGCCCGAGTGGGACCCAAACGCGATGCCCACTCAACCACCGACCGTTCATATGACGCATATGTGAATGGTAGAAAAAGTCGGGGACGCCCGAGACATGAAGACATGGCACAATCAAGTGAATCGGATACTTGAATCGGGCCATGTCAAAAGTATGAATAATAGAAGAGTATGTAGGAGACGATGTATGAATGTGAGTGAGGTAAAGAGTGTGTGCCAAGACCGAGGTGTTTGGCGGTCCGTCCTCTCTGCCTACCTCTGCGGAAACGGCGTGATGATTAGTTAGTTAGTTAGTTCTATCGTATTTACTTACAGTTCCGGTCGACAGGTGCTATCTTATGCGTACAATGAACTTTGTAAATATACATAATACTTACATTGTATAACGCATAACGTGCACAGGTATACATAATATATAACGTATAGGGCTCACAAATGTATACAGGTATATATGTATACATAGACGCGCCATATTTCATAGTTCGGTGAAATACAATGTAGCTCTAAAAATATCATACATGTTAACCTTTTGGCCTGTACAACGTTTGACACTGCGGGCGAATGACGTCACTATGAGTTCATGAATGTTCTGTTATGTTCTCTTCGGTTCTCTAATATTCTGTCATGTCTGCGGTAGACCCGTACGAACCCCGCCCGGGAAGATACAACTTATCAAATATGTTATGTGTCACATGAATAATATTAAAGCATGATATATTTAACCAGTGGCGTGGGGTGAATTTTTGATTTGCATTAATTTTTTTTAATTATTATTTTTTTAATTATCAAAATAATTTTTATATTAGATCTTTTTATTTTTTTATGTGAATACATACAAAAATAAAATGACACTTTATTGAACTCTGATACTCTGGTATCTCTAATTGGGGTATGTTGTGAGGCTAAAGGTAGTGGGAGGGGAAGAAGGCGCGGAAAAGGAAGGTGGAGAAGTTCCTGACTACACAGATCTGGTAACCAAACGCAGCTAAAGCCATTTCAAGCACGCTTAAATTCTAAATGATGGTCTCAGGGCGATACTGAGGGAATCTTTCATTTTAAGTTTAAAAAATATCACAATTTTATTTTAGTACGTGAAATAATATTGTAGTAATTCATTTTGGGAGGCGGGAATGGGCATCGCCGCCCCGGGAATCATTTATTGGATAACCAACACCTCTGCCATAGGTCACCCGAAGTGGTTCGATACGTTTGATGACTTAACAGTGGTGCACGGGTTCATGGGGTAAGGTTTGTTAAGGATAAAAAAAAGTGTAACTGTAATCTCCCCACTCTTATCTACTTTAGTTTTCTGAAGGTATAACTTCTGCCGTGTGTGAATTGCACACTCCGATTTTTTAAATTTGTATTTAATAAGATTTTATTGTTTCTTAAAAACACTGGTACTTTATTGGCACTAATAATAAAAATAAATACAAGCAACAACTCGCTTTTAGCGATAAATAAATAAATATAAGCAATAACTCGCTAGCGACAGAAAACGTATAATAAATTAACATTTATAATTTCATAACGCCGGAGCTTACCATTATACACAGCTTACATTACTCGCATATAATTGGTAGCTTTCTATTGGTAAAATAATTTTAAAAATCGGTTTATTGGTTTATGCGTGAAAGCGTAACAAACAAACACACGCAGTTTCGCAGTTATAGTATTAGTATAGATAGATAGATTACTGATGACCATACACCTCAGGAGATCTTTAGCATACTTGATGATGCCATTCTGCCAATCTTTTGCTTTTTAACCCTGAAGTCCTTCTCTCAGTCTCTCCGGGTCATTTAAAGGTATGCAAATCGTTTATACACTGTTGCCAAATCTTTACGTTACTATCCCACGTCACTGCATGATTTTTTTGTGTAATATATTACATGTAAAATACGAGAACGTTACAATCACATTCGGTACGTTACATCACACAGTCGTACAGAAACGAGACTGACGCGTATCAGGAACAGCGTAACAAATAATATGATTTAAAAATACCGCACATAAAACTCTATGCGAAAAAACATCGCAAAAAAGTCATTTTTCAATGCGAGGAGGAATCACGGAATAAAATATTCGGATCCGATTCACGTAGGATATTATTCAATTTTACACAAACCGCATTTCAGCGGAATAGATGCGGAAAAAATGTGTTTTGGACATTGATTTGATGTATACTAGATGAATAAATGTGGTTTAAAAAAAAGTCTAATAATATTTGTTTTCTTTGTTTCAGGTAAGCATCCGATTTTTTATGAAATCCGAGAACATCAACCCAGAATTGTTAACTAAGTAAGTTCATATAATATTTTATCGAAGAAAGCAAACACTTGTGTCTTGACATTATACTAAGTGAAATAAGTTATTTGTTTAAAACCACTTTATTTTAATTTATAATATAACTAGCTTTTCCCCGCGGCTTCGCTCGCATGGTATTACGGGTAATTACTGTAGCGGTTGAACTTATTAATTATCCCCCCTCCTCCCCACCCCCACCACCTCCCGCATTCCATACATTCATTCCCTTTCATTCACTTTCCAAACATCTCGCCTGAAACCTAAATTTCATAAAGCTATAGCTCAAAGAAAAAAAGAATTATCCAATTTTGTTCATTCGTTCGGAATTTATGCGCTTACAAACATTTCGGATGTTTATTTTTAATTAAATATTTGGAAGTTTGTTAATATAATAAAAAATTACACTATTTATTATTCAGTCTTTATAATCGTTACGAATTATATTTTTAATGTAGGAACTGACATTTATTCCAAAACAGAAGCTTGTCCAAAAAAATAAAACATATTCTAATATTTGAATTTTCTGGAGCAGTAGTAGCTGACCAGGAGGCTGAGTACTTACCAGCTTTGAGCCCACAAATATATCAACATCGTTTCCATGGAAACGATTTTTTTCTGACGTTAGCAAAAATTCGCTTTTGTTAGCGACAGAAAACGTATAACAAATATAATATATTAATATTTATTTTTTCATAACGCCAGAGCTTGCCATCATATACAAAATATAGTCTTCGCATATAATTTAGCTTTCTATTGGTGAATGAATTTTTAAAGTCTTTTAATTGGTCAATGCGGGAAAGCGTCATAAACAAACTCGAGCAGTTTCGCATTTATAATATTAGTATGGATATGGATAGGAATACGGTTGAATAATTTAGAAGCATTAGTATAAACAGTTAGTATTAACTGACAGTTCGATTTTAAAGATGTTTCCTTTCTCCCTATGTAACCCCCACCCTTCCTTTAACCCTTCTCCCACCCCTCCCCCAATAAGTCTCTGATGTTCTCTCCCTCTCTAAAATGCTCTGTCTTCCTATAATATTTACCTCATAATCTTCATCTATACTGTGTTTAGTTTATATAATGTTTATTGTCTTGAAGAAGGTTGAGATCAACCGAAACTGGTCGCAATTACACAGAATTTTAGATTGAGTAGTTCTTATTCTTGTACAGAGGGTAATTAAGCTTAATATATCAGGGCTGCTTATAATACCATTAACAATTTATAAAATAAAAGTCAAGTCGGATCTGAAATCTTGGTCGAAAAGTTGGTCTTCGATCTGAGAGTTTGAATTATTTTATCGAGTTGTTGAAATTTATTGTTTCTGTAGGTAGACCAAGTTTAAAATGTTTATTAATAGTGGATCAATTTGCACTACACAGAATTTGCGAAATATTACCCCAAAGGACCCTATTCAAACAGTCGTGATTTAGTGATGAAAACGTGGATTAATATTAATTTTTATAAAATTATGTTTCCCATCCCAGGACAGATATTGTACAGTGAGTTTTATCATATATTTGTATCGCTCAAATAGAATTTTAATAAAATTCTGCGATTACATCCACATTTTTACTTGCCCACACATTTTTATGATTAGCGTCTAAAACTGCTTTAAGCCCTCAAGTTTTCTTATATATGCAAAGTTTACATAATTAATTTACACATTAAAACGGTTGGATGATAAAAGATTAAAAATGCTTGGCTACATTTTGCGTAATGGCACTTTCAAAATATTTCAACATTCAAAATCTCATATTATTTTCTAGTTCGAAGTCAAGTCGAATATAACTCTCCTATTTGGTCTCATCACTTTAAAATCTACTCCTACTGCATTGACAAATTCTGCATAGATTCCAAAGATATATTAATTATACCTCGGTGTACCTATAGAAACAATACATTACAACCAGTTGAAGAAAGAATTAAATTATTAAAACTCTCAGAAGACTTATTTTGGACTTGACTTTTATTTTTAAAATTGTTAACGCTATTGAGTCTAATTATCACCTGTACAACAACAAAAACAACACGATTAACAACATTTTTAATTGGAAACAACAATGCCAGGACTTCATTTAGTTATGCGTTTGTACCTTGTTTGTGCATGCAATTGGAAATCCTTTCTTATGAGTAGTAGATATGTTCAACTGCACGGATTATAGTTACAAACAGGCTGTAATAGCTAACATACCTCAATGATAATAACAAATATTAGCATGATACCTATTATTCTTCTGCATGGGTTCTAAATAATTTAATTAGCATATTTTTACTTGATAATTACAAGACATGTTTGTAAAAGCCCGCACGTTTGTAAAAGGCGTATTTTAAAATAAATTAATAATTTGTTCTGACCTTAAAAAATTAAAAGACTTACATTCACGTGTAGATAAATTATTTGTAGGTATTTAATAAATATTATATTTTTTTGAAATGCCCCGCGCAGTAGTGTTTAATGAATTTAATATTAAGTTATTTAAAAATACAATAAATTCTTTTCGCTCCGTATTTTAAAATATTTTTTCCTATATTGATCGAACGCAGTATTTGTAAATAAACGAACAATAAGTATTTGTGTT